>OU383775.1:37610019-39016758 GCA_910950805.1 Acrocephalus scirpaceus scirpaceus
TAAATCTAGGAAACTAAATTACCATTTTTAAAACTCTTGGCATAGTTAATGACAGATTTACTCTTCTTTACAAGAGGAATTTTCAATTCCATCCTTGCTACTGGCATCTGAACTGAAAACACTTGTGTATCAAACAGAGTAATTCAACAAATGGGATCTTCTCTTTAACCAGTCCACATAAGATTTCATCTTACAGCAGTCCCAGAAACAGTAGTCTCTAGTTTGTGTCTTTGATATGGAGCTGAGTAACTGCTGCAGCAAATACTATTATTTTCTAAACACTATTACAAAGACAGAAAATCATGATGGAAAGTTTCTACCACAATGCAAAGGCAAGAAAGGTTTACTTCAGCCATAAAAATTTCCAAAAGTGATGAAAAGGAGCGTAAAACTTTTGAAGATTAATTTTTCACAGAGAACTTATTTTCCTTTCACTTTTATGGGTGAGGGTTAAGTATAACTTCACTCAAGTCAGGTACTGTAGGTCTAAAAGTTTTACTTCAGTGTAAAACAGTTATGAGTGAGAGCATAAACCACCTACTTTTTACAAACTTTCAAAGTCTATAGATAACTGTACTTGGTTACTAAACACTAGACCAAATGTATTACTCTAATATTTTTACAGGATAAGTTAATTAACGATGAAGAAATACAGTATATTGATGAATACATAAAAAGACCCTGTCTACAATAACACTGTGATTTTTCAAACCATAAGTAGGCATAATATAATGTTAAAATAAAGAGAGAACTGTATTCTTGCTTCTTATACAATAACCCTGCTAAAAATTGTGAGTCTCTGCATATCAGTGTCAGCCTGGCATCACACACAGAGATTGGTGCCTGAGGACAGTCTCAGCCGGTGGGACTTCCTGCAAAGCTGCACTGCATGGATCTTGTTGTTTACTTGATTTTCCACTAAACTGAAACTAGACTTATACTTACACGAGACTGGAACTGTAAAATAACATAGTTGAAGCCAAGTAAAGTGCTGTTTAAAATTCAATTTACTTATCAGTTGCTACTTGTCCAAAAGAGGCCAATGCTTCTCTCCACATATTCTCAAACTGAAATTTTATTCTGATGTAGACATGCTGCTGTTGGTGACAAATGGAGAAGCCTCTTTCCTCATGATTCCCATTTGAAAGGTATTTTACACACAAAATTGTGTTCCCCTTGCCCTCCCTCAAAAGGTCCTCATCTGTGTCCACATTATCCCTCCTCTCGAGTCTTGTTTGCAAAGTGAGAGTGGGAAGATGGCCAAGGAGTTGCTACAGTCATGTCATTCTTCATTTCAAATGGAGACTTATTGCCAGTAAATTCACCAAAATTTTAGCTGTATAGTTGAGGTTGTCCTAAGGTTGTGATGGACCACAAAGTAACTTCTTTTTTCACCTATGGTATAAATATGAGATACCTTGTTAATAGGTGTGTTGCATACTGCTGAGTTTTAGCTCTGTCTGAAGTAGGTAGAAAAAGCCTTGTCATTTCATCTAGAATGTAAAGGCATACTAAGAGATTTCACCTCATATGCTTCAAGAATAGAGATATTAACTGAGTCAAATATCAAGAAACAGATATTGATTCCGCAACATAACAGAGCTATTGACAATAAAACATATTAAATATTGTAAAACAGCAAGAATTAATAAAATAAATCCTTTCCTTTTACCACTTTATTCTACTATACTTTGTTTTCAGGAGGCTAACTAAGGTTTTTACATCATCCCACTAGATTTTGCAACCATATGGTCAAATAGAGAACACAGTGACTAAGTGTTGAGACTTCCAGCCTCAACAATCTGCATTTGAAAAGGAGCAGATCCATATGTTTTTCTTCTTCTCTATCTCTCTCTTTTCTCTTTTTTTTTTTTTTTTTTTTTTTGGTGTGTCCTGTACCAGTTGCTACAAAACTTGCCCTTTTTTGCCTAAGACAGGATTTGAAGAAGCACTGTGTGCTCTGAGACAGTTTAAATTCCTGACAATACAGGAAGCTTAGTTTGCTCATTAAAAAGAGCCTTTCCCAGAAGCTAATCTACTGCCTTAGGTTTTAACAGCAGCTTTTGGATTTATGTATAATTAGAGAACATTTATGTATAATTAAAGCACATACAGACAGGTATGTCTAATGCAAATTGTTTTCTAAGTGGGATGCATCTATTCACTGTAAACTAGTGCCAAGATTGTTGCAGCCTAACTCCTTACAGGTCTACTTTCTGAAATTCCTAGCAACACATTGTTGAGACTCATTAAAAGTCAGTATTTAATGCTGTGAAGATTTTTGATCTTTCTTTTATCATTAACCTCAATGTCGCTTAAAGTACTGACATAGACCAGATTCTGGACCAGGTGTTTTTAGGTGAAATCTTCTCTCCTCAGTTGAAAGAATAATAAATACAGGATCTACCAATGCATTTAGTTATTTTATACATACTCCATACATATGTACTTTGCACAGAAAATGCCCACTGCAAGACAAAAATTCCAGATGAGAGGTGAGCCTGCTCACAGAATATGCTCTAATAAATAAAGTGCATCACTCCTAATATGCTTGATCATATTCAGTTTTAATCAGTACTTGACTATTTAGAGATGAATCTTCAACAAGGAGGGCGAACAGAGTATTCAATTACATTTATTCTCACTTGTGTATTGTTTATGGGGTTCACATAACCCTATTACTTTAAAGGGAGAAAAATCAGGCACTGATTTGGCTCACTAGCCACAGTAGCCCTTCTTTTTTGAGAGAAGCCCCCAATTCAATTTCTCACTGGAATGGATTTTTCACAAATAAGGATAATCCTTCATTTAGTGTGTACACACTTGGTTGCATCTTAGCATTCCTGCCTGTCATATCAAGTTTTAAAATTTTATTGAAAGTTGCCAGAATTCATTTATGGATTAGTTGGTTTTATTATAGTTATGGACGAGCTGGCATCCAACAAATTTTGCATGAGGAAGTAATAGTCATGATTTTATCAGAACATAGCAGGGCCCATAGCAAATTTTGCTTAATTTTCTTGTGACATGCTACTGTCCATGCATATCCAACATATGCAGCCAATACAAAATGAGTATCTGAACTGGCAAAAACCAAACTATTTTCACTCTCCCACCTTCTTTCTCCCCTTGTCACCTAAAACAGACAAAAACCACTCAGGCCCCCTAATAAATTTTATCAGAGAATACAGGGGAAAATGGACTGTCATTTTGTCACCATGTCACCTCCCTGAAGTATCCTGGAAGATCTTGCTCACCACAGAAAGTTAAAGCTCAGATAAGAAAGCCACATAGTGGCAATTCTCTTCAAAGGAATATATAAATTGAAATATGCTAGAAAGAAGTAAAAGCAGAAGAGAAACATAAGAGTCAAACTGAAGAAAACTCTTTCTAGCAGAGTACTAACACTTTAAATAAAATTTATAGAGTTACAAGAACCTTAATCTAGCAATTTCATTCTAGTGGAAGTAAATAAAGTGTATGAATTCCATTTTCCTGTTTAAATTACTGTTTTGCCAAAATGCCTAAATCAGCAATCTTAGCCCTCATCACTGGGCCTGAATTTAAGGAAACATCTTAAACCAGCAAAAAGAAGCAGCACTGAGACAGAAGGGGACAGAGAACCAAAGAGGGAACCTGCTGGCTCTCTTCCTGATCACAGCCTAGAGTCTGAACTGCTCCATCCTGCATTCCTCTTAGTTGGGTTGGCCTCAGGGATAGGAGGAAATCAGGTCTAACATATGATGACACCAACTGAATAATTATAAATCACATTAAAGAATTATTGTACTGACGTCAAGACCTGTAGGTAAATGAAGAGGAAAATAAAATATATATATATATATATCTTGGACACTGTTCCAAGCCAAAGAGTGAGGCAACATTAGTTTATTTTTAAAATCCATCTTCAATAAATAAATCTGCACATCATCATCAAGAACTGATGGTATTTTATGATATGGTCTTATCCCAGAAAAACCCCACAATGAATAACACCACATAAGAAATACATTACCTAAAATGCAAGGAAAAAAAAGTGAAATAAAACATAAATAAAACTATTGCATAGTGAAAGCAGCCTTGCTTCCATAAATTAGTATTGTGGCTTTCATTTGTTTTTCCTTTTAAGAATATTTAAAGAATTTTTAATACTGTAGAAAACCACAGAATGTCCTTTCTATTAGTCCAGAATAAAAACAACCCTCAGTTTGTCCCCTTAAAAAATACTGAACTGATTTATATCCTATAAGACAGGAGATGCTTATAGAAACTGTTTATTCTGATGGTACCTGACTGCACTATTTTAAATCCATTTTGCTTCTCGCCAAAAGTACTGTCACACTTCCCTCAGGCAGAGACTCAGTCTGGAGTCTTGACCTCAAGAGAAAGGTCCATGAGGCTCAAGACTCATGCAAGTAAGCAGAAAGACTTTCAGTTCAGTGATTGTTTTCTAAAAAATTGTATGAAATTATTTCTAACCACATATAGAAGAACCTGAACTATAGTTTGGACCTGAACTAAAGCACATATAACTACAGATTCAGAAGAGATTGCATATTAAACCAAAATTATTCTCCCACTCTTAAGCACCACCTAAAACACCAGGAAAGCCTTGGGTTAAACACATTCCTGCCTATTTGTCCTAAGTTTGTTAGTTCAAAGTAAAAAAAAAAAGCAACAATTAGACTGGACTGAAATGGAAAACCTTACTTCAGTGGAATTAATTTTCTCCATCTGAAACTAAATTTTTCAAATCAAGCAAGTCAAAATATGCACAGATAGTATGACTATCCAGAAAGCACATGTTGCTCAGATGAGGACAGTGCAAAATAGGACATCCTCTTAGACACACAGGATGGAGTGTATGAGAAGACAGGCAATCTGCAACGTGAGCGAGAACGAACACACTTTATGGAAGTATTTTTTTTTATGTTTTGAGAATAGGCCCTACCATCTATATTGGTAACAGACAAGTAACACCATCTTTGGTGATTTTTTCAAAGATATAAACATTACTCTGCAACACTCCTGAGTCAGGATGAGGCAGTAGTGTTTTCATCTGGCAAGATATGTGCAGAGCTAAGCAGAAGAAAGCCAGCCAAAAACATCTCTTGGTGCTCTTTACAGGAACCTGAGGCATCAGCTAAAATGCAGTGCCTTACTCTGAAAAAGGTAACTGCTGCCAACTGAACTGACTTTTTTGACTGCACTTACAGAAATAAGGACATGTAGAACATACTGATTTTAATTATTAAATCCTGAATTCAATATTTTTTTTTGAATTTGCTTTAAAAAAAGCAATAAAATCTAGAACTTGGGGATGTACAGACAGATTTGAAAGAACTGTGAGGTGCTTCTAACATCAGATCATAAACAGCTGATGTGCACATGAAGATCAAATCTAAGTAAATACAGCACTGATATTCTCTTCACTCATCTTTGATGACAGTGTGCAAACAAAGCGTAGAAAATTTCCAGGGTTAAATGTTACATGTATATTTTTGTATTTATTTAAAAAAAAGGAACTGGACTCTTAAGCTAATCAAGTTCTTAACACAGAAGCATTTATGATATTTCAAAACTACCTCAAAACAAACATAAACCCTTCTGCATTCAAGATGTGCCACTAAACTCTTTTCTGCATGATGTAGCAAGCTTTAAACATATGCAACTACTACAAGGGACCAAGGATGTTTGTTTTATCCAGTGGCTTGCAGCAGAAAAACTTCAATGAGTACTAAGAATTTATTTGTGGATTGTTAACTGGTCATCACCCCCAAGAAGAAGGGGAAAACCTTCATTAGAACACCACATACCTCTGCCAAGAAAGTTAAATCAATATAAGTACCCTGGTTGTGGCTCCATCATGTTAATAGATGTTTTATAGTAATGAAGCTCTGAGGAAAAGTTTAATGAATTTGACCTTAATAGCTTTTGATCACAAACCTATCCAAATAAATCTAATCAATGTCACTTAAAATTAGCTGATTTTTTCAGTTAGAGATGTCTGAGTTTTACTTACATAATGTTTAAGTACCCCAAACTTTTCTTATTGAATAATTTAGTCCAAAACTAGGAAAAACAGCACAAGCTGAGACATTCCAAATGAAAAGATTTGGAATGATTTCTTCCACAGTGACTTAGAAAAAAACCCCTGTTTATAGTTCTTTTAGAGGTAAACAGTCCCTTCACTATGTTATAGATTAACCTTTAAAATTATAACTTTAATAATAATAATCACTGTCATGATGATTATTATTATCATTATTGTTATTATTATTAAGAAACTTCACCAGCTTCTCAATGGAGAATAAAGTACACTTGCAAGAGAATAGTTTGACATTTGCTACTTCTGCTACTACAATACTTTACGTAAATCTACTTAATTTTGCCTCCTGGGCCAGCCAGTACCTTAGATATTCCAGCATTTTAAAAAACTAGCATGAAAATTAATGACCCCTTAGATTTGTTTAATATTCATCATTATCAAAAATGTTGAAATAATGTAGTGTGAGCATGATCTCTTTGTACCCACAGCTATCCAAGGAATAATACTGTGCAGACAGAAGTTTGGCTGTACTTAAATAAAGAAAACAAATTAGGAGAGTTATCCACAGGCACATCTGAATTTCAGTGGCAGCTGCCATATTAAAAATAAAATTTAAAAAAAAAGCCCCATATGCCATGTTTTGGTTGTACTGTAATACATTCCAGAAACACATCCACAGCACATTTTGGTCTTACTGAGTAGAAAAGGGGATATAGGAGGGATCAAGGATTTACAAACATATGCAACAACAGCTCTAATATCTAGAATGCTGATGAATATTCATTCAATCTCCTTGCAACACAAAAGGCTAAGAAACTTTAGAAAGAGGACCCTTCTTTGTGAGAGGAGGAGTTACTATATGGAGAGAAGGCCATCTTTGCATGTAGTTGAGACAATGACAGCAGTGCTGCCAAAAATTAATATGCCACTTTTCACTTCCCTGGAGAACAATTGATGTTTCTGGGTACAATATGCAAACAGAGGGAAAGAACATTCCCTCTCTCATTACATTTCTGCCCCCAAGAAGAGGGGGGCCCCCAAACTGCCCCCCAAACTAAAGCTCAGTAAGGCTTACATAGAACACCTGTTGGTACTCCCTTACTTTTTTCCCCTAAAGGTATAAATCTAAACAAAAAGACATGACATTAATAGAAACAGCACAAGACCTATAAGAGTGGAAGAGTTTAAAGTCCACATTTGATCTACATTTATACATTTGGAAAATGTACAGTATTACATGAAAAACAATCATGTACAACTAATATTTTTGACAAAACAAGTGTTAATTTGAGCATGGTATTTTCTACTAGTCCCAGGCCTTCCATGATATACTGAAACAGACATTAGTGGTGATCTTGTATAAATATCTGAAGGAAGAATACAAAGAACACAGAGTCAGTCTCTTTTCAGAGGCGTCTAGAGACAGGACCAGAGGCAATGGGCACAAACTGAAACACAGGAGGTGCTGCCGGAGCATAAGGAGCAACTGTTGTACTGTGAGGGTCACTGAGTGCTGGAACAGGTTGAACAGAGCCCATGGAGTCTCTATCTTTGGAGATATTCAAAAGGACATGGTCCTGGGCAACTGGCTCCAAGTGGCCCTGCTTGAGCAGGGAGGGTTGGATCAGATAACCTTCAGGTCTCCCTTCCAGCCTCAACCATTCTGGGAGTCTGTGCTTCCTGATACCACAGCAACTGCAAGGACAAGATACACTGAACACCATCTGTATTACTAGGCATAAATCTATCCTCTCTGGCAAAAGGGTTTATTAGGCATTTGATTCAGAAACTCATGTAAAAGTCTTATCTGAAAGTAAATTTGGTAACTGTTTTCCTTTTCATTTATGACTGTTGTCACCCAGGCTGGAGAAACTCACTCTAGGCTTCACATTAAAAGGCAGTTTTATTTCACAGCATGACTTGAAGCAGTACATAATACTGAAGTCATTTTCCTTCTTTCCAATGGTATTTTTTTCTAGCTTTTAAGATGCTTTATAACGTGTAACCTCACTGAAAACACATACTGCAATAAATAGTATAAATCATGCATAGATATCTCAGAGCTTCTAATAGAATTGAGTTAAAATATACTTTCTTATCCTATTAAAATAAAAGAAGTTACATTTTTTTTTTCAACATAGTGGCAAAACTGTTTCCTTAGCCAAGTTTATTTTGCATGAAAGTATTGCTGTTCCTGTCTTTTGAAATGGATGAGGTTTTTTTTCATAAATCAAGTATGTGTTTTCATTTACTGTATATTACAATTTACATCCAATGTAATGAAATTTTTCTTAAGGGATATTTAAAAATAAATGACAGAGGTAGCCTGAATAAAAGCCTGAATAAAATCATGTCAAGTCCTCTGAATCCTCCCAACTGTTCTCTTCAGATGGGAGCTGAGCATTTTGGAAGCCATCCCTAATGGCATTGTGACTGTGTGAGACAGGTGCAAGAGTGAGGCTGTCTTTGAAGAGGTTCAGAATGAAGTGAGATTTAGAGCCAAAGAGAGGAGTGGAGAAGAAAGAACAAAAATTGTTGTAAAGTAAAAATTTGCAGCTACGCAGTGTTGAGTTTTCTTATTTCTGTAAGTGCCAGGGTATCTTAAACAGGGCCCAGGGGTATCTGTTGGAGCAGCCTCCCCAGGGTGCATCTGGATTAGAAAAAATCTAACATATCATCAACGAAAACAGACTTTTAAAGATAGAATGCAGGTGTTATCCTGGTTGGTGGTATATTTTTTTTTTTCTGATGTTATTAAAAGCAATGAGGACACTTGATGAGCAATGGCAGAATCAGACCTGCAGATGCCCCTCGATCATCCTTAGGGAAGTTCCACCAGTAATTCCAAATTCGGAGTCAGTTCAGCACTAAATTTATTTAATGCTGATGCTGTGCACCAAGTCACTACAAGCAATGTGAGAACAATAAGGAAGAGTGGATGACACAAACTCCTTGTGTGAATGGCAGTCTCAGCAGCTCACATTCAACATCCCTGTTAACATCAGATCACTTCATAAGAGCAATGTGTGCACAAATGACTACTTCCCTGTGCAGCAGGGAGGGAGAAGATCAAAATATGCCTGATTCCCCTCTGGAATCCTGGCACAGCTGGGCTTGGCCTACACAACAGAATAATGCACCTCTATTTAAGATGTTCCCTTCTCTCTCAAAAAACACTGGTATATTAGGAAAAAACATTAGGCTTACAATTAAGAGTGCTGACAATATAACTAATGAAGAAGGATTTCCTGATTCTGTGGAAATCCTGGGAAAAATTGTTGCAAGAGCTTTTTTCTCTGGCCTAGTCTTCTCACGGCAGCATTAACATCAGTGCCCAGTGGTGGCAATTTAAATGTCAGAATTGAGGCATTTTCCATTATTTATGTAGAAAGAAGCACATATACTGAATACATGTAATTTCCTGTAAATATTACTTCTGTCAGCCAAATGCAGGGAAATTAAGCTATTTTTGTACTACCACATTCATTAGCAGGAACCCAACAATAAATGGTTGTTTCACATTTGTTAGTTTGACCAAGGAGTCACACATTACAGTGGTAACTTTCTTATGCACAGTATTCAATAGAAGCATTTTAACACATAGTATTTGTCATGTGTAAGCTATAATATATGTCAAAACCATTTGTATCCTCCCAGAACACATGTAATTTTGGAGAGACAAATACCTACCTTACCCATTCTCAAGAATTCAATCACATTTTTAATATCTTCCCAGCCTGTAAATGAGGTCACACTTTTTCACATACACTTCAGTGGCTGTTTATTTTGTAGTTTAGCTTTAAAGGACAAATTGATTTTTTGTAATCTGTTTGCCATATTACCCCAATAGTGTAACCATCAGAGGGAAGAAGCTGACTCAGCAGCAGTAAGGACTACATAATTTCAGAGGCGCTACTTGTCCCTTTTTCTTTCAGTCAGCCTTGCTCTGATGCAGTGAGCAGTACTCTTTGCTTTCTCTGTCACTGGGGGAGGACACAAGTAAATAATTCCAGGGAAAAAAAGCGACCTCAAATGAGCAGTGGTGAGAGGTTATGCACTGTGAAATGGAGTTTTACAATGATATATTAAAAAAAATCCAGAGATCAAAAGTAAACTGCCATTTTATTTTATGTTATTGTAAAATATCTGCTAAGTTTATATTAATCAAAACCAAAACATCCTATTAAAATAGCTTAAATTGAGCTAGGAAGTAAGAACTCAAAGCAAATTACTGTGTTACAGATCTTTCTCTGCCTAGGAAATACAAAAGTATCAAAATCCAAACATTTTACTATCATCTATTAGGAAGACCACTTACACCATTTATAACCTGTTGTTTATCAGTCACTGAAAGGCACTCAGAAAACTCTTGTGCAAAACTGTGATGTACCACACAGGCTATACTGACAAACCACTCAAATTACAAGTCTTTCATGGTTCCAGAGAAACAAAATTCAGCAAACATCCATTTCTTTGTTAGGTTTAAATTGAAAAGAAACAGATGTAAGCAACATCCTTAATTTGATAAACAATAGAAGAGCAGTTCTGCAGCAGAGACAATTTAAGAAAACCTGTGAAGTCAGGAGGCTCCTCTGGAACACAGAGGGCAGGGACAGCAATGGGACAGTAGGCACCAGATGTGCTCTGAGTGACAGAAATTAAATCTCATCTGCAGGGAGTTAGATCTGAACATAACTCTCCATGTCTGAAAAGATGTGACAGAATGATGTGAACACTTGCAAGGTATAGAGGAGCTATGGCAAACTCCTTTGGTGCTTGTGCTGGATGATATACTGAGAATTCAGCACTAACTAGCAAGGACACAAGAAGAAGAAGGACCAAGTAGTGGCAAATCCTCACACTAGAAATGGCCTCACTATAGCACCTGTGCCTGAACAGGGAGGCCCAAAGTCTATTTGTCACACTTCAATCCAGACTCTTACTCTGGTTGAATTCTGAATTATGACGGATGCTAAATCAAATGATCTTGTCTTTTTTTACCAGGAGTAAACACAGAGTTAGATACATTGGAAAAGTGTGGGTTTGTGTATAGCCTGCTGCATATCAATTCTCAGAATCTGGCCTTCCATTCACAGATGCACATTTTCCTCTTCGCTAGAGAACTAACACTGCGAATGTTAACACGTTGACAGCTCCGAAAAAGGACTGCAAATAGGACTGCTAGATTCAGACCTTTTTTTGGTTTGTTTTTAATTTTCTGTTACTCTGTTGTTTGGTTTGTTTGGTTTTTGTTTTGTTTTGTTTTTCTAGAAAGAGGAATATGCTAATTATCTGAATCATGGCCATTAAAATTTTCAAGATATATGAAAAAACTTACTGGTAGGTCTGTGGGTGGCCTACACAAGATTCCCACACACCAATCTTTACAGATATCTTTTGAGCTTGATTAATTAGAGAAACTAGGGAGATGCAATATTTTTACAGTGACGTTCTCTTATAATTAAATTAACCTACATACATCTCCCATAAAGCATTAGGTCATGAAATTTTTGTAAAGTGTCAGGTAAGTGCCAACTGTAAAATGAAAAATTAATATTTTAATATTGGATATCCTCAGTAACAATAAAAAAGTGGGCTCTTTAATTTCATAGAAATATTGTATCATAAATCTAATCTGAGCATCATGTATTAAAATAATGCTATGCAAATAGGCATGACTGCTAAATATGGTTTTAGAATAAGACTACTTAAATGAATAAGTGATATTTTAAATGTCAGTCAACACACCATGAAAAAAGAAAGCTCAATTTAATTAGGCTGGTCATTTGTAGCTTAGGTAGTCAAAGGATTAGCATGTTGAGTAAGTGAAGGCTGCACAAAGCTTTGTGCAGGTTTTACACAGGTATTCACTTTCATTGCAATAAAAGATTTAGTGTAACAAATGTTGGCTTACAGAGTGCTTTGGTGCTTATGGCACAAAAGAGCTTCTCAAGAAACTTGCTGTGTTGCCATGTAAAGGTCAGGCACAGTTCACCAAGACTGGGGGAAAAAAGAGATCTTTAAAAAAAGTGGCTTTGCTAACAGATCTGTAGTACAGTGGTACAGACAAGCTTTTTTAATAGTTTGTTTACATCAACTTTATTTTGACTAATTTCTTTATAAAAGGGGAATAACTGTAGAACCACTAGAGAGGATATCTATCAGCAATCAGTGGTACAGCCCAATGGGATTGGAGGGGAAAGACAGAGGGTTTGGGGTAATATACTAACTTGAACTTTTTTTAACCTTTGCAGCAGACTTTGCTTACTCTAGACTGCAATGCATTGAGGAAAGCAGGAAAAATACAGCTCACTTGCTGTGAGAGCCACACTCCTGTCTGGCCTTAACACAGAGTTGGTCTCTGTACAGCAAGAAATATGTCTTAGGACATATCAGATGCTGCTCCAACTGGAACTATTTTCTGTCTCCTTGGAAAGTGGACCAGAAAAGAAGGTGAGGCAGGCACATGCAAAATCAGCACCTGTGCTTTATAACCACAGGACTGAGATAGATGCTGTGTGTTTATAAAACAAACTGACTGTGGCATAGCATATTCATGACATTAAGAGTGCCCATACTGCAAACACTGCACTTTGGAAGACCACAGGACTGCCAGCCCAAACTGCAGGAACAACATGCTCACTGTTCCTAACTACTGTGCTCTGCTTCAATTCCAGAGGAAAAGAATGATAACAGATTTTCTTTGTTTTGGGGAGAAAGTAACAAGTATCTCAAGTGCAAATTATTTTCACAGCCAAGCAGTATTTGAAAACTAAAACAGAATAAAATTATCATTTTAAACTCTCCAGAAGATATCTCTCTTTCCTCTTTTGTACTTTTATGCTGAAGTACCTTATCAAATCTTCTGAAAGCTGAGATTTTTTGAATCAACCTTGAAAATTGGAACAGCTTCCACTACAAGTTTCCGCTACTTTCTTTTCATATGTACTGTAAAATATGCTAATAGGAAGAAGAAGCAGCTGTAATCTGCTCATTCAATTGAGTTTATCAGCCTGCATAAATTTATTGTGTCATTGAACCTGTATTTGCTAAAAGAATGTAGGCCCTCGTACATTCCAGGCAATCAGAAGTTATTTATAGGTATACTGAACTGAAACTTCTTATAATAGCATTTCCACCATGGAGTTAGGAGGAATTCTTGGGAGACAATACAGAGTCAATGTTTTTTGGGGTTTTTTTTTTTGAGTCTCCAAAACAAAGAACAGTGTAGATACTGTAAAAGCTGAAAAGTTTGGAAATGCATTTAGGTTTGTTTAATACAAGGAATGCAATGATGCCAAATCAAAGAGCATATATGTAAAAGTCATGATTTCCAAAAGTGGACGTGCTGAAGGAAGCTGCTGAGTCTAGCAAAGGACTCACACACTCATGTGTGATGTTAATGGAATCCATAAGGTTCAGACTCATCCAGTGAAAAAAGCAATGCCTTTCAGCAGCACTGCCTTCCTGTATACAAGCTGAATACACTATTGTCTGTGGTTTTATCCATTGGAAATGTAGATTAATGGTGTCTTCTCTTCTGTCTTGATTTATATGTGATTCAAGCCTATACTAATCACCAATATCTAAATACAAATTTTGAAAGAAAAAGAATCCCCTTAGATGTGTTCACCTGGAACACCACAAAATGCAAAACTTCGAAGCCTCTAAAATAAATCAGAGATAGTTGGCTAATTCAGGAATAGCACACAAAGCTTGAAGGGCATTGTGGTAATGGCTTTTTGAATTAGATGTGTATAAGTATGGTTTACTCTTTTCAGAGAAAATATAGAACCTGGATTTTTAACTGCTATTTTTTTTACAATACTATTATATGTAAAGACATTGAAGCACTTTGCTACATTGAGAACACCAAGCTGAAACTTTCAGCCACAGCAAAAGACAAATTTAAACACATGAATATGGGCTGAATATGAAAGTTCCTTATAACCGAGCTATAGCTTGGTATATGGCTGAGTCTTATTCAAAACCTAAGCTTCTCACATCTCAAATCTGATTAACAAACACTGATTTAGCAGAGAGGAAGGACTCTCATTCAACAGTAACATAACCAGTGAAATTTAGCAGCATTCAGACAGAAGAAAAACCCTTCAAAACTTTTTACTACTGCACATTCAACTCACTCTCCAACACTCTCTCACTTTAGGTGCAAACCAAGCTTGAGAGATCTCTTACTAGTTTTCTGTCCAAGAATAACTCTTCCTTGACTTTACATGCTGCAACAGGGCTAGAGGGATTAATATTCTCAACTACACATCTGTTCAAAAACTTCTGGCCTCAGCCCATAATGGTCACAACCTAGATCTGAATTCAGGTCTTTCTGAGGCCTTAACAACAGCTCTAAGTTTTGAATAAGTATCTATCATCCCATCATTTTAGCACATATGTAGTTGTTTAGATAGTGCATACAATCAGGTTAATCATTAGTCCTTAAAATAAAGAGCAAAGTATGTCTTTCAAGGACTGGAGCTCTAGTCTGCACCATGTTCCTTCTATATGCTCCAAAAAATGGAAATGAGTGAAATTTTCAACATCCTTTGAATTACTCTTCTCAGCTCTAAGCAACAAGAAAAAAAATAAGTAGGCCTACATATATACATAGCCATATGTATGCAGATAGAAATGACTAGATATGTCATCTCCATACACCCCAAAATCTTGAAACAAATCCAAAAAAGCTTACCCTTGCCAACGTCAGGGTTCCTTGTTTACACACACTGCAGCGGACCCTCAATTTTCCAGGCTTCACAGCTTGGCAGAAAGTTTTGCAAAAAACATAAAAACTGTTGTAACTTGCTGCACCTGTCAAGAGGAAAAATAAACAAACAGAAAACAACCACTTTTGATGTATACTGAAAATCAGCAGCAAACTGTCACGAAAGCTTTCTGTTTGACTCTATAAATGGTAAGTTAAAATCATTTAAAGTTCTGAATACAGCTTTGCAATCATCTTTTCTTACCTGGTCTAGTTCCTAACACCTCCCAGTAACTCCTGCTTCTTGATCAATAAGTACAGGTGAACTACACTATAACTCCATGAAAATGCATCCAGAGCTTACCGTTGATGAGCACCCACTGAAATCCTTGGCAAGTGATGTATGAGATTAATTACCCCAGTCCTCCATAATCTGCATCTCACTTCTAGTCTAAAATTGTCTAGCTGCAATTTTTATGAGGTCAAATTGCATGAAAATTTCTTTAGATGAAGTTTAAAAGATGAGTTTGACTGATATCACAAAAAGAAAACAAATATTTAATTTAGCAAATTTACTTCTATTCATGGAAGACTGGAAGCCAGTTCTTTATTCTTGCTGGCAGCCTTATAACCTAGCAAAGTTTGCAAACTGCTGCCAAGATATTCGGCCAAGTGAACTTTCAAGGAAAATGAAATGAAACGCATTCTGTTCTGTGAAACTATGGAACAGAATGTGATATGCAGAGAATTGTGAAAGCCCAGGGCAATGCTAATGAATTTGATTTCACAAGCAATGCTGACCACTGTTTTGAGCAAAGCACTTTTTTTAGAATAGCTATAGCCATTCCTCACAAAACGTTGGAATATCCCTGGCATGGTTTTAATCTGGACTGGACAGCTCCAAGTTCAGAGACTCAAGCTTATCATCAAAAGTTGAAATGAGACCAGAATAAAGTTTCAAACAAAAATTAATCAATATCAAGAGGAGATTTGACCCATTAACAGTGGTGATCTTCAGAATCAGTAGCAATCCCCTAGAGACGAAAGGTTTTTCACTTTCTCCCTATTCTCTTATTTCTCTTCATTCATCAACAATGTATTTTTATGTACATTTGAACCCTAGCACATTACCACTTTAAATATGACCTGGAATAATATTTTTAAACATGGCTGACTTCCTTCATTTTTTACATGTCCCTCACACAGTAAAGGGTCAGACCCCATGCTCTGCCAATGCAAAATGCCAATCAATGACATTTTATACCTATTCATGGCTGTCCTGATTTAAACGTGCTCAAAAATAATATAAATGTAACTCAAATATAATTTCAGTTTCCAAAACTCAATCTCAGAGAACTCTGTCATCTAAAAAATCTTTTTTTCCTAAGAAAAAGTATGCAGATGTCTGCAAAGAAGTACACCGTTGAAAGAAATTTGTAACACTTCTTCAATTATTCAAAAACATTAGCTACATAAGAGTATATCAGTGATGTATCCAAAACTAATTTTTGTCAACTAATTGATCAAGTGTTTTGACTAAGGATCACTATGCTTCCTTGGAAAGTATTACCCACCATGGCAGAATACAAAGTATTACAGAATTTAAATTGAATTCAGTTTTTGTGGAAAATGACACACACCCATACATTCCCACTCACACTTTTCATATGAATAATTGCAACCCAAAAGGCTGAGCACACTTCTCAAATCAGTCTAAAACACAGTTCTGGGATTAAAACAGTTAAATTAAAGGAAAAAAGGGCTTATCCTGAACTATTTAATATATGATACAATGTTATGAAAGTTAATATTACACCATTTTGGACATCTGGATATCCATTCACTTGTATTTTGCTGGAGGCTCTGATTACTGGGACTGAGAGCACGTCTGGATTAGACTTCATTTGAGCTAAAATTCACATCAAATATCTAAATTATGGTATTGCATATGAGAAGGAGGAAACTTGCAAGTAACTAAATTTTACTTTTGGCAGTTCCTCTATGCAGGGTCAGCAGATCAATCAATAAGAGTAAAGGCAGTGACTTCAGCACAGTTCAAAGGGAATGCTCCATGACTTAAGAAAGCAAGAATGCTATTGCTAGTGGAGGTCCACAATAAACAAGATTATTTCAGCCATGTATTCCTGACTTGGTCTCAACAGCAGGAAGTGAGACCATAGCCTGTTATCTATGCTCTCATCACCAGTCCTCTCCCATTGTTCCAATATCATATGTGGGCTGTCCAATGGGACTACTGAAACTGATGCTTCTATTCACACTCACCCTGAGTAATTCTGTGGTGTCAGTGCTCCCAGTCCTAGTTCAGTCTTACACTCCAAATTGATTCCTGGCATGACTCTAATGAAACCCTTCCAGTTAACCAGAACCATCTTATTGAGTACATGAGCCCTTACAACATAAAATAATTTGTTAATTGGCTGATGCCTTTCCTGATCCAGTCCTCCACTCCCTGCTGTCTTGTGTCCCTGTCTCACATTTTATGCCAAGGATTAAAATTTATTTCAAGGATTAAAACACTTGAGGCAGGAATCATGCTCTCTGTCTGCTTTGTGTTCTAAGCTCATTCCATCTGGACCCAAAGATAAAATTATTTTATTGATAATAGTCTGCAAAATATTCACAGGATAGTACGGCATAAATCAGCATGACTGAATACTGCAGTAAAAAATAGTAGTCATAGGAGAGGCCTAAAATGAGACATATTGCTGATTTACTATAGAGGATAAATCTTATGCATTAGCTTGATATTTGCTCTGTGTAAAAATAGACTACATTAGCTCAATATTCATTTTTCTTAGCACTTTCAATTTTGTTTTCAGTTTTCATGAATATAAAAAGTCCCCCCAAACACATTCCCTGCGCACAAATTTGAAGCACAAGAAACAAATTTATAATGTAATGGGTTGGAGCAGTTAAGCAGCACAGATCTATTCAGAGAAACAGAATAACTTTAGAAATATCTGCTATAGCAGGGAAGCTGGAAAGGCACAACGTGACAAGAGGAATGCACTGATTTTAGAAGGAATGTGTTAAATGGAGATTTTCAGCAGCACATTCACCATTTTATGCGGATGTGCGGATCACATTCTCACAAAGTGCAGTTACATCATTAGGTGCCTGTCCTGGGCAGCATCACCAGGCAAAACAAAGACTTAATTAAAAATGCAAATGCTGCAAGTCAGCTTACAGTTCAACACTGATGGCCAGCATTAAACTCTTTACTGACTTGTTCATGTCACTGACTGTATTAGCATGGCTGAGACCATCCCCTTGGAACTCCTGTTCAAAGAGAAACTGAAAGACACAGGAAAACAAGGAAATCTGTCTTATGCACCTGCTCTGACATATCAATATTAACAAAGAATGTAATTATGGCACAGTGCCAGTAACCACTAAAATTGCTGCAGAACCAACCATATAGGTAAATGGATGAGGCACACACCTTTTGGGTGTATAACTTTAAAAACTAATGAGAATTCAGAAAATAATCTCTATTTTGCAGTTTTCACCTCCAAGTATTGTCATATAAAGCCCCTTATTACATGCCAGTTTAGGAAAATTCTTGACAGTTTTCTCTATGGAGTTTATTTACTTAAGTTGCCTTTACTGGCAAAAAAAAAAAAAAAAAAAAAAAAAAAAAAAAAAAAAAAAAAAAAGTGTAAGATGATATGAACACAAGAGGCCTCCCATTTATGACCTGTGTCAGGACCTGTCCTCTCATCCCAATGAGACACACTTTCTTTTTTCTACCTCTTCAAAGCTAATTTCCTCAGAACTATCACATCACAAAAAAATGTCTTAAAACTGTTTTCTCCCTTTAGTATTTTATAAAAAAGGGGAAGTAGTTTTCTCTGATGTGTATCCCAGTGTTTTTATACTGTCTCCCCATTTAGGTTTTTAAGCTCCTTAGGACATGAATTATTTCCTTATTTCTGTGTTGTTAGTGATGACTGTGCTGTGGGAGCTTTGTACATGTTAGTGATAGCACAGACCAATTATTTTGATATGCATGGCTAGTTAATGAGAAAACATTAGTCATAATGACCTGATCCTGAAATCTCTAATCAGTCAAAACACCCATTATCATCTCTATGACTGTTAAAGTGAAAAAAATCTAAATAGGGATATTAGTAGCAAACCCACTGTTTTCATTTGAACTGCATTTTCATATAGATTATAGTGATTACTGAGTCTTTCCTATAATCACCTATTTAAAACAGGACACAACTACAGGAAATCTTTCAAAAGATTGAAAACTACATAAAGTTAGCATTGTTTCAGATTCCATTATATTTACATTTAGACTAGTAGTAATTTGTAAAATGTAGACTGACTGTCAGAGACCTCAGACTATTTTAGCAAATTGCACTCACATAATGAAAAATACACAGTTAGAAGAGAAAGAAAAAAAGTATTCTTCCAACTGTGTTCACTTTAAGGATTTTGTTTGATTCAACACAGTAGGAGGAAAAACATCTGAAATACAAAACCAGAAGGCTCAAACTAGTGAAAATTTCTACATAAAACTAACTTAAAAAAAAAAAAAGGTGTGTAGGTTGTACTTCTGGACCCCCCAAAAGGAGAAATTACTTATAAGATCTGATTCACTTTGCAAAAATACAACTAGTATGTTCTGTCTTTGAACTTTTGTCCTTTAACCCCTTTTTTTTGTCTGCAAAGAATTTCACAGAGTACAAATTTTTCCTCCCCAGACCTGTGTATCTGTATGAACAATTTATAAACTTTTCTAGCTGTTCTAAATTAAAACTATTCTTTATGATGCCTATCTAATGTAGACCATGAAAATGGTATTTATTTAACAGCTAGATTCATCTAAACTGGTTGTGATATATTCTAGTGAGAAAAATTGACACTTTTATGGTTTGATTCAATTCATCCTAAAGTAGATATAAAACCATATAAACACGTCAGATAAATTGTGTCTAAAAGGGTCTGTTTCTCTCTGTTGTGGGAATTTAGAACCACAAGGTGTGGTAGAAATATCTGCTTTGCAAACTTCTAAAATTAGGGAAGATGAACCCCACTTGGTGATGCCATGCAAAAGAACTCATGAATAAGAGCTGAAGAATTCTGCAGTATGGATAACAACATGAAACAGAGTAAATCTGAAAAAAAACCAACAAACAAACCAAAATTATTTTTCTTGAGACCCAAATAGGACTTGCAGAATGTCTATGGATCTCAGGTAATTAAAGTATATGGAATACACAGCTATTTAGAAAAAAAGAACACAGCTATTTAGAAAAAAAGAAATGGACTTATCACTGTTATAAGGACTGAAAATTTAAGAGTTGAAATTTGTCTGAAGAGGGTGTAATGCCTAAGAAGTGGAGTATCAGAAGTTACTTGACAAAGACACTTTGGGACACACTTATCTTTTTAATGCCTTTTCAGTGAAATTTTGTCTGAGAAAAAGCAACCAGGAATCTATGAATTAAAAAACTGCTAAAAGCACAGCATTTGATCTATCTTATATTACTGGAATTCAGGATATTAGTATCAGGCTTTCTCTTCCATTCATTATCATGAAAGAATCATCTGCTTCACTTTTCTGAGCCCCAGTATCATTTACTTTCACTTTCTTTTATATTTCACCCAAATCCTTCATTATCTTGTTACCCATCTAACTTCTGTAATTACCTTTTCCTGGTCTCATTTCCTTTCCTGACCTCTATATAAGCTTCACCTTTCTCTTACCTCTCACATCTTTCTCTCCTTCAGCTTGCTCTCCAATTTTCAGACAAAGGAGCAAAATTCAACATGAATGCTCATATCAACAATAAGGAGGGAAGGATTCAAAAATAAAATAAAAAAAATCCAAAACAATTGTGATGATTCTGTCATATGGCAGAACATGGAATAAAACAAACAAACAAACAAAACCAAAAAAACAACCAAAGAAACCACCCCACCAAGAATTTTCATGAAACTGCTGAAAGCTTGGCAAAAATACATGGGAGGAAAAGCAGTGATACGACAACAAAGTATTCAAGACTTAAGAGTACCAAAAGGTCCCCCATAATATCTATTTATGCATGAGGAAACCACTATGCAGCAGTCATAATACTCCCCACAAAGCTCAACCCTCAGCTGCTTTTTACATCTTTGAAGGGACCAAGTGTGACCTGTGGTGATGACAACTGGCTAGGCCTGGTTTATTTGCAGCTGAAGGCAGCAATTTCTCAGTTTAAGCCTAAGCACATGAAGGGAAGTGAAGATGCTCCAGAACTCTGTGTGAGTCACACTACATCATACCGTGTAGGCTTCAGTATGAGCAGCAGATCCAGTTGATCACAGTTTCAGTAAATAAACTAAGAAATGTTTAAAAATTAAACCAGTGGTCATCAAGAAAGTCCATATGGACAAGGCTGGTCTCATGTCAAGCCAGAAAAACAAGAATATGCAAGATATACATCCAGACACAGCACACCTAAAAACATAGCCCAGGGATGCATCAAAAGAAAGGACCTGAGCTTAAATGTAACTCCTGGGCCAGTGGGCCTACAGAGGATGTGTGAGGTGAAAAGCTCTGACAAGGCTTCCAGCAGCTCTTTCTCACACAGCTCTTTTATTAAAAGTCTGGCCCAAGGTTACACAACTGCATATTTCACAATTGGCCTTTGATACAACTAGCTAAACACCCAAGGAGGAAGGGAGGCTGAAGAAGTCAAAATAATGGCTATTCCTACTGAGTTGCTTCCCTGTATTAGCTCCCTAATTACTTCCTGTGCCCCAAAAACCCCAGGCCTACTCAACTATGATTACAACTCAAGTAATTATGACTATGAAAGGATGGAAACCAGCAGCAACATTCTTGCTGTTAGCTTTATTACAGTCCATCACCCTAATATATGACATTCTGGAAAAGCTTGTTTTTCAGAGTGCTCAAGGAATAAATACAGAATGAGGTAACAAGGATTATGGAAGATAATTGATTTATTCAAGGTACTAAAACTTTGTCCTTGGAAGGGGTCATGGCCTTCTTGAATGGGGCCTTGACCAAACTGGTCTGGAGGAAGGTGTCACTGCCCATGGAAGGGGATTGGAACTAAGCAATTTCTAAGGACCTTTCCAACCCAAATAATTCTATGATTCTATGATTAAAAGAAACCTTTCTCAGCAGTTTTTTACCGGAATTATATTGTCACTGAATGAAATGCAAAATTCTCTTGTTTTCAAATACATAGTAAAAATACACGAAATAAAGTTCAGGAATAAATGATCAGTTTTCTCAGTACAGTCCCAAAAGAAAATTGTTCCAGGACATCAGTATTCACCACCAGAACAACAGAAATGAACAGTGAAGTGACAAAGTTTGATAGTGAAATGATTCTTTTCAGGCTAGTAAAAATTAAGGCCAACCAGAAAAAAACACATTGAAGACTGCAGAATGCTGAGTGACTAACAGTAAAATGAAAAATTAAATTCATTGTAGAAAATAATTTTACGCTAACAGTGAAGGTCTTGACTAGTTTTTATCACACAAAAACAGGATCTTGGGGCTAGAATAGCTAGGTCTATGAAAACGTCAGCTCCATGCTCAGTAGCAATCAAAAAAAGTAAATTGAATGCTAGGAATTATTAAGAGAGGAACTGAGAAGGAAAAAAACCCAACCAAACAAAAACCAACCAAAAAAAAATTCCCCCCAAAAACCCTCACCCCAGAAAACAATGTTGCATAAAAGTTGTAAAAATCCATTATGTGCTCCAATTTCAGTAACACGTGCAATTCTATCTTTGCTTTGCATTCATAAATTCCACAGATACATCTTTCACAGGACTGTCCATTAATGTACTAAACAACTTGTTAGTGCTTTTATTCTGACATTTCACTTTGTCACAAAATGTTGCACAATAACAGTGTACCACAGAAACTGTCCTTTCGAACGACCTGTGGTACTTTTATTCATTTTCGATGTCCTGCATGTCAGGCTCCTCACTCTTGAAGTTCCCACAGAACTAGAATTTTAATGACAATTTACTTCTCTTAGAAACGAAAGAGAGATGGAAAATGGCTCAGGAAAGATGTATCTATAACTTAGTTATAGATATGAATGTTATAGATATTGAATGTTTTTCAATACAGACAGAAAATACCATTAACAGTACTTTTAAAATTGAACTATTTAGTTTCTGAAACGCATAAATAACTTATTATTTCAGTAAAAGTAATATTTTGAGGAAGTTCCTTAGCTAGTTTTACAAGTGAAAAGACATATATTGACAGTATTTCTCTTAAAGGCCTGTCCAAAGAAACGGAAAAGATTGAGTGAAAATGGCACTTCATCATGCTCTGTTATCTCAACATAATGGCATGATTATTGCATCACTTTTATATAATGCAATACCAGGACTATATTGTAAAGAGTAGGAATGATTTTAAGAAAAAGGTCAGCTTAGAATTTCACATACTCTGTTTGCATATGCTCTAAATCGGAATGTTGGATATGCAGCAACACCCTTTTGCATTTAGAAGACAGTTTTGAAAACACACATCTAATTCAAGAGGTTTCTTTATCTCTTTAAACCATTGACCAAAAGGGTTTGGGAAGAAGGGATAGTTTTTCCAGGCTATTAAAACCAGCCTAGGTATTTAAGCAATGGGCAGTAAATGGCAGCTTTTTAAAGCAATTCAGTTTTGACACATAATAATAACTAACTTCCTTCTGTAGAGGAAGGAAAACACAGAACAAAGTATTTCAGGAAAAGAAGTAAAGACAGACAAAGAGAAAGACAGAATGCACTCTAAGCGCAGAGCTTAAACCTCAAAACTCCTCTAGCTCTGCATTAACTAAGAGAATTCCCCATCTACAGATTAGCTGAAAGGCAGGAAGATTCATCGCATTAAAGTTAAATGTGCAGAAAATGGAATCATAGTAATCCTCACTGACATGTTTTCATGTACAGTCTGCTGAGCATCTACGTTTGTTATTTGATAAGAAGCATGGAAATAATGGTCTCGGAATTTGAAACAGTGATACCAACTAATCCTATCCTTGCAACTCTTACAGATGCGTCAACACATCTAAAAATTCCTCACAGAGAGGTGATGGTACCTATGATCTAGTGATCCCCCTTGCTGTGCCAAGATACATAATTCTACACAGGAAGGCTTTGAGCTTCAGCTCATGACCTTTCCCTATGCACTTTGGGGAGATCCTTTGGGACAGCTCCAGCCAGATAAACCTGTTGGCTTGATCATCTTCATAAGCAACAGAAAAACACACTTTATTATCCAGAAGTTATCAAATAGCTTCTCTATCAGAATGAATTAAGCTATTGTTGGAGTTTCTAAGTAGATATCTGTCACTTTAACTCTTAATTACCCCTTTTTCCTTTAATGCAAACCTATGATGAAGTAAGAATGGAGTAATTGTAGGCCCTGCGAGCCTTCTCAGGAAGAGACATTATCAATATACATATGGTTCATTTACCAATATGTTCTTTGATTCATCAGTTTTTATATATTTTTTATTCTATATGTACAGTGTCTTCAAATGTGACATCACTATTAAATGTTCATTGTATTTTAAAGACTAGATTGCATAGTAATTCTCTGCTCAAGATTAATTTAAACCAAGTCCTGCTTTCATTCTTCAACCTGCCAGTTTAGGAAACCACCCTCTGCCCTACATTAGCATTCCTACCACATGACCTGTAGAGCCTCCACAGCACAGAGCTTTAGCAGCTGCTTGTTACCCTACTCCCAATTAGTGTGACACCAAACCAGAGGCTGCCAGCTGAACTCTCAGTTGCTCCCTGGGGTGCCAATCAATTAAACAAATAGATTTTGTAGAATGGTTTGTTGAAGTTAAACAGAAATCCTTAAAGATTATTTTGTACACACAACTTGAGATGTACTTCATACCTGTTAATCTCTACAAAAGCCTGTTCCACTCCTGCCATTTCACATAAACTTAAGAAAGCTGGTTTGTTGTTTTTCTTTCTGTACAATGCTTTTCACTGTTTGACAAAGTTTTGGGCTGGAGGGGTTCTCCTTTCTACTGCTGAATCCCCAACACACACTATAAAGCAGAAGACATTCCTGCAGACTCTAAAGAGAAAAGATTTCATCCTAATACCTCCCTACCTCCTTCATCAGTAAGCATTTGATCTCTAGTTGATTCTCTTGAAGAATTAGAATCGGGAAAACAATCAAGGTACTATACATCTCCAGTACCTAATGCAGATTCCTGTTCTACTATGTATCTGTGCAGGAGGTAATCAACCTTGCAGTTCTGCCCTATTTATAGCATATTTATAAGCCATTTAGCCAGAAAAAGAGACTCCAGAGGGGGCTACAGGAGAATAGGGTTAGCAATGAAATATGAAGGAGATTGTACAGAAAAGAAGAATGTTAGATGTTTTTAGATATGACAATGTTTCATGAAGATGTTTTATTTATCTACGTATAAATATGTGATCAAACACAGATCTTAGTGCCTGGATAGCAGATCTAAAATGCGTTTGTTCACATTTACACTGTTAGATTTAGTGTGCCTGAAAAATTTCGATTACAGATTAGGAGATTTTGAGGACTCAACAAAACAAAATTTTGAGGACTGGTAACATTTCTGCTTGAAATGGATTTTTTGCTTTTCTCTCCTAAATACTTCACAATGGTTAGAGTTATAAAGAAGGCGATGCTCAAGATGAGTCAAACATTAGCTCAGCTATGGCTCTCATTATGTTCCCAACAAGTTAAAAATTACTGTGAAAAATGCTTTGGGGTTTAGCAACCAGGATAAGATGATCTATAGCTATTCATCACATACTGGATATCAAGAAGGATTAAAATGCAATATGCATAATCACTAAACTGCATCAAATCAGGAATTTAGATCTTAACCTTTCACAGCTGAAGATAGTGGAGATTTTGCTATTTATTTCATTATTATTAGAATAAACACAACATCCTCTTGAAAAGAACTAAAATTTGCTTGGGAAAATCCCTGATAGTGTTAATCATGACCTTCACCTAGCCATATCTCCAGCATGGACTTAATTTAAAATACTTCTGACTTTTGATTCAGCTACTCCAAAAATATTTAGTGGAGGCTGATTATTAGGGAAGAGTTGCAGTAGAAAAAAATTCAGTTGCCAAGTGATATCCCTTTAAATGAGAAACCAACTGTTGCCAGTTAGTTTTCTTCCAGTAATATATGCTGAGTATTTATTGTGTGACAAAGCTAAAGAGCAAACTGTGGTGAACAAAAAGAGGAACTGTGGCTACTGCTACTTTAGTTGGTCAAGCGAACTTTTGATCTTTTTTACAATTTTGATAAAACCACCTTCATAGCAAAAAGGCAATAAGATAATTTCAGCCAACACTGAAAACCAGGATATTGGGGCTTATAATAAAACCCTTGATAAGCTGTGCAGTGTTGCACATCACTGAACATCAATGAGTACAGTATATGATGAACAGGCTCCACTTGGAGCATAATGTCCTTCTGTTTCTTCTCTCTGCACTGAAGACCCCATGTCCATATCCATACATTTCTTTTTCTCCACTCCTGTCTTTTGACAGGTAAATGTCAAGACCAACAGATCTGTTGCAGCAGCAGGGCATCATGAAAGCTTAGAAGGAGACTGATGGTGCTCAGCAAGCATTGTGGCTTTCAAGGACCCCTCAGGCACTCTGCTCCAGGATGCAACTGCCACCTTTGATATTTCAAGCTGTGTTTTGCTGAGTGGGAAGACAGTTAAAATACGAATATAACTACATCTACCTATATCTATCTATATATATATCAATCTCTACCACATGGGCTTGCATTTTGCATGGGCTTGCAACACAGTTGCAGATACTCTATTCCAGAAATGCAGAAAACATTACAGGCAGACAGACTGTCAAAACTTAATCTGAAGAATTCATCAGCAAGTAGCAGTTATAGCAGTAGTTGATTGTAACTGCCAATATATGAATAATATATAACTGAAAATATATACTCAGATAATCTGTCATGGTCTCAAGATAAGATCTAAGGCCAAATACTCACACAGATGTCAACAGTACAGATAGGCTTGTAAGATACAGTTTCAGTGCATGTAAAGATTCATCTTTTTTTGAACTAGCACTTGAAAATGGTATTTTGAATCCTAAGATTGATGATTAAATAGGAACTTCCCAATCCTAGACACCTCACAAAGAAAATTGTGATTCTGAGACAGTAGTTGCACAAAAAATTGGTGCCACAGCACACGTAAACTAGCTAAGAATTATTCCAGTTTCACTTGCAGGCCACTGCAGCATTCTGTCTCCTATGAGAAAGGCAGATCAAGGAAAAGATTTTCTTAGTTTATTTTCCTTTCAGTTTGGTAATGTGATGCTTTGACCTATCTAGATCAAACTTTCTGTCCAGTGCCAATAGATCCCATAGAATACCAACATTTCAGAAACTTGTAGAAAATATTTATCAATTACAAACAATGATAAATGTTGCTAAATATACATCTTCTCTTCTGTTCCAACTTAATAAAATCTTAATTGCTGGGCATAATGTAGGCAGTGTACCAATGTCTAAGGAGGAAAAAGTTTTGAACAAATGGTTCAGCGTACCTCAGAGTAGGAGGAAAGAAACCCTGCGCTGAAGGGTATTTGAAAATCCGCATAAAGCTGATTGTAGAGAGAATAAACGGAGAATCTCAGTTTCTATGATTAGATATTCTCTAAAAGAAAGAAAGAAGCAAACACAAAGACAAAAAACAAGAGGCACAAAGAATTAATAAAACCAACCGAAATTCCAGCTGTCAGTCTGTGAAGGGGATTGTGAATGGACATGAAGGTCAGTACCTTGGCACTGCTAACAATGGTCACTCATGTAGTGGTGAAAATGTGAAAATTTTACCAAAACAAAGCTGATAACAAAATCCTAAAGACTTTTGGCACAGCAGTGCAAGAGCATGCACTGACTTTAATTCTGCTTTTCTGTGAATAGGAATTAGAATTTATGACTTAATTGTCCATTTTCCTACAATGACAACTATCCCTAAAAAAAAAAAAAAAAACAAACTCCTCCCCGCCAAAACCCAAAATAAAACCAAAAATATCCACCAAACCAAATCCAGAGAATCTAACTTCCCCTACTAAACACAATGATCTTTTTCTTTCACAGAAGTTCAAATTTAGTCCCACTGAAATTACTTCTATTTATAAGGAGAAAGCAGGGTGTGTTTTGCAAGGCTATTTTTTTACCTTCTACTATCAACAGAATTTCTTAAACTCTTCCATGTAACTGCTTTCTGTAGATCAAGCCTTTTTAATAGGTCTGTTCTCCCAGTGTCCTTGCTGTGTGTGCAGAGCTCCCAATGACATTAACGAATGTTGAACACACAACTTGAGCACAGACTATGATTCCTCATTTTGAGCACTAAGAGCTCATAACAGAGACCATGTAGTGCAAGCACTAAGCTGCACAGTGGCAGCAGCTACTGTTTTATTTAATGAACTTTAAGCATTCTTAGAATGCCATGAAACAAAGCTCTGGAGGAAAGAGAGGAACAAGAAAAAACTGGTTAATATTCAAGGACCACTTCTTGATTAAGAGTGATGCATCCCAACACAGAGGAACTCAGGAGGCCTGCATGGATGAATATGGAGTTCTTGGACAAAATGATGCACAAAATGGAAGCAAGGATAGGTAGCCTTCAAGGAATACACAGATGTTGTCCAAGCAGCCAGGGATCAGGTCAGGACAGCTAAAGTCCTGGTAGAGTCAAATGTGTTCAGGAACATCAAGGACAACAAGAAAAGCTTCTATAGGTAGGTCAGTGATAAAAGGAAGCCCAGGGAAAATATGGGCCTGCTCAAAAAAGAAACAGGAGAACTGGTTACACAGGACATGGAGAAGTCTGAGATACTCAGTACCTTTTTTCTCTCAGTCTTTACCAGTAAGTGCTCCAGACAAACCACCCAAGTGGCAGAAGGCAAAGGCACACATAAGTAGAATGAAGAAACATCCAGGTGGAGACCAGTGACAAGTTCCTCATGGGTCAGCTTAGTTGGTGACATGGACAATGGGGCAGTGCTGTGGTGCAGTTGAGACTCTAGAGGGAAAGGATCCCATCCAGAGGGACCATTACACTTGATTTTGCCTACGCAAAACTCTCGATGTTCAACAAGGCCAAGTGCAAGATCCTGCATGTGAGTCAGAGCAATCTCAAGCACAATCACAGGCTGGGCATGGGTTGAGAACGAGTTGAGAACAGCCCTGAGGAGAAGGACTTGGGGGCATTGGTGCATGAGAAGATGACCTGTGGTGTGTGTTCACAGCCCAGAAAGCCACCTCTGTCCTGGGCTGCATCAAGAGAACCGTGGCCAGCAGGGCAAGGGAGATGATCCTCCCCCTTTACTCTCATGAGACCCCACCTGGAGTCATATATCAAGGTCTGGGGCCCACAACAAGAGGATGTAGATGTGGATCCAGAAGGCCAAGGAGATCATCAGAGGTCTGGAGCACCTCCCCTGTAAAGACAAGCTGAGAGAGTTGAAGTTGTTCTGCCCAGAGATGGGAAGGCTCTAGGAGCCCTTATAGCAGCATTCCCATATTTAAAGGGGACTGCAAGCAAGCTGGGGAGGGAGTTTTTGCAAGGGCATGCATTGATAGAACAGGGGAGAATGGCTCTAAAATAACAGAGGGTAGGTTTAGGTTGGATATAAGAAAGAATTTCTTTACTGTGAGGGTGGTGAGGCACTGGAACAAGTCGCCCAGAGAAGCCGTGGATGCCCCAACCCTGGCAGGTTGGATAGGGCTTTGAGCAACCTGGTCTAGTGAAAGGTGTCCATGGCAGAGGTGTTGGAACTACATGATCTTAAAGGTCCCTTCCAACTCAAATAATTCGATGATTTTATGATTTTTACTTGTGCTTCATAATTGGACTCTTCCTGTCAAAAAAGAATCACTCTAAAACTCTACTATCAATGTTTTCACGTGTAAGGGATGTTTCCTAAGTGTTACTTTCCATTTTTCTTAGTAGTATCAGTAATAAATTCATGTCGACAATTATTCTCGAAAACATAAAATACATGGTTTTGTTTAATCAGTACAGAACATTTTCCACCTACAAATGTCACCTCCAGCTGGTGGTATAAAGATGCAAGTGATGCACTTGCAAACAAAAATCCATCCATGTTGTCCCCCATAAACAATCAAAATACATTGTAAGAACACAACTCTGTTCCACCTCACTGCTTGACACAGGGGAGTCAGCAAATGCTACTGTTCAATTAACATGGAAGGGCCTTTAAAAACAATAAAGTAATTAGACACGTTCATGAGAGATAATTATGTCATGTAAAGATAAGCATTCCCGGAAGAGCCTCAACCTCTATTAGAAAAGAGCATTTTTTACATTTTTCCTTTCAAATTAATTTCACAGACATGCAAGGTGTGATGGGAAAATGGCACCATTCTCATCAGTGTTAAAAGCATATGATATGAATGAGGTCTCCAGCATGGCACTGGCTGCAATAAATTATCAAGTGTGCGTTCTGTTTTCTGAAATGGGCTCAATTTATCATTTTATTGAAAAGGTTCCATTATGCTAATGTCTTATAAAATCACTTTCTGCTGTTGCTAGAAGGTGAAGAGGGGATATCAATTTTTATATATAGAATTTGGAAGTATTGCAGCAGTGAATTGTCAAGGGTTAATAACACTAACAGAAGATAAAATATACATAAAAGCAAACTTCCAAGGACTTTTAATGACAAATTTTTATAACCCCACTGGAAGCAGAATACTTTTCTTTAGCTTAACTCTCCTTAAAGAAATGTTGACAGAATTAGCAATAGTTAATTTCTGGGATGAAAACTATCCCTCTCTTCCCCAATTAACCCTTGAACTGACACTAGAGATTCTTTTTTTTTTTTTCCAGTGAAGATCAGAATAGAAAATACCATTACCGTTCTTGTCAGCTTGCCCAGATAACAAATATGAAGGATAATCAGACAGGGGTACATGGGTGATAATTTGAAAAGAGGAATAGTCCTTCTCTTAATAAAACTTTCTCTAGTAAGAACATTTTTATTCTTTTGAATTATTGTATACAAAATAGGAAAGTAGTAAAAGAAGGGAACTAGATTTAGATAGGCAATATGTTAGATCTTGCATAATAGCAATTCTATGGTTTTGTGGTTGGTATCCAAAAAACCAGAGTTTATGGTTTTTTGTGCATCAAAAAACCAGAGTACTGTTTCAGAAACATCCTATTTATAACAGGAAGCATTTTCCTAGGGGCATGCCTTCCCTACCTCTGAACAAAATCATAGAGCATAATCCAAGAAAGTACAGCATCAAGAGGGATAATTTAATATACACTGACATTAACAAGCTGCCCAGGGAAGTAGTTGAGTCACCATTCCTGGAGGTAATTAAAGTTTGGATGTGGCACTTAGAGACACAGTTTAGTGGCGGACTTGGTAGTGATGTGTTAATCTTTCGACTCAATGACCTTAAGGTCTCTTCCAACCTAAACAATTCCACGATTCTATGACTGCAATATATTTTGGCAGTCGAAAACAAATGAAGCTAGAGCACTCTAGCCACTATCTCATTGGATCATCAATAAAAACCCTTCTGGATCTCACAGCTTCAATCAAGGATCACAGTTCAACAACTTCTGTCATACAACATTTACCAAACACCTTGGGAACTTAAATTTTTTGAAAAATTCTCATTCAATAAATAGGGAATATTTAGTGTCATGGAGTTAGAATTAAATTCAATGTCTCTTTACACTTTGAAAATGTTATTGCCATACTCTTCTATTAATACACATGGATTTTTAGACCTGAGATGCACATACTTAAAAGATGGTTACTTCTGAAAAACATGTTCTAACACTGTGACAATCTAGTCGGGCACAATGTGTAAGCATCAAGTATGTGAGCAATGTGACTACCAAAGGAGCAAAGAGGTGTTGCACACATCTTTGTCTCAGGAGGCATCCACATGACAAAAGCTTGTAAAACAAAACAAAAAATGCATGAGAGACTGCAAACGGGTAGAACATCTCCCAGGTATGGAAAACCCATGAAAGGTAGCTGGCAAAACAAAAAACCCACAATGGAATCAGTGAAGAGCACAAAGGAGATTCAGGACAGTGACAAGTAGTATAAAACTATCAAATAAGAAAGAAAAAATTAAGAAGGAAGACAAATTCTTTAGTTCTAGTTTCTCTTTTAAAAGAGCTCTCAGGCCAAATGAACTCAACTTTTGTGACTACAACACATCATTGCAATGAACATGGCATCAGGTTATAGCATTGTACATTGACAGCAAATTTAAGATAAAAGGTCCAACAGTGAAAGTCTAACAGTTTAATGTGTTTAATGAATGCACGGTGATAACAATTAACAATGTGCCAGACCCAACCACTAGAACAGAGACAGCTGTCAATGCAGGAATTTTGTAAAAATTTGTTTTGAGCTTTATAAGAGAGTGTACATACCATAAATTTACAGTGTGTAATGAAGACAAATGCAGCCTTGCTTTCCAGAAATTATTTGTTAAAATCAGGACTAGTATATTATTTCTGAGTTGGTATTTTATTCTGCATTTCTTAAAAAGGTAAATTAATACTTTCCTTTTTCTAGGTGTAGATTGATCCTCAAATTACTATTGCATTTAATATTTAAAAGTTTGTAGAATAGTATATTGTAAAAAATCTGAATCAAATATAGGCTAAATCACAATATGCTGCTTGATGAATTTTCATTTAAATTCAAAGTAATTTAATCCTAATACAAAAGTAAACTGTCAGGGTGCCAAATCCAAAAATAAATAGCAACCTAACAAGTTACTTGACTGTGTCTTCTGAAAGAATACAACAGTTGCATATTAAGTAATTTACTACTTTTTCTTGTACAGCAACATAATCTAATTCAAATGGATGTCCATGAAAGAGAACTATCGTAAGTGTCATGTTAATACCACCAGGAAATGCTGGTATTAATTTTTTAAGAAATTTAGTTCAGTATAATCACTCTGATAATTTGTTTTTAGAACAAAATTTTGATAACTCTAGGAAAAAGGGCCTAAATGTAAATTGCACAGAATACTGATTTTCCTTCTCCAAACTACTGATTTACAATACCATGGACCTAAGGCATATTTAATTAATTAATTAATGTTATAATTAAGCCACAAATGATTTTTACACATGCCATAGGAAAAAAAAAAATCTTTATATTGATAATTTCATTTGAAAAAAAAAGTAGTTTAGTGACAAGAGAAATTTTAGGAATCCTTTTCTATCTCTTTTAAGGGAATAATACATTCTTAGATATTTGGATTTGTAACACAGAAAAGCAATATTAGGTCAGAGCTTCATGTTTCTGAGTGACAACAAAAATGTTCTTTCCATGCTGGAAGCCATTTTGAATGGATGAGTGCTTATGTTTTGATGAAATCTCAAAAAGGGATAAGAAATAGCTGCAGTTGTTCTCAGCTCGGTACTGGGTAGTGGTACTCAGCCTAACACCACATGCAAATGGGGAGGTAGATGTACACCACAACCCTGCCCAACCTGGATCTAATTTGAGATTATAAGGTCTATAAAACTATGGAGTAATTTTACAGTACTTCAGGAGTTTAGACTTCTCATTTACTTCAAACAGATTTGATAAAAAATTCTTATCCTTATAGGTTTTTTGAGTAAAAGAATTATCATAAAGCATATTATCGATTACAAGGCTCAGGAATTTTTAACACACAGTCATAAGAATACTATTCAAAAACTATTTGTACAACGTCAGCAATTTCCATGGTTAAATTGATGGGGTTTTTTATTCATCAGTGCTTGCCTCAGAAGTATACACAGATCTGACCAGCCACACCCCCAATTGTGGCTTTCCCTTCTAAGTGTTTTTTACTGTCTCTTTCATGGAATCAGACTCTTACATGGAAGGGGCACCAGTTCACCACTTCATGCATCACTGACAATACTGAGGTTTTGGTAATGATGGTTTCATCTGCCTTAACTGATACTTGTGTTATTTGGAAAGACAAGAAGTTTTAACATATGTTAAGTTTTGGTAAAGCATTTCCTAACTAGATGGAAAACAATTAATCTCTCTTTTTGCTAGAATTTACAGCTTGGCACACCTAAGTCAGTATATATCAGTACTTTATTAACACTTCTGTGAACAGAAGAACATGGAAAGACAAGGAAATGGAGATTCCTTGCATGCAAGCTTTTGTAAAAATCTCCCTAAAGAATACCAGGACTTTTTTTTTTTTTTTTTGGAACTGACCAGATGAACATTTATTTAAAAGTTGAAAGTAAAAAAACCTAAGTAATGATGACCACATCTACTTGATTCAGACAAAATAATAAATCAGCTGATAATGGATTAACCTGGGAATTACATAAGTAACAACATTCATGTCAGCTTAATGAAAACAAAACTGTTGAACTAGCTATTTTTTTTCATATTACAAATTTGCTTGACATCAGTCATACATTTAAAAAGGGGAGGGAATGGGATTCTACAGTCTGACTTCCTGCCTAGCACCATCCATGCAATTTCTAGGTTGAAGTCCTATCTTCATGTTTCAGAAAAAATGTTCTACATTTTTTTTTAAATGGACAAATATGGAGAATTCTTTTAAGCTAGGATAACTTGCACTGGTGGTTGATCTCCTGACAAGTTAAAATCCATGTGTGGTATTTGTATTTGCTGGCTTGCACTTTCTAGACAATGAGAGCTAAAATCCTAAGATAGCTGGTAAGATCTAATATTCCCACATTACCAAATTTCCACTCCACAGATGCCAAAACAAATAGAAACCAACCATGACATGCACTTTTCTAGGATTCTCATGACTCTTCTCCTGAATCTTGTAACAGTTTAGACATCAAAACAGTGTGTTACACTAGTTTTAGTTATGCAAGTGTTAAAAGCAGAGAAAAAACATATTCTCCAGTCCACTCTGTTTTCTGTTAATACTTCCAAATATTCTATTGGCTTTCTTGAATCTGAAATCATGATGCATTCTCATATTCAGCAGATGAGTGACACAAACCCTTATGTTTTACAGATTTACATTGTTTTTCAGGTAGAAATCAGAGAATCATAGAATTATTAAGGTTAGAAAATACCTCTAAGGTCCTTGAGTCCAACTATTATCTCTTCATCTTATATATATATCTGCTGATGTGCAACCATTATGAAACATATTTTCATTTATTTACATTGTGTTTATTAAAACAGTTTGTTCTAGATATTGGAGAGATGCAAATTAGGAGGGGGTGAGGTAGAATGAAAGTCCTGCGCTGAGATTTTTTTTCATGTCCACTAGAAATCATGCAATGTTTTCAGAACAAAGAAACAACAACAAAACCAACCAACCAAACAACAACATCCCCAAGAACAACAACAACAATAAAACCTGAGAAGAAAAGGCATTTCTACTACTTTTCTCTTCAAAGACAGGAAACCTGGAATTCTTTGATGAAGAGATTGTTTGGATCCATTTTTGTATTTTTTTTCAGCTTGTTAATGACTTTCAAACTTCTGAATTTCTCATAGAGAAACACATTGTAGTCTAAAAAACACAGTGCAAGTAGGATGCATCTCCAGACCAGTCAGGAGTTTGTTTCATTCCTCACACAAGAGTAGGGGTGAGCTGGGAGGAGGATGTCATGTTACAAGCTTCTGCAAGGAGCACATGGTACCCTTGGTGGAGACACACTACCAGACCGTAAGGATTTTTGTCTCAAGTGCAGCAGTTCATACTACCTAAGGATATTGCTTATATAGTAGCAGTACAGCATAACAAGAGTTGCCTCTCATGGTTTTTCTGGTAAACTTTTACTTTTTGGCCTCTAAGCATTCATGTAAATACTTCAAAAATATGATTTTTGCAGTCAAATTTTGCAAAAGCTCCTAGGAGAAGCTCTTGTGATGTGAAAATTACCACAAATCTTGTTCCTCAGAATTCAAAGGAGGAAAAATAAAACAAAATAAGGGCAGGAACATGGGGTCAGCATAACAAATAAAAATAACTTAGGCTTCAGAAAGACTCAAAGTCTCAGTGTTTACTGCTGCAATTATGGAATAGCTTTGTAGCATGTCAGAATAAACAATATTAATTTAATCAATTAATTAAAATTTTGCCTCTAAATTGTGTGCCCTTATTTGTATATGTCTTGGTTTTGAAAGAAGACAGGTATCTGCTAAAGAGAGGCAGGGCATCTCTTGGAATGGATAATTCAAATTCTCTTCCCTCAAATTATTATAATTTAGAAAATTAAAATGGCTCTCAGGCAGAGATATGGGGATAGGAATAACAGTTCTTTACTAATAGGTATAACAAGGCAAACAAACAACAACAACTACAGCAATTAATAGTGAAAACAGAACCAGGGACCTTGACAGAGCTTGGTCTTACAAAACCTGGGACAGTCTGGTCTCTGGGGACTCTAAAAAAAAAGGTACTAAGCTGGAACGGTGAGGTATCCCGGGCTGGTGGATCGGATGAAGTTCGGAGCTCCGTCGGTGGTCACTGGGGGGCAGGGATGTTTGGCAGGGAGGGCAGTGCGGGCCCGTGGTGCAGAGCAGCTCTAAAACAGCGCCGAGGCAGTGGGACAGGGCTGAGCCAGCTCCAGCAGGGCAGCAAAAGGAGAAATCAGGATCTTCCTGGGCACACGAGCAGATGATGGTAGCTCTCTTCAGGATCAGATCCCGGTGGTGCCAGTGAGAAGCTCACGCAGCAACGGCAGCCCAGTCTGCTCCCGACACAGACCACACCAAAAGTGCAGCTGCCCTCCAGCCCCGTCTTTCTCCCCCACCTCGGGGGGAAACTCCCGGAGACAAAGGGTGTAGCCAAGTGCCAGCCTCCACCCAGCCTCCATGCTTTGTTTCGCCTGAGCACTGATAAGTACCCAGCAATCAGTTGCCTTGCAACTCTTGGGAAAAAATTCTATAGGTGAAGAAAGAAACAAGTCTAACTCCCAACAGTACACACAAAAATAAAGATTATACTTCATTCACCTGTCTAGGTTGCTGCTGTAGATTGATCACCACAACCATTCAACTCCTAAGACAACAGCTTGGTAAGTATAATTTCAGCTATCAGTGATGGTACCTGCTTTCTTCAGCCACTCATTCCCAGTACTATCAGTCATTTCATTTATACCGAAGGAATTCCTTGCTACGCAGTAAAGTTTACTGCAAAACTGACCTTTGGAATAATCTTTTTTCCTTTTTTTAAAGTGACTATAAATTAACTCACCCTAAATCCATAAGGAAAAATATAGCTCCACCTATGGAACAAAGGGATGCAGCTGAACAGACAAAAGGACATTTTAATAGTAAGAATCAAAACAAGGGAAGAAGTTTACAGGCCTTTAAAAAGTACTTATTGGCATTCTTTTCCACAGAATTATTAGTCATCAGAGTAGGTTTTTTTTTTTTTCTTCTATGATAAAAAACCTTTATAATTTAATCACAGGTAAAACTAGCCCATGTATTTGACCAATACATTTTGTCCTCATGCATTCTGCCATCAAAATATTTGCTGCAACAGAAAGCACCTATCAGTCTGCACTTGGCTTCACAGAGTTTGTAGTCTGTGGAAAAACATGTTGCATGGCACATTTTAAAAGTCCTTACACATGTATAAACTATTCTGTAAAGTCAAGAACAGCTATTAAATCCCTGTACATAAAATGTACAATAATGAAAAAATTAATAAGTGGTAATGTTTCAAAGCTCACACTTTTGCCTTGCTTCTGAGAGTAAACCAAGGCTGAAGCCCTGTCCCTAGTTTACCAGATTTAAATCAGCATGCGCCCCTCTTACCTCATTACTCATTCAGATTGGGAGATGTGGATCATTAAGCTGGGTACTAATTTGCTCCTAAACTGCACTCATTCATCATTAGTTGGCAGTGAGAGGTTGACCAAGTCAGTTGTGGAATACTTCTGTGACCCCCACCATGGATTGTATATTTTCTGCATGAGCTACTTAATAAATTCTCTAGAAGTTATTTTAACAGTTTTAGTAGCCATTTTGTTAAGCAAGATGATTTCTGTGGCCAGGTAAGTCACAGACGTATCTCTGTCATACTCACAATTTATCTTCTGTACTCTGGATAGCTATGTTTGCCATTATCTTTTGTACTGTGCAAAAAGGGTATTTGTGTACTGTTCTTTATAAAAAGACATCTCTGATGGACTCTTATGATAAATCACAACAGAATCTGGTGTTGCACAGAATGATGTCTCTTCACTGGGGCAACAGTGTCAGTAAGATCATTTTGCAGTAACTTGTGCCTCAGATTATTTTTCACAATGAAGATACTCTCAGTAATCATTTGGTGGATGAAGAACTACAAATGTCCATAGTATGAATGAATCATCACCATCATGTGTTGCGCCAGCAAATCTTTAAAAATCTTAAATTGATTGTATTTTTTTTTAAATGTATGGGTATGAAAGCATCACAACAGATTGGGAATTAAACGCATTTGCAAAGCATAAGCTGCTCAACATTCTAGTTAAAAAAACTTCTGTAATGGAAATTTTACAGAGACTATATTTTGGCTTCTCACAGACCTCTGGGGGTTTTGTCATCTTACAATATAAAAATATGAGCATTTAACCAGTTAGAGATAGGAGCAACAAGAAGTACTAATTTTATCCACAAAGCAAAATTATTTTGCTAGAAGACACATCAGATGCTTATCACCTTAATATTGTTGTATTTTTTGTTTAATAAAGAAACCATATATTTCAGGGGCTTTTTCCCCGTGGTATGGAGCTAGAACTGCTCACCCTAAGAAAGAAAAAGACACATGTTTAGAAATGTACATTGAAATGTACTAAGTCACTGAATTACCTGATTTTTCAGAGGGAAGTGAAACACTGTTTTTTCCAGGATCCAGAATAACTGCCAACCCTGCAGAGACTGATGGGAGGATGCTGGTGCTGAGATCTATGCGAGTTAAACTCTCAGGTTCTCTATTCAAGGCTTTTAGAACTCCTCCAACACAGCTATCTTCTGTCTTCTCCTTGTTCTGACTGTTCTGTGGACTCTGAACAATATGAACGATGCTCTGCTGGGCCAGGTCACAGTTCTGCAACACAAAACCAAAACCACGATAAATAATTAATTGTGACATAATAGACAAAATCCCTCTATCTCAAATTTGTTATTTGTTAAATGGTCTCCAAACAATTTTGTGGAGAATTTCAGTGCGCGGTAATGGAGTTTAAAGCAAAGTGACAAGTGTAAATTGCTGGAATTAGGATTACTTGCATTGCCAAAAGGGTCACAGCACTTACAAGTGCTAAACATTTAACAAAGAAATAGTGGACCAGAGCCAACAGCTCTAAATAAGTCAGGTTTATTGGCACAAAGTAAAAAATCTCCAGAGGGAGCACTACTAAATCAAGCACTAAGAATATTCAACACTTAAGAGGCACTTGCACAGATAATGCTGAAACACACTCTTAATGTAGCAATTTAGGGTCAAACTTGATGATCTCAGAGAGTTCATGAACAAGCTACTCCAAAACATTTTTGTAATGAGAAACAGGAAAGATGATGCTACTGATGAAGAGTGATACTTATTTCTTCTCTGTAATGTAATTCTCAGTCTAAATCTGGTTTTATATGTAGACTCAGTATGAGTTTCCCATTCTTTCAAAAAATTGCATTTAACTGTTGACTAGATTTAGAGAAAACCTGTGGAAGATCTCACAACTGTTGTGGTCTTTCATGATAAAACAAAAGAATTGTTAGCCATTTTAGCCCAAAATAAGACCATTTTATGCTCTCACATATACAGAAGCTTCTCCTCCTTTTCAGTCCTCATCAGAGGTGATTCTTAGACAGTCTTTCCAGATCTTGTGTCTTAGAAAATGGCAGGGAAAATAAGGATCTCATGCAAGGTTTACACATGATATATCAGGATGTCTTTCACAACTTGTTCAGCATTTTCACAGTACAGAACAGAAAAGTAAAATATTATTTCAGAAGTAGAAATTACAGAGATTTTAGAAGACCTACCATTAATGAAGGTCTTTTAAGAAAAACTTGTATTGATCTTTCCACAACACATCTTGCAAGAAAAATTGTAATTTATTCGGTGATACCTTCTGGAGACCCACACCTAATTCTCCAGTGACATGAATGAACATAAACATCAGCCTACACAGAAAGTAGGTAGTCTGTCAAAAAATTAATTTTCTAAATCTCTGCAGCATCATTAGATTGGCCATCTCTGCTGTGAAATGTCAAAACAGACTGTTGAATCCATTTGGGAGAAACAGAAAGAGCTCTGAAGAATTTGTCTCTGTATCTACACAATATTTAAAACCTGTAATTTGTGTATGCAACTACTACAAGCACTTTTAATTGCAAAAGATTCCTTTACAGATATTTTTGTGCTCTTTACACCCTCATTCTCCCACGCTCTCTTCTACCACTTCTATTCTGGGCTCTTTTCTGTTGAGTGGTTTTCCTTCATTCTCTTACATTATTTTTCAGTACTTCTCCCCCCACACTTTCTTTCCTATGCAATGCAATTTAAAGGACAAAAATCTGGCTTTTGTTTTGTTTTAATTGAATTTTTAATAACACACTCTCTTCTTAGTGAAGCAGTAATCAGCCAGCAGAGATTTGTCAGAGCAAGGACACTGCAGTCTTAATATTCAATCAAAGCAATTATTTGATTTCAACTTTAGAACATTATGTTGACATTAAAGGTCTCCTTTTTTTCTCCTTTTTTTGGGTACAACTTGTTGCCCATAGAATTTTAACAAGATCCTCTTAAATAGCTCAATAATTTTATTCATTAACACAATATACAAAACATGTCTGTCACTCTAAAACTTCTCCCACTAAGAATACTGCACAACATTAAAGAATTTAATAATCTAAAAGAAATTAATAATGAAATTAATAACTAGGCAAATGAGGAGCTCAAAAGTGATTTTCTCAGTTACAGAGAGAGTTTAAAAAGAGAAATAGCCTATGTATGTAAAACCTCACAACTTTGGAACCCCCTAATAAACTGCCAATCAGTCATACTCTGTTTTAATGATCACCTCTGCTGGCAGTTTCACTTGCTTAAGCAGATCCTGTTCTGCCTTTCATTTTTTTTCTCAATATTTACTGTCCTCAGCTGGTTGGGGTTTTTTTTATTATTTTTTAAAGCTTGCATCAGTTCCCAATTCAGCTCACTGCCTGATGCTGTGCCACAATCACACTGAGGGGATAGTGCACATGAGAGAATAAAAGGAATGGAAAGAGCTACTTAAACAAAACAAAATTCCCTCACAATTCCACCATAAACTTTTTCAACCATTCTTGCTTGATGTACTTGTTTATATGCCTGGGTATATCAATTGATCTTTTAAATGTAAGGTCCTTTCCGGGTTCTTTTTGCAAGCTGGAGGCTTTGTGGTTAGCTTAGAAACAGTGAAAGGGCTGACAAAAAAGAACTCCATCTTACCTACTATTCTCTCTTCAGCAATATCAAGAACTACACACCTTTAGGAAAAGATGTAAAATTTGCACTTTAGACAATTCAATAGATTGCCTCAGCTGGTTAGAGCATGGTGCTGATAACACCAAGGTTGTGGGTTTGATCATGGCATGGGCCATTCACTTCAGAGATGGACTCAATGATCCTTGTGGGTCTCTTCCAACTCAGAATAATCTGTGATTCTGTATATGACCATAACAAGAGTGGTTTTTGCTATTTAATAAATACCTTAATAAAATTTTTAAAGGACAGGTGAACATGTATCTTTCTTCCATTTCTTTATTTAAAACAAAACCAAGCTTTGACAGATTGAACATCACTACTGATGATAACAGTGTAGATAATAGTCTCAGGAAAGCTAATTATCAGATCTCAGGATAACTTTCAAAGAGAGCAGGTAGGATAAGGAGGCAACATCCTTTGATTTCAATCCTGTGTAGATTTAATATGGAAGTCACTGAGCAATAACAAACATGGAATCCCAAAGCATCAGTTTTTAAACGTTTTTCTGAGTACATTTGAATTGAATTTGGCTTGCGTTTAAAGGAGGAAAGTAATCCTCAACCTTTGTAAGAAAAGTGATAAAACAGTACAAGAAGAAAATAAAAAAGAATTGTGATCATATGTTAATTGTGGAGAGATCTGGATGGACCAAGCATTTCCCAGAATATGGGTGATTAATGCTTTATAGCAGATTACATTTCATGGACAATAAATGGGCTAAGTCTGCAGCTTTTTCTTTGAGAAAAGAGGTAGAATTTAAACTATTTTGTAAAAGTTTAGGTTGTGCCTTAGGTTACTATTGTAAGATACAATTGTTTATGTCAATGTCACTTTTGTTTCCTTCATGTATTTGTTTTACGCCTCAGGAAACATTCTTTTGAGTATATCTATTATTAATGATTCTAGAGATATTGTCTTGTCTTATCTGTTGATTCAAATTAATGCCTGTGTGCCATATTCCAATGGGAAATACTGCAAGTATATAAAAAGTAGATTGTGAAGTGTCTTCTTTCACTAGAGCTAAGGGAACTGAGAAGATCCAAAAAGTATGACACTCAGTAATAAGGACGGGTTCTTTAGAGAAAATGAGCTTTTGCCAACTTGGAAAAATTAATTCATAGCAGAGAAAATTAAAATTAAAACTGTTTAGCATTCAAGCCTTTTACTTTTTTTTTTTTCTTTTTTTCTGTATTCTCAAGTTGAATTTCACAAGGCTGAATCAGCTGAATCCTGAATGAACAACACAATATCCTTTGGTGTTTAAGTTACTCTGAAATCCTCTTAGGGTCTGGGGAGACTTCACTGCAGTCTTTCAGTACTTGAAGGAGACTTAGGGGAAAAAAAAAAAAAGAAAAAAAAAAGGACTTATTTCATGGGCAGATAGTGACAGGCCAATGGGAAACAGTTCTAAATAAAAAGATTAGATTTCAGGAAGAAATTCTTCACTGAAAGGGAGGTGAGGCAGTGGAACAAGTTGCCGAGAGAAGCTGTGGATGCCCCATCCCTGGAAGTGTTCAAGGCCAGGCTAGATGAGGCCACCTGATCTAGTGGCTGGCATCCCTGCCCACAGTGAGGGGGGAGGAACTAGATAATCTTTATTGTCCCTTCCAAACCATTCTGTGGTTCTGACAGATTTTTGTTTGATATCCTCTTCACAACATATTTTGATAGTAATACCAATACTGAAAGTTTTCTCAAGCTAACACATGTAAAGCCCACTAGAGAAGTCATATTTTCTGAAGTGCAATACACTTTATTTTGAAATGTTTTATTTAAAGAAACATTAGAGCAGAAAATAGTTTGAATCTGAAGCTTTGTATGTGAATATAAAAAACCCTGTGATGTTTTGTCTTGGAAAGGAATTTGATAAATTTCGATTTCCTGCTAACCATGAGTTGAGAGTTTTAAGCTGTTGAGGTATTTTCTTACTGTATATCAAACACAAAGAAATTCTTCACACTCCACTATCTGTGATTCAGTTTGAAATTCCAACTTTTATGTTCCCTAGAGATTCATACCTTTACCCATGAATCCCTGGGGCCCATTGTGGATACAATAACAGTTTTATTGTCTAATTGCTGCCTATTTAGATCAAGCAGATAAAAGACTGCCTGATGTCATTCCTTAAGAGACTCACGTAAGGCCAACACTCAAGAAAAGGTATTTTGTAGGAATGATCAACAAAACACAAAAAGCTGGCTTTCCATTTTTTTTTTCCTTGAAAATAGCACAACACATCTCTTCAAACCAATGGGACCCCATATAAAAGTGTAGATGACACACTGATTTTACAGGGAAAATATTCTTTCAAGGATAATGTAGACAGACATTAAAGATGACCTTCTTAACAGACAAATAAGCATATGAAGTTCCCAGAAGAGAGGGGAAAAAAAAGCTCAGCAAGCCTTACTCAACTGTTGCTGTAACCCTTTCAACAAGGAGGGAGTCTTGGTCCCAAAAGCAGCAGAAAGAGAAAGGAAATCAATTGGAAGAGGAACACTGTTTCTTTGATCACAGCGAATGCAAAAAGGCAAGAGGAAGAAAGCAACACCATGATATACACTTTATTACATAGGAAGCTAAAGCTGGTATATTAATGCATTTGAAAGTAGAGACTACCTAAAATAAAAGATACAGATATAGCAATAATATTCTGTTGAGCCATGTTGGTTTAAGAAATTGGAAGCAAGATTTGCAGGAAGACTTAACATCTTTTATTTGATCAGCTAACACAGAAAGAAAAATCAGCTTCTGGGCTCAGAGAATCTTATGCAGGTCATGGCAAGGGGAAACCTGAAGGGAAAATTAAGCTCTGTTAAAATAATGAAGCAAATCAGCACTCTGATCTGATATCACCATCCATTTGTGTGAATACTGACTGCTCAGTGGCAGCGAACTAAATATTGCTCCACATGGGGCAAGGGAAAAAAGCCACCAGGCCTAAATTACATGGACCACTTAGCAGTTAAATTCCAGCAATCAGAAAGTACTTGCTCTTTTATGATGCTATGGAATACATCTATATTTGATTTCAGTTCACTTTTTCAACATTTTGAGAGTTATACATTACTGTTCTAGTTTAGCATGCAGAATATTGTGGGTGCTAAGCAGCATCTAGAAGTAAAAGGAAAAATAAATTTATTATTGAAAGCATCATACATTCAAATAAATTTGAAAGGCAGAAAACCCTTCACTTAGCAGAAAAGTTAACTCAGACACATTCAAATTTAGATTCTGTTATTTTTTAGCAAAGAGAACAGTTGATGTTGAACAAGAGGACATAAGTACATTCTTTGGTATTTATTATAGTCCCTCCAGCCAATGATCTCTCTTGTGTTGCAAGAAGCCCCGACTAGCATTTACAAAAATAAAATCCCCTGATTTGCAGGCAAAGACAATCATTCATATATTACAAAGGTTCTGCTCTGAATGATACTCTTTAAAGAGAAGTAAAAGACTTGGGATTTTATACTGACTAGTCCCTTAATGAGTTAATAACTTGCTGAAAATGGAAATGTATTCAACTAAGTCAGAATTCCCCCTCTTCCTTCACTTACAAATCACTTTATGCTTCATTTCCATCTTTTTCACATTATAACACAAAAATTTAATGCTAATTTCTAGCTCAGTGGTGTGAATGCAGAGTTAATGCTCAGTTAGGAACGTTCAGGGTTATTACTTTTTGTACACAATCTAATACCTTAGCAATGCTATATACATATTTCTAAATGGCATTACTAATAAAATGACACCATTAATATGATAACTTTTCTTGAATGTAGATCTTTTAGCACGAATTCCTGAAAGATATATTAACCCTTGTAAGAAATAAAAAAGTTTTATTGGCAGCACAAGACAGTTTGCAACATTAAAATACCTGCTTAGATTATTGTTATTCCCTTCAAAACTCTGCATAATGATCTGCAAAAGACACAGAAGGCAGCCAAACTTTTTGATATTATGTTTACAAAGCTATTAGTATCTCCACAGTGACATTAAGAACATATCATGCGATATAAAATGGAAGAGAAATAGTCAAATGAACACTAAATTCATATAAAACTTTTCTCAGTAAATGAACAACTTTTCCCTTCTTGCAGTTTCATACATTGTGCACAAAGAACAATCTGTAAACCTGCCATTTATTATAATGCCTGTATAGAAAGCAACAGGACAATGAGAAGCTTATAATGCTACATTAAAAATTAATGCAGTTTAGTCCTCATGACCATTTGCTTTCCTCCTAAACACAGTTGAGTACCCCTCATTATTATTCCATCATCCACACTGAACTACCTGATAGAATTTATACTCTCTAAACATGTTATCTCCAGCTGTAAACATAAAAAAAGAAAGCTTGTTATTTACCAGGTATGGATTGCATTTTCCATTGCTCTAATTTCTTCTAAAGCCACACTGGAACAGAAGAACAACTAACAAGTGTATTCTGTAAAATGCTTGAATGAATTACATTTGGGCACATTTTGGTCTGGGTTAACTGGTAATAAAAGGCACTGTGCTCAGAAAAGTTCTCATAAGCAAACACTGTTCACAGTCTGCAGAGTGCAGCATGGCCTCAGGACTGTGGACTATATGTTATTTCACAAACATAAGATCTAATTTTTATTTCCTTTTCCCCTTAAATTCTTCTTTGAGAAGATTTATCTCAGCAAGGCAGACACTGCCAATCTGCTTACACTTCTGTGCCTTCACCTAAGGCATACACTAAGTATTAGTGAGTATGTGAGGAATAGGTATAAAAGTAACCTCACACTGACACCTAATAAGTGTCAGGACATTACTGAGACATAAATTCTATTTGAAAAGCTGGAGAGTCACTTACTATACAGAACTCTGAAAATATTTTAAAGACTTCAGTAGTGTCTCATGCTGATGGGGCACTATGGTGGCAGCAAGAGAGCTGCAGAAAAGAACTTGGAAAATTCCCTTCTCCAAAGATCTCTGAAAGAATTTTCATGTGTTCTAAATACTCCACTGTAGAAAGCAAATTTTTTTCCTGTGAATTTATAGTCTAGTGCATCAAAAGTTGAATAGCTATAAATATTTATTTCAATTACTTCAACTAGTCATTTCACAGATGCCTTTTTCATGCTTTATAGCCAGCACCTGGTATACATCCCAAGCAAGGAACACTTTGGTCTTCTACTTGTCCCAGTTCATGCATCTATATATCAGTTTGAGCAGCTGCTATGAGAACTGCTGTAAACAAAACCTAGTGAGCACCCTATGTGGCCCTACTTGGTAACTTCTTAACTTCCTAGTATAAACATGGACAAGAAAACAAATATTTTCCAGAGTTTTCCCTGATTTTACCTGAAGACTTGCTTCTAAATTAGCAGCTTCTATGACAGGTGAAAATGATCTTAGATTTGATTTTTGGGCTATGCCTAACAAAATATCCCAGCAGGATAATGCTGGAAAATCTGCGTGGTGCAATATTGTGCAGCACAGCTACATATCCAACTGGACTTTACTTTAGAGTTTGTTTGCCATATGGACACATAGTTAGGTATGTTATAAATGGCACAGTTTATAGATTCTTCCCAATCCCTAAAGGGGGATCCGTGCCATGTGAGAAAACACTCTTACAATAAGTTAATCCCCATGCCCAGTACATATGGGCACATTTTGTCTCCTCCTTTATTCTCGTTCCTTATGAAATCATGCCTAATTTTAAAGGGGAGAACACTCATATTGTGGTTTGACCTGGCAGGCAGCTAAACGTCCTACAGCCATTCCCTCAATTCTCTGCATCCTTCCTACCCATCAGTGGGACAGTGAGATGGGGGGTGGGGGGGAAGGGGTTGGGAGAAAAAGTGAAACTTTTGAGTTGAGATCGTTTACTAGGACAGAAAAGAAAGGGGAGAAACCCCAATAATAATAAATCAAGTGATACACAACACAATTGCTCACCCCCCACCAACGCACGCAGCTCAGCTCCTGAGCAGCAGCCCTCGGCCAGCTTTCCCCCTTGTATATACTGATGGATATAAGAGGCCATATAGTGTGGCATACCCCTTTGGTCAGCTGGGGTCAGCTTTTGTGGCTTTGTGTCCTCACAACCACTTCTGCCCCTGCAGCCTGCCCACCGCTGGGGAGGGGTGAGGAGCTGAAAAGCCCTTAACTCTGTGTAAACACTGCTTAGCAAGAAATAAAATGTCAGCATGGTAACAATGCTATTCTCATCCTAAATTCAAAACACAGAACTGCACCAGCTACTGGGAAGAACATTAACTCTATTCCAGCCAAAGTCATAACTACACATTAATACAAACAAGAATGCTACGAAGATATAACAGAAATAACTAAAATTTGATATTTAATTGAAAAGATCCTTTTTATACTTCTAAGTAAGCCACTTTTATACCTCTAAGCATGTGATTTTTCAGAAAATGTCTAGCATAAACAGAAAACATGACAATAAATTAACCCAGACCGATTCTGCTAAATAACAAACATATACACTAAACATAGCATTATAAAAGGGAGGTGACAACACCTTGTTGAGTCACAGATGAAAGATGTTTTTGAACATCAAAAAAAATAATTATGACCCATTAAAAAGATAAAAAACTCCCTGGTTTAAGAGTGTATTTTTACCCATCCCTAGGAAAAAATGTTCAATTTTCCCCTGAGGCAATTCAATTCTAATATAGAAATTAGAAATTCTAATATATCAAAGTTTGATACAGCATCAAGCTATGATAGAGAGATTCAGTATTCAGATTTAGTTAGAAAAACAGAGATTATTAAGACAAATAGGTTCTTGAAAATTATTTTAAAGATTTTTGTATCATAGCATTCTCCTGCGTACATTCAGTTTACAACATGTCATATGCTTTTCATAGGCATGTCACATATAAGTCCAAACTCTCTGCTAAAAAGTCTCGAATATTAAGACCTTTCTATGTGGAGGAGAAATTGTGTAATTTCAATTCAGATCAAGATATGGATTCTGAAAACACATGCAGGAAGAATGTCTATGAGCATTCATGGAGAAGGGAGAAGTGCTGTAAAATTGAGAAGTGCCAAGGCTTCATAAATTTTAAGTTTTTTTGAGATAGAGATTTCTCCAAGTCTGTCAAGCTTACCTGAGTAAACAAGAAAGCAAACAACCTAATTTGCAATACCAAGTACTGCAGACCAAAAGAAGTAGCTCACCACAGCAAAATGGTTTGTGTCAAGGACCTAACATACATACTATAGTTTGGGGATGCTTGGGGATGTTTTGAGTTTAGTCTACCTCTAATCCTGGCTCTCTTTTGCAGCTTTAATAGGTAAAGTTCTGAAATTCATGTCCCTGTTTAGTTTCAATCAAAAGGCATCTACTTTCTTTGCTCTGAGGATGCTCCACGATGCAAGCCAAAATGTGGTAAATGGGGATGATCAGGAGGTCTATTTCAAAAGCTGACTCATTCCAAACTAAGACACTAGTAGAGACACATATTCATTTTCTGATTCTGAGTTCACATCAAAGGCATCAGCAGACACATTTCAGATTATCTGACGGGGGTGTACTACTGCTGATTAAAGGTAATAACTTTATTAAAACAGCCTCAACTACTGTCTAGTTGCATACTTTTGTGCAGTGATTTGCTGGAAGTTACATTTATCTACATTTACAGAGAGTAAAAGAAATACATAAAGTACCATAAAATGACTAATGAAGATCAGCAATTGTATGCTGTCCTTCCATCAAAACCAAACCACTTCTGTTTAAAAGATTAACTGACCATGTTTTCCTACAGCATGGAGATTCAACAGGTTTTACAACTGTTAACTTACCACCACAGTGATTTCCCCAGAGAATCAGAACTGGTTTTTGCTAGGCTAGCTCCACTAAAAATCAATTTTAAAAAAATCTATTATTTTAAAAACAATTGTCTTGTCAAAAGTTGTGCCAAGAAAGCATATAAACTACTGTGAAGTTTCCTTAGCAATCAGAATTAAACTTTGTAACTCTGGACTTGTAAATCATCTCTGTCCTAAAGATGAACAAGATGTACAGTACAGACATATTTTAAAGCCAGAAAACAAGTCATTCAGCCTTACAATAATGGGAAGAAAAAAAATCCAAGACAAAGCAAATGACTGTCACACTTCAATAAGAGAAAGCAGAGAGACTACCAGCACAGCTTCTTTGTGACAGGGTTTGTCATGTCACACTGCAAGCATCATCCCTTGTAGCACAGTTTTCATTAGATTGGATGCGTACTCCAATGGGCAAGATGCACCCCTTATCCTCAGAGCACCTCTTAGCATTAATTATGGTTTCATGGTGTGAGAAAATTTTCTGACTTCAGCCAGGGACCAGCTTTAACAATCCTGGAATTCTCACTTTATTAAGAAGTAAAAGGTGACTCTCTTATTCCTTCAAGGATCAACATTCAAGTTGTAGTATGGATGTTACAAATTCATCTTCCTCATCTTCCTAAAACTCTTTGATCTTGTCCAGCCTCAACTTAGATCCCTCTCAAAAAGGGACTAAGAACATTCATACCAATGACAAAACACAGTCACATTTCTTTTTTTAAAATTTTGTTTTGCCCCTCATTGCCTTGAGTGAGGAAAACTCTGAAATTAATTCAATGATAGTATGTGTGTCTTTAGAAGTACACATTTAAGAGTGATCTGGAGCTTATATTTGTATGCTTTTATCTGTGTCCACTTGAAAGATGCTAAATTTGGCTGGCTGCAATTAACAGGATAGAAACCTTTAAAAGTAGCATAAGTTATCCTTTCTTCAAATAATCTGCCACTGTAATCAAAAGCAAAAAAGATGCAGAGGAAGCAGTGATGGGCTGGTTTGAGTGGATATGGAGGGCCACAGATGTGGGAGCTTTCCTGTTTTTCTACCAGGTGAAGGAATTTTCCTTATTCAAGGCTGGTATACTTCTGTAAGTTGAACACAAAGGAGAGCAGCTAGAAATGTCAAAATTTAAATACATTCTTTCTTTTACTATCTCTAAAATGTTTAGAAATACATATTTTTTAAATTTAAGTAGGGAACTCAAATTTATTTTACCTGGGTTCTAGTCACAGTTCTGCAGAGCATCCAGGGCTTTCACGCCTTTAGGTAAATTTCAACCAGCAAGAGTTCCTTTACTTTTACTTTCTCTATTACTTTCACTTGTCCTGTGACTGAGAAGGGGAGGGAGAAACAAATTGGGCCAATGTTTGCAATATTATCTGCAAATAATTAGGAACCCTGCTCAGGCCTTAGATGCTGCTTGTCACAAGGCACTACCAGTTAAATATTGTTTTCTTTATATGGAGGGATGTAGCAAAATTTCTTAGAGAGCAAGGGCACAATTTACTTTGGGATTGGGCCTGAGCTATCCTGGGCAAGGCCTCAGATTTGGGCCTGAGTAGTGGTGAGTAAGCCTGTGGCTCAATAGAAAATTCAATTAAGGTATACTTAGTATTAATTAGTATAGTTGTAGCAATTTTACCGTGAGGGCCTTAAAGTTTAGACTGTTTACATTCCTCTGTATCCGAATACCAAGTAGAGAGCACCTGTTAGTATAAACTATATGAAACTGTATTTAACTGACCATCTTGTGACAATAAACAAAGAATGAATGCATTAACCATATTGGTTGTATCGTGCATTGCTCTGTCCAGTCTCCTATCTAATTTTCGGATCCCTGGCTTTAGAGGGATGGGGCTTTCACACAAAACAAGCAGGATGAGAGATTCCTCAGCTGGGCTCAAGCCTTATCTCTTCTGATTTTAGCACTATTTTAGTTGCTTCTAGAGATGCAGCACCCAAGCTGTGTATTCAAGTTCCAGCAAGCTGCACACTCTCACCCATGAATGCAAGCTGCCTCAGGGCACTCGTTGTTGCTATTTATTACCTTTTAAGATACAGCCACAAGGCACTCCTAAAAATTGTGGAATTTTGCACCATAAAGCTTCATATATAAAACCCTAAACTCCTGAAAAATCATACAGGTTCTACTGCAGGAGTTTAGTGCTCCTAAAGATGAGAGTGCTACACTTGTAGGTCTGTGCTGTCATTTTCTGACAGCAATGATAAATGACAACCTCCCACTTAACCAAGGGACAAAAAGAAACAAACTAAGAAGTTAACAAAAGATATATTTTCCAAATCACGTACTTAATCCTTAAAGAGCTATCACTCACTGCTTGTATTAATGATGATACATCAGTATGTCAGGAGCTGTGGTGCCACAGAGACCTTGTGGGATGAGCAGTGCTCTGCCCGCCTCTGGCACCCGGGATGTGTGCGGAACAAAAATGCACTGAGAGCAGACTCAGCTTGGCTTAGGACAAACACCAAGGCACCCCTTATGCAGGAAGTATTGATACAATCACAAAGACAAAATGATACAATTCACTACCAAAAGCTGTCTTGTCATTATTAAAAGAAAAAGAAAAAGCTAATTTTAGTCTGTGCTCCAGAAGCTGCACAAATCAGTGAGTGATAAAGATGAAAACATAGTTATACATATTTAAGTTACACTTGAAGGTTTCTCTAAATGAACATATGCAAATGCTTGAAGCCCAGGGGCAGCTCTTTCTTTCACTCAGGACATTCACTTATTTTTCTGAGCTAATATTTAATCTAATATTCAGTAAAACATCATTAATTACTTTCATAAATTCCTAACATCCTGTGAGATGCCTTTTCCCTCTGAGCTGCAAAACAGAATCTTCAAATGCCTTCCTCAATGAAATGCAACAATTTCAACTCTACAGTCCTTTTAATTGTAAGAAAAGATAATTCTTAGCTTACATCTTATTGCTTAATGGTGATCTTTGAATTTTAAAGAACACTAGAATATTATATTTTGGTAGGAAGAATTTAGGGGCAGCAAGGAATAGGAGGATTACAATACAAAGCTCAGTTAAAGAACTGATGTGGACTAGAAGAGTAATTTGATAAAAAGGAAGAGTAAAAGGTACAGAGAACGACTGGAAAGGGTCTCCATCTCACCCACCATCAGTTACTTTAAGGAAATTTATAAGAAACTGCAGAAGGTGGTTACAGCAAAATCTTATACCTAAATTTAGTGTTAGCATCCATTAATTTCCTAGTATTTCTAGATATTTTTATTAATTGTATATAGATACCTGGTTTTAGAACACAAATGTAAATATTCTAGGAAATCCACTGCCTTAATCCCAATGGGACTGTCAACAGAGTAGCTGTGGCATTTGTGCTCAAACTACAGCACTTGTACTATTACTCCCACTACATCACACACATAAAACAGATGAATGAAAATTTATAGCTGTTATTTTAGATATGCTTATCATGTCATTCACTGGTTTTCTCAATCACATCAACAGTTCAAGTATTTTCAAGTATTTCAAGTATTCTCTTCTAGAAAAGTTTTCTCTGGTACTAGCATTTGTATATGACTCACAATCCTTGCCACAGCTGTTCTTCTGATCTGACCTCAAGCACTTGATTATTGTAGCAGCCCTGCAATGTGCCAGGAGAAATAAGAAAAAAAACCTGCTAAGAAGTGTGGCAGCATCTGCACAGCTGTGTCTAGACTGAACTGTAATACAGTGTGGTGCAATTTTAATGGATGATGCTCCTCTGCTTCATGGAACTCTTTTCTTCTCCTGCTCTTGCATTTTGTATTTATTTTCCTGTTTGTTTAAATTAGAGATAAAATCAAGTCCCACAAGAAACAAGAATTCTGCAAGAATATTGCAGAATACCTGCATAAGTAATTTCTTTTATTGATTTAAACCATTAAGCTCTATTTAATGGATTTAAATAAATAACAACAAAACAAACAGACAAAAACTAAATAGGGCAGACTGCCCCGGCAGCAGTCAATGTAATTTAACACAAATCCATAGAGGAGGATTGATCTTACTGAGCTTATCTCTAATATGGTTTACAAATACTGACTCTTAGTGTGTTAACTTAGGCCCTCTTTGCTCTGGAAAATATTTTTATACCTACTTTCATACCAGATGGGCACCCAAGCATTTTATAAAAGATGACAGAAAATACATTTTATAAAGCTGAGAAGAGGCAAACTAATATCAAAAACAGAAAAAGAAGTAATGAATTTGCCTGAACCAATCTCTTATTTCATGACCTCATCATGCTGAAGCTGCCTATCTATTTCAGAACAAGTGATAAATATTAAAATGAAATTTTTTTTGCATGTCTTATCAAAAGCCTCCAATATCAATTGTTTTCACAAATGTTTTCCCCTGCAAGCAGTGAATGCCTCTTCATCAATCTTTTATCAAAAGCAATCTTGTTCTGATTTCAGTCTTATCAGAGAAGGTTTTCTCTCTCTCCTTTTTTGTTGTTTTTTTTTTTTTTTCCTTTCTTGGCAGAAGGTACATGAATATCATTTTACACATGACTGTGGCTGCATCTCCATCAATCAGGAAATAAAAAAGTAAGTGTGAAGGATATATCATGGCCCTGCAGAGCTTCAAACAGTAGAAATATTTGTGCCTGATACCGACAAAGTAGGAAGGCAAATGTGCACATCTACATCAATGTGCAAATATTCCTTCTTACAGGGAATTCTTGTATTTCCAAATATTTCTAGACAGAGAAATGGTCTGCAGTGGGGAGCTGTGCAGGGAGAGGCCACAACCTGCCACATGCCAGTCACAGCCGAGCCCAGACACCTTTGGACTGGGTGACAAAACAGAGAGTGCCAAAACTGCAGTCAGGCAGGTGAGCTGGCAGCGCCCCAGCTCCAGCCTACTTATGAAATACCTGCAGGCATCAGGGTGAAGGAGATGCACAGGGAGACCATGGCTGGAGGCGCGTGACTGAGGAGACAGATGGAGATGTGCTGCTCACAGCGCTGTGGAGGCAACACAGCCAGAGGCATTCTTTGAAGGAATGTCCCCGCTCCAAAAGGGGTTATTTGCAGGGAACTTCAGCCCACCAGGCTGTGCCAGGGTGGGGAGACCCCTGAGGGACTGCAGCCCACGGGCACCCCTCACTGTGGAGGAACACCTCTGAAGGACTGAAACTCACAGGTGAACCTTGTCAGGCAGGGACATCAAGAACAAAGGACAGACAAAGGAAAACCAGAAGGAAGTGTCAGACAGGAACATACTTTATTCCAATAATGTACATCACCTTTGCTGCCCATTACCTCACCAACGAGCCTGTGAGGGACAGACCACACCCAGAAGTGAAACCAAGGGGATTTCAGATTAGGAAGACAAGGGGTTTTTTACGTTTTCTTTGTTGACTCAATACCCAACTCAGTGTTCAGAAGTTTTTGTTAATTGACAAAAAATTAAATCTAGCAAACATACCAAGTCCATAATATTTAGCCTGCAAGACTTGCTTGATCTCCTTGAGCCCAACATGCAACGAGAACTATTCAGTCTGAAGGCTCATTTTAAACACCACCTAGGACTTTGGGGGAAGAAAACATTCTGAACAAATACCACATTTTCTGTTTCTAAAGCTGGACAGCAACCAAGGTTTCAATATATCTCAACCAGAACCTCAGTTTGTACAAATAAATGTCATTCCAAAAGTCTCATAGCACACTGAGGCCAATGCACAGTGACAGAGCTCCAGAACAGAGTGAGCTGCTGCAGCAACAAAAGGTTGAGTATATCATGATCTCCATAGGAGAGGCAAAGAGGCTGAAAAAATTCCCATTTTTGACTCCTCAGGAAAAAACCACAATAATCATAAACAAAACCACCTTAAGAGATAAAAGTTAAAAATGAAATTAAATTCATGGGCAAATGACTGGAGCCTTGTGCTCCCCACACAAAGTGCTATGTGTGTGTTTGTTTCATAAGTATGCCTCAGGTTGTTCTTGTCACTCAGAGTAGGAACCTGGTCTTGAATATCCCAGACAGAGGAGAACTATGGAAACAAAGAGCTTCATTTAGATAAATCCATAAATGAAATCTAACCTAAGCTGCTCCAACCAGGTTCTCAGCTCCTGGGCTGCTAAGGAGAAAAGTTTCACAGCAGGAAAGCGTTAAGTTGAATCACAAGAGAATCAAGCCCAGTGCCAGGATCATCACAGATCCCCACCTTGTCATGATGCCTTCTCACACGGGCAATATATGTGAGCACAGATAAAGACAGGCAGGAGGACTCAACCATTAGGCACAAAAGCTGCTGGATTTTAGGAACATGTTTTGACTTGATCCTACTTGGCACAAAAGTAGCAGAGTTGTAGTGTGTTGGGAGAATGCTGGAGACAAGCTGCTGAATTGTCAGTGCTGACTTTGGGGGTAAAAGATTCCGGGGGAGGAGCTATACAGTCAGGAATGGCATACAGAAGGTGATGAAAGAACGATTATTTACCTTTCAATACTAAGGAAGCATCTGATAAAAATGCCAGGTGTAACATAAAATGAAGGCTTTAATTTTTCGTACAAAATTTTGTATTTTATTTCTATGTAGCTGCCTTGTCTCAAGGTGCAGAGAGGTTGAGGGGGATGTGTTTGAGTATTAGAAAATCACCATCAGACAGGGACACAGATAATTTATCTCTTAAAGCCAGCACTGTGTAAGGACTCTTTCCCATTACGCTCTTTACACTTATCCCTACTGTTTCATTGGTTTTGATTTTTTAACTATTTTTATACCTGGCATGATGCCTACATGATAGATTGGCAGATTTGGTAATGACTTTACTTCCTACATGATGTGTTAGTAACACAAAGGATAGAAAAATTCTCTTTTTAGAGAACACTTTAGTATGACAAATACAAACATTTAACATTTTTATCATGTTCCTGATGAAAAGAGGTAAAATTTCGCTAACTGAAGGCTGGAGAGAAAGTACATATGATGCTTTCTTATCTGGAAGTTACCAGTAGCTGTCAGGTTAAGGCTCAAGCTGAAGTTTTCCACCATTTACTCCTAAGGCAAATCTCTGAAAATGTCTTTCTTTTTGATTTTCTCCTCTAACATGGCCTCAGTAGCAGATTTTGCAACTAATAATAAAGGTCGCAAAGATGTAAGCCATGAAAGTAAATATGCTAATCTTTTAAGAAACCAATAACTTTGTGTCATTATAAAGAGAAGAAGATTAGTCACTAAAACACTATGCCATTTTTCTGCTGACAGTAAGTAAAAGAAAACTTATTTCATATTATATTTCACTTCAAATCACATTAAGAATTTAGAAGATGCATATTTATAATGATCTTTAAATTGCTGTGAGATCCAAAATTGCAATGCCTTGTTCTTAAGAAGATTTTAGTGTTTTAAACTAGAACTAGAAAGATAGCGCCTAATTTTATACAAAACAGACAGAATGGTAGAGCCTAGTGATATTATCTTGAGTTTTGTATACGAGAATTGTCATGGTAAATATGCTTTGCAATATTGAAAGGCATGATGACATCTTTTTCTAAGGAAGAAAATTTGTTAAATTCCTGTAATTTTTGAATGCTAATATATGGATATGCAGAGGACAGTAATTGTACTCTGGTGAAGAACACTTCAGCAAATTTTTGTCATGCTTTGTTTCAGCTCAATTTTTTCAAACAATCTTGAGGTACCAGCTTACAAATATATATAAAGTCCTTAGAATATACACAGAAATGTGCTTCATAAATATGTGGCATTAATATAATTTGCAATAATAATTACTGAACCTGGGATAAACTAAAAATGAAGATTCCCATTACCTACTGTGAAAATTTAATTAAAAAATTCTTATTGGACATTAATTTACATTTTTTTCGAGGGGTTTTGGGGTTTTTTTTGTCACAGGGATGAGGTACAAAATATAGAGAGGTGTTTAATGAAAATTTCCTGTAGGCTGATGATTTTATTGCGGCAGTTCCTAAACATCAGTCATTACTTTGCACTGGGTTACATTTTTCATAATATAATGCTACATTTTTAGTATCTGCAATTCTTTTTTTTTTCTTCTTTTTTTTTTTTTTTTTTCCCCCAGCGGAATTCTGCTTAAGGGTCAATGTTTGGGAAAAAACTCCAGCTGATAGAATTCAGATCCTTGTAAGAATGAGACTAAAGAAAAATGCACTGTTTTTTATCTCATTAGAAATACTTCTGATAATAATGAACTTGGTGGCGATGGTACAAAAGTTCAGTAACTGGAACAGGATATTGGACTATAAATGTGAGGAAAGGGCTCAGAGCTTAATGATACATGAAGTCCAATAAACAAGTTGTCAGACAAGGACAACGGGATTTGAAGAAAAAGCCTGGGCAAATGGCCACAGGGAGAGATTCCACAAGTAGACAGGGACTAGACATCAAATGAGAGAAAAGGGAGAATGATGCCAAAGTCAGACTGAAAAAGAAATGTGAGAAATAGCTATGATCAAAGAAAATAAAAAAGTCAAAGGCCACAGAGCACATTTCTTTCTTTAAACCACAATGGAACCTGGAAGCTACAATCTCTGTTAGAAAATATAAATGAAACTAGATGGCATAGTGCTTCCCAAGTACTTCACTTCCTTCCTCAGTTTGACAAGGGATGATTGGAACAGAGTGCAACATTGGTTACCCTGTTATTTAATGTGGCAAAGGTCTGTGGGATGTATTGGGATGTATAAGTGATTCCAAATCTGTTACTGATTTCCAATTCTTTTTTCAATTTTCAGGCCCAGTAAGGGCTTTAATTATTGACTTAATAAATTACATAATTAATTTTTTCCCCTACAGGATCTCTGCTTCATTCAGTAACAGAACCATCTGCAAGATTGTGATGGAAGCTCTTTTCAAAAGATGAAAGAAATATCTTTTGTTTCCATAAATAGAAGGGGATTTGGCAAACAAGTATATGAACTCCCCAAGTGCTCTTAAAAAAAAGACTACAGAATGCATCCTTAAAAAGTTGTGTTTTGGTAAGCAAGTTAACTTATGTTTCAGATGTGTTATTTAATTGGTTGTTTCAATTTTCTGTATATTATCTTAAAACATAAACACTGTGCAATAAAAATCTTGGAAGTTAAATTATTGTGAAACAAGTTGGAAAAAAATTGAGAGCCTATCTTTATAAAATCTTGACTATTCTGTTAAAAACAGGAGTTTGGTTGTGTCATTAAAGGTTATATCATAAACCATATGGAGCACCTACAAGAAGATGTAAAAATCTATTTTTCTTCTAATCCATACCAGGTTATTATTCTGTTCTTTCTTTATTCCAAGACAAATGCATCTAGGTAGAAATTATATCTTCTTCTTCTCTTTTTACATTACTTGGCTGTCCCTTAATGAGAACAGACAGGCTAGAGTGTTTTTAAAGTTTGTACAAAGGAGAGCAAAAGCCAGCTTATACAGGGGAATGGTTATGATGAACACATTCCTATTTGTGTTTAAAAGTGATTCCTATTTGTGTTTAAAGTGATTGAGACAGTGGAAATTTCAAGTTCATCTGTTTTACTCAGAGGTCTGAAAAAAATAGATAATTTGAAATATTTTACACGATATAAGAAAAAATTGGAATTTGCTGCACCCTAATTATCTGAGATATACTATTCATGCTATTTTATTTGCTAGATGGTCACATTTAGAAGGATGTTCCTTTTACAGGGCCTCAGCTGTTACCAGGCTGGTATGGAATTGGACACAGATGAACGTACAAATTTTCATTACCACAAACTTCATTAGCAGCTAAGATGGTCATATGTCCATATATCCAGAGTAAACAAAGGAGACAAGATGCAGTTGGCTCAATCCATCACTGGAAAATGCAGAATGTTACAAAATTAAAACTGGTTCTGAACTATCTGAACTCATCTCAGAACAAAGTCTAAACTGTCAAATGACAGCACTTTGTGTAATAATGGCTGGCTGTTTAAATATTTTATGTCAAGTGTCTGTTACAGTTTTCTAATTGTGACACCATGCCCCACAATGTGAAACTCATATACTTTTTATCACTTTCCCCAAACTTAGGACATCTTATAGAGTAATCTATAATCAGTTAATAAAACGTAAATAAACAAAACTAACTTTGAAAATTAAAGAGTGCGAGGCCTCCTGGTTTGCTTTTTCTTTGTTCATTTTTTTAAAATAACAATCTAGCTGGAGCCCAATATATGATAATACAGATAAATAATATATGATAATCCAGAAAATACAAAAACAAGTCTGGTAAATCCCAGAGCTACTGGACACTGCTTAGAAAGTTAATATGAGAGTGTGGGGAATATATAAGAGAGCTTGAGGAATTTATGCAAATACTCTCCGAGATGGAGAACTGAAAGGAGAATACAGGGGAGAACATGGCAGAATTTCAGAATATTCTGTGAGAGAATATCAACTTTATTGTGTCGGCCCTTGGAAGTCACAGGGGACATCTCAAATGCCATAGCTGGGCACAAGTCCTCCCTGCAGCTCAAACACTATTGTGTCCACAGCATGTGAATGCATCCTGGTGCTGGGGATACAGGACTAGCCCAGGGATGAGCTGACGTGTTCGGGATGCCTGTCTGCACACACATCGTACGGCAACCCAAGGGCAGCTGCGGTCACCACACAGATGTGCAGCACCATAAATGACATTTGCTTTCACAGGAATGTCAGATAACTTGGCCATTGTTCCTCACGTGCACACCTTTACAGAGTCTGTAGCCATCTCAGAACAAAGTCTAAATAACTCTTGGAGCAGAACACAGTGTGTTCTGTAAAGCAGCAGACCACATTTAGCCACCATTTGTCCACCCCTCTACCAACAAACATTGCTTAATGTCTCCTGGTCATTTTCTAGGTATAATGATCCAATCCGAAGACACAAAAGTTGGGTCTACTGCCAGATGTTTGCAAGCACTAATTCCTGCTGTTCCAGCCCTCCTCTACACAGGGTTTTTTTCTGTGAATTGTTTAAGGCAAGTATTAGTTCAGATTGGAAAGAGGACACTTTTACACAAGGGATCATATCTGTTTTTTCATATCTTGGTTTATAAAATTGCACTTAATAACATTTATTACCTTTTTTGTTCTCCCTGACAGAAGTTATTGTTTCTCTACTTCTAGGACACACTCAGAAAAATTATGTTATTTTCATATTTTGAAATGTAATACTCTTCATAGAGAGATCTAATAAAAAGAGAATTCTTAGCTCAAGATGTGACCACTTCTTTCAACTAAAGTAAAAAAAAAATTAATCCTAAATTTGAGTAGCAATTTTCAGCAATAACAAAGTAGTACATGGCTGACTTGATATACAGAGGGAGGGAGAAGGACAAAACAGGCCTGAAAAACACTTAAGAAAGGGCTTTTCATTATAATCTAAGCTGGAAATAATGTAGGGAGGTTGCTAGAGGCATTTCCATGGGCTGACTTATCTTTTAGATATTATCATGAAGACCTGTTGAAGTCTTTAGTTATTTGAGTGAGCAGTTATCTAAACTTTACACGTAGGCACAGTAGATTTTTGTCCCAGCAAAGAAAGATGCAACTGGATAAACATGTCTTTCTGTATGCTTCAGATTTTCTTAAAATAGCTTTGCTGTCTTCCTGTTCACACAATTCTGTTTACTGACTTAAATGTATTACACAGAGAACACAAAACCTAAGCAGGGAAAAGTAATTCTGAATCACTTTTTACTAGGAAAGAAAGTGATGGCATTGAAGAAATTATTCAGTTCAATAGTCAGTTTTGATGCTCATTTTTTGGCAGTACTTGAATCCAAGAAACATATTTGTTGAGAGAACACTGTATTTTTTAAAATGAGTAAGGTCTAAAGAGTTATGAATGCTAGTGCATAAAGGAAAAGAAAATGGAATATTAAGAAGTAGTAATGAACATTCAAGAAATCATAAACAGATGTTACAAATAATTGATACAGATGCTAAAAAACAGGAAAACTCACAAAGATCAATGAGCGGTTTAATAAGAAAATGCAGTAAGACATAAGGAATAGAAGATTTATAAGCACATAGTGTAAATAGGAAATGAGGGGACAAAGTAGAAAGAGACGTGACCAAATGGAAACCCAGAAAGTCCATAAGTGCTGAGCTAAAAATCACTACTTTGTAAGGTCATGACATAGCCTTTTACTATTTGAGGGCCTCTGATGTATCAAGCTGCCAAAAGATTTTAACTATGCCACAGAGACAGAGGGCAGAAGCTAAGTGGCTGCAGATGTTCAGGCTGAGCCGTGTGCAGGGTGGCTGCACCCGGGTTTCTGCCACGACACATCGGCATTGTTGGCTCTGTGTGAATTTGCACCAACTGACCCCGGGCCCAGCACCGACTCCTGTATAAACAGCATAGATCTACCCACTCATGTAAACATAAAAATTCTTCTTCTCTTTGGAAATGGCAGTCCCATTCTTCTTTAATTCACAAAAGAATGGCTCATGGTTCCCATATCTTCTTTTCACTGATTAAGATCTGAATTTTGCCTTCTTCCTTCATTCCAGTAGTTATAAGGAATAGCATCACATAAAATTTACACAGCTTGCTGACTTTTGTAGAGATTTTTCAGTGCGGATCTGTATTTTAGGCACCCTGAATTTTGTTGATATGCATACCTAAAAGTTAGTGCAAGTGTAGCACTAGTCAAGTCATCCTCTCCATCTGAATTTGTCTCCCTTTTTTTGAAGAAAGCAAAACACTTCCTTCTTAGTTAGTGTTCTTTAGCTTTCCTTATGCTTCAAGCCTGTTTACCTTCTGTTCTGCATGTTCCAGTACAGGATCCACAAAGAGGAATGTAATTTAATTGGAATATTTGTTGATGAAGATAAACAGGATACTCATACCTCTACCTACCAAATGTTCCTGCAACACAAACAATGTAAGTTAGTACTGGTACTAGTTGAAATACCTTCTTTGTGCATTTATATGTAGAAATAGAGGCACCTAAGAGCTCTATGAACCTTTCCAGTTTCCAATGTAAATTAAACACCTAAATGTTTAATCAACTGCTCAAGAAAAATCAAGCAAATTTATAGCAGCAACAGAGGAATTTTCAATATCTGGACCAATTAATGGGTTTCTCTCAGCTATATCCAAGGACATATATAATTTTTTATTTTAATATATTATTTTTCTCATTTATAATCAGACTAAATATAACTGAATACAACATGAAGTCACTAGATCAAAATGTTCTTCCCCTTCATAAATTCTTATACCAAATTGTGCTGGCAAAAATATCAGACAAGGAATTCCTGAAATAGCGTATTGAAAATAATTGGTCAAAGTATCCAGTTTCTCAGTTAAATCTGATCTGAAAATAATACAATGATGAAGAGGATATAGGGAAATAATTTCTCTTTCCACATCTGTGTTCTAGTCCAGAATCAGATAATTTATAGAATTTGATGGAATAATTTATGTTCAGGGTTTTTTTTTAAAAAAAAGAGAATTAAAGTTCGGAATCCATTGCATATATTATTGTCATAGTTTGACACTGGCCAAATGCAAGGTGCCCACAAAAGCCAGTCATTCATCCTCCCCTTCTACAGCTGGACAGAGGAGAGAAAAATTCAACCCAAGGGTTCATGAGTTGAGATAAGGACCAAGAGAAAACACTCCAAGGGCAAAACAGGCTCAGCTTAGAGGTATAAAGTGAGTTTATTAGTAATAGAATTAGAACAGGATAATGAGAAGTAAAAAAAGCCCTTAAAACACCTTTTCTTAACTTAAGAAACTCAATGTATTGAACATTTCAAAATAAAAATGATATCTCACTAGGTTGCATAAGGTAGATGTGTCATATGCAGATTACTTTGAGAAGTCATTCAAGGCATAGAGCTTAACAACAGAAAGACAGACAAAACCAATGGTTCTTACAATAACTGATTTTATTCATGTCTTTAGAGACACTTTGTAATGGAATTAGCATCCAGACTGTAAAAATTAAAGACTCCTTCAAATGTTATTCACATTAGATTTACACTAGTATTTGCTTCAGTGTTTTTTATGGATTTGTCAACACTGGTGAATGCCTGATAATCCAAATGTTCAAAAACAGGTCTATATAAGTTCCTGCTAAGATGTTAAGCAGAAAAGATACAAATGCCATCACAACGTGATGAACTGTTTTTCTTTTAAAGGAAAGATTCTGTTTGCACCTGTTATATACACAAGCAACAAAAGCTTATGTAACCTTTTTCAGTATTACAGATCTTTCTTAATAAATCCATATAAAAATATGCACTTTAATATTTTCTAATTTCCCATATGCTGGTAATTACTATTAAAAATTAAATAGGTAGATGCCTCTGTAAGTGTCAGAGTTTGATGTTTTCAGTTAGTGCTGCACAGCTCTGGCTTTATTACTTCCATCCAGATTGGCAGCAATTACCATTCTGTTGATCTCTCAGTATGACCAAACTCTTGTAATTTAACAATTGAATTCTCATGAATCATAGCCCTAATTTTCTAAATGATCAGCCCAACATAATACTAGGGGGTATCCTTATCAACAGATGCCTATTGGGTCCTTTCTACCCACTGTCCCTGACACGGGAGTGATCCTGTCTGGATTCCATGCTGAGGATATGCAAAGAAGAAACCAGCAGAAAAATGCACCTGACAATAAAAGCAGTAATTTTGCTGGATTAGGGAGTAACACAACACCATAAAGGAGCTCTGCTTGCCTGAGAGATGAGCAGTGGGAGATAGTGGCTTCAAGCAGGGAAAACAAGGGCAAAACAGGGTGAAGGGAATTGGTCCCAGGTAGTCACAACGAGCTAGACTGGCCCAGCCAAGCGTTGAACACAGTTTTTCTTACACAACATTATCCATTTTTCTCTTTCTCACACTCATGCAACCTGCCAAGCTATCTCTCTCGAGTCTGTAAACAGGCAATTCCTTGATCTGTCTGGCTTGGCTTCTGCTCAGGTCAGCCATGGATACGTGGTCACTGCACTGGACAGGAATATTTTACCAATCTCACTAAAGGAACAGCTTTTTGTAGCTTCTTCCATTAAACTACATACTGGTGCTTAACACATAAATATCCTTTAAATAAATTTACAATTGTGTAAAGATCAGAGAACAATCTGATGAGAGCAATTAAATAATTGCTTGTCTGAGCTCTTTAAACCAGCATCTGTTAACCACTGCTCTTTAAACCAGCATCTGTTGTCCACTACTGACAGAAGAAGCAGGATAGAAACAGAAAGTCTCTTATTTGAGATACATCCAGGACTTTTTTGTTAGCTCTATTTCAATCAGAGAATTAAAAAAGGCTAATACAGAAATAAAATCAAAGGATTTTTCAGTGTCACATGATAGGCAATTATTTTAAATTGGGGGTATAAACTAGGGGCCGGTTACAAATTATAAGATTAACTTAAAGTGTCATAAGTAACTTACAGATGACCTCAAAACAAATAAACAAGAAAAATATAACTATGGAATTTAATTTTTTTATAATTTAAGACTCCCCCTGTATGAGAAACCATAGTAATATTTTTGTCCCTATTTGACTGATTAGGCAGAACCCATATCTTTATTTTCTACTTCCTAACTCATTCAGCATCACCTATCCATCTACCCCAATACTTTTAACTCTTTTCTTTAAATTAAATTAGTTGTATATTTTGTGTAAGAGCAACATATAAATAGATCTTTGCACATTAAAAACAATTCCACACTTCTGGGATAATCCTCTGATATTTGCACTCAGCATGATTCAGCAACAGGAGACACCACCTACCCTCAATTTGCTCCCCATATACATAATTATACTAACACATGGTGATTTAACACTGTGAGACAAAATGATCCCAAGGGTTTTCTCTAGGTGGAAGTCTCCAAGTCCCTGCAAAAGAGCAGAAGGCCCTGACTGTATAGCATGTGTTTTTATTTACAGTGTATTCTCTTACTGATGGCCTCATAAGCAAGTTAGTCCCCATGCTAAGCTCTGTCCACAGAGTCACAGCTGTACTAGTTGTCCCACCCAAAACAGTTTAAAGCAGGTACCTTCCTGACTAACAGTTCCCTAACATCTGTGAACACTATTTAATTAGTATATCACAGGCTGTTCTACCTCTTTAACATGGCAGGATCCTCTTCTTTACCAGCACTGTTAGTTTAAAGCAGAGAAAACTCAACTGCTCCAGAACCAAACATGGAAGCTAAAATGTCAAAGAAAAACAAAACAAAATAAAAACCAAAACAATAGAAAGAAAGCTAGGAGTTTACCTCCTGATTTTGAATTTCTGTTTCACACTTGCTTCTTCCTTTCAACAATGTTATGGTAGGAAATATCTTACATATGTTTCTCTTAGGCTACAGTGCTCTTACCACAATGGCATCCTGAACAGTGCTTACTAAAAAACCACTTACATTTACAGAGATCTATATACATAACTCTTCAGGTACTGTAAACCTTTTAGAACTACTCATCCTTATGAACTCAGGAGACATCTGACAGAAAAGCCAAAGAGCAGTCTGAGAAGGGCTAAGAGTCTGTCCTGTACTTGAGTCTCAAAGACAAAAATTTTGAGTCATGCCATGGCAAGAGACATCTAACTCCATGTGGTCTCACTGGGACACTTGCTGGGGTATCTAAAGTCAGAATATACAAACACTATATGCACAAATCACTTCTTTTCACTGTCAGAACACTGTGAAACCTGAGCTGTAATCTGGAAACTGCTGTGACAGACTCAGCATGTCAGGAAAAAAACCAACTAAACAAAACCTAATCCAGCTAGAAATACAGAAAAATAAAGTCAACAGAGCACAGTTACTCTGTCTAGAACTCAGGCAGGGTGCTAAAACAGGTTCTCAAAGATGTCAAAAAAACTTTAGTCATCATACCTTTCAGGTTGCCTCTTTTCTGTCTGCTTGAATTGAAAGGTAACAATTGAAGGCTGAACAACAACATAAATAAGGATTACAGCATACTATGCAAAAATACAAAACTCTCAAAATTCTCCCTCCAGTATGCCTGAAGTTCAGTTCAACCTTTCATCAAGACCTGCAAGAACAGTGAAGATGTTTTGGTTTTCATTCTCAAGACATACCAAAGTGAAACTTGAATTATATATTTTGGTGTCCATAACAGTATGTTTCCTTAGCATCAGCATGAAACATTGTTTATGACACTAAGATGCCAAATTTCATAGCCTATTCAATTTTAGCCTATTGCACAGCTCATCTATGGAAGGCAGAAGTGCTTCAGAAATGACAGTGTTTAATTTCACAGTGATCATACATTATGATTTCAACCATGCTTACAAGGAAAATTCCAGTCTATGCAAAAAATTGACTTGCATGAATTAAATCATACCAACTGATATAGAAAAAATGGTATTTCACTCAACCCTCATCTCCTTTGTTTCCCCCCCCACTTCACACTTAACCTCCACAAAAAAACACCCCAAATTCATCCATACCCTGACCTGCCTGGGTAAATGAGTGGGCAAATTTACAAGGTTTTTAAAATGTTGTGACCATGAACCCACTCATTTAAGAAAAGAACCCTGAAATTTCTTTATGTTCATTTTTAAAACAAAAGTCTAATAAAAACTTGTGAATTTGATCTCTGAGACAAACCACCACCTGGAGCTCACTGAGATAAAAAGAGAAAAAGCTTCCTTTCATCAAGGGTCATGCTGAGGGTCACAGTAAAGTGCTAGCAATAATCTGCTGCTTCAGAGTCTGCCTTAAAATCTTACACACTTTGCAAAAGAAAAATAAAGACATATATTATCTGCCTGGTGATACCGAAGATTAGAAGAAATATTTATGATAAGTCTTTTATGGAAGCATTAGCAGAATTTAGGTGATTTCATAAATTTCTTTGAGGAAACAACACCATCAAACTGGGAAATAGAAATCAAATACAATTAAACAAATAGTATTTTGATATGCTATTATGTTAAGGGATACTACCCAAAGGCAAATTCCAAACTTGTCCTTTTATTAATTGCCTAAGGACTAAAAAATATTAATGATACTTACAATGACGTACACCTTTTACATTATGCAAATCTTAGACCTCAGCTTTAATCTCCTACTTAACAGTGAGAATTGTTCTTGCCTGGGGTCCCTACTACTCAAACTTCAAGAGAATAAAAATAGCTCTCCAAACCTTTTCTTTGATATAAAACAACCTAAGCCTTTATGAAATGGAAAAATGGCAGTAAGGAACTTAAAAAATAACCGTGTTCCTCTGCTAAAAAATGCCCTCATTTGAGATATCAACCATTTTCTGTATGGCATTAGATTCACAATATGTGACTATGGAGCTCTGCTGATGCCCAGCAGTCTGTCAGGTGAGCAGAGACTCCTGTGTACATAACACATCTGTAAGGATAGCAGAGTAAGTACACTAATTCACAGAAAATGGAGAGGTTTTCCTCAAGCAATAGATGTGCCCATCTATTTCTGCTTTGTCCAAGACCTTCATTAAACCAATGGTGTATGGGATAACACAGGGCACACCAGCATCTTCTTCATACTTTGGCAGGCTACCCTAAAATTGGAAGATGATACCTTCAGCTAACATTTAAGTCTAAAAGTCTTGCTCAGAACTAAAGGTTGAACCAGGTTATTGTCTAAGAAATATTATTTCCTTTGAAGTTGAAGGAGGCAAACCAAAAGATATTCCATAAATTAAGTCCAAAGAAAACATAATGATTTTTTCAGTACCCTTGCCAAAAGTGAACTTTTATCCTCAAATTCTATTTTACAACATATGTTGCCAATCAGCACAATATACACTAAAAAATAAATAAATGTTGTTCATAACTGGTTTGAAACTGGATCAAAAATGCTGAGGAACTGATTAAAAATAGACAGGAATAATTCATAGTTTAATTCATTTTGGAATGTGCCTGAATACTGTTTTTTTGCAAACTATGTGTGTTGTGGGGTCAGAAGATGTAAAGAGTCAAGATGTGATAGGAAAATTAGGTAATACAGGCAGAGTGGTTCTATAAATTATGAATGCTTGTGGGATTTCACACCACAGAAATAACACCTCAAGAGATTAAACACTCAATAAAGAAAGAATCCTGACCTTGTTGAGGGAGAGAACAAGTTCAGCAGACAGAGAATTTCATTGAATTAAGCACAGCACTGCAAGAAAAGTATCTTGAATTTCTCTATATAAGAACTGTAGGAATCTATTATAAGGTGGTCTGTAGTCAAGGAAAAGCAGCTGCCACACCTGGCTCTGACTGGTGCTCAGCTGGTCACAGCTATAGGTACCTCTCTATTTAGGCTCTCCTTGGAGAGCCCTCAAGGGTCTATAATCCCTTTTTCCATCAGATTAGTATCTTCCAGGTTCTATCCTCTAAACAGTCCATACACCTTGTATTTCAGTCGTAAGACTAGAATGGTCCAAACTAAATCACTCGCTCCTGTAAAGAACTCTCCTCACCTTACCAATTCACTTTACAGAGTGGTTTCAGAAGCAATCGCACAGCTACAGCTGAGCAGGAGGTTAATGAGGGTAGGACTTCTTAGATGCATCGTACAGACTGCATTTGTGCCACAACTCAAGATGTCAGTCTCTAAACCACTCAGGTGTCTGCTTTCCTTAGACCATGTTGGGACAGATGAGCTCCATCAGATGAATAAGAAGAATGCTCCAGTTTGGAGGGGAGCTTGGTATGCTCCAGCAGGAAAGCTCCAAGAGACTAGACTATAAAGTGTGTCAGGGACAGGAAAGATTGAGAGAAAAAAAAGAACACAGTAGTAGAAGAGACACTTAAGAGAAGGAAGCTGAAAAGGTAAGCTTTAGAGGTAATGGGGAAAAGCCCAGTGTTTTATCACACAGAGTTGGCTGACACTAAATTGAACCCATCCAGAAGGACGCAGCGCAGAAAGAGCAAAGATGTTCATAAATTGCTTTTATTACTTTCTATTACTTTCTATGTAATCACTTTTGAGTTTTTCTAATTTAAAAAGTTATAAGCTCATGAAAACCTGTAGTGAGGAGAAGTTGTTGAGTAAGGGCTACTGAGTGAGTTTAAAGACATTACCCTTCAGATACTTCACTGTAGAAATAGAACTAGGTAAATCCTAGAACCACCTTTTCAACCAAGCTGAATGTTATCATATATTTCAGGAATAAACACAGTAACATTTGCAAAGCAATACTTATGATTTCTTGGTGGACTCAGAGTATTAGGAGTAATTCTCGTTTTTACAGATTCCAGCATGAGAGTAACTTTAAACTTTTAGTGAAGTAGTGCTAGGATTCTCTAGAGCACATTTACTGTGACTCAGTGCAGTAAATATAACTACAATTAAACTAACTTGACATAAGAAAAAAATATTTTTTCATATAAGATCTTTGATTTGGTTAATATTACAGCATATTCCACTGTGAGTTTCCAATTCATAATTAACTAGTCATTTTTATTGAATTTACTTTTATAAATATTGTGTTTTAAATAAAACCCCAAGAAGGTGTAGGTTTCATTTGCATTTTGTTCAATTTTTTCCATTGCCATGAAAGACAACTCACTACTTGGCTCTGATAACTGTTCAAAGAATGTCATCGAGTTTTGAATTATATTTGGAGCATATTTATGATAATTGGGAAACCATTTATCCCTACATATTGTATCAATGAACATGGAAAAAATGTCATGTGGGTAGGCTTCATTGAAGAATGAGTGAAAGACTTCTTAAAATGAAGTATTCAGCAAAATCTGACTATTTTGCAAAATCTTTTAAAAAAAAATATTGCCATGGCTGGCGTGTTTTTCCACATTTATTTCCAATATGTCGTGAAGGTCATTATTTAATTTTGACATATTTATTTTTCCCTATAACAGATCTGACTTATAAATATTTTAAACATTTCTTCATTGAACATGAACATATATATATTCTCTACAAAGAAGGAAAATAATCAGTCAGGTCACAGTAAAACCCCTATTGCTTGATGTTCAAATAGCAAGGGAACAAAAAAGTTTGCACTGCCACAGTTTATGCTTCTACAGTTTATGAGAGGAGACAAATATTCACATCACCAAAATACACTTACATTCAATTTTGTTGAAAATCTTTTCTAAAAAATGATAGATATAAAAACTAAAGATGACAAAAAGAATCACAAGAGTTTCCTCAATAGATTTAGACTTATGATTTTCATAATCCTAAGGGAATTTATACTGCAGATTTGCTGCTAAGTTAGCAGTAGATAAAAAAGGATGGTGAGAATATTTCCAGTGGAGAACCAACAGATTTTATGTGAATCAAAGATGACAAGCTCACAAGTTGCAAAAAAGCATAACTTGTACTGTGAATATTATTCATCAGGTTGAAGCCTTTTTCAAAATATGCCAGGGGATAGTACAAGGTTGGCAGCTACTCTCTGGGAAATTTTATTTTGTCAAGAATTTCACAGATGTGATTATGTTGTGTAATTTCAATATATTTTACCAGAGTCCTTCAGGCATGGTTAACACTCTCCTGAAAAATATATCAACAAAATTGGTGAAGTACTTCAACATACTCAGTGTCACTCACATTAGGCTGGCTGAATAATTGCAGGAAAATTAAAACTTCCTACTGAGTAATTTGGCACTATTTACTTATTTGTTACTTGGTGCTACCTAGTTATTAAATGTAAGTTCTCACTATAACAGATGACCATATAATATGTATTTATCCAGAAGGGTACTCAAGAAAAAGCATTTTCTCCCCGTCACAGTTGACAAGAGAGAACTCTACTTCAATGTGTTATTCTACAAACAAATTTAAAACATAAGTACCAAAACTTATATATTTAAAAAAAATGATGTGCCATGAAAGAATGGAAAATATATTTGTTCTATGTTTGCACTGGAAGGTAATTGATCAGGCACAGCAAGTTCAGTAATTCAAAGGAAAAAACTTGACTATGCTACAAACAAGTTCATTCTGAGTTAACATGAAGGAAAAACCATCTCAGTCATCTCTTTAAGGGCTGCTCTGGGCTGGTGTGGCAAGCTTTCATAGTGAGGTGAGCTATAGAAGTCGTTTCTGTATGAAGCTGCTTCTGGCAGCTTCCCCTGTGTCTGTCAGACCCACTGCCAGCCAGCTCCAGGATGGACCTGATGCCAGTCACAGCCAAGACCATCAGTGACAGTCTTTGGAATAATGATTTAAGAAAGGGGTGAGAATATGTGAGAGAAACATCCCTGCAGCCACTCAGATCAGTAAAGAAGGAATGGGAGAAGGTGCTCAAGGTGCCGAAGCAGATTGCCCTGCAGCCTGTGGTGCAGATTATGGTGAGGGAGCTGTGTCCTTAATATCCATGAAGGTCCATGGTGGTGCAAAGATCCACCTGCAGACCATGGAAGAGCCCCATATCAGAGCAGGTGAATGCTCAAAGGTGGCTGTGACACTGTGGAAAGCCAGTGCTGGAAAAGGCTCTTGGCCAGACTTGCGGATCTGTGGAGACAGAAGCCCATGCAGAAGCAGGTTTGCTGGCAGGATTTGTGATTCCATGGGAGAACCATGCTGGAGCAGCCCGTTTCTGAAGCATTACACCCAGAGAAGAGACCTTCCTTAGAGCAGTTCCTGAAGAACTGCAGCTCATGGGAAGGATTCATGATGTGTGGAGGACTGCGTCCCACGAGATGGGCCTCAGGCTGGAGCCTGGAAAGACTGTGAGGAATACAGTGGCAATGGTGAGACAAGTCAACAGCTTGTCCAGAGAAGCTGTCACCAGTGGAAGTATACAAGGCCAGGTTGGATAGGGTTCTGAGCAACCTGATCTAGTGAAAGATATCCCTGCCCATGGCAGAGGGTAGGGCTAAATGATCTTTGAAGGTCCCTTCCAAAGCAAACCATTCTGAGATTCTATGCTTCTGAGCCCTTCTCCTGAGGAGAAAGGAATGACAGAGACAAGGTGTGATGAACTGATTGCAACTTCCCTGTCCCCTTACACCACTGCAGAGAGAAGGTAATAGGTATTAGGAGAAAAGTTAAACACAGGAAGAAGGGAGAGCTAGAGTGAAGGTAGTTTAAAGATTTCTCATTATGCAACTCTGCTTTAATTCACAATAATTTTTTTCCCAAGTTGAGTCTGTTTTGCTTGTGATGGTTACTGGTGAGTGATCTCTCCCTGCCTCTATGTGAACCCATGAGCCTTTTGTTCTATTTTCTATTCCCTGCCCAGCTGAGGAGGGAAGTGATAGAGCAGCTTTGGTGGGTCAGCCTGTCACAAATACCTAGCAAGACACACCAAACAAGCACTTTTCCTGAGAGATTTTAGAGAGAAAAAAGCTTTCTTTACCAGTATGCCACCTCTGTCTGTGGCCAAAAGAAAATAAAAAATGCTCAGAATCTGTAGCACATATAAAAATAAAATGCATTTTTTCCTACTGTCTGCAGCAGACCAGCAAAACCATTGAACCATTAGATTATTTAAATGAAATACAAATACATTACATAGGCACAATGATTGATATTTTCTTATGTTATGTCTAAGGAATATTTATAAATTCATCAGTTGCAGCTGCACATCTAATGGTCATATGTCTAATTTCAGGATTGCACCTATCTTGTCATATAGACATTTTGATTCATTCTTTTTGTTCCATCATGAGATAATTTTCCTTCTTTTCCTCCACAACTCTTCAAAAAACAATTTCCACAACCTCATTATGCTTTTAAAAATGTTTCTATAATTACACAAGAAATAATATTGCATGTCTCTTTTCTTGATTTTCATTACTTGAGTGATCACAGAAAGAAAAAAAAAATTGATCACAGACAAATTGGTGCAACTGTATGGAAGGAGAAATTTACAATTATAATTCTATTAGGTTTTACATTTGCAATAATTATACATTTTTTAAAGTGTGAAAATCAGCTCAGAGCAACCTGAATTACAATAATACATAAAAACAAAGGAGTTCTACATAAATTTCTTCAAGACAAATTGCTGTGCTCTTGAATCAGGTCTTTTTAAATATTACATCCTAGGCCCTGTCTCTTGGAGTATTCATTATATTCCAAAAGCTCAATATAGGTGAAACCACTACCTCATCAAAGTCAAAAGATATTTTGACATTTGCTTCAATACGGCCTCTACCCATCAACAGACCAAAAGACACAAACACGCAGAGAAAAAAAAGCAGAAACATACATATAACCAGAGTTATTTTTGAATTTTGTTTAAAAAGCAATTTATGGTCTCTCTTTTATAAACAACTTTACAATTAGACTGATTTTTCATTGCAGTAGGAATAGTTGGATGAAAGATAATGCATCACTAAACCCCAAAAATTCAGTTGAGGTATTCATATTTGTGTGTTTCAGTGCATTCCTTTTCTTGACCCATGTATGTATTTCAATTCTTGAACAGCTCAAGTCCTCTGATGTTTCAGTGGTGTGTTTATATAACACAGGACAGTTTATCCAAATAGCCATTTCTGTTCTAAAAGTTAAAGCCACCCATCTGGCACATAACTTGATGCCAACTGTTAAGCACTGAACTGACAGAGGATCATGAAAAAATGCTAATTCTCTTCATGTTTTGCATGAGAACAGTAGAATGAATATGGAGGCTATTATATGAAAATGATTGAGGCATGCCTCATTAACAGCATCTCCTACTCTTACCTCCGGTCAATGATTCAAATAATGTCAAGCCAACATTTTCAGTAAATGTGTAAGGAATTTGGCAGGTAGTTCAGCTTTCCGGCTCATTTTACAAGGACTTCCACAAAACCCAAGTAAAATAATCATCTCCTTCCAAGACTGTTCTCTAAAATGATATTGGACTAGTGTTAAAAAGGAGATACTGAAATCTGTCTCTGCTTTAGTAGTGGTAAGCTAGACTAAGAGCAAAGGGAGCAATAGTGATTTGAATGTCTAGAATTGCACCTTACAATATTGCTAAAGAGACATTTCAGAGGTCTTTCTGATAATTTAATGGATTAAATCTATAAATATGTCTATGGGAGTCAGTGCCCTGGTGGCACCACCAGCCCTGACTGCCCTTTGCCCACCCCACTGTGTTCCCCCATGGCCTAGGACCTCATATCTGCTCCTGCTCCAATGATTCTGCAGCAGAGCTGGTCTCCAGCTCCCCACAGACCTGCCTGGATTTTCCCAGGGAGGTGCCCAATGCCTGGACAGAGTAGGGACTGGCCCTGGCCCCTGACACCCCAGTACCCAGGAAACTCTGACACGTGAATAGCATATTCTTTAATCAGTTATTTATTTTACCTGATAGATTAAGATAATTAAGTATCATATTAAAACCATTAACTTATTATTATAAATTGCTCTTATTAACCACACATTCAATGGAGTACTTTCTCTGGTCAACCCTGCAAAAGGATGACTTAGTGGTGATAAAGTGCTTGAGATGACCAGGTTAAAACAACCCTTGAAGAAGGTACAATAAGACTAAATATTTAATAAATTTTAGTAACACAGCAGATCCTGTAGGCACAGAGACCATCTTATCTAAGACCAAAAGACATGAAGCATCCTGGTAGGCCCTGAGGAGGATGGTTACAGGTTCAGAATATTCATTGTTGCTCTTGCTCCCTCCTCTTGTCCACTAAAAAACCACAAATATTCAGTATTTGGTGTAAGTTATGATCCAATTTCTTTTTCATTTCAGTGTTAATCTATAGCAAAATCACTGGTATAGATAATTTTCAAAAACACAGTAATTCGTGTCAAAAACGATGAGAATTTTTCCAGATGCAAAGCAGCAAATAGACTGCCTGCTGTGTTTCTGTCTTACAAGTATGCTGGGGTAGTCTTTAATGCAAACATTAAGACTCAGTCTCAAAATTTTGTATTCTGGTATGTACTGTCCTAGTCTTTCTTTAAAAAAAAAAACAAACCCAACAAAACCCTCAGCTGGCCAAAGAGCCATCTATCCTAGCAATCTTATTTTCAACAGTAGCTAGAAACAGCAGCGGGGAAAAATACAATAAGGCAAGCATATATGACACTTCCCTTTCACTCTTCAAATCTCCTTTTTTTTCCAGCTCAGGGATTTCCAAAGCTGGATAAGGATTGAGTGAATATCCACTGGTAAGACAACATTCTGTCTGGATCATGACACTATTTTGCAGCTTTGGTGCTGCAAAAGATAGTCATTACAACTGATAATAAAAACTGAAATGGAACTGAAAATAAAGCTGAAAGAAAGGGGCTAGCTGTTTTTAAAGGGTATTCCAGCTCATTAAAATTTGAAAATATTTTTACAAAACCTCTCAGAATAAATCCAATAATTTCAAAATTTCATTGCAGAGGATGAGACTAAAAAGTCTACCCCTGATGTATCAAGAATTGGTGGAGATACATCAGTCCTTGTATACGAACCCCCCCAAAAATATACTGCTACACACCTCATTGCTCAGGTCTTCTCAGGGCAAAGCTCAGCTCTATGGAGACATATTCACATGTACCTTTTTCAAAGGTTCACATCTGTTTCTAACACGCCAATTTCTGCTTCAGTTTCAATAACTACATTTTGTGGCTCTGCTATCATACAACTATGGGTGAGAAAACAGCATTATTTTCAAAAATAATAACTTTCTTCCCGATCAAAATCTATGTTTCTCTCTCTACCCAATTTTAGGATGCCACAAGGTCAATATTCTAAAGCAAAAGATTCCATTAAGTTTCCATACTTTTTCTTGAAGTAATTCAAGAGATGACATTCTATTAAATATGTATTTTCAAAATTTCCAAGTGGAGATCAGAAATATTACTAAAACTGTCTGGAGCAGGGCTCTGTGTCTCTGCATATGTCAGTTGCTGAAAATCCCAGTTTCTACTCAGAGTTTATGAAAACCATTGAAATTCCACAATGCCACTGACTCCTGTCAGCACAAATTGAGTCTCAACATCATTCCGCAATTGATGTGATTAAATGAATAACTTGCTTTTTCTTAATCAAATAGAGATGACAGAATAAAAACTAGAGTTTTTAAGTTGTCAAATATCTACTGAGAAAATGAAAGATTTTTTAAAAATCAGAAAACATTATACAAATTTTTCTAAGTGTTAATTTTTGATTGTATACTATATTCAAACTTCTCTTCATTATGGATTGTCTAGAGAAATAATTTATATAATGTATTTTCAACGCATGGAATTTTTTATAAAGAAATTAAATATGGGTAAGATGTTTTTATTTTTTTTTCATAACCAAAGCTGGGAAAAGCTGCTACTATAATATTCATATTCCAATGCAGTCTTAAAAAAATAAATCACTACTCTGCCTCCATAATATCTCTCTCATTGTCAGTGGCAGCTGGAAGATCAGCAGGTTTTCATCTATTATCATTACTTACTGGGCTTGATGATGATTACTGTGCCAGTTGAGTCTGGGATCAAGTAATTAGTACTTGTAACTGAGAATGTGAGCCTTATCACAGCTTCTGCCACTCTCATGGTAAATGTAAAGATAAAAATATGTTCTGTATAACTGTATTTAGTGTGAAATTTATATTCTAATGGAGAAGCACGACATGATCCCTGAAATGTCAGTGAGATATTCCCCAAAATGACCAGTATTTAAAATGAGTCTTCTGAGTAGAATTAATATTCATAACCTGCAAAAAAACACCTTATGCTGAATGGTTCAAAACCTGCATAGAAGAAAGGTTTGTCTGGAATTGTGTCTTTCCTGTGAGATTTAAAAACATGAGTCCTTTACACTGACATAGCATACTATGGTCTCCACAACATCAGCATCATCCTCAGCTTACAGTCACCTGCAGAAGGACACTTGGAGTATTTGCCAAGGCCCCACCAGTGCTGCTTTGGCCCTGCTCCACTGGGGGTTGCCCTCCATGTCCTGCTGAGTGTCTGCCTTGGAAATGCCCAGGGCAAGAAGACCCAGAGGGAGAACTACACTAAATGTATCACACAGAGTTTCCCCTGCTCCTTATGTTGCCTCTCATACTGGTTCTAGGGATGCTCATGAATGTCTATGAATGATGTTAGAAGGAACCCAAATTTCAACTGCCCCATGCCATTCTAATAAAGTTGTGTTATTATTCACACAATAAGACCACAGTGCTATAAAACATGAGAAAAATACTATCAGCTACTTTGAAATAAATTCAAGGTATAGCTAAAAAAATCCTTTATACAAGAGATGTATAAGATGATGATACTTCCCTGAAAATCTCCAAATACTATGGGGTTAAGAGCGAGGAAGTACATTTCTTCTGGGAAAATAACATAATATGCAATGAAGAAATACAGAAACAAATATAAGTGTAAATACCTTAAACCAAAAGCTGTTAAAAAAACCTTGTAATAATTCCTTAGAAAAAGAAAACACTGTTTTAAAACTGAAGAAAAAAAAGCCACATTTCTGTAAAATTTACAATGAATAAACTTTTCCAGTATAGATAAAACTTGAGAATTTTATTCCATGTTATTAAGATTAAAGCAAGTTCATTTTATAATATATTACTATTTTTAGAATACTTTCACCAAACTTGTAGTACTCTATCAGTAGGCAGAGATTTCTTAAGTACGATAAATTTCAGCTAACTTTAAAATATCAATAATTTCAACTTTGATTCTGGGCACAGGCTTAAGAACATTTTAATAACTAGCATAAAACAATTATTGTTTGGTTTATACAGCATAATCCATTACTGAGCAATATTTATCACATCTACATGGAACAACTTTATTTCCTACATAGAAAAATTACTGAACTGTGGCCACTCCAATTTTATAAATTGGAACACAGCCAGTGTGCCTCATTTCTGAGTGTTACATTGTGGAAAGTGATAATCACTGAATGGTAAAGCTTCTGGTAAAAAAATTCTATTAAAAATACTTAATCCACTGGACTATGAAATTTTGATATGGTTGTCAAAACATTTATGCCAACATTTATGGCTCCAAATTTTCAGGAAAGAGGAGGGAAGGAAGAAAAAGAAAATACTTTATAAAAATATTTTAAATATTTTTATTTGGAAATGAAAATTTTTCTTTGAGTCAGATTTAACTAAGAACTTTTTCTTGTGACAGAACCATCTTATTAAAATATCTATAAATAAAATATGTAAAATTTTGCCTTGGATTAGAAAATGGCTAAAAGACAAAACTTTCCTTTTTTTTCCAAATTATGAAAATGAGGATCTGGATAATGATAGGAAGCTGGAGCCTGAAGCTTAAGTGCATTCCTGCAGTTGATAAAGGACAAAAAAAAAATTGAATCTTGGAATTGACAATGGTTTATCCAAGAGGCAATGCATCAGGGAAATCATAATAATAATTTTTGTGATCATCATAGCATAACTACTAATCTACCTTTTTTTTTTAAGATGGTAGTTGAGTTTATACAGCATTAGAGAACATAAAACCACTGGGCAAAAAAAAGATTGTTCCATAAAAAACTTAAAAAGAGATGGAAGAGCACTGAGCTTGGCTGTCTCCAAATAAGCCATTAGCTGCTATTAAGGCTCTCCTGAAAAATACGGAAGACTGATTCTGGCACCACATCAAATGCTACAGAGATGTAATTCTGCCTTTACAATACTGTGTTGTTTTTTCCATGAAGAGACACTTGAATGTCATTAGATCTGAAATAGAATCACATTTCCAAATCCCCAAATTTTTTGCAAAACGCCAATCCTCTTTTTTTGGCTATTACTACTGATTGCATGACTTCCACTGACATTGTTGACAGAATTGACAGTTTTAAGAAACATTTCTATTGTGTAAAATGAGCATTTCCAAGGGAAAATTACTTCACCACATACAATTAATTTGTTTTAACGTATTCTCATACATTTTGCTTTTTACAAGAAAGCACAAGATACCCGATTCTGTTGTTAGAAGCAGCAGTAATTTCATTTAGAAACAAAGAACGATGTATTCAAATTTCTGCACAATCCCTTCTAAACTAAGCATATTTGCCTTGACAAAACTGCCTTAAAAAGAAAGGCACATTGTAATTTAACTGCCTTGGATCAAACGAAGCTAGTGACAGTGCCATCCTTATTAAGTTGTTCCCATTCTATCCTAATCTGTTTCTAAATAGTGATGAATTTATTAATCTCATCCAAATAGTTCTCACTTCCAAGATATGACCACGTCTTACTGTCAAATACGAATGAATTCAAATTTCCATACTTAAACCAAAGCTGTTAAAGTATCACACAATAGCATATGTGCAGGTGTAGATTTAATACAGAATCTCATTTGCCACAGTTTTCTCAGAAATAATCCTTAGTATTCGAGAGATGCAAAAGTAAAATTCCTTAGCACAGCAGTGTTACCAAATATTTTGAATTTAAACACATTTGTATAGATACATTCAGGTCATGTCAGTTTTAATCACCACAGTTTCTAGTTACTATTAAAATCTCTACTATATCTGTCTTTTGCTATTATTAGTCTTTCAAGATAAAAGCAATTTACACTTCATTATTCTTAGACTCCTTAGGGCATACTTGGCAAATGTAGCATTCTGAATAAATGTTTTATACGCATCACATAGAAATTGAAGGAAAATATCTGATTTCATAACATGTTGTTGAATGCAGGATACAAGCGTTTGACAGCAGGGTGTTTTCTTCCAGATTATGAGTTCAAATTCAACATGAAGCTGAAAAGACAAAGGTATCACCAGGTACTAAACCATTTATGACTTTTATTAAATGAAAGTCACAGATTTTGGAGTCAGTCGAGACTATTATGATTTTCAGATCGGGGTCTAGATTCAGTTTTTGTCACAAAGCTTTACAGAGCAATTTCTTCATAAAACCTATGAATTTTATGAGGTAAAACATTTATTTTTAAAATGCATCCTTCTTGGTTTACACTTCATCTGATGTAGAATCTACTCTACTGTGATATCCACTTCACTCTCAAGAAAGTGTCAGTGCCCACTTAGGTAACAGAATGTTACAAAACATATTAAAAAAAAAGAAGACCAAAGCCTTTCAGTGTAGATGGCAATGTAAAGGAATGTCCTTTTCCAACACAGATGGAATAGTGCTCAAAGAAAAACAAAACAAAACAAACCAGTACTATTTTTGAGTAAAACATAAAGTTAAAAATAAATAAGAAAAGTGGCCTGCAAAAAAGTAAATTGCATCGAACCAGATTCATGGGCTTCTTACACGTCGTTTAGACCTACCCCTTCCAATCAGATCTTATTAAAAAGAATATATTTATTTTTCTTTATTGTTCTTTTGTTTTGGCTGTTTTTCTTGTTACAGACACAGCATTACATTTTTTATTTAAAAAAATACATTTCAAGTTGTATAGCTGAATCCTATCCTATTAATCAACAATGTAGAATGCTTTCTTTTAACTGCAAAATAGAGCACAAACTACTTGAAGTGTTTTACTTTCATGCTTTATAAAATAGTGGCTAATATTTCAACTATAGAAAATGAGTTATTGATGTTTCAGTGCATTCCTATTTGGAGTGCAGAAAGCTTCAATTTTTTTCATGTGTATATAATTAGGCTCTAAATTTCAATTATTTTCTCCACAAAGAAGGTAGAAAGTAGAGATACAAACATAAACTTTCTTCCGTATCCATGTCATTTAATCACCACCATTTCACAGTCTAAAGTACAAAGCTTTTCTCAGTCACCTAATGAATGGGGTTCTTGTGTTATGGAATACAGGAACATGATTGAAGAGCACTAACTTTTGCATCATTTAAAAATATCAGTGGAAAACAAAGTATGCGAGCTTTCAAGACTAGGTAAGACTAGTGAGCAGAATATTTAAAATATCTTTCAGGATGAAAAAAACCCAAATTTTAAAAAATGGTTTTACTCAGTAAATTTGATGTACGCCTATCCATGAGACTTGCTTGTCTTCCTGAATAAAGTTCTAAAAGTCCTTCCCTAAGATTTCAAAGTTTTGGAAGTGCTTAATTCCAGCACAGGCAAAAGACATAAAAAAGATTCCACATTCCTTTGTACCTTATGGTTTTGGTTGATCACCTGCTAATAAATTAACACTATAAAAACCAGTGGGTAGCAAAGGGGTTGCCTATATGACATGAAATGTAGACTTTGAAAGTGGTGTCTTTCATCTCCACAGCATTCTGAATACTAATATATAGAAAACAAAATCTTGGTTTAAAGCTCCAGCCTCAGGCTGTGCCTTCAGAAACAGCAATTAAAATCTCCCTGTTAATTGAAAAATTTCAAATACAATTTAAAAGGAAAGCAGAGAAAATGTAGAAGCACAGTTCAAAGCTTAAAAAAAATTTGTTGTTCAGACAACATGCCTTAACATACTTTTATGTTGGAGAGGAATTAATCTATTTGTTGTAAATTTTTCAAACATGATTTCCTACTTTCCTACATGATTTCCTTTTTTTCTATTGTCCTAGGGAATCAAAAGAAATCCATGTGGTTTTTATTTTTTCCAATGCATTTTAGACCTAACTGTATTGCAAACAAATGTTACCATTTATGCTTTCTATCCAGATGGTCTGTTGTCCTATTCTATATTCCTATTATGGAGTCTCACAGACAGTAGACCAACATCCCTACTGTAAGGGGTTTCAGTCACTGGCCCAATGCCAGTGCACCCATGAGAATAAAGTTCCTTAAAATGATGCTGTGAGTGGGACTGGGAATAGAGCAGAGCAGGCTCCAGCTTAGAAATGAAAAGAAAAACTTTATTAACTTACACTATATGGAAAAAAAAAAGGGAAAAGAAAAAAAACCAAAATCTAGAGTGAAAAAACCTTCTAAACCACTCCTCCTCCCCCCACCATAATTCCTACCAAAACTTTCTGAGACAAAACCTGGAACTCCCAGCTAATTTAGTAATTTTAAACCAATCATTTTTTAGTTTATTAAGGGAGGGGAGTCTTCCTTGTGCCCCATAGAAACTCCCACAAGAAACACAGTGTCTTATGGCATGTACTCTTCACAAATGGCCCACCCTACACAGAAGAAATGTGCCACTGAGAAGCCCTCCTTCCATGGACAGTGCTCTCATCACCACCCATGGACCAGAAACTGCTTGTAGGGTTCTCTTCTTTAAGGATGCCTCCAGGACACAAGTCCCCCCCATTTCTCCCTCGGGGCAAAGGGTTTTAAGAACAGAGGCTTTCTCTGAGGGCACCACCACACCCTCTTAATCCTCCTCTGTTCACTCACTCTGGCACTGGCATCTCTACTACACAGTGCCCACCTTGCATCCCCGTAAACACAGTTTCCATAAGTTACAGGAGCATTAATTCAGTCTCTATGGCCACTACAAGGAAAGTCCGGCCAAAAGCCACTCCATCAATCTCTTCTTTATCTTCTGCTGGTATCACCAGTCCCAGGCTGTCTCTCCCATCACTTCCAGAAGCTGCAGCCGATGAAAAGTTCCTGATATCGGGTTTAAAGTGGCGCTGGTCGAACTCTCTGGGGAGGGGGACGGCTAGGCACCCGGGACTTCCCAGTGATAAATCTTCCACCCCTCCATTCTCAGTAGGCCGGGCGAGCTACACAGTTCCATTCTTTCCCTTCTCTGGTCTGAGGGAAGGACTCGGCCAAGGCCAGAGCTCACAGGCAGCTGTGCTGGCCCAGATCCAACAGCAGTGGAGCTCAGACAGCAGTGTCAGCAAGCCGGCATAGCTGCTCTCCAGGCTTACCCCAGCCCAGGCCGCATGGCAGCCTCGGCCTTGGCCAGGGGAGGCCTCCCCTCCCCCCCCACAGCCGGGAGGAGGAGGGGAGCCTGAGGAGCCTGTTCACTCTCTGAAGGCCGGAAAGGGAAAAGGCCTCCCCTGCAACTTCTCGTCCTGAAATGTGTGTTCACAGAGATGGCATGACCTTTCACTGGTTTAACAAGGTGCCAATCTAAGAGTCAGCTCTCTGTCACTTCCTAGGGTGGGTCAAACCACAACACTTACTCACCCTGTCCTTACTCCTACTATACAGTGCTAGTGCATCAATTAGAATATTTAAAAAAACCCATATTTTAGACATGCCAAGTAATTCTTTAAAAAAAAAAAAAAAGTAAGTTCTCAGATTAATAATTTATCCCAAAATTTGTATTTTAAAAAAATTAATAAGGTCTAATCTGATTAGGTACTAAAACTCATATATCAAAATCAGTTCTCATGCATTTGGAAATAAATAAAACATCTTTGCTGAAAATAGATGTTAGTCTTCAGCTGAAAGAATTTTTCAGGAAGTCATGTGTGTCTGTAAAGTGGTGCTTGTAATAAAAGTGCCTCTCAGCTACAGTGGTATTGTGTACTTAAGCACATCTTCTACTTTGTTTGATTTGCAGCCAATACTCTGATATAAAACCAATCATCCTTCTATGTTTTTCTTCTACTGAACTGTTTGTTTGTTTTGCTGACTGTAGAACAGTGCACATGACAGGGTTGATAAGGAATCCAAATTTATGCCAGCCTGTGCCTGTGCCTACATCCTGTTTAGTTCTATGGAAGCTGACACAGCTGCAAGAAAGATACTACATAGTTCATTATGTCTTAAAAGAGATTGCCTGACTAGATCAGTTCATCCTGGCAGTGCTTCTGAAAAACACCTTTATGGATAAGGACTTCACAGTCAAGTCCTTATGAATGTTCTCATTTCAGGAACCGTAATGAAGCATCACAATTACAGCACTTTGGATGTTTCTGTTCTATCATTTCATTTTTTCCGTACTTGATGACTGGCTACTTGAACAACCACGGTGCATTTAAAATTCATAAATGGATGTTAACATAATACTAGCAATGAAGGGGTTTTTGCATGACATTGAGGACAGAAGACAGGAGATGAAAAAGGCTTTGCAGGTACAAGATATGTTATTAAATCCTGATGTACATTTTTTGGTGAATTTTCCTTGCCGTCACTTCACAAATACTCTCTAAATTTAAACACACACATGGTTTTCCATTCCCACCTTCTTCCTTTACCCACTGATAAACTGAACAAGCTTGACATTTAAACACTAATGGAAGGAATACGTCATTGTACTCTGTCTGATTATAATTTGCTTCTGTTGAACGTCAGTTACCTGTTGACTTTGCTTTGGTATTGTTGTTTCTGTTTGTCTTCATTATCAATTCTTTTAACTTTGAATTCCCCCAAAGGCTTGATCAGCAATGTGCACTTTAATGGGGAAAATGACTACCTTTTTGCCTTGCAAGACTTAGAAATGGCCGTTACAGAAAGTTTCTGTTACAGCTTTTTCTTTGAAGCCAAGTCTTTGAAACCAAACTAATACTGCCGAACTTCAGCAATATCGTTTTGTGACCTCTCTAGCAAACCATTTCTTATAAATTCACAGTAAGGCTGGCATTTTTTGCTTTGCATCCATAGAGGGACACAAATTTGTTTTCAAAACCTCCAAATCTCTAGAGATTTTAGACTAATTTCAGGCTGCCTGACTGCCACAGTCAGTGTGCTGCCTGATCTATCGCATCTGCTGCCAAATCCAGTGTTCAACTACACTTACACTTCTCAGCAGTGTTCTTCATAGGACACATTGCAGAGGATGATAAACCTTATTCTTTGCATTACCACTGTCAGACATATCCATCCTTAGATTCTTTACAAACTCACAGTACCTGCAGATTCACCTATAATCCACCAATGCAATATCTTTATCTTTTTATAGCATCATTTTATCAGATGGAGAACATTTTCTTCCAATTATGAAATATTTTAGCACTTCTTAATGTGTGTGTTGCTTTCTGCTCTCTTCTAAACATCTCCATGTTTTTTATTTGAATGTCCTGATATTTTACATTTTCTTGAGTTTGTTTTCAGTCATAGTTTGAAAGTCAAGTTTTAAAAAACATCATATCTTGTAGTATCTTTGTCGAACAGGAACTTGATCTAAGGGAGGAGAAATGGATGGACTCTCCAAGAAGATGCAGAAGGTGCATCACATCTAATAGGTTAAGTCCAGTTGGACCCAAAGGGATACAGTAAGGATAGGGATTCTAACACTGTGTGCTCACTCTTGAGACCTCCATATGACCTAAATGGATCTAAATTTCAAATAAATTCCTGTTACACAGAAGTGTTAATATGAGAATGCTCTCAGTGAGGGATCTCTGGTCAGTGAACACAGTTCAGGTAAAGAACACCCCTTGGCCTTAAGAACAGCCTGTAAGGGATACCAAGCCACTAGAGATGGAGAGTCTCAAAGAACTAAATGGACAAAGGTAATGTCCTGCATATACCACACAGCTACCAGACTCAAAAAGCTCTGCAGACTATGTAGTTTCCAAATAATCCCTGATACTTTTGAGTTTGACATGCTCTAGAGAAGGAAAACAGTAAATAAAATGTGCAAAAGACTAATCTCTGCTTTTCAGGCTGGCAACACAGCAGTTTTTATTCACTTGCCAGAATTACTCAAAATGGAACAGTAGAATCTAAAGTGCCTGTTGGGAATGGATCCCAGCATATGCAGTTGACTCAGGCCACTCCTGAGAACTGCCTGGGAAATTACTAGGTTGGAGCCTATCAAAGCTACTACAGAGAGCATGCTGGTAATAAAAATGCATGGACGGCTGCTTAGCAATGCTTGAGCCCTTGCCACTGCCCAGCTCCATTCTCTCATAAACACTCAAGCCAGGTGACCAACGCTGATGCACCCAAGTTGTTGTACTGCAAACAGCAGTACCAGAACTGTCACTGGTTTTCTAACACAACGCATGGTTCCTGTATGCCTGCTGTGATGCATGGGCTTGCACAAGACTCTGAAGGATTCAGTTGCAGTAGCAAAGTCAGACTGAGGAGCCTTTAGAAAAGTATTTATTGGTATAAATTTCATTCTTTTTATAGAAGCAGTAGCTCAGGACACAGTTTTCTCATATCAAGACTTTTGATATGAGGATTTAAGTTATACAGATCTGGCATAGAAACTATAACCATAAAGACATGAGAACTGATAAAACTGAGGTTATCATGGAACATCCTAGACAGAACATTATCCAAAAGATTGCTGAAGTTGGATTTGAAGCTGATCTAAGTCTATAATTCAAAAAAAAAAAAAAAACACCTACCCAAGAGACCACACAGGGAACAAGCCTCCATTGTTTACCTTCAAGAGTTTACTATTAAAATATTAACCAAGGATGAGGAGTTTCCTTAGACAAAAAGACTTGTAGTATATTATGTAAAGACAGCAGCTAATTCTACCTTAAACATCTCACTGAACTTCATTTAAGAGTGAAGTTCTAGCAAGGTTTCTCCTGTAGCAGATGCCTCCAAGAATATGCTCACAGGAGGATCATGGCATTTACTTTGCAAGTGTGAGCACAAGAGGTATCAGAGGCCTGAAAGATTATAGCACAAATTGCAAATGGAAAATTACAGTCTCTTAGGATTTTATGCCAATGGAAGAGACCAAGAAATGATATATTCAACACAGATGAACTATACAATACACAATCTAAACACAAAGGACCTAACAAGGAAAATCATCAGGACAGTTTCCTAAGCTGGACAAGTCTTCTTTTGGAAGCATTTAACATTTGCTATTGAATAGAAACAGAACTTAGGCAATTACATCAGGCTAGAAACCCAGTTTTTAGATGGCTACAATGTGGAAGAATGTACCTTGTTCTTTATATGGCCTTTATTTACTGTAACAGCAGCTTCACAAGTCAGAAATTACTTCCACCCAAAAGGACATGCAAAGCTGCAGGAAGGAGAGAAAATTTGATAAAGGAGTTCAAACTTTGAGAAAAATTGCCAAATGTATTCAGTAAAAACTATGCTAATAAACAAAATCCAATGATATTGAGGAATTCACCTACTATTTAACACAGATACTATAAAAATATCAAAAACATCTCCTGTGCATTGAAAAGAATGTGACTACTCTGGGGATTTTTAGTCCTTCTTTCAGGAGGAAAGGATAAAGGCACTTAGGATGACTGTGACCTAATATTCCCAGAGAATTATTGGGTCACAGACAGATTGCTTCAGACGTGTAGCTGAGTGTACCATGACTCCAGGAACTGGCAAAACCCCCACCTACTTTCTAGTTTCTTCTCCAAGTGCTGCCTGAAAGCCAGTTTGGCCTGGGTTTCTCTTTCCCCAGAACTATGTCACTCATTACCTTAGAACCTTACGTTACTATTTTAGGTCAGATCTAACACAGCAAGAGTAGTCAATCAAGTAGCGGTTGTTTTGGACCCTATAACAATAGAAGAATATATCTGTAGGAGCTGAGACTATCATTTGGGTGAATTCAGTGTTTCACTACAGATGGGTAGAGCTGCTATTCTACGTATTTTCCAGGCTTCCTAATTCATACTGTGCATATTATTACCAGTGGCAAAATTGTAGCAGAAAAGCTTTCCCCATACAAAACAGTGTCACAGTATCTAAAACACAGCCACGTCTTTTCATTTTTAAAGGTATTTTGACTCTGCTCATCTCAGTTGCATCATTTATATAACAGATCTGTTAAAATTTATGACCCTTCTAGCAATAAATAATGGAGGTAGTATGAAATTATTTCAGTCAGAAACTGAAGGGAAATTCAATACTGTAAACTCAGTCAACTGGAAACCTGAATTTCAAATCATATGGCAAAATTTATTACAATGAGATCTGCAGCAGTTCTACTATTCATTTTTACCACTTCTATGCAAGTACCCTCTTCAATCAATGCAAGGATTTGACTTCACCATTTCAGAAATAAAATGTTTTTTGCTCTTAGGAAACTTCCTTGCCATACTCCATACCTTTATTCTAACTTCTACCACATTTGCCCTTTGGAAATATCTGGAGTGTCTCTAATTTTATTGGCTTCTCTGTAAATAAGGTAGTGCTTGTATTTCTCCATTTTTTGTAACAAGATAGTGAGAATTAAGGACTGTTACCAGGATCGCTAGCACTGTTTTAACATGTTTGCCATGGAAAGAAAATAAAACATGTCTGGGAAAACTGGGAAAATTTTTAGACAGATTGAATGTACAGTTTGCATCATGTAGGGACATGTTTCCCACACATAGATCCTCATTTCTTGTCTGTTTATTTTCCTTATTCTTTCTCATATAGTCACTCAGCTATAATAATATTCAGTGTTTAATATAGTACTCAGTAACTGTTCAGCAATTATTGAAAACATTTTAGGCAAAAGCTCACAGCTGTTAACCTAAACAGAAGTCACTCTTATCTTGTTAAGACTTGTGAGTAACAAGTTACTAAAATAAAATAATAACTAAATAATCTCTCTTGAGGGTTTCGGTCTTGAATTTTGTGTACAACTAAAAGCTAGAGCAGACTCAACAGGAGACTCATAAGGATTTTGTGACATTTCTTCTGCCCATACTTCACATCTGATCTATTTTTAAAGCACTGACTTTTGAGCTTACATTTTTACTAATGCCTTTGGGCTATTTGTTCCCACAGTGTTAGAAAATACATTTAAGAAAATTGCTATCCAGCCACAGGTACTATTCTATGGTCTAGGCATGCACACTGAATGAAACCAGGTCTGAAAGTGTGCCAGAATATTTTTCCAGTGCTTGTACTCATTCCTTATGTTGCATTATTTTTTTTTTACTAATTGATTTTTCTTTTTTATTAATTACAGAGTAATGATATAATATTGCTAAATACATTTCCTGGGAAAGACAGAAATATGTTTTTCCAGGAACTATGTCATTTAGAAGCCTGACTTCTCAGCGTAATATCAAACTAAATGATTAGGTGCACTACTAATGCAGATTTTTCTTCATATAAAATCTAAGAGATTTCTTCTCCAAGCATGCTCGAGTTCAATAAAAAAGAGAAGCTATTTTCAATCTGCCTTTGATGAGGAGTTATGCTAACCATAGGCTGGCATTACACGGCTCTGAGTTTATTCTTTCCTAATTAAATACAATAGCTAAAAAATAACTCTAAGTCGTTAGGTACTTAAACTCTGCAATTTAGCATCTCCTTTTCCTCTTACTAGATAAATATATCTAGCTCACACATGGAATTCTTAGCATTTAGTTGAATGTTGTTCTCACCAGTTTTTACTTTGAAAGTCAATGAAAGCAGACAGCAGAAAAGGTTGAATACTTTCAAATTTTTTTCCCTCAATTGTGTACATATATCCCAGCATTTTGTGGTGGAGGAAAGAATAGAAATAAAAGCCTATTTTCATATTACTTGTTTTTTAAGTTCTTACTGTGTTAGTTGTAGGTAACTTAATCTTTCTGCATGTATGAAAAAATGCCAGGCTGGAAAAAAAAGCAGGAAGCAAAAGAACTATCCAACAAAATGCTTGACCTATTGCACCAGGTCTCAAAGGTGTGTTACCAATCTTAACCAATACGCAGCATGAGAGCTTTGGGGTGCATAGAGGGTACTTTTCTGTACAAAATGAGTGAGAAATAGGTCAGTGAAATTTGGATGAGAAATCTGACCTCGTTAGATTTAGGAGTATTGTAAATATCACAGAATTAGCATGAAAAGGAGTACAGTTAAGTGCAAATCCTACCATAGAATGGGTTTCTAAATCATGAGAAAGCCTGTCTCTCCAGCTGAGCTATCTAATAATCCCTACAATCTCAGTGCAAGACAGTTTCCTCTTACTTTTATGATTCCTACTGCAGAGCATAAAATGGCTCAAAAACTGTTTCACAACCAAGATGTAACTGCTTAACAAATTACTGAATGCAAAACCAAACTAAGAAAACTGAATCAAATTATAAAATCTGGATGCTGTGGCATAAACCATGAGACACATATTTCAACACAACCACTATGTAAGTAAGAATGAAAGTAGATTGTTAAGAATACAGCATGGAAAACAAAGATTAATTTGTACTAATTATATGGGTCATATTTTTTTAGATGCCTCTTGCTTCCTCCTATTTTTCACCACTATCTGAGAAAAAAATCTAAAGCCAAGTATTGTAATCAATATAACGTCTTCTTCAGAATTCATGAAGTAAAAATGAAACAATCATTTTAATTATCAAGAGTTGCTAGGAATAACAGTGATAGTGAAAGCCATCAAGAATCATTTTATGTTTCACTCCTTTTCCCTTGGCTTAGAACGAATATTTTGGAATCCTACTGCTGCAAATCAGATTTTTGTATTGGGCCTTCATCCTTGATTGCATGGAAGCAGGTCACCCTTGTCTTTGATGTCATTACCCTAAAAGATTGCTGCTTTTATTAGATTCTATTCCTTTTTTTTCTTACTAAAAAAGTTCCGTTTAATCAAATGACAGTAGATCTAATTCAGAAGACACTGAGCTGACATCAAAATGCTCTGATTATAAACTGCCTATTATAGAACTGAGAAAACATTAAGGATTAACAGTTATTTAGTTACATACTCTAAAAGCAGTCTTAATCCTCTATTCAACACTGAATTTACTCTTTACAAATGAAGATGAGAAACTTGCTATTCAAGGAAGTTTTAAAACTCAATAGGATTTTCATGCTCAATTATAGAAAGAGTTTTTTGCTTTTATATTTTATCTGGCTAAAACATGGATCTTCAATGACTCAAGTTTACTTGGGAGCCATGTTCTCAAGGTTATCATCTATATTAACAATAAATATATAAGCACTATTAAATGAACAAAGAATAAAACTGGATTTAAAGTGTTACATAAGATGCAGGAAAGATAAACACAAGCAACAAATCTCAGAAATACAGAATTGTTCATTTAACTAGAACAAAAAAAATCTTTTATTAGTATGAAAACATTTTTTGTTAGTTTTCTGGTTGGATTGTGCTTTCAGCATAAAGCCAAATACCAACATTTCTAGACCGCATTTTCTGTATGAAGACTGAAGACTATAAAGTAACCTTTGCTAAAATCATTCTGAATAACTTTACAGATCCTCTTCTATTTAATATTTAGTATGTATCTTTTCTACTCCCCCACATTTTCATTATTTAGATTTTCTATGAAGTGATAAAACATTGAAATATCTTCCGTTCATATCATGCATGAGTGTTCACCTCAGAGAGCTCCACTAATTTTTTTCAAAGTGATAAAAATATAATGGATTAGAAAGTAAAAGGCTGAACAAAAAAGGATACAAATATAGAAGAAACACAACAATCATCTGCACATATATTGAAGACCTAATCTGCTTTAAATACTGAAGGAATCACCGTCACAGTAACTGTCAAAGATATTTATCAAATGGAACTTTAAATCAAGGTCTTAATTATTACTAATAAACAACTGTATATCAGATTAGCCTCTATCCTCCCCTAATTCAATGACAAAACTAAGAACTTTCCTCAGTTCTCTGTGTTCATTGAAAACCTAAAAGTGTATTTAAAAGTTTTTCTTACAGTTTATGCTTTATTTTCTTTTATGTTCCTTTATTTTTTGTGCAGACTTACCAAAAATGCAGTTTGGCTATCAATTTTAAAATACCTACTATTTCTTAATGTGTCTTAAAATGTAAAAAAAAAAGTTATTTTCACAGTCTAGTCTTATATACAAATGGAAAAGAAGCTTCAAGTCAACATTTTTATCACTGAGGTATTTCCTCAAGTTATGAAGAAGGAGTTTCTAAAATAAAATTACAAAAAGAACAAAATCATACTGTGAGGAATAGCAAAGCTTTCTGGAAGTGCTCAGTCCCTAATTCTATCTTCTGACCATCTCATAATTCCACCTCATGTTCTACAAAAACATTCAGTAGTGAAGTACCTGGACATTGTGTCATCTAATTTCCCAGAATGTGATGACTGACAACATCCCAGTTTTGCTTGATCCTGCAGTACAGCATATAAATCTATTTGGTGGAAAGTCACTACATTGCTATGTCACCATATGCTTCCCAGCAGGAGAGGCTGGAAAAATGAATTTGCATATGAAAAGATTCAAGTCTTCTGCTTAACTTAAGGGTTCACTCTCTGAAAGAGGGTAGGATTTTTTTGAAAATGATACTCTGAAGGGAGACAAAGAAAGAAATAATCAAAAATTACATTTTTTTCTGATGCTCAATGAAAGAAATAGAAAACAAAATGAAACAACAACAAAAAAAGCAAAACTTTTACTCTTTGAAAGTATCTTTAGATAACTTTGCTGTTTGCTGTCAGTGTATAAGAGCTGACATCACAATACCTGCCACTCATCAACATCTCAGGAGTGATATGGCTGACGTACAGTCCTTTGTGTCTGTAAAATGATAAAACACTAACACTGTTGCACACAGAATGAAAGACGCTTCCAGCCATCCCAACTTCAAATATACCAAGGCAAAAAGTATTACGAAATTTATGTGAAAATGAAAAATTCAAGCACTTCAGAATCCCTTCTGTTATTAATTTAGATAGGCAAGTAATTGAATTTCATGCTGCCACAAATTTTCAAAAGGTCACAGACTGAAAAAAACCAAACCTATGAATAACTGTAGAAGTTTTCAGGTTTGAAGCTGGAGATTTTGGCAGCCAGGATGGGTGCAGCTGTATCTCTGGCTACCTAACAAGTTGTGATAAATAGCTTAGACACTTGGGAGATCAAGGCTTTAAAGAGAAAATGGGTCTTTTTCTTTCCAATGTGAAGTCTGGAAAGGGAACTCTGAATGGGAGCCAGCTCTTCTACTGTATTCTTCTGAAAATCCTAACCATAATTTTGCCTAACCAACTCAGTTTAAATTATTATTGTTCATTGTTCAGCATGGTTGAATTTCTCAGCTGAAATTTGGGCTACTTTTTACTAAGCTCCTCAAAGGAAAAAAAAAAAAAAAAAAAAAGAGCAAAGAGCCTGGAACAGATAAAAATCTTGTGAAAACACAAGGCCCAGAGAAAAGTCACCAAAAGGCAAATGGAAGAACAAGTTTCCAGGTCTCCTAGATAACATTACTATTCTTATGCACATGCTTCTTCTCCCATTTCAAAAAGAATAATTTTGACATTTCGAAGCTAACAGTTTGGATTCAAACTTCTTACAACTTCATATAATTAAGAAATTTCCCATCCCACCATCTCAGAAATAATATTTCAAGCTGACTGAATGATCAGAAGTTCAGCAATATACAGCCATAGTTCCGCTTACGATCTTCCCCACAGTTTGGAAACCTATCTTTGGAACAGTAGGAAATTTTGAAATGAATCCTTAAAGCCTACTGCACCCTGCCATGACAGGTGATCACTACAGCAGATCTGCAGCTTTGCTGTCACAGACTATGTGGACAGAGAGATGCAGATATCTTTTTAAAATGAAGAATCAAATCAATGCTGTTAGTGAATAAGTCTGAAAATAATCCTACAGAATGTCAAATACACAGAGTGGTCTGTCAAGCAAAACACAATGAAAAATAAAAGTAACAAGAACTATTGAATTAGTTATTAATCCACAGACTCACATTTAGCAAAGGGCTCAAGTGGCCAGAATAAAATTATTAATAAAAAAAAACGTGAAGGGAAGTCACATTAATAATGTTTTTAGTATGTTGCGAACTAAAAGAAGGTAAAAGCATTCTTTCACTTTTGTATTTTGCCTAAATTTCCCCCCATTTTTTGACAATTTCTGTTAGAATGACTACCATAACCTGTAACAAAACAAGACACTTTGCAGTGTTACAACAAAGTTTCCCAAAAAGAAAATTATCATCAGCCGTACTTATTTATCAATAGCAAAGGGAAAAGCATGATATAAAACTGTAGGTTCCCCTATAAGACCACAGGAAGACTCACAAGTCACTATTATAAAATAGTGTTTTATAATATGGCAGTTATAACTATCTTTTTCACAATCCCAGGTTAGTACATGATACTATCTTTCATTTAGAGAGAGAAGGATATAATTCATTTTCTCCCTGTAATTATCCGACATTTTGTAAATCAACAAACTTCAAATGTCAACATCCATTTAGATCAGTGAGAAAGGAGTGATGCCATGAAAATTAAAAGGAATCTCAGGAGGCACTACAGTAAAACACACTGCAGGAAATAAATCCAACCATGAAAAATTAGGGGTTTTTTTGCTTTTCCAACTTTATTTTTTTTCAGCCTTTGCTTATGAATATCATCAAAGCTAACTCTCAAAGCATAAAATAAACCTGGTAGGACAGACATTCTGATTCTAATCATTAACAGTACTTTCATCCTTCCACTCATAAGTGATTCCACTGATACTTTAAAACAATTTTTGTCATGAATGGAAGTTGGTTTCACGACAAAGTAGATAAATGCTGACTTTTAGAATGAAATACTGTGAAAGCTTTAAGCTCTAGTGAAAATTGGAAGTGGGAAAGAAAGTCCAACATATTAAAAGAACCTTTCATCACAACTGAAATATTTTCATAAGAAACTTTGGCATCCCACTCAGTACCTTTGAAGCTGGCTGCAAAACAAGACCATCCATCGTATTAGCTGTGTAGAAATGCCTTTCAAAGAGTGGTGAAACCATGGCTTGTAAACATCAGTCAGCTCGGAAATGGCTGCATTTTCACTATGTACATTGGCTTTGTACTTACTGTGTCAAAGGTGTTAGAAGTATACTTAAGTTGTTTAAAGACATCAAGAACATTCTTTCTTTAATTCCACCTTTTTAGCCAGCTGTGCTGAATTGATGACATACATTGACTGAGTATTTGTAGAGGAGTCAGTCAAAAGTATTCTAGTAAAATCTGGACCAAACATATACAGACTAGGACTATTACATGAAAATTTCCTATGTTCTTCTGCTGTTCATGTCCATGTGAGTAATTGTGGTTAAATATCCAAGTCACACTTTCAAGGCAAACAGAACACAAGCACATAAAATTAAAATGAAAACTATAATATAATTTAATATAAAAATAGGGTTCAAGTATCATTTCTATACAGAAAAGGTATTACTGAATGAATTTAAGAAATCACATCCAAAGCTTATATTACAGTGTTCTATGAAAACATTAAAGACTTGGAAAAAGAATCAAAATAAGCCAAGAAATGTTTCAGAAAAGACTATTAAAATTACATTTTTCTTAAAATTCAGTGTCATAGATCACTTATTATTTCTTATAATACATAGCTGCCATTTTATATCTTAAAAATGAATATGTAATTCTATGGGACTGTGTTCAATGATAATATCAGTACTAGTCAATACCATTCAATTTTTACATGCAATCTTTTAAATATGTTTAAAAATATTTTATGGTATTTGAATTTTTGTACAGGCATTATTAAGCTACATTTAAATTCTGTTCCCTCTTCTAGTATTTGAATACTTTTCTTACAATCAGATTGTGATGTCACCTCTGAAAAAATTTTAATTTAGTACCTATGAAAACTATTCATATAGTTTATTGATGGGAGACTCAAACACTATTGAAGGTACCACAAATGAGACCTTTCTGTAATTGGGATTCAGCTGGAAAGACACTGAAACATTAATGGGAGCTCAAAGTATTTCCACTTTTTTTCTATTTTGTTTTTCTGGAGCACTGACTAAGAAAGAAAAAAAAAAAAAGAAGGCAGAAAAAAATGTTTACTCAAGTCAACTAAACATGCTGGATGGAAATTTTCATTTACAACCAAATTAACTTCTTAAAATATTTCAGCAGTCAGTAGCAGAGGCGACAGTCTTATCTTGGACATCCTTATTCACCTGAAAGTCCAATTAGCATGAATATTTTCAGGGCCGGGTGCTTCAAAAGAGAGGAAATGATTTTTGCATACATGCTCTGAAAACAATATTGAATTTAATGTGGATTTTGTGATCACAGAATGCAACAACGAATAGAATGCATAGAATGCATAGAATGCAAAAAATTGTAAACAAAGACCATCTTGTTCACCTTCAAAATTCATGCAGAGCTGTGGAGTTGTCCGCAGCAGTTTTCCCTGTTAATTTGGCAGGCGATTTACTGTCCACAGCTCTTTAAAGAGATTCCAGACTGTTTTTTGACCAGGGAATTGATGTCAAAATCAATTTGATAAGCAAAGTTTTTCTTTCTTCCACTGCTAAGTAATAGCTAATGAATAGATAGGTGGAGACCACATGCAGAATACATAGGCCAATGTGCCAAAAAGTTAAGAGATAAGCTTGAAAGATCAATAGATACAGTGTCAATTGCCTGTAAATTAAAATAGGAAGTGAGACACAGAGAGCACTTAAAATCAAAGAATCCTTTCTGTCTAAATCTCCAGGGTAGAGAAATTAAACACAAAGCAAGAAAAATGCCAGCTGTTCAAATAAATTACAGATCAACACAAAGGAATCAAGTAAGCCCTGCCAGAGCACAGTGCAGCTGTCTGCAGACACCAAGTAAAGAGGACAAACTGCTTTCCAGCAGCCAACAGTCTCCAGAGCAATTTCTGTACAAGGTACCAACAGGAAACTGAAATATGAGCTTGCTTTTCACTTAAGAAATGAGAAACCAACATAATTCATGTTCCTTATCCCTATTCATTTCAGAAAGTCGTGTAACAAAGCCAAATCCACACCTTTATTGGCTTACAATCTTAAGTGCTGTAGGAGAACGTAAATCCCAGCAAAGCCTGGCAACTCCACTGGCCTCTTAGAAAACATAAAGAGCTGACAATCACTTGTCAAATAAACAGCCAGATCTGAAATATTCAAAGCAATCAACTTTCCTCTCAGATTTTAGACCCACATCTGACCAAGAGACAACTAGCTTAGGAAGTTCATTCCAGTATTTCTGTAATTAACACAAGCTTCCAAGATACCAGCTACATGCTATTAGGTCAGCTCTGGCAAGCTGGGGACTAGCTGGCAAAGGAATTGCAAACTTCAAAGAAAGCTCTCAAATATCCAATCACAGAATAAAAAAAAATACCCACTTTTAGCATCTTATCTTGGAAGCTCACACTGGTTAGACAGTGACCTTTACAGGATTACCCTAACATGGAAGGAAATCAGCCCTTCTCTGAAGTGTTCTCGAATTTGTAATAGAAGTTGGCTGTGTGACTGATGTTTGTGGGGAAAAAGAAAGGGAAGAAAAAGGCTTAAATGTCTCTCAACATAAGCTGAAGCCCTGATTTACTTTCAAAAAAATAATGATAGCTGACTGCCAATTTACAGTATGCAAAACAACACTCAGTCCATCAACTAGGACAGGGCAGAATGCATCTTCCAGCTTCCTAATATTTTTTTTTCCGTCTCATGTTTTTGCTCATTTTAACAATGTGAACAGGCTGACTCCTTCAAATATTTCCTTTGTTCCTCCCATCCTCCAAACATCCTGATCAGTCTGGCAACAAAAAGTTTAGAGAAAATGACAGAGATCAAAAGACACATTTAAAAGCAATAACTGTTGTTATCCTCTATTTATCAAGCACAGGTGGAGAGTAGAGAGTAGATCTGCCAGACAGTTTTTCTGTCTTTTCATAGAACTAAAACATTTTTTACACTGAAAACATCTAGTTATCAGCCATTTATGTCCTATTATACTTCCCGAGTCCTCAACAGTTGTGGAAAATTTTGAGCTGTTCTACAGAATTAAGAAAAAAACCCTTTCCATTTAAGGATATTAAACATATACTATCTGCTTCCTAATGTCAGCTTCTGTTCCTGTGATTCAAAAGCCCAATTTCTCCTCTTACTGCTGATATATTGCTTTTTGCTGTTTCATCACCACAGCTTGGAATATCAAATTCACTTTAGATAGCCACAGAGTCCATATACAGACCAGCTATCTATGATTCTCTAAAATCAAAATAACTTATAGGGGGAAAATAAGCATGAATAATGTGTCATCAGTTAATTATATTTTTTCTAAAGTCTTTTAATTAAACCAAGTAGCCCAGTCAGTTGTTTTCAATTCCCCTTGGATACTGAATATAGAACAATAACAACAATAAAAAACTGCCACAGCATTAAAAAATGAATCAATTACATCCTGAAAAATAAAACTAGTCTTTGATTTGGATAATGTTATTTGAAAGCAGTCTCACAGTTTCTACCACTAACGCAAGTGCAACCATTAAACACAGGTTTTATTATATAATAGAAGATGATCCTTTTCAGTTTTCAAACATATAGCTATACAGACTATGTAAATAGTCTGTATATCCATATTTAGACTGTATGTAAATATATAGGCAGTATTTACATTAGCATTCTGTCTCAGAGTACTGAAGTTAATTTTGAAAAGAATCCCTGAACTACATCTATTAAAAATGTTGATGTTTTAATACAAAATTCTTGATCTATTGATGCCTTCCTATCCCACTCAATTATTTGTCAATGTAGACAACAGCTATGGAAGGCTACAGAAAACATGCCAGCATGTTGCAGAACGTGGACTGAAATCAAACCTCACACACACACAAAAAATCTGAACTAAGAATTGTCTGAACATTGTTAGTCAAGCTATGATGGCACTCTTAACAATATTGTAACATTGCCATTTGCCTTCTAGGAATTGTTTCACTTACATATTTAGCATAAAAATCCCTATGTGGTACTTTGCATTTTCAGCAATCCTAAATTTAGGTAGCATTTTAGAATATACAGCAGATGCCTGTAAAATGTTCTCACATTACTCCTACTAGCATCAAGGGTGACATTTATTTACTGCATTTCATCACTGTTCAAAATAACTAGATGTATCAGGCCTATTTATTTTTGACCGATGAGATATAAACAAAGCTCCTGGGATGTTGTGGCACTTCAGGGCCAATTTGCAGCAAGGATCAGAGAATTTTGCAGCTCATCTATGACAGTAAGAGCTTGAAGACATGGAGACAGCACAGGAGGCACACATGGGGAAGCTGTGCAAAAACATCATGCCCTCTTCAATCATTATTGCTAGTGCAGTGAAAATTTTATATCCCCTTCTGCTAAGAAAGCTTTTCCTTTGAGACTGCAATCACAGCTCCTTGCAGATGAAAAATCACCAGGCAGTAAGAAGGACTCTGGAAGGCCAGAATGAGCGGCGAACACCCGGCTCTGTACACAGGGGCTGCGGGGCAGGGTGGCAGGACCAGGCTGCTGGCATGGGGCTGTGAGCAGTGGGGCCAGCCCCCTCTCTGGGGAGCTGCCTTTCAGCCATGCCCGAGGGGCTGCAGCCATCCCTGTGCCTGGCCACGCATCTCCTGAGCCCAACTGCAAGTGCCAGGCCTGCTCCAAGCTGCCGCACTGCTGTGCCTTGCCCTGTGCTCAGAGCCTGGCACAGCAGGGCACGGGACACTCACTGCACCCGACATGGACTTGCTGGCACTGCAGCTGGCATGTGCCAACTGCCTGGGAAAAACACACGGGCCAAGAGGGACGGACATACTTCTGGAGTGAATTAAACAAGCCTCATGTAGTACAGGCCGAGCTGCTCCTATCAGAGGTATGTATCTCATCCTGTGAAATCTCAGGCTAAAATCTCCCGAGATTAACAATCCTGAAACTTGTAAACTGATGAAGATTTGTAATGTTTTCAAATAACCCATAAGGCCATTAGAGCAGAGTGTAGCTGTCAGATATAGCTGTGGGTGGCAGGCACAGAGTGGCTGTGGCTAGGATCTGGATTCCAGCACAGGTGAAGCTCAGCAGGATCTGCCTTCAGAGAAGTACTGGGGACTATGGCCTCCATCCCTCCATCTCATCCCAGGTCTCACAGCTGGGTGCAAGTTGAGATGCACAGAAATGGAAAATAGGATGTATTGGTTTGACCTTCATCTTGTAGCCAGGGCAAGTTGAGGAGTACCATAATATTTTTGAATTATCTCTAACAAGACAGATAAATAAATTAAATAGAAATAAGAAATTATTCCCTTTCCTAAATTAAGGACACAGAGGGAATAAAAATACAAAAAAGCTGTTTCTGGTAAAAAAGGCAGCAAGCTGACTTTGTTTGCCAAAGAACATTTAAAAAGTCTCTCTCCCCATTGCCTGGAAGATGTGGCTCTCAGGTAGAAACCAGGGAGTTCCATTCCTAATCTTGTTTACTACTAGACTTCTTTTCCTCTTGTATTACATTTTCCCTTTGAAAAAGTGTTTTCAATTCACCTGGAGCAATTGTCAGGAGAATTCATTCATTCCTTTTCTTTTACTCTTCCTATCTTTATCCTGTAAACTGTTGATACTTGAATGTACTGTGATTTGTTCCTTGCTTTTCATTTTCATTACCATTTTCCTTCTAGCACTTAATGTGTTTCAACTACCATTTCTTTGAGTAATACAAAGGGCAAAAGGCATCTTTTATTTTGCTTTGCTACTGTCACTATACAAACCAGCTTATTACCTTCAGTTCAATTACAGGCACAGTTTTAATGCCCACTACACTTTCTAGTGCATTCCTAAAGCCTTTCTTTCCACACTTACACCTTTCTTAAAGACTTCAACCAAAGAGGCCTTCAGTACACTGACTTTCTTTTTTTAAAAAGCTTATTTCTTGGTTCTATTTCTCCAGACATTTTATAGTATTCAGTCCTTACACGTTAGTGTCTCTGAGAATTTAAAATTTACATGCAGAAAAGAGTAACAGATGTAGGCATGCCTCAAACAATTTAATTGCACCTACCTCAAGTAACACTCACAATGGAAATGTAGAATGCATATGATTTTGTACAGCCTGTTTGCTCAGAGAAGCTTCTTCAGTCCACACTCTGCCCATGTAGAGCTGACACTGCAACCATAAACCAGGCTAGCCAGACACAGGAGCTGGTTCCAGATGCTGCTTGCACAGTAACCCAGATAATGTGCAAACATATGCCTTATTTCTTTACAGTGGAGCTTTAGAAAAACTACCAAAATAAAGCTGTTAGCTAATGACTGTATTTCCAAATAGTCTGCCAGGAGAAGAAGCTGACTTCTCTAATTTGAAATGCCAGGTAAATTAAACATTTCATAAAGGAATCAATAAATCCATAAAGTTTGGAGATATTTTTGGGTATATTTTCAGTTCAGTAGCTGTAGTCGAATTTTGACTGAATTATCAGCTAGGTGGTTAAAAACTGGAGAGCTAAAAATTAAATGAATGAAAGATGAACAAATAAATGCACAACACTAAAGCTCAACTATGCTAGTTGAAATTATTATTTCAGATATTAAATCAACCAATACAGAAAACACATTTGGTTATTATGATTTAATGCCTTATCAACTGAAATCCACTTCTGCAACTTTATGTGATTGGCAAAGTTTATGAAGGCAAAACATTATGCAAAAACATAGAAACAAACAACCATGATTGTGAAATGTACTGAAAAGATAGTGCAAAGAAATCCTGGTGCCAACAGTTATTCTTTTACTAATCAGCACAAAGTAAAGAATAGCATACAGTGCTTGAAAACACTATGAAAAGTGAAAAATGAGATGTTAACACATTGAGCAAAGATAGAAACACTAGCCCAAATCTATAAATGTAGCCCAGTACACTGATAAAACTCTAATTTTGTTGGCATTTTCTCCCTATAAGGATCTAAAATAAGGAAGTAACTCTCAGAAAATGCACAGAATGATTTAATCACAAAATGAGTTTCAGAGAAAAAGTATACTTTTTACCTTTTCTATTTACATTTTAAAGAGTTTAAATTTATACATTCCATTCAATCGACGACAAACTCAAAAATCCATTACAAGCTCATGTGAAACTTCAAGAAAGTATCTCAGTTCAGTCTAACAACACTTCAAAGAGCGACATAGTTAAATCCCATAAGTAGGATTACAGGCAGATGTCAATCAATAGGTGCTCCATATCTATCTGTATTTATTAAAAAATTGAAATGTCATGCTTAATAATTATTTTCTAAATGTCTTTCTTATCTAACATAGCTTGAAAAAATTGTGCAGAAACATGTTACACTATGCCTGTGTTCTGCAGATCCACACTGACATTAAGATATCACCTTCAGTTTCACAGTGCACTTGTGCTTGGTAATGAAACCCAATTTTTGCCTTGGAATTTTGGATCTCTTGTATAAGAAAAAATACTAGAAGACTTAAAAAAAAATTGCCCAGGTAGATCTAGGAGTAAAAAAAGAAAGAAAAACTATAGAACTAATATAAATTTATCCAAAAAAGTTTCTTTGAATTGAAAAATTAAAGAAATCCAGACGCCCTTTCCTTTCAGAGATGTCTACTTTAATAGACTTTTCTTCAAGGTAAATAAGAAAAGATCCAAATGAAAGGCTAAAAACATTTCAAAGTTTACAGTTTAAAGTATTTTTGGGAGTTGGTGTATGATATGGTTATCTGGTATTTAAAGTCAATGCAACATAACTGAGTTTTTTCTTGTAAAAATATTGGCATACTCACAAATCCAACAAGCTTATGTTTTTCAGGAGCCTACAGTGAATTATAGCACTACAGTGGTAAATAAGCAAGCAAGCAAACAGAAACTGCTCACTTCTGCCTCCTTTGTGCAAACCAATTAAACTGATTGATCAGTAAATCCTTTCAATGCAAGTATTTCTCTTACCCAGTCAAAGGGTCACACTAGTAGGCTCCTGGCCAATGATTCGTGCTGCTGACACAGCCAACTTTCCATGGCTGTGTGTTTGTCATTGACAAATGCCAGAGGCACCTTGCTCCTGGCATTTGACTGTGAAGATACCATTGTGCATCAGGAACTCATCCTCAAGGTGTAATGGGAAAGCCAGCAAAGTGGCTAATTTGCAGCTTTGCCCTTCTGTTTTTCTCCAGGATATGATTCAGTTAAATATATTCTCCGACAAAATTCAGCAAGGACTTGTGGGCTGTGAATGCCCTTTCATGGCTATCAACGTGCAGCATGAATGGAAAGTTAAAAAATAAAATCCTAAACCACAATATCAATGGAAAACCAGAATCATATGCGTTTCTTACAAAATCAGGATGCTATGGGATATTTAGCAGTCCCAATGAAAAGAAAGCAAGTGAGTACAAAGGGCTTTAATGTTCCTTTGTAGTGCCCAGGTATAGTCATATCTCGGGTATCTCCCTGCTCAGTATCTGAGGTAAGCAGCACTGGAGAAACCAAACGGGAAAGGAGCTGACAGTGCACAGATCCATTGGTGCCTCAGAGATGATCACAATGCACAGGCTCCCTTGAGTATCACAGCCACAGGCGAATTCCTTTATGCCCACAGAATATCTCCCTCCAACAGACCAGCTGAACAAACAGATGCTTTTATAACAGTACAAACAGCAGGTAAAAAAGAAGACTGTGAATTCAGCCAAACAAGCAGCATTTCTTGGAGCCCCTTGTACCTTACTTATCTGCCCTTCCCAGAAAGCTCATTGCCTGATGAGCCCCTGCTCTATCAATCCCATATTGAGAGACAGCTAAACAAGCACTCCCTGAAAATTTGTTCAAACTAAGGAAATACAGAAAGTTAATTAAAGTCTATCAAACACTGATAAAGACTGTCCATTGCCAAAAACAGCAGAGAGCAAAATATACCACCACACGTGCATCATCCACACGGGTACCTTTTAGGGAATAGATTGATAACAGTGATTTACTTTAGGAGAATTATCAAAAATTTCCACCAATGCTAGTATAGCTTCAGCAGAGCCTTCATAACCTTCTTTGGAGCCCAAAGTGTCTTTTTATATGCCTCACTTTCAACTCAGGTTACTGAAGTGAGGCTCAGGGGCCTTTAGGACTCTGTTGCTTTGAAGAAGTAAAACAACTGTATATTACTATGAGAATTTGAACTCCTTAGTCTGTCTGAGTTGTAATTCTATTTTTAATAGAATTGATTTTTTTTTTCTATTCAAAGATTTACATCCCTATGTCCCAAAATTTCAGGGGTATAAAATTTTGCAAGGCACAATTTTTAATTCCTTCATGTCACATTTTCTAACTTCCAGTGAACTGTGACTTCCTCTGTTAGCCAGGACCACTGGTAAATGACTGAAAGTGACTCAATAAACACTTCTGTCGGGTCTCCCAGATGCTTGAGTGGATCCTATCTGGCTCCATAAACTTGTGGATGTTAAGGGGTGCAGCCAGTCACTGTCCATTTCCCCTCGTGTGATGTGGGCTGCATTTTGTGCCCCACTGCTATCTCACAGCTCAGGGGGCTGAGTACCCTGAGAACCAGTGATCTAACTGTCCAAGACTGAGGCAAAGGCCTTAAGTACTTCAGCCTTTTCCTCATCCTTTGTCATGGAGATTGTCCTTCAGCCTCCTTTTGCTGCTAATGTATTTATAGAAACATTTTTATTGTCTTTCATTCAGAGGCTGGATTAAGTCCTACTTGGGTTTTGGCCCTTCTAATTTTCTTCCTGCATAACCTAAGACAGCACCAGAGGTATTTAATTAACATCTATTTTATTCTATCTTGAAGCTGAAAATCACGCATGAAGAATTTTTCTTCGAATCCTCTTAGTTTAAGCTAATCAAGTGTTTAATGCTTGATAGCTGAAAAAAATTGAATTGCAAATGTGTTCTTAAACAGAAAAAAACTAATTAATTTATAATGAAAATCACTGGAAGAAAATAAAAACAAAAAGCCACAGTTATAGTACACATATTTTTAATCTCAGTTTTACATTTCAGGATCCAAATTCACAGTGGGTTCTGATGCTGCTGTAAATTAATTACTATTTTTTGAAAGATGAAATAAAAGGCAAGATCTATTGTCTTTATTAATATATATATATATAAGCCTAAAGTAAATAATATCATCCAGGTTCATTAAATGCTTAGGCTGGTTAAAGAATAAACATAGGACAATGTAAGCTGCCAAACTAGAACATGATAAACAAGAAAGCAGGGTCTACACCGGGTTGCCCAGGCATTTTTCAGTTACACATTTCATCAGAAGATGTTAATTTGTTAAATTAACTGTAGAACCATACTAGTGGTGATGACTTGTTTGTAGGGAAAAGTTTCTTCAGCCACAAATGACATATCTGGTGTGAGACTCATCCATGGTCCATCCTCAAAGCCCAGTGTCCTAGGTTACAATGTAAGTTGTGCCCAAATTATGTATTCTATCACGATTTTCATGAGCTGTTGAAACCAGGTGGGGCAGTGTTTTCCTTATCTTCTGTTAACGAGCCTAACAATGCCTTGCCACATGACTCATAGATAACTCCCTCCGGGAGTTATCTCTGTTTAATGGGCCATCAAGGACCCACTGCATGACTCATAGAATTAGATCAGCCCACTATGAGATGCTCCGCCCAGGGGGAGGAGCCAAGCATTCCCACCTGGATAAATCCAGAGTTTGGAAGAGCACAGGCAGCTTTTATCCACTGGACTCCCAGAGGAGACAAGAGCTACTAGACCTTTTTACAGGATCACTGCTTCTACAAGACCATTTCATCTGGACTGCTACTACCACCCTAACTAACAGGGTGTCAAGTTGTATTCTGACTCTGTCAGTGGTTTTTTTGTACTACTGCATTTATTTTATTTTACTTCTTTTCTTTTCCTCTTATTAAATTGTATTTCTGACTTGGAGTCTCTCACTGGTTTTGCTTTCAAACCAGCACACCCAGGTTGTCATGTAACCCCTGAATCAGAGCCTGTGCTTTGGTGCAGGTCCCAGGCATCTGTGCCTGTGCTGGGGCACTTCACAATCAATACCTGGAGCTTTAACCTACCAGTTCATGATCCTTTCCACAGCTCAGTCAAGTACAAAGGAAGATTCAGATTCAGGCCCTGCTTTGAATCCTCTTACACTTAACATTACCAACAAAACCTACCCCACTTTGAATTACCAAGAGAAAAAGGAAATAAAAAAATATTGTGGCACATTTAAAAAAAACCCTAACTTTCAAGAAGCTTAAGACAGAAGCCCTCATTGGAAACAGTGCATCGCAGTTGGAGGAAAGAACGCTCAATGATAGGTTTCCATGCAGATAAAAACTGCTTTGTGGAATTGAGTTTTCTCACATTTACTTTTGAATGTTTGGAGTTTCTGTCAAAAGTCTGTTGTTCAAACCTCAAGTAAATGGAAGAGACAATTTTATTTTTGTTAACACTGATAAATAATTCTTCACAGCATTATAGTAAATACCCAGGAGTGTCTTATGCTGGTACTCTTAATTATACTCTTAATATAGCATGGAAGCAATTATTTGACTGAAATATTATTAAAAGTAATATTTTCTCTTATACCCTAAGACCCATGTCTGCATCAAGATTTTACCAACATTATTGAATCACTTGTACTTTGATCCACTTCTTAACCTACACAGCTATCCCTGCAACTTTCTAAAAGCAGAGTAAGCCTCAGTGCATGTCTATTGACCCATGATTCTGTGGGTTACTTATGGGTTTTTTTAGCTCACAAAAATGAGAACAGAATTGAAAAGAAAATTCAGAAGAAAATATGGAGCAAAGTGAAGATACTATGAGGATTTGTAAGGGAAAATTACAACAGAGATACTTGTTCCAAAATATTTTTTAACCATTGCCAATCAGCCTCCTTAGATCTCTGGATCATGCAACAACTCCAGTATGTTTCTCCAGTGTTCAGGAAGCAAACATCTTTTTGCTTTCCTCTAAGAAAGAAATAAATGTCTCCATTTTTTATGCAAATGTAAATGTATGGACTGTTAATACTGGTACAGGACTCATACTTTCCCTCAGTGACACAATTTCTGGTGCCTCCAACTTACTATATTATTTTAGACTTCAGAAAAAAAGTAACCACAATAATACTAAAGGAGCAAGCAACAGAAACACTACTGACTTGTTCATTATGCAGATAAAAATTTTGTCCTTTGCTAATTTCCCTTACTTATAAACCAGAAATTGATTCTTCTTGACATGATGAAGTTTATGAAAAAAAAATCATTAAATTCATAGTATGCAAGTAGCAAATGAGTTTTTCAGGTTAGGTGCCAAATTTCAGAAGGAACATGAAACTCAAATGAATTTTTGGCAAGAACTGACTTATACATCCAAATCCCAGTGTCATTATGCATTTTTTACATATTTCTTTTTCCCTTCAGCTTGGAAGTGTGTTTCTTCATTTTGTGCCTAAAACTATCTTTAAGCTCCCTTTATGCTGTTGGACAGAATTTGATTTCTCTGTTTTGCATTTATTGGTTTCTGCATTGAAAATATTCCTGCCACGTATTATGTAAGTGGAGATACAGCCTAATTAAGCCTGCCAGTTAGATGATCCCATTTTCAGCTGATGATAACTCAGCACTTACTCCAGCCCTCCAACGCACAGAAATCCATACCTCTGGAAACTAGGCTAGAGTCTGATTAGTCAATAAGAAATCTGTATCAATAGACTCTCTTCCCCTTCGGCATTAGCAGCAAACAAATACATGGAGAGTCCAGTAGCTCAGGGGGGAGCAGCTGTTTAGTTTAAGAATTCAAGTCTCCAACATCCTGAGTGACACTGTCAGGCAAGAGGTTTTCAGTAGTCCAGTCTATCACAGCTTTCTTAAAGGAAATTAGGAATTGTCTGCAATAGTATATTTCATAAGCACACTGAGGTTGCAAAGTCAAGCAGGTGAGAGCTGGGAAATGCCAGACTTACCAAGTTGAAAGTGTAAATTTAATTCTCTCCTTGCTGCACACATGTCTACACATTGTGGTATAATTTTAATTATGCCACTGGATACTGTTTTTTCCACAGGTCATCACTAAGCCCACCAGCTTAATGCAGAAAGGAGCTGAATTAACATTGTACCAACAGCCATAAAAATGCCATTTTCAACTTGCAGGTGCTTGACTTTGCAACAAAAGTTACTTTCTTTTGACACAGATCCAAATTAAATTTAAATTATATAAACACACACAGATTTGAAGGAATAATGCAGCAAGAAGGGGATGGATTATTTATATATGACCAGCAGCAATGTGATTAATAAAAACAGCAGGAGGTGTTAATATCTACATGGCTGAACATACTTTACAAACATAAAGTCATCATCATAATTTAGATATTTGAAAACATTTCACAAACCTACAACATTATTTCTTGTGACCTTAACCCTTCCAAGATAATCTGCAGAAACTGCTGTATGGGAAAGATAATGAAGACCAAAACAGAAAGCTGGTACACACTAAAATGTGCTGATTATTCTTCAAGTTTAGCATAATCTGAAAAAGGAAAATATCTGTCCTTTTGTTAAAAGGGAGTGAATGTCTTTCTAATAATGCAGTGGGATTTTATTGGCATTAGTTTCACAAAAATATCTGTACATAAAAGATGTAACTGAAAAAGAACCAGAAAGTGACCCAAGAGATGCATTAATGTCAAAAGCTCCAGCCCTATGGCATAGTCAGTCATCTGGAAAATTGAGGCTATATTTAGTTCACATTTCATGCTTTTATTAGCAAAAATCAGTTACTGCTAAAACGATCCAGGCTAAATTTGTTATTTTGGATTAAATGAGTTTCTAACACAATATTTGCTTGTTTATGCACAGAAGTGAGTCCAATGTTTTCCCCAGCTTGCAAATGTCCTCCAAACTCAAAGCCATATAACTGCTGTCAAATCAAAGGGGTAGCTCCTTTTGTCTCATCACTTCTTGCTATGATGCATCATTTTGCTATAAACTGCACTACCATATTAAAAAAATCATGAAAATGGAGATAAAAAGGCTCTCATTTGAAAACAAATCCTCACTGTTCTATTATAATAGAGAGTGCTGAATTCAAACATTTCCCTTCAGATATAGAACAGAACTCAATAACCAAGATATCTTTTTTTCATTTTCTCTTTCAGAGGAAACCTTTAATCTCACAGGTTCTGCTACAAACAAATAATTTGATTAAGAACAAATACTCATCAATTAGATAAAGATATAATCATGTGATTATATCAATTTCTTTCTCATAACACTGAATTGTTTGTTTCTTTTCTTTCTGGCTAGCTGCTCTGAAGGACATTTTCTAACAGTCTGTACAAAGACAGCAGGAATTTCTAAACAACTGGCTTTTTTACTAGAAATAGAACCAAATTATTTGGAAAGTCCTATGTCACAATCATTCTACTTATTTTTTTAAATGAATTGTCCCATCTTCTAAGCCTCATTAAAAAAAAAAATCAATTTGAAGCTCTGGAGATTGGATTCAGTCTTCATTAATTGCATCCACACACTGCTGCTCCCTGGATTCATGAGTTTGTCCTGTTAACACCAAATATGGAATATTTCTTCTCAGCCAGCCCTGTTGCTTCCCTTTCCATTTCCCAGTGTCCAGCCTCAACATCAGCTATCAGCCACACAGTTAGAAGGCCAATTCTTTCACTATTTCTGAAAACACAAGGAGCAAATTCACACTCCTCTTTGAAGGATAACTCTATGGGAAGCAAGTTTAATGCAGGACATTAAGTAAACTGATGCTGTCACTAGTGCAAATGTCAAGTTCATTGTAGCAGATGTTTCAGCTGAAGATGGCTACACATTAAAAGCTCAAAACAAATGTGCAGAGCATTCACCATTTGATTTAGTGTGTCTCTTCCTGACCTTACACGACTGAGCCAGAAGTGGCTATAGGAATCATTGCCTTGTCTGTAGCAGGAGGGTTCTGTCTGGACATTTCTGAAACAGGTGCTGCACACAGCCTAAAAAGGATCATTTTTATCAGCACTTAGACATATAAGATCTTGGTGAAGTACAGATGGCAAAGCCACAGCTAACGCAGATAGAGCTTAAAAGAGCTTTAGTAAGGCAAGAGCAAGGAACCTCTTGCAAACGTATTGCATATGTTCTTACAGAAACATCTTCATTTGGAGGGGTCAGGTGGTGTAGTTCTTGTAAATTGTATTGCTTTCTACACGCTTTACAGTTCTGGAATGGACCTGCCTTTGTTGTCCTCACACAGAGAACAGCAAGTGAAGCCAATTATCAGGAGCAGTGATTTCTGAGGCTCTTGTAATTCTATACCCCTAGATAGAGTACAAAATACTTTCCTGCCTTTCAGGCCCAAAGTAATCCACTGGAATAATAAATGCCAATGATAATTAAAATAATATGAAGGACAAACTGGGCTCTAAAAAAATAAAATTAAAAAAATTCACGTGTTTTGAAAAACTTCTTCCAAACCTCTTTTCTAACACTGTAATTCAGTTTTTCAATAGCAGTATGAGTTTGATTTATAGGAACTTACAAACTGCACTGACTCTTCTAAAAGCACTAACTTCTAAAAGCACTAACTGAAACAGACAAATAAACTAAAAAAACCACAACCTCTAAATGAACATTAGGAACCCACACTTAGAGATGTCCCTCAATCTTGCACAGGTCATGGTATAAGGGAGTCCAACAAATACTGCTTCAGAGAGGAAAAGATTTCATCATTACCTTATTCCCATGACTTAGATGCAACGTTCGTATTTGTGCTTAAAAAGCCCTTCCTCTGCCCTTCCTGGAATAGGCTAGCCAGAAACCACTTCAGACAGTGATCAAACAGAGAAAATGTTTGCTTTCAAAGTTCCATGTATCAACAAGTGATTTAGGACCCTACACATGACAATGCAACAAACATTTATACAGAAACTGTAACTCGGTATCAAATATGTGTTTACTGGGAAAGGTTAAAGTAAGAAGCACCAGAGGTCCAAGAAAAGGTAAGGGAAAGAAGCTGTAACACATGGAAACCAGAGTTAAAGCAACAGTTCAAAAGAAATCTGCACCTAAAAATAACCAAACCAAAACATAAAAACCCTTAGCATTTTCATTTAATATACAATTTCAGCTGACTGAAAAATCTGTAAAGTCTTGCAATTATTCTTGCAAAGGTCTGAACATGTACTTGGCTCTTGTGAAGCCAGCCTCACATGGAATCTTAAAATATAGCTCCATGTTCTTGCAGATCCACTTGCAGCACCCTAGCAGCTCACAAGTGACAGGTGAATACACTTGCCACAGGAATTTCTTGCTATCTAAAGCTTCACTGTTGTCAAATGTACACTTAATTATTTCTGTTCTGCTAAGTCCATTGTCCACAATGCAGTATCACTAAAAATTTACTCCAATTGATTTTTTTTTCATGCAACAGTCCAATAAAAATAAGTATTTTACATTTACCAGTATAAGAATGTCTCAAAATTAATCCATCCAGAGTGAAGTCAAGGATTTGATGTGCAAAATTCAGTTCTGAGAGAGTAAGAGAGCATGGTTGGATTTCCTTTTACAAAGTGTACGCATTTATAGCACCGTAAAAAAAGAAACAATCTAATTTTATTTTCATAACTGAAAACAAGTTCTCAACTGAGCAGCTTTCATTGAGCCAGCACATATATCAAAATATCTTATTGATGTAAATAAGAATACCACATAAGCAAACCTTTTCTTTTTCACCTGAACTACTCTAAGATTTCATACTTTATAGCTGAGCAGATTCTTCTCAGGTGAAAAAAGATATTACCACTTCCTTTTCTTCTGCTACAGAGATGATCTGAAATGAATAAACACTTATGATTGTATTGAGGTTGTTTTTTTTATTTCTGATAGAGATGGGTTCCCTTGGAAGCTGCTCAAGATCCATTTTTTTTTCCAACAGTAGAGAGTCCTTTCAACCTGTTCATTCTTTTCCTGGAAGTCACAACTGATTTACTGAAATGACTCAAGTCATATTAATAATAAAACATAATTTAAAATATTAAATACTTTGATGCTGCTCATTTGAATGCAAAAACATGAGAATAACAGACTCCATAATTTCAAGCTCTCCTCTCTTAAAGAAATCCACCACAGACAACAAAACCCTACTTAGTTAAATGTGAAATTCAAACATGAAAAGAATTGGGTTACCTTTAAGGTAAAGTGATTTGGGGTCAAACTTTTTTCTGAACTCAGAAAAAGAATACAGGAAGGTTAGTTTATCACTTATTGTGTGTGTGTGTGTGTGTGTTTCTGTGTGTATATTTTTAAATTGCATTTTAATTTACTTTGTACCTACTTTCCTTTAACCTTGCAGGTTAGACCTTTCTTTTAACCTTGTTGGGTCTCCCCTCTGTGTTCAGTTTTCACTGAAATAAAATGACAAGGTATGTTGCAACCCTTCTTTGCTTTAGACTCCCTGAGTGCAAAGATCCCAGTACCAGCTCTGTAGCTGTAGGGAAAATGCTTCTCTGAAAAAATAATCCCCCTTCTGCTAAAATGCCACAGAAAGTTTGTGGTACGGTAGCCACAAACAGAACAATTTTTGTAGCTTTACAACTGTTTTAGAACACTTAGACAGGAAACTATCACCCATGGGTAAGGTACTTCTTGAATTAGAGATGCGAACAGAAGTCTTCCAGAAGGGATTCTTCTGTCCATGAATGAAAAGAGAGCTTTTCTGGTACCTTAAATAGAATCTTCGAAAACAAATAAACTGGCAGTTAATTTCCAACCTAAGTGAAATTCAAATAGCACTCTGGGGCTCTAAAGGTGACTGTAATAGAGACCCTGTGCTGAAAAACAAAACAGGGAAGGCAGCAGGGCAGGAAGTATTTGAAAGATCACCTAGGAGTGAAGGTTTTCTCCTCCTATCCTGCTGGAGGCCATGACCACAGATTCAACCAGCTGGTATATTAATGATGTAAGGACTAGATTAATGTGCCACAGCAGAACTGGGTCTTTTATTACCATGGCAGGGAAAAAATGCACAGAAGAGGACCCTCCAAACAAATCCTTAATGGATCTTAGTCTTAAAAAAATAATAAATTCTCCATGTATACAAGGTATCTAGATACAACTGGAAAATTGCCAGCCTACTTTCCAGACTATTCCAATTTGAGTTGTCCTGTGTTTTGGATTCGTGTGAAACACAAGAGTTAATAACACAGAGATGTTTTTGTTATTGCTGAGCAAGGCTTACACAGAACCTATCAGCTATCCCATTCCCTGCCTCTTTCCAAGAATCTTTCTCATGAGAGCCTGCTTCACTGGCAGGTCCCTGTATGAATATCTCCCATAACCAGGTGCTCCAGGAGAACAGGGCCTCATCACATGCAATGGCTACTTGGAAATAGCCATCACTCCAAATGTCCCTCACTTCCTCCTTCTTCTCCTCCTTTGTTTCACTGAGCATGATGCCATATGATCTGGAATATCCCTTTGGTCAGTTTGGGTCACCCATCCTGGTGGGTTGGCTGTGGCTCCTCCCATCCTGCCGTGCACCCCAAACTTCCTCAGCAGTGTGGCAGAAAAGCAGAGAAGGTCTTGGCTCTGTGTAAGCCCTGCCCAGCAATGACAAAAACATCTCTATATTATCAAGCCTGTGTTTAGCACAAATCCAAAACACAGGACAATTCAAATTGGAATAGTCTAGAAAGTAGGCTGGCAATTTTCCAGTGGCTGTTTCTTCATCTGCTGCTTCTGCAGTGGAAGTTTATCCATTGGCAGCATTCCTGGAGCTTATAACTGTAGTACCTTGTGTACAGGACACAGTTGCATTTATCCTCTCACCTAACATGGATGCTCAGCTGGTAGCTGTAGACATCATTAAGCTGTTTGTTCACTGAGAGAGTCCTAACTGCTCTGGAAAGAGCAGGATGCTGCTCTATGCTCTCAACATGTGAAGATGCCAAGTGACATCCACTGCATTTTGGAGTCACACTGTAAACAAGGAGTGGTAGTCCTTGAAATCAGCAAGACACCTGAGTGTGTACCAGCCTGAGTGATAACGTATGTCTTCTGAACTGGAAAGCTCAACGTGTAATGCCAGAATCTTGCATGGTATGGAAACTCATTATGAAAATAACCAGATATTTCATCAAAGGATGTTTAGCTTAAAATATATTTGGAAATTGTAAATGCTTTGTATAATAGCATTTTTGCATGCATTAGAATGTGTTTTACTGGGAAACACTAAGGAATACATTTATATTCCCTGACACTTGCTAATAATGAAGAAATAATTGATACTAATCAGTGTTAATGCCTGCTATTAGAAATCACAGAGTAAATAACCACAATAGCCAACACTGTTACAGAAAAAAATTTAGCACTTAAAATAAAAAAATTATGTGTACTTTCTAATGATTGTCTAATGAGGGATAGTTTATGCTGCATAAAAAGAAGTAAGCAATTTCATAATTACATAATATAAACACATTCATTGTGACATGGTAAAACCGGTAAAATATTTGGCAGACATCTACAAACTGCAGGGACCAGAACCATGAGAGCATAAGGACAGCAAGTGTTGATTGACCAGGTTGAAGGGGGAAGAGACATAGCAGAGAACAAAACCATCTGCCAAGGCAAGCCTGGGGAATGAGGGCCCAGAGAAGAGGCAACATGAGCTCCAGAGACCAGAGTTCAGTGCAGGAATTTTTAAGAGCAAACTCTGTTGAAGTGGGTCAAAGAGTCTCCAGTGTAGTTACAATTAATCATCTTAATCTACATTTAACTCTTGCGCTTACTTACCTACTTAAAAGAATAAGAGCATTTGTTAATTTACTAAAATTTTAACTCGTGTTTTATCTTGTTGAGCCTGGGGATTGAAGTCTGAAGAATTTTTTTTTTACTGCTGTCTTCCTTCTATTGATTGAAAAGAGAACAAGCTCTGAAGAGAAATTACTTAGGAAGTTAGACTCTAATACGGGATAAAGAAAATGCTTTCCATTAATGAATACCAAAGTAAAATACTTCTTTATTTATTTTTAATTAACAAAGGGCAAATTTTAAGTGCAATCATTATATGCCCCATAAGTTGTCTGAAGTAAGCATATAGCTACCATGACCCTCTCAAGAAATGTTGCAACACTGGATATTTTCCCCCCCCCCCCCCCCCCCCCAGATTTAACAAAGAAAAATGGACTGAATGGGATCACAGGAAGGAGCATGAATTTCAATTATCTTCCATCCTCTGCATCACTTTAAATTCAAGGCTTAGTTTGGTCTTTCCCCCAGATCCTGAGCTTTGGTAGCTTGCTCTAAGACTCATATTTTGATAATACCACTTAAGAGTCTCTCTACTCAGAAAAAAAAAAAATCTACCAAATATGCTAATAGCAAGTCAAGTTCCCACATGATTTTTTTTAAAATTAAGGTGTTATAGTTATCTTCAACCATCTCAAAAGTGAGATAAGCAAACAAAACAACACTTCCTTATAATGAAAGAGGACTATCCATGTAGCATGTGGCAGCAGTGTGTTACTTATGAAATTCCATTGACTTTCAATCATATCCAAATATAAATTAATATCTAAGTATATATTTCTTTTCCTGAAATACTTTACAGCCCAAGCATGGCAGCAGAATTTAAAAAATATGACATTTTTTCTTTCTGCAGAGAAATACCCAATGGAGAAAATGCCAGATGTGTTCAGTGACTGTGAGATATTTACAAAATAAACCCTGAATATTTTCAGAAAGAATAAGCAGGACTTTCCAGCTATTTTCAAAAAGACACTTCAGTATTTTGACATGAAGGTCCCTGTTATCTAACTTGAAGAGAAATAGCAAAGTTTTCACAAGGAATGATGCACCTTTATCTGATAAGTTAACATTCAGATAAAACCTATTGTATGTATTTTGCAACAGAACATAATCTTAGCAGTTATCCTGATGATTTAATAGGCCCTCCAAAGACTCCCTAAAATCTGTGTGTTCTTCATATTTCCTCTTGTCTATGAATTGAGAAAAAAGTCACCCAACACTTCCAACACAGACAGAAGTAAAATAAATGGTGTAAATTATGTAGGTATTCTGCCAAGATGAAGGTGAGATAATATTTGGTTGAAATTAATAAGTTCAATGAACTAGTAACTAAGCAAAGAGTAATACATCACATGTTGAAAATGAAGACAGAAATCAGTATGAGCAACTGAAGAGTGTCTTTGCGTAGAGGGTGGTTGGATTATGAAACAAGTGACTGAGACCAGCAATTTAGTTGATGTTTATCAGTTTAGGAAAGAATTAGCAACAAACATGCAGCAACAAATGGTATATTTGTTTGTTTGTAACAGAGGCATATAAATCTCATTTATATATCATAAATTCCACTATCTTCTGAATTAGTCTTTTCCCAGTATTTACCAAGTATTTTTTCTTATACATTAGAAAATTGTAGCAAAACATGCTAAAATAGTATCAGCCCGTAATACCCTGAAATTGGCTAAAATGACACTTTTTACATCCAGAAACTGTCAATTAATTGGAGTCTTATTTGGGGAAAAAAAGGGACATTTCAAGCTAAATAAGCACACATTTTTGCCAGCTCAATTCTATTTAAAGCTATTTAAAGTTCACTAAATCAAAATATATTTTTTAATTTTATGGTTGTAGTTAGGAGGGAAAATATACTACTATCAGCTATTACATCACATTGTGAGACATCCATTTTATGAAAAAAAAATGGGGTAAATCAGGGTATGCTTTGAGGTTTCCTCCCTCTGCACATCTAGCAACAATTATCTCAAAAAAATGTATCTCTTAGAGATTCTGAGGTTTTCCAGAGTATGGAAAGGAGATACCATTGTGACATGATGACTTTCTGCTGCTGTTTTGGTATGACAGAAGCATGAGCTGCCTCATGTCTCAGGTGTTAAGCACTTTCAATTCCAGATATTCCTAAATAGTTCTCTGTCTGAATACACTTATTTCGAACTATTGCTCTTTTCTGTTAAATCCATATTTCAAAGAAATATTTGAGCAAATATAGCTGTTCCCAGATTAATTCCATGTTACTTATGCTTGGAAAATACAGAGATTGTGTTCATTTGGTGCTCAGTTCTGTGGCAAACCCTAGAAAAGACCAGGGTATTATATTCTACAGCTTGATTCCATGTCTTCTCCTCTTGAAAACTGTTAGCAATTGAAAAACAGCATAAAATGAAAGGATGGGGAAATGATTGCTTCCAATCTAAAGCAATGCAACTCCTACCTAATGGCTTCAGGTTTTCTGTTCATCTAGAATTTGAACACCATTAGCTTCTGAAGCATGAAAAGAAATTGAAAGAACTAGGCTTTCTATTACCAGAATCTGAAATGTATAAAAAGCCTTAAGAACTAGAATATTTAATGAATAATAATAGGAAATGTCCTACTTGAACCACGTTTAACCATTTTGGAAAGCATTTTATCAACCCTGATGCAGGTGTCCAAATTATCCAAAATCTGAAAAATACGTATGGGATGAAGTTAAGATATATACTTACTGTGAATAAAATCACCAGTAAATATTATTAACTTGCAATTCAAGTTCCCTCCTAAATCTTCCAGAAAGCTACAACAGGGCAAATAAAACAGTGGCTTGGGGGGTAGCTTTCTATTGGGAGCTAGAAAAACTACCAAGTCATATGTGTACATATATATACACACAGTGTACATTCAACACATGCAGGCTACATAGGACATAAAATCTGCCTATAATTATGAAATTTGATACATTTTCCTAAAACCCAAACCACAAATGAACTACACACTAAAAAGCTCAGAAAATCATATATACTGTCTGGACACATATATACATAATTCTGAAAGTATGACATCCTCCAAAGGAAACTGTAAAGGGCTACCACCTTCAACAGTTATATGAAACTGTAACCCATCTGCAGTTGCAATGAAATCATTATCATACAAGACTATGTCACTGTATTTTTCTGTATCACTTTGTAATAAGATCTTTTCAGAGAGTTTTCTTATTGTACAAGTAATAAACCCATGGTTATTCGTCTGTGGAAATCTTTGTTCATGGGTTAGGGCAGACAAGAAATACAGAATGGAGTTAAGTAGAATCAGTTACAAACTATGACAGTTCACATGTAACTTTGAATTCTAAAACTAACAATGATGAGGAGTTGTTTTTTGGTTTTTCTTTTTGCAATGACAAGAAAAAGGTCTTTGGTTGGTTGATTTTTTCTAAACCGATTTCAAGCAATCACAGAATCATTAGGGTTGGAAGGAACCTTTGGGGATCTAGTCCAACTCCACTGCCAAGGCAGGGTCACCTCATGGGCATCCTAATGTATGTGTTCATCATTAACATATGCCTTTGCTTTCCAGTTCTGTTGTTTCCAAAACAACAGCTGAAAATTACTGGGAGCAAGCTTTATGTATTAGCCAGCCACATATTGCATAACAAAATGCACATCTTCTCAGTGAACTAAAAGGAGGACTGCTCTAGGCAGGAGGAAAGAATGTAGCAGCACAGTTCTTCTGCACTCAGTTCAAAATGTGAACATTCCTTTACGTGCAGCATTTGACCTTTCTTACATAAAAGCGAATAAATTGAAGTTCTATGTAAAGCACAGAACTAACAAAAACATCAAAGCCCAGAAGTTTAAATGGAAGTTTGATGAAAAGGATTGCAAGTTTTACTCACATATTTTCAGCCTCAGGATACAAAAAGCTCCAAGTCTGCAAAAAGCTTGTCTGTGAGACCTCGGATCATCAACCTGAACTCTGCATTGGAGAAAATCTTGACTACAGAAAACTCAATTGAAAACAACAAAAACAACACAAAAAGAGTTAAAATAAGAAGTGAATAAAGCAGGGTGTGCAGAAAGAGTACTTCTTACACAGTCAGTGTACCTTGACTACACAAGAAGAACTGGAAAGAACCTCTCACTTAGTCCACATAAGAACAAACTTAAATTCAAAAGCAGCAATATTGGCAGGTTGCACTGTAAGTCACTTGGACTCATAGCAGCAGGATTGTAGCACCTCTTTCAACCCAAAATCAGCAGTCCACTCCAGAATGAGTGGCTGCGAATTAATTATTGCATTCCAATAAAATCAAATCACATGGATATAAATTACTGGTACAATGAAAAATGGTCAAAAAATAACTAGTATGAAAACATTTCTATCAGAAATATAAGTAAATGTCACAAGTTTTTTCTTGCAGGAAGTTTCTAGCCTAACACAATCAAACAAGTCACGTTGTCTTTAAATAACATTTTCCTCAATAAAATGGAAGCAGTCTTCTTCAAAACAACATGAAGTTACAGAACTATGAGGATTACTGAGTTATAAGGGCATTAAAAAGCACACTTCAGCCTCCTTCCTGTAGTGTAATGAAGTCAGGACATGAGACACAATTCTTCAGCAACAGGACCTCTCATGCCATCCCCAGTATGCATCTTTTAAAAAGGCATTTGCATGCTGACAATTTCAAAAGGGACCAAACGAACCTATCACAAAGAGATTTCAAAATGGGCAATGACAAAACAAGCCTCCAAAGCAAACCTAATCCTTCTCTCACTTTAGGAAAGGTTATTTCCCTCTCAAATACTCTTTTTTTAGGACTCTAATGCAACTTCTCTTATGTAAGCAGCACTAAAAACCCTGGTGTTGACTAATAGCCTCCAGTACAGTGCAACTTTAAAACGACAGGTAGTGGCCTAACTAGTGAGCTGGTGTATATCCTGCAGGGCTGTTACTGTTCTCTGCTGCTAGAAAAATTCAATTTTCAGTTTTAAGTACAAATACACAATCCATCACACTAAATTACATTACAATGGAAGTAGCATGTCTCTAATGCAGTGAAACAACAGAACATATGGAAGTTTCCATAAATGTGAACAAAATGAACTCTCTCTCTAGTTCTGTATTTCATTTATTTATTGATAGCAATTTTTTCAAAATTTTCTACAGCCCACTGGGGCCTTGCACAGCCAATCCTTCTTTTTAATAGGAAAATAACACTTCTGAGAGATTTGAAATATGTCAGGAGATAAGTAATTCAAAGATTGCTTTATGACTGACACATATACACCCAGAGATGCAAGGAGATTAAATCCTGTGGCTACTTGAGGCATGAACCCATTCTGTGTCAATCTTCCTCCATTTGTTTCTGGAGACTGACACTGAGCATTGCTCACAAGTCAGAAATGCATCAATCCTTTAGAGAAACAGGAGTGAGAGCTTTCATTTGCATTCACTTAAATAGATGAGATCAGCAATGAATTCCATCGGAAATGAACACTTCTGGGGATGCTGTTTTTATTACCTCTGCAGTGATAAAGGATGGCATTTACAGAATGGCATTTACAGTCCTCTGAAAAGCAAGTGCACAAATCATTGCAAGAGTATAGTGTAGGTACTGACACTGCTGTGTGGAGTTTCTCCACTCTTCTGAAATCAGAACTCACAGCTCTAATTCATAATAAGGCTAAATGCTTACTTGGCTGAATAGTGCTTATATGGCCAACAGTTCTGGGTGAATATATACGCCACCAAATCAATGGCTACTGGTTCAACCTCCCCAAATCTTGTTTCCCATAACGCATTTAGAATTGCACGCACTTCGGCTCTACATAATTCTTCAGTTGCCTCGATGGATTATAGGATAACAATTCCCAGTATCTGCCTTCAATAAAAATGGTAATAAATATTAGGTATGCTGAGCAAGTTTAATACTTTGTTTCAACTTATTGTTGTAGATAATGCATTCACTGCATAGCTCAAGTCAGGTATATGAGCTGGAGTATTTTGTAAATTGGTTTCCCAGACAATAGACCTGAATAGATTACTGCTCTCCAATTTGGATTTTTATTTTAATTTCTTTAAAAATGTACTGAATAAATTTCTAGTCTTTTCAATTTTAAAAAAATTTATGATTTTGCAAGGGAAAAGTGTTTAATCTTATCTGATGATAGGCTTAAAGAATCACTTGATTCTGATGACCCACTAAGTGAGTCTACTGCCACGTAAGGTTGATTTCTGTAATGTAATCACACCTCTGTTAAAAGTGATAACATGTTCATCTCTACTATTTTAGGTATCAGACCTTAAATGCACTTCTTTATATCCTCCACAAATAGCCTTACATGTAAATGATATTAACACATTGAAAATTTACTGTTTGGTTTTGTTTTGCTTTAGGTATGGGCTTACTAGTGTTTGATGCCAATTGATATATTTTTGCAATTCAATTCCTTAGGTTTCCACGCTTTTGCAGTCATCTGTAGTATATCTCACCCTTCATCTTATCTCTTGCTTTCCTGTCTGATAGGACAAACTCAGATTCTCCATGAGCCCTGCCATATAATACTTTTTTCTTTGACTGCTCATCTGATCACTACCACTTTTAGTAAATACCATATAAATAAGCATAATCTTCTTTGTCAAACCACTCAGGTCCATCTGAAACCTTTTTATCTGTAATTTCCACAATTCTCCTAGACTTCTGATACTCAGCATGGCATACATTTGTCCATGTATCCTTTCTTCCCCTTGTTACTGTGCTATGTTGTTGCACCACTTCCTCACTTCCTTTATTTGTCATAGCACAAAACAAAAAGATAAAATTATTTTTAGAAAACTAACAGAAGTTCCACTACTACTTAGTGACCAGAAACAAAAATTACACTAGTATTATAAAGCCTCACATCTTAGTACATTCAGAAGAAACTCACTGCAGATTTCTTTATTTATAATGAAGAAGGGACACTTACATAAAGAATAATGTTTCTAATGATATATATTCAACTGGTCACTTTAACTTATTTATTGCCATTTATGGTCTTAGAGACATTTTTGCTATAAGATTCTGAGAGTAGAAACATTAAGGTGCTTTAAAATTGGATTGTTTTTTTCTTTCCTGAAGCTCTGACACTTTAAATTAGATGTGCTTAAACTGTAGTAATAAACACACTGCTGCAAGATTAATAGTAAACAAAGACTCAAAATTACCTTCTAGGTAATGAAAATAAGGCAGGAATAAAGGTTATATGATATTGGTTAAAGAGGTAAGCAGCTACTATTTTCTTTCCTTAAACACACTTGCATACATTTATTTGTTTTGTACACACAATTTGCTGCATACCACAAAAGATACAAATGAATAGATTGCTATGTTAAAGATGGCAAGGTAGTACAGTAAAAATATTTTATAGGATAATTTGGGATGAGCTGCATAAGAAACAAATCATGAAGTCAGAGCTCTGGTATATCTCGCATACCAAATATATGACAATAAAACTTTTATATTCTTCCATCATACTGTTTTATGTCAAATAGTTAATAGGGGAAAACTGTATGAGAAATATTTTTGTAGTTTAAAGATGTTTCATTATTGGTATCTTTTCTATGTATTAATTCTACCATAAAACTAAAAACTGGAGGGTTTTTTTTACATCTCTTCATGAGAAGTATAACCTCGTCAACAAAAATCTGCCAACATTTACATACCTTTTCAAAATTACCTAAAATAATGTGATGACCTTTTATACTTTATCACATATAGATATCTTGGTTGCATACAAGGAGACTGGGAAACAAGGAGGTCACCAGATGATACAGAAGCCTATCACCCAATAAGAGACAGAAACCATGGGTAGAAAGAAATTTCCAGTCATTGGAAGATAGAGCAGATCGACAAGGCAACTTTGTTTTGTCATTCTCTTCCCATTATTTCTTAGGCTGGGTAAGAAAGGACTAAGTTTCCTAAGCTGGTTTAATGGGCAACAGATGTGGGATGGGAACAGGATTTCAGAGTCCTGGGATTGATTGGGAAAAGCAGAAATGGAAGCAGGAAAAGTGGCTTGAACTGTGGGAAACTAATACAGGCAATACAAGTGAAGTAAATACATTGATCAATTAATTCAGGAACAGCACTGAAAACTGGACTCCACAGGAATGGGAATCACACCCATAACCTTGATGGATGGAAGCTGTATCATTTCACACTTGCTGAGAACCTTCCCCAGGACAGTAAGGATTTTGTGTGTTTGTAAGAGAAAAAGGGAGAGAGAAAAAGAGGGAGAGAATAAGTGAGAGGGAAAATGTGAGGGAGAGCAAATGAGAGGGAGAATGCTGGCTCATGGAAAGTCAGTGGCATAATTTTTGCTAAATCAAAGGAGCCAAACAACCTGGTCTGTATATGAGGAAAATTATTCATTTGAGGAGCAGGTACTTTTGCTTCTTTATTTAGTCTAAATGAGGAGACAAAATTGCATTGCTCTACTGTATTCCTTATTACTGATTTTTTTTTAAAAAACCACTTTACTTTCATTTCTTCAACAGGCTTTTAGAGTGCATAAGAAAGCTTCTAGGAATTGTAAATGCATTGAGTGTTGCTCCAAGGATGCATAAGGAATTATATATGTACTTTTGCTTCAGTAACTCCTAAAATAATTGTCTTCTTTCTGCTTGAGCCTGTACTGTGTTATTTTCTTTAGGATGACCAATTTTATTCACTTTCATGGGGCCTTTGCTGTTATAATGCAACTCAGGTTTTTTCATTTTTTCTCCCATCACCCATCAAAGTCATGCCTCACAAGGATTATTCTGCAACCTCTAGAGAATGGAGGGTTCTTCTGTGATGATCTGGTTACATATCTGTAACCAGATATGAAGCAGTCAAGTTTCCCTCCAACATTTCCAACTACAATAAGTGAAAAAGCTTGAAAAAGAAAGTAGGGAAACCCAGAGTGATTTATTAAATAGCCGTGCAATCTTGTTAATTTCAAATATAAATGTACTACAGATGACATTTCAGAAAATCAGAGCTGTAAAGATTTAGGTAAGTAGAATTAAAACAAAAGCAAAGAAATAATGGCAAGGAACTACATCCCACCTTCCTATTGAGGAGGTACATTCGGTATGCTACCTGCGATTAAAAAAAAATTCCAACACCTTCCATTCTTTCTTTACACTTTTATTTTGCTGAGACAACATTTACAATGCTAAAAAAGAATTCACAAATACTCTGTTTCAATTTCCCATTTCTTAATCCAGTAATTTCCCTATATAAAGTGTTAATCAAATACTAATTTTTGCTTCTTTTTTTGAGACAATATAAATATTTGAAAATTATTCTTCTATTTCAGTTATGAATTATAAAATACATAGTCTCTATCGATACTTCCTTATAAATGTAATCTAGTAGAAAAATGAATACCATGTTTTTCCTTTGAGGGAAAGGAAGGAAGAAGGTAGAAAATATCCCTGCTATCCTGACCTTCTGCTTATTCTTCAGTTTTTGGTAATGATATTCTGTATGCTAAACATTTTTTCACCAAAGCAATTTAGAAAGGTGATGAATGAAAGATGTGGGCTGACCTTTCTTTTACTGTCATGATTTAGAGACTCATAAAAGTTATTACTCACTGCCACCACTTTAACAACTACAGGTTTTTAAAGCTTTTGCTTACACATTTTCTCTTCTGCAACCTAAAGATGGATCCAAACAATAAAATGGACAGAAATATAAACAAATTAATTGAGTTATACTCATGACAAGGGGAAAAGATTCAAGTGTCTGCCTACTGCAAGTATGTAGACAGAAAAAAAAATTGTTCTGAAATGCTATATATGTCTTGAAAAGAGCTAGAGTGTTTTGCCAGAGGAGTTTCTTATCAACAAACTGTATTTCAAGCAAACAGTACAGCAGTTTCTCTATCAGACCCACAACTGCTCTTCCAAAAGTGGATTTTGCTAAATTCACTTAATGGCCTCAATACAGTGAATTTTAACTGCCTAAGAGAAATGAATTTTAAGTAAAATTCATCTGTTGCCTGAACATGTTTACACGTAAAGAAAGTAATAACAGCTATCCATGGAATAAAAATTAATTCAATAGATTCACAACTTACTAAAACTGTCCGCAAAGGGGAAAACAAAATAAACTCATATTTAGAAATTTGGAAATCAATCTAAAAGAGCAGCACAGGGCATACAGAAATATTATGAGTCAGTAAGACTCCTATAAGAACACTGGCACCAGCATCCCTATTCCAGGAACCCTTGAACCAGACTCATCTGTTGCAGACAACACATAACTTACCTAGGTACCAAAACCTAGATACATATAGAAATTAAGACCACATCTGTTCTGACTGAACACTGAAGAAAGTTTGCCAAGAAAACCTTGTCACAGTTTAATCAATCATCAGCAGGCCAACAAAAACACATTAAGAAATGTCAAAAGTATCAAGAAGGACCCAGAAAATTTCAAGGCCATATTAGAATCTGTAGCCCCCATCACAAATGGCCCATTCACTTTTTGAAATTTTCAAACTACATAAAGATAATCTACCCCTCATTTAGATATAGTTAAATATTTTTCATAATCTTCTAATTCCTGGAAAAAATTTAGCATAAAAAGAATAGAACATAAGTGCATTTAAAAGCAAAATGGAAATGCACTTCTGGGCTTGAAGGTTTCATCTACAAATGCATTTAGCTCCTTATCTGCCAGAAAAATTAATGAGCGATGTATCCTCTTTTTTAATTTTACACATTTTGACAGGAAGATCTTTCCACTATTCTTCTGTACTCACGACAACCTTCTGAAAGAATTCCTATTTGGGGTCTATATTAATTAATTACTTTTACTCATTCCAAAGTGAACTGTGAATCAGCAGAGAGCTCTTCAACATTCTTCAGAATGTTGAAATACGGAAAACATTTTGGGAAGTAACAATACAGAAATATCCGAGCTAGCCCTGACTTAATATCACAGTAAATATGGCTCTGTGGCACTTTCCACATGCATTGTGAGCGTGTAATACCACGAGGCCCAACACAAGTCGTGGAAATATTTATTCAACATATCTCTGTTGTCACAGTGAGTCTGCAGCCATAAAAAGGACCAAGAGAGAGCAATACTGCCATCCTCTCATTTAGCCAAGTCCACATTACCCAGCAACACAGACATAGCAACTCTAGATTTCCTTGTTACTATAATATACCTAAGTATAACTCAGCTAGCTTTCACTCATTTGAAGAAGTAAAATACATCTCTCTTCCAGCTTTACAAGAAAAAAAGGCCCACAGATCAATCAAATATTGACCAAAACCACTGATTTAAACATGCACACACAGAAAATTATTTTGTCAGTCTGAATTTCATATATGATGTTTGATTCAGTCAATATGTCTATGGGCAATTCTCTACAAACAGCATTTAAGTATGCAAATGTTGGCTCAACAGTATTCTGTAACCCACAAAACTGCTGAGTATCAAAGTTGTTTCTGTGAGTGATTTGGTATCCTATATATAAAACTGTAGCACAAGACAGTAACTATATAAAAAGATTCAGTCTAATCTTAGCATTCAGTACTTTAAACGTGGGGTTTTTCCCTGGTATTTTGCACTGTCACCTGGTTTCTTATTTGAGCCCTCAGTAAAATGAAACAAGGAAATATAAGAACTGCTGGAAGCTCTGTTGTACTATGCTCAGAGAGCAAGAAAGTTGCCATACATTTATGTACAAAAGGTCCTTCTTCGATGAAATGCAATATTCCATTGTTCAAGTACCTGTTCCTGCTAAAAGACAGCACCATTTCTCCCCTATCACTTCTCTTTTCCCTCCTGTGCATAGATGATCAACCATGTTGCTACTGCAGTTGTGCCATTCCTTTCTACTGATTTTCAGTTATGTTTATGAGCTTCCAGTATCTAACAATAACTTCTAGTCATGCTTTGTTTCTTGAATGTATGTATAAATTATTTTAGGCAAGCACCTACATGGGTAGATGCAGGCAAAGCCAAATGAACCCTATGCTCTAAGCCTCAAGCCTATGCTGCAGTCAAATACAAGCTAACACTGACTCAGAAGCTGTCTCAGGGGAGCACAGCTGTTAGCACAAAGCTAACAAGTTCTGCTACTTACCACATGCTTAGCCTTTTTCTGTTTCAAAGAACAGTATTTTCTAGCTTTACCTAATAGAAGAAACACTGTCAAAAAGAAATGGTACAGAATTGGGAAACAAGACTTAATCCTATCCCTGTTTTGCTATTGACTGAGGACAAGCTAAGCTACTGATTCCCATCACATCATTTGTCTGTTTTATTCATTTACACTATAAGCTCTGCAAGGCAGGGAATCTCTCCTGCAAACTGTTTGCAAAGAGCTCCCTCACACAAGGGACTCAGTTCTCTGAGAAAGAGGAAGTCTGTACTAATATAATACTACTGCTATTATCAGTAGTAAGTTTCAAATTGCTTGCATTGAGCAAAATTGTTTATCAATACCTACTACAGACTTTACTACCAGAAGCTTTGTTAACTAATTTTGCCATTCTCTGAGGCAATGACAACCTATAAGCAGTCGCCTCCCATTAGAACACTCCAAGGTTCCTGATATGCAGTTATCTCCTGTTTATTCTCTTGGTGACTCTGTTATGGTTCTGTTCTTTCCATCTTAGAATTGCTACAGGAAGATCTTTCCACTATTCTTCCATACTTATGAAAACCTTTTGAAAGAATTCCTATTTTTGGGTCTATATTAATTAATTACTTCTACTCATTTCAAAGTGAACTGTAATCAGCAGGGAGCTCTTCATCATTCTTCGGAATGTTTAGCACCCTTTAAGTGACTCTGTTTTCTAGGCTTTTAGGAATCAGCTTATTGCTCTAATTCCTTTTTATGAGATTCAAATTTGCAGGTCTCATTCTTCATCCAGCCATTACCAATCTTTGCTTACCATGGCTCTAATTTCACTACTTGTCCCTTAGTCACTAGCTTAGATACTGATCTCCCCTGTGCACAGTGGAATCAGTGTCTAATATTCCTTTCTTTTCTCAAGGAAAAAATACTCATCTGCAGTACCAAATTAAATGTCTCCACATATATTTCACTTCTATCCCTCCTACAATTTTTTTACTGTTGTTGTTGATATCCAATTACTTATTTAAGAGCTTGACTTGGCACTTTCATTCTTAAAGTAATTTCTCTTTAACATCTGTCCATTCCAGCTTCATTTATTTTTTACAAGTCTCAGCTACCAGGAAAGATTTTTCTTTCTCTCCAAACAGGAAAACAAACACAGCTTTCACATTCTCAGCTATGTTTTGTATCAGCTGCCTGAGATTCTAAGGTAGCTGTCAAGCCAGATCTAGTTGTTCTGTGAGCTGCAAAACCAATAAAGTTTGCTGTCCTGAAGTATTTCCTATATCCCTGCCCCATACTCCTGCAATTACTGCAGCTTTTCTCATGTCCTCTATAATCTCATTATCTGTAATACCATCAGTTCTTTTTTCTGACCTCTAGATTCTTCCACAATACCTTGGGCAAATAAGTTCAAAAGTAATTTATGAAAAACGGAAGGACAAAATGGTTTTACCAGAAATTCTATGCTATTGTAAAATGAAATAACTTTAAAGCATCAGCTGAGTAGAATTTTTCTTATTTTGCATCCAAATCCATGAATCTAGAAAACAAGAGTTATTTAGTTAATTTGCTCATATGTGATGCTAATTCTGAAACTACAGATGCAACATAAATGCCAGCAGTTAGTATTTCACTAGCACCCAAGTTTTTATTAGCTTCTTATGCAAAAAACCCAGACAGCTTACCACAGGAACCCAAACACCTCAAATACTCAGCTCTTCCTCTTGTGTTGACAAATTTCCAAGATAAATAAATATACACAATTAAAAGGAAAAAAAAAAGGAAACACAGTAGCAAAGTGTGAATTGTACCATCCGAAAAAGCTTTTGAATTTCCTATCTGATTTAGAAACCAAGAGTCAAAGCAACGAATATAGATCCAGTTTACTAAATAATAGGAAGTCTTGACTAGACATGATAATTATGACAAAACAAGGAAATTACATCATCAGGAGGTCCGTATATCCAGAACACAATTTTTAATTTACCCTGGCAACAGACTGTATATTGTAGTCAATAACAAACTTGGTTGCAAGTGTCAAACTGGGCTGAAAATCTGTGTTTCATACTGACACAAAATGGCAGTACTACCAACACCTGCAGCTTGCCAGGAAAAGTGAAGTGGTTCAGAAGCTTCTGCCACAACAACACAGACACTCCAATCTAGCAACTGGCAACTGATAACTTCTACAATTCACATGATTGTTTTTTATTCTTACACTTTTATATATATGCTTTTACATGTATGTGGAGCACACTGCAGGTATGCATCAACACTATTCACAGCTGATGCACTGGAGACTGACAGCAATTCACATTTCTACACTCTTCCTTTGTGTGCTGTAACTCCCTAAAGCCCTTTCTTTACAAAGCAACAAATACCATATCCAAGGAGAAACAGTGATAGGTCATCAATACATTAGTGACTTTCTGTACTCAGGCTTAGCAGCCATTCTGAGTACAATATGTCTGAAATATGCGTACTAATAATCTGAATACTTCTGCATGTGAGGGATATTTTATGCAATCACCTGCACTGCTAGAAGTTGTATCTGCAGCTCTTTGATATCACTGTAGAAGGAGGGAAATTTCATTAAATCAGTATTTGCACTCTGCTGAAAGGCCAGTAGGTTTCCCCAGGTTTCCCAGTTGTCCTAAATTTGTGATCTTATGCTAAACCCTGGCTATTGGAGTGATCTGCCAAATGCACACACAGGATAAACAAAACTATTTATAAAACAACTGCAGCTGCACTGATAGCAGTAGCAAAGAGCAACTTGAACCTATCTTTCAGTGCTTCTTACTGCTCACTACAGATGAACAGCCCTCTGCATTTATTGAAGAGAACGGTTTGCTAACCTTCAGGAGCTGAAATTCAGATACCTACTTATAGCTGCCCTTCTGTGATCCCTGCTCCTCTTTTAGCTTCACACATTTATGAGCTCAGTGGTTTGGAGAACACTTTTGTGGGCTTTCTGATCTGGAACCAGCCCTCCAGCATCACACACCTGTGCAGGCACAGCAGCACACGGTAAAGCAGCAGCAATGTAGCTATCCTCCAGGGGTCACAATTGGGTTACAAATTCTATAAAATGTGATGACTGTGCAGCCTGATTTAGAGCAATTTATTCACATCCTTCTTCATTAAGATTCAAATGGAATAAGTAAGATAGAAATTGAACAGATACAGAAATTGTGCATGGCTTGCTTCTGTAGTCAGTAAACATTTATTCACTAGGCACAGCTCTCTCTCGTGCTCTCTCTCTCACATTCTCTCTCTTTCCCTACCCTTCCTGCTTGCTGTTTTAATGCATAATTAAGAAGGTCAGAATTAATGAAGCAGTGTGGAGTAAAGTTCAAGGAATCCCCAGGCACTATTTATTTTATTAGATCCCAGGCATGAACATCAGATTGGCAGCATTAGAGGCAGAGGCAGTGTAACTGGCAGCAGTCCAGGCGAGAAGCTACCAAGGGATTCTTACCTGCAGTGTCAAGTCATTGCTGAGCTCCCTCCCTGCAAAAATCACCCGCAGCTGGTCAGCTGGAACTCCCTGTCGCTGGGCAACTGCCTCCTTCAGCTGGAGGATGCTGGAATCCAAACCAACCTCCACGGGGAAGCCATGGCTGGAGTTGAACCTGACAAACACTGAACGAGAGCAAAAGATGGTTTTAAGCGAGGATTTCTCATAACATGTTTCTACTAGAGTGATGGTGGGAGGCTTACTCTTCAATTACAGGAAGCATTTACTATTTTCAGAGAAAAGCTATTAATACTCCAGTGTGGTATTTTTAACCCCTCACAGAATAGTTAGTGACCAATAAACAAAACTCATGTGTTTCCCCTTGGCAGTATTAGAAATGACACAGAGCATTTAGAACCAAAAGAAACCCAGCTAGGCAGCTGTCCAAGTAGTTGCTGCCTGGCACAATAGATTTTAAGTTCAGTCCTAACCTTCACAGGCACAGGGCACATGCACTTTCTGTGCCCCTCGTGCACTGCCCAACACATGTAACAAATAAATGCAGGAAACTGAGGTATGCTCTGGAGCCAAATATTAAATTAAACAAGGGAATACAATTCCTTGCTACAAGGTAAAGCATAGTCATATAGACCGGTTCCACACAAATATAATTCTACAGAAGATAATGATGGAGAGGAAATATCACGCTAGAAGAAATCAGAACTACAGAATTCTATATTACAGCACAGTCTTTTCAGAGTTCACTAAAATATCTGCAGTACATAACTCCTGTCAGCATCCACCTTCAGTGCAGAAAATCACTACTGCACCAGTCATATCATTTTTAGAGCTGCAGCAACTGGTTTATACACCCAGAGAAGCCTAGCAAACAAACTCATAAGCTTCCTGCCACTCAGCTGGCAGAGCTGTTTTTCATAAGGAGCCTGAATGTGCTCGTTGAGCCCTTGGTCAAGGGAATGACTGCAAGACCTATGAAACAAGAAAAAGAACCTCATTACATCCATATCAGTCACGGAGGTTGTATGTACAGTAGACATGTTCCCAGTGGACTGCTTCGACCAATACCTTCACAGACAGGAAGCAAAGGAATTAGCAAAACTCAATATAAAAAAAAATCATTTATATCAATTACACCTGCCACCTAAACTACCTGGGTATTGATTGCAACAACCAGTCTTTTTAAAGATTTATTTCCTATTCCCACTACAATGTTTTAGCTGAAGATGTTGCTCCTTTGCATTTTTGTTGACTGACAGAAGTGTAAACTCAAAAGTACTTGAAGAGTTTAAAGAAATAACTATTTTTAAAACTAAAAATAGTTTTATTATTTTTCCAATGTACAATCTACCTGACAACTCCAAAGGTGTCAGATCCTTTAAGAATATTTGAATAAGGCTGAGGTTGCTGCCATTGTTTTTCTCAGCCAACCAATGTTGTAAGCATTTGCAGTTTCACATCTTCAATTCAGATACGGCTTTAAGGGATACGGCCATATTCCAATAAAATTAAATGCAACATTTGAGTTTTGTACTTGAAAATACCCTCAAAATTCAGGGTAAGATTGCACAATGCAGTGATAGGCAGGTGTCCTAAAATGTGTTATGCAGCTTCCTGAAGTACATTTTGTTATGGAGTTTGATTTCTATTAAAGGGTGTTCTGGAAATAACTGTGCAAGTTGTATATTCAGACTGTTCAGAAGAATCAGTAGAATTTGAATTTTATTTTGATTATGGTTTGGAGACCAAAGGAGGATGTATATGACAAAAAGTAGTTACAGCCAATGGCAATTGAATATTTCCCATCTTTCCAGGAATACACAAGGCTCAACTGTAAATAATATTATCCATGTCAATAGCAAAATATATAGTTAAATCAATGGGGATTATACTTTTTTAATATGCTACACTGTGACTATATATATGTCTATGTATATTTATTATATTTTATGTCTATCCATTATATAGATATGCTCACATACACACATAAAATGCATACATGTGTGTCTCCAAAGAGCTCTTCTGAACTAGCACATAACCCTCTTTCTCTTTAGTCTTGCAAAAGCCAGTGCTATTGGTTTTGGAAATTAATTTAAAAAAAAAAGTCAGCAGAGGCAGGGACTGCAAATCAAATATGGTAAAAGGAAAGTGCTTGATAAAAGAAGTATAAAAAAAGCACCAGTTAAATTATAATATAATTTATATTATAAATACCATAAATACCGCTCAGTGGTATTTATGTATTCATTTTTAAAGGCAGTATAAAACCAACATACTTCCTGGAAATGTAAGTCAAGTTTGACATCAAGAATCCCAAATCCTTCTCTCAAATAAATTTATTTTTATTTAGTTACAACAGGTATATTCTTCTCCTCCTAATGTGTATGAGATACCAGAAATTCAGTCTCACAATTCTTACCACAAGCAAACACGGGAAATGAGTGTGAGTGCATCTTTTTGCACTTCACAGCACAGAAGCCTGGAGTCCTAATTCAGAAAAAAATGCTAAAATGCCAAATTTGCTTGCTGGAAAAATCTAAACCACAAATATTTTGCCCTTAAGCACTTTATTCTATTATATAGTTTGCTATCCAACAACTCTTTTTAATGTAAAAGAACAGAAGAGACCTTTGCTCACTTGCACAGAGCATAAAAAGATTGAATACAAACCTTCAGTCTGTGGAATAAAACCAGAATTTCATTAATATAATATTTCAAGCTGTCTTTTTAGGAAAAATAAACTTATTTTCTTTTGACATTTAACCTCAATAAATAAATAATCCATACCAAGCTGATATTCTTAACAACACATGTAATTCAAGAGATCACAGGTGAAATTGTGCAGGCTCTCCAGACCTCTTCCAAACAATACACATATTGAAAAGATTTAGAATTTAAAGTTAGTCCACTGGAATTTAAATAAATATTGACTTAACAGGAGATAAGAGAATTTACCTGAGGCCTAAACTGCTGGCAGAAATCCAAAAGAAATAAGCAGAATTACTCAGACACAAGCACATGGTGCAGGTGTGTAGGGGAGTTGCAGAATTTCAGTGAAGGTTGGAAGAAACCTTCGGGGCAGGGACCCCTGCTGGAATCTCAACAGGCCACATTCCAGAGTCCTGGGATTCAGCAGCCTGTCTTCTTTGACAAGTCATATCAAAAGTTCCAAAGCTTTAATCCCCTTTGTTATTAATCCAACAGGTTTTCCAGTTCTTAATGGAGAAGATAAATGTCAAATACTGGAGAAGCTTAGGCCTTGCCTGTAAGCAAACTGTGAAGGCACAGTCTTGATGCAGAGAACCAAAGCAACAGAACTGTGGCAAGAAAGAAAAGAAGTTGTAGACGGCTTTACATTGCTGCATGCACAACACAAATTTCCTTTTTAGTTTTGACATACAAGAGCCAATTCTTTATTTTTCCTAAAGTAATGAATTGCACAATCCTGCTTTGCAGCACACTAAAGAAAAGCTGTAATATAAACATATCATTTAAGGCAAAAGAATGCACATATTTGAAATTTAAGATCTTAATAAGATCTAATTCCCCATTCTTCCTATGGAAAAAAGGTTTTAAAAAGTTTAACCTAAAGACAGCGTAAAGTATGGGAAACTTTTTTTTATTATTTTTAAAGCCCTTTCTCTAGTGAGGTCAGGCAAGAAGACCTTTGAAATGTTATTTTCCAAAGATTGGGGAAAAAAATCTTGTGACAATATCTGCCTATGATGATCAGAACCTCTTTGCCTCAGCATGACTTGAGAACACAACCCTTCTTAGCTCAAAAACCTACATCTAGACTATTTCGCACTTGAAAGTATTATCCCTTCCTTTTCAGTATTAAATTTTTCTCATAAACTGGGATTAATAATTTATCCAGTATAGCTAACCAGCTTAGTACAGATTAAAACCAGAAGAAATCACAGAAAGGATAAGTAAAGCAAGAGAAGGTAGGAATCAAGACAACATAAAATCCTTGCCTCCTGATAAAGTAGAGTAGAAATGTTCTAGAAGTCCCTCTTTTACCTATGAATCACCTCTCAAGGCACAGGATGAAGTCAGCTGTTCCAAGTATCTTTTTTATTTCAGTGAATAAAATAAAAACATATTTTTCATATCCCTGAGGCTTCTGCATCTTCAGTCATACAAGATATTGTTCTAGTCTTTTAATCTTTAGACTCAATTAGTATTAGATACATTTGTGGACACTTTATAAACCCCAGTCAGTATCAGTTGCTGCTTGGAATTTCTACAACCTAAATTGTAGAAATGCAACTGTAGGATATATGCAGTCTGAGAAACTATCAGCAGAGCACAAGATAATGGGATGGCACTAAATCTTATTCCACAACTTTTTATTGTTATTTCCTGATGCTAGGGGAACTGAAAAAAAGGGAAAGAAGTAAAGTAAAAGACTAAAGAGAAACAAAAAATTGAAAAATATGGGTTGAAGATACTTTGCAAGCTGAGGTCAGGACTGGAAAGGAATAACTCTGAGTTGTGTCAGGCTTGTATTACACAACCAGTCAGTACATGTTAATGAAAGTTCAACCAAATGGTTAAACAACTTTGTGCAAAGTTCTTTGAACTTTGACTTTCCACAGCAATGTAAACAGCCTGGAAGTGATGTTTTTCTTCACATATCTGTGCATTTAGGTTCTGCACTAGAACAGGAGACCTTCCCAACACCTTTAGTTCCCAAGAGTACTGGAGAGCAGCGTGGTTCAGTCACCTCCACTTCAGTTTCTAGCCTACTTCAAATATATCAAGTCCCACTTTGGCGGCTGTCACTGTCACAAAGCTCTGGCCAACTGGCTTGTCTGATTTTTTTCCTTGACTAAATATGTGATAAAGTCTTGTAGTCATTGAAATAACCCATATTCCCATAGCAATTCATGTATCCCTTTCATCAATTAGCAAAAATATCCTAAGTACTCTCCAAGAAAACTCTCAAACAGATGTCTTTTCATCAAAAAGTTGCCAAATTCTGACAATTTGGAGCGAAGTTGAGATAGTAGGATCCCAAATTTGATGCCCGTGCAATGAACATTCTGCCAAAATTTTCCTTCTTTGGAGAAGGAAATCCAGCTACAAAACCTCTGCTGTCTACACAAGGAGGGAGATAGTGTCTCAGAAATAAATGATTTCACATATTTCAGTCTGTATGCCTGAAAATTAACAGCTTAAACGCTGCCTCAAGATGAGTGGGTTGCCATTGCAGCTATCAATGCATTAGTGTGACATTTTCCTGGAAAAATGCCCTGGTGTATGTTTTGCACCAGGTCCAGAGTGACAGGTATATGCAATGAAGTTAACCCTGACTTAATGCTTTAACACTCACTGCTGAGCCATAATAACTGGAAGGATTAGGTCTCCTCCATCACTGCATTTGTGAAATAAAATTAATGCACATTAATGTAAGCCAACTTCACAGTCGCAGCAGAAAAAGAGCCTACACAGGCAATAAGTGGCAAGTCATTAAGCTGGAGTAATTTGGTTGCTTCTGATCATTTGTAAATTACCTTCACCTAACGAACGATTTTATGATGTAGTCACACAGAGCAATGTAGTAATCTAAAATAAACAACGTCTATAAAACCCCATCCTTGATGAAAGGAATAGACTCTCTGGAAAACATCTTTAGTGCTGGCTAACACCAAATGAATATCATAAAAAATGCTCCCTGATCTTTAACGCAAATTTTAAGATTGAGATTTCTGATGGTTTTGTTTACTTTTAAAATAAAAATAACAAATGTCTTTAGATCAAACTACTGTTTGGGGAAAGCAAGACATTATTATTCATAAATTCTAAATATGTACCGGATGACAGTTTACTACAAAGTCATGAGCAGCACAGAAAAGATGAGTAGGGACAGGAGATTCACCTCCATGACAAGATTTAGAAGGCATCATATTGAATTTATATGAGCCATGTTCAAAAGAGGCAAAAGCTCTATGCTTGACCACACTACTAGCAGCAGGCCTTCTGAAAAATTCTGCCAGAGAAGTGGTGGATGCACAACGTATGAATTTGGCTCAAGGGGAGAAAAGAAATGGGCAGTTTCGGGCAGCTCAGCAATCTCTCTACTGGAAACAATAGAATAATATACCCAAGTATGTAATAAATAGTTTATATGTACGTTTTGAGCTCAGAAAAGCAACGCCTTTCAGTCATATGCTGAGCCAAAGAGGAACTTATGACTACAAGGAAAGTAAAAAATAACAGATACCGTCACACAATTTCCCTCTCTCATTTTTAGGAAAATACATTTTAAAGCTCCTGTCATTTGAGTTAAAAATAGTTGGAAGGACATCAGAGAAAAATATCATCTATGCCTGCCCTATGGTCCTTCTTCAGAAGGGTCTCTGCTTATGGTTGCTGCTGGAGACAATAATACATTTACAGCTGGTTTTTGTTTTTTTTCACAGGGGTTTAACAGTCTCTTCTGAAGAGAGCTCTTCTGTAGATGTCCTGGGTTTATGTTTCCATACACATACTCCAATAGAATGTAATATTGAGTAACAAGCAGGCAAGTTAGTAGTTTCCTCCTGACTCTTCATGCTACCAAGTAATCCAAACCAAGAACAAATAAAAAAGACTAGAGCTCAGCACTAGTCCTTTTTTTTCCTCCAGAGCTATGTGTGCACATACAGTTGCTTTCTTCTATTGCAGTGAGGAAATTTTTAAACTCAGCAATTCTCACAGTAACCTAATTTTGTTCTAGGAAGTATGCCTTTTAATCCAAGACACATGCTAAATTTGTCTAGTAAATTATTTCCTGTGATTAATTCTCTCAGTTTTACTATACTCTTTAAGCTGGAGGAGTGCATAGCTAGCTAACTCAACGCTACAATTATGTTGGCATTTCCTTTATAAGTCTCTTTAAAAATGCTATTTTCCTAGCTATTTTTGCCCTGATTTACTGGCTGCTTATGTCAGCACCAAGCTGCCATGAACTTCCTTGATACAAAATCAACCTAAATTCATGTTTCATTTTAAATAGATGCATACTGTTCTTTAATGTGCTTGGATATGGATAAGAGCCTTTCAATTCCACATATTTCAAGACATATGCTGCAGCTTTCTGTATTAATAGGAAGTATTACAGTTAAAAATAAAATATACACTCCTGCAGCTTTTAAATTACCCCTGTCCTGTGAAAGAATGGGTCAATATTTTTGCAAAGACAGCATTCATAAGAGAGTCAGAAAATCTGAAGTAGGACATACTGCAATAGCTTTAAGGTGAAGACTTCAGTAGGGCGATTCCACCATTTTAACAATTACACTTATTTGCAGTTCCACATGAAAATTAATATGATTTTCTTGTAGCATCTACATACATCTAAATACCAGAAGCATTGTTGGACAGCTGAAATTCCAGTCAAACAAATGTATGATAAATACAGCAGCTGTCACACTTGACTAAAGAAGGAGATTTCTCACCTTGTGAAGTATGTTAGATGCTCATATAGAACAAAACAAGTATAAAAATTTATAAATCCACATTATAATGTGGATTAAAATGGCATATATATCATTGGAATGGCTATATAGAAACAGATTAGTTCCACACATAACATAAGACCAGAAATCCCAGAGAAAATGTATCTTCATACCCATCTACTGACATGGAAACTTTTGGTTTCACTTCATTTCATTTTTACAAGAACTACAACAAATAACACCCAGCCAAAACACCAGGGAATAAACATTGTTCCAGCATGGTACAGCCCAGGACAGTGGGCTGTACAACCACTACATGGTGAATGTATTGCTTGAAGGGAGAGGATGAGGCTGGCTGCTCTGGAGAACAGAAAACTAACAGAGCTTCTTTCCTTGGTGTTTGCAGATCTAATGTTAGCTTTTGAGTGCCCACATTTCTTTGTTTTACTCATCCCATTAGAGAGGATCCCAGTATCATTACAATCATGTCCTGATTTGTTTTAAAAAGTACAATAGGTAAATGAAATTGATTTTCTTTATTGAAAACTTAATTTTAAGGTGACATTCTGCTATCTCTGTTTTCCTTGAGTATCTTTCCATTTTACCAATTTACTGATAAATAGTTCTTGACTAGCAGAAAAATAAGCTTTGATGTTCTGGGACAGTCCATTCCCTGCCCTCCAACTTTAAATGCCAACCTCACCCTACTCCTTTCAAACCATGAGTACCATTTTTCCTCCCCCAAGACCTCTTTCTCACAAGTAAAACTGTGGCTGTGGCAGGGCAGCCTGAAGAGACACTATCAGGGAGGACACTGGGGACACAACCAGCTCTGAACTGTCCCCGCCTGGCTTCCCCAGGGGCTCCACACTCTGCCCGGGGCCTCTGGGGTCACGGTCCCTGCCTCAGCCACACCATTTCTGCAGCAACGTGGTTGGGTTCAAGTTGAATTCTTAAGGCAAAGTTGAATTCTTAAGGCAAAATTACATCTGTTAAGGGTGTAATATGAAGATGAGTTAAAGATCATAAGTAATTACACTAGCTTTAGTAAAAGTATCTTAGCTGACACTACAATTTAACCCCTTAAATCAAAAGAGAATTGCAAAATGATGGGTAGCCAAAGAAATTTTCAATTGTGTCATAGGAACGTGTACCCAGCTTTTCTTCTGAACTTGTAAAAATAGAAGTTCTTGTAGCTAAATTTGACGATTTACCATACATAGAAGATAATTTTGTCCCTCTTGAGTTTTTCAAAGCTCTTCCCACCCTTATTTGGGTTCTTTTTTACCATCTACTTTTCCTATCTATCTCACAGCCAAATAAAATAACAAGCACCTCTAAGTCACTGACACAACAAAATATCCAACAGACACTTTTGAGAGGAAAAAACACATGGCCCAAACTGCCTGCCAAAAATAGTCTGACATTCCTACTATAAAACTGCTAGTTAGCAACACCATTTCAAATACCTCAGTGTCACACAAGAATCCTAAAAGCTCACTATATTGTCTGAACACACACACAGAGGCAAATTTATTTGCCCTGTTTAAAATTTACACAATACAGTAATTTACAATCTCCCCTTAAATATGTTAAATGTATTATTTTATATATATATATATATATATATATATATATATATATATATATATATATATATGTTTAAACCCCTAAACTCAGATGCTCTTATTTCAGCACAGATTTCAAATCCCATTCACTGAGTAGACGTAGGCATGACCTTGCTAAGTAACAGTATGACCTCCAATTCACAAAAATGCTTACTGGGCACACATGATTCAAATACTATGAAAAAAATGAGAAGTAAATACCCCAAATAATGAAATGCCAAAATACAGTAGGAGGTCTCTCAAGAGACTGAAAAATGGTGATATTCAATTGAATATGATGTGATGAAAATTGAGAGATATTTCACACACAAGCACCTTTGCTTCTGGTTTGTTGTTGGGGTCTTTTTAAACCAGCTCTAGGCAGACTGAATGCATGTATAAATTATACATAAGCACAGCAAATACTGAAGACCATGTGGTGCTATGCTGTGCCATAAATGTACTGAATAAGTTTCTTGCCATTTTACAATTCTCTGACATTCTGTTTTGCTGGATTTACCTTTACTGTCCAACACATCAGCAACTTTGAGGAAGACAACACAATGATTTCTCTCTTGGTTAAATCTAGGTCCATAGATGATGCAAACTTAGATATTTCAAGGCTTGTAGGTTTAGAATTTCGAAGTATATTTCACAAAAGAGCTAAGACACTATAAGGTATTTTTAAATAAAAGACTAAGATTTCTATATAAAGTAATTCAATAAATTTAAAAATGGAGGCTTCATAATCTGAAGTTTTAGCTTATTGTCATCATAGACCAAAATGTCTTAAATATGAGAATACAAAAACCGTTCATCTAGTTACGTCACAATTCCCCCAGAAAAGCAATTTCTCCTGCCACCTGTACTGAAGCCAAAGATTTTCTGGGCATCTATAATTTTGAGAACGCCAAATAAAGAAAAATATTCAAAAGATTTGCTAAGTCAAAAGCAAGACACACATAAACTAAAAAGTGAAATAACAGCTGAATTGATGATGACAGGATGAATCTGTTCCTTCTTGCTTGTTTTAAAACAGTTTTTCAAGTTAAAATATTCATTTTATTAGATCAAAATTAACACATTTCCCCCAGAAAAATTTCCCAGGAGCTCAGAATGCAAATTCAAAGAATTCTGAACAAGGCATGAAGCTAAAATTTCTGAAGGAGAAAATTAAATCTATCTTTGATTACATGTAATTCTCTACGTGGGCTATTTTTCATTGGAAAAGCTGAAGCTTTGTGAGAGGCAGCTAGTACAGACTGTACCTAACACGTAACCTTTGTGAATGGGTCACTGATGCCAAAACATATCTCCATAGCACAGTTCCACACAGTTTGAAAGAGAAGAGTTGTTCTTAACTTTGATTTTAAAGGCTAACTGTGCTGACCAATTATTTCAGCTTGCTGAAGAAAATGTAGTAGGCCAGTATTAAGTTATTATTTTGGGCTGTGTGCTGTGTTTCCATTGTTCCTTGATAGGAGGAATGATGCTAGAACTGAGCAACTTAGTTTTCCATGTGATTTTTCCAAAATGTATTTTAAAGCCTGAAAGAATGGGCAGCCTTTTTTTCTGAAAAAAAATACAAGTTCATCATTCTAACTATGAATATTCCCAGAAGAAGATCCATCTCAGTCATGAGCACCTCAATACTTCTCAAGATTTCCTTTCCTTCTGTCTTTCTGACATACCACAGGGAGCTGCAGATCATCACTCCCTGTGCCAGTGCATTTGTCAATTAGTTTGAAGGAAATCACTCAGCACAAAAAGCAGAGCTTATGATCAGACAGGAAATTATAATCTATTATGCAATTTTACTCTTGTCTGTGATGGACTGCACATCAAAGGGCCACTCAGTGGCAGCCACTGATACTTGTTAAGGTAAAAATAGTTCTGCAAAAGCAGATGGTGGAAGCAGATACCAGTAGATCAGAAATGCTGAGTCTGAGTATAGCATACTTTGGATGAGCCTTTTAGAAATGAACCAAAAGGATTTTAACACATAATGTTCCTTTACAGTATATTGGCATTACAAACTGTATGGTGTTCTCAGATACAGTGGAAGCCTGCCAAATTCTGATCACAGTTTTCCCTCACACCCTATTTAGAGTGGTATGGGTATCAGCACCTGTAAATAGGTAAATTTTTTCACAGCATATGCTCCATACACAGACTTTATCAATATATGAATTTAAGAGTATTAATAATTCTGTATGCAAACAACCCTATTGAGCTCAATAAGACTTTTAATTTTTTTTTACAATGATTAGGGATAAAATGATTGTTATGTATAATGCCAACATGTCCATCCAATAACACATTCTTAACACCTTATGAACCCAATTGTGTTGGCTTAGGCAAGTGACAGTTGTGAGACAAGAACAAAATCAGAACAAGATTTATTTAAATAAATCCATTAAATATTTTAAGCCAATCATCCAACTGAAGACACAACTTTGTAATGGCATGTGGGAGCCCTGAATAGTGAATGAAATTAAAAATGAAACACCACGGAAAGCTAAAGGGCCAAAAATTACAGAAATAGCTAATTTGGTTAGATATTTAGAAAGGTATTTGCAGGAACTTAGTAGCAAAATTAAATTAGTATAAGAAGAATAAGAATTATGCACAAAATATTGCTGGTTTAAACTGTGTACGACAGGCATTAGATATAAATGTGTGACAATGTTTTTGTAATCCTCATTGTAGACAAGAGGAGTAAAATTTGGACATATTTATTCTTATAAATTATTGTCCCCTACAAAAAAACTCAGTACTTTTCTTTAGGTTCTCCTCCCTCCCATGAATTAAACATAAATTATACAGCTGGATCACAACTGAACAGTTAATAATTCTCAGATAAGAAAAAATTATACTCATTATGGAAGAAGAAAGATACATTAGTAACAAAAATATATTCAAAAGACTGTGAACTATTATGTATTTATGATATACATATACTGGTAATTGCAAAATGGCGAATATTTATCATCACATAGATGAAATCCTTATTTTCTTTCTCGAAAAACCCCAGAAGACCTAGTACTTGTCTCATGATTTCCAGAGAATTTACATAGGTCATTTTTATGGGGAGGTTTTTTAAATTTGCCAAGGACACTGTTATTAACAATGCACCCCAAGTAAGATTTTTTTTGTGTGTGATTAATGTGGCTGAAACAGCAACAGCAATTAACTGTTACACTGTGTTAGTGAAACTGTTTCCTTGCCATGATAAACAACTTCTATAAGGATATTATTTACAAGGAGCAGAGAAACCAAGAACTGTATTAAATCAGATTTTTAAAGGGAGTGTTAACCTTCCCCAGCATCCAGCTTTTCTGAAGCCAGCTATTTAATGTGCTTTTCATTCGCAAGCCTTACTGGCCTAGTAAGAGGTAAGAAGAGCTAGAATCCTAGAAGTTTCTGGCTTTCACAAGAAAAACAGGACAATGCAAAAGAAAAAGAATAATGAAATTAAGAGAGAAAAAATTCGAAGCAGAAAAGAAATAGATCAGATGATGAAGAAAAGGCTTTTCCAGAATTAGAATCGTAGAATCAAAAATTAATTGAGTTGGAAAGGACCTTAAAGATTATTTAGTTCTAAACCTCCTGCAGGGACACCTCCCATTAGACCAGGTTTCTCAGAGCCCCGTCCAGCGTGGTCCTGAACACTTTCAGGGATGGGGCATCCACAGCTTCTCTGGTCAACCTATTCTGTTTTCAACATCTAATCCAAACCTGCTCTTGTTGTAACCCATCCCTAGTTCTGTCACTACATGCCCTTGTAAAAAGGCATGTGTGTTGTAGGCTCCCTTCAGGTACCAGAAGATTGCAATTAGGTCACCACAAAGCCTTCTCTTCCCTAGGCTGAACAAATCAAATTCTATCAGACTTTCCTTAGAGGAGAGGTGCTCCATCCCCCTAATCACCTTGGTGTCCCTCTTTATGGACCCACTCCAACACTGATGTCCTGGGGACCCCCGAGCCGGATGCAGCACTGCAGGTGGGATCTCGCCAGGGCAGAGGGGCAGACTCCCCTCCCTCACCCTGCTGGCCACACTGTCCTGGATGCAGACCAGGATACAAGTGACTTTCTGGGCTGCAAGTGCCCGTTACTGGGTGCAGCCTCTCATGCACCAGCACCCCCAAGTCCTTCTCTTGGGGGAAGGACTGTTCTCCATCTCTTCATTCCCAGCCTGTGCTGATACTAGGGGTTAACCCAACCCAGGCACAGCACCTTGCACTGGGTCTTGACAAACAGTAAGATGTTCCCAAGAGCCCACTTCTCCAGCTTGTCCAGGTCCCTCTGTACAGCATTCCCCATCCTTCAGGTGTGTCAATTGCACCACTCAGCATGGTGTCATCTGCAAGCTTGCTGAGGTTGCTAGAGAGGACCTAGAGTCAGTGCATTATTCGGGGAATAAAACTGAGTGGTCTCCATTTTCTTGTGTAATATAGGCAACTCCTGAAGCAGCACAAAGCTTGTGTTTACTCCGGGCTGCAACAAAACAGGCTTGCAAAGAAATCTCTAACTGACACTACAGCTAAGGATACAGGATAGATATCTGCAGAAAGGAATACATTCCAACACTTTTACTTTTAATGCTTTTCTTAACTGTTCAATGATACTGCATATTAGCATTTTTTTAAGAAGAAAGAAGGAAAATAAAAAAAATAGCCCAGGTAAGAGATTGCAATCACTTCAGTGGAAGACAACATGCAAAACTGAGTCCATTTTTCACTGTGTACCTGCTAAAACCTTTCCATTCCCTGCCACAGGTCATATATTTTACAAGGTTAAATACTGATATTAATTTATCATATAAAAGTGCCACAGGGAATAGTCAGTACTAAATTTACAAGATGCAGATATTCATTTCATATAAAAATTCACAAAGTCATTCCATAAGAGTTGTATAAAGCAATAAAAACTTAAAAATATAGTTCTACCAAATAAGCCTGTATCATTAGCCAAAGCACTGAACAAAAAATTAGACTCTCGACACTTGCAGGAATCCTAAATTAGTACATGAACAAAAGGACATTGATACAAATATTAGTTTGAAACACTCTGGCAACATCAACATTGCTTCAACAGCCCTCCTTAAAGTGCATGAGCTTAGGTGAAACATATTAGAAATGGTTAAATACTGAGCAAAGAATATCTGATAGTTCCTTTAGGAGTCACTTACCCATATGCAAAAATTGCCTTTATATACGTGCACTGTATATAGACACACACATATAACACACACACTGTGCTTGCATATTTATGTTCCTAATAAATGGGAAAGTTTCAAGTGTCTAATTATTATGAAAAACGCTGAAAGCAAAAACAATCATTACAAAAAGACCTGAAAAAACCTTGTTTTCTGGATTTTGAAAACTTCCCATCCATAATTCAGCTACAAAGCTTATCACACCATATGTGGACTGGCTTCCTTATTCTACACTGAGGGTAACTGAAGGAGACCTGGGCACTCATTTTTGGCAACACTCAGAGTGACTGCTTCTAATATAGACCTAACTGTTAAGGGATTGTTGAACCACTCCTCACTGTTGGGAGCAATATCAGCAGCTGAACAGAGCAAGATGGAACACCCAGCGCTAAAATCCAAATGCTAAATTCTCCTGAAGACTTTTGGGTGATATGGAGAGAGACCAGACTAGTGTAGCCCCATAAGTATTTCACTAAATCACCAGTACTAAATGTTTGTATGTCACTAAGTAACATAAAGAGAAAAATGTTTGGATCATTTTGACCTTTCCATTAAATCTCTATTTTACCGCAGTTTAAGAACCAGTATATGATAGAAAAATTATGTGAGGAATCATTTTATTTAAAAACTGGAGCCAAAAGCAATACAGCTGATACAGTGTATCAACAATAATGACCCCATGAAAAACCCCCCAAGAATACCAGGGGATCAGGAGCCACAAGATTCATTCTACATGCTAGAGAGACAGACACAGAGGCTGTGCTGGATGTACTGTAGTCCAACAGCAGGACATTAGAGTAGCTTTCCACGGGGTCAATTTTTATTCAATTATGATGATGTTATTAATCCTTTTATTTCCTTGAATATAACATTTATCTAAAAAAATCACCATCTCTTTTTTTATCTGATCAGTCTGAGACTTACAGCATCCACAGTGATTGCTGTAATCCTAAGAATTTAAACCAGCTTGCCTGAAGAGGTTTTAATCTAGTGAACTATCACTGTAATTCCCTACATGAGACACCTGTGTTGCATTTATGTGTGCTGAGAACTCTAGCTGCACTCGGGATACAGCTTGACTTACTTGTAGAAAGAAGAATTTCTTGCAAAGACCCCTGTAAGGCTCGCCAAGGTTGTGGACAAAAATTATCATAGAGCATTGTTTTGAGGAACTGTGATCAACCACTGAAGCCCTACAATGGGAGAAGACTGAGAGGAGATGGCCAAGGGCAGTGTGCTCCCCAAGGCTCATGGCAGGATACAGGGAGTCACTGGTGACAGCTGCTACAAAAACAGCTGAACAACCATACAAACAGGCCCACAGGGGGACTTTGATCTAGATAAATATATCAGCTTAGTGGATCAGCAACTGCTTGTTGTCGTTAAATGAACCAAGCAGTGTTCATCCCCAAGTTAATCCAAAGAGACCAGAAGTTTTCCTGCCTGTGCTGGACTAGCACCAGAGGTGTATTCACATGTCCACCAAACACAGAGGAATCACATTCACACTGTGATTCAACTATATATGGAAACTGTTGTATTCTGCCAAGTAGATTTTGTCCTGGCATTGTGATTTACATATATTGTTGTACTGCTCTACTAACTCAGAAACCCATGCAACATCATACAACTGGGCTCCAAAGGGATTATTTTCCTATGCTTTACATAAAATACCAATTTATTTACTTATACTAAATCAACTTTGAAGATCTAGAAGACTATGATGCAGCAGGGAGAAACAGACAGTAACAAACTGTGTCTAAAGGACAATTCTTAATACAGCAAATAAGACACAAGGGATGCCTTACTGTGTTTTCCCAGCATTGTGAACTAACAAAACCTTTACTAATCAATATACCAAACATACTAAATAACAAAGTCAGAAGTTCATACACTAGAGATAACACAAATGAAAACAAGCCCAGTATTGAAATGTGACCCTGTGACCTTCATTTGGTTCTGCAGCTCTGTTATGAGGGGAATTTACTCTCCCCTGCCTCCTCACTGAATAGGTGATACTTCAACAGGTCATTTTCAGTAAATTATTTTCAGCATTAGAATTCATCAAGTTAACAGTGGTGATAACTGCAACAGGGCTTGTTCCCTAAATAGCGTTACTTTGTTCTATGTGTCATATCAGAGTAAGTTAAAGCCCTTTAAGCAGGCTTTTATGCTGAGGCAAAGCATACATTAAAGTGATGAATTGGTGGGAATCCTGATCAGAGAGAGGTAAATTTGTATTTCTTGCTTGAATAAATTTTACTGTCTTACATTTGGTTTGTAGAGTACAGGAGCATACATTTGGTGACAACACAGACTATTCAAGGAGGTGGATGCTCAACCAGCTCTCAATCATACTGTCATGACTCAGGGAGTAACTGTGGTTTTTTCTATTGTTTGCAGAAATAAATCATAGCAACACAAAAATGACATGCTATATTCCTTTTAATTTTATCTGCATATATAATGCATTTGACATCTTAAAAATTAATTTTTGTAATAGCCCCTTCTAGTTGAGGAATAAGTCATCTCATTATCTGCTGGCCTCTGGCACTAACATCCAGCTTCTTTTACAAAACCTTAAAACCCGTACTGTGGGGAGGCTAAATACAAAAAATAATAAGCACAGTTCTTCAATAATAGATTTGTTTTGAGCTAGGAATTTCTGAATATGATTACATTCAGAAATATTGAATTAACTTTAAAAATTCTAAATAACTTATGTTGTCAGAAGGGATTACAGATGTTTTCTTCAGCTGTCATGCCAAATCATTCCCAGAATTCTGATTATTTAAGGACTAATGTATATCCTTGGGAAGGGGAATTGAAGCGCTATCATAAAAAAACCAACCAACCAACCACGTAATAAAAAAATCCCATTGTACAATATTTCCCAATTAAAAAAAAAACATATTGTCCTTCTGATAATACACACAGTGATGGTAACAACATTTCAACACCAGATTTCTCTTGAAGGTCACCTCTAACATTCATTTTATGTAGCCCTTCTCTGAAAATATATCCACACACTGGCTTCCAAGTAAGGTCAATCTGAATATAGTACCAAGCAACATACTTTGTCTACAATTTTAGTTCTTGTGTTTTGAAATATGTTTACTAATGCTGAGCATGAAAGAAGAGAAGCAAGTATGTACAAGGGAAACAAAAATGCTTCAGGAGCTCCACAGAGACCTCAAAATAATGCCTAAAGGTAGAATCAATCTTCATGTTAACAGAAATGTTGGGGCAGCAATTGTCTCTGTCAGAACGATCATTCTCTCAGATAACAACAGGGTGACAGCAATCACGGTGAGTTTTTCCTTGGGCAATCTGCATAAATACGAAGACAACTTGTTCGGGCCTCGCTCCTCACTATCTACAGACTCCTGAGAGGGAGCACACGCAGCTGCCTGGGAAAAGCAAGGCAAAACCAGAGCCTTTGAAGCAAGTTACCATTTCTCAAAGCAGATCCAAATACTGGGCACAAACTAACGACATCTGATTTTTTTTCTTTCCTTTTTTTTTTCCTACTAAAACCTATCCAATCCTAAGAAAATAATTCGCATATTCAGTACATTAAATAAACGCAGTGGTTGGATTTTCCAGTTTTGAGCATTGACTTTCATCAATATGGTGTGAGGCAGGACAAAGACTGTATGACCAAGAATACCCCCAAAAGCTTACATAAATACTGCTTCATCAAAATTATCATATCAAGAAATCTGACTTTAGTCACAGATATCACAGCTTCATTAATCAGCAGTTGAAGTATATAAATCTGCATTTTGGGAGATATAACTTTTCCAGAAGCTTGAGATTTAACATCCACAGTTTCACAGAAAAAAACTTGAAAAAAAATAAGGAGAATGGGGATTACTGTTTTCATTTTCAAAACATATGCACATCAAAATTTCTTTGATATTCAAGCTAATATAATAAAGATCCTTACCATGTAGGAAACATGATTTATCACCCTAAGAGACAACATGCAACGAGGTTAGGTTCTCAAAATCAGTGGACTTTAAGCACTACACCTAGACTGACAAAAGAGATACTCCCAAAAATCTCTTGAGCCACAATCTGTAGACAAAGGAAGTACAACTGAGGCAACTATAATCACTTTTAGGGTCCATTAGAAGATAAATTGCCTTTCTAATTAACACTATTCACAAACAGATCTTGGAAATACTGTGCATACTTCTGTGAAAAGGATTATGTAAATAACATGTATTTGCAAAATTGTTGACTTTGCCAAGACTTCTATTTATTCAGTGGAGCAATCTAGCAGGTCTGTGCAGTAAATAATGTAGGTTTTAAAAATCACCATCCATGTGACAATATAAATTTACCCAAAAGCCAAGCTTTAAAGTTTTTTTCATATGAATAATGTATACAATAAAAAAAAGGAAAATGCATAATTAGCATCTGACCAGAGATATAATATGTATTTTCAGGTGAGTAGTGTGTACATACAGGATGCAGCTGATGTAAATTTTTATATGCAATTACTGTTGCAGGTAAACACTGCATATTTTATGAGTTTGAATTAGTGGAGTGACACCACAGTTAAACTGAGATGAGCTTCTAACTTAACAGATATTTTTTGAGCGCTCTAAAAATCAACACACATGCTCATATTGTCTAGAAAATTACTGTCTTTAAATGGTGTAGAAACTAAGTTTGCTACTAAAATAAATAGTATTTTGTTACTGGATTTTTATCACTTTACTTATTTAAAAGCGAAACATCCAACCAAAATTAGTTTTCTCAATATTCTCTTTCAGACCAACGAAGTATCCATTGCCTTAACTGTAGAAGGAACCCAGATGAACTGGTTGGCCCCATTACAGCAGTGTTGTTGTACTTAGTCCAAATATGTGATTGTGGCATAGTTTTAAGGAGACAGGATGCCTAAAGGCTACTATAAAGAGATAAAGAGGAGACAGACTTGAAGGCTCTTCCTCAGATCTGAAATAAAAACGACAGACTTCAATGTTATATGGAAGTTGACATTGATGAATCTGTTTTGACGACCGTGGACCACCTAAAAGGGATAGGTACACATTACAGTAAATTGTATTAGCACTAGAAACGTTATTGGAAAAAGTGACAGCCAATGAGGTCCTAAGGAGTTGATTAGTTTTAGCCATGTAAAACCCTAATTATTTATCCGGGAGAGTATTTGAGACATATAAACTATCACAGACAGAGCAGTCATCCAGGCTACATCTGTAGTCAATGGAGATAAACTGGTAGGATAAATGGCTCTGTCAGAAATTACTCAATTTTTTCAATTTGAAAAACTGATCTTAGATCAATCCTACCCTTAGTAAGCTTTTCCTGAAACATTGTATGCTATTCCCTCACCAGATTCATACCTATTTATTCATTAAGTCTTAGCTACAGGTATATGTCGTACATCCTCCATACTGGGAAGCAATGCTTGAAGAAAATGTTAGAGATTATTTATACAAAGCATCTTCAGATTATGTGACACATTACAGCAATTACTTATGAACTCTGCAACAAGGTTTCATTCATCTTAATGCCCTAATGTACAAACCATAATGTTTGGGTTAATGGCACCTCACTAAATGTATCCATATACATATGATAACGCTCGTGGACGTGGATCTGCTGCATATATTATCAGCCTCTATCCCCAGGCTTCTTAGTGAGCTATTGTCCACAATCTAAAAAACAACTAAATGAATCTGATGCTACTTTCTTAACATTTAATAAAAGGTATAAGATATTTACAAAGCATGTAGTTCAGTAGAAAGATAATCCTCTAGTAAGCTTCAATAAAAGATGTTGATGACATTTGCTGATCTTTCTACAGCCTTTTCCAGGAAAAGACCTCCAGTGTTAATGTAGCATTTTAATATTAGATGGATGTACTAGACAGTATTCCAACAACAAATTAAATGTGCAGAGTTATATTTTTTCTAGTAATATCCTTCCTTCTTTCATTCCAGCATAGTCTACAATTTATGTATAGCCCTTAGCTATCAGCAGTCTTTACTCCCACAAAACGACAATGATTTTTTTACAGTATAAATGCCACCTTCATGTAGCAGAGAAAGAACAGAAACATTGGACAAATTATATGATTATAAATGGTCCTTCAGGAAGTCTATCTGCACTCAGTGTGAGAACAGAACAACTGTGCCCCAGTTCACAGCTTCACTCAAGTGGACCATAATTTCTGTTAAAACAAAACAAAACAAAACAAAAAACAAACAAACAAAAAAAAAACCCCAAAAACCCACCCAAAAAAACCCCCAAAAAACAAACAAAAAAAACCCCCAAGAAAACCAAACACCTATGAGAACGTTACAAAATGAGACGACTTATCCAATTGAAGTTTGTGACATGCACACCTTATGGATAACCAAAATTCAGTGCTGGCTCATACTTTTTTTTTCTTCTAAAACAAGCCACAATTAGTTCTATCTCTTGGTAAATTTATTAAATCTCTTGGGAATTATTTAGCTGAAGTGTGTTAAATAAATATAAATCAATCATTACCAAACCAATGGTGATGTTTACTGAAAACAAATTAGAAAGGTTCTAACTAGAAAGAAGAAATCTGCCTCTATGCACAATTAAAATAAATTCCTCCTCTGCATTCCTCTGCCCTTCCCTCCAAAATATTCCTTCTTCCTCTGAAGTTCCTTAACAAATGCTTATAAGACCTTTACTTCAAGACAGAAATTATTTCATGTTTATAAAGGCCTGACTTTGATGTCAAGGTTTCAAATTAATAGATATATAAACACATCTGTTGACCTATCCTCCAGGATTGAACCAAGTCAAAGAAATGTTAAACGGCCAAATCTAAAGCAAGAGTCCAAATATTCTTTGTGTTTCCAGCGGTTATGAGCCTGCACTTTCTTATACGGGCAAGGTTATTTGAGTATTTTCAGTACCTTTGTTGTTGCTCATCCCTTTTCTTTGCTAGAAATAGTATGTTTCTGGTTAATGCAGTGTCTTTTTTTCCTACAATTTTCTTGCTAAAAAATATTATTATATGCCCTTGCAATCATATAACATATAACAAGTTTTCCCATAAAATGAAAACTATTAGAGAAAGCAACTGTCTTGGAGAAAGAATGAGCTCTACTTCAGTCTGTCAAAAAACTCCCAAAATCACACTGCAGCTCCCTCACAGACTCCATGTTGTTGACACAAGAGAACACCTTAAAGGAGAAGTGCAATTAGCTGAATGGGGAGCAAACCAACCAGTGGGACTTTCCCCTTGAATGATTGCTTCACATCATCCTGCAGCTAGTAAACCTCTGGGAAGCTTGGATCTCAAACAATAGAAAAAGGCTACTGAATGTACAGCTGGGTGTATAATACCTGTGACTGCTAGAGATGAAAGCAATGAAACAGCAGAAATAGGACAGAGGGAAGAGTTATGCTGTTCTCAAAGAGATGGTAGCATTTTCTGAGATGATTTGGAGGACTTCTAGAAACTCGTATGGAAAGGATGGACTTAGGGTGAACCGAAAAAGAAGCCAAGTCATTGGCAAGTATACCACAGAAGAGGTAAGTAATATAAACTAAGGGGAACAAAACATGGTACTGAAGAGCCAAGTTCAGAATAACAAATCCTCCTGGGCACAGAGGAATAAAACATCTTCAAGAAAAGAGAAGGCAGAAAGGCTAATAACATTCAGGCCTTAAATAGCAAAGAGCAATCTCACCAACTACAGCTCAGTTGAAATACCAATCAAAACATCTGAGAAGACCAAGATCAAAAAATCAGTGCATTTCTACTTAGACACCAAATAGAATATGTAAATAAAATGGAATGCTTGGCTCTAATTGACAATATTAACTGAACAGGCATGTCTGGCACAACTGAAAGGTGGTTAGCAGGAGACTTACGAACATGGTAATAACTTAGATTAAAACAGACTGTAAGAAGAGCCTGTGAGGAATTGTTAATGAATGCTCAAGAAAATCTTGAGACTAATAAAGTTAATTGAATGAACATCCATCATGGAATTTCTACAAGTTGAAAGTTACTAGCTAAAAAGTAGGAATATAGATTGGGAATATAGGTACAGATACTGTATCTGTCTTTTGACTACCATAACAACAGTGACTGAATTTACAAAAAAAAATGGTCATTGAGATGTAAGAAGAAAACACACATTAATGGGAGAATCTTCTGAACACAGTCTCATATCAGAGAGGACTATGATGCCTTAATTTTCAGATACCATTAGTGACCTTCTCTATTTCTGAGTGTAAAGGACTCCCCCCAGTTGAAATACAAACTGTGATCTTAGCACATTAAAATTAAACAAAGAAACCTCTTTACTATTACACATTAAACATAGTAAGTCCAAAGAAATACAGGAAGGGAAAATTAATGGAAATTAAAAGAAGAAGCTAAAAGGGTGAAGCACTCATATCAGTGAACTAAGTGTTCAAAGATTCAAGCTCAGAGTAAATGTAAGCCAGCTCTCATGAAAACTTTAATCATACATTAGAGAGTCAGGAAAGTTACATGGCAAAATGAGAGTCTATTTAAATTAAATAAAAGATGAAGGTTTGTCCATGTGATGGAAACATTAAAGGATGTGCCCTCATAAGTTATATATTTTTGGGTTACAAATGCAGCCCAACAGGATTTTGAGAAATAACTTGTAAAAGATAAAAAAAATCAGTAAAAATTTCTTTCAAATACATTTTAGGTAAGAAAACTGCTATGAAGTCTGTACAGTTATTGAATGATAAAAGCATAACAGAATTTCTCAGGAATGACTCAGCTATTATAGAGAAAACTCAGATCTTAGGGTAATTTGCAGCCTATGTTCAGGAGCTTAAGTAGATCTAACTTTGCAAAAAAAGAAACACAGAAACCTTATCAAATGGAAAATGTGAGTGAGAAAATACTAAGACATAACAATAACCAGCAGCTCTTCAAGACTTCTGAAGAAACTTAAAATATATAATTGTAAGCCTACCAGCTATTGGATGCAAGACATAATTTAAGTCAGGCTCAAATCAAATGTGTCCCCAACTTTGTACCAGTGGCAGAATATGAGGGAAAAGGAGAACACAAGGAAATTACACATCTCCTGTACAATGAATAAGTATATAGAGAGTTTTGGTGGAAGGAAGTATTACGAAGGTATCCTTGGATGGAAAGGATGACCATGAGAAAGAAAAGCAATCAGGTCAAAAACATGCAATTGGATTAAAAAACTTTTCACTATGTCCCTTAAAAGATACTTAAAGAAACTAAGCCTATAATAAAGAGAAATTCTCCTGCATGGATTATTGATCAATTTAAAAACAAGAGGGAAAGGACACAAATGAGGAATAGGTTTGTGTAACACAGGACATTACTGGTAGAATTCTGCAGTGGTTCATGCTGGACCGTCAGTTGTTCATGACAATCATAAATGATAAGGGAAAGATTTGAAAGGTAAAGAGACAAAATAATTTACAACATATAAATTTTCTGATATAAAACAAAACAATTCACCAAAATCACAATATTGAGAGGTATGTTGATAAGATGAGCCTATAACAGATTGGAAAACACAGGAGTAAATGTGAACAATGGGTTCTAAATGCCCTCTATGCCTGAGGTTAAAGATTATATGTAGTTCATTGGAATAATCAAATTAATGTCAGTTTAAAAGGCAAACTAGAAGTAAGATTTATATTAAAAAAGGAAAGGTATAAAGACTAGAACAAAAAACTTCAATTTTCTACTGTATCATTATAGCATTCTTTCATAATTTCAGCAGCTGAACAAAACTTTTACCTCTCCATTTCATAAAGTAAAGTAAGAGCAGTCACTGAAAATTGTGATAAGAATACTCAGAGGTTTATTATCTATTGAGGGAGAAATTAAACTGACTGCAACTTTTCACATGGTAAGAGAAAAGTTCAAAGATCCAGGGTTACCTTGTATCTTATAGAAGTAAATATGGGATTGCAGTCTTTAGAGAGAGGAAATTGGCAAAAGGATCATTTGGCAGTTTTCTTGCTATTGTCTTTTCCTTATTATCTATTACAAGCTACCATTGGAGATAAGGTTCTGGTATAGATTGACCTTGGTGTGATTCAGAATAATCAAGTCTGATTTTATATTATTGCCTTTTTTTATATTATTGCTTATGACTTGAAGCAGCTTAAATTTTAGTCACATTGAAAGTGGGGGGAAAAAAAGTTCAGAAGTTGCCTAAAACCAGTGCAATTTGAGAATATACAAAAACAGAGCAGGGAAAAATGGCAGACTCATTGACAAGTGGAAAGTGGGAATTTGAAATTAGATGTGGATATGATCATCAAAAAAAACACAAATGGAAGAAAGAGGCCCTGAGGGACTCTTGTATGACCAAAAATGGAAGTGAGAGATGGCAAGAGAAATAGAAGGATGAGTGCCTTAAAGCTAATATGGTTTAATATGATCAACAAAATCAAAAACAGATGGAAAGCAAGAAAAATTACTTGGAGGTTCTGAGAAATTGTGAAGACCATTTTGAGATTCTAGCCTTATATTTGGATCAGGAAGATAGAAAGAGTAAATGTTGGACTGAACTGGATGTATCTGGAGTGAGAAAGCAGAAAATCAAGGAGATACCTAACAAAAGGGGAAAGAGATGGAGAACTAATTCATGGATACTGAAAAAAAGGATGAATAGAGTGAATGGAAACCAGAGAAAGACAAGGACAGTTTTGTGAAAGAGAAAAGAAGAAATACAAAGTGGACTGTAAAGAATGACAGGTGAGTTAAGGTTGGTCACACTGACGAGTAATCAATTGTCTAGAAAGCAACTGCCTTAGAATTGCCCAATAGTGAAATGTGCTCACAATTAAGCTGTGAAGTAATTTTATGATGAATCATCTACTGTATTAAGTAAATATGAAGAGAAATAAAGTATTATGAATCAATAACATAGATAATCAGCAATGGAGAGAACCAATTTGTCAATAAGTACATATGTAATTAATCAATTATGGGATTAAATAATTATTTGGAAAATAAAAATAGCAATAAATAATTAATATGTCTAATATGCAAAGAATATAGCCACTAAGAAACAAAGCATGCTGAAAATATTAGTCTGGTCTTCCCTTTCACATATTCCTTATCCAGACATAATGAAGTACATTTAACTGTGAACTTCCCTTCATTGTGCTCTTCAGACAACTTATTATCTTGTGTCTACGGTAGAATTTGTTCAATCCTCAACAATATCTAGGGCAACTGAGAGAAGGAACCTAACCATTGCCATCAGAGGTCCCAATTACCGTTGGGTAATACGTTCAGAGACCTTTAAAGAACAGAGATGCATAAGCCATACAGTCTGTGCACGGCAGACTAGAGGCAGATATCTCCTAATATCAAGGCATATGGCCCAATGCACAGTAATGTCACTGAAATTTCCTTCCTTTCCTTTGGAGTATGTGCCCTGTGTCATCTGAGATGCACCGTGGCGGGGGGCTTGCATGTGGGACTGGCAAACAGAGCACAGAACACAAGGGAGAGCATTCACTTCAGCAGGTGGTGACACCTGGAGAAGCAAGAGTGGATTTTGAATGGCACAGCATGACAGTGTGTAGGAAATAGGATTAGGTCACAGGTACGTGCATTTAGGGTAAAAGTCACTATCTATTTGCTGCTCTCTCAGATCACAACACTGCAGTGTCTGTAAAGATTGTGTGTCTGGTCATCCAAATTGGAGTACAGACAGCCAAGTACTCCAACCAATGCCTAAATTAATCCAATTTAACATATTACTTAAGTGACCTTAAAACACTCATTCACAACAACTTCGGTATTTAAATCTTCCCAAAGTTTCCAGACAGTTGAACTGGATCTGCCTCAGTCTTACTCAGCAGCCTGTAAATGTCTCAAAAGCTTTTCTTTCTTGTTTCATTTTCAATTAGTCTTTCTTGAATGCGGATGATCAGAATGACACCTATATGGTTGGTGAGTGTTTGTCAATATTCTTTATAATAGAGAGGCCTCTACTTTGGTCTCTTGATTATATTACCTGATATGTTGATAAAAATAATAATCAAAACCATACAAGTAAACACAGAAGGTTAACGGGAATGAGAATACAGAATACAACATTTCAGCATGAAGCACTATCCAAAGAGTTTTATATCCCAGTATCACTGGATCACCTCCAGTCTCTAGAAAACAAGAACATGACAACATAAATCCAAGAACAATTATTGCTAACAAATGTAACAAACTCAGGAAAACAGTATATAACTGGAGCACAGCAAATGCCATGTGCATATTTAGGAAACTGATAAAAGTGATCTTGGCAATTACAGACTCATTAATCTTACCTTAATAGCGGAAAGGCTATAGAAGAAATTTTTAATTTAGAAAGTATAATTAAATCCATAAAGGTAAAGGAAAAATGGAATAAAAGGCAATTTAAGTTTACCAAGTTGTAAAGCTGTGTGCCAAGCTAAATATGTTTTTTATTTTAAGGCTAGAAAATAAAGATTTAATTGGTCTAGAGTTCAGTAGAGCTAGCACATGGCAGTGAAAGTTTAGAACATGTAATACCCTCTCTCTGTGGGTATCTCTTAAAAGCTAAAAAGGAAAAAAACCCGACGTGTTATGCTAGAATAATTTTGTTATTACAGTTCCTTAAGTATTGGCTTTGGGATTAGTAATTCTTTTAATCCTTTGACTTTATGGATACTTAATTAAGTTGTACTTTGCAATGTTGGAAGATAACATCAGTACAGCATATAATTAAAGAGATGGATGATATAGAAATTTGAAACAAGAGAAGGGGAAAATTTACAGTATTTAAGGGATAGTAGAACATTTTGCTATAAACTGGTGCCTTATTATGCAGGCACAACCAGAATTCATGCAGTAATTAATCACAGAAAGGCAGTGAGACTTTCCAAAGGACAGGTTTCCCAAATTTCTTAAAGTTCTTTAGTAATTATCAATATTCTTCTGAACATATGGACATTAGAAAAGACCATCGTATCCAGTGACGCTTCTGTAAATGTCATATATAGGTGCAAATCCAACTGATAGTCCTCAGTTTGTTTGATAGAATAATTTGATTTATTTGATAGAATAAATTACATTTATTCTATCAGCCACCACATCATGCTGAAACTCTTGTTCAATTAAACAGTATCTTTGATGACCCTTACAATATTTGACTGTCATTCCAAATGACCATCCTGTAAAGGTGGCACAAATGTTGCATTAATTTTTATTTCAGCCAGTTCTGGTCAGATTAACCAGTGTGAATGTACCAGCCAAATCACCTTCTAGAACTGATCTACTATAGCCGTGCTACAAGTATACCTTCTCCTCCCACCAATGTCAATGTTTGAAGGTTTTAGACACTGTGATTTTCTCTCTCATCATCACTAAACAATACTCTAGTGTACTCCTGAGTATAGCTTTATGGTGGAACTAAAAGCACCTTTAACTCTTGCTAAAATTCAAAACCAGTCATTCATTTATTCAGTGAAATGTGTATCAATTAACTCATTAACATGTGAGTCATTGGCCTAGAAAGTCACACAACTGAAGAACAATTCCCACCTGGTAGCAGTACTCTAGCCCCAGGGGCAGGCAACACTACTAATGAGTGGATTGTGGTTTTCACTGTGAGTTAACATGCTGCAGACCCCTAAAGACTATTTCTCCTGGAATCTTTTCTTGAAATTCTTAGCTTGAGGCTGAATTCCTTGCACATAGGTGAGCATGTAGACTAGTCAGCTCAAGGCTATACATTTGCTTCGAAATCATATCCTTAGACTTTGCAAACTCTGTATGTCTGTACTGCCTTCGGAACCATTAGCTTAGAATTCAGTCATTTCTTTTATCTGCAGTGTTTGCTAACATAACTTTTTAAAAAGTGCTATTTCTAGGAAATTACTTCCTTCTACCTTTTACCACTCATATTTTTAAATTAAAAAAAAAACCCTAATGCTCTTAAAGAGAGATTAAGGATGTCAAAATCACCCTGATCCAATGGTTTGAAGCCAAGAAATCTTTTTATACTGCTAAAATACCAGAGGCATTGCAAAAACGAGCATGAAAATGTTTAATCTAAGTTGCTCTTAAATTCTAACTACTTAGCAAACTATTTTCAGCTTATAATGTAAACATTTAGTGATACACTAGTAGAAAAATATAGGTCATATCTTTTTTTTTTTTTTAACTGGTTTTGCAAAGTGTGTTTCTATTTTTAAAAAATGAAATAAATGATGCTGTAAGACTATGAGAAACTTTGGTACTACCATCTTCCTGACAACCTGCCCAGTCAGATTGTTGTTTCTCTTCACTTTGATTCTCTTTCATTAGACATATTTATATTTAAATAAAACAAATAACATTTATAAAAGAATCTTTCACGACAGTGGCTTGTGCTTATAAGTGAGGATTTATTCTTGTCATCACTGCTACCTGCAGCAAAATGACCATTGGCTTTAATAGACAAAGGGTTTAAGAGGATTTTAGTTGAACTTCATTAATTTTGTTGCATGAATTAGGACTTGTTGTGTTTGACATTAAAAAACCACAAATGTAAAGAACTGTTGTGATCCAGAAGAAGCTGCAGTCTACTTATTCATTCACAAGCACAAGTCCTTACCTGCAAGGTAACAGAGTTTTTTCCTTCCTAGATTTAAACTGCTACTTGCACTGAATTGCTGGATGGGGAATTAAACTATTGATATCCTCACATTAATGAATTCCATATATCTGAATTCTGTATATCGAGATGAGCCATATATCTGCAACATGGAACACACTGGAACACAATGGCCACAGCTACATGACTTCAAGTCAGAAAAGTCAGATTAAAAAGTAGAGGCAACTGCCTAAGGGCAACTTCACATTCAAAAACAATCAAATCACTGAATAAAAATTACCATGGATTAGAAGTGAAAGAAAATTTCCTAGATTTCAGAACTTTTGCTTTGATTTGGAATTGAATCATACACTAATGATTTCTTTTTTCCAGTGGCTTGCAGCATTTTCCCATGGTACCCTTTTATTTGTTCACAGACAATGTCAGGTTAAACAAGCAAAAGGGGCAAAAAAAGTCCTGATATTTATTCTATGCCTAAGTTTTTTGGAAATGTATATATAGTTTTCTGGTTTTTTATATAACATTTATATTGTTTTACACAAGAGGGAAATTCTTACTTCTTACGGAGAGGTACCTATTTTCTGTGGGTTGTTTTACAATATAATTTCTGAAGCAAGGTTCAAGCATTACTTTTTTAAATTAAATGTGCCATGTGTTTAGAGCACAAAACTGGAAAAGTGATATTTGGAAAACCAATGCTAGATTATAGCATATGTGGATTATTGTATCCACTGACCTATCAAAATATTTCTATATGACATTAAGAAAGAAATGAATATATAGCTTTATTCAGTCGTGCTACTTGCGGTAGAATCCCTGGTAGTGAAATCAGCTGCTGCTATTTTGCATTTTTGTATATGCAAGACAAAATGATAGCCCTCTCCATAATAAGCATTTATATGCTTAACTCAAGACCAACAAAAATACCTAGCATTAGTGAAAATTTGGCATATAGAGAACCTAAAGAGGCTATAGGTTTGGAGCTGACCTTCCTTATTCTGGAACACAATTAATTTAGAACAGGGATTAAGCGAATTTGAGAGACAGCATTGAGGAAGCTTCTTTATTGCTAAAATATTGAGACAGAGGATTCAACCATACTGAACTAATTTTAGAAAATATGCTTTTAGCAAAAGAAAAGGACATGTACTTATTTGTATCTTACTGCCTACATATCAAAAGACAATGCAGAAATATCTTCTAGCATTTTGAATGATTAGGCTATATATTTTTCTTATTAGGTTACATTCATGAGATATATATTTAGGCTAAAATATTTTCAACCAGATAAGCTCCACAAAAAGATTGAATGTCAAAACATATTGTCTTTAACTGAATCTTTCCAATTAAAAGTACTGCTATCCTTCTTTGATTTTAATTTCATTACATACTTTCTGAGTAATGACTTCCATTTCACTAAGGGACACTTTCAATTCAAACTCAGCTATAAACTTAGCTAGTTAAAGATTCAGATTTCATGACATCACAAATTAATTGAAATGTTTCAGTGATAATTTGGAAGTTTAAAACATTCTTTTTATGATTTTACTCTATAATTAGTAGTTTTTGCTATTTGGTGAAAAGCAATTTCTGTTTTCTCTTTCAGTGAGCAGGTAGTAAAAACATAAACACATTTAGTGTAATAGAAAAATATGGCCCAACAAACAGAGCATCTCTACTCTTGCTGTGTTATACAGGACTTACTGTACTGTCATTATGTAGGACTTAAAGCATTAGGAGAGACAGACCACCTTTCTTCAACAAATACACTCTTACTATGCATATTATTCCCTTTGTCTATCTGTAACACCACAGATATAAATAAAAGCAGTGAACCAGCACTGCTTTAATCTACAAAAATGAAATACGAATATATATGATGATGACATGATGACACCCGATATTTACCTTTAAATACGTGAGTGTGTTAGTATTGTAAACTGTAAATCACAATGCTGATTGCAGACACAGTAAAGGCCACTGCATTTACAAATGCAGAATTTCAGATGTAAATCTGGAATTGGGCTGAGCCTTTTTCTTTTTTTTCCTTTGGCTTCTTTTCAGCTGCACTTGGATGCATGAGTGCTATGTTAAAAAAAAAAAAGAGCAAGCAAATCACAGTAGTCATCCCTGAGCTAAAACTGCATGATTAAAGTTTTGAGAAAGCAGAAATAAGGATATTAGTATTTTATATACATTTTATTCTGGCTTTTTCAAGCATTTTCTCAATCCAATGAAAATCTGAAGTAATTGATTTGTAAAGTATAAGTCAATAAGGGAGGACTTTTGTGAGATTACTTATAAAGATTTCTAGCCCACATTCTTGTAATCCAAGGTTATTGCTTGTATCATTATACTGACAGGTTTATCTTAATAAGAAATGTTTTGTACTAGGAGAATTTATGTTTTTATGCTCAATTACAGTTTTATGTTGGAGGTATTAAGCAAGCAATAAAAACAGCCTACCTTACATCTATTATTCATTCTTCACATCCATGGTCATGAAGGTACAATACCCTTGGAAATGTATTTCTCTTGTCCTTATTAAGCAAACAATTTGTATTAATTTTGCTTATCTCAAACCTTACCATTTTCAGATAGGAAAATAGTAGGTCATAAATTACATAACCCTACAAGAACGATACTTTCCCTTGATGCCTTCAGTTAGAATTGGATTCCCATGACATGAAACACTGCATAAATTGAAAAGGAAACAGTCTCTGCAACAAATAGTTCTAAAGTCAACAAAACATAAAACAGGAAAACTGATAATTCAAGACCCTCTGCATCTGAGAGGGTCTCATTTGGAATAAAGCAAAATGAAGAGTAAAGAGCCTAAATGAAGATTATTATCCAAGCCTAACAACCTAATTACAAATTTAAGAAATCATACAAAAACAATAATAAACATCTGAAAGGTCCCAGGATGTGAAATTTTCTTTTGTTACCCCTGCCAGTGTAGTACTGTATATGCTGTTAATGCAGATGAATAATCTGAAACAAACCTCGAGAATCACAGTTTGCTGCAGGTTAACAAGGATAAAAAACCAGCCTCAATAATTATGTTCATTACCATGATGGGTTAGTTAGAGACCAGCAAAAGCTCTAAATGTCCTTTGTAATCTCAATTAAGTTGCTACTAAGAATGCCTAAGGAGAAATTTCAACGTTAACTTTTACTTCCACATAACACTGAACTGCTCTAACGCAAACAACTCCATAGGTCCCTACCCTTTATTTCAAGTGACCATCTGAATTAACTATGCCCTAACATTATAACTTATTGGGCTAACATACAGAAATCACAGGAGAGAACCTACTACTGACCATTAGGCAGGCTTTGATTTTCCAATCTTTTACATTTTTTGTCCAAAGTGCTCATTAATAGGAAACAGGAATCTTTCAGCAGTGTGGTGATACATGTGGTCACTAAGCCCTGACGAGACAGCACAGTGAAACCTGAAGCCTGAAATAGGAACATGTAGAGGAATAGAGTAATTCATCCATTCATAACTCATCAGCAAATTATACTGCTTGGATTCCTTAAAGATGTAGCCAGTAACCAGGCTGGATTAAGGTAAGAGCAAAGAAAAATATACTTAGAAAAATCTGTTTCTTTGAATTCTCACCACGCTACAGCCTCATGATTTTTCTAGGTTCTCATTAATCACAGGGAATTCTCTCATGGTGAACTAACTATTGGGTATATTCTCATGGCTACAGTGACACCCTGGGAGGGAAAAACTCCACCTTCAGCATTCAAGAAGACCAGAATCCAAAAGCTCATTAAATAAAGTATCTACCAGGCTGAAGATATATTTAGCTATAAATGAACTTAAAAGCCACAAGTAGGTATTAATTACCAAACCCATTATAGGAAGCATTATATTCTGTAGCCAGGAGGCCCATCTTAAAACCTAGGAATGATATTATATGTCTTTAAATCCATGTTTGCCAGTCCTATATTTATATAGTCATTATTTGGCCACTGTATGAACTTTTTTCCCCCCAGATTTATTTCTGTGAAATAATACACAGTTTTGCACCAATATTAGGAAATGGCAAGGGGGAAGCTGAGAAGTCTGTTCATGTTAACATGATCTGGTAACAGCAAGTGATGTGAGAGGAATTTGTGTGTACACAGGTTGTGTGAACAGATTTTCCAGAAATGCCTCTGCTGAGAGGGTGTTTGCCCCAAATGTGAGAATGAAGAAATTAAGAGTCATGGGTTTAATGTGACCATCAGCTGCATTAAACAGTAGCAAGGCTTACAAGAGAGTAAAAGTGAGTTTGAAAGGAAGTATTTTTTTAAAAAAGGGCAGAAATCTCTGCCTGGGTGGAGACCAGCAGCTGCCAGACAGGGTTTGATATTGCCAGAAGCTGCCCCACTGGCACTAAAACCCCACCTGCCAAAGGCTGCCCCTCCCAACCATACAGCAAGGGAGGTGACAGCACAGGGTGCAACATGGTGGTCCCTCACCAGCATGTTGATCAGTGGATCACATGGAGCAGTGCAGGCAGGTGGGGAGGTGTGTGGGGAAGGTGTAACTGCCCTCACAAGAAAGGAGGGTGCGTGGGGAAGGTGTAAATATGCCAACTGCCCTCACAAGAAAGGGGGGTGCTTGTAACCTGCCCTGCATACCCCTGCGGACAGGATGCATCCAGCTGTGTGAGGCATTTGTGTGTGGTGAGATCAGAATTTCCTGGGAAAGGGTACAAAATGGTGTTCAGCAAACTCTAAGAATATGTTTACAGTCTCTAGGTGTCTCATGTTGTGGTTTATCTGTTGTGTTGCTGACTTTGATTCTGTAAATGTCTGTCACTGATTGCCAGTTAATTATATCTTGTTAATAAATCAATAAACCTCTTCGATCTCTACCTGATTTGGAAAAAAATATGCAGCTGTTCCTTGCAATGAGGCTATTCCATTTTGCTGTAATTCCTATGGAAGCAAGCATAATATGTTCTAAGAAAGCTGAGTGCCTGCCTTTCTTACTAAATCATAACTCACTTCTGAAATGGACGTGAGCATCAGGGCCAGACGGTGTAATGCATCACTATCTACACGGTGGTAGATCACAGAGAAATGGGGAGAGGTATTGTGGGAAGTTTTCTGAAGGTGAAAAAACAATCCTCTCTAGCCTGTATGCCTGAAGTTAGGAATAAATCATTGTCTGTGCCCAGCAACAATGCGTTCTGAGGAAAATACTGCCTAGGGAACAGCCAGGGTCACTGCTAGCTTTGCTTAGCTACACAGGTGGTGTTCAGGAAAATTTCATCTGGGCCATGCTGTTCACTTGACTTAAATCAGCCTTCAAAGTTGCTACTCATAGAGGAAGCATTGCAAAGAACTTTATGTAAGTTTGAATGCACTTTCTTGATCTCAAATACTATTTTTCTCTATATTACTGTTCTTCTGAATACACATTGCTTAGGACAGGTATGGATTAGAGTGTGCAAAGTGTGAATTCTTTGTGTATGAACTATATAGAATTGAAAATAAATAACCAGAATATTCAATCTGTAACCATCTATGTCCTTTTTAGCATACTTGTGTGCCACTAAGATAATTAAAATTCCTACAAACTGTGTTGAGAATAATGTACTTAATGGGACAACTTATTGCCTGGGATTTGATCTCTTATATTTGGAAAGGTGAAGAAAAAAATTTGAATTTTAAATACCTTGTTATAATAATTGACGTTTTAAAAATACAGGAAAAAATACCACATATGATATAAAAAATCCACAATGCCTCACTCCATCCCCTGCACAAATCTAAAGGGGCTATAAAAAAACCCTTTGTCACAAAAAAATTTACAAGGGCTACATAACGTTTCCTGCTCAGTTTCTTTTCTTTAATTTTTCAACATTTTGTAAGAAATTGCGGGAAAAGTATTTAAATCAAAATTCCGACCCATTTCAAGAGGCTAAAAATGAGTAAATGACTGTAATGCACTACCATATTGCTAAGTGCTCCCTCATGAGGCTCACATAACCATCCTCAGGACAGATTCATTTCCTAAAGTACTACTTTGAGAGTTCACACATCAACCCATAAAACCCCCCATGTTTCAGGCTTTGAGAAACACATTAATATTATCAGCATTAAACTGTTTTGCATCACGTAGGACCGCTACTAAAGCTCATAGTCTCTGGCATAGCTGCATGAATGTTTATGCTCTCAGATACAACAGCTGCCAGAGCTCAGTAAGGTTTGGATGGTCAAAGAACAGAGCTCCCTATAATCTTTTCTGACCCTGTCCTACACTTTCTATAAAAGCAGTTTGTACAGACGTAAATATGGCAAAATTTTGGTCTCAGATTTGTACAGATGTTCTTTGTCCAGGAGCCATACATGTTAAGTCATTCAATTTTGGAAACAGGAAGAAATTAGGATTCTAAAAGCCAATCTCCATCCTTGTTAATACCATTCCTAAAGACTGAGAGAGGAAAATGCCACTCTGTGAAATCCTTGAAGTTCCACAATGCAAGTTAGACATGATGACTTCCATCATATACTAGGCATAGAAAATAGGTGTTCATACAATATCCATCACTGCAAGATCTTATCCCTCCTTCCTCCCTTATAGAGTTTAGGCAGAAATTAGTAGATTTTAAAACTGCAGGTATTTAGAGATGAAAGGAATTATAGATATATCATTCAGCCTGGAAGTGAACTCTCTGAAAAAAGACCCAACCTATAAAAATACAAACTCTATAAACCATAGCCATTATGATCTCTTTAGGCTTCCCCACCTATTTGAATGCAAAGTGCTGCATTATGCGCTGAACACCAAACTGTGATACTATGACATTTGTCAGGGCCGGGTATGCTCCCCACACCCTGCAGTGAGGCCCTCTGTGCTCAAGGCCAGACCTCTGGTAAGATAGCAGGCTTTCAGAAGCCTCTGCTGCCTTGGAGAACCTCACGAAAATTCTAAAAGAAGCTTCAGGAGCAGAGACTCCTCCAAGCAGCGAGGCTAAGGAGCTTCAATAGGGGCTCTGCACTTCTGAAGATGCTTTTAAGCCAAAGCTCACAGCCCCAGCCCCTGCCTAAGCTGTGCTTCTGTGCCCTAACTCTGATCCACTGACTGATGTTCCTGGCTTTACCCTGAACTCTCCTCATCACTGTGGACTTCTCTAGTGATGTGATCTGCTGGTTCAGCCTTGGTTGCTGTCACCCTTCATGTCTGGGTACTGTGTCACTGCTCCCTTGCCAGTGAGGCCACAGCTTCTGCCTGTCCTATTATCATGCTTCAGCTGCCATCTTCGCTTGCCTTGGTGAGCATCCTGCTCCTGCTGCTCCCTGACAAGATGTACACAGAGCATATTAATTAGATTGGGATTTTCAGGGGACACAGACGGGGAACATATATCAGTTCATGAGTTACAAAAATATTTGGGAAGAAAAACAAAAGCACTTTCTGGAGCTCCCAAGGAGCAGCCCATCTGAAAGATGAGAAGAAAAGAACAGAACTGAATCTAGACCACCCAGTGACTCAGTCAGTATCTTAATTTTTAAACCAAAAATTTTAGCTATATATATTGTGGAGGGTGAGACCAACTGTAGATAAACTAACTGAGGCAGTGAGCTCTCGATCAGGAAAAAGGAAAAGTTAAATGATAGTAGATTGTTCATTTTTCCAGCAGGAAAAGGATTAAGTGTCTGTACCAGCAAACAAGACTGTGAAACCCTGCATCTGAGAAATCCTTTTCCTTGCCTCTCAGAGAAGACATGCTTCACAGTTGAAAGTGCACACAGAGAGCACAGCCCTTGAGCCTCCCTCCTGGAAAGCCCAGCACAGAGTTTGGCAGTTTGTGAAAGGCTGTTGCAAAGAGATAGGACTAATCAGTTGTCCATATCTATGGGGTATAAAACAAGGTGTAAAGAAGCTTATTTGCAACAAGAAAGACTCAGGTTAGACACTGGGGAAAACTAACGGAAAAGGAAAGGGCAGAGGAGCTCTGCTGGAACAGATAATCTCAGGTGATTGTGGAATCTCTGCGGAGGGATCAAAGAAACATCAATGAAGAAACTCATTTGTAGAGTTAACTGAAAAGAGACAGAGCAGGGCAAAGGAAATTAGATGACATGTTGAAGTCTCTTTCAGTCTGTTTTTTATGATTCATGATCTCTTGATTCTTACTTTGGAGCTGATAATACTTATGTGATGAGCAATCATCCTGTCTGAATTTCCTTTGGGGAAAAAAAAGAGTCCTGGTAATCGAAACCTGCTGATAGTGCATCCAGCTGATGAGTTTTTTATTCGAATATTCATAAAAAGATTCGTATTCATGTGCAACCGAAATACATATAGTGCTCTCAGCACATAAATACATTCAAATGAGAACCAAAGAGGAAAATAACATACTCCCTTCCTAGAACTCAAAGAAAATGATCAGTAATTAAACCTAAAGAGGTGACAGAAGGGGAGAAAACTCCCCTCCAAAAGATACACCTACAGAAAATTATGGCATAGCAACTAAGAGAATATAAGAACATCCATTACAGATAAGCTGTAAAATCTCTGGTCCAGCCTTCCAGGCACAATGAAGGATTGGCTATTGGCTACAAAGAAGTGTGACATAGTGAAATGAAAGCACTAATTACTTGTTTTGAAAGACTTGAGTTTAACTATTTTTAACACCAGAATGACTAAAAACACTTTAGTACAACTGTACAAAGTACCTTATTAATACATTATTTTCCTAGTTCAAAACTGAAGGTGTACATAAGGTACATAAAACAAATGCAGATGTTACAAATGGAAGAATTGAGTACTACATCAGAATTATGTAAAAAAAGTTTTACATCAGGATGAGAAATGCTGTCAGAACATGACAGAAAAGAGACAAGATCAAAGAGAGCACATCTGAAGTTTTCCTTCACACTGTATCTAGTCTGCTATCAAATCTGCCAGTCGTGGTACTCTGTCAGACACCGAGCACCATAGCAAGGCATGAGCTGCACCATCAGCCACACTACTGCTTTCTTACTTGGATCAGATAAAGATCTAGTGAATGATTGTATACAGTTATCTATATTTGACTGGTATTTTAAATATTGCAGGAGAACTGAATGGAGTTCATTTGTTTTTTGAGACACAGAGAAATGAGCCTTACAGTCAAAAAAGGTATCAGGATTATTGATGCCGTACAATGCTGAAGCTGGCAAATACTCTCCTGTTTTAAATATACCTGTCAATAGTGAGCTACTGGGCATGCAAGGATACATAAAACTAGGCCCTAGCTGGCACTTCTTGCCTTTTGCAGCCAGCTACAGCCTGGCTGTCTGATATTTGCTATTGTCAGCCTTCTGGTTTTGGCAGTTCTGGCTTTAAATCTTGAATCCCATAAGCAGCTTCATAGGCTGTAGTAGCTTGTGTAAAAACTTCCTCACTTCACACGTCCTGCAGAATTGGGGACATGTAGCTCTTTTATTTGATAACTGTGATAAGTCACCAAAACATTATGTCCTTCTAATAGGGTAAAACACAGTCAAGAAATTAAAATAAGCACAATTTTTTAAAAAATCAAAGCTAAACATAAATATGCACATCTTGATCTATTTAAAAATAAAGGAAGTCATATCCTGCTCAGAACTTTGAAGGTGTGCTTGCTCTGTCATTGGAATTTTTTTGCCTCAAACCAACTGTAAATTCCTGACCTTCAGAAATATTCTGAATTTTTCCATACAAAGTTGCTGCATTCTTACGATCCCAAACAGATGCAATATTCCAAGAGAAATCTGTTTAGTAAAACAGCTGATGGATCAAGTCAGTATTTCACAGTAAACAGATCCAGAAATATTCTTCATATTTTGTAAAGTGACATATTGGCCATGTCTTAAATCCTGGAGATACATTTTCTATCAGTATTACCAGTGGATTAACACTACAGCACTGCAGCAGCACAGTGAAGATGTACTATTCTAAAATAAGTACAGGTAGCTCCAAATCTGTCAGAAAAGAAGGGAATATGTGTCCTAAGAATACCATATATCTTCCTGTCTTAAAAAGTCTTTGCTCCTATTACAGTGCCCTTGGCTATGTAAGAGGGTTTCCAGAAGCAGGTGACACAAAAGGACCAGACTGAGCTGTGTGTGAGAGCTGCAGGAGCTCCACCACTGTCCACATGCCCTCAGAGGTGTGCTGGCCTTGCCTGAACTCTGCTGTAGCTGTGGCTGTGCGGGGCACCTCATTTACTCCCTCCCTTGAAAGTCGCTCTTTCAACTCCACCTCAAGCCTTTTTCCCCTCTATTTTTATTTCAGTAGCAATTAGGGGGTGCAATGTGTGTGGATAAGCTCCCCAGCCCTTTGAAAAGGAAAGGGTTTAGTTAATGGCACAGGGTACGCATTCAGCACGACTGGTCACTCCCACCTCCCCTCACTCTGTCCAGATGGCACAAAGCACCAGGATTATGGACCCAACTTTTATGACAGAAGTCGCCCCATCTGCTTCTCTGGTTGTTTCAAAAAAGCTTCACAGATGAACTACATTAAACTAAGAAACTACCAGCTCAGCTGCTTGAATGTAGAGGCAAGCTTGAGTGAAAACAGGGAAAATCTTTATTGTGGAACACATATGGCACCCTCTGCTAAGAAGTGGTTTTCGTCATGTGAGAAGTCATGCGTTTCAGGCATTTGTAGACACCCATGAGATTTTCCCCTCCCCTCCATATTTAATCCATCTGTGGAGCAGTTCAGACAGTCAGGATAAGCAATATAGCCACTTGTTTATATAGAGTTTTGACAGCTACAACTTCAAAACCTAGTGCATCATAGAAAAAACCAAGGGGGAGGTTATTTTAAATAAAAAGTTGTGGAATGCTTATTTCTGTATAGTTTCAGGAGTGTAAACTTTCTATAAAAGCACAAATTTTGCATCCTTAGTAAGGACACAAGAATCATGATTTCTTTTTTCAGTACACCTAACAGATTTTAGGAAAAAAATTATTTTAAAGTAAAAATAAATACGTATTATTTTTATATGCTATTATGAGCTATTTTAGGAATTAGAATGTAAATAATATACTTGTTTTGCAGTATTACATTAGCTTCCTGATAAAGGACATTTTCTTTTGGTTTGAGGGAGATGGAAATGTTCTAATCTAGACAGACTCATCTTAGCCTCACTTTAAACAAGAAAGAAGACTGTATGGTCAACAGCAATTACCAAGCTAAGTAACATTTTCTTATCAAAAGAATGCATCAAATGTATTGACATGCTTCTACCCTACATTATGAAGGATATTTTGGAAGATCCTCTGGTAATGATATTCTGGTAATAAGAATATGCTGCTCCTTCAGTGACATTGTATATAAAAACAGCATTTAAACACAGTTAAGTCAATTTGCTTTAGGTTTTATATCCTAAATAACTCTATTATCAATACCAAAGGACATTTTGTCTCCACTATCAATTACTTTTAATTGTAATTTTCAATTACACTGTCAATTGTTCCTCAGCATAAGAAACTAAACCACTTGAGTTAGCCTGCTAATCTAAGTATATTTCCTTTATTCAGGTTTTATATTGAAAGTTGATTTTGATTAAAGGATTTTGAGTCTTTGTGCAATGCATCTTGAAATAGGTACACCTTTTTCCTCTATATTTCTAGGTATTGGTTCATTTCTATCTTTCTTCTTTTTTTTTTTTTTCTTTTTGTTTGTGGTTCTTTCTTGGTGGGGTGTTCTTTGTTTGCTGGTTTTGTTGTTTGTTGTTTTGGGTTTTTTAATGGATGTATAGATGCCTTTTGTAGCTTGCTTTCCTTTACAGGTCATGACATCAAACACAAATCCATAGAAGAAAATATCACCTACTATAATAATTCACAATGGAAAACATATTTGATGTGATACCAGAGAAATAGCTCTTGCTAAAAAGCTTCTGAGATATTTTTGTAATTTTTACCATAAATTATGTGTTTCTTCTGGGCAAAGAAGGATATACAATAGTCTGTAACACAGTAATTTTTCCATGGTACAGTAAATACAATCATTTACACAAAGGCACTCAAGAAAAAATCTCACATCAGGATGCTCTCAGCTCTCATCTGAACTGAATGCCTGAAAAGCAACCTTGCAACTTTTGAAATGCTATTTTCCTAGAGTAATACAGTTTTTCAGATTAAATATTAAGGATTTGATAAATGATGAGAAACCTTGAATTGATTAACAAATCAATTTCTCTTACTCACTATTTTTCCTTAAAAGAAAAAAAAATACAAACCTGAGAACTAGACACTAATACTCTCATTCAAAACTATACAGAAGTTTCTGAGTACATATGAAAATATCAGCTTTATGATTGCAGATTGAGAGACTTATTAGGTAATAGCTTTTCTTTTTGAGAAAGATCAAGTTTTTATCCATGGCTGCCAACTATGGACAATACTACAAAAAACACTGTAGAGATACTCACCACCAATACTCAAAGTAGAGTACCTTGTCATCTTTATATAAGAAATAAACACATTAAGAGTTATTTTTATTGGTAGTTCTTTCACTACCAATTTCTTTTCTGTGATATAAAAAAAGCCATACAAAATTATTGTGGACGAGTTGGAAGCAGAGGTTTCACAGGGTACTTAGGAACTTCCAGCTGTGCTCACTGCTGCTATGGAAGCAATGCCTTTCTTTATGATAATATGGCTGTCCAGCTCTGACATTTGCTTGACCACACATACCATTGTATCTATCCTGTATAATGACCCAAAACTTGAAAAAGATGAAGTAATATTTTTCAAAATCAGTACTAAGTAATATTTTCAAGATTGCACAATTTCAGTATATAAAGAAGCTGCATTTCCTAGAAAAATCCAACAAGTAGGAAATGCACCATCCCAGTTTCTTAGCAATACTATCACTGTGAATATTTCACTTCGCTCCCCCTACCCTTTCACATAGTCCAGCTTTTGTAGCAATTCTTTATTTAATAGAGGAACATCATATTATCTGCTCAGATATTCAAAATTCCCAGGACAATCTGCCTGGGTGTCTAGGACACCTCTGAGATGGGTCATGCCCCACAGCAGACACATCCAACAGCACCACTGTTTCAGCAGGCCAGTGAGTACTGAAGGGACAACTGTTAGAGAGTGATCAGTCTGCAAGTCTGCAACACTAAGAAGCTTCTCTTAAAAAATTGTTGGGCCCAGTCTTCATTGCTAAACATAATTTAAATTTAAAGCCAAATTTAGGTGTGGCATTTAAGTTGAAAATTATAGCTCTGATGGAAAAATAGCTTTAAGGCACTATGACAAAAATCCAGTAAAGCCAGTAGCTCTCTCTGACTACAATAGGTTAAGAAGGCTTTTTTAAAAATTTCTTGAATTATGGGATTTGTTTCCTATCTTACTCTGAGCAAGCCCAAATCTTTCACATCCAGAAAAAATATATGCATTTTTTTGATGAGCTGTTTTCTGGAACATACTTATTTCTCCTACTGAAATGATTTATTTATGTTTGTTTTAAACAAAATGGATACTGATAAGATGGTTTCCCATGCAATCCTGTAACAACTGGATTGCCTTTGTTTGGTTTTTTTTCATTTCTAATTCCCAAACTATGCTGACAAGGTCCAGTGTGAGCTTCTAGAAGATCTTTGTGCATTAAGTGACTCTACTTAGCATAATATTGTTTGCAGTGGGGACTTTGTTGTTTATTGACAGCAGATTATTCATTACCAATATAATTATTTCTTTGAACATAACTGAAAACAGTACACATGCCATCTAAATAGTTTGTCCTCTCCCAGGCAAATTACAAATGGGGGGATGCAACTTGAACTGAGCAAAGTATTTACTTTACCACTACTAATAGCACATGGGCCGTAAAGCCCATTTCCCTCAGACTGTTAGATGGTATAACACACACAACTCCCTCTAAATGCAAACTTAACAGATGCTTTCCAGCTTTAGGGTTTTTTTTTCCCAAGAATCACTTTCAAGGTTTGCACTCTTACAGCAGAACTGATGAAAATATGATTGCTATTCATGACTCCTCCTCTGCTGCTGGGTAGGCACATTAAAAAGACATAGCTGTCTATCTCAATGTACCCATGCCATAGTAAAATGTGTGTTATTTACTGATAAAAACCACATGACAGCAGTTTAAAAACAGGATTTATTCTGTCAGTCAAATTAGGGAGGCAGAATATCCTCTATGCCAAGTGATTACTGTCTGGGTCTAAGTGTGGCAAACTGCCAGATCAATTATAATGGTAGAGAAGAGGAAATATGAAGACAGATTGGCTCAATTCTAAGCAGAAGCATCACTAAAAAAGAAATCCAGGGACACTTTAATGCAACATCCAATTACTTAAAAGTGCATCTTCGGTCTACAGTGCAGTTTTTGCTTATATGGTTTCCTTCTACACAGAGTATTAAAAAAGGGAAATCAGCACAGAATTGGACAAATCATGAGTAAAAAAAACCCCAAACGATATAACTGTAACTTGATGCCTCTGAGATGCCAATTTCTGAATGTCAATTTTTATAACAAAAGCCTAGAAATATCATGGGAAAACAGAAGAAGATATCCAATAACATTTCAGATGTAATCCTGTTAAAATAGCGCTATTTACCCCTTCAATCTGTAATTGATTTCAAGGGGAAAGAAAATTGCTAGGTTACTTTTCATATGCAAGTTTTTCCTCTACTATTCATTATTTTATGGATAATTTACCTTTCCCAATACTGTAGGAAAAAGAATGGTAGTCCAACTGGTAGATTAAAGCCACCTAAAACTGATCTATGATGTTAGCTCCCTTATCATAAGAGGAAATTACAAAAAGGCAGATAAACCTGTTTTGTCTTTTCTTACTATTATTTTTATTAATAGTGGAATTCATCCTCTCATTTGCACATCTTTATTTCAGGTTCCTACAGCTGATGTGGGGAACATGCACGGGGAATGTGAGTTTCCAAGAAAAGACCAAGAATTTAGTATTCTGGAAGACAAATTCATCAGCTTTGTATGTTATGGTCTGATCACTCTTTAGATGAAACAAACTGATTCTGATAAAAGTTGCTAAGGTTAATGTTACACAAGCGGTGCAAATTAGCATTTGAACATTATTGCATAGCAAAATGATGTTGTTTTGAATGACACACATCTAAAAACCTACAGTCCTCACCATCATAAATATTATAGGGCCAAATTAAAAATGAGTATCTAGAAATAGATAAAATACAGTTATATGAAATAATGAAGAAGCTTTCAGGATTTCATCAGGGGATAATTACATGATGTTGTTTATACATGAAACTACTAGATCTCTACTTTACAAAACTTTGGAATGCATTAAAATTCAGAGACATGCAGAAATATGAAACCATGGAGTTCAAGATATTTCCACCACAGCAAAAGGAAAATTAGATCTATTATTTGAAGCCTGCTGCAGGAGGACTATTAAAAAGATGCACAATATATTAGGTCTTAAAGATATTTTTGCTAGATTTTGAAGAAGGTTTATGAAAAAAAAAAAGGAATGAAACAAGTGTTTTACTGAGACTCAGAAACTGTAAAAAGGCAAAAAAAAAAAGAGATAATAGTATGAGAGCCTTAATGTTTTTTGAATCATTAGGAAGAATTCTTCATCTTTAACAGAAGAAAGATTTAAAATGAGTAATATTGCTAGAAGAATTTGAAAATAAGCACAGGAGAATCTAATGCTAAGCACTGTCAGTTTGTACTTCATTTGCCATTTGTTAACACACCATTATGAAAATGTATTTATAGTCCATATATCTATCTTATGAATACAAAATATTCAAAAGAAAACTACAATTTTATACAATATATAAATCTGTTTAACTGATGGCTTTAACTCAGGAATCATCATACCCCAAAGTACTCTTTGTTATGGGTCCATTTAGTATAACATAAGAAACTGGAGGCAAAATATCATTCAGCTAACAGCAGCTCTGAGTAACCGTTCAGTTTCAATCCAGTCTGCCAACGTGCGGAAATTATATTTCCATCTTGAATGTGTAAGCAGGTGAATAAAACTCCCTCTATTTCCACTTTATAAATGTAGTACATGAAACAAAAAAGATCAGAGCTGGAATGCTGTCATTTTTTCTGGTGTCATTTCTTTCAAAAGGATACTGAGAAAAGATGAAGAGAATGAGCTGTGTGAAAGACTAAAAATTAGAAATAAGCTCCATTTTAATTAGACAAGAAAACTGCAGTCTGTGGTGTTTTGTTTTTTTTCTAACCATGAAGACGTTAAAATTGATGCAATTGCCAATAAAGGGAGACTAGAATATAATTATATATATATAGGTATTTTTCTGCTGAGGTCAATTAACTACTGAAATAATTTATCCAGATATAGAAGGGATACTTGATGATTTGAAGCTCTTTAGGGGTGACCAGACATCTTTCTTGAAGAGATTCTGTAGTCCAGACAGAAGTTTTGGTCATAAACTAGAAACTAGTAAGCAAAATTCTTTGACCTCTGCTCAATAGATCAAACCTGATGATTGCTAATGGTCCTATGCTGGTATAACAGTGTATGCATTTTAAATGGTTCTCCACATTACCATTTACTCTTTCTAATGTATTTCAGGACCAGAGTGATGACCCTTCTCTCATGACTGCCTTATCATTATCACTTATCACTTAGTCATTTCATTTCCCTTTGTCAAGAAAAATTCACGATATATTTCTCACAGAATGCAACTTAAGCTGATCCAGTAATTAAATCGAGCCAGACAGAGCAACTTCTAAAACACTCATGCTTAAAAAAGATGTCTCACACTTCAGGCCAATAGCAGGATATGCATGTGCAGAAGGTGAGGATGGCCATCTGCTTTCTAAGGCAAGTGGGAATGGACAACAGTCTGAAGTACCTGACAAGGTCCACAGCTCCTGCGCCTGTGAGCCAGAAGTACATTCCCATAGATGTTTTTTATTCTTATCACAGGGGAAACCCTAACCAGCTCTAAAGGCAACCACAGAATCTGTCTGCACTTTGTTCACAGACTGAAAAAAAGTCTGTATTTTCTATGCTACTTGTCTGACTCCCTTGGTACTGCCTCTACCTAAATCACTTGGAAAGTATGGTCAAGCATACTGCTGGCATATATATCCTACTTAAGGTCACATGCATTTTTTTGCTGCATCTACTTATGTGTCAAATTTACAGGCTAGAAAAGCTACTTAATTATAAGATCACATCATAGTTCAAATATCAGTCAAATTACTCATTACTAATATTGCATCCCTACTTTCCTGAAATTTACTTTATGTGGAACTACGATTTATATGACAGTTTTATGAAGTCTTATACATTGTGGTGAACAGTTCAGTTAACAAACACAAAAAGAAATTATTTGAGCAACAGCATTGGCTTTTAATGCAAGAACTCAAATTGTACTTAATACAGTAATTCAAATATCTAGATATCTGCTATAATACTACTTTGGATTTCTTTTACAGCACTAAGTTGCTCACTAACTCACTTCAGTCAATCAGTTACCCTTCAAGTACTGTAATGCAAACCATATCAGTAGCTGAAGTTAAATGCATTGCTATGGTCAGCAGGCAGATTTCTGTCTAATTGAAACAATTTATGTCATTGCCAAGTAGTAATAACTAAAATACCACGGGAGACATGTTTGGAGTGATTTTGTTTGTCTTCCCAAGTCACTGTTATGTGTGATAGTAGGGGCCCTGCTATCCAGGAGGTGGCTAAACACCTGCCTGCCCATGGGAAGCAAGGAATTAATTCCTTGTTCTGCTTTGCTTGCATACATGGCTTTTGCTTTACCTATTAACTCCCTTTAGCTCAACACACAACTTCTCTCACTTACACTTTTCTGATTCTTTCCCCCATCCCATCATGGAAGGGGAGTGAATGAGCAACTGCGTGGGGACAGCTGCCAGCTGGGATTAAACCACAACAGTAATATAAATTTTTACCACTGGATGTTTAAGTATGTCACCTGGAAGATCTACAGAAACACGTCACCAGGCTAATTCCTCAGCAGACAAACAAATAAATCAACGTTCTTCATAATTACATCCCTTTACTCTGAGCTATGATTTATTCAAGCTCCAGGAACAGCTGCTCTTCCTTGGGTACTACCTTGTAATTTGGACGTTTACATTCTAGAGATCCTTCCTGAGGCAAAAATGTACCTTCTCTTTTACCAGCTGTTTACCAAAAGGATAGTCTACTCTTCAAGTTGTTCAGTGTTCCAAGAAGGATTTCACCAAAGGTCCAGTTGTTATAAGAGAAACATGAACTTACTAGTACTGAAAAATGAATATTTGCATGACTGCCAGCATATGAATGAAGTGACATCTGGTCAAGCTGTCCTCAGTATACACAGATTCACAGACCTGTCAGTCATGGTGCTAAGCAAGTTATTTGGAGGACTCCCAGAAAATCTTAAGGACACAAACTACACTACAGAAGGCATGTCATTCCAAAGATTACATACCAGGGCACAAAATAACTTACTTTTTAAAAAGATGTGAGCAATGGCCAGGTAATACAGGTTGAATGGATTTAAGTTATCCTGAAGTAATATTACTACAAAGTCAAATCTCTGGGGATTCATTTAGAAAAAATTATCATAGGTATAACGAGTGCACGCTATGTGCATTCTAGCTAACGATATCCAACTCCCTTCCTTTAGTGCCAAAATTAGTCTTATTGCTATCATTCAGCATAAAATATGATACTTAATTCCTTTGGAAAAAAAAATAATTCTAAGAAACAAAAATAGCTTCTTGAACAGATGAACTTTGCTATCAGCTCTTCTCCATAAAGGTGTGTTTGGGTAATGTCATAAAGAAAACCATTGAGGGCAGTACAAATATAGCAGATAATTAAGCACAGGAAGAGAACTTCTACTAAAATCAATGGATTTGCATGACTTCATATCAAGTAACATCATATTTCAGCAGCATTGAATCCTTGAGTACTCAGAAGGCAGAATTTGATTTTCTCCATTCTTTGAAAGTATGAAGGGAGAAGTATGAATAAGCGATCTCAATATGTTACTTGGTATCTTTTTCACATGACATCATTCAGTATTTGAAATTACTCTAGGTTCAATTACTTCACTCTCCCATTTACCAACCTAGATGCAGTAAACAGGCATCCGTTTTTAGGAATTGAACTAATTCATCAGCCTTAACAAAGCAAATAGTTTTGTCTTCCAATCTCCTTCCACTCAAACCCATCAACCATGCCGTAAATGAATATAGCTCAGGCATCATGGAACTCTGAACATGTTTATTTTTCTTACTGTATAATTGAAGGTTGACATGTTTTGTTTTCTACTTCTTTGTGTGCATGTGTTTTGTTTTACTTTATACCCTCTATATCACTTGCAGTTACAAATGTCTAAGAGGAAAGTCTGGACTTCACAAAGCACAAATTTCCTTGCCAGCTTCAACAATTATTTCAAAGATTAATATGCTGGTTCAGTAATTCCTTGTCACTCAACCCTATTTATTGTCTCCCTCTCTCCAGGGAAGCTGTTCTTCAGCAATATCCCTCACTGCATGTGTGAAGATCACTGAACACTGTGCAAAAAATTACATTTTTAAGCCAAAACGTATTTTCATTATGTAACCAATCTTCTTAAATTAGGAAAGGAAACTAAAAGAACTTCAAAATGTTACAGTTTGCTACTTCACTGCCTGACTGAGTAGGGAGCAGCTCTGTTCATAGATCTTAAGAAGAATGGTTTTCACCTTCTTCTATTTTTCACAATTATCATCTCTTCATTCTGGAGCTTTAGGTGACCAGATAGATTCCCTTTGTGTGAATTGGGTAATGATCTTCTAGATTTGCCTTTTTCCTTAACTTTCTAAAAGTGTTTCTTTACTGCACATGGAGTTCTGTTTTCCGGTTGCATCCACAAGTGGTTGAAAAGATAAAATGAAAGAAAGAAGCCTACATCAGTTGTATGAAAGAAGCCTCCATAAGTCCAGCAGAACAGAGCTGCTGATTATTGTACACAGAGAAATCTATTTCACTTTGTTAACTTTTTCTGAACTTCAGCAGTTCACACAAAGGTTTTACATACTGAATGTAGACTTTTTATTAGAGGAGATGACACAAAGATGTTTTACTACTGCTCTCTGATTAGCTGATTTAGGTATTTTGAACAATGTTCAAGAACAGAGCTGTTCTGGAGCTACAGATTTAATACTTCACTATCAGATTTAATAATTCACTATCACGCAATAAAAATAGCTAGGTTTTTTTCCTTGCAGATTGTATAAATTAAGAAAGAACAAAACCAGTATTGGGCAATGCAACCATGGGTATCTTTCCTTTGGCGATATTAACTAGAAAACCCAAATTGTGAAGACAAAGAAGGCGTTGAGAATGTCAAAGAATAATTCAAGTATATGTAAAAATGTGGGTTTAGTTTGGTTTCAGAGCTAAACTGACTACAACAATTTTTGCCCTTTCTTCCCTCTAGTAACTTTTGAGTTCATTGGTTTTCAAACTAATTCCAAAAGAGTAGAAATACCAAAACATACAATTCCTAAAGTTTAGGGAAACCTCGGAGATTTATAGATTAGAAGACATTAAATCATTACTTTCTGAGGACAAAAACCAAAAAGAAGGTGGATATTATGCATTCCACTGGGTAAAAGGACAGTTACCGTAGATTTGTTATATCACAGAAAAAACCAAAACCAAACAAACACCCCCAAATCCAAACCACATAAAACAACTAGGAAAGAGAAGACCTTAACTAAGTAATCTGAGAGCAAGTTCCATGATGTGGGTAGTGGTTGCATCTGAACTTCAACTATCAATTGACATTGCCACAGCTCTTTTCCCTTTCTGTGTTCTGATTCTCATTCATTCCTAGAAGACCTCTTAAGAAGGCATACACAACTATCAACCATACAACACTAGATAAAAAGCTTCTTAAATTACCACATAGTTATGACTGAGAATGCAAATGTATTTCAGTGTAAGTTGTGCAGGTTAAGTGCAGTGTCTTTGGAAGTGGGTTAAGGTCTACATTACAACTTCAGTTGACATATGGTAAATAACATCCCTTGGCTCAGGCCACGGACAATTTTTATGTAGCTCCACCCATGAAAGCACTTCCTGCTGCAAAACATTTTGGCAGGAGGTGGGGGGGGTGCAATTATTAGTCTAGGAGCTTTTCCATTGGCAATTCTGATCCAAAAACTTTTTACTTGAAGGGCACATTTGAGTGCCATTTATTACAATATGAATTATTTTGGCCCAAGTTATTCCTTATATGGTGTGTACCGGAAATAACCATGGCAGATGAGCAACTTGCAGAACAGAAGTCATAAAAAACCGAGGCTGTTAGTGAATGATCCTGAGCAGATGACCCTCATCTCATTTCTATGCTGGTGTTTCTGTTTGATCCTAGGCCATCATATTGCCAAATGACAACACCCCGTTGCTCTGCAGGGGGTTGGGAGGCGAATGATTTCATTATATGAGACAGAGAACAAAATTAAATGAGTTGATAATGGTACATCAGCAATTAATGTAGTAGGGTGATTTTGGTGTGATTCACGTTCCATGACTTTATATATCTATCTACGAATGTCTTATCATGCAAGTTATAGTTTCTGACTATCATTAAAATGAATAGTTTTTAAAATTAGGGAAAAGAATCCCTGTTGAATAAATATATCTAAAGATGTGCTGGATGCCAAATGTTTCTAAACATCTAACATATTACAGAATGAGCTGATAGCAGATATAGTTAGAGAGATTAAATTTAAAGTGGACAAAATTGAGATCCAATTTAGGTAATTTATGCTGGTATTTAATTGGGATGCATTTTGGACTTGCATAAGGCTTAGACCTATGTTGACCTGTTGAGCAATGTTTGCCTGGATTTCTATTTTACATCTAAATTACAGAAGATTAAAGAAACAAAATCTTAAGAATCCCATATCTGTATTATTTAATCATAGTGAAAAGAAGTGCTTTAAGTGCTCTGATGCACTGCACATTTAATCCAGGTTCTGAGAAGATGATGACTGCAATAAGCACTGGATCAGGTCATGGATCAGCAATACATGTCAAATACTATCTCTTCCTTACTTGTTCTTAAGTACCTACAGTTATAGAGTAGAATCATGCCTTTCAGTAAGCTATTTTACTCCTCAGCTATTAAGCATCTACTCTTAATAACTCACCTAAAGTTTCATTTCTTAGCTTCAGGCTACTGCTTGACTCCAGAAAATGCATAATTAACTTTTGAGATTTTTATGTGCTCAACTCTCTCCTAGACTATTTTAATTTAGCTACTTTGGTCCCACATGCATCTTTTTTGAAAAAGCTTGTATAAATTTTATATGCTTCCTTAGTGTTTTCTTCAGTTTTACTTTATTCTCTCAAAGCTGTGGATACCATGGAATCAATATGATGAAATTAATATGCAGTATGTTATCTGTTTTATATCTCTATCTGACTCCTTGTGCTCTTTAGCATCTTTTACCCCTAGTTTTGTAATTATGGAATTTTTTTCTGAGGGGTAAGAATTGCCCTCTTTTAATCAGAATGGAAACCCCTTCATAATTCATTCTGAAATGTAGCATCTTTCTCTTTAAAGAATAAAGGCAGCTTTTAAATAGCATAAAGGAACAGTACTACATAGCAGATCCCATCAAATAGACATTACCCTATCCAACTTCAAGAGTCTGTTCAAATTACTTTGCCTTGAGGAAGTCCATATGGCAAAAGCCAGTATATTCTTATTAAGATGTCCATCACAATGATGCAAAGTATCTCCTTCAAGGCAGCTCACTGTTACTCAAACTGCTAAAAATATTAAAAGGACATACTTTAAATACTGGCAACAACAAATGCTACTTCCATTTAAAAAGGTGTTACAAGATTCCTGACTATCAAAAATAGCAAGAAATGTGGCCTATTATATAAAATATTTGTTTTCTTCAATCCAGTTATTTTAAACTTTCTGTAAGATAATCAATACAAGAAAGGAAGTTATTCCATTCAATTTTTCAAATGTTAGTGACATCTTGTGCAAAATGTTCTCCTCTTATGAGAGGCTGCAGGAGCTAGGCCTGCTTGGTCTACAAAATAGAAGACTGAGAGGAGATCTCATAATATATACAAATATCTCAAAGGTGGATATCAAGAGAATGGTGCCAGGCTATTTTTGGTGGTGCCTAGTGACAAGATGAGGAGCAATGACCATTCTATTTACTGGGAAAATATTGTATGGAAAATTTAAAGATCATGTTAACAAAATCAATTTTCAAAGCATTTGCTGGTCTTGCTGACAGTCTTTCCACTCTTAATTTCTACCTACACTTATTTTGTCCAAATCAAGATAAAAATAAAGTTATTTTCTTTGCTTTAGGTGCTTTAAAAAGAAATCTTTTCCAAAGAAGCTCTCAGGTTTGATCCTGAAAGTCTTCTATTTAAAAAACAAATAGGGACCCCAAGAAACATTGCAGGGTTACACTGAAAACACACACTGAAATGGAAATGCAGGCCACTGGAAGTGCTGTATGACATCTCAAAACTAAAAGAAACACTTATTAACTTCAAAATGTTCAATTTTTTAATGCAAATCAAATCAGGTTAATGCAAATCAATTAAAATCCCTCAGGTGCAAGAATTGTAAGAAGAAATACTAAAGCAAGTCTCCAAGATAAACACATTATCAACCAACAAGGATCAGGGAAACCAAATACAAAAAAATATAACAAACAAATTACCTAAGGTGTTGCAAAGTGGGTGTAATAATGAAGAAATTATCATTTCAACACAACAGGACACCTAATTCCTTATGTCCACATCATTATCTACTATTGCGGGCAGTATATTTTTTAACAGTTTTTCATTTCGTGTACACTCTGCACTGAGGTTTTTTTACATGAAGGAATAGCAGTTTGGTCCTTCCATATATTTGGCCTTAAAACATAACTTTTCAGTGCTGTGAGAAGTTTTATTCACAAAAAAATTTTCACATATTCCCTACTGCTTGTAAGGAAGAGGTTTTATATGAAAGAATTTTCTACTGTGGGATGAAAGAGATTAGCATGTATTCATTAAGATATAGTTACATGCTTTAAATGCTGCTCCTCAAAATGTGCAGTTTTTCCTGCCAAGACTTATTTATATATCTAGCATCTCATATTACTTCTGTGTATGAAGCACATATTAAATAGAAATTTAAGTAGAGATTTTAAAAGCTTTTTGAATTCAAAACTCAAGCCTGATGTTCAAAGACATATGTCACCTAGGTATATAATTGAAAAGGCCAGACTTCCAAAAATATTGAATATATCTTCAGTAGACTTTCCAACACAGTTCTCTGTTGAGATCACAAATTATGCCAAAGCATTTTGCACTCACTAATTAAATGTAGGTTTGCCTGTTTTACTGATGCAGAAGCACAGAGGAATTATATAAACTACAAAACAGAAATCAGTATCCCAGCCAAGAAAAGGTCCCAAAACACCTGACTTTCAATCATTAAGAAATGTTTTTCTCCACACCATGCTTAAACACAAAGGAGAACAGTCTGTTCTTCAATATTGCTACGAATATAAGCATCTAAAAATTACTTTGTCTACTTTATTTTGGCATTTCCTAAATTATATAAAAAACATTATTGGGTTCCATATAATGTAATCTTGGTTTCTTTCTAGTAATAAAATGAAACACTTCTAACTTTTAAATATTTTAAATGTAAACTGTGCTTTTAGCTTTCAGGCACTAGAACCTGTTACAAGCACAAATTAAACTTTAATTAAATTACTTTAACAGGAATTTTGAGTGTTCTGCATGCATAGTTTAGGATTGTACAATTTTATAACAAGGTTGACGTGATCAGATGGCTTGACTTTAATAGTTACCATCACATTAAGTAGATTTCTAATTACAGTATGAGTTCCAGAGAGAAAACCACAATTAATGAACATATGACCCAAAGTCTTTCAAATTTAGTGAACTGTGAGAAGTCTGACACATAACATGCCAAATGCAAGTGGGACAGAGAATGAGGAGGGTGAAGTGGAGCGTGTTGTGAATTCATGTAAAATTTGATTTAAGCTGTTAATTCAGTGCCAGTATGGGTCAATCATGAGGAAAACAGCTGCAACTGAAGTCAAGAGAAGCTGTTCTTTGACTACCTGTGGCATGATACATGATGCTAGACGACGCCAGTGCCTCAACTCATTATCTAGGTCCAGAGGATGCTGAAGTACATGTAAAAACCAAGAAACTACTGACAAAATTGAATGCCCACAGGGCAGAAAAACACAATATAAGAGAACAATTATACCATTGCCTCAAATTCAGTAACAGGAGCTCAGATATTGCGAGAGCAGATGGGTTTCCAACACTCCTCAACTAATGAGAAATTTCATAGTGGCTGATGCTTTTCCTTCTTGAAAAAATTTTAATCAGCTTTCTAATATCTCTTTTTATGCTTGGATCTTAATCTTACAATTACACAAATACTTGTCTTCATATGAATTCTTTCAGCCAAGAATGTGTCAGAAGACAAAGTTCTTAATTTTTCACAAAAATAATATTCTCCTTTCTACTTGCTTTAATTGCTTCTCTTCATCTAGGTCATTTCAGTTTTCAAATATTCCTGTGTTAGCTTTCCCAAGTAACCATTACAAGCACCTTTCACTTCTGTGTGCAAAACAGTAGAACACACTAGAAAAAAAAATTGTCTGAGTTGTTTTTTGTGGGGGGGGTTTGTCTGTTGTTGTTTGGTTGGTTGGTTTTTCTGTTTTGGTTTGTTGTTGTTGTTATGTTTTTGTTTTGTTTGTGCTTTGTTTATTTGGCTTTTTTTTCAAAAGAACCAGGTATTGTACTACAAATAAAACCAGGAAAGTGGGTATAAAAGAAGCTAATTATACTGTTTTCACCATAAAAATTAAGAGAAAACAAGAAATAATAATTAAAAAAAATCTAAGATGTACATCACTAGACCAAACCCTAAAGTATTAGATTTTGAAAAAGTGAAACTGATGCAATATTTCCTCTACTAACATCTAGGTAATTTTCTTTAAGTTTATATTTTCCACTTGAGAAGATCCAGGGGAATGATTTCTTTCCTCTTGGGGAGATCAGAACATTTTATCTCTAGTGTCATGAAATTACAAAACACATGCAACATCAAAAGTAAAACTTTGTGTCTTTGATCTCAGAATCAGAACAGACATATTGACTGTAATACTAATACACACTGCCTTTTCACTTTCTTTTATGTTCAAAGTAGACTTGCGTGGCCAGAGAAAGGCATTTATGGTTTTATGAGCTCCTGATTTTAACCAAGAGATCCAATGCAAATATACACTTTTAAAGGAACCCTGTAGTGCATAAGACACTGGAATGCTACAGAGTTCTCTCTTACTGTGCAGTGTATTCAGAAGAAGATAGGAAGAGATTGGGTGAAAGGAGGAAGCTCACAAAATTCTGCAACATGATAAGCTTAGTAAGATCTTCCAGGGAAATAAATGGAGTTCTCTCATTGCAAATAGCTATGCAGTGGTACATACCAATTGTGATTTTTTTCTGGAACATTGATGGTAGGATGGTTAAGGATTTATTAAACTTCATTTAAAAATCACATATATGTTAGAGGAAAATTATTCTTTTCACCTACTGTGTCTTACTTTAAATAAACTGCTCTTCTAAAAATTATTTTCGATTAATAGAGAGAGATTACTATATATAACAACAAGAATCAGAGCAGCATCAGGTGCACTCCTTCACTCTAGATTTGGTATTAGGGAACAGGAGGAGGCAATGCTGCAAGTCGAACAATATGTTATTAGGTCTTTTTAAGTTTATTAGGTCTAAATGAAAAACCCCCGAGCACCTGTTGAGACCTGCAGTCCTAAGATCTGAATAGTTTTATCAGTTACATGGAACTTTTTATTATTTTTACAGAAATATCCAAAGTTACTTACTCTCTTATAATAAAATAGTAAGCCATATGAACTGCAAAATCAATTTTGGTATATTCATAAGCTGTGAATCCTGTCCAGGAGGTCAGCTGCCAATACAGGAAAAATCAATGATACTTCCAAGTAGGATCAAGTGAATGTTTTTTGTTAATAAACCTGTGAAGACAGAATTTTCATTTAACATATGTAAATCCAAAACAGTCTAGAAGCTTATAAATATCTACTCCATATAGTGAATATGCATTAAAGATATTTTGTGCTTACCACATTTATTTCTTTTAATATTGCCAAATGTATGCTGCTGTCCTGGTAACCTGTAAATTGGTTTAATTTCACAGTCAGGTGGGGTGAGTCCTGGTGTTGCAATTCCTCAGCAGGTCCCTGTAGAAGCAGCAGCAGTACTTATTTTTTACAAGACAGCAGCAGCTGCAAACTCTGATCTAGCTATATACAAAAGGAACTGGGTAGCTATTCCTGAATTTCTCCAAGTCTCCTCCAGACCAAAGGTAGCAAACCATAGGTAAGGACTCTGTGAGCTTATTCAACAAGCTGGCTGGTGACTCAGCTGACTTGAGAAAATTAATAAACATAGCAAATAAAATAGTTTTTTAAGACTTAGTTATAGGCTATATCTCCCTTTCTTCTCCATCCCAACATTTTATAATTGGGAATCATCCTTTTTATCCAGGTGAGATATAAATTACAGAAGTAAGACTGTAATAGCCACCGAACTGCCATATAAGATCACAGAATACTGATCTGAGTTGGAAAGGACTCACAAGGATCATCAAGTCCCATTCTTAAGTGAATGGCCCATATGGGGATCCAATGCACAACCTTGGCATTGTTTGCACCATGCTCTGACCAATGGAGGGAACAGTTTGGGCTGCTATGCATCTGTGAAAAGAGCCCAAATAAACCGCCATGAAAGCTCAGCTCATTTAACTATATAATAAATTAGACTGGAAGACACCCCTGGAAGTCATCCAGTCTTACCTCATGTACATCTACATGGGCTTTTCAGGAGATATCTCTGCCTCTTGGGTGGCTTGCTAGACACGGAGAGAGGGAATACAAATCTTCCTCCCAGAAAAGCTGAAAGACCCACTGGGCTTGAAGGTATATTCAGAAAACAGCCGACGACACAGCGTTACATGGCAGGGGAAAAGTCACTGCTGTCTTGACTAGCCATCCTATTTAATGTTGACTCCCCATAAAATCCTCCAGAGGTACTGTGAATCAGGCACAAAGGTGTCCAGTAATTTTCATTTAGGTGAGAATCTTCTCACCACTCATACATTGCTCTGCTTTAAATCACTATTCCAGTCCTATGTTATTCTGTCTTCATTAAATAATCATGTCTAAATTTGACTTTAATTTCATCTCCATTGCTCACTGTCACTCACCAAGATCTTCATCAAGCAACTGGCAAAGATTCAAATGGATCAACAATACAACATTAATATCCATGAAAATACACTAAGAAGTATTTTTTATTGTAGTTCCGAGCTTTGACTTTGCAAGGCACTTTTTAAATCTCATTTTCAATAGTTCTTACTATTATTTCCAAAGCTGTTTTCATTCAACCATACCACCTCTCTTTTAACCTCTCTTCTAAACATGATTAAAATGCAGACAAAAAACTTAATTAGGTGATTTCCCCCCCAAAAAATTGGATTTTTTGATCCATATTGAAATATTATATGATATGAAAACATTTCCATATATTATTAAAAAATAGCAGGGTGAGAGTATTACACTAAGAAACAGCTCCCTTCGCAGAAAGTACTTATGGAATATTAATTCCCTTCACAGAAGCAAATAAAAATTTCTAAAAATCTGAAAAAGTAGAAGTATTTCCTACATATAAGTCCTAAATTTCAAGCGTTAGCAAAAGGCCTACCAGAACTGATATTCATGCTTTGAAGCACTAATATAATTTGTATCGATTCAGTCAATAAAATCCATTAATGAAATGGAAGGTTCACATGACTAATTAAATCAAGAGAAGCAGTAATATTAATCCAAACCTGCATCACTATCTAAAAGCCAGAATCATCATCCAAGCCCAGACACAAGTAGCCAATAAAATGGAGGTTTTGCCAGCACTACACCTTGATGATTTAAACTACAATTATCTCTGCTTCCCCTTTGTGTGCTTTTTCACTCTTATAGTTAAGTGAACTGAAAATCAAAAGCACAATAGCTTCCCATCAATTAATATTTGTAACAATAAACTTGTTTTCAGTATGCCTTACCTTGAAAGTAATTATTGAAGTGAGATAATTTTATTTGTGGCAATGTGCTTTGTTTTTGTGATGGTTGCACAGAGGCTGGTGTGGGACTAGTAAAAATTGGCACTTATGTACTACTTCAATCACCAACAAAAGTCAGGATCTTCCAAAGGGAATCAAAAGTATGAATTAATAAACAATAAATGGACTCACATGTGCTCACAGAAAACAACTGCCTGCTTCAGAGACCACAATCAAACAGCAGCTTATTATCAAATTTCACATGTAAGGTATGTAAAAGAAAAACAGTTCTAGTTTACAAACAAATTTAATGGCTCTACGTTTGCAGATATACATTCTTTATCAAATAAAACTCCATTAGGTTTAAAGATTAAGTAGGAGGGAAATTATTTGGATATTTTAAAAATCTAATACTCCCAAAGTGGAAAAAGCAAACACACTGTCACTGAAGGTTATGAAACTTAGGACCAGACATACAAAAAAATGCATAGCAACTTGTGAGAATAAAATTTCCAGGATTACTGTTTTGGCAAAATTCCAAGGATATAATTGTTTTCTGGCTACTTGAAAATCCTTCTGGGTTTATATTGGATTATTTATTCTCCAGATTCTGCACAATTCAAATGTTTAATATTTTCCCGTATCACTTCCAAAAAGACAGAGCTCACTCTCAGTAGTGTTCTTACAAACCTTACTTTCTCTACGAATTTTGCAAAGTGTCCTGCACTTAATGAAAATATTGAGTAGAAATACTTCTTATGCTACAAACAATGCATGTAATTACCTAGTTTGTATCCACCATATTTGGCTTTATTGAAATATATCTCGGGAACTACATCAGTTTCCAACTTCTTCAACTACTACAAGCTTTGTGGTTTCTCTGAAATTGAAATAAATCACTGAAACATGCATCAGAAAAACTCGCCTATTTTTGTCCTGTCTCTATGCCTTAGTGAATCCTTATTAAAGGTAGGAACGATAGTGAAATCCAAGCCATTACTCTGTCTGTGGCAAACTTCCCACTTATTTCATGGAGACTGAGCTTTTGCTTACAGGTAAGATGTTTTCCAGGACTGAAATAAAGCTGGATCATGTGGAAAAAATTGTCTTAGAAAGTGGAATACCTGAAAAGTTCTTGAAAACCTGATATAATAAAATATCATAGCAACAATCTCAAGCCAGTCTGGAAGCTACGTGCAGGAAAGCAGGAGAGCCTGAAGTGTGAAGGTCAGTACAACCAATACAATACTGGCTATTCATGCTGGCAGAATGCTGATGTAGTATCAGATACAAGATCCAATTCATTTTGGGTGATGGACAAACAGGTGTCTGCATGCACTCTTAAACATCACCACTTTTCATTTTTAAAATGCATTAAATGATGCTAGCAAGAAGATGTCATAATATATAGCAAAGATATACGGATTGTAATGAACTGACCAGATATATTCCTATTGTATTTGCTGAATCTGAAAGAAATTAATTTGCTTCTATGCAGAGACGTAGTATTTCAAAAACTTGGCAAACTTTGGATAAGAGAGTGAAACTACAACTATGAGACCCTGAATTCTCATGCTAGCTAACTTATTCATTAATGTGAGATGAAGTTCAGGCAGCATCTGAAGGCTGCAGTACGGACACACTCTGTACCACTGGGAAACAGTTGCTCAGCTTGTTAGAAGTGTAATTCACTCGAGTCTTACTCAAAAATGCCCTTGTGTTTCAACAAAGTATGATGATGTGACAAAGTAATGAAGATGGTGGTGGCTTAGGTAGAATGGAGTGCCTTCAGTCCATTTAGTTGTGGCCTATGGGATAGGATGAGGTTTTTATGTTTTGACAGGAAAGCAAAGTATTTTTTTCTTCTAGCATACTTTAACTGGAAAGCTAAAACTCTTCATTTCTGATTCACAGAAATTCTTAGACACTGTGTTAAATACATTCCAGCTCAAAACACTAACACGTATTCTCTCAGGTACCTCCTGTAATCCATATTCGTTGAATAAAAGCCTTCCAAGTTGAACAGCTGAGTCTACATTCATAGCTTTTTCCTCCCCTCCTGGCGCCCTACATGACCAAGCTAGCATGAAGTACAGAATATCGATTAGAAGCGTACTATGGATTCCTTGCACTGCAAGTTAAATTACCGTATACTGTATATTTTTAATTTCCCACATATAACAATAAACATGATTGATTCTTCAATTTCAGAGCATCGTTTTGGCAATTAAGAAAATAAATACTCTTTCCATGTACAGCTCGCTTTTTTTTCTAAATAAATGTCTGCAGTGTATTAGCTCATGTGTGACAGAAAAATAACTACCTACCCCTCTCCTTGTAGGCCTCATTCCATTTTCTATTTCTTTCTTTTTTAATTTATTTATTTAGGATCTGCCATTCATTTTCACACCTAACAGTAAAAACCTCTGGACGTGGTTGTTGTGAAGAGGATTATCTTTCAGATCAATGCCGAAATTGATTCCAAACCATGCTATTTATCAGCCTGAAGCTAAAGCACCAGGAGTCAGGAAATATTTCCTCTCCTTCAAATCCGTTCTTATTCTGCTGTTGGAAAATCACAATGCTATGGTCTTCATTAATACACACTACTTCTACTCCTTGTGCATGCGGAATATTAATGTCAAATAGACTATGAGGGTAGTTGCATTATCAAATCCGGTTCAGAATGAAACAGATTAAGGAAAAAACAGTGCAAATAAGTTTTGCACCACTGCTGAACAGTTGCTGGTGCTAACCAGGAATATAGCCTTACTATGACATCTGACATGAATGACTCTCCTATTTCACATAAAATACACTGTAGACTTTTATTAGCATCATATAATGATACAAGAAATACACATTAAATGGGTTTTTTTTGTAAGCTACATTTAAATAATTGTTTTTTCTTGCTGAAAAAGAAAAAAGAAAAAGGCCTGCTACGTTTCATGCTACACAAACTACAGAAAATTAAAACTAAGAGATTCACCAAACTATCTAGGCATTATACAGCAGTCATACAGATACACAAGGTCAAATCTGTTAAATCTTATCTGCTTCTCTGATTAACAGTCTTCATGATGAACAATTAGGGACAATCTGATGAATGGTGAAAGTTAATGAGAGTCTTTCAATTTATTTCAGGAACTATATTAAGCCTTTATTTGTTTGAGACTGTGGCGACACTGTTAGCTCATTATGACATTACTTATATTGTCATTTAATACTGCCTGAAAGGATGGGACAAAGCCTGTGGTGAAGCTTAAACTAATGTAGTACATAAGCTTCAAATAAATAAAAATTATAGTGCAATTTACAATACATAAAGGCACACAAAGTGTACAGGAATTTAAAGTAATGTCAAATAACATTAATATATGGTTAATATAATGATGATAATTAGTACTTAGATCAAGCAACACTGGTTTCATCTCACTTTTTTCCTTTTATAAGTGAAAACCTGCAGTTTGTGACTAAGAATTTAGAGTTTTAATGGCTCTGCCAAGGGCCTCAATGGCAGAATGGGGATGTTTCAAATTCCACTAGAGATGCAACATTTAATTAGGAAAGATTAATATTAAATAAATTTGGCTGAGTTTAAAGTGGGTAATAAATTCATGTTTTTCAAATTCAGACTGTAAATTTAATAACTATTACCAAATACCTTGGATGTACATAGGAGTCCTGAGAGAAAAGACCTTACTCAGAGTTTCTTGAAATAATGAAAGCAAACAATAGCTAATTTTGATCATTCAAGATACAATATTTAACATTTTTGTGGCAGATTTAGTCTCTGAGTTTATCTCCTAATTAGTCTTTAGGATATATGTAAGTTATTTTCACCAATTGTAGGGTGATTATAGATGTGGTTTGATAACAAAAGATATCCATATACTGTTCTTAGAAAGGGTAACTGGTAAAATGAATTCCCCACCTTCTTGCTTGAACTTCAAAGCTAATTAGAAGATGTAACTCCAAAGATGTGCCCTAATGAAGCAAGACGACCATTGCTGTTCTCCGATGCTAGAGGTGAACCTTGTGGCTTATATCACTGCAGCGCTCTCTTCCTAATTTTATAAAAACCAATGCACCTCTTTTACAAAAATCCCCAAGTTTACCCAAATCAATTACTGACATGTCTAGGAAAATAAATAATGGCCCATAAGGACACAAATATAGCAACAGCATGTACTTTTTACAGTCTCTTATCAAGATTCATATTAAGCTTGGAAAAGCTGCAAACACTACATAATAAAGAAATGTGAACTATTTAGTAATCAAATCACTTCATGGGTACACCAAGGGAATATGAAACCTCTTACTATTAGCCAACACAATAAATTTTTCAGGATGATCACATTTTTCTTTATATTATAATTATTTTTATCTTTTTGATTTAAATTGCTGTAAGCTTCCAAACAAAATGTACAGAAAAGTATATCTGTAAAAATAAGCCCTTGAGCTTTGGGCTTTCCACCTTTAATTTCAGCTTTTTGTATGTACAACTTTCAAAACAAAAAGAAAAAGGAAGCCATACTTTTAAAATTGTATTCTTCCAGAACCATATGCAGCAAATGCAGCCTGGTGCATTTGCTCATATTTATAACAGCAAAGCACTCAGAAAGATGGAAGTTTGCAATTTTTTATGATCAGTGTTGAATTCAGAAGGCACTTATTTTAAGTATGATCAGTACAACCCAAAATTCCTAACAATGCTTTGTGTTATTCATGAACTATTTTGACTGTTTCATAGAGAAATGAAAAAATAGAAAAAACCAATGTTTTCAGAGTTCACAGAAATTCATTTAGATCAGTGAAAAGAAAATCATATTTAAAGGGCTTTTGTTTCTAGTAGAAGTGAAAAATTATACACCGTGTCTCCTAATAGGAAGTAAACCAAACTAAACTAAGTCTTATCACACATATACAGAGAATGATTGGAAATTCATATTGAGAACTGTAGCATTTCATTTCTAAGACAATACTGTTAAAAGCAGCTCACAACATTTCATCAAACCACTAAAAATACACTTATTTAAGTTAAAAATACAAAATGAATGTTCTGTACAGATGGGTTTGCTTCAGAAACTACTTTTTAAGTATCTTGAATATGTCATGAGCATATTAGTAAAGAGCTATCACTAAACCACACTTGTTAGCGGGAAAATGTTGGACAAAATGGCATTATTATTATTATTATTATTATTATTATTATTATACAGTAGATTCTTAGCAACAAAATCTCTTAGGAAATTATTCTACTGATTTACACACCTGTGACTAGGTATGAGACTTTTACTTTTGGAATAATATGCTACAATTGGTTACTTTTTATCCCATTAAACAATGACTTCCCATTATAATTCTTGACTCATTGGTCTGTCTACTCATTTCTAACACAGATATAAAGAAACATTACCCAGATAAATGTGATCTTACAGCTAGCTACATATCACATTTAATAAAACCCCATTAGGCAAGGAAAATGCACCAGTTAAGAAATTTTCAGAGACCCACAATATTTTAGTAACTTTATAGCTTAATTTGAGTTAGGGTCAAATTCCTTACTCCAGATTTCAAGGAATAGCTGAAGGCTGAAACTGACTCTTTATAATTAAATGTTGAGCAAAAAATTGTCCTTGGTATTCACAGATATTTGCTATATCTGTATCTACAGGCAGACATATTTCTGAATTATGGTACAACACACTGCTCAAGACCCTGAACTTACCTTAGGGTGTTTGGGTTTTACACTTTGCCACAGTCCTGCTTTGTCATCTCTGGGCAATATTCCACCATTTGTATTGAAAGCCCTGATCCCATTACATGTGGCAACACAGAGTATCACCATATCTAACTTTAAGGCACCTGATCCCAACATGGAATTTATAACCTAGGTAAACATGCAAATGACCTATATAAGGAAAGCTTATAGGGTTTGAAAACAGGATTCACAACCAGGCTGCAAAGCAGAAATTCATCTGGCCTAGACACTGCAAGATATTGTTGTTACGTAATCCCATGCTGATGCACTACCAGCCTTGAAATCAAACCAAACTGTGTCAGTGTATCAATTCACCAGAACTGAGTAGTTCTGCAAAGTGCATGGTTAATTAGCCTAAGCACTGAGATGAGCTACTGAAGACATGCAATTTTTAAGAATATGAGCTAGAATACCTGTGCTCAGTGCTGCACTAGAGCAAGTGGAGTATCTACACAGTGCTGCACTGTATGACTTAGGCAGGTTTAGCAAAAGGGGGAGAGGGTATACTTCAGTCTTTAGGCTTCTACAACAGACCTGTAGATAAATGACTGAAAGATATTTGGCTTGTTACCTTCTTTTTATTTAAACAACTGAAAAAATATCTCTCTAGGTACAGACAACTAGCTTAGTCTGCTTTGCAGATGAATATGAAAAACTTACACAATAAATACCTTGGAATACTGATGAAAGTTCTAGGATACTATGATTAAAACTCCATTCACCTGAATTAATTTTAACTTATGTTTTATCCCACAGTTCCTTAATCACTTTATGCTTGATTCCTTAACCACTAAGCAAAAAATTCATGCCATTCTTAGTCTGTTTACCTCAGGTGTACCCTTGTGAGTGAAGAGATAAAAGTCTACAGAGATACAGAAAAAGGCATTGTCATTAGGTATCTCAGTGAGTGAGGTCATGCACCTGAGAACACAGGTGAATGAAAGCCAGCACTATTGTACAGCTTTGGTTTGGTTTCAACATTTATCAGTCTTTACATAAAATACACAAATAGCTCTTAGAACAGGGAACAGAAGTCAGCGTTATCACTTCATGAAGAATACTAAAGCTGGGTGTCTCTCAAAGGCAAAGCCGATCACACTGCTTCCAGCCCCACAAATCTCTTATTTCTGGTGGTGCTGTGTCCTTTCTTCTTCAGGAGAAGGGAGGCAAAATGAGTCTCTGCCACGACAACCTCATCTCTACTCCAATGGCCAAGAAGTGACCAATCTGCTATAAGACTACAGTTTCCACTACTACAGAATGAAGCATGTTTACAACCATGGTTACTGATTAAGTGCTGTAACCTCCATGTTACAAAATAGATGTTGGACAGAACAGTTACTGAGACTGACATGCTGGAATCTGGTATGTTACTAAATGCATTAGGCATGGTCTAAGGATTTTTGCTGCTCTAGAACGGAATATCTGGTTTATGAACTACAAAGCAGGTTTAGGTATGACATAGAGGCATATAGAAAATGACCCTACAGCATCCCTAGATGGTAAGTACTTAGACTAGGTTCAATTGCAGATGCGTAAGCACATAAACAATTTAACAGTCAGAAAACAAGATACTAGTCCACATTAGAGGGATCACATACTTAGATTTGACGCATGAGTTTGTCCTTTATCCCAGAACAGGATTTAATACCATGGCTACTCGTGGGTGGTACTTGAATTTTTTATGACAATTATTAGATAGATACATAGAGAGGTAGAGACGTTGAGAGCACAGTGCTACTAAGAGCAGGTGATGCTCAGCCCTGCTCCTCTCACTTTCCTGTGGCAAACTCTTCACAGCAGAAACTCCTCTTCTGCTGTGTTTAAGGCTGCTGATTCTGCTCCAGTTCTCTGGAAACAAAACCCCTTCATTAAATGCTGCCCTCTCTCTTATTCTGCTGTATTCCTAAAATATCTCACATCTTTCTAAGAACACAAAAAGACAGTGTCCTTTATAAATCAGAAAAAGAAGTAACCTTTAAATATATTCTCGTTTAACCAATGAGAGCACAAATCTGTCCTCATCATGATGACAAAAGTCTTGGCTTTTGACACTGAGCATTTTGTACTACCTGTTTTCATTTTCTTCTTCAACCTCTCCATTAGTTCTTTGGCTTTATTTTTATTTTTTTAATTCACTTTTTTTTTTAATGCCATTACTTTTCTTTAGAACACTTTCTTAGGTCTTACATGAGTGCCATCTTTTCATATACTTCTGGATATCTTATAAATTTGGGGTTTGGTACATTTTAAAAATGGTTATCCATACATACATCTATGAAGACTACACCTGCATTCAGCCTATGATAGGCAATCCAGTGGTAAAAGTAAAACTACACCTAATGCTGAAAGCAGTTACATTAAACTTGTTTCTTTCTGAAATTGACTGTCTCAGCATAGTGTTGATCACATTGAAAATTATCCAAGTATAATTTACACCACTAAACCACTTTCCTTAGTGCAGATGCTGCTTCTCTTCTCAATGACCAAAACGAAGTAAAAAGATTAATTTCCCCAGTGCATTACTATACCTATTTAGTTGTATCTTTCAGTTGTTTTCAGTGGGGTTACATTAGAGTAAAACTGAAATAATGCAGTGCTTAATCAACCCTAATATATGCCCCTGATAGCTTTATGTTTTATTCCAGCCCATTAACAGGCTATCTGCTATGACAGTGCAAGAAGATCATTATGTCTTAATGAGGTGATTAAAACCAAAAAATATTCAGTTGTTGCAAAATATTAGAATGGCTTCCAAGAAACCCCACCAATATCTAATGTACTAATTTAATACTTTATCTGTTGCTACCTATAAAGTCTTCAAACTTCAATTACGTAGTTGTAAATAATCTATGATATAAATATTCTTCATGTAAAAGCACTCACTGATACTTCCAAATGTAGGAACTAATTTTAGATCTAATTACTGGTGTTGTTCTGATACTATTTTTATGGTGCAATGCTATGTATTTATGTTAGTGTTTCCCAATGTACACCATTACAGGAAGCACTATAAATAAGGTTACGCTCAAATTTGAACTTTGTACAATTTTATATCTGGTAACAGATGTACTAGAGGTCTCAAAGACATTTCAAAACCTATGCTTACAATGACAGAGATTTTGAAAGTATTCACCTGAAAGACCATATATCCAAAGTCACTCAGGTACCTGAGTTGAGCAGATGACTAGTGATACTTCCACAACAACCTGTCTCCCTGCCCCTTCAAATTTGATAGAATTGCATTAATTCTGTTACATTCAATTTTGCCAAGCCAAGGATTTCTGTTGTGGTAATTTCAGTGTCCTTAATATCTTCCTGAAGAAAACACATGACAAACAACAAGGACTAAATTAACTCAATTATTTCATATGTGGTGCCATTTAATGGAAAGGTTTATTTATTCTGTAAGCATATGAAAAAACTTGGAACTAAAAGGTAATACCTTTTAAATTTAGACACTGCACTCAGCAATTTATAATAAAGATTAAAAAAAAGTTTGTGGCAGAAAGAAATCAACTGAAGGTATTTTCTGACTATTTGTAAAGTTTTGTATTGAAAACTGTGTGCATATGGGTGTATATATATGTCTATATACACATATGCCTCATCAATCATTTTGCTTACTTACAGATGTAGACTGACCTTAAATAATACTGTAAAGGGATACTGTATGACCAATTTTCTCAGTATCTTTGGATAGAGCTCTCTGCAGAGATTGGAGGGACCACTTTTTTGCCTGAAGAATGCTGTCCTTACAGACCTGACACTTTCCTGACTTCATTTACCCTGCAGAACGGCTTCCCATGGGACCCAAACTACAGTTTCCTGAGCAAAGATCTTCACCCTGCTGTTCTCTTTCCTCACTCCTCCCAGGACTTTGAAGTCCATTTCATGGTCACAACATCCAAGGCTGTCACCCATCATCAAATTGTCCCACAGTTGTTTCTTCACTTTTTAGTAAAGAATATGTGAATCCAGCTGTGCATCACTCCTGCTTGACCCATCCAGTATTATGCCAAGAAGTTATGCCCAAAACCTATCAGAAGCCTTCATGGCAAGAATGTTCAAAATCTATAAGGAGAGGTGAAGAGGAAAGAGTGAGGACTCAAAAATGACAGGGATTTTGAACAAGCCTCACTTCTTCAGAAAATGGGTTTAATTATCCATACAGAGACATTTTAACTATTGTTACCAATAAAGAGCATAGGGGACTTTTAGCCCTGCCAAGTACCCTTAGATGCAAATGCTAAGCAGGCAATATATTGTATGCTTTACACAATTGCAACATTAAATGGCAACTTAGAAACACTAAACCACAAATGAAAGGGACATAAATATAAAGTCAGTCTTCCAAAATGAAGTTCAACAGGCAAGCTATTATACCGTCACTTTGGTTTATGGCCATAACCCAATGTTTTAGTGTACAACTTCACAATTCATGACACTCTTTCAGAAGTGACCTCAGAAATTATTGTACAGGTATACTGGATATCCGTAAGACACAAAATAAAAGGGAAGGAAAAAGAGTGCCTAACTAAACGAGATCTAGTGGCCCAGACAAAACTTTCTCTTCTTGCTCCCAGTATTAGATATTAAGAACTTACTGCTCTCTCTTGTTTACCCCTGTAGCATTTGCATTTGAACAGTCATGTGTTCACAAACTGAAAACTGTCTATATGATGAGAATTAAAAGATGGTATGCAAACATGAAATATATTTTAAATTATACAGAAGAAATTAAATTTTCTTTTTCTTAGGTTAAATAAATGTTCCCGTAGAGTTAGAAATCTAAACAAGAACAAGTTATTCTGGCAGGAAATTTTACTGCAGATGTATATATCCCCAGTTTCATTATAAATGTGCTGACATATCTTTGACATCACGAATACAAGGCTGTATTGTTTATATATTTCCAAAATCCTGATGGATATTTTTATTTCTCTTTACCTTCCTCTACCCTCAAAGAAAAATTAATTACTTGCCCAGCACTAAAATATGTATCAGCTTTTTTATGTTTTGTGACTACTGTATTCTAAGATGTAAAGAACTACAGAATGCTGAACATCTAATGTTCACCTGAATAAACAGTATAATAATTTTTCAACAGCTCTTGTAATTGATCTGAATTAACTTGGTAGAGGTCTCTAGAGGTCTCATTGGGATAAAGGCAGACTGATATTAAGAAATGTTTAAGACATATACAATTTTTTTTTTGTCTAGAATGTTGTATACCACAATAGTGAAGGACCTAGGAAGTGTGTGTATTTATTTTTTGTCAGCTATGCTTAACAACATACATACCAACACAGGCAATGTGAGCAATTTTTTTATGTGAATAGAAATACAAAAAGAAGTAGTTTTTCAGGAAAAACTGCTTGCTGCTGGACTGTATATATCCTGAGACTCTCAGTGGGGAGGTTTCCCACTGATCTCAGCTAGAGAATTCTGGCAGATGACGGAATAGCATCAGTCTGAAAAGTCTCAGATCACTCCATTTTATAATAAAACCATGAACTCCAGTCAGAAAGCTAAATCACAAAATACTAAGAACATAGGTTAGCTATAGTGACTTTGTCAATTTGTTACATTCAGTATTGAGTACATCTCAGGGCAAGCGCTCAGTACAATTTCAAAGAAATGTGCAGTCTGTATTAGCATGCAATGACTGCAATATCCTGATTTAATACCTCTTCCTTATTGCTACTACCTGGCTACTGTTTGAGCCAGCTGTTAAACCAGTTGTGTGACAATTCAAGTTGGGAAGAAAAAGAGCAGTTGAAAGTTAGTAGGTACAACATAGTATTTGTGCTTTTGAAAAGTTGCCTCAGTGTTAGAGACACGTCCTTATAGACAGAATCAATTTGCACATTGCTGGTTTGCTTAATTGAAATTTGAGAATGAGTCATCTGAAGAGTCATGTTTCCATCTGTGCCTCAGTGATGCCCTGACACTGAAAAAGGTATAGATCTGAATCTTCAGCCAATGAAACAGAAAAAATACTATTATTTCGGTTTTATTTTTTCTACGACTTAAGGAAATACACATAGATTTGGGAACTAGTTAAAATCTCTAACACCTATTTGCTGTTGCCAGATGGCACAGTTCTCCTGAAGCAAACAAACTGCCTGATTTACAGAAGCTGAGAACAATCTGTTTCCAGTAAAAGGTTTCTCCTTCATTGATAAAGGATTATCAATTTTCTCAGCTTTCTATACCCAATATAACCATAACCAAGCACACTTTACAACTAATGCTTAAGAATAAGTTAAAAAAAAAAAAAAAAAATCCCCAAACAACTCCAATCTCTTCCCTTCCTTGTTCTGGCAGAGGTTTATTTTTTTTCCCAGAAAACACTGCTGATATCTGGATGGCTCTAATGACATATGCTGCTATGAAAATGCTGGTACTAGTAACACAGCCATCAGAGCAATAGACCTTAGAAAACTAAAACTTTAAAACTTTTTGACCAAAAATAAGATTTCAATGTGAGCTTGTACATTTAATGAATGTTAAGGCAAGCTTAACAGAAATATAAAGAATGAAAACAAAATAAGGTCTGGTTTATTATTCTTTTAAAAGGCTACAGTAATATATTAACTGGAGTACATTCATCAGAACTAGGATCTGACAGACCTATAGACATTTTTACCCCGAACAGTTCAAATTGATCATAAACCACATTCCATTGTCTGCCCCGTCCCCTTCTGTTAATTGTTAGTCAAATCCTGAACACCAATTGCTAATTTCTAAGCATGTAGGAACCATAAAAATTATTAATGTAATCTGGCATCTTTGCTTACTTACTTTTTTTATTTAGCCAAACACAAAAATTTTATTTATGAAAAAAAGTTTCAAGGCAGTGACAATTTTAGATAAATTGCTGAAAACAATGAGTGATTTAATACTTCACTACATAATAGAAATAAATGGAATAAGTCTCAAGAGAAAACAAGAGTTGAATTTTTTTTAACTGATTCAGGACAAAAACACTGGTAAACTAGGCAGTCTCACTGCCATTATCTTTAAACAAGAGAACACATTTGCAGTGCAAGTGCAGATAAAAGAAATAATGCAATGTGATAGCATTGATAAATTCATATTTCGGACCATTTACTTTAAAGGCAAAGTGACTTCACCAAAATCTAGACTTCAATTTTTCCTACAGGTTTTGTGGGCAGCATTTTTTCACATTTTTCCAAGACTAGGTTTTAGCGGCACCTATGGCCATATCTGATTCATATTAAAGTAACACGGATACTATCACAGACAGAGGCCACGAAAACGATACAGAGGTATTACAAAGTACCTGGCCATCATTTTCACTGGCTTCATAATCTTAGATCAAGTTAAATCAAATACAGCTTCTTGTATGAGAGTTTTGGCTCCAAAGGAAAGAGGAAAGCTGAAGAGATCCAAGATGTGCCTGTATTTGGATTGTGTGGGCAAATGCAGTTCACTTGAATCAATTTATTTCATTTTCTGTCTGTTTACTGTTCCCATTCATTTGTTAGCACTCAGTAAGTATGTTTAGTTAAATCATCCCTGCACTGCATTGCATGACAAAATCTGGATGTGTGATCATTTACCAGTCTATTCTCAGAGACATACCACACAGCAAGACGAGACCACTTTAATTTGCTTTCATTAAAGCACAGCTCTTGATATTTTTTACTTGATCTATAGCAAAATCACAGCTTGGTCTTACTCACAGAACGAGACCACTTGATTCAAATAAACAATTAGGCACAGTAGTCTATATATGAAATAAATAGGTAGGTACTCTGCTCTGTCACCTGGATGGAAAGAAAATCTTTTCTAAATGTGAGCAAAAGTACTTTTACAAAAAGAAATACAGGAAATGGATGTTAGTTCTAGGAAAAGGGATGGAAGTCTTCTATAGAATTTACAGCAATAATAATAGTAGCAAACTTTTCTTCTTTTAAGAAAAGGGTAAGCAGCACAGAGTTGAGATTCAGGCTATATTGTACATCAAACCTTCTAGGCATCTTCATAAAATTAAGAATTCTTAGATTTCATCTTGGGTGGGACAAAAATTCATATTTCTATATTTAAAGAAAAGCACCCACCACCAAAGTACCTTTCCTTCAGCTTCCTTTGAAGGCATATGCTGTATTTATTCAGAAACAATTTAAATGAAGAATTCATATTCCCATAAACACAGAAACACTGACATGAGCTAAGTACTCAGAATGTAAAAGAATGTGACTTCAAATAACTAGTAAGAAATTAATGCTAGTATTCATCATGAAAAAAGAGTAGTTATTCCTTTCCTGGAAGTAGTCTTCTGTCAAAAGAAGAAGATCTGGAATTTTCACAATAAAATTATGGATCTGAAAAATCAACTGACCACAATGATTTATGATGATCTATTTTTAACATTTAGACATCTACAATTTACATAAAAATCTGTTTTCAATGCACAGTCACTAAGAATATTAAAAAGCATACTTCCAAAAGAACAGACTTTCTTGAGTGAAATATTTCATATTTGGTTTTATGATTCTTTAACGTCAAGCAAGCTCTGAAACTGCAAACAGCATTTTAGTGGTAATTATATCTGCCTAGCATTAAGCCTTTGAGAAAAACATGTTGGGAAAAATTGATAAATTTTGAATTCCGAATAGCAATCTGGAAAAATAATCTATGAAAGTAAGCTGCTAGTATATTTATAAACTGAGTAGATTTATGCTGTGTTTAAATTTTGTTATTGCTTTTCTTGCTCTCTTTGTGCCTCAAGCCATTCAGACATATTTTACCTTCTTATGGGGCAGAACACAGTGCCCATAGTAATATATTGCTCCCTGAACTGCATGCTATTCAAAATATCTTTGCGGCTGTGGTATACTAAATGAAAAGTAAATATTATCAAGAGGTAAAATAACTTTCTATTAGGGGTTTTTTGGGGTGGTTTTTTGGGGGGGGGGGGGTTTTTGGCTTTTTTTTGTTTGTTTGTTTTGGGGTTTTTTGGGGGTTTTTTTGGGGTTTTGTTGTTTTTTTGTTTGTTTGTTTGGGTTTTTTGGGGGTGTGTTTTTTTGTTTGTTTGTTTTTTAATTTGTATTCCTGGCTATGAAAGATATAAAATTTTTTAAAAATCTGGACCCTTGCCTATAGGATGACAGTTTTTTTACCTTTTTTTAATAAAGCAAGCTATTTTAATAAATATCTGCACCAGTTAAAGTATGGATGACTTGCTTTTAGTATCACTGAGAAGAATGAAACCTTTACATAAGAGATTCAAGTAGTGCATAGCAACTTTGGCTGCCCCTAATCCAAACCAAACTAGAAGTAATGGACTGAAAGCAAAACCTTCAGTAAACTGTTGTCTGCTAGATTTCGTCAAGTTTTAGTATTAGGAATATTGTAATAAATTAGGAACACCAATGGAGCAACAGCATTTCTACTGTAACACTTATTTCAATTACCTGCTCCTCTGATTAAAAAAACCCTGTCTCTGGCCACAATTCAGTGAATAATTTGATATTATAACCTCTACATGTGCTCTTGCTTAATAGTGATACAAGTTTTCAAAGACAGCTTTTCAAAATCCAGACAAAGGCAAGCCAGAATGCATTTTTCCATTTTCAATGTTTTTTGTATTCTGAGAATAGTCATCTACCTTTACTTTTTTCAAAGCAATTCAAACAATTGATTAGGTTTGAAGGAGAAATGGGTATTATAAAAACCATGCTTTCAAAATAATGAAGTACATCGCTTCTGAGATATTTCAATACTTATAAAACATAAAGAGCATCAATGTACTGTTTTGGCAGTTCCAATACATTGGCTGTCACATTCAGATCAATGTTCTTTTTATTTAACAATGCTGTATAAAAGATTTGTTTTAGCCTTTCTTATTAAGAATTACAAACATCAAAAGCAGGAAGAAACTGAAGAGAAAGCAGTATTTACATACAACTTAGAAAACTTTTATTTTACAGTTTTGTTGGTTTTTTTTCACTAAGTTATTAAATTACTAGACTACTTGTATTCAGAATTCCATAAATCTTATGATGAAGACTGTAAGTAGAGACGTTAAGAAATTCAGACACAGCATACTGGTCAACATCATGCTGTATGCTGTTATGTTTGACTGATTCCTCTGTGTTGCCTCTTTGTGGGAAATATTCTTGCTGTATCATCATCCATAATAATTACTGTCCAAAAGGCATTCAATAAAATTCTGTAATCAAATCTATTTGACCTGGATTGTTAAACTGTTATGGTTGCCTTCTGTACTCAAAGTTTTTAAAAACAAAGCCTCATCTACCCTAAAGACTGAAATGAAATCTTAAGCATCTTCTTTTAGACAAAGACCTCATGGTGTTTCTCATATAAAGGATTCTACAATATATTTTAGAAGAAAGATATCTAATTATAAGGAACATATTTGCATAAGATAAAATTCTATGCAAACTCACTTTTCATATCAAAGTAACATTAGTCAGATAATTGTACTACTATCTTAAATACATTAGTCATAGATATAACCATACAACTATATTTTTTATGTACTTTTGAGAAACTGAAGACTTGCACTTTATAGAAAGACATGCCTTATTTTCAACATCATTCACCATATTCACCTGCTATTTCTTTCCTGATCAGTGCAGCAGTGCAAACACATCTGCTGTGTGTACTGTAACTATTCATGTTCTTTTATTTGTAGGTGTAAACATCCCAAAGACATTGTTAATAGTTTCCTCATGATGTATCTGTTGCACTATGATATCAACATATGATGTCATATTGAAATTATGGAAGAAAGCAAACACTATAATTATTACTCTTTCTTGTGATCTCTGATTAATTAGGGGGAACAGACAGTGCCTCCAGAGACCCAGAATTAGTTTCTGCAATTATGTCATAACTTGCTCTAGATAAAGTTTAGTTACAGTAGTTTCTGCAATTATGTCATAACTTGCTCAAGATAAAGTTTAGTTACAGTTTTTCCACAACTGTCTTCTCCTATTTCCTTACAGATTATATTTTTATGAGGAATCTCCAGTATTTCCTTAAAATCAATTTGTCACTTCTAATAAAAGTATTAGGTTTATCTCCTGTCCTGGTTTCAGCCAGGGCAGCATTAATTTTTCCTCAGTAGCCCTGAGGGGGCTGAGCCTGGACCATGTATGAATGTGGCTAGCTTGTTATTCTGTACCACCTCACATCATTGTGGGGGGCACAAGGAAGGGACCCTTGCTTCCAGGAAGAAGGGCATGGCTTTGGGTGGAAAAAAACTGTGGCTGGATAGAGAAATCACTGATAGAGAATGGCTGTTGCTCATTCTCTTGGGGTTCCACTGCATTAGTCAGTGAATATTTTTTGCATGTAAATCAAACTCTCTTTGTACACTTTTGTTATTAATATGGTTGTTGTTACTGTTCATTTTCTTATCTCATTGCTATTTCCTGTAAATTGTTCTTATCTCAACCCTGGATCTCTGCCTTTTTGTCTCCCACTGGAGTCGGGGAGGGGAGCAGCTCATGGTTTTCTTTGTAGTCCTTGTACTAATTTGGGGAGAGCTCTTCCAAAGACAGACACCTCCTTTTATTACACCTAGTATATAGTGTACACTTCTTAAATACGGCAGTATTTTCAACTTTATTTTTCAAGTTTTTGAGGATTTTTCTTCTCTCGGGTTAGAACACTGATCACAAATGTGTCCAAAACCTATAAAGGAAAATCTAAATGTTCCAAGTTTCATTACACAGAGATCCCAAATGGGAATCTGCCGACAGTGAAGATCTAGAGGCCTTATTGTTTGGGACTGGCTAAATGAAAGAGGAAACAGGGTGGAAGCTCATGTGTTGAAATAAATTTGATCTCTTAAAATAGGGATAAAGAAACAGAGTAACATTTCAAAAAGTATATTCTGAAAACTGGTAATGTAAGAATTTTATATTACATTACTAGTATAAAATAAGGAAGTTGTTATACCTGAAAAATTCTTTATTTTCTGTGGAGGTTGGATTTAAAATCCTATTTTCTCTTTGATTTCTTATGTTTGTTATTTAGCTGTCTCCTTATCCTCCAATCCATACTTCATATTTTATTACAGCTCTTGCTGACTGTCTTACTTTTTAACCTCTCTTTCATTAGCTTCCATGCTTTTTGTTCCTCATGCTATTCATTACATTAATTCATCTTTCCTCTTATCTCTCCAAAGAGCTTCAGGACAATGCTCACATAGCATTTGAATCCAGCTAAATCTAATAATAGATAATAAATGTTATTGCAACTAGACCTAGCGATGCCCACTTCAACAAAGATGAACATTGCCTCATGTCTTCAACTCCTCTAGCGAATTACCCCTCTGTGTGATTAGTATAATCCAGCCCAAGAAGTGCTGCTGCCCTAGGAGAGCAAGATAAGCAAAAGCTGTGCTACACATTTACTTGCTGCAGCAGAGAATGTTACCAGCTAGCAGGTCAAGTGATCCTGGACTCCGTAAGGGCTCTACTACATGGTGCAACACAGTGCATGGGAAGTACAAACCAGCCCCAAAACATGAAAGAGTACAGTCTTGTCAACATGATGTTGGCACCCAAGCTATTTAGTCCTAGCCAGAACACTGCAAGGCAGCTCACCAGCCCACTGTGGCTCTTTGGGCCCCACAACCATCCCATGACGGACATAAGCCTGGAAGTGTTTCCAGAACTGGCTATGTGATAGGATGTCCTGAAATCTCATGTAAAGCAGGGACGTGAGAGTTTTGTTAAACATGTCAGCATCTGATGATGTGAGAGAGACCTGGTCCTGCAGTTATATGTGCATAGTTCATCTTCTGCTCCCATTCCAGCTCAGCTAAGCTATGGCTTCTCATACAACAAGCCTGCAGATTTTGCACCAGCAAAGCTGAGAAACACTCAAATGCCCCCAGAGACCACATTTCATATGCGTACGAAATGCACACAACAAATGCACGTTTGAGACACACTTCCTTCTTACTGCCATTATGGCAACACTCTTATCTGGCAGGGATCTACTCCCATACTTTCATCATCTCAATTCAAGCCATGTATGTTTTTCTGAAATTACACTTCTGCATTCCTCTTTAGCCACGAATTATAATATTGCAATTGCCTAAAACTCTAAAATACAATTGTAAAATTGTGAATAACTGTATAATGAAAATCTTGAAATTATCATTGTATATGCAGATCTCTGTCTCTGGTCAGTGTCAATATACAAGAAACATATGTAAAATTCTACTTCTACAGGTCTCCTGCTACCTCTAATCAGAAGCAAAAATTAAATAACACCAGCTTTTCCCCTTGCAGATAAAAATTCCAGAAATAACCAAAGCAAATTGATGTACTTGTATTATATTACAAATTATATGCGATTTAAATATATTGCATAAATAAAATAGTAATAATAATAATAGGAATAAATGATAAGTAAAAGGCCTAGTCTGTAACAATTTTTTGCAGCAAAGTAAGTAATGTGTAATGCCTGGCCATATGTCTTTTTTGTTCTGTTGGCTAATTACCTACAAATTGCTGTACCAATTTTACTGCTGCTGGTTATTATTAGGAGTATGTTTCCTCCTGAGTATTTTTACTATTTTTCACATCTTTTCAACCTCACCAGAGAAAATGCATTTAGGATTCATGACACTCAGATTGAATTGCAAAGGACGATTTCTACAACTAAATTCTGTAGAGAAGAGACACCTCCCAAAAAAAAAATCTGACTGAACAAAGGCTACAGCCATACACATTGTGCTGCTTTAAAACTGGACGCTGAAACGACTGAAAACAGTTATAGTTGCATCAAAATCTTCTTTGGCTATGTAACAACAATGTAGCCCTGGGCATTTACTCTGACATGCATTAAAATGATGCAATAATGACTTTTTTATACAGAAAGTAATTAGCATTTTTTAATGATTCATTCTGTAGAAGCCATGTCTAATTTGGGGCATCTGCTTCCAACAATAATTCCCCACCCATGTACTAGAATTTAAATCCCAATTATTGCTTTTGCAATATAAGAACTTTAACATAACTATTGATTATGGAAACTATGTTCATTCATAGGACATGGTTAAGGCATTCTTGCCAACTAGATAAAACTAAAAGAACATGTAAAATTCTTTTTTAAGCACCCTGCAGCCCAGAAAAGCCTTGAAGTTCCACCATTTAATTTACAGCCAATTAGACAAATTCAGATCTAAAATTTCAACAGCTAAGAATAAATAACTTTGCCTAGCTTATTTATGTTCTGCATACACTTTATTTTTTCTCCTTAATATGTTTACATCATTTAAGAAAAAAAAATCAAATTTCCTAGATCAATAATTAGCATATTCTTTTAGTAGCAGTCTTGTGAAAATCTACACAGTTTAGGGGAAAAAAACCCCAAAAAATCAGCACTGTTCAACAAATGTTCATTAGCTGAACTTCCACGTTTATCTTGCCAAAACTGCTACCCAGAAGATAACGATTTTGGAAGTTTGCTTTAAATGATTCCCAAACAGGAGCATTTCCATATTTTATAACAAACTTTGCATTTCTATGGAGATAAATGTATTAGTCTTTTCCTGCAAATATGTGAATGCATCAAAATGATTCTCTACTGTAACATACTTCACACTTAACAGTATAAGTAATGAATATTTATTACACAAATTCTTGGTGTATAGAAAAACATAAGTAGCAATTTAAACTAACTTCCTCATTTCCATAAATTGTTCTAATCAAAAAGTTTCAAATAATTTAAAAAGCCAGCAATACCTTATTTTAACACCATTTCTTTTGTTGAGTTGTTTCAAGCCATTGGTCATCTGATATGAAATTCTGTATCTACAAATATTTGTTCATTTTTATTTCTAGTGAGGAACCTATAAATACCAGGGTTAAATAAGGAATGCAAACTACCGTGAGTAAACTACTAATTATAATTCTTCCTACTCATCACAGTGACTAATGGACTTCATGGATTCTTCTCTGTCATATCTTTGATGCGAAGATAATTCAGTCAAGTAAAACTCCAAGATTTTCTATGACCTCTCATAAGTTCCTCATAGACAAGGTAATGAGGTATAGGCTGGATGAGCAGACAAAGAGGTGAACTGAAAACCAGCTGAGGGGACAGGCCCAGAGCGTGGTGAAGTTAACCAAGCACCAGCACAGGGTGCCCAGAGAGGTTGTGGAATCTCCATCCTTGGAGGTATCCAAAAGTTGTCTGAATATGGTCCTAGGAAACCCATTCTAGGTGGCCCTGCTTGAGCCATGACAACATGATCTCCAGGGGTACCTTCCAACCGCGGTCATCCTGTGTCTTGGTTTGAAAGACAGGTATCTGCTAGGGAGGGGCAGGACCTCCCTTGGAACGGAGAATTCAAATCCCCTCCCTCCAAATTATTATAATTTATAAAATTATAGGCAGAAAATTTCAGGCAGAGGTATGGGGATAGGAATAACAGTTCTTTACTAGTATGTATGATGTGGCAAAAAAACTCCAGCAACTACAGCATTAATAATAAACAGAACCAGGAACCTCGAGCGACTTTGTTTCACAAAGCCCGGGGCAGGGAATGGTGGAAAATCCCAGACTGGTGGATGGGATGTATCAGAAGCTGTGTTGGTGGTAGCTGGAACAGCAGAGATGTCCCAGCAGGGAGGGGCTGCAGGGCCACAGCGTAGCAAAAGCCTCAAAGCAGCGCCAAGAAAGCAGCGGCGGTGGGACAGGGCCAGCCCAGCTCCAGCAGGGCAGGGCGAGGCGAGCTCAGAATTCCTGGGCACACGAGCAGATGGTGGTAGATTTTCCCAGGACCGGGCTTGGGGACAGTGAACTCCTCCTGCAACAAACAGCAGCCTGGCCGTCCTCTCTCTAAAGCTGAGATCAAGAGACAGCCTAGCTGCCCTCACCCCCGTCCTTTACCTGCCCCTAAACCTCACAGTACCTCTTCCCTCCGAGAGAAAACTCCCAGAGACCATAAAAAGGTGTAGCCCGGTGCTACACTCTCCTTTGGCCACTTCTTTCTTTTCCTCAAGCACCTATAAGTACTCAGTGGTTAGTTTCCTGGCAACTTAGGGGAAAAATTCTGTAAGAAAAACCCCAAATCTAACCCCCAATATCCTGTGTTTCTAATTCATTGTAATTAAAATTGTATTTGTCACAGTTCTCAAAATATCACCTTCACAAACCTTGATATTTACTCTGGCATTATTTCATCACCTTCACATCAAGATCTTATACTTTACAACCATCAAGGTAGAGGTCTTCCTTCATCTTTACTATTCCTTTTTATTTCCTATACGTCTGCAAAATCTACTACTTGACAGGGATGACCAGAGGACAGATTTTGCATGTCTTAGATTTCACAAATACTCTGCTTGAAATTTTCAGACAACACAAAGAGGGAAGGAGGAAAGAAAGACAAATACTAACGTGATAGTTAACACATGCATTTGGTATAGGAAATTCCAACAGTGTTTAAGTTTGCAGTCTGCAAGAAGCAACAAAGGGATTATGCTCTTCTTTTTTTTCCGGGTCACGGTTATTTTTTACCTTTATATTTTGACAACAAACTCCAACAAAGCCAAGGAAAAATCTACAACAAAACTGCTATTCATATTCAACTGGCAAACTATTTCTGACAAAAAAAAATCTGCTTAGAAGACTCCCAACCAGCTGTTCTCTAACCTTTTCTTCTCCAATATTACAGCCTTTAAGTCTGTGTTCTGTTCCCTCTTTCTAAACAGATTTCTTTTTCCCTATCAATCCTTAATCTTGGTGATTGGGAGATTTTGTTCCTACTGTTTTTGCATAGCAATTGATAAAATGTGTTTATAAACATGGAACCCCCTCCTATGAGATGCCTATCTCATTTCTTATTTACGTGTCTCCCACTGCCAAAATATGGAGTACCAAAACGTTAGGTAGCTTTTCCCCACCACTTCTGGTATCAGTTGTTAAGGTGGCAGGAGACTGCTTTGAAATAAGAACCTACTTCTCATGAGGGAATGAAACTCTAAGAAATCCAAAAACCTCAAAACTGTGGTTGAGTAGTATAAAGAACCCAGATGAGACATTTCTAGTGGTAGCACCCTAGCCCCAAGGGTGGTTACTGCCTTCTTTCTTTGACTCACTTTTTTGCCTCACTTTCCTTCAGTGTCTTTGAAGGGGTCAGCAGTACAGTCTCAAACAGTCAAATCTGACTTCACTGCAACAAGCCCTTCTGTGGCATGAGCCAATTAATGAGGAAGCACTATCTTTTTCGTATCTGCTTTACTTCTTTCCCACAACATGACCAAAATTAGGTTAATTAGCAATGTGCTAGGGGAAATAACTTTATTTACATTGAGTTTTGAGCTGGCCTCATTATGAAGTATGGGACAATTAATGAAAAGTAAAAATGGAATCACAATTCTGACTTTATTTTTCAAATAAATTTCTCTAAAAGAGTTACCAAACAACTTAGGCTATATTTTCTTAAGTCTAATATACACAAGAAAAGATTTTTAAAAAGTGAAGGAAAATTAAGACCTAGCAGCCACCTGGAAGCTAAAAAACACTGTATGAGTAGTATAAAAAGACTATGTATGTTGTTTCACTACAAGTACCTGAAATTTCCTTCAGAGTTACCCCTTCTTGAGCTAATCTAGCTCAGAAGAGAGCAAGTGCAGTAAAAACACACAGCACAGATTGATTGCATTAGCAGCACTAAGTAACTATTGTATTACTAATTCAATCCACATTGCTCAAACCCAAATTTAAAGCATCACTAATCCTGAGCTTTTGGAATAAAACCAGATTAAGGTAATTGATGAATTACACCTTAAATTAACAATGTGCTGAATACCAGCCTTAGAAATTAAACCATAATTTTATTAAGTGCTTTAAAACAGCAGAAGTCTCTTCCTACCAGCACTGCTATGTCATTTTACAGTATTTGAAGATCTGCCTCAAGGTATAAAGAGAAGAAACACACTTATTGACCTTATGAGAAGGGATTTAAACTAGGTAAACTGGAGAAAGTTTATTATCACCTAAAGCAATAGTGCAGGGGCTGTGAGAAATAGACCAGGGTGTAATAGGATAAGGGAGGCTCTCACACCTATTTTCACTTTTGAAAGCCAGGTGATGGTGGGTTCATCTCAAGCACCTTTACAATGGATGTACATAGCATGGGATAAAACCTGGAAGAATGAGAAATCTGCACAGTTGTAGAGTTACGATCTCATCGAAATTAGAGGATTATGGAAGCATAGCTTGTATACCTGCAGTACTGAAGCAGACAGAAACAAGCTCTCCAGGAAAGAGAGGCTGGAAAGGTGAGGATGTGGCATTGTAATCTGTGCAAAGCAGTTGCTCACGTGCACAGAGCTTTGTGTTTGAAAAAGCTCAGATCCTGCTGCAGAGAGCAGCCAATGTGCTGCAGGGTCAGCCTGGAGAAGCAGATGGAGCACTGGTCTGACAAGAACATCACAAAGCCCAACAAAGGTAAATTAGCCTTGTATCTGGGACGGAATAACCCAATTACAGCATAGTCTGTGAGCAAGCTGGCTAGGAAGGACCTGTGGTTCCTGATGCATAGTAAATTGAACATGAGTTAACAGTGCCCTCTTACAGCCCAGAAACCCAGTGACCTAGTGGACTGCACTAGCAACCCTCAAATCAGAATTTGGAAAAGTGATTATTCTCCTCTCTTGAGCAAGTGTGAGAGTGTATCTAAAGGCCCAAGACCAATTTTAGGGTTTTCCTTTTTTGGAAAAGGCGCTGGACCAAGCCCCGTAGAAGACACTTTGTAAAGATGAAGTTGAGACCTCTAACTCTCTTCAGCTTTAGAGGCTCAGGAGAGATCTTCCTGCTATTTTCAGCTCCTTGACAGGAGGGCACAGAGACAATGCAGCCAGATTCTTCACACTGGCATGCAGGGATGGAACAAAAAGGAACAAATTGAAAGAAAGAAAGCTCTAATTAGATAGAAAGAGGGGAAAATTACACCACAAGGGTGGTAAAGCACCGGAATAAGGTTGGCAAGAGAAGTTGTGCAGTTTCTACCCTCAGAGCATTTCAAAACTCTGAGCAACCTGACTGACTCTAGTTTAAGCAGGGTGTTGGACTAAATTATCTCCAAAGGCCTTAACTTAAAACATGAGCTAATATTTGTTTCATTGAGTAACCTACAAATTTACAATGTGATAAAGCTTTTGTTAACTAGCTGTTTCGTTGTTTTTTCCCTTCCTCCTGTCCTTTCTTCTCATTTTCTTATTCCACGAGAAGGAAAATTAGATTTTATAAGACTGAAATCAAGTGTAGCTATATTGGCCCTCTAGGGATAAATCCATCAATACAATTACCAATGCATTTCTTGAAAGTGTACATGTGGCTACCAAAGTAAAATAGTGAGTTTACAGACCACTGTTGTCCAGCAGCAATGTCATTTTCATGCTATATCTCATATACATTCTGACACTACCACTTTCTATAATTTCTTTTTATTATTATTATTGTTATTTTACTTAAAATACTCTTCATTACTTTATGGTGGAAATGTTTAGATCCTATTTGACTGGCACTCAGCGCGTTCTGCTGTCTTTGTGATTTATGAGTTGCTGATTCTCGCACAAAAAAAAATCCTCCACAAGAAGAAATAATTTGGAATTGCTTAATATGCCCTGATGAATGTGCTAATTATTTTGGAGAAGCAGATTTGCTGTCACCTTTCATTGTTGAAAGCAACATACTCATGACAGGCTCTAGTGCTAGAGAAATAAATACTGTAACTGCTTAATGTATGAAAATGTTATTGGCCATGCACAATGAGTGATTTAATTTGTTCACATTCCAATGAATTTGAACAAGACTTTTCCATGATTTATAGCACAGACTGTTATGGCTTGCAATGTGTCATACTCTAAAGGGTCTTAGGATACAATTTCATGCAAAGTAATACATTAAAGTTAGTCTTTATCACAAAATGCAACACTTCCTCCTTGTGTCATATCATGACCCTGGAGCCCTATAATCAGATATCATGGGGTGAAATGAATAATGGAAAGCATAAAAGAAAAAATTTTAGGGAAACTCAGAGTCTAAGAAAAAAATTAGTAAAAAAAGGTTTTGTTTTACTATACTGCACAAACTACCTTGAGAACTCGCATAAAAAAATATTCAATTTGTATTTATTCAAACCTTGGGACATGTTACATTTGCATTATGTTTCTAAATAGGTTGTTTCAGAGAGCTGGGGATAGAGCACAGTATTTTAGCTGTTGATAACACCTGAGTCCATATCTTAGAAAGCATAATATAATTCCAGGCAGTAGTTTTGTCTGTCAGCTAGGTCTCTGATGCCAGTAAGTCTTTCTTCTGAATGTTTTCAAATTAAAGCTTAATTTACCAATAATCACACAGTATTAATAGGCAAAGAACTGAAATATGGTTTCCATCACTTGTTTCCTTGATTTCTTTTAGACAATTTAAAAAAAAAAACCCAACCTTTTAATTGCTAAAATCACTTGTTGGAAGTGGCATCTCAGCTGTCTTAATTTATACCTGCAGACTTACATATAATGTTTGCAGCTCTAACACTGCTTAACACATGCCCACTTAAAACCAAAAGTGTTTCTAGTGAAAAAAGATACATATTCTATTACATTAGGTGGTTGCTATGAAATCTGTTATATCCATAATTATGGGGATGCTAACTTTTAAGTTTTAAACTGTATTTGCTTTCTGTATTCATTTGCAGAATTTTTAGGAACATTAATGTTATTTTTCGTGTTTAGACAGAAGTTAAAAATGTAGTGTACCTCTGTAGTGAAAACGAAATCAATTACTAATTAAATTCAGAAACTCTAGTGAGCTAAGTGCTAGAAGTTAATTTCAGCTCAATTTTTAATATACTGGATACTAAGTATACTCTGAAATACAGCACTTCTGGCTCTGGGCAAGTACTTCACAAACAACTAGCCTGGATTGCATTGCTTGCACATATTGTTTAGTAACACATGTCTACTTAGGACATGCTATAAACATACACATAAAAACTCTCCCATTATTACGTAGTTTTTGTGAATTAAGAAGTTATCCTAGTAACCCAGAGAAAAAGAAGAAAGGTGGGGAAGTCTGAAACACTTACCCATATACAAACATCCATGATTTGCAATGGAAGTGCCCTATAGAATTATTGGGCAAAGTTTTAGGCTGCTGCATTATTCTTCCAAAGCTTTCAAAATGAGTTTTCAAGAATTCCTTGCAGCTGTACTGCCAGGGAATTGAAACTCATATTCACTGTGAATGTTGTAAGACTTCTGGTATTTGAGGGCATCTTCAAATACAGCTCCTGTTCACCTCACTAGGAAAGCACAAGTTTGGTCAGTGTTCCAAATTTCCTAATCTACTGAAGTGTCTCTGAGAACAAGCTCTGACCCCTACCCCCTTCCCTGTTTTCCTCTTTGTAGTACAATAATTTGTGGCTCTGTCATGAGCAGGATCTGAGCAGTAACTGAGGAATGTGGGGAGGAAATATGCAACAAATGAAATATTTATGGGGTGTTCTTACTGTCTTTAGTCTTTATTCCCTCAAATGCAGACAATCATTTGAAACAAACAAACATGCAAAAAATTAAAAAATTGAGAACTGCAGGTTTGGGGGGAAAAATAAAATCAAAATCTGTGCCAAAGCAATAAATGTGAAAATTTATCAACAATCTGCAATCCAGCTTACTGTACTGGAAAATAACACTGTGACAACAGATTTCAATGCCTGCTCCTAGCTCTTGCTAGCTGTAATACGAATTACTTCATATTTCAGTGTGGCCATAAGCAAAGGGCTTGCTAATGTTAAGATTCTTCCTTTGTAAATGTGAGTACAGCTCTTTACTCAGAGTTTCACTATTTTATGTTTTACATATGGCACCAGAATAATTAAAGAAATTTTCAGTAATTTCCATTACAAATAGTTCCAGTTTTGAATTCTCTGACTACTAGCAATACAGAAGGGTTTACCTCACTCTCCTTAAACAGTTTCCAGGTCAGAATGACAGCAGGGATACTGCAACATTGAAAACTGGTATTCAAACGCATTATGTGCAGCCTACTTTAGAATTACAAGTTACACTTTAAACAAATACTTTTCTTATTCTCTAGTGTAAAGAAAAACTAACACATGAAAATTATATGAAAGACAATCTAACAAAGCATTTTTAGAAAACAAAGAAGTTAGAAAGGAAATCAGGTCCTTCATTACCTCTTCAGATGCCAGATTTGGATTCAAAGTGAAAACATTGCCGTGTGCAAGTCTTGTACAAATAATTAAATGTATGAGCTCTTGAAAATAAAGAAGAAAGTGAGATTGGGAAAATGTGTTTTCTTCAGAACCATTTCATTGTTTTAAAGTGTGTCACTGTAGGCTACTATTCACAAAATACTTTTTGAGAGAGATCCAGTAGACTCCTGAATTATTTTCCAAGTAAGCAGCTGAAAACCCTTAGCAGTAGACACAAAAAACTAGAAATATTTTCTTAAAATATAGTATGGAAACAATATAGATGTAAAATACTTTTTACAGCAGTTTTCTAATAATCATAATAGCAATAACCATTTAACAACAATGTCAAGAGGCATTTCTCCCTTGTATACACTTCTTCACTTCTTAAGTCTTTAATTGTTTAATTATCTGTCACCAGACTACTTTCTAGCCATTGCTTCCACAAAAGATGATAAAAAATTTATGTTTGTCCTCATTTCATGCCATAAATGTTTCACAGTTTCATGAATATTCATTTTGTTTGTTTCAAAAGTTATTTAAAGACAAAGGTGTTTTCAGGGTGGTTTTTCTGAAACCTTGTTACTCTGCAGTTTGCTTTGTTTCATTTGAATGATTTTGTATTATTGTAGTTGATTGGTTCTCATGTACACATCTCTCACATCTACATTGAAATGGCAGACTTTGTTGTTGTTGTTGATGGCAACATTCCACCAAGTATGTGCAAAATGTCTCACAGTACAGTAACTGACCCTGTAGTCTCTAAGCCAGCTTTCTCAGCAAGATTTGCAGCAGTCAACTTTGCTAACATGCCTGTCTCACTACAGAAGTTATTTCATTTTACAAAGAACTAATGGAAATTGGTTACTCTGGATGGAGTAACCAAATAAGACAATATTTGTTTGCCAATTGCCTCCGTGAAAACATTACAGTCATCAGTTAGAAAAAGAATGGTACATCATCTTATTACTTACCGGCAGTCATCATTTTTAGCACATAAGATGATCTACTGACCTAACTGTTTATATTTGTGAGACAAATTCTCTGCAGAGATGGAAGCACAGAAACAATATTTGAACAGCTGCTGCCAGGAGGTTATAATCAGATTGTGTTCTGACTTTGTTCCTCACATTGCACACACACTCCCCATGGCTACTGTTCAAAGTCATCACCCTTCTGGGACAATACTTTCATACTTCAATTAGAAAACCTGCATTTATGAAGACTTTATTTATAAACCCCCAACCTTGCAAATATTTTCTAAAGAGTATGGTGCTCAAGAGCATCAGTAGCCTTCTGACTTCAAAGAAATTCATGTGACAGAGCATTCCAAGCCAAATGTTCACTGTTATAGATAAGTATTTGAAAACTACATTTATAAGCACTAAGTCCCAATGGCTTTTGAGAATGTGAATGATTAGCAATTCTGTAGTGCAAGACTTTTTTTGTCTTATATTCCCATATTCCAGCCTTTCCATTAACATAAGACATACTTTTTCAGGTTGATCAATTTAGAAACCAGCAGAAGGTAGTTTCTCTGAATGAAAAATTTTCTAAAATTTATATTAAGGCCACTGTCACCTGTAGATACTGTCATAAGCCTTGTTACCAACAGCATTTGTCAGACTATCAGGTGATTTTAGTTTCACAAAGGGAAACATCAAAACAGAAGGGTCACAGAGTGTGTTATGTTTGCCTTCAGAGTGTATTGGCTTTGACACAGGGGTCCACTCTTCCAGCTCAGCTTGTGCAGCCTCTTACAGAGCCTACATGTGCTGTACACACTGGCCAGCCACATGGCTGTCTCAGCCAGCAGGCCCAGCACAAGCACCATGTGTAAGGGTGGATGCACACTGGCAGATCCAGCTCCAACACACCACTCAGCTTCTTCAGCTGGTCATGCTGAACCAGGCAATTTGCATCCATGTTGCCTATGAGCTTCCATCTAAAGAATGCTGCCTGAGTGGACACCTTAACAAAGACAGCTGTCCTTTAAATATACAAGGTGGAGCCACATGCAAGGTTCATCCTTCATTTTGCTTATTTTCATAGCAGCCTCATTGCACCTGCTTCTTCAGAAAACAACTATTGCAGCCAAGCATCTCACTGACAAAGCCATGGCCCAGAATAAATTATTCTTTCCAAGATATGGACACAGGTGTTATCAACAGCTAAAATAGCACACTTGATGCCTGGTCCTCTGAAACAGATTTGTCCATCAATAAGATTGAACTACCACGCAGTCTTACTTCCACTGAATTTCCAGTTCCTTTCCATTTGAATTTTAGGTATGAACTAATGGATTAGTCCTGCCACTTCCTGCACTATTCTCTAAGCTGTCTTTCTGAAATGCAGGGGAGGCTGATACCAGAGACAGATGAGGAGAAAAAGGAGTCTGACAGCATGACAGACACTTAGTACCAGCATGACTGATGGGAAGACTGGGTTGAGCCACAGAGCTATTAAGACTGGAAGAGACCTTCCTATGTGGGTCATCTAGTCCACACTTAAGCAGACACAATTATATCAGGGTGCTTAGGGTTGTGTCCAGTCAAGATATGAATATCAAGGAAGGAGATTCCACAGCCTCCCCACACAATGTGTTCCAATGTTTCAGTACTCTTGTGATTATTTTCTTCCCTAACATATTACTTTCTTTTTTAGAACTTGTTCCTGTTGCCTCTTGTTTTATCACAGTGCACCTGTGAAAACAGCTTTGTTTTACTGTGAACCATCCAATTAGACAGTTCTAGACAGCAACAACACCTCTTCTCACCATTTCCTTCCTAAGACCAAATACAGTTTTTCCATAGACTGTGGGCTAAGCCTCACACTGATACCTGACCGGATTCACCCACGTGTGTATAAGGCAGCTGTGGTACCACTGTGTGGTACTGCACATTACAGTATCTTGTCCCTGGATTGGACACCCCTGTGCATGGTGCAATTATGAAGCACATCCATGGACTAACAGCCAGCTATGTTTCTTCCTATGCACTGGCTCCTACAGAAGAGTGGCAGTGGTGACAATCAGTCAATGCAAAAGCCATCACGATGATGACAGAAGAATAGGGAGTGAAAAAGCACAAAGTTGTTTTTACACTAATAAAGTCACAAGAACCCTTAGTCTTTTCCTTTCAAGGCAAGCTATTCCAAAGCAACTCAAAAGGCAGCTTTGCAATTTTCAGGCTCTTACTCTTCATGGTATCTGGAAGAAATCTGAATGATCAGACTCCAACTTTGAAAATGCTCCTATATGCTGAACATGACAATGAAAGATGCCAAATAACCATTATTCTTTCTGACTACTCCCTCCAGATGTATACACATCATTTGTCTGTGCTTATTCTTGCACTTGCCACATTTCGTTACAAAACTGAATTTTAAAGGAACCATTAATTTGAAGTGTTGAGTATCAAGTTGCCAAGTACGCTAATGCCCAATTCAATACCTGGCATGGCTTGCTTTGCCCAATGGATTATTAAAGTCTCACCTTTGCGCTGAAAGGTCAGAAGGGCAGCACACATACACACACACATATATATAAAAACAGGACATGACAATTACACAGTAGTCAGTAGTCCAAATCAAACCTAGTACCCAGTTACAGTATCCCAATACTGACATTCAATGTTTACTTTTACGTTAAAAATCCTTATGTGAAACAAGAAGCTAGTGCAGCTTCTACATTAACTTGGAGGGAGGCAGGAGTCCATCATATATTTGAGGCATAACACTGATTTAGTACGTTTTTTAAAAACAATTTCAGAAGTCCAAGAAAAAATAATCAAAAATTCAAAATGTATTAAGGAAAATTTGTGAAGTTGAACCAAAAGTGCATTAATTAGTATACCTCAGCTGTTCAAAAAATAACATTATTATCACCGTTGTTCTAAAATTGAACTAAATGTACTACAAAAATGAATAAGCTCATGTATAATCTCATCATTGAGATGTTTTTCAGGATTATTTATATAATCTAGCTGAGGAAAGGTCTTAAAGGTCTTGTGTCATTTGTTGTCATAATTCTGTCAGTAAACTGATTACTACCAAATAAGGACTTTTCTGTATAAATCAGCTATCAAGGTTTTAGTAGCCTATTCAATTCCATCTTATGCCCATCAAGAACTCATTTCAGTTTAAGAGAGCAAAGTGAAAGTTGTTTCTCCTTTCTTTCAGATACTCCTTCTTTGTTTTCTAACACCAATATATGAGATTTGCACCGAAGAACTCTCATCTCCAACTTGTTTCTATCCACTGAACCCATACCATGACTTGTGCTTAGCAGGCATTACTGCAGTGCTGCAGTTACACAAGGTATTTGAGCTGGGAGTTCTCACCAAGAAAGTCATGCAATGTGGTCTCCTTTCGCACTTCTGACAGAGAGGACTAGATGCTGGTTTTAAAATTTGAAGAATATGATTCAGAAAACACAGTTCAGAACTGAGTTGCCTTTGAGGTTAAAAAAAAATATTAAAAAATCCTACTAGTCTTGAAGAGCAGATCAGTTGGATAGCTCTATAAAACTTCCAGGACCATTAAAGGAGATGTCACTTTAAGAAACATAAGTATAGAGAGTACTATTGATGATGTTCCCAGTAGTCTGAACCATAATGCTTTTATTTTGTTGTGGATTTGTTTGGTTTTTTAATGGCAAGCCCATTAATGTATTTCCTTGCTTATAATTTTATAAAAGCTGTTTTTAATCAGAATTGATTGGTAAAGAGAATGTAAATCTTCCTTCTTTCCAGTTAGAAGACTTTAATTTTTCTCTAAAGAAATTTTACTAACACAGAAGCCCTGGGATAAAAAATTTAATTTTATGGTTATAAAAGACAACAGGGGAATAGAAAAACCTCTTTGGAGTTCACTCACAAAAAGGAAAGATTCAATTACTTTGAAAATCTTTACAACCACAAGACAGAAATATTACAAGTGATGATCCAGACTGGGGGTCATCATCAACTGTAATCCCAAATGGCATTTATTCCACAGCTTGTGTTATTATTAATTTAGAAGCATAATGAACAGCAAGTCACTAAAAACATAAGGAGATAACTGCACTTAAGGAAAGTAAGCTCTCTCATAATTATTCATTAATTGAATAAAAGTAAATGTTAACCACAGTAATATTTCCATTGTCTGTCTAGCGTTCAGTGCCAAAACTGAACTTGCTGGAAAATTACAGTTTCTGAATAAGTCTATTTATGTAAGATCCCTAATGGCAATATATTATTATAAGGCAAATATGCAAATAATAGTGCTTAAAGTACATTTTAATTCCATAAAGGTTACTAATATATAGCAAAATACTCTGATGATATTTAATTATACTTTGACAGAGAGAATCAAACTCACACTATTTTAGTCACTATTGTTCTATTAATTTTAGTCATATACACTATACAAATATGAACCACATGAAGTTGTTTATGTGCATCCTTCAAAATGCGTGTCTGGTATCAGCATTAAAACAAAACTGAATTACTAACAGGCAGACACTTCTTTCGAATATTTACTTGAATTATTGCTAGCACATACACTAATGAAAGTGTGACAAAATGAATTAGAAACATTTTGAAATCAATCTTGTACAATTGACTGATTCCTTTGAAGTGATTTGTAGTTGGACACACAACCTACATTGAAATCTAAATCAATTTATCTTTGGGGAGATGAAACCTCCCCAAAAGATAAAGCTGATCATCTAAAATTGCCTTGAATAAGAATCCTACTCTTAAGAAATTATTATTAGCAAAGTACTTGTTTATCATTCTTTGTTAAAGCTCTACCTTCTATATTCTCTGTTTATTGTTGAAATACATTCAGCATATATTAAAAAATCACTTTATGTTTTAGGTTGGCTTACTTTTCTCACTTATAGTCTTCACTATCTTAAATGACCTATTATTTCTTTTCATGATCCTACTTGTTATATCCAAACAGTAATTCTTTCTTACTTTTCCAGATGCTTAAGAATGTGTGTGTGCAAACTGTGAAACTTAGCCCCAGACACCTGAGGCTGTAATTATGTCTGGCTGCCATAATACTGCAAACAGGCCATAGATTTAGTAGTTAACATGCAATATATATTAATATACTAAGATAAAAGACTTCTAACTATGTGTACAATGATGACTGATTCGATGTTTTATCATGACTCAAAATTGAAAACTTATCAAATAAGAACAATGTTGGTACTTAATTTCTGTATCTATTGTCCAATGCTTGTAATCACTGTATCTTGTACTTTACTGACCAATAAACCATCAATAAAATTGAACTCTCCTTACGTATGGAACAAAATTCAATTTCAAATACATAGAGAAAAGGAACAATAACTCAAAGAACATCACAGTGATGTCAATTAATGCACTGTATTCCAGGAATCATTTAAAGGATTACCCTAGGCTATTTAATTAGTCCATTAATAACTAGTGATTTATCTGTTATAAATTGATTTCTCCCCTCTACACTTAACTGATCTTGCCATTGATCTGTCATTCTGCCCTCAAATGATTTCAAATTAAGTTTTCACTGCTTAGGAGTCCTAGTACAGAATTTCAAGACCCTTAACCTAACAAAAGTGTCCTAAAATTCACTATACCTACGCTTCTGAATGAAGGAATACTAGTAACTAGGAAAATACTATACAAAGAAAATATGAGATCTGTATCATGGCACATAAGCTCTCTTCCTTTGGTGACCATTTTGAATTGTGTAATAAAACAGCAGGCTTTGTTAACTATGGATAGTCTTAAGATTCTCTGTGCTGCTTTACCTGAGTTTCTGTACTTGTTCTACTTACAACATAGTAGTAAGAACATTTTGGGTGGTAAATACTGCCTCACTGTTTAGTCAGTGAGCAGACAAAACAGTCCACCTCCACTGAATGCTATGACTTTTTTTTTAAGTCTAATATGAATCATCAGGAAAAGTGAGCAGGATTTCAGCTCTGTAATGTGCTGGACTAAATCCTGAGCTGCTGGGCACTCTCAAAAACCATGTATTCAGAGGGAACTGATGACATTGCTCATTTTATATGGCTTAGTCTGACTGGGATTTAAGAGTAGATTAATTTTCAGATTAAATATATCTTCCTGCAATACCTAAAGGGGTTAGAAATCTTAAGTTTTGCAAGTTGAGTTTATAATTTAAACTGGAAAACAACCAAGAATGATTGAAGTGACACACTGTTGTTTTCACAAACTAATCAAATAAATGTCCCCAATGCTAATTGCTATCAGACAGTCATAAGACATTACTTCACTTCTACCTTTATTCAATAATCTAAGTAGGATTATTTTAACAGATTTTAATATTTTACTAAGCTTCATCTGTCTCTATTATTTCTCCTAATTAATTCACGAAATAGCTGTTACCTTTCTCTTCACAATTATGTAAGTACTCTAAACCTACCTATATCAGCTTTATTTTTAGGCATTAAACCAGTCATTCACACTCTTTTCAATATTATACATTCCTGCTTTACAGAAAAAATAGTTAAGGATATCTATGCCCAAACTGCAGAAAAAGGATTCTAACTTGCTGGATTTCCTACTGATCCCAATTCAAGCTAATGAAAATCTGAATGTCATAATAATTATATATGGAACTTGATTTATACATATAACATTGCTTAATTTCCCAAGGTTTTGGTATGAAGCACAAACTATGGGATGCTACATCCCTCTTCTTAATTGTTTATACCCAACATTCATTTTCATGGGAGTCAACTCATATGTTGGTAAACACTAATAGTTTGCGATATTTTATTTTTCTACACTTCTACAAATTTCTCTGGAATTTCATTGCCTTCCTTTTTTTTCTCTGACATCACTCATTACTTAACTGCCCTGGTGCCACTCCTTACACAGAACAGGTCCCCCAGTCCATGCTTTCTTTATCTATAGATGCCTTCAACAGGTAATTAGATAAATACAAGTAAAAATTGCTACCAATGCCTAGTACATAAAAGTGTAGCTTCAAACTTTGGCTCAGAAAAACCCTAAACTACAGAGAAAGACTGAAGAATAATTTATCCCTGGACATCTGTCTTGTTCATAAGTCCTTCCAAAATGATATGCAGCTGCAGCCTGTCCTGAAATAAGAAAACTTTCTTGGAAAGGAGCAGAACTGATAACATAACTATAGTGGATTAAGACCCTAAATTGGGGACTAGAATGGAACATTCCTCAAAGTCTTCACTGACTTCTGAAGACTCTATCGACTTAACTAGATACAGTACACTGGAAAATGTTGCTGGTGTTACACACATCAAATATTTTCTCCTCTCATACCAAAACTCCAAACTATGGATACAAATCTCTTTCTGAAATTCTGCAAATTAGAGGACATGTCTCTAAATCGCTCTGATAGGATTTAAAGTAGTTGTCAGCAATTTAGTAAATAAGCTTGATTAATTTATCAAGGAAAATGACTACTGTAACATAGAAGAATAGCGCAGCTTTCCATCAGTGCCATAATTTTCTGCATTTTTATCATATGAGTTATTTCCACTTGTAAATAAAAAAGGCAAAATGAGCAACAGACAGTATGTTTGCAGTGATGTATTGCAACATGCTGGAATCATTAAAAAAGAAAGAAAAAACAGATGGAAATGGCTTTTAAAGTATTAATAACACATTTAAAAGGACAACTACAACAATGTTCAAATATCAGTTTGCCAAAAACTGTGGTGGCAGAATGAAACTTAGTCAGCCCTATCTTCCTAGTGCACATTTTAGCCATGCTTAACAATCTGCCTTGAACTGCAAGGAATTAAACAATCTACAAACATCATCAGCAGAATGTTGTCTCCTAAGTCACTGTGTCAAAAAATTATGCTTCAGTGGAAAGATTTCCCCAAGCTCTTCCAAAAGTCTTATCAATTCCCAGAAGTAGCCTGTAAAAGATGTCTTTACTGTCCATACTGAAACCCTTGACCTGAATTTCCAGGTCACCTTTATCAGAGAGCAACAGTGAAACCAATTTCACTGACAGTGTTGTTGAAGATCTATAGACCAAGACAATTACGCAGAACAAAACTTCTATTGAAATTCTTCATATAAAAACATTTTCAATTTTTCCTTTCAGTTTTAACAAGTTATGATTCATTTTCAGTTACTTTTTAGCCCTATGCAATTAAACTACTTCCAAGCAGAATAATGTGATCATGTAGGAATTTATGTTAAAATCATATATCAATGCACAGTGACTCCACTTCAAAAAGTTATATTGGTATTTATAATAACCTAATAAATTAGTATTTTGCAGATACAGTTCTAACTGCTCAGGATAGTTCAGAGCTCTTAAAAATCTCTTTTTTTCCTCCACTTTATTTATACTCTTAAATCTAGGCTACATTACTTTCTATATATTATAGTGAGACTGTCAGAAATCATATCCCAGCATTAAATTATGTGGTATACATTCTTGGATAAGTTCTTCTTCTTCTTAATAAGTTAGAAAAAATAGGCAACTGTGCTATAAATTGAAGTACTTGATATCTGAAACAATCCGCATGTCTCAGTTCAATGCCTGTTAGACGAAACATCCACACCTTACAAGTAACTACACACATGGGTTAACTTACGGCACTAACGTGCACTTAGAGAGAGAGAGATCTACAGGTGCAATTCAGGTGTACAAAGGAGGTGAAATGAGCCCTGGCTGAGACAACAACTGCTGCAGCAAAGAAGTAAATCCCCACAGAAGTTGCAAGAGAACCTGAGAATCACAAGACAAAAGATTAGAGAAAGGGGATCCACAGAGAACAGCATGACAGGGTCATCAAATATGGTAGAAATTTGTAAGGAGAGAAAGAAAACATATGTAAGAGGAAGACCTGGCAATGGAAAATACAGCCACGAGGAAGGGGGAAAGAGATACTAGAAAATACTCAAGAATTAGAGGGCTCAGGGAGAAAGGAGAAAGTAAGCAAGCCAAGCATCCATGCAAACCAAACGAAAGCAAAAATAAAGGACAAGAAAAGTACAAAGAACTTAAGAAAGATCAGAGGGCATGCACTGGCACGAAAAGTAATGAAATAAACATTCTATGTACTCACATTAAAGGTCATTAGGAGCTTCAGTTACATAGCTTTAAACATATCCCTGCTCACTGTGAATATGGGTGGATGGCAATCCCAGAAGTTCTTGTCTGCTGCACCTGAAATGTTTCTGTCCTACAGCACAATCAATAAAAATCAATTGCCTGATAATTGCTTTGCATCAAATTAAATTATGGAGGTCTACATAGCTCAGAGGGTTGGAAATGAGATGTGGAGCCTTTCACCTCTGGGTCACTGCTACAAACACAATGCAAGTCAATAATGACTAAGAGTTGTTACTTTTGTGTTAGTAAAACACCTGATTTTAAGCTCTACTAAACCACACCTTTGCTGCTTTATAACCTCAGAACTTTGTTTTGCCAATCCCTGAACAAAGCTGGATGAAGCTCCCAATACCTCTCATGTGACCTTTGCGCTGCCTGTGATTATAATCGATGTAATTCCTTATCCTTTCAATAGATTACAACCCACACCCAAAGTGTCTGGTTACTTTCGAAACCAGTTTGAAAAATTGAAGAAGATTACAAGTTAGATTTAAAATATTTATCAAGACACCAAAATCATGCAAAGTATTTGTTTTTTTTAGCCAGGATCATAAATACTCAAAAAAACTATTTTTGAGCATTTTGATTCTCACAAAACCACCAAACCCAAAACAGAAACCAAACCAGCCTTTCCCACACACACAAAAGAAAAACCAACACAACAAGACAACCCAAAACATCACTAAGTTTTGCATCCCTCTAGAGGCATTAAAGCAAAAGGAAGATAACACAACTTTCTGAAAACACTAGCTGATGTTACATAGAAGATAGCTGGTTTTATTGAGAAAGTAAAGTCTGGACAGTACCTGTGATACTGCTGACAGCTAAACCCACAAACATAGACATCCTTGAAGCTACTTATCTGGTAGTGGCACTCTGACTTTTACTAAAATGCATCCTGTTTTCCAAAATCTGTGTTTTTTCAATTAAATACAGGAAATTATTATTATTTCTATTATTATTTATTTATGCATTTTAGACTCCAGATTCACCTTCATTTCTAATTTAAGCTTCAGCAGTCAAATACTTTTAGTCAGTTCTTACCAGCTCTGTGATATTCATGACTATCTCTAGCATAATTAGTAGATTGATGTGGACAGCCACATGAAGATGAATTTGCTGCAGGAATTAGAAGACTACAACTGAATTTTCATGTTCAAGAGTTCCACAGAGAACATGAATTCTTTTTCCCTGCAATCTTATTTTTAAAATTTATTGTTCTAAGAATTGGACAGCAATTAAGTACCTTTACAAGGGTCATGGTAATGTGAACAGGGGTGGGGGAGGAGGTCCCATTTGCCAAAAGAAAAAAAAAAAAGAAAAAAAAAAAAAAAGAAAAATTTCTTTGTTTCCATTTCCCTTTCTCTTCCATATCCTGACAGGAATGAATGCACACCACCACCTCTGTGGTCAGTCAGGCACTTCGTTAAACAATAAACCAAAGAAACACACCAGTATTTATAATATCCTTCAGTTAGTATTTACTCAAGTATACCAAATATCTGTTTTCTAGAAAGCAAAACAGCATGCTTAGTATTTTCAGTGAGGCAGACAAGTTATAAATAAAGACTCATTATAAAAAAGAGTCTACCTGTAGCTTCATGCTACAAACACTCTCCTTTATATGCCATATATATTTATGGCACTGCTACTTTCCCTACACTGCAGCAGAAGATTGCCTTTTGGTTAGGACATGAGGAACTGAGCTAATTAAAGGAAAAAAGAAAAAAAATTGTCAACTTTTTCTCAAAGCAACCATCAGAGCCTCAGTGCAGTTTATGTAGCACACTTACAAACCCTTTAAAACAGAGTGCAGACCATCACGGGGGTAAGAAGCAGCAATATCGCAAGCAGGTATCTTCCATCACAAATCACACCATAAGGAGCATCACCCTTTCTTCAATAAGGTAGAACCTTCACAGCTCAGTTTAAAAAGGACTGTGCAGAACTGCGCTAGCAGCGCTCTGATGCTTATTTTACTTCAGTTAGAGGAAACATAGGAGCACTCCTTTTATACAATGGTGTAGTCATCAGAGCACTCACTTGGACTGCTGATTTCCAGGCCATGGTCACCCTGAAGCCACAATTTCTTTCTAGGAAAAAGCTCTAAGCAGTAAAGAGGACAAGGAAGAGGGTTCTTCCACTCTCACCACAGTGACTGAATCTCTGTGAGCACAGAGGGAACAGAGCCTACAATTTACACCAGCCTTAGCACTTAAAAGAACCTTCAACACTTCATCAATCTGGTACAGCTACAAAATGTCCCAGCTTCAGCTGTGGGATGGCCAGCTTCCCTGTCCTATGTATCCTTGGGATACATTTATGCAAGCAGAAAACTCTACCTGCAAACAGGATCTGTGGCTCTCAGTTTGTGCTCTCTCACCACCCACACAGCCTGTGTGAAAGGTTCCTGTCACACATGTTTTGAATTTAAACTGATGCTAAGTGAAGCAGCTGTGTTCAGGCCCTGACCAAGAAGCTCAATTATTCCAGGAAGTTAGGAAGAGGTAAGATACGTTCAAAAATGTATCTAACTTATGATCTACTTACTCCATGTAGAATTTCCTATAGATAGTAAGGGGCTGTACATACTGGAAAATACAATTACTAGTGAGTTCTTTCCATTCTTAAGACTTTATCATTGCCACAAAAACCAATGCAATTACTCTATTATGCAGCTTCATCACAGATAATCTACAAATTAATGCAGAAAATAAATACTGCTTTATGAATCTTGATCTGAAAGCTTGAATAAAAGATATTGCAACTTTTATACTACTATGAAAAATATTGGTCTAATTTCTCACTACATTTGAAAGCTTAATTGTTTACACTTGGTTTACTACACAATTTTTCCTCTAGCAGAGTAACTACTGAAATAACTTTTCAGCAACCTTTGAAACAATTTGTCATGATTTTTTAAACATACTTTTTATTGCCATAAGCCAGTTTGATTTTGGCTTGATTTATAATGAACATTTCATTGTGTGTTATTTTTCTAGTGCAGCTCTTAAAAAGCTGTTTCCATTCACAGGTACATTGAAAAGAACAAAAAACTTATACATAAAAAGTAATGTGCCACCATAATTTGGAAATATTCACCTCATTCACATTCACCTGCCTCCACTAAAAGATTTATAACACGTCTAAACCAGAAATTGATGAATTCATCAGCGTCTGGGACATTTTGATCATAATCAATAATATAATTTTACCCCTTAAATGGGTTTTCAATTAAAGTACTTTTTTTCAAAGTAATTTTATTTTTGTCATAAAAATAGTTTCTCTGCAGACTAACAGCATTAACTCATTTCATACCAGGTGCTGTGTTGTAAAGGACAATAACCTGCACAGCCAAACAGTGATAATACTATACTTAATGAAAGAAATATAAAATTTATTGTGCTGTTTCACAGGTTAAATATTACAAAGTAAAGTATTTCTTAGATAAATAAGTACAAGTGTAAAGATCAAGCACTGTTACACAAGTTTAGAAGTTCATTATCCAACAATGAAGAATCTAAAGACAGGAAGAGAACATCAGTGTTAGGAATTCAGGCTGGCTTGGCTCCCACAAATTCACTTTTGGACTTTCTCTTAGCTCTCAAGAAAACCCAGAACAATACAGCCCAGTAGCTTCCACAGAAAGTTAGTTGTAGAAAATTTCTTGGATGGAAGAGTCTGCCAGGAGCAGCAGAAATGGAGCAGACCCTCACCAGTCTCTCATCAGTTGATATTAAATGACACTATCAGGACTTCCTTTAAATTTTATTTCTCTGGAAGCTGGTGCTTACTAGGCTAGTGACTTGCTGTAGGGAGCTAAAGTCGGGAACGTTTTAAAGGAAAACTTATTTTTAATGCTATACAGCAAGACCTTTTAGATACAAGAAATAGAAACAAAATTTAATAGTGTGGAATAAGACGAATGAGCAAATGTATATGAAATCATGCTAAACCAGAGGGGTTTGTGGTCCATTGAACAAATACTCCTTTTGTAGAAAGTGAATTAAATCAAGTGGTGTGATCTGTTTATCTTCAAGGATTATTTGTCATGGGCACACTACTGGTTCAGGTAGGAACAGACTGTTACCCTTCAGCTAAGTGGCAGTTATTGATCTTTGCTGGCACAGCCTCATTGTTACATGGCTTCACTGTTATGGAGAGGCTGCTGGCTCAATGTCAGTCTGGGAAATACAAGTAGCCCTTCCTTAGGAAAGATAAAGGGAGGTAATTTCAGGGTCTTTCATCTTTTACAGAGCTCTACTGCTCAGAAGCCAGAAAGTGTATTTTCTTTTTCTATGGCAATTAACTAAATCTTGAACTTGACACAATTTTTTTGGATGGATAATATGTATAGCTAAGAAACAGGGAGAAAATTTCCAGCACTACTGTTAGCAATGGAAACACAACTTCATCCAGACCCATCATCCTGTACCAGGACAGAGCCCTCAGAGCAAGGAGAGGGCACTTACAGGAGATTATGGGGAACTCTTTGAAACTTTTTGAGTTTTGGTGTCACTTCTGAGAACTTTCTTAATTGAATGGAAAAACAATTGCAGAGAATTTGAAAAGAAACAAAAAAGGGTTCTGTAGCTTTAAAAACAGACAAAAGCCTTGCACTCTTGTTCAGGGAACTGCTTTACATAAATCTTCAGGACGTCTCTGAGAGGCAGTATCCTGGACAGAAATCAGATAGCTATTTCTCAGGCTCAAGTATCCAGCTTGTTTTGAGGCAAATCTCAAGACAAATACACCAAGAGCTATAAATCAGAGAACTATACCAGATGCAAGCAAAAATTAGGCTACAGAAGCTGAGGAACAAGCACATGACCCCACTGCTCTTTCCACTGCTTTTGTCAAAAAGTGTTTGCTAGTTTCACAGTTCTCCACATAATTTGAAAACTGAAAGTTACAATTGGTAGAAGTCTTCGAAATTTCACTCCATGCTTTCAAATGGGAGGAAGCTGTAGCTTAGAATCAATCAGCTTCTGTTTGTTTATATTTGGAAGCTGGTCCTGAAAAGCTTTTTTATACAGGAAGAAGAACGGTAAACAGCCAAATAGGTGTGAATGCAGCCATAAATTATCACTGCAGAAAAGCAAGCACACAAATGTTGATCAATTAAAGTAGAGTGAAATCTTGTTTTATGTCCCCATTAGTGGCAGGTTAATTCTCAGGATTCACTATTCTGAATACCCTCCATCACTACTTTACACATCCACCTAGGCTCTTTGGTACCGTGCATTTAAGCCCCAGCCGGGAGACCCAAACGTACAATGACATCCGAGTGAGTTTGTGAGGCTCAGTGAAAGTGGCACGGGAGTCAGGCTTCTCGGAGAGGAGTGACAGCAGATGCCCTCCAGGGGTGCTACAAACCGCGCGTCATCCCAGACTGCCACCCCGGGAACACGCTCTGGACTCCAGGAGAAGAGCTGACAGGCAGCAGCCATAGTTTCAGCTGTTTCCTTCCGATCTCTCCCAGCAGGTGTCACTACGATGTAGCATTGCTATTAAATCTTAAAGTAACAAATATTAAAGTAGCGGGCGCCTTTTTCCCCCAACTGGCAAACAACCTTTGTAGATTAATTGTGTAAAACCTGAATAGTCCGCAAAAATGAGCTTTGTGATGAGAGGGTGGGGAAAATTGTTAGCTGTGTATCATGTCCACTTCCATACAGCTGATTTTCTTCTTATAAATTGTTATACCTCTGAAAGAGATGTCTTTAATGAAGTGGTTAATTTAATGCAATGCTCAGCATTCTCTTCTTAACAGCAATGTACACAGGTGGCTGTATTCCAAACTCCATTCATCTATTTCAAATTGTTGTTGAATTCTATTCTTTGGAGAGATAAAATATATTTGTAATAAACGACAAAATTTTCCAGCAGCTGGTTCTGAAAATTAAGAAAAAACCAAGCCAACACAATGGGGGAAAAAAGGATTTCCAAAGCAGGCTCCATGCAGACTCGGACTGCTCTACCACCCAGCAATCCTGCAGGCATTCAGACACCTCACTGTAATGTCTCAAAAATCAATAGCAATTTATTCTCTCTTTGGACCCCAAGCAACAAAAGTAAATAATACTGTCACCTGCGGTCTGCCTTCAGAACACGGTCACAAAACAGTCTTGCTACTATACCACAACCCTCCAGGGCTCTTTATCTATGCTGGCTTTGCAGATTGTATTGGCTCTCACAAGGGAGAAACACACAAGACAGCAACACAAAGGGGTCAAGTTCCCGTACTCGGACCACCCACGTTGCTGAGCTGGAATTAAGAAAAAGGTTTGGCATCTGTCTTATTTCAGTTTCAACTGCATTAATTTTATTAAAAGGGAAAAAGAAAATAAAAAAGAAAAGAAACTCCAAACCAAAAAAGGAATATTAGAATTATGTTTTCTCATGCAATAAAAGGGAAATCCTAGAGAAAAAAGGAACTTCAAAAATTTGCATCATTTAAAAGTACTTCCTAAATTAACGTCTTAAAAATTGGAGGCTTTGAAATTCACATTCCTTACAATGCTACTGAACATATGTCAAAATATTCAAAGTGATCCAGAATAGTGACAGATTATTTTAAAATCATCATAACTTATAACCAATATTAAGGAATCAATTCAATTATAAGACAACCATTTTTTTAACTGCTCATAGCATGAGGCATATCAATGTCAAAGGGACCTTACAAAATTTCAAACACGTGATATGAAGATATGCTCACTTAACTTCTAGTGACCCTGTGTATGTATGTACAATGGACTCTTGTCTTTCCAAGGAACATTATTTAAATATGCTTGTATCTTTGCATATTAAATTGTCCTCATTGCTGCATGGTGTGTAAAGCCTATAGGGCATAGAAATTTTCACCATCACCACCAATTCTATTTCTTCTTAGAAATACTGATTGTTGTGGGTTCATATATAATAAGTTCAGGATGCATGACTAGCTTGTACAGGCATCACATCCAGATCTTATGCAGTCCACCCTTTCTTTTGTGGCAGTTTATATCAATGAGCACAAAGCCAGGGCACAGGCTGAATGCAAAGCAGGAAGTGGAGGTTAAGAGAAAAAAATTGAACTTCTGTTCCAATTTTCAACATGGACAGTAATTCCATGAAGTAATTTCCCACTCTAAAATGATAAAATGCCAAAACTTAAAAGCACAATACAAATACGTATATTTAATGGTCTTGTAATAAATCTCATTACAAGCCAGGCCAGAATTGTAATTTCTTTCAATAGGGAAAAATCAGTAAAAAAATAGAAAATTCCAAAATATTTTAGGTTAATATCTTAGGAGAAAGAAAAATCTGCATGGATTTTACATGACCACGTGAGAAGAAATGAGGAGATACTAAGACTGTTTATTTACCTAAGATATAAACTTGTCTAATCAAAGGCATTCTTAGCCAATGTTACAAGAAACTCTGGTAAAACATTAGAAGATTACTGTATTAATTATTTTAGAAATCACGTGCAAAATGCAGGAAGCCCAATAGCCACTAATGTCAAAGAAAAGCAAGAAAATAAACAGAATTTTATATTGAGCCATAAACTGAATGAAAATGGAAAAAGGCTACAAAAAATTAATTTATTCCTTCTACTATAAGCCACAGCCACAATGAAAGTCTACCACTGTAAGAACCAAAGTTAGGGCAGAGCAAAGACTGCCTCAAAAGTAGATTATTATTCAATTATTTCACTGAAAACTGTAAAACATTTTAAAGAATATTTAATAAACACATCAGTATCTGAAGTCAGACTGCTAGCATGGCTGGATACTCATTCAATCCTATGCAGGCTCTTACTAGCCCCTTATTAAAAAAAAAACCAAAAAAACAAACAAACAAAACCAAAACAAACCAAAAAAAAAAAAAAAAAACCACCAAAAAACCAAAAACCTTACAGGTAAAGATATTTTTATCTTTAATTTTACAAGAGCTAAACAGCATATCTCACAAAAGCAACTCAACAAAGCAACAGTAAAAATCACAAGTGCTTCTCTACCGTTCCATTTATATCTCCCAAGAAGAGCATTTAATTTAGTTTACTATTTATTCATTTTACATTTGCAATTCTCTGCAGGTGTCTGGAAATCCAGTGCTAACTACACCTAGTACTGGGAACACAAAATAGAAATTTCTGAAGCAGGCTTAAATAATTCCAGAAATTCTACTGTGGCTTTGAAGCATCTCCCAGAAAAGCTCTGACAAGTGAGATGGGATTCTACTGTGTTTACAGGAACAACTCCTAGCTTGCCTCAGAAGCAGAGTGGCCAGCTGGTCAAAGGAGGTAATTCTCCTCGTCTACTTCACTCTGATGAGATCCCTCCTGGAGTACTGCATCCAGTTTCTGGGGCTTCCGACATTGGAAGAATGTGACCTGCTGGAGCAAGTCCAGAAGACAGCCATGAAGATGATTAAGGGGCTGGAGCACCTCTCCCAGGAGAACAGGCTGAGAGAGTTGGGAATGTTCAGACTGGAAAAGAGAAGGCTCCAGGGAGACTTCACAGCACTTTCCATTACCTAAAGGGGGCCTACAAGAGAGATGGAACATCACTTTTTACAAGGGTGTGTAGTGACAGGACAAGGGGGAATGGCTTTAAACTGAAAGAGGACAGAGTTAGATTAGGCCTTAGGGAGAAATCCTTCACTATGCGAGCAGAGAGGCACTGGAACACATTGCCCAGTTCAAGGAGGTAAAACTCACCACAAGTAGAACAAAAGGGAAAATATGAACCTCTGAATCAGCTCAGCACTGAGGGAGACAAGTGAGAGTACTGGCATATGAAGGGTGCTGGAAGAGATGATTTAGCTGGGTTTTTTTGTTTTGCTTCCCCATTTAAACAAGTTAGCTATATTGTGAAACTGCAAACTGAGTTGCAGACCAATCAAGTAACATGAATGCTCAGACACTACTAAATAAAATTGACTAAATAAAATGTTGACTTTATGAAAAAGGGTCTAACTTTGAGAGATAAACACTGGAGAGATATTTAAAAATTTTGCTATATCATGGTGAAAGCAATACATTAGCCATCATGTGTTATAAACTATTAACTCCAAGTCTGTCACTCTCACTTCAGGGCCTGATAAAGTTATAGATACTGAAGGTATTGAAAAACATCTGGCTGTGATGCAGTCACTGGTCACAGCCAGCACAGCTTCACGAGAGGGAAGTCCTGTTCACCAAACTTGATTTCATTTTATGATCAGGGAAATCCAGTCAATATAGTATTTTTTATTTCAGTAAAGCTTTTGATACTGTCTCTCACAGTATCCTTCTGGACAAAATGTCCAGCACACAGCTGGATAAACACATCATGGGATGGGTGAGCATCTGGCTCATGGGTCAGGCACAAAGGGTTTCAGTGACTGGGGTGACATCAGGCTGGGGACCTGTCACTAGGGAGGTTCCACAGGGTGCCGTGCTCACGCCTGTGCTCCTCAACATTGTCATAATTGACTTGGACACAGGGTTGGAAGGGAGACAGAGCAAGTTCACAGAGGATACAAAACTGGGAGAAGCTGCTGAGTTTCTTGAGGGCAGGGAGGACCTGCAGAGAAACCTTGACAAATCAGAGAGCTGGGTAGTCACCAATTGTATGAAGTTCAACAAAAGAGAATTCCAGATTCTGCACCTGGGATGGGGAAACCTGTGGGCCTGACATTTCTAAGTCTGAGAGATTTTAGCCTGCTAGCAGTTGCTAACTTTTTCCCAAGGGAAAATTTCTCAGGAAAGCTTCTTCTCAAAACAATCTTGGCAAACAACTATTCTCTCTCAAAACAATCTTCTTCAGGTGGTGTTTTGCTGTTTCTCTAGTTTAACCAATGGGATTAGAGAAGTGTCGTTCCTATTCACCAATCATGTTAAGTCTGTATCATAACAGGTTACAAAAAGTAGTAAGAATTAGACAATAACTTTTCTATGCTCATTGCCTTCCAAAATATTTAGAGTCTTTCGTCTTTCTTTCGTGTCCTACAACAGCATCAATCCTGGATGTATGGACAGACTGTGGAACGAGATGCTGGAGGGCAGTGCCACAGAAAGGGACCTGGGGGTCCTGGTCACTGGCAAGCTGAACATGAGCCAGCAGTGCCCTGGCAGCCAGGAGGGCCAACCCTGTCCTGGGGTGCATCAGGCACAGCATGGCCGGCTGGGCAAGGGAGGGGATTGTCCTGCTCTGCTCTGCACTGGGGCAGCCTCACCTCGAGTGCTGGGGGCACTGTCAGGTAACACAACGTAAAAAAGACATTAGGCTCTAAGAGAGTGTCCAGAGCACCACAACAAGGATGATCAAGGGCCTTGAGGAGCAGCCTTATGAGGAGCAGCTGAGGTCACTTGGTCTGTTCAGCCTGAAGAAGACTGAGAGGAGACCTCAGTGCAGTTACAACTTCTTCATGAGGAGAAGAGGAGGGGCAGGCACTGATCTCTTCTCTGCAGTGACCAATGACAGGACCTGAGGGAATGGCCTGAAATTGTATTAGGATGGATATTAGGAGAAGGTTTTTCACCCAGAGGGTGGTTGGGCACTGGAACAGGCTGCCCAGGGAAGTGGTCACAGCACCAAACCTGACAGAGTTCAAGAATTGTTTGGACAATGCTCTTGGGCAAATGGTGAGACTCTTGGGTATGATGCTGTGCAGGGCCAGGAGTTGGACTTGATGATCCTATCCAACTCAGCATGTTTTGTGATATATAAATAGATACACTCACACACACACGTGTGCACGTGTGTTTATTTCTAGTAATTAACTATCATCCTCTCTCCAAAACGTTTGGAAAAAGGTTAACTCAGGATCGTTGCTGACGTACGTGTTCTCATTTCACTAGTGTTCAGACAGGAATTTCTGTCATCATAAGGCAGGTAAGCCCTAGCCTAAAATTTACAACCTTCTGTTCATAAGGAACTAGAGTTAACAAGAATATTTACTAAGTTTGCAATGGATTAAGCCCTTCCCCTCTAAAGAAATCTCTACAAATTGCTTCAACTACTAAGAGCTACCCAAACAAACTAAGAATTAAGAAAGTGAACCATTATAATCACTACTTTGCCAATACTGCCAATAAGGTTACTGCTAACGTGGCCATTTTTCTTTAGGATGTAAATAGAAATTGTTAAGTAGATTACATCTCTTAGATAACTAGTTTTGACTGCTTATTAGTTTACAGCAAATAAATATTTGCAATCTAAACACAAAAATTTTTAGAAGACATTACTTTGCACTTTCATTAAAAAGTGAAATTGACTGGATAGGACAGCATGCTTGCTTCCAGGCTTTCCCATCTCTTTTCTTAAAATCTTGGTACATGAATTTGCCTCCAAATGTGAGCTTACCAGAACAGAGGTGCACAAGAGCAAATCACACAATTGGGAAACCTGAAAATATAGGACAAAATTATCAAGAGAAGGTATTATTTTATCACAAATTTGAGCACTCAATGAGATTTTTAAAAATGTAACACATTCTATATAATCCTGGAGTATGTTAACTAGCATAATTATAAGTTTGGAGAAACATTCGTTTGAAGGCTAATACTCCAAACCCAAGACTCACCAACTGAGGTCTCCTCAGCAAGGTGCAATGCATACAGAGAAACCAAAATTCTCTGCTTGTACTTTTGACACTGTTGGCATTTATCCTTCTGAACAGCACTTCAGACTTCATTATACACTTCTGATAGTTTAAAACTACTTTTCTCTGAAGTTTGACACACAGCTCCATAACTATTCCAGTAACAAAATGAGTTCACAGCCAGAATTCAGTAGGGGAATTTTTTTTATTATTTTTTAAATTTTGAAAAAGAAAATGTACCATCAAAACCAGCTACTTATGCCTCTCTTTGCATGACACTAAAATGATGCTTACAGGATAGATGTAGTTTTGTGGCTTATGGCTGAGTATAAGCAGGCTGCATATTGTAAGCAAGCTGTGTAGGACAGTTCCTTATTTAGATTGCCTTTTGTTTCCTATTGAATGACCTTGATTCAATTCCTTCTCTTTTCTGCGTTTTAAATACACAGAAAGAAATAGTCCAAAAACAAAATATTAAAAGAAAATAAAGCAAATTTCAAGGAGCGATGGAATGATTAGAGAAACATTCCAGTACCATGGTGTTTATCATCAAAGACAAGATCATATACTCCAATTTCAAAAGGACACGACAAGGTAGGCGCAGTCTGAGATACTTAATAAGGAGAAATTACAGTGGCACATTGAATGTAAACCGAATAAGGCAGAAGCTCTGCAGAAACAAACTAAAATTTATTATAAGTCTATCTTGGTATTATAGTAGAATAAACAAATACTAATATATCCATGTTTTTAAAAATAGCTTTTCCTTCCCTTACTTGCCATCATACATACTTACCTATTCAAAAGCAGGTAACTGTTTAAGTGATCCAGACTTCCATCAAGAAGGTTAGTAACAAATTCATTTACAATTAGAGAATTCTTACTATTCTTACAACTTAACATAAATAAGGAAATCTAACTAAAGATGTTTACATACATGCAACCATGCTACCTTAAGAAAAAGTGTCATTGGTTGTACTATGTTCTGCAGCTTACATTCACTTATATATTTGGCACTGCACATTCAATTTAATTTTCTAGATTTGCCTTCATCAGTGTGTGAAGATGCTCCAATCAATTCCAAATTAATAGATTCTGTTTCAAATAAGCAAGCTATATTTTACCAATATATTACGAAGGCTAACCCAGACTGATTTTACTTGCTGAAGTACATTAATTTCTTTGACCTCACCTGCCTTGATTTCTCTAGGACCTTACCCTAAGGCTGTAACGGATTTGTTTCAGCAATGAGACAAAGGCACAATGTAATTCACTTTCCAGATTGTGAACACGACTGTTCAAAGCACACATGTAATTATATTCTTTCCTTGCAACAACACACATTTTAGAAACACTTTTTTTATTAGAAACCTATTATTTGATATGAAGTGGTTTTTTTCTTAAAAAGAAAATGAAATTAAAATTTGTCTTTAAACACTTCAAACACTATTTTTAAAACTTATTAAATTAAAACAACATTAACCTATAAAAACTGCTTAATTCTAATGTGCTCTTTGCTTTTAATATACTCTTACACCAAATGTTACAGCAAGTAAGAAGTTTCAGCACTTTTCACCTCTTTGAAAATCTGAAAGCAGTTAATATTTGCATAGTTCCAGCATTTCCCCTCACTGAAATCAATACAACTACTCAAGAAGAGCACTGCAGGTACATCAACCTGTTAGCTGGATTTAAAAGAATACAATTTTATAGTCCTAAATTATTCTTCAGTGTGTTGGCATAAAGAAACGAAGATACCTAATTTTGCAGCTCTTCTCAAATCTATTAACTATGAAACACATGCCATCCTGAACCCAAAGGAAACCATATAATGAAAAGAGACAAAATAAATACCTAGTCTTAAAATAATAGTTATTGAAGAAGGAACAAAATTCACAATCCGAAGAATTCTCCAGCTGGACAGTTCCATCTCTCCCGCCATCATCGCAAATACCTTTAAGATTAGTCCCTTAACAAAGTCAGGGGTGTTATGCAATTCCAGCCCATTTCTGTGCTCATCTTTGGCCAGAAGCTTCCTGCCTACTTAGAATCTGGGCAGCAGAGATGAGTATGTGCCAGCTTTACAACTACTGTATTTCAATGTAACATGTTACCTACAAACCAACTTTTAATGTTCTAAATGAAATCTTAGACTCTGAACTTCAAAAGAATCTAAACAGCTGAAGCATAAGTAACACAGTTTTCTGCTGTAACTGGGAAATATACACAACCTAAAAAGCAACTCAAACTAAGCCAAACAGCAACTTGTGAAAAAAGCAAATATACATGTTAAGAATACAAAAGTGGTGTTGTATAGAAGTAGTTCATGTACCTGAAAAGTTCATGTACCGTTACTGAAAGAAAATTTAATACAATGAAAAGAAAATCTTAAAAAGTGCCCAAAAGGGAAACACTAAGGTACCCCACTAACACTGGGCAACTTTTTTTCTGAAATGGGTGCTTTTCCTGTTTGAAGTGTTGTTGATTTATGTGTTAGAAGTTTAAGCACATTTGTAAACAGAGGAATAATGTGAAAAAATTGAATGTAGCTTTTGAGATCTAGAAGCTGTAATATACTGTAAAAACAGACAAAATAGAAATCCCAGCAAGGCTAAATATATTATAAAATAACTACTCACTCTGTAAGAAATGTACCTGTTCCTAACATATGTATAAACTACAGCACATTATCAAAATTTAAGTAGCTTAAGAGAAAGCATAAGTTTTTGCCTGTAAAATCACAATTTGATTAACATTAATGTAAAAATGATAGCTTACAGTCAAGAGGCATTATAAGTGAAATTAACTAATGCACATAATGTGAAACATTCAGCATCTTATGAGAAAACTAAATAGATTTTGTACAAACTTGCACTGCTAGGATGATTACTGCCAAGTAAAAACTACTGCAGGTGAGGCAGTATGCACTAAGATGTAGATAGTGCTCAACACACAAACTCTTTAATTATACTTTTTGGTGACCAGCCAAATTAAAGTTGGATATTAAAGACCATTATGCTTTTAAGTTAAGCAGTTAAGTGACAAATCATTAAAAAAAATGAAAAAGATGGAAATATTGCCAAATATTAATAAAGGTATTTTAAACAGTCATTTCAAAAGTAATACTCTAGAGGTTAAAAATTCATTATTAAGTCTTTAAAACAGCAACAAATTTTGTGCATTTCACCAATTCTACAATTCTTCATGCATTTACAGTTTTCAGTTGGTTGATCTATTTTTAAGCCATTAGTGGTTTTTAAAAATAATTGAGGGCTAAACAGTGATGCACAGAATGATGCATTCCCAAGTCACCTTTTTCCTCCTTTAGTGTTAACAAGCAGGAATATGCTTTTGATGCTTCCAGTGCCAAGATCAGGTGAACTGCATGGTTTCACAGAGTACATTACTCCAACTCCTTAAGGGGCTATAAAATCACATTAAACTTGACTTGTTATTAATAATTCATGGTGACTTCCTTGGTTCACTACAGGGGCATCACTCTTAGGGCATCATTCTTTTTGAAATAACTTAACAGGGAAAGTCAGATAAACAGTGTTACCATCAAAATGAGAAGCCACCTACCATGAACCCAGGGACTCTAAAAGCCCTAAAGAATTTAAATCTTTACAATTTTCAGGCTAAATCCAGAATTCTACATTCCTTTCTAAAAGCTGATATTAATTTAATAGATAAGTAAAACCAATAAAATTTCATTTATCTAATGAAATTTGGTTTATCTGCAGATTTGAAGTGTCACATTTCCACACATTTAGCTATATGGCACAAGAGCTATTTATGCTCTCATCACTCTGAAACAGACCCTTTTAACAAGAATATTTTACTTCAATTAAGGATTAAACTAAGTATATCCCATTAAACATATGTATGATGCAAAAACATTATGACTTGGAATTGGAACACTTTTAGCTATAGTTAAAAATACCTACTAATAAAGTAGTTACTGTTGACACCAATTATGATACATTAAGACTGCAAGACTTCATTCTTCATGGTCACATAATAGAAGGTTCTTACAGAATTATGTCATGTATTAGTAACATTTGGATTTCAATGCACATGACTACATGGACAGATTCAGGAAAAAATGGCATTCAATATAAACACATTAAGATAGGGACTAGACACTCATTTTGAAATTTACTCAATGGAACAAAATTAGCTTTGATGCATCAGTAAACCAACATGGAGAAATCAGCTTTATCCTTAAAAACTTAATTCTGGTGTAGAAAGAAAGCAAGTCCACTTCAAAAGCTTAGTCTGCTGAGTAAAATAATGCCCTATGAACAAAAAATTCTAGTTGTATGAAAATTCAAAATTCATCTTTTACTTTTAAAAGTAACAAGAGAACATAGTTAGTGTTTTAACTGCTTTGTACCCCCCAAACACACTTTGGTATCAAGAAATAAGGTATTAGTCAGTGGCTTGTTGTAATTTGCAGTCAGTGTCCAACACAGATAAAAGCTTGAAAGGGCAAAGCCTCAGGGGTGCATGGATCTAAGTGGTTCACTGCTGCACTTTCAAAAGACAAGGAAGGAGGCTGTCTTTGTGGCTGTATCATCATTCCATAGATACATTATCTACATACTTTTAAAGACAAGCTTTAGATAAATTGGTCCTGATGATGTTGGGGAAAGCAAAGAAGGTCAGGCTTTTGGGTACTGATTCTGTATCATCTACATGGTAATTATGCCCTGGTGTCTCTCACTCGCTCCCTGTTCAGTAACATAGTAGCCCAGGAAGGTCGTGTTTCCTGACATAAACACCAACGACAAACAGAATTTTGTTACTGTCTTATGGAGGAAACAGTTGAGAAGCCTTGTCAAAAAGTCACTTGTTTCTTCTAAGATAGCTGATTTTTAAATCCAGCTGGAAACCAATAGAAGTGATCCAAACTTTCCTTCTGAAGAAATCAGCACTGTCTTATTTGACTGTAACATCACTGTTAACAGTCTGATTCTTTAGTAACAATACACAGCAAGTAGATATACACAACAGTTTCATGTAGATGAAATGAACAAGAAACCCAAACATTTTGACTTTTTTATCCTAATGCCCCCTCTGCACAAAAGGCAAAGTAAATGAAAAGTGTCCCTGTGCACAGTCCTTTTTCCTCAAAGGGCTGCCTATTTTAGTTCATGTCTAGAACTGAACTAAATTTCAAAAGCTGTATTCACATTAAATCAACTATCTCATTTTTTTATGTGTTGCAATTGTATCCTGAATTGGTTTATAGCTCTCTGTCTGCTTTCTTAGTTCAGGAAACTGATTATATGAAAAGCTCTAAAATAACACATTTGAAATGAAACAGGAATTGATGCTGAACACTCATTGCACACAGTGATACACAAGGGCATCTAAGGTTCTTACCAGAATTACAGCAATAGTTCTACTATTACCCATTGAGCATGCTTAATTTTTTCAATTTTATTTACATTAAAAAGAATTACTGACTCCTTAATGTTGAAAAATTGGGAATGGACAACGTATGTTGCAACTGTTGTCACTGACAGATGAAAGCAAGGAAATGCCAGGCTTTCCCAAGTGGAGTACATCCTGAGAAACATTTTAAGCCTGTCACCAAATACAATTTATACCATAAACAAGGATTATTAGTGGTATTTGAGTGTTACTTGGTATTTTTAATGTAAAACTCTACACAACTGATAAGGAAAAAGAAACATGGCAGACGTGTTCATGACACGATTTTTAGAAGCCAGTGTCCCAGAACAGCCTGCTCACTTTAAAGCAAGTTACATGACTTTCCATCAGGATATTACCCCAGAACCCAAAAACTATGCAAAAGGAAAAGTATGTTAATACAGCAAATGTTCACTTATTTGATGTAATATTAAAATAACTGGATAGTTTTCAATACATTTTTAAAGTATGTGATGCTTTCTTTTAAATGTGGAATTATTTTTGTCTCCATATCTATAACAAAAAATAGCAAATTTAATCCAGAGCCTAATTCAGAGGTGCAATTTCATAACTCCTAAGCAGGGTTGCACACACGCACAGTAAAATGAGCTGGTGTTAGGTATATGTGACTCAATAATTCACAGGTACAAACGGGCACATAAAGTTGTGGGCTGAATAAGCTGAATTCGGACAGCACAGGCAAACTTTAGGAGCAGTGCTAGGATCAACTGTGTCACTCTGATTGATTTTAGTATATGTTAAGTCTAGTATTTATTTGAGGAACAAGACAACAGAAAAAGCTCCAAGTACTTCTCCTGAGCTTCAGGTGTTTTATGAGAATGATGTCGCCAAAGCATCATGCCATACTTGAAAATTTTGAGTTTTAATGTTATTTCAGAGCAGCACTCAGGACTTTTATAAGGCTGTAATGTGTTTTCATTTTACCTGTACTGAAAAAAAAAAAGAATGGATAACAGCAGGAAAGCAGCTATTCTAAGAAAGGGAGGCATAAAATGTAAACATAATGAAACAAAGAAGCAAATGAAGAAATTCTCCTTTTCCTTTATTAGAAATAAGGGAAACAGATTGTGCTCATCTTGCTTAGGGCCAAGAGTCTCATTGTATGGAATTCAGCCAGGCTCCAGCACATAGCTCACTATGCAGTTTTGCTGTGGTAAAAAGTAAACCAGATGGGATATTTGCTTCCAACAAGATAATTCTAATGGAAATTGTTAGAAGTACTGTAAAAGAAACTTTTCAGCTTCATCTGCTATTTTATTGTGTATAATAAGGGCAGGCAGAATGAAAAGTAGACTATGAAAACAAACCACAAAAATTTAAAAATTCAAAACATTAATCATTAACCAAGTTATGAATTTATGTGCCTCAGAACACCAACTGTTTACATATAGCACATACCAGGCTAAAGCCAAATCTCAAACAGTAGCAGAGTTAGTGTGAATAAAATATCCTAAAATTATGTAGAGTGAGTAAAAATAATCAACTTAAAGGTTAGCCTGTATCTTCATACAGCTTGAAGAAAAAAAATAAAGCACGTCAACAGACACGAGGGCCTTGTGAGACCTAACAGACACAGTGTTTCTGTTCAGGACCATTAAGATAACATCTCCTGTTCTTAAAAGACCCTGTATTTTCCACATGAACTACAAAAGACAAAGAGGTAGATGAGGTATATAGTTCAACAGTTACAGTTTTTGAAGATTTCTTGTACATCTAACTAAGAATTTTTTAAGTATTGCGGGGTTTTTTGCTTTTGTTTTGGTTTTTGGGTTTTTTTTCGGTGCATCAGTACCTAAGACTGTAGCCCTGAACTGCTCCTGGCAGTAAACAGCTTTTTTTCAACACAAGCTACACCCATTTCATCACAACAAATTCACTCTTAAAGAAAGATAACAGGCAATAAGGCAAATATTTTGTAAACAAAGTAGCTTAGACACAAACTGAGCGCATCACTGCTGAGACAAGCTCATGCTTCAATTATCCCCATCCAGTTTGCCAAGCAGAGGTACCTACCAGTAAAATTTTACTCTTAAAATGGCAATATACCTTTCCTTTTCTTAAAATGGCAATATATCTTTCTTTCCTTTTCTTAAAATCTTGCTCTCACTCTAAATACTGCTCTAAGCTGCCTTTTCTTCTTCAGGACCTGGGCTGTACCAGACTTAAGAAATTCTACTCAGGCTTTGACTTTGTCCTACCATGTTTCTTCAATCAGCCAGAAAGCAGACTGGAGTGAAATTGATATGATTCGATAAAGGGAAATCAAATTTTTTCAACATTTAGTTTCAGTAATCTAATTATGAAGCTTTTAGTAATAGCGTAATTACTTTGAAGTTCTGAACATATGTTTCCACTGAGAGTATTCCACAGAGGACACTGTATCAGAAAAGGGAAAAAATGTAAACATAAATGTACCAAAAATATTTCAGCTCATCAAAAAAAATTAAAATTGAAAGGAGAACCATATGCCAGAGATGTAATATGATGTCCAATATGAACCACTTTTGCTTCCATCACGCACAGTCCTTTAATTTAATACCAATGAAGAAAATGGAAAATAATTTTTCCATGACATCAAAGCACATTACCAAAATGTTACTGGATTGGCACATTTAAAAAAAATGAAAATACATACACATGTAAAATTATTATGTCAAAAAGCAGCTGAATACTATTACTTGAACTTTGAAGGCCTAAATGTTTCCATTAATGGAAAGGATGTCTTAGAGAAATACCTCACACAATGGGTCTAAAAAAGCCCAGGCATCTCAGTTTCTTGTGATTCTTACTCTTGTGGATTTAGCTAAATATCCTTAGCTCTATATACTGAAAGTTATTAAATCTGAAGTAATAGATCTGACACAAGACAGTTCTATTGTCTAAATTCACTTAAAAAAAAAAGGAATCAATAAACTAAGAGGGGAAATTCATCACTGAGCAAGACATTCAGAAATGCTAAACAAAAGATATAGAAAACAGCAACACAGGAAGACACTGGGAAGAAAAAAAAAAAACAAAACAAACCAAAAAAAACCAAAAAACAAAACCACAAACAAAAAACCTCACAAGAAACAACAAACCACCAAAATCAAACAAATAAAAGGAAGTAGAGGAACTATATCATAATGTAGAAAAGCTTACACTTCTAACAAAACAACATTCACACCGATCATCACAACAGTGGCGAACAAAGCAAGCACATTTCTGTTACTGGGAAGTTAACTTTGCCTTTTCTGTTTGTGGTTTGTATGTATCACAAACAATTTACAAATGCAAATGAATTTGCTTCAGTGTCCTTCTATGTGATCAAGAGCAAGCTGAGTGCACAAGCCTACTTTTACTTAGTAACAAAACCCCACTCCCAACAGATAAATTAAGGCAACGGAGTATGTCCAAATTTTGTGGCAACAAACACATTGTTCATACCACCCTCACAAAAAACACAGCACAACCAACAGGTTTTGATTGCAATTACTCTCTAAAAAGCTGTGCTTTCACTTCCTACACATTAATACAATATAACCTTGCTGTCCTTTAAACTGCCATGTAATGACAAGCTCTTTCCTCAATTAGGATCTTCATTAATCTTTATCAGCTTCTGAAATTCTTAAACAATAAATCAACTTCTTAATGCTCTTCTTTTTTCTGTTCTCAGCCAATGGGTCTAGGCTTAGAGCTAAGAAGTAAGTGCAAGAGTGAGCTTTTGCCATTAAAATAAAACTACTTAGATATTAAAAAAAAAAAAACAACCACCCAAACAGGAAAACAGTTAATTTCTCTGAAGCACATAATTTATGATGCCACTGTTTTGGAAGGCATTGTGATATATGGAGAAGCAATTGCTGAAGATTTTGTGGCTTATCCATTGTAGGCATGTAGCCACTGTAAAAAAAGACACCACATAAAGCTACCATGTACTTAATGCATCATAATTGTGACAAGTTATTTATGCAATCTTTTGGCTGAATTAATAAGAAATCATTGGTAAGACTGCCTTGTTCATGAAAAGATGCATGTTTACCAGCACAAATACCAGCTGCAACTGTACAAATTGTTTAAGGGCATGAAACAAAAGGCACTTTCATGATTAATTCTTCATTAATTTCTACCCTTAAGATCACCATCATTGAATTTAATATTTGAGTGATGGCTGGAGAACTTAAATGATTCTTTGTCTCTTGTCATTTTAACAGAGAATTTGTAATAACATGGCAAATATTTCAGTTCTTTCCACATGCCACAAAAAACAACTTTGATCCTACAATTTTTCCTGGGTCAAGCTTTAACAATACTAATGTAGACATGAACATGCTGATTAAGAAAAGTGATGCAACACAACAGCTACTGCTTAAAAGCCGGTTTAGTACAACCAGGCAGTCTCCTTCAAAAAGTGCACAATAATGAACCAATTCTTTCTCCATCTTTGTCCAGCATCAAGAATAAAACAGGCAAAAGGGTGCTGATGCATTTTTCTACATCAGATAAACCTGATGGATTTTCATCCTTATTTTGTAAGGTCATCCATCTTTCCACTCTTTTAGCACTGACCAAAATACAGAAGGACTGGGACTGGCCTGAAGTATAACATTTGGAAACTGAAAATTTGTAAAAATATAATAAATTTGAAAGGGCATACTTTACCATATTAACATTTAGTTCTTAATGATTAGAAGTCCTCATAAAACACAAACATTTGCAAGAAGCCCCACCCACACTATAGTTCAGAAGGAAGAAATCAGGTTGTAAAATAATTCACAATTATATAACTAAAGCTTGCCAATGAATTACCTCCAAACCAAACTTTGTAGTGGCATTCTGTGAATTCTAGCTATATAGTTGCCCATTTCTTACATTATCTTTTTCTCCTCTTTTAATGGGAAACTTCATACATCACTGGGTGCATTCTGAGTTAGAAGCTGATTTTCAGTCCAACAATACTCATATACAGTACATAGCAACAACAACAACTGATTGAAAATAATTAATGTATCTATTTTACATAAACCTGTCTTGCAAAGTAACCAACTTCCCACTAATGGCTTTATTCTTCCCTGGGCTTCTCCTGAATATAGCAGCTTGGAAAACCTGCACCATTCTCGGTATTGTTTACTTCTGTGGCCTGACCATTTACACAACTGAGTTCCACAATACTGGTTGTGGTAGCCCAACTAACTTACTTCAGTAAATGGGGATATATGTCTTTCCAGTTAAGAAAACTACTCTACCTCTTGAGGCAATGTTATCACAACAGAATAAAACAATGTCTTCAGCTTTAAACATCTTTACAAAAGACATTCATTACTTTGGCAAGGACACTTAAGCAGTAGCATTTGCTGTTACGCTTTCCAAATTTTTTTTTCCATTTCCGTATTTTGTTAGCAAAGGCCTTTTCCTAGTTGTTTCTGGAAGTAAGTGTAATTTGAAACTCTTAACTTTATTTTCATCTCACAGATAGGCTGGACCAAAGCATTTGTCAATGGATACTCTATTTACACATTACATGCAAGAAAGCATGTGCAACAATTTAAAGAAACTCCCAGATTAATTCTCTGTAGGGCCCTATCTGAAAAAATCAAAACACTGCATCAGAATATCCTTAGCCCCTGCGTAGTTAGTCTCCAGTATCTTGATATTATAATACTGTTATTTTGCAGTCATTATTAAAAAAAAAATCAACCAAAAATACCAAAAAAAGCAAAAAGATACACCCCACTTTTCCTCCCCCTTACTACTTGTCTTTCAAAAAGAAATCCAAGTAAAAAGTCTTCTCATCTCCCTTAATGGAAACAACAAAATCCAGAATGCTTGTGTATATCTAGCAAAACTCAGCTGTCTTTTGAAGTTATCCTACTTCAAATTATACTAACTTTATAACACCTTGCTGACAGAGTAATAACAAAGCATTTTGCAGGAAAATAATTGTTAAAATACAATTCCAGTAAAATACAAAGTGTTCCATGATGCAACTTTGTACAAGCAGTCCAATACAGCGACTCTAGCAAAAGGGGAAAAGGCTCAAAACAAACTGAGCAAAACAGATCATATCTTTGAAATGAAAGCAGTCTTTGATATTCCAAGGTTTAGGCTTTGTTTAATCAAACTATCAGCCGGATTATTCCACATGCTTATAAACTAAAACCTTAGTTATTTTTTCAGTATTGTAGTGGAACTATCCATAGCATTTGAACATCAAAATGCCAACAGGACGGAAAAAAAACCCTAAAATTGAAGCATGAGATCAAAATATTTAAGTAGAAAATTCCTACTAAACTACTTTTCCTTTGGTTGCTACAGTAGGACCATTATTATAATAGTATCACATATATAGATATATTCAGGGTAATTCTGAAAGGGTTTATTCTTATTTTGCTTCCTCAAGGTTATTTTCATACCAGTGAGAAATATTTACACAGAAAGTAGATTACCAATACACTGAAAAAGAGTGCAACACAGAGGAGTGATCGGTCATCCAGATAGCTAAAACTTTCACCCAGGCTCCCATTCTCCCTTAACTTGATTACTGCTGGATGAATCATATTTCACTGTCAAAGCCCTTCGCAACCGGTCGCTACTACCACCTTCATCTCTCATTCACCACAGAAATGCTGAACTGCCACTGTTAACTATATACAGCCCATCTTCTACATGTTTAAAACAGCTTAGGGCCTTCTCCTGGGTTTTTTGCTCTTTGAGAGGTACTTTCTGAAAAATTCCACAAAGCTGTCCCAGTACCTTCCTTCAAAATCAGTTTTAATTTTTTATTTTTTCCCCCCAGAATAGGTGTTCAAGAATGTGACATTATTGCCAGGGCTGTTGACTAAGAAATAGCTCAGCCAATCTAACTGCAGGTTGTTCCTTCCATCCCAGTAACACCAGTTTTCAGCTGATCCAATGGCAAGCAAACAAAGATTAAACTTTAAAAACCCACCACTAACAACTCCCCAAACCTCCCATGCCCCTAAGTAAGTAGATCTATGACAAGCTATGTCACTTAACTAGCTCAGTCTAGATTCAAATTATCATTTAAGGAACCTGAATGTGCACAAGTCCTATACGACCTGGTCTGTGAGAAATGAAGAGAAAGAGCACAGATAGAAAACCAAAAACCAATTAAAGGAATTATCATGTGTACAAGTACATTATGGCATTAACTTATGAAGACGTAAGAGATTTCTAGATACATGAAACTGTGAAACATTTTGGAAAATATACCACGTGTTTCATAGTAAAATTCTTTTTAATACTCAGGTTAAAAAAAACAGACAGATGATTACCTCGCCCTTCCCCTCCTGACCCCAATTTTTGCTATGGCATTCCCAGCTCATAAATGTTTAGAGGAGAGTTTTCAGAAAGTCTCAAAGCAGGACATTGGACTAGGTCTCCACATCATATACTTTGAAGATAATTCTTTTTTTTTTTGGGGGGGGGGGATGGGAGAGGGTGTCATACTGATTTTGGCTGGGATAGACTTAATTCAACTTAGAAGCTGGTACAATGCTGCGTCTTGAATTTAGTATGATAATTATATCGGTAACACACACTGATGTTTCAGTTGTTGTTAAATAGTGCTTAGCCCAAATCAAGGACTTTTCAGTTTCCCATGCTCTGTCAGTGATGAGGTGCATAAGAAACTGGGAGAGGGTGTGGCCAGGAGACAGCTGACTCAAACTAGCCACAGGGATATTCCACACCACAGATCAAGCCCAGGAGGTAAACTGGCAGGAGTTGGTCTGGAGGATGGGCTAGGCATTGGTCAGTGAGCAATTTTATTGTGTATCCCTGGTTTCTCTTGGGTTTTATTTCTCTCTCTCCTTTTCATTACTATTACCATCTTCATTAGCTTTATCAGTACTATTATTACTCTGTTTCAATTATTAAACTGTTCTTATTTTGCCCCCAATTTTCCTCCCCACGCCACTGCTAGGCAGGGGAGGAGGGAGAGAGCCAGAGGCTGTGAGGTACTTAATTGCCAGCTGGGGTTAAACCAGGGCAGGTTGCAACTCATGTAAAGTTGTGTTTTTAAATTTGCAACTAATTGGTCTGTACATTTCATAATCAATATTCACAAACGTTTCCGTCTGCCACACTGAAAATAAAATTATCATTCCTCAGTCATATAACATTTATATTCATGAGCAGTAAGTAAATATTTAGATTTCAGTGTGAGGGCAAGAGGCATCAGCTCTGTAACCACATGGGCAGTCCCTCAGGTACACTCAACTCACTTTTCTGAAGCATTCAAAAACAAACGCACACTGCAGTTCGGCAAACACATGTATTTTACAGACTACAGCAATCGGATCAGCAGATGACATTGCAAAATAAAAACACTGGAATACCTGACCCTCTGTGCTTTCCTTAAGCCAAGCCTTCAATTTAAAATGCTCTCTATATAAGAAAAAAAGTAGCCTAAAAGACAAGAATGTCGGTAAGAAAAATTCCACAACTAGGAAGAGATCATTTGCATTAATATGTATATATTAATATATACATAATTATGTTCAGAGTGAAAACACTGAACAACTGTTTATAACCTTCTTTTTAGCTTTAGCAAAGGTGAAAGAACATTAGCCATACAGCAACCATATACTGCTAAGAAAAAAATGAATAGCTGAAAGACCCATAGCATTCTTGGAAACTTTTGAGATGTTCAATTCAAAAGCAATAATTATTTTCAAACAAAACGCATGGTTTTTAACTTGATCAGATCTTAAGCAGACAGCAACTATGACACCAACGCTGATGATGAAACAAAGCCTGAGAACAGCAAAAAGTTGCTAAAATGCATGTGCATCCACTACATTTTATAGGTTTTATAAACAATTCTCAAAACTGAGAAACTCAAAGTAAGATGAAATGTGGAACAGGAAGGCTACAAAACGGATATTGTAATTTTGAACTCCCCAGGTATGAATTAATATTTCAAGGAAGAGAAGAAAACCTACTGCTGGAACAAGCGAATCACGCTTCACTCCAGCAGTGGATGGGTACAGAAAGCAGCTCAAGGACCAAAGGGTCACACTCCCAACACCACGGGGTGTTGTAAGCTGCTTCTTTTCCAGGTCGACACCAGGCACCACGCCAGACCAGTAACACCTATATACGCTGGCAAGGCCAAAAAAGTTCACAGATCACACAAACCTTACCGAGAAGCATTTACAATCGATATACTGAGAAGGAATAAAAAGCAATTTAATAATGACCTCAGTCAAAAGGCCTGGCCAGACTTTTTACCCCTTTCCCACGGAGGTAAAACAGGAGGGCAGTGACCCCTCTCAGCACTTTGGCCCCCACGTGCCCTGCACGGCCCCGGCGCGGTTTAACAAGCGGGCGCACACCGAGGGCAGCCCCAGCTCGCCCTGCCGAGGCACCGGGGGAGACGGGCGGGGACCGAGGGGAAGCGAAGGGAGCCGGGCCAGCCACCGCCGCCCGCCAGGGCCGCAGACGCGACAGCAGAGGCGACAACAGCAACGACCCCGGCGGCAGCAGCGAAGGGGCGGAGAGGAAAGGGGCGGGGAGGAAAGGGCGGACCCGCATCCGGGCTCGCCCCGCTCCCTGACGCGCTCACTCACCGATCATGGCGGCGGCGGCGGCCGCGGGGGAGGAGAGGGGCGACGCGTGCACGCGCGCGCACGTGCCAGCCGCGCCTGCCGCTCGGGCGCGTCCTCTGGAGCCGCCCTGGGGGTCGCGCGACTGCCCTGAAAGCGCATGCGCCTCAGGGAGGGAGGTGGAGGCGCACGCGGGGCTCTCTGGGTAGCGTAGTTCTTGGCCAGTTCACACCCGCCCACGCTCTCCTCACGTCATCGCCTCACATTTCCCTCCCCCCCCCCCCCCCCCCCCCAAGCGCTAATGACTTTCTCATTAATTGCTGTCCGCCGCCCCGATGTACGGTGCGCCGGGCGTAGGTACAGCTGTGCGAGGCCGGGCGGTGCCGACGGGGCGCTCTGTGGTTCCCCTCCCGCTTCCCCGGCGGGTTGTTGACGCGTTGCCTGGCAACGGTGGCGTGGCCAGGACACCGCGCGTGGCGGCCGGTGCCCAACGGAGCCCGAGAGGGGCTCGCAGGGACGGACCCGGCCGGGGGATAGCGGCGGGCGGGCGGGGGCCAGGACCCCCCCGGGGGACAAGGACATCAGGTGGTGATGAAGGGCTGGACACAGCGGAGCGGGGTTGACGAGCTGGGATGATGGAGAAGGGGACTGGGGGCGGGGGAGAGGAGCAGGCGAAGGGGGCCTGTGAGGGGCAGGGAAGGCGCGGGACGGGTCTGCGGGGCTGTCGCTGGTTGTGGAGGGAGCGGAGTTCGACCTGCTGCCTGCTCTAACTCGCTGGGCACGGGACGCTGATGTTCGCTTGTTTTTTCCAGTCCGTAATTTGCATCTGGTCCGTCGCGGGCGCCCGTGGGGACATGGTAATAGAGGAAGGGAGCCCGGGCCCCTCAAAGCCCACAGGTGACAGACAGCCCCGGCAGCGGGAGAAGGACAAGCAGCAGGACAAACAAGAGGCCTGCGAGGGATTCAGTATTAGAGCCATGATGAAAAACAGCGTGGTAGGTTTGCGGCTAGCATAGAAGTGATACTAATTAACTCAACTTGTCCAAGAAGCGTAGCAAGTTAGAGCTGTGGCTAAAACATGTCAGGAAGGTGTGTTGCTAATACCTCATCTCGACTTTGCTGGTTGCTGGAATTACCCTCAGACTTTGCAGAAGTATTACCACAAGGTAACTCTCTGTGCCTGGGGAAGTCGTGATGCTTTCACCAAGTGCTTTGCTTTGGTGCTACTTTTTTTTTTTTTCATGGTTTTGTATTGGCAGTGCACATCCTGTTAAACTGCTAGCCTGTGGAATTGTGTGTGAGGCTTATTGCAAAATGCTGTCAAGTGATAGGGCAGTATTTCTCAAAAGTTCTCGTACACTGGCATAGTGTATAAAATTGATGTGAATGTCACATAGGATGGCGGAGATCTGGAAAATAGATTTTTAAGACAAGCTTGGAAGATAACAAAAAGCTTCCACACCATCTAGGAGAATACTAAACAAACAAACATTAGCTCTCCAACTTGTAGTTCAAAGACAGAGAAACTGATCCAACAAGTAACAGTCATGATTTCTAATGAACTTGGAGGCTTGGAAGTTGAAATAGTAGTGTAAAGGCCTTTCAACTCTTTTTATACTGTTTTATTTGTCTACCTTTATCAGAATTTAGAAGTTAAAAAGCTTCAGCTAGTACAGAGCACAAATATTCAACATGTGAGTGGATGAGGTAATATTACCATACATCTCTGCCTAAACTCCTGAATTATATTCTTCATTTGGACACAGTTCAAGGTGTTAGCAAAGGCTTGAGTCCTCAATTTTTTTTTTTTAATCTATAGATTATTCTGACAGCTAGTCAGAATAAGAATAATCTATAGTCAGTTACGAAATACATTGTTTCTCTTTGTTTTGCTGAAGTGGTCTTCCTGGAGCAGTCTCTTTGATATTGTTATCTGCAAGAACATCCTCCTAAAAACCCAAACAACACGTCTTTAAAGAAATTTTAAATAGAGTAAAAGTTGTGTACCTGAAAAACTTTCTCCAAATTAGTAAAACTAAAACATTTTTCACCTTACTTGGAAAAACATAAGGTGAACACGATCGAAAATTTCCTTTGCTTTAAAGATTGTTTGGTTTGCTTGTTTTTATTCTAGGGATGCATGAAATAGACTATAATACTTCAGCAACCTTTAGGATTAATTTTTAAAATATGTTTCCTGCTCTCTGGGAATAATTCAAATTATGGATACTAGCACATGCTTGTTTACACCTATATATATAAGTCAATTTTGTCTAGAAGAATCAACAGTTTCAGTGGAGTTTGAGAAATGCATATTTATTAAAAAAGGAGCTGTGACTTGTGAACGTAATTAACTATGAGTTTAATCAGATTTTAGTTTCCTGTTAAATATTTATAGAATAGTAACTTTTATGGCTTCATTTCTAGCTTCTTAAACATGAACAGAACATTAAATCATGTGATATTGTAATTAAGCAACTGCATACAGGTAAATCTGCTGCCTTTGCAGCTACTCCCAGAATAACAGAAATTACTTTTGTTGGCATGGACATCTGGAAATCATCTAACTCAGCTTCCCACTTGAAGTGGGCCTGTCACCTGCATTCAGATCAGGTCAGTGATGGGTTTTCCTAGCTAAACTGTGAAACCCCCCCACATCAGGGATTCCCTGACCTCTCCGGGCAACCTGTTTCATTTCTGCCCTGCTTGTCTGCCCCCGTGCCTGCCCTCTCAGCCCTCTCAGGGCTTGGGTTTACAGTGTTCTGACCTTGCTGCACACATTCTACTCATAACTGGGTTGGAAGCTCTGAAACTCTTAGTGGTCTTGGGAGATTCATAGTGCCAGGGCTATGTTTTGCAAAAGCTCCAACTGCAGTCAGGCAGCCACCAGAATAATTTCCAGTTGGTGTTCAGAAAAATCAGGATAGAGTAAGGAATATCTCACTGCCATGCTGTCTGTGCGGAAGTAAGAGTTCCTTTTCTCTTTTCCAACTACTTTTTAAATGGGGCTTTAGTTATTAAGTACTCACTTGTCAGAGGTTGACATCATTGATGAAGTTCTCATGGAAGGCTTAGGAGTTGACTGGGGAGTTGAAAGCACAGCAGGAATATCTATTTAAGACATGGTAACTCTTTTTGTTAACAGCATGGTAAGGCATAGGGTTAAACGTGTTTGGCATCTCCAGGTCAAACAATGAGGTATTGATTAATAGCCTTCGGTGCAAGCATGTAATTAGTCTTAAACTCTTAGTGTAGAGTCTTAACAGATTACCAGTATGCATATATGACTGTAAATACTGTAGCAAATGTTCCAGAATTATTTTATTGCTTGGGCAAAGAGTGTTTTACTAAGCTGTTTTTCATGAATGTTCCTGAATAAAGTCTGCTTTCATGGTCAGTAGTAAATTCAGAAATTAAGTAATTACAATATTTAAAACTTTTCTCAGCTCTTGCTAAATCCAAAACTTGCTTAGTGAAATACAGTGCTTAAATATTCACCTAAAAACGTTCCTGAACTGAATGAAGTGTTTAACTTACTCCAAAACTGTAAATTTATATAGCAGTTTAGATTAAAAGCAAGGTTCAATAAAGGTCTTCTATACTAACAAGCTACATTTACATTTTAATTGTTTTGTCCTCCAGTGGAATCAAGAATGTTATGTGCTCTTACTTCAGAGGTACTGCATGTAGAATTAAGAATACAATTAAAAATTAATATATAGACTAGCAAATATGGAAGTGTCTGAATGTGAATGTGGATGGCAGGAAGATATCACTGTTTACTTCTGATCCTCTCTAGATGATATTTTCCTATTTTCTGCAACCGTACATAAGAGAATAAAGTGTTAGTGTCCCCTTTTCTGTAATGCACCAATGGGAAAAGCACTTTTTCAAGGACAGGATTCATTTTAATACTTAAAGGAGACAGTAGAAAGGTAATTCCTATCTACTTCCCAACTTTTAAAAAATTACTGTTATATTCATGTGTTCCATGACATCAGTCAGAAACTGCCTCCAGGAACGGACCACAGGGAGAGAATGAGAATACTTGCTAGATGGCCTTAGGAAGGTGTAGGAGAAGGTAGTACAGGTGACCTCAAGGTGATTAGTAACAGCTGTGTTAATTGCCTTGCCCATGATGAGTCACAGCTATATCCAATGAAGACAAGTGTGATTAAAGGGAGTGGGCTAACTGGCGAGGGGGGAGTCATCATGGAGGATCATGAATGGGAGAATCATGCAGAAGGATCCTGAGGAGAGAGCATCACTGCTGTGAGGTCAGTCTGGGTCTGCAGTTAGAGTCTGTTGTTGAACCTGCAGTCACAGTCTAGCTGGGTAAAAGCCTACATTCAGTCTGTAAATTGATACCTGCGGTCAGAGGCTGCAAGGGAAACCTACAGTAGGAGCTTGCTGCAGCCAGAGTCAGTGAATAGTTGGAGTCAGGACAGCTGAGCTGTAAATAGGAATAAACCAGGACCCTTTTCAAGCTGTGATAAACAAGAAGTCTGTGTCTTCGCTCATTTCTACCCTCTAAGAAGGTGGCTGCTGCAACAGGAAGGGATGCAAAAATTTTTTCTGGATTTCTAAAACCAAGGCAGCTGTTCAACCTTCAAGAATCTTAGCTATGTGTAGGGCACAGCTTTCATCTCCTAAAAAAGTGTAATTGCTCTTAGAAAAATGGTTATTTGTATTGCAGCTCTGCATTTTCATTCTTCTGTTCTGCATTTAGGAGTCTGCAGTATTGGGATGACTTCTCAATCTTTGTACTCTAAATGTTTCTTTCAATCCATTTTCAGTAATGTGTGTTGTGAAGGGCTTTCTTACCCTTTACTGTTTGATAATAACTCATAGCAAAATTTTCATTTTGACCATAATGTGATTTGTGTTCTTAAGTTTGTGATTTGTCATTGTATTTATATTCATCCATGCTGTGTAACCAAGACTACTTTTGTTATTTACCTTGTAGCAGTCAAAGTTTCTGATTTGATTTTTAGGCTATAGGAAAGAATACAAGAAAGGAGTTGTATCTTTTGATTATAACAGCTAATTTATAGAAAAAAACAATGTTTTTTGTAGCAAACAGATGTCAAGTTAAAGGAGTGTTTTGATAAATGTATATTGAGAAGTAGCACATCTGTCTTGGAGGGACTTCTCCAGTTTAACAATAGCAATTGTATGCAATCTACAAGTGCACTTCAGTGAACACTGTGAGACTGTTTAAACTGTCAGTGCTCTGGAAGGAAATCCTATCTTCTTCCTCTCTCAGGCTATTTAGTACTTCTGCCCATTGTTGTGTCCTCATTTGTACAATGTTGGCTTCTCAGAGAACTGATCCTGCTGAAAATACTCCAGTCTGTTAAAGCTCACAATGTTGGACTGCTGTCTGTGGGATTGAGGCAAGCAAAGCTTATGCTTTAACCAGGTTCATCTGTTTTGCCCTTCTCCCTGTCCTGACTGCGTGCTTCAACCTCTCCTTTTGCACTGACATTGGGGTTTTTTTTTGCAAATATGGAGTGAGTTGGATCAGCTGTAACAGCTCTTAAGTTAATATATGCAATGAGAAGGGAAGCAGGAGAATGTCAGCACAAGCTCTGTGTGTGTGGGAATGTACCCTCTTGGCAACATTGCAGTCTTAATTCATTTAAAACCAGTTAAGATATTGAGTTCTAGCAGGGTAATTCTACAAGCATTTACAGCAGCATAAACTTATACCAGAATTGAAAGGTGTTGTTTTCATCCCTGGACATTTATTCTTTGTGCAGTATGAACTTTTGTATGGCTTTGCAGTGAACTGGATAGGGGCCCTAGTTAAATCTGGATTAAGTGCAGCTCAACGTTTTTTTTTTATTTAATAGCATTTTAATAGACTTGGCATACACTTTGATAACAGTGTAAGCTCACAAAAGTTGTTACTGCTACAGCCCTGCCTGTGTCTGCTGCCTGTTTGTACCTCCTCCTTTGTGCCACTACACAGTCATCCCGCTGGATTGATGAGGCACTTCAGTTGCATTAGGTTCAAACATGCAAAGCTTCAACACAAGGAGGTTTTTATTTCCCCTCATAAAGTTAGATTCCTTTCCAGTTCCATGCTGGTATTTACTGTAATGACCTGTTTGATAGTATAATGTAAAAGCGGAATATACAGAAAAAGTACTAATGCTTAAGACTGTAATTTCCTCAAAAAGCTTCCATTTCATATTATGTTTTCCAGCTATAACCTAGATGGCTTAATCGTGCTGCTCTTATTTTAAAATACTTCAAAGTCAGCACTTTATTTCTCTGAATGTGGTGAAAGGTTGGTATTGTTCATAGCTGCAGTGTGAGGCTGAAAAGATCAGTTTCTTACCATAAGCATGAAGAAATCATGCTGCTTCATTTATGAAAATCTGTTACACATTTGAATCTCCAGTAAATCTTCTAATTCTGACTTAAAATAGTTAATAATTAAATTATCAGTTAAACTTTCTTTTGTGGTTTGACTGACAGTTTTTGTCTTAAATCACTTCATTTGATACATGGTATTTTATACAGAAAAAAAACTTGGGGGGTTTTAAGTTTCACATGTAGAGAGGGTAAAAGCAATTGATTTTAAAACATTATGGCAGTGCTTTTTCAAAACTCCTCCACTAATTACTTTTTTATGAACTAATGAATGAAATATTCTAACTGGAAATCATTACAGAGATAGCTGTCAAATTCTGTCAATTCTTGCATAGGAATTAAATTATTTTAAACTTTGCAAACTGTTTACAGATTTCATACAAGTTAAAGTCCTGCAGTGCTCTGAGTGTATGGGTATCTTCATCTGTTGTTTCTCTGAATGAAGACAGTTTTCAGTTCTGAGATTTTTTTTTAACTGCAAATGTAGGAATTTGGAACAAGTTATTAAACTATAATTAATAAGAATAGTCTCTGAACATGACTTTAAGCTGTCAGCTTGCTGTGTATGGAGTTATCTAAAGTCAGCATTTCCTACATGCGGCTGAGTATGCCTCTGGAGTCAACCACTTGAAAATGTGAAAGAGATGCTTTAGAATTCATCTACCATACACCCTTTTCAGTACTTAGTCTCCAGAACAGTTTTCAAAGAAATGGACACAAATACTTTCTTTTAACTTGGTATCTTCAATTTCATTCAAGAAAAATCCTGTACTCTGTGTAGGCTTCAGCCTTTGTCTTAACATTCTCTCTCTTAGTTGACTGGGAATCCTCTAGGATGCTACCTGAAGTGAGTTCAATGAAGAGCCATCAAGGCAGGGTTCTGGAGCTCATGTTGCAGGAGGAAAGGCTGAGGAGGAAATGTATTTCAGCCTGGAAAAGAGTAAGCTGCCAAGATACCTCATGGTATTAGGTCTTAACAGACCTAGCGACCCAATAGCTGTGAGAATGCTGTCAGGAAGGAAAAGCCAGTCTATTCTCTTTAGTGATGGCAGGGGAAGACATGTGTTGAAATAAGGAGTTCATGATGGTGAAAAGGCTTTTCACAATGAGAATAGTCAAGCAGTGCATCAGGTTTCCCAGAGCTGTGCAGTCTTCTTGGAGATTTTCAAGACACAAATGGAAAAAAGCCCTGAGCAACCTGTTCTGAGATAACCATGCTTGGAGAAAGAGATTGAATTGGGGATTTCTCGGGGTAAATTTTCAACCTGAATTTTCCCATGATTCTGTATCTTCCATATTATGGTTGTTTGTGGTCACTCCAGGGCTTTGCTGCTGCTAAGGTCAGACAAATTAGTGATGGCTAATTTACTTTCTATTTGGACAAGGAAAAAGGCATTTGAAGGGTTTTTTTGCTTTAATAAATCTTCTGCTTTTCCAAATATGTGCAGGGGATAATAAACGCACCTCCCTTCTGACCCTCAGAAAAACTATATAACACCATATTGTTCCAGTTCTAATAGTGAACTATATCATAAACCTCAGGCTGGCTGTCTAAATACAATTAAGTAAGCCTGCATCAGTGCTTGGGTAGCAGCAGCGTGTGCTCAGTAGATGAGTTCAGTTGTGGCCTAATTTTTATGTGGTCTTCTGCAAGTGTGCAGGGAGTGCTGCTGCCAAGTATGCCATGAATGCTTCCAGGAATTGGAGCAGCTGGCCATGTCTGTAGCTATCAGCTTCTGGATGCTGTCTCTTGTCTTACAGTCTCCTCTTGTCACAGCTAAAACTTAACACTGGAGGCTTTGAGTGGGTGAAGGAGACAGGAGATGTAGCTCAGTAGCATGTGCACAAGGAGAAGGAGTGGGAGAATAGAAAAGGAACTGAATGTGACTCCCTAAAGCGGGGACCTGAGTGATCACTAACACAGTATGATTTTTCCTATGGCTGTGTTCCCAAATTTACAGGCAGAGTGTGCTGGAGTCTGTATGATGGAAATGAATTTTTTCCGTCTTTTCATAACTGATACTTCAGGTAATATATATGCTTAGTCTATGTTTAACTGAAATTACCTGATATGACTTCTAAGGGATCAAAGAGGTTTCATTTTTTTCACAAAATTTTCCTAACCATTTTGAAATGACAGTTATTGTGAAGTCAAAAAGAAATTGTAGCAAACAATCCTATTGGTACATAGATAATGTTTCTAGACAGTGACATAGAAAAAGTACTGTGGCTGACTGACTGGTTCCTCCTAGCAGTACTTGATTCTTTTATATATTTGACATCCATATAAGCAGTTTGGTATAGCTTTTCATTTTTGTAGCATAGTTAAAAATTTTTGCCAGAAAATTTGCTGCGCTCTGATGACTTCCTTTCTTAGATTAAAATACATGTCAGGTAAGGTAAAATTATAAATTTGTGTATGGGGTCACCATGTGCTGAAGGCTGAATTACAGAATCTTGTGTTTAATAGTTGCGCTCAGATTTTGTAGATACATTACAAATATAATGTTTCTTCTAGTTGGAAATTTTGGACTTTGAGTGTAAGTTGAGGGGGTGCCTGCAAATAAAGGAATTGCTCCTCAGAGCAATTTAATTCTAGTCAGACTTTCTGTGAAATTTGTGTTGGGCCTCTTGCCTTGAAAAAAAACAGGATTCTGATGTTATAATAAATCCTCCCTTAATTATAATAGGATGATAAATAATGTAGCTTTTCATACACTTGTGAAGGTCTCTTTTAACATAAGATTTTTCTTTTTAAAAAGTTAATCTTCACTCATCTTTCTGTAAGAGGTCATGTCTAGATCTTGATAGCAAGAGTAAATACTGATTTGTTTTCAGTTTCATAATAGAAGTATTTCATTAGTTTGACTAGGATCCAGACTAGCTTTGTTTGGTGAGGTTTGGTTGTTGGTTTGATTTTTTTTTGTGTAATAAAAGACTCTTTAAACAAGTGTATACTGCAGTTAGTACAAAAATTCTGCACAACGTGACAAAGTTAAAACATAAAATACAGCATAGAAATATCTGTGCAATGAAAACTCTTGAAGCAAGCATGGCATACTGCTAACTTCCTATGTAACAACCAGTTGGAGGAAGAATACACTTTGAAAGTTATGTTTGAGGTCTATTTTATTGGTCAGAAGCATATTAATGAGAGTGTTTTGTGTGGTTGGTAGGCAATACATAGTAATCTGCACAAAAACTGACCTAAATCCAGATCAGAGGGTAAAGAGTGTTTTCTAGGCTGTTTTATGTGCTTAAGACATCCATTGGTTTTGCTGTCATCACATGAGCATTTTTAATAATGTTTCTGTTGCTCTGCATCTCATTATAATATGAAAGAACTACTTCTGCATAAGTTGTTTGGACGTACTAGGTGTTCTGGAAAATATCTGCAGGTATTAGGTCTTCTGAATTTAGCAGATTTTTCATTCTTTCAGTAATTCTTAGATAGGATTTCTTTTCTGTTACTTCCATGTAAGATTTGTCTTAATGACAGCTGTATTATTAAGCCCATGATTTATGGAATGAAACATTTTCTGAATTTTTAATTTTTTTTTTTCACTTAAGGAAGTGAGTGAGGAAAGCCCCATGGAAGGAGAATTTCTGCAAGGGAGCAAATGTGCAAGAGCTTGTGGGCAAGGAACATCCTGGCTAAAAAGTTAGGGTGCAAGGATCTGTGCAAAATCATGCATTTGAGGCTGTTGTGCACCCCTATGCATGCTTTCACTCCTGGATGCTCTACTGAGAGTGGCCATCACAGACCCCTTTTTAAAACAGTATTTAAGAGGTGCTTTAAAAAAATCTGAAAAGCTTTGGATTTAGTTTTCTTTCCTTATAAGTCTTGATGCATAAAATTAGGGGGCATACCTAATGATCCAAGTTTTCTGTTTCAAGGCTAATAATTGTATACTTACTAGAAAAGACTGGTGGTCTACATTTAAATCTTTAGAAGAAAAAGTTATTCCCCAGCTTATTTTACTGTCCTGTGATGATATTTTAATGTGATGTTATTGTTTTGTATTAGATATCGTCTCAGCTAAAACTGTTCAGGCAAAGGTGCATGCATACTTTTACTGACATTGTAGCCAGAATTTGATAAACCTTTGTTATTTTTTCACAGAAGTTGAAAACCTTCATTCTTACTTCTCAAAGCAGGTCTATTGATCTCTCTCTTCCTGCACACTTATCTGCTCTTTGTGCTGACCTTTTCTCTGGCTTTATTTACTTCTCTTCCAGATGGTGTCTTTTTTTATATCAGTGGATTTCCCTTGCAGTGATGTTCATCAGCTGGGTGTTTAGGGGGAGAGCAGTTCCACATGGCAAGAAATCTTCTAGAGAATGTAAAGCTTATACCCAGACATTATTAGAATGTCCTATATAATGATTTTTACAGTTAAAAAAAAAAAAACCTCAAGGAAACGAACTTATTATAATTTTAAATTGCAATTTTGTAAGACATGACTGGGAAATATTTTTCATGGGAAGTATACATGTATTAGCTGATTTTTTAAAAATATTTTTGTACAGTGTTTTGCTAACTATCTCATGCCCTTCTAATTTGTGTCCTTCATTTAATTCATCAGGTTTTATATTAATAGTTAAAGGTCAAAGGAACAATTATTACAACTTGATTTGATCTCCTGTGTAATGCAGTCTGTCGAATTCAGAAAGTGATTTCTGTATATAATGTGTAACATCTGTTTGAGCTAGGAGATACATTGGGTTTTTTCAGAAAGTAATGCAACCCAAAGGTAATGGTGATATCAAACTCTGTTTTATCTCTAAATTATGCCAATGTTTAACTTAACCAGTGCAATGCTGTTAGAAATTTGTGGTTCGTACCTATATGAATTTATCACAAATTAGTCAAATTTCACTGTGCAAATATTTTAGAGTGAGACAGCTACATATGGAGAGATACAATCTCTCGGATCCTGGGCTGGTAGCCATCCGAGAATTGCGGGTAAAGTCCTTTTCTCCAAGCCCCGTGCCAGAAGAAAGAATCAGGATGCATCGATTCTTTTATCAGAGTTGTTTATTCCATCGTGTTCTTAAATATTTTTCCTTCAGCCGGCGTAGGTGTCACCTACATTGCAGCCGAAGGCTATCTGCTCCGCTCATGGGCGGTCATAATCTTTTATACTAATTATTATGTCCCCACTGTTTTCACTACTATACCAATATCTACTGCTTTTATTAAACTGTGCACTTTTACACTAAACCAATAAGAAAATGCCACCACCTCACCCAAAGATGGAGGACAAGAAGAAGAAGAAGGAGAAAGACAAGGGACACACCCAAATCCCTCCATCTTGTCTCCTTGAGCCCCCTTTGTGAACCCCCAAAATCCATATTAATACACAAAAATAAGTTATTTAATATCCTAATTACACACCTGTGACTTGTAATTCTTCATATAATGTTGGCAATCGCTCCCAGGGGCTAAAATCAAAGGCACTGGTGTTTTCATCACTGTTCCAGGGTCTCTGGACCCCCTCCTGGGGTCTCGGACCGCCCGGGACATCCAAAGGGATGTCTTGGGTTCTGACAACAATCCTTAAAAATCCACAGAAGTAACATTTTAGCATGCTTCTGCCTTCTACTTAAAATCTGTTTAAGTCATGATTATTTTATGAGCTTCTAGTATGCCTTTGGACATATTCAAGATGTATTACAATATTATGATTCAGGACAACAATCAAGTTTTAATATTTTATTTGATAGCTGCTGAAGGCTTTCGGTCATCCAGTTGTTCATCTAGTATGAAGAATTCATAGACAGTGCACTAAAATTGTGTAACATCCATCACTTGAATTTTAAAAAGTAAAGTAAGTTCCAGTGTATCAATAAGAAATCAATGAGTATGCATTTAAGATTGCAGGTAGTTTCACAAACTCTTCTGTCTGCTGTTACCTGACAAAGGAATCTCTATAATGGAAATGTTAACTGAGTGCCAACCATTGACAATACTGTGCCTCTCAGTAGTATACAATGTTCAGATTTTTGGGTGTGAATTTTATTGAACAAATTACTGGGTTTTAACACATTTGGTTTTGTTTGGATTTTCATTTTTCTTTTTCCCTGACATCAGATAGAATTGAAATATTTTTTGGCTTAAGTGAGAAAACAAATGATCCTTTACTAACAATAGAACAATTCTGCCTCTATAATTCTGTTAGACAGTAATAACAAAGTGTATATTGGGTGGGAATATTAAAATATATTTGCAGTTGTAATTGCAAATTGCCATTAACAAATCAGTTAACTCTAGATTTCTTCCACCCACTTGATATTCATTTAATTGCTCTTTATCAGGTCACTGTTTGGTAGGATTTAGGTGATGATTCTCCTTATTTTATCCTATTTATTCTTTTGCTTCTGGCAAGTGGGACGCTTTAAGCTTTTGTTCTTTTATAACATTAAATATTCTTCAGTTTTATTAGTTTTAAGTTAATCTCTAAGATTGATGGGGAAAAAAACTTGCCTAAGGGTGTTTGGCACAAATGTTTCACCAATGAGAAGGCTAAGCATTTCTGAGCAAAGTGTTTGTTCTGATTGCCAAAACAGTTCCTCTGAGAGCTCCTTTAGCTGAGATATGCAAATGACCTTTTTCTGCTTGAAGTCACAGTTTAGAATTCATACTTAGGTTGCAAATCAGCTGACTCCTAACTGAATGCTCTTCTCAGTGGGCTGGAGGTAGATTCCCTTGGGTCAGTAGTTCTTTTGAAGCCTCCACTGTGTTCTTAACACAGAAATTAACAAAATCATCACCTCTTGAACTTGCATTTTAACTCCTAAATAAATATGCAAAAGAAGGCAATCTTATTTAAGGGGACCTTCCTGAAAGCAGGTTTCAGTCTTCAGAAAATCATTTCACAGTCTGCATTTTCAATAGTCTGATATATCACTTTTATCGTGATTCAAGTGTCTGAACTCCAAAGAGGAATGGATAATTCACATACAACGCTATATTCAGGGTTGTGTAGGCATTCAGCATGTCATCCAGCACCCAAACATGCTGAAGTGTCTCATTCTCTTCACCAACATTGAAAGAGCCTGAGTTTAAAGCCTAATTTAGGCTCTTTGAATTTACCCTGACACTGGGGGCTGGTGTTCAAGCTGATCTTGGGTTTGTACCATAGGTAACTCAATGGGCCAAAAGCTTTTCGTTAGGCATCTAGAAAATGCTATAGTGTAAGGATTGGTTGTTACCTATCGGGCCTTTAAAAAACATCCCACTTAATGTAATATGCTTATTATATGAAGAGATTCTCTAATTCTGTTTACTGTTTCCTTTAGCCTATATTTTTAGGTTTCTTTATACTTTCATTTTCCTGTCTATTTTCCTGTTTCCTTGATCCCTGTCTAACACAGCTTTAGATGTATATTGACTTTACTTCAGGGTCCCATAGACCCACTCTAAGAGACAGAGTGGTTCACAAGTGATCCATTAAGGAGCTATTATTGTGTCTTGTTTTCTTGCAAGTTACAAACTGTCTGATCAAAATTATCATTTTGGATCATGTTTTTACATAGAAAGGAAATATGGTGTGTTTTAAAGACAGATCTTCATAAATACCGTTGTGGTTCTTGTGTTTTCAAAAGGACTCTCTAGAGCCATGTGAAATTTGCAGCCTAACCATGAAAGATTATGCTACTATATGAAAAAACCCCACAAAGTGAAAATAAGCTACTGCACTTGGTGCTAATTATTCAAACTAACAAAGCCTGATATCCTGCAGGGTTTTGTTTTGTGGTTTTTTTGGGTTTTTTTTCTGGTTAGTATAAAAATTAAACCTCTTTTGCTTTTTAGTACAATATTTGGTGTCTAGTAACACGACAAAAAAGCCTCTTGTTTGGATCCTCTTTCTGTTCTCCATTACTTTAAAAAAACACAAGGGCAGCTGTTTATGCTTGAAACTGCCATTGCCTTAAATGCAGTTGAAAATGACCAACAAATACACATCTTTAGGAGTGAAGGCAGGCAAATTGTACACACAGCATGGATGTATAAGTCTTGTTTCCTCATGAGGGTGTTTTAGAAAGGGTATGCCTATACATTCACCATAAAAAAAGATGGGATTACAAAGAAACTAAATAAAATGACAATATCACAAATGAATCGGGCAATCAAGAAAAAGATTGAGTTCCTTCAATCAGAAGCCATTTCTTGAAGGTGAAGACTTAATAACTGGGTTATGTCATTTCATTGTGAAAATGAACAGTCTCTCTCAGTGCCTGGACTTCAGTTTTGGAACTACAAGAACATTGGTGACTTAGGTGGCTTTTCCAGTGAAGTGACTGGTACCATCAAAGCTGATGGCAGAGAGCCCAGCAGCACAGTAGAGAGCTTCTTGTAGAATCAGAGTATCTGAAGCAGATCCTTTTTGAACTTCACCAGTAAGTAGAAGTAATTTTCATATAGTGACAGAGGACAAACCTCTCCCTTACTGGTTCCCACATTTAGCCTACAGGTGTAATTTCACATGACTAAAGGTTTAAGAATCTGTCACTTAGCTTTGTGGTTATCCAGGAGGTATATTGTTGTTTACTAGGTCCTATTGTTGAACCTCTTGATTTTAATGCTCTAGAGACATGAATTTAGTGAAAAGGTATAGCATTTCAGAAACATTTCTTAAATTTTACTAAATGTTTTCTGATACACAGTTAAAACATAGGAAGGTAGTAATCATGGTAACCCTTCTAGTTTGCAAAGATTCCAGCTGCAAAGTTACCAGTAAGTCTAAGCATTGTAATGTACATTTAAGATTTTATTATATAAAAATTTGTGTAATATTGAAGAAAAATGGCCTTGAGGCAATAAGTTCTTATAAATAAAATAGAATTAAGTGGTAGATACAAGGCAGATAGTGGGAACAATTGCTTTGTATAAGCCATATATCTGTGTTCCCAAGTGAGAAAAAGACCAAGATAATTTTATCAATGTTCACTAGTATAAAATATGGTTTTGTAATTTGTTTATTATCAGTAAAAATGTGAGATTAATGTGGGTTTGCTACTTATGTAAATAAAGGACAAATAATAACATGAAAATACCACTTAATTTCCCAGATCTTATTCACCATTTTTATTTTGGGTAGGGTAACAAAAGGATTTTTTCCAAGGATAGGCATTTGATGGAAGATTATCATTAGCTAATTTTGTTTTAGAAATAAAATGGCATGAGTTAAAGAGGTAAGATGCTATCATGGGATAATAATTCTTAACATACTGATAAAAATCCTGTTTACATTTTTATTAAAAAAATCTATTTAGTGATTCGTGCGTTCAGTTAATAGACTGTTACTTAAGTGTTGGATACTTAATTTTCTCAGAATATGTAATTGTTATTTTTACTGTTCTAAAGAGATTCACAACCTGCATTTAAATGTTGCTTTTTAATGACTAGAGATGCTTTCTGTAACTACCAAAAACTGAAAAGGTGAGAACTTTCTCTGTAAAGAGTATAGATGGTGGAACAACTATCAGTAATTTTTTTATATATATAAACCCTGTATGTATACTGTTTTTTTTTCTCAAAACAGTATGATTTACTATACATATGCCGCAACTGGAATTCAGCTATAAAATTTTAACTTTTTAACCTGAAAAAAAATCATGCTTTTGCTTAAGCCTTGAGTTAGGAGAAGTTTTGATATTTTCAGAATTTGTGTACGTAAACCTTAATGAAATGTAAAAAAGAAAAAATTTCTCATTTTCACTTCACAAGTGAGGAGATTTTTTAATATTTAAATAATCTTGCTAAGCAGAACTTCTATTTAATTGCCCTATAATATATATGCTTATCCTTTTAACTCCAGATTTCTGAAGTATAATATAAAAATCTTGAGAAGGAACCTTTTTAGACTGTCATGTCATTGTTAGCTGCAGTTGTTTGCATTACAGATTGAAAATGAACATGTAGATAATAACACCAATGTACAACTGGAAAACAGGAAAATAAAGATGGTGGCAGTGCCTGTGTATGAATGGCTGATGGTGCTGTTTGTGCAGTGATGCTCACTGAAGAAGCAGGAGGACTTCAGTGACATCACTTTGGCCGTCTCCTCAGTCTTGCAATGCGAGCGTACCTGTGTTCCTGATAAAGTGTTCCTTTCTGGCACAGCCACAAGTAAGATGTGTACCTCATCAAACCTCACAGTAGTTTTTGGTCCTCAGTGTCTTTTGTCTTTTTCACACTGTACCACACCTTTTTTTCATTCATTCCAGGTATTTTTTAACAATGCATCCTTTTTTTTTCCCCTACAAGTCCATCTGTGTTTGCAGAAATAAAATAAGGAATCAGACAGCTTCTGTTGCCACTGAAGGAGTCTGTCTCAAGAATTCTCATAAAGTTTTGTATTAAACGAAATGAGGTAGAACCAATCCTTGTAGCATCACACAAGTAAAAGCTTTCAGGGCTGGAAAGAAACCACCCATCAGAATTGTCTTGAAATCTGACTGATAGGAGTTGACCTATCCAGTTCAGGGTGACTGACTCATTTCTGCCAGTCTCCCAGGCAAGTCAGCAGCACATGGTGATCTTCAGTGTCAAACACTACTGATAGGTTTAATGAAGTAAGCGTGGATATCTTCCTCTGAGCTGTGCCAGAGAGGAAATTGTTTGCCAGCAAGACTAATGCACTCTGAAAGCTGTTACCAAGTTTGAAAGCCTGACTGCCCTGATTTAGGTTCTTGGCAGAGAAGTCAAATTCTGTCGGAGAGTATGTTGTTTAGTTGGGACTTTTTAATTATTTATTTGATCATTTTTCCCAAAAATAAAAAGCTGGGCAGAACATTCGGACTAAGAGGATTTTTGCCATTGTTTTTTGTGTAGTTTAAAAACTGTGATTTACATTCAGATTACATTGGGAATGCTCAGGACTTTGTCTAGCTGGGTTTTGGTTGTCTTTAAGGATGGAGATTCTACATCATCTTTGGATAACCTTCCAATGACTACCTTCGTTGTGAAAAAAGGTTTTTCTACAGTCAAGTCAGAATTTCCTTTATTGCAATTTGTGACCATTGCCTCTTTTTTTTGTTCTGCAACACTGCAGAGCTTGACTTGTATCTACTGTGCTCTCATGCTTGTAACTGAAGGCAGCAATGAAATTCCTGTTCAGATTCCTCTTAAGTCTGAAAAGTTTTGCTCACCCTCTCTGTGTGTCATGAACTCCAGTCCTCTCCTCATACTGGTGGCTTTCACCAGCCTTGTTTCAATATATCAATATCTTTCTTGTACTGGGTAGCCTGAATTGTGACCTTATTCTTGATTTGTCTCACAAACATCATATAAAGGAGAATGTTGAATTCCCTCAACACTGTTATGTACTCCGGAGTGTAGTTACCTCATGTTTGCCACAAGGGCACAGAAATGTTCCACTTGTTCACAGAGATTCCCCAAGACCTTTCCCACAGCTGCATTCTAGCCAGTCAGTGCCTGGTCTGAACTGTTCCAGTGCAGAACTTTGCTTTTACTATTGCAGAACTTAATGAAACTCCTGTCAACTCATTTTGCCAGCCTGTCAAGACGTTTCTGAATGCCTTCCTCGAAATTTGATGTACGCTGCTGAGTGGTGTTAGTTGCTGCACATTACACTTATGAATATCTCCCTCTCATTAAGATCATGGGTCAATGGGTGAACTCATTTCTACCTCAATTCACTGCTCCTTGAGAGTGACAATCAAATGACATAATTCTTTACACTCCATAATTTTAAAATTTAATTCTCCATCATTTCTTGAAAAGTTTAATTGCTTATCTTATCCCTTATGTGATGAATATAAAGACTATGAATCTGATTTTTAATCACTATTATAGCTCTTTAAACAGTGTATCTTTTATCTATCATTCTCTCTGATAGCCTGCAGACCTTTCTATATTTACATATAAAACTCGAATTAAAAATATGTATAATTAGTTTCATGATGCAAGAAGGAGCAGCAATGTAATTCATGTTAGCAGGGCCACATGATATTACTATTCATTTCTAGATTACGTAGATTTCTGGTTATGTAATGCAAGTTAAATTTTAGCATCTTGATGGCACTAATAAATATTACAATGCAGTATTTTAAGTGTTTTCTGAGTTTTGTGCCATTTGAATACAAGTTATTTTTCATTTACAACTCTAGGACTAAGTTGGAAGAAGTTTGTTAATGACTAGGTTTTCTATGTGGAGAAATACATATGGCTAGCTTCTACAATGCTACATTGTTGTAATTATATTTGATGGGGATTGGAATAAGTGGAATTAATACACAGTTGTATTGGTAGGTTAGAGCAAAGCTAGATGTATAAATTATCCAACATAATTGGGAGGTGCAGCTTTTAAATATTAAGTTAACCAGACCTACTTTATTAAACTCCATGGAAGCAAAATAGCGCAAGAAATTTAATTATTCTTAGTGAAAGTGAGCTTATAGTTTTATATGTAACCCTTGAAGCTTCACAGTATTGTGTATCTTGGCTTTTTTTTTTTTTTGGAAGTCGGCCTTTTGAGTTGTCATCTTTTTGAACATGATTTTATTAGTATTTTATAAAAATTGTCAGGAAAATAAGTAGACAAAACATGCTGAAAAGGTTGGTAACCAGTATTTATTCTGTAACTAGTCTTAGTGAAGATTTATTTACTCTTGCTTTACTTTCTTCTCTCATAACAGTTTGACTTGTTTTAGTCTTGTTCCAATCATCTCTTTTGATGAGGTGTAAAAGGGTAATCTAAAGTTTTCTGCATAGCACTTAGCCACAGTGTAATCATATTAGCACTCTTTCATTGCCATTTCAGTGGTTATAGTAGGGTGGTGATGGTGCACAGTTGTAAAAACAAACCTCTCTATATTCTGTAGTGTAGTTGGCAGACAGTCTGCAGTGCAAGTAGAAATTTGGCTTGCTTTTGACCAAAAGGACTGCAGTTACAAGTGATCAAAGGTATAATTGAGCAACAAATTACAGTGAATGTGAATTAAACAAAGCATCCTTAGGGCTACATGGCAGAAGTTGTGTTACTAATTCTTTGGATTATTACCTCATAATGACTGACATCCTGAAGATGGTTTGTTCTGTTACAAAATTCTTGCAGAGTGAGTTAGCTCTATGAAATACTGAACATTTTTCACAATGTGTGATTCATACTGAGAACTTTATCTCTGGAAATCAGATCACTTTGCACAACATAAATGTATATGTTGTTGACTCAGGCAGAATTTAGAGGAAAATGTTTCAACATTTTAATTTAATTTGAACTAATATTTAGAAAAAGAAGAAATCATCAAGCCACTTCCCTGCATGTGTTTAGTATATTGCATCTTACAGGCTTACACTAAAGGGAAAGGCCAATGGTGGATAATTTTCAGTTTTATCTTTTCTCCAAAACACTAGTTTTTATTTAAAAATGTATTATGTTAAAATTTCTAATAGAACTTGAAACTTATCTTTCAAGCAGTAAAACATTATTGATTAAAAACTGTGGTTTGCAGTTTCTGTGATAGAATCCCATTGCATTCAACCAGATATATAGCTAGGGATCCATCACATTGTTTTATAGGTTAATTTATCAGAACTGTCTCTAAAAACCTGAAGATATTTAAGGAAAAGCAAAGGTTTTCAAGCATTGTAGATTGACTGAAGTTAAGTATTTTACTTGCTCTTGAAATTCGTTGTACTTTACCAACATATTTATCTAGGCAATTGGAAAGAATCTGATTTGACATAAAAATGAAAAAGGGGTTTTGCTGGCTTGTTCAGTTTTTAACTTGTTCTGCTAATAATAATTCCATACTGTCAATTGTAATGATGGCTTGTGTGGTAGCTCAAAACTAAATAGAGCCACCAACCTAACTCAGAAAACAGTAATCATATATAAACAACTTTCTCTCACTGTTGTAGTTAAGGTAAAATGTAATTAAGGGTGAAAAAGCTTAATATTCTGTGAAAAAGTTTTAGGATGTCAGCTTCTCTCTCGGTTTTCTCCAAATTTTGTCAAGGAATGAGGTCTTTTCTGCAAATCATAAAAATGATTTGATTTTTTTAGTATTTTTTAAATCAGCATGTCAAAAATGACTCCTCCTTTTCATCAGAATGTATAATTTAATTATACTCAGTGTAGCCTATGAATAAGTAATGTATTTACTATAATGCTCTTATAGTAACATTTGCTTGTTTACTGATTGTGCTTTTCCAAAATTAAAGTGGCAGGTGTACAGTACCATCAGTTTACTTTGGTTAGGCTTTTCCTAACAAGTATTTTATGAAAAAAAGTAAGAAAGTACATAGAACTGATATTTTCCTGTACTTTAATTTATTAATGAATTAATGAATTAAGTTCATTATTTAATTGAACTAAATGAATTTAGTTATTTTATGCAAAGCTATTTATATTACTCAGAATGCTTTTATCATTAATGTCTAAGATCACTTTATTTGTGTTGAGCTACAGATATCATAGAATCATAAAGGTTGGAAAAGATCTCAAAGATTGAGTACAACCTTTGACCAACCACCACCATGTCACCTCAACCATAGCACTAAGTTTCTTGAACACTTCCAGAGATGGTGACTTCACCACCTCCCTTTGCAGCCATTCCAATGTCTGTTCATCTTTTCAGTGAAGAAATTCTTCATGTCCAAACTGATCCTCCCCTAGCAAAGCTTGAGGCTATGTCCTCTCATCCTGTCACTGGCTGGGAGAAGAGGCCAACTCCCGCCTGTCTACACCCTCCTTTCAGGCAGTTAAAGAGTGATAAGGTCACCCCTGAGCCTCTTCTCCAGGCTAAACACCCCTAGCTCCCTTAACTGCACCTCATAGGACTTAACTTATACTCTACACCTTTCACCAGCTTCATTGCCCTTCTCTGGACTGGCTCCAGCACCTCAATGTCGTTCTTGAAGTAGGAGCCCAGAACTGGCTAAAAGATTTCAGGTGTAGCCTCATCAGTGTCGAGTACAGCGCCAAGTATGATCACTTCCCTCATCCTGCTGGCCACACCATTGCTGATACAGGCCAGGATGCCATTGGCCTTCTTGGCCCCCTTGGCACACACTGGATCATGTCCAGCCACGTGCCGATCAGCTCTTCCAGGTCCTTTTCTGCCAGGCAGTTTTCCAGCCACTCTGCCCACAGCCTGTAGCACTACGTGGGGTTGTGACACAAGGGCAGGACCCAGCACTTCTTAATGAGCTGCATACAATTGGTCTTGGCTCATTGATCCAGCCTCTGCAGAGGGTCCAGATCCCTCTGTAGAGCCTTCTTATGTTCCAGCAGACCAATACTCCTACCCAACTTTGTCATCTGCTGACTTACCGAGGGCACACTCAATCCCCTTATCCAGATCATGTTGAACAGAACTGGCCCCATTACTGAGCCCTGGAGAGCAGCAGTTAGTGGCCAGCTGCCATTGACCACCACTCTCAGGATCTGGCCATCTAGCCAATTTTTGATACAGTGAACAGCTCACCTGTCCAAACTCTGGGCTGCCAGATTTCACAGGAGAATGCCATGGGAGACTATCAAAGGCTTTACTAAGGATCAGGTAGACAATACCCACCTCAACCACTAGTCAGGACATCTGGTCATAAAAGGATATCAGGTAGGTCAGGGAGGACCTGTCTTTTCTAAACCTGTGCTGGCTGGGTGTGATCTCTTGTTTGTGGTGTATGTGCCATACACGGCACATACAGGTGAATACACCCAAGATGTTCCATAACTGTCCCTGGTACTGAGGTCAGGCTGACAGGCTTATAGTTTCCTGATCCTCCTTTTCTTGTAGATGGGCATCACACTGGCCAACCTCTAGTCATGGGGTAAGTCATGGGCTCCCTGATTTAGCCAGAACGGATGAGAAATGATGGAGAGTGGTTTGGTGAACTCTTCTGCCAGATTTATCAGTACTCTGGGGTGAATCCACCCAGCCAAATAAACTTGTAGATATGTAGGCTTCTAAGCCCATGAACATCTTCATTTTCCTTGTAGAAGCCAGAAAAGCTGTGAGATATTAAGGATTTGTCTGTAAACATGGTATATGTCTGGTTTCAGCATGAGCAGGAATGTTAAACTTTGTGCTGCTGTGGCATTAAGTTCAGTGCAGGGAAGCTTCTGTGGTTAGTAATGGGGAATCTGCATGAATACTTTTGTGCCAGAAACTGCAGAGCTGTGGATAGTTCCATCTCAGTATCAGCTCAGGGACAGGTGGTAGACACTGTGCTAATAAGTGCTGTGATAACCCTTCTGCTCACAGTGGAGGATGTTCATAGCATAGGTCTATCAGGGTTTTTTAACATGTCTAGTTTTGTTTAATATTATGTATGAATATATATTACTGAATTGAATATATATGTAGTTACACAGTTACTTGATACAGACATATGTACAGACATAAATAACTATTCTTGTATTTTCACAAAGAGGTGATTCACAGTTAAGTTACTTTGATACATTTCTCAAATTCTGTTTTCATACTATTTGGATATGTCATAATTTTAAAAAACAGCCTGTGACATTTTTATAAACATGACTGAAAAAATGTATATGCAATATTAAAGCAAATTTATCATTATTTTTTACCATGCAGACATAACTAATTATTTTATATGGATCTACAGAGATCATTTGTAAGTACTTTTATAGAGCTTAACTTTTTAGCATAGAACTAGTACAAAAAAATAGCCTAAAGATTGATTTTCCCAGTTAGCAATATTTGAAAGTGAGTTCATAATGGCAGTATTTCTTGAATTTCCTCTCCTTACAGCCTTTATAGCATAGCTTGGTAGCTAATAAGGGTGTTGATAGCAGCCCTAGTACTTAGATGGCATAACTTTTACCATTTTAATAGATTCTTACATTGTTTTTTTTGATAAGTTGTTACATTTACAGTGTTTGCAGCAGTTCTTTAATTTGGTGTAAGTAAACCCTATAGGTTATAGTGTGTGTTTTGTGACATGAAATTCTCTTCAGGTTTGCCTAATATATAAACTTGAATTTTGGGATTTCCTTTCTTGCAGAATAACTGTGGCCAACTCCTAGAACAATACTGCATCAAAATGTGGAGTCAGACAGACCCTTTAGCCAAAGTGAATGTTTGAGAGCTCTCTGAACTGCTGTATATTGAGAAGGGGGGGCTGGATCAAAAAAAAACCCAAACTGTCCTGTTTTCAGAACTCAGCTTTATCCTACCCCTGACAAAACAGCAAAATATCTGCAGAAGACATAAAGCATGGTTCTTTCTCCTGGTAAATGTTGCCCCATGACCAGTTATTTATTTCTGGTGTGTGGTTTGCCTTCTTCTCTTCCTCCTCTGCTTCTGACACAAGCACCACGTGGACACAAAGGTATCTTAATATTCTAATAAGAAAAAGACACTGGAAGGAATTGTTCTGTTTGCCAAAGGTGGAACTATTTGTTTGCTTGTTCCTTTAAAAGAGCACATAGGAACAAGTACTGTGTTGGTTGTAAAGCATAGCAAAATTAGGAAATTCCAGATTCTGCATTGCCTGTGGTATCTTAATTTCTGCTTCTTTGTGTGTTCGTAGTGTGCTATAATTTTTAAAAATGTTACAGTAACTTTTATTATTTGGTCCTCAGGACAAGCTTGGAAGAGTTAAAAATGAGATTGCATGCACACTATTGAATCTGCTGGGTTTAGATTACTGCGGTTTTTTCAACATTAAAATCTTTTGCTCAATCACTTTATGTAGACAAATGTGATGAAATCTAATCAACAAATATCTGGGAAAATAATATTTTAGAAACATATTTTAGATGCATTTTATTTTGATTATTTGGTGAAATTATTGTTCAGGAATACTAAAATTTATTTGATCAGAAAATACTGTTCATAACCAATAATATTTAATACAGTGTATATCTATCTTTACCATTTTTGTGTCTGTGCATGCAATGAAGACAAGATCTAGTTGTAAAATTCTAATATGCTATGAACAAAAGAAAATTTAGATAATGTAATAGAATTCCTTTTATGTGAAACCAATGTAACTCAAACTCATTATGGTGATGACTACCCTTATATTTGCATCTTTTACTGTGTGCAAATTAGACTTATAATTATCACATGATGATAATTATCAAATTTGCATATTCATTTCATCAAAGATTGCAGGCTTCTTCGTAGTGTAAAGAATTTTTTCATTTTGCCTAATTCTCTTTGTGATTCATGTTATTTTCACTATAAATTCTCCTTCCTAATCTTGTTTACAGATCATGTTCTGTTTCTGTTTAGTAGGTCTAAAGAGGCAAACTGAGAAGAGAAAAGCTTCTGTGAGTTACCTATCCTTTCTTATGACTCAAGCCCTTCTGATAGTTTTTAATATTGTAACATTTTCCTTCTGCCTCTTCAGTTTGCTGGATGTTTGACTTCTATCTTACTCTGTCTGCAAAAGGGACTCCTTTAGCACATATTTAAAGAATATGACATACTTCCTTGCTTACGCTCTCTGAAATGATTCCAAATTACTTTTTCGTTGTTCTATCCTTCTTTCCAAACAAATATTTTTAGGTTTTTTTAAACCTAGTTTTTAAAGGGGGAGAGAGAAAGCTGAAGAAACTGTGAGCAAGGTAAGGTCATAAGAAATGCTAAAGGAGCTGAGATTATTGTGGTGTGGTACTATGGAGGAGCATACAAAACAGTAGGAAACTCCAGTTAGGAATTCTCCCTGTAATTAGAACAATTTGTTTTGTTACATTGCCACTGTAGAAGTGTTTAAACTTGCCCTTAAAGGACTCCATAACATACCAAAGCGCTAACTAATCAGGAAATCTAGGGCACTGAAACTTTTTCTGTGGTTAAAATAGAGTTGTAAGATTTCTCACCAAAGTTGTTAAGGCTAAAGTATATTTAATTGTTTCAAGTGCATTTGTTTTCTGAAGCTGTACCAATAAATAATGCACATAGGATGCATTTATTCTTTACTCTTTTTATAGCTATCAGGAAGCAATAAGTAATTATTCTTACAATCAACAGGCTTTTTTTCTTCTGTTGTTTCTCTGTAAATGAAAAACTATTTGATGTATATTTATATTACAGCTTGAATGAGAAAAAGCAGTTGTTGAAATCTTCACTTACAAAATTAAATTATGTGAATTATACAAATGTTGATTCTCAAAAATCTCATATGCAGTCTATATGCTGAGAATTATAGGGTCTTAAGAAAGTTTATGATGAATTCTTGTGTAAATTTTTGATTGACTGAATTGCTAACTAAATGATTAAATAATTTTTCTCTAAAAATACTACTTCTAAAAAGGCAACTGAAATGGAACATAAGCAATAACATTTCTTTTTAGAAAAGCTGTTACTTTTTGAAAAAACAGAACCTTAACTAAACTTTGCTTAGTTTATATCTTTATCCTGCAAATGTAGATAATTTCAATCTTTAATCAACTTATTTTGAGAATTCTAACTTCAACTTTTGTTTTTCACCTCATCAGACACATTGGAATGCTTTAATACAAAAGAAATTGTTGATATCTTGAGCTAGTGTTCTAAGATTAGTTAATAGCCATGACTAGCTTTTAATATATTTGTGTGGGTGTGAATTTAGGGTGGATTATTCTTATGATAAGAAAATCCTCACAAGAACCTCAACATTGGATTGTTTTCCACCGTTTAGAGCTGAAGAGATTTGGAAGGTTTCAGAACCAGTTATCATGTGAAAGAGCAATAAAATTGCTCATATGTATCTGTAGATAAGCTGGAATTTTTTTGAGCAGTGTCCTTTCAATTTTCACCCTCATTTCTTTAAAATGAAGATGTTAACCACATAAATTACTTTGACATAAATTACTGTCATAAAGTAACATAAATCGGCTTACTATGTATATATAATTGTGTAATTTTTAATTCTATTTGATATTTTTATTGTGGGACTAGAAGTATATATATACACCTGATTTTCCAAGAAGAAGGCAAACATGCATAACTCTATATTTGAATACATGGTATTGCCTTAATCTATAAAGGTTAGAAAAGTTAACAACATGCACAATAACAACTACACAACTCAAGGCTTGAGATATGACTGTCTCTGGTTTTGAATCACTGGATTGGTTATATTATTGCTTTGTTAATAATAACTATTTTTTTTAAATGAAATGTTTTTCTGATATTTCTTCTAAGAGATTCAAAATAAATCTTGCAAGCATCCTTAAATTAATATTTTTCACTTTTATGAATTTTCACTTTTATGAATTGGTATCTTGAGGGTGCTAACAATTGACTCTCGAATGGCTTTTTCTTTTGCTGTAACATTCTTAGGTGTTGAATCAGAAAAAATAAGGATTATTTCATTAAGTCTGAATTTTGCTACTTCTATTAGCTCAGTGTAGCTATTCACTTATCTCTCCGTGAGAAAGAATAAACTTCAGTTACTCTATAGATGTAATTTCCACTTGCTGTTTTATAGCAATTCTTCAAATAGTCATCCAGACAAGTCTGTTCTTGAAAGCTTCCTGAAGGCTAATTATATTTCCTATATTGAGATGCATGTTATGTCAATGAAAAAGTTGTAGATCAGGACATAATTAGGAAGTTTAGTAGATCTAGAAAAGCACAAAGAAGAAAATTGAGGATTTTTTTTCCTAATGCAATACTGTTCTTGAAGTTCTGAGATTAGCTTGACTGGGGTAACCCTGGTAGAGATTCATGCAAACCCATGAAAAATTAATGCTGATTTCTATAGATTTTTGTATTTGGTAAGCTGCCATAAAATACACAATTCACTAAAACATTTCCTGTTAATTTGGTGTGGCACGGCATGACTTATTCTCACATATAAAATGTCATTGCAATCATATGTTACTGGGATTTATTCTTCCCAATCCAGTCACTAGAGAAATATAACTGATTGGCACTTTTCCAACAATGAAGCCCTGGTCTTGAGTCAGGTTTACCCTGTGATGATGATTGTATAACATTTGTCTTTCAAAACCCCTGTGGTTTTGCATTGCCTCTTGAGCCTTCTACCAGCTGTTTGATTTGGAATTTAATTATCAAGAGGCTTTGCAATCCTAATAAATGGGTGTGGAATGCAGTCCTGAATTTTAGATTCTTGTTCCCCAAGGAGGAACATGGAATCCACAGCTTAGTCACTAAGCTCCCTGTGTAGTATCTTGAGGATAACTGCCTTAAAAAGATGAAACTTGTGTTCTGACTAGGTGCATCTTGCAATAGGAAATGTGAAACATATGGTGTGGTGTGGTATCGCATTGACTTGTATTTGTCATCTTTGGCTTACAAGTGCAGGAAGGTACCCTCGTTCACTTGAAGTTGAAAAGTTGAAGGGTCTTTTTCAGAGAATAATCAGTTATCAGTATTCTTGAACAAATGAAGTTGGGACTTGTTCCTGTGCCAGTGCTACAGCTGCCACCTATCCTGTATCTAGTAAGCTAGCATTCAGAGGCTTTTGGCTAAGAAGCGTCATGTCTAGGTTGGATTCTCCAGAAGAGTTTCAGGTTCACTTCTCACAAGAACCTCCATATGTACATATATATCCTTAACCTTTTCTATTGCTTTCATGTCAAATGGGAAAGTGACAACAATGAAAAGATTTCAGCTTTTACATTTTGGAGGAGCTGTTTTAGCATGTTAAATTGGCAGAAATGTAGTCCCTCTTTTCCATAAACATTAATATAATTTTTTGATTACATAGTGCATGTGAACAGTTTAGCATAGCTAGTTCGAAGGCAAGAGAGGAAAAGGAAACATTGCGGCAAGAATAAGGCTGTTGTGACCATGCAGCTTTGAACATGCTAAAACATATTTTAGAGTAGTGGCATCCTGAAATAAGTGCAAACAAATTTACTTACTATGTTACTTGACTGTCAAAGTAAGTTTCTTTTATCTCAAAGCAGTGTTAACGTTAACTTCCCCTCAATAAAATGCGAACTTATAATTGCTAGTTGAAAACGAAGGCCAAATTGTTACAACAGGTTTACTATGGTATTTTCAGCCCCGAAGACCAGTATTTTATCATTCTCACTTTGTTAGATACTTAACACTGCAAGACAAAATATCAAAATGTAATTTAAGTACAGTGTACATCTTTATGATTTTTAATTTGAAAAGATACTGCTAAATAATTTTCACAGCACAATTACTTGTGAACCCTTATGTTATCAATTATTAAAATAAATTATGATAGTGTTTTCTGTTGATTACAAACAGAAATGTTGTTGAGACTATATACCATTTTAGAGCTTGGTTGGAAGAGTCATGTCAGAAGAATCAGCAGTGACTACTGCATTTCCCATGTCATTTATATTTATTAATTTCAAGTACATATTTGAAAGTAGTTTAATAAACTTTGTGCAGTACAAAGATGCAATGTGATGCTAAAAGAATCATAATTCTTTTTTTTTTTAAGTAATCCAAGCAGCATACTCTGTATAAGGTAGATTTTAAATACTATTGCAGCTATATAAGCCAAGCAGGAAAGTCTGCAAAACAGAGTAGAAAGCAGACTCTGTAATAATTAGCTCTCAGTTTTCTGAGCACTTATTTCCTTTCATCCATGTTGTATTATAGAGCAGTATCATCTGCAGACTGATACCAGTAGCCTTCAAGAGATTATGATCAATCAAGTTTAATAATACCTACAAAACAATCTTTATACCATGTGAGTAGATTTATGAAATATTATCATTTTGTTTAAAAAACATTGTCATTAGGCTTGGAATAATCAGCATAGCAAAGAAATTAATGAGTATGTAAGGTGAGGTAAGTGTTTGTTTTTGTTTTGCAGTTATCAGCAACACTGAGAAATTAATCATTTCTCCTGAGTTTTGATGTTTGCCCTAGAGGCTGTAGAAAAATCAAATATATTTTAATTTATATTATTTTCCCAAAACTTAAATACCCTTGATTAATAACAATATATGTGACAGCAAAGGATACCTCTGCTTTCAGTTGGTTACAAAGATCATAAAAGCAGTACATGTTTAGGGCTCTAAGATATTTCCTGAGGGATCAAGAAATCTGTACATTTCTAAAGACTGACCTGTCACCTTGAAAAGCAGCCATGAAGGAGAGCTGCAAATGCAAGACCACTATCAGGTCAACCTGTCATGGTGCTGACAGGTCTCTGATAGAAAACCCAATTTACAGTTTAAGAAGTACATCCATTATCCTTCTGATTTTAAAATACAGCATACATCAGCAAAATGATAAAAGCAAGTGCTTAAGAATTATGAAAGTCAAGGACTGTTTCATATCAGAAAGTTGCAGCCTTTTTTGCATATCACTGATTAAAATTACAGTGAATTTTAATATTCATCTGTGTCTTTATTTCTTCCAAAAAATTAAGAGTTAGCATTAGCTGAATTTCAATCATTGTAATTCTACTTGTATTATGTTGTTTGAATTAGTCAGATGTTCTATTACATTACCCATTATAGGAGTTGAAGAGGTTTTTGGAAGTGTGGATCATTTTAGACAAAGTGATGTGTCAGTTTTTGGGAAAAAGTACTGTCCTTTTGATTCTAATGAAAAGAAAAATAACAACAAGCCATATTTTTCCTAGTGTTAGGTTTAAGATTAGTTTCCATTTGTAATTTGGAATAGAATAAAAATTTCAAGTTTTCTGTGTAAAGAGGATCTGTAGTGTCTTCTACTTAAAGTTTCAGTTCTTGAAAATGGAAAGTTTAAGGCATAATTGAACGGTCAATAAAAAGGAAAGGCATATTAATTTTTTTTACTTGATTACCTTAATGGACTTCAATGTTAACTTGGATGATCTAAACAAAACACTGATTATTTTACTGTAATATCTGCCAAAGCTGATGGAGAAATAAGAGTATGGATTTCTAGTATCAAAGCAGCTTTTACTCTTTAGAACAGTTTCCAATGTTGTCTTACTTATGAAATTTTAAAATAACTGTTTTAACTTTGCCTATATTTGATCATACCTTTTTCTTGTATTGCTAGGTAAAGAGTTGCTTAGTACATAACTCTTAATTCTGCAGAAATACTAGGCATAAGATTCCCTAAGTACCTTTTTAAAACTTAAAAGTTCCTTAGGAATAAATATATTATTAGTTTCAATTTTTTTGTGTGCTTTTTTGATATTTCAAGCATTTGTTCAGTCTCTTTGTAAAGTATTTCTTTTCTTTAAACCGGTAGGCCTGTAAATTCCAGAAGGGCTCTAAAATCTTGTCTGCACTTCAGTTTAGCGTATCTTTTACTGGCAAGCGTTTAAAACTCATGAATCTGTGCTTTGATCAGTGAACCTATATTGTTTTTCTCTTGAGACTCTGTTTAAGATAAGATACAGCACAGCAATCCAACTTTTAAAGTTGAAGTACATTTCATTGGTATTTCTAAAGTCTCAGATGATCTTCATATGAAGTAATTTAGGAAGACACAAAATAGTTGTAATTTCAGCCAACTGGCTCAATATCTGTTATGTTCACTTAACATGTTTGCTGTTATGGTTTGTATTTTCACTTAACATTTTCTTGTTCTGTGAAGACAGATACATATTGCATCAGTTTTAGAAAGGACACTATAAAAGTTGTCATATAGGCTTATGTACAATGGGCATATCTTCAGATTGATTGCTTTCTCGGAACAGTTTCTCTAAAAAAGTAAAAGTAGCCATGTACTGGCACCTGAATTTTGCTAACAGGAGGCAGCCCCGTGTAGTTAGTCATTTTTGGAAGTAATTATTGTGATGGTGAAAGAAGGTCATCTACCACAGATAGCCTTTAACTTGAACTTTTGTAAGAATTATAAGGAAACAGACATTCTTTTGAGGTAGGTTTTTTGTTGGTTGTTTTCTGCTTGTTTAGTGCTTTTTGTATTTTGTTCTGGTTTTTTTTGGGTTTTTGTGAAGGTTAAATATAATAAATTATATGTTTTTTGGAATTAATGTAAAAAAATTATATTCAAAAGTTGAATGAGAAGTTTTTAATTTCCTGGAAATTTTGAAAATCTGTTTTATTCTAATAATTGTTTGAGAGGAAAAACACTTTGAGTACAAAATTCTTATAGATTCTAGATATAAAGGATTTAAATACTAAAAAGTAACATTTACTTTGAAATTTCCAAAACTAACACTTCCTATAAAGCAAATTTTGGAATTTTCAGTAAGTTATAGGCTATTTCCTTGTGATAAAGTTCCTTAGTTTTGTGATTTCCTAAGGCTTCCTTACATGGCTTATTTGAACTATTGCAAGTGTTCCAGAAAATGTATTTGTTTTACTGCTCAATGTAAGGTTATGCAGTTTGCAAGAAGGAAATGCAGTCCAAATGTGCTGAGTAGGGTCTATGTGTTGTAAAGTAGGGATTAAAAAAATCATCATGAAAGTTGTAACAGCAGTGGGAAGCAGCAATGAGGTCTGGTCTTGTATAATGGACTAAACAAGGCCTGTAGAAGACTGTATGTAAAGTATTTTGTTCATATATAATATCAGCAGTTGGGAAAAGGTCATGAAGATAACTTCTTGCATTACGTGTAAATCCATTATACCGCAAGACATATTTAAAGGGGATATTTACCTGGTTTTGTTTGCATTTTGGATTTTTCCAAAGTATAATTACCCTAGAATAATTATCTTTATGTGAATGCTCCCCTCCTAGGTGTGTTTCCATATGGACTTAAGGTGAAAGAACTTAAAAGAAAAAATGTTCTAGACTAATTAGTGCATAATGAAATATTTTGGAAAATTTCCAACTCTAGATGGGTGTTAATGATGTACCCTGCAGACTTGGTCCAGAGCCCATTGGATTTAATTCCCCTTGCTTCAATGAAATTTCTTTCAAAACTACTGAGCCAGCTTTTGATATTTACTGGAGTAGATAGAGTTCAGGCAATTAGCAATTTTGAATAGGATTTAATGGGGCATTCAGATGATTTATCGAGCTCTCCAAAGTGTTGCATAGATTGAGTTCCTTTGTAGTTATCTCATTCCAGAGTGGAGGGAGACATCCCTGTCATTGTGTATGTGCCTTGCAGGAAACATTTCCACCAGCTTCCAAAAGCAGCAGTAAATCTTCCTTTCTGCAGGTATGGTTCCATGAGCAGGTGAACTTTGCTGCTGCCTAGAAGTCTTTACTGTTTATCTTTTTTTTTTTCTCCACGGTCTTCATTTTGCAATGTTTCTTCTTGTGCCCTCTCTCCTGTTCATCTGACACTAGAGTAAGGTGGTTTGGCTTTCTAAGCCAGCAAAAAACTATTAACTTTTTTCTTCTAGGTTACTTTTCTATGCAATTATTCAGATGAATCAGTTCAGGGAACACTCACAGGCACATCACCCAGTAAAAGTCAGATGTTGGGAATGTATGTCAGTGGGGAGTGGAGGAGAAGGAAACTCTACCTTTTAAGCAGTGGTGAGATGTTAGATCAGCTCATTCTGTAGGAATGTTGTGATAGCAAAGCCACTATTGAAACTTGCACTTGTCAGTGATCCCTCAAAGTACACTGGCAGGTAGGATTTCCTACTTCAGGCAATGGAGCTAAGGCTCCAAAGTGTGGGTTTTTCTATAACCACATCTAAGAATTTTTTAAAAATCAAAAGGCCTGTTAGGATTAGTTCTTTACTAAACCCATGATAATTAGAATGCATTCTTTATCCTCTAGAGGATTCTTGATTATTTTTTCCTTCTTTGTGATACATTTGGTTTTTACTTGGTGCTCTATTCTGGTGCATTGGGCAAAAATGTTCAGGCTGTGTGTGTACGCACTCCCTCCCTTTTTCTTTCTCACAAAGTTCTACATTCATCATAGTTCCTTTGTGATATAGTTTACAATATAATTTATACTGCACAAAATATCTCTGTATTATTTATTCTCTGTTTTAATTATCTAGTTAAATACTTACTTTTTTATTTTTCCATTCCTAATGCACTAGGGTACGCAGACCAGTGTATTGGACATCATGCAGTATTTTCAGTGTCATTAACTAAAGCAGGAAGATTATTACACTGATAAGCATTTAATTTATTTTGTATCTCTTCCGCATATTTACTGTTTCGTGGATAATAAAATTTTCTTTCCTCATTTTTTCTGTTAGGAAATAATCTATTTCTCAGAAGGTTAACATTCACAGTATTTTCTCTTGTATTGCTATCAGATTATTTAAGCCTCTCATATTTTCTTTAGAAATAGCTTTTTCAGAAGAATGTTAATCTATTTTTTTTGTTAGTTTTTACTGTTATCTCCCAGTCATGACTGGAGTTTTGGGAATAACCCCAGGTTAGATATTCTTCCTTGCTAGCATAATAGCACTGTTCTTTTTCTGAGTTGTTTTTAAAAAATCACTGTGAACATTTCCAGTTCTTGTACTTTTCTCATAAAAATATAATTTATTGTTCATTAATTAAAATGTCTTTAAGCTGTTTTACTAAACAGGTTTATATTGCAATACTGTTTCAATACTCCATGTTCCCTTCTTGCTTTGGCTACAGCAAGCCCCATGGAACTAATGAATCAATGAAGATGTAGGAGAAGACAAGGCATGTATCAATCATACTACAGTTCTTCAGTCTTGAGTGTTTATCAGAACACCACATTTCAGGCAGTTTCAGTCATATGCCATCAATAATAGTTACTGCAACATTGCTGATTCCAAAATAATCATTGCTTTTCCAGTGTTAGGGGAAGATTTTCTTCAAATTTGAGCACTGGAAGTTTCTTCAGTTAGGAGGTGGTCACAGCACCAAGCTGGACAGAGTTCAAGTAATGTTTGGACAATGCTCTCAGGCATATGGTGTGATTCTTGGGAATTGTCCTGGCTGAGACTTGGACTTCAATGATCCTTGTGGGTCCCTTCCAACTCAGCATATTCTGTCATTCTCTAAAATTAGTTGCAACTTTATACTGTGTTTGCATTGGAGCAAAGATTTGTAGTCATATATTTGATTTTCACAATGATTTGTTTCTCAGCATCAAATATTCTGTACAGTTATGTTCCTGAGTTTATTCCTTAGCTTGCAGAAATGCTAAGGTGTTAAACAGCATAAAGTTTGGCTAATACTTCCCTTTGGGATCTGTTTCTTTCTCTAAGTGAAAATAAAGCAGGCCAAAGAAAAGGTAACATCTTTGTTTTCTGAGATTGCCTTATCTATATGGCTTTTGAATCCTTGAAAAATGTGTTATTGTACTATTCTTAATGGTGTAGTATCAAATTAATAGCATATTATCACTAGAAGCTATAGTAAAAGTACAAGATCTGCTGATGGCATTGTACACTTTCAAAATGAGAAGCTCAAGGTTATTGTATCTGTACCTTTAAAAATCTTAAATGCTTCTTATGCACATGATAGAAATATTTGAAAATAATTATTTCACTGGAACAGAAAAGCTTGGAGGAATACTCAGGCAGAATATTCTGAGAAAGCTACAAAAATGGTATGGAAGTATCTATCACATAGTGATAATTGCTGACATTTAATTTTCACTTAGTCTTGGTCACTGAGAATATTTTATTCTGATTCCATTTTTCTGCAGTTTCATTATGTCTAATCCAGTTTGTAGGTTGATGTGATAGATAATCCTTTTCTTCCAGGGTTAAGAGAGAAAACACATGAGAAAAAAAATGCAAATAGATATTGTTAGAGTTATTGAGGGTTAATTTCTCTTTGAAAAACTTTTAAGCAAACTGAAAGAATTTTTGATCTTTATTTGACCAAAAGTTAATGTGTCACTGAGCTGTAGTTACTGTTAAGATCTTAGATTTCAACACTTTCAATAGCTTTGAAAATAAGTTTTATCTGTCATCTAGCTCTGTCACTGCTCTAATTTTTTTTCCTGAATTCACTATGCAGCTACTCAATATGATTTTGATCTTCACAGAACCTATAGCTTTATTGCGTGCATTCTCTTTTTCTTCTTATCTGTTGAAACTGACAAATTCACTAAAAATTGTGCACAGACCCAGATTTTTTGGCATTGGCTTTTTAAAATTCCTTTGGCTTATTACAACTTTTTGGCGTTTTTAGGCTTTTTATTATTTAAAAACATACATAAACTTCTTTGAAATTTATTCCATATTCTTTCAGTAGTAGATTCTGTTCATCGAGGATCTAAAGAAAACCAACAACTGAATGTTTGGAGTTTTTTATATAGGTGCTCTTGATTTTGATAATCCAGTTGCCTGCTAATGATCCTTGGGATGACACTTGTTCTGCAACCTGTCTGGGGGACGGAGAGAGAGGGTTTATGGTTTTTTCCTGGATCTCAGTAAGAAAGGCCTGACAACAAAGGACATGCTAAAATAGCTTTTTTAGTAGGACAGAATGAATAGATGAACACAGGTAGAAAATAAATTTTATGTCCTTTCAGATGCTTGGAACCCTCCTTTTACTCAGCATTGAATTGGCCTCGAAGTGGATTTTCCACTGGCACCTCATTAGGTTTTCAAAATGCTTGTTTTTATGATGAACATGCATTTTTCTGGTTTGTGTTTTTTTTTTTTTTGAGATATTAGAACTTCATGTTTCTAAAGAAGACATATTTAAAGATTTTAATTTATGGCATCTGATATCTGATTTGTGCCAATATCAGCTGTGATTAGTTTGATAATCTTTTATAGCCTTTTTAATCCTTTCTAAGACCCTTTATTATTGCAAACTCCGGCAACTGACATCAATGTTTTTATTATGCCAGCTACAATCTGTCTTAATTTTGGAAATTAATTTTTTCTGATTGCATGCTCCGCCTGTGCATCTTTGCAGTTTCTTTTTGTGGCAACAGTGTATAATCCTAAGCATATTTTTTTGAATCTGTGATTTTACCAGTAACCATATGATTAATTTCTTCTTTCTTTTATTACTAGCTGAAAGTGTTTTGATTGATAAATATAAAGCAAAAGTGGCTGATTATATAAACCTGAAATTTTAGAGCCTCATTTTTTCAGGAATAAATAATTCATAGCAAGGAATTTGCTCAATGAGTTTAAATGAGTTTACCTTCTGTTGCTTCAAAACTTTTTATGAGACTATCTGAATTCCCTCACTCTTATCTATTGTATTGATCTGTTGTGTAAATATTTTCAGCAATTTGGCAATGTATTTTTGATGTGGGCATTTGGTTTATAATAAGCAGTTTCAATTAGGCAGACCTTCTAAGTAGTCTCTTCAATCCATCTTAGTTAACCATCTATTGAAAGACCATCTTTTCTTTTGCAAAAGAAAGTATAATTGAGAGCAGAATCACTACATTCAAGACTTTGAAGAGTAGTTGCAACTCTGGCTATTTCATGCTGGAAAATAAAACATGAGATGGTAAGTACTTGGGCACATAAAATGCAAAATGTAATACATGATCAGCTGGAGATTTTCATTGTTTCCAGTAATCTCATAAATTCACCAAGAGAGCTCTTGTTAGACAGATGGGAACCAAATAATTTTTCATTGCATTACAGTTCTTTTTCACAGAAAGAGTCCTAGAAATGTAAATGTCCATACACCTTTTTATTAGAAACCATTTCCATATAAATTTGTGGAGAATTCAATAGGAAAAAGAAAAAGATAGAAAAGCTGAGCAAAATGTTTGTAACCAGTAAAATTAAACACTATCAGCAGGTTATAGGAGAAAATGAGACTTAAGGGACACCATATCACTCTCTACAACTACCTGAAAGGAGGGTGTAGTCAGGTCCGTCTCTTCTCCCAAGTAAAAAGCTATAGAACAAGGGGAAACAGCCTCAAATTGCACCAGAGGAGGTTTGTATTGGATATGAGGAGAATTTTCTTCACCAAAAAGGCTGTCAAGTCCTGGGACAGGCTGCCCAGGGAAGTGGTTGAATCAGCATACCTGAAAAGTAATATTGAAAAGACATGAAGATGTGGCACTTAGGGACATTGTTTAGTCGTGGACTTGGAAGTGCTGGATTAAGGATTGGACTCAATGATCTTAGGGATCTTTTCCTACCTCAATGATTTTGTGATTCTATTCTATGATTAGCTGCAGTACTTTATTCTGACTTCCATCAGTGTTATTATTAGTTGCTCTCAGTTGGCAGCTGAACTGCCAAATATTGTATTGCTCAAAATTAATCCCTTCTTAAAAGGTTAATAAATCTGATAAATAATGGTTACTACTCACCTGTCTTTCACATGTTTACTTCACAATTACCCAACCATCTTTTCTTTCTGAGGTGTAATTGATATGTATCAAATAAGTCAGGTTTTTTCCTCAATTTCTGTTTAATTTTGAAGTTACAATTTCTGTTACAGAGCTGAAGGAGAGTTTCTGTTTTGATTTTCATGGTTATATAAATTAGACTAATAAATGCTGTTCACCCTATATGTAAGTCTTATTGCTAGAGTCTATATATGTTGATTGCATTTGTCAAGGAAAATGGAGCTAATTAAAAAAAATTATAGTAGGTTAGAATCAAAGTTTCTTACTATACATCCTAAGTGTCTTTACAATGATTATTAATGCATAGTGTTCCATTACAGCAGTCTCTTCGTTGATCCTCAGTTCTGCAAAGAACTCATGCTTGTGCTTATCTTGTGGTAAGCTGAGTTCAAGAAAAAAATATGGATGAAGCCTAATGTCTTACTACTAGTTTCCAGCTGTCACTCTACTGGGGTTTCAACTGTGCTTTTTACTCTTTACTGGAAAGAGCATTTCTTCTACCCAAACAGGTGGAGAAAACTATGAAAATTAAATTTTTCCGTGTAGAGAATCATGCTCAAATTTCCAGTTGTCTCTCAGTATCCATGTTAGTTTCCTAAAAACTGGCTCCTCTAATGGAACAAAAAGGCATATGTAGCCTTATGACAGTAAACTATACAGTGTTGTTCAGAATAGCCAGGTGCTTTGCAGTCTTCATCCTAGTGTCTGTATTTATATCTAGCAGCAAGATGGACATTGAAAGATGATTTGTTTAAATGACCACCAGAAAAATTGCTGTATATGTTGAAAAAAGTCATAAAGATTCTAAACTGAGGGGGAACATCACATCTGTTGGAACTCTGTTTACAATGCTTCTTCAAACAGAACTTCATTTCTCCATATTGGAAAAGCTTTTTTCATAATTAGGAAGACTTTTTGGTTTGGGGGTTTTAGTTGTATGTGGATAAATGGTATGGTGAGATCAAAGGAAAAAAAAATTAAAACTTCCATGTCTCAGAGCCATAATTCTTGTTCATTTGTGTTCATGGAAGAGCTGCTTTCTGACAAGCTCCTACCTTTTTTCGGGTTTTTTTTGTTTGTTTGTTTTGGTTTTTTTGATTGATTCTATTGCCACTTCTGTGGAGTAAAATTATTTGTATTTCTGTTCTGGCACCTAAAAAGCTACCTCCTTCCCCCTTAATTCCATCTTACAACTAAGATATATTAACTGTGCTTCCATCTTTCTTTTCTACCTTACCTCAAGAGTCTACTAGGTCCCAATAGAATTATACTTTGTGATACTGAAAATTGAAACTTTTTCTGTTTTTTTTTTTTTTTTCCGAACTACTGGTTGATTGATTTAAAAATATTTTTCTTTATGATTAAAACAAGTGCTTTCACTTTGATTGGCATGGTTTTTAAAGTCTGATTTCTGTGTCTTGAAGTTCAAACTGGGAACTTGAAAGTTAATTCTTTTCTCTTAAGAGATGCTTGTCTGGGAAGCTGTATGGATATACAGAATTAGAATAGACGTAAGTACCTGTGTTAGGAAATGAAGCCCCAAACAAATAATTGAAGCAATTGTTAGTCCAGATGTGTCTGAGGAAAAGAGTCTGAACTTTCTGGCAAAATGTAAATTTGAATAATAAAGTATTTAAAACTCTTTAAAAAAAGTTTAATAAACAAGGATTTCATCTAGTAGCATGGTAAATAAATGCTGTTGCATCTGTATTACAGCCTAGGTCACCTGCATTCTCAATCGCTTACTGCACTGAGATTTAATTGCAAAGCTTCCAGGGCAAAGTTAACAGACTAAACAGCCTATGCAATTTCTTTGAGCTAAAGAAAAACACTGTGTGTGAAACCAAGAATTTGTGATTCGTTTAATTAAAATCCTAGCAGTCTGTTAAAAAAAAAAAATGGTCTAGATAAGAAGATACTTAGAGTCATTCAATTATTGCTGCTTATGCCCAGTAGTGAAACTATTGATATTTATACACACAAGCTTTCTAGTATCTGTGCCTTAAGCTGATGTTGTGTTCGCCCTTCTAACGCATGACTGGGTTCTGAAGTCGATGGTGCTGTTCCTCCTTGGAAGAAACAGTTATGCAATGATCATCATCGCAGCTTTTTTGATAGGAGGAATGGGATGTTTTGTTGATGACCTTTTCCCCAAAACCAGGGGGTTCCCCTTGGGTATGTTTGACATCACATTTATATATTGGCTAACACAGCTGCCTTTTTCTTAATTGCCAAGTTATATCCAAAATTACTATGAATTCTGTGGTTTGCACATATTGTATATATGTTCTTTTCTGGTTGGGGGATGTTTAAATATGTTAATATACAATTTTTTTTATTCTTATCCTTACAAACTGGTGATCATGATTCTGTAATTATAATGTAAGTATAATGGAAACTATATTGAATATGATTCCATGAGACTGCCTACTTTCCAAGAAGTTTACTGAAACTCTTTTTTTTGTATTGCATTTTTCTGTGTAATTATAGCAGTTTGTGGCTCATGGCACTAGATTTCTGATGCACTCTGGTCCTTCTTAAGGAGCTGGAAGTCAATAAATAAAAAAGGCCAGTGAAAGTTTCTTTTTGCTAATTACCAATATTATTAAGCAACCTATTTATCACTGTAGTCTATAATGTATACTCTTCAACTCCTAATGTGCACAGCTGTGAGTTTGGGGGTTTTTAGAACAATTACTTTTGCCTAAAGTATGGAGACAGTAATATTTCACTTTGATGTACCTGTGCAATATTGATACAATTTTGCATTTGGGAGTTTTATTAATAGTTTTATTATTAATGCCTTTTCTAGATGCTATTTAGTTCAGTTTCATCATAGTTCCACCTTAATTTACTTTGGTTTTTTTATTTCTTTGATAAATTTCAGAAATATGTTTCTCAATAACTAGTGTCCTGTTTTGGTACCCTGGAAGTCAAGACACTCATCTGTGCTATCAAAATCATAGGTTTTTTTCAGTTATAGCACTGAAATTTGTGCTTTTGGGATATGGTTTCAGCTAAAACAATGTTTTCAAGGGTTTTAGAACCACATACAAGAAATAAGATATACATAAATTGATTAGAGCAGTCTCCTTGAAACTAGATACCTTCATTCCAGTCCCTGCTCAGAATACCATATATATCGTATAAAACTGCATCAGAATATGCTAAGAAGAAAACACCCCAGTACACTGAAGTCCCATAGATAAGGCATTCTCTTTTTTCTGCCATACCACTTGTGTAAGGAGTCTGTACACAGTAAATTAGTGGTGTCAGTTTAAACTGAATTGAGTATAAATGTGTAGGTTACAACACAAGAAAATGGGATGAATTAGACATAATTTGACTGAGAAATGGCATAATGTCTTAAAGAATCACTTATTCTGCACATTATTCATCCTTTTCAGTTTCTTCTAAGTAATAATGATCCTTGTTAATTCTTTAGAATCTTCAAATGACCAAGAAATTAAAGTTTTCATTAAGTTTTATGTGTTACTGTCTAGATAGTTAAGGCAAAGTCTATTTTGCTAATAATAGATGCTGAATATGCCCTGTTTCTGTCCTTTGACTTTGACCCAAGAGAATTTTCATGCTTCCTGCTAAGCACAAAACTGGGAAAGGTTGGGATTCTGCTCCTGCTAGCACCCTAGCAATCAGCTCCGGAGATGATGAGGAGTATAAGAAGAGGTAATAATTATGATGAGGATAAGAAAATATGTAGTTGGTCATATTTGCTGGCAGATGAAGAAAATATATCTGCATCTGCTGTGGGGATGCTTTGAGTATAAAGAATGAAATAAGCTCTCAAACTTCTTAATCGTGTTTTGACTTGCTAGATAGAATATGCCTTCCTATGCAAAAAAAACATCCCTGAGAATATTCCTGTGAATCATAGAAAAACTTAGGTCAATCTTCTGTGTTATTTCAAGTCTAATTGGAATAAAAGATGTATGTAATAATGAAAAAACTGATACCTAGCTGAATCTCCAATCACATAAATATATAGGACAGGAAGGCTAGCAGGAAAGCTGCTGAAGTGACATTTTAGGGTCTAATTATCTTATGTGGAGAGAAACTGAGGAAATGACAACTGAAGCAGCTGGACAGACTATGGCAGTGAATGGTCACAATGCTAAAAGGAATCTGTGTCTCCTTTCCAAAATGGAAAAAAAAAAAAAAAGCCCCAAAACCCATGTCAGTACTCTCTAGTCTAAACAGCTTACTGAAAAAAGAGCTTTGTAATGTTTTGTAATATTTTAAGGAATTTTTGGTAGCATGACAGAAAAAAATGGAGCGCAAAAAAAAAGTAAGATTTTAAAGAATGGAGCAGGCTTTGACATCTAACAAGAAGAGTTGATCTAGCTGTACTTCACTACGCACCTGAGACATCATGTTATCCTAACAGTTATTATCAGCTCCTTCCCAAACAGTCTATTAAAGAATCGTGGTAAAATTCACAGTACATTACTTTCAGATACTCCTGAAGAAAGCAGTTTCAGGAAAGAAAAAGAGGGGGCAGGGCTTCAGAAAAGGTCTTAAGAAAAAAAGCAATTAAATAGAGTTGAAGCCATTTGTTAAGTCATAGCATACATAAGTGGGACAATTCTAAAAGAAAAGCATAGGACATGACGCTGGATAGATTTAAAACTTGTCACTGATGATCAACAAATATCAATGTATGATTGTGAAACTAAAAAGTCCTAAAAAGTATGAAGATAACTTTATGTAAGGAAATTTTTTTTAACATTAACGAAAGGGTCCCTCATATCTTCCAGACCTCAAAAAGACCACAGAATTCTCACTGCCCTTAATATGGGGCAGATTGATCTAGCCTACAGCCTACAGTAAAAATGCTGTATGGATTAAAGATGCTGCATAAGAGCTTCAGTATGAGGAACAGCTATATTCAATAAATAGAAATGGTAATAGGATCCTACAGAGTTAAAAGTTGGGTTTTTTAATAATATTTCATATGTTCTGGTCAAGATTAATATATTTCCATGCAGATTTAGTAGACTTCAATAACAGTATAACTTCCAGCTGTTCTGAAATTATTAACATCGATATAATAAAATTTTATCACTACTTTTAGGCATGAAAAATTATATTTCACGTAAAAGGGTTTCAAACAAACAGTCTGGGTAGTTGTGGAGATTGAAACAAAATATTTGCAGAATATCAGTACTACAAAAGGTGATTAATCCTGCCTGCATTTGCCAGTACGAAAAGCATTTAAAATAAAAAAAAATATGAAAGAGCAATGTGACTTGTGAAATATACATTTATCCCTTCACAGTCACAACCCAGCCTACTGTCAGCATCTGTGAAGAAATATTCTGTGAGAGCTCCTTTTCACTTGCATTGTACAAATTTGACTTCTGATATGACACAAAATTGACTCTTTTACCAAGGAAAATTTTACCTCTTCTTGGGAGATGTTTTTTACCTATATGCCAAGCAGACAAGCAGGGATTGTTAAAATGTTTTCAACTGCATACAATATGCTTCATTAAAAACTATTTGTTTCCTACTATTGTTCCTCTTGTGAGGGAATGATTTGAACTTAACATCAAAGAAACTAATTGATCAGTTGTGCCTGCAAAAAGGACAGATATCTTTGCAGGTTAATAAATACCTTTCTGAGCAACAGTAGCACTGAAAGTAAAAAAAGCTACCATACAGTAAAGTAGCTATCAGGAAAAATTTAGAAGGCTTCCAGATTTAGTGCAATTGATGCGCTGGAAAGCTTTGTGAAACAAATAGAGCAAAACTATATTCATCTGGACTGGAAGGAAATATATTAGTAGAGAAATATATTAGTGGTTGTCACTCTTCTCCCTTTGCATTAAAGGAAATTGCATGGCAAGCATCAAAAGAAATCTAAATTATATGAAATAGTTACATTATATTCCAGTAGAGAATAAAGGATGAAGGACCTTCCTGGTACAAAGTGCTGTAGAGCAGTTTGTAACATAGGCACATCTGTCTCATTGAAACAGCTTATCAAAATCAAAAATAACATTTCTTGAGGTGAAATAGAATAATTCTGCATGCAGCTTATGACTTACTTTCCGTAGTGTCTCAAAGCAATAATGAGATACAGTATCTTTGCACAAAATCACGTCTGATTTTTCTTTCAAGTTGTAGTGCTTTGGAAGCATTTGTAATATTTGCTGACCTATCAGTAGTTTCATTTGGGGATTGTGAAAGTGATTTTTCTCAATTTGACTTTTGAAGCTATGAGATAGGCTTTGATCTGTTGTCCAGATTTGTGGAATAGCCCCAGAAGCAGCTTTTAAGCATTAGATGTGGCACCATTTAAAACAGATCAAGAGTGGTACATTTGAAGAAATATCTCCCTGTTTCTTTTCGGATATAAAAAGCTTTTATCTGATACATGTTGAGGGATCATGTTCTTTTGATACTGAATGCTTGTGATATTGATATTAAATAAAAAGAATTAATGTGGGACTCAGCAGTACCTACTGGGACATCTTACTGTGCCTCTCCTGTCATTTGAAGTTTCTCATTCAATTTTTGGTATGACTGCATACCAAAATCAAAACATGGTTGCAGAATGTATTAACCATCTAAGTCAGTTTAATCAAATTAGGATCAGTAAATTAAGAAGAGCAGTACAGGCTTTGTTGCTTATTACCGGGCAGACACTCTTGGGATTGCCAAGATGAGGTTCTGATTGTTAACACTTGTTAAGATTTGTGTTGCCAAATCTTTAGTACAGCTACTATGTTTATTCAAAACTCTGTGGATGTCACCAAAAATTGTTATCATCCTATTGTTCCATTGTGTTGGTAGATAACTGCCAAAATCTTGATGTTTTCTAATGGGTTATTGATGAGATTGTTTTGATGATGAGATTGTCTGTGTTACAAGTGCAGAAGCATGTAAGGAAGGTGCTTTTGTGTGGCCTGACCAAAAGCACAAACTGTGGTTCACAGCTTTTGCACCTCAACCTGTTCATTGGACGTGAGTTGTACCTAGGCAGTGTTGTGTCAATGTTGTCCAGCCAAGATACAAGCTTTATCACACTCTGAGGATGAGGACCCTGCAGTTGACAGTTCTAGTAAAGTTTTGTGTGTCAACATGGCCCTGAATAATGCTAGGTACATTATTTGGTCTTTATTTTTTAATACTCCTGCTAGCTTGAGTATTTCTTCATTGCATAGTTTGACTTATTTCATATATATTGTGTTTTGCTTGAGGTTGACATTAGGATTTGGCCACAGCTTCTGGCACCAGTACACAAGGAAATGAATATTGATCTTTCCCATGGTGAAATAAGTGGATTGCCTGTTGAACTATGCTGCATTAGGAAAGTTTAACACCAGAGGAGTTTAACATAAGAGGAGGATAAGACAGAGTCTGTCAGTGGTTACACAAACATTTCCTTAATACCATCGCCTTTGCATCTCCCTGAGACAGAAGGCATTAGTAAATTCTATTCTGTAGATGTAGTGCAATTTTGTACACATACATTTTTAGTTAGAATACAAGGAATGGGAATTTATGGTTTTATTTCTGAAAAATGAATTCTTCAAGTGATAATATGGCATATTTTCAAGGAAGACTGCCTTTTTTAGGTAAGACAGTTGAGTGGTCATATAACTTTTGATCCCTGTAGTTTCAAAAATAAACTTAATAAAAATTTTTTGTGAGGAGAAAATAGAAAAAGTTAGGGTTAAATTCCAATTTTCCTGTAAGAATCTTGGCAGACAAAAAATGGAAATAATTTCTTTCTTCTAAATGTGTTTATGTGAGTTGATAAAAGAACCCGTTAACTATTAAAGTTGATTACATTACTTGTCTTTTTTAATATAATGCGTGAATTTTTATATAAGAACAGTAGGATCTCAGTCCAGTTTGTGTTTGGCTTAAACTGCTCATGAAACTAGTGTTAGTTTTCACAAAAATGTGAAATGTAGTTGTCCTACACAAATGTGTTTAGGTCCCTGAGTGTGTGTAGAATTTGACACTCAGAAAATTAACAAAATACAGTCTTCAAATATTAATCACTGTTTAAATCTGGCTTCAAAAATTTTTTCTTTGTCATTTTCCTAATGTGCCATCACTGAAAAGTTTAAGAATGCAACCTGGTAAAATGGCTTTTAATGCCCATGAATCAATGAAAGAAATATGGTCTTTCTCTCTTTTTTGCTTAATGGCTTGAATCTTTTATCTTGTCACATAGTTCAATGGCATAGAATTACAATAAATTAGTTTTGCAATTATCAAACTCTTCAACTTCTCTTTGGCATTTAACGAACCTCAGAATCTGTTTATTGCTTCATATACTTTGCCATCATGAATATTAGCCTTTAATTAACTGGAACTCTAATCTTAATCTTTCTCACTGTATTGCAATGAAACATTTTTATTAGCTTGAAGAAGATAGTATTTGTTACTATTTTTCCAATAAATGCAATACTTTCAGAATGACCTTTTTATCAGTAATTATAACAATATAAAATGTAAGAAGGTAAAACTCATTATACCAAAGACAAGCATTGTCTGATTACTTTTTGTGTATTTCACTTAGCAACATTAAATCACTGAGAAGCCTCAGCTGAGAGAGACCTATAGAGATTGTGTGGTCCAGACTTAGATGAGGAATTGCAAAAAAGTGAAAGAGGAAATTATACACATAAACTTTTGCTCAGGCAGACTGTGCACAGCTAGAATGACCCAAAGCAGGGTCTGCATTAGAGAACAGTGCTCCGTGGTGATCTCCCTAGTAATGAAGACTGGAAGTAAAAAAACACTTTGCAAAACTTAGCAAAAGGTAAGCAGTACTAGCTCTGGGCAGCCACTCTAGCAAAGGTCTCATAAGCTAGGTTCATCAGATACAAATAAAACAAGTCGTCTTCATTAAATAAAGGAGAGCAAAAGTACTCTTCAGTCATGCAACATTACTGTATCCTCAGTGCAGGGATAGTTCCACTGTCTTCCTGATTGCTGATACTTCTTTGTTCTAGATAGAAGTTAGGCTCATTTCTCTCTTGATCCTTTCATTGCTTTGAAGTCAGTTGCTCTTCCAGGTATTCAAAGGTCTCTGTACCTATTGCAGACCAATCTGACAAGAAAAGCATCTTTCAGACAAAGGGAAAAACAACAGCTCTCTCTGTTGACACTATCTTCAAGTATTCAGTACACTGCTACTTCTCCAGCTGTACACAATACTTTGGTAGTTATACAGTGCAAGATGTGTTTGGAGGGTATAAAGGTCCATATTGAAGTGGAGACAATAATGGCATGTAATATTGAAATATTGAGATATGATAATAGATGAAATTTATTAATGGAACTTCTTAATATTTGGTTTTAGAAATAACCTTATTTGATATTTTCATTGAAAAAATCAGGATTGCATAATGAAATTTATAGCTGACATAATGTTTGGAGTTGTTATTAAAATAGATGAAGATCAGGGTATGACAGATAGACGTGGAAGCCTTTGAGAACTGATATAATAGAAATAGAATTAAATATTTCAGTACAAAATACAACATAATGTAATTAAAGCTAATGACAAGAAATTATATTATTAACATTGAGCTCATCATCTAAAAGATACTTGCTGTGGCAGTTAATCAATGGATAACTAAAAGATGCCAATGTGATGTCACCATGAGACTAAATGTAAGGCTGAGAGATCTACCAGACTGTATCACATGAAAAATAATACTCATATTTATGATTACTGATAATAAGGATTTAGTCAACTTGAATAGATTCCTTTTTCGTTAACTTTTCCAGTCACAGCTTGAACGTGCACAAACTTTTAGTATTTCCAATACTGACTTTTCGCCAGGAATTCCATAAATTCACTATTTGCTGCATGAATACCTAACTACTTTTGATTGTTCCAAACTTCTTACTGACTAGATATTTTATGTCCCATGCTTTTACTGAAGGAGATAGCAGAAAACCTGCCCTTATCACTTTTTCCATAACTTCATTTTATAGTTCCTTATTTTATACTTCCATAGTAATTTTTTTCTCACTTTATTCTGTTGTTTTGCAAGCCATTCCATACCTTCAGTCACTATCCTCTTCTGAACCTTTTCTAATTCTACCATACCTTTTTTTGAGATGGCAGATCAGAGTAGGTATGCTACTTAACATGGAGCTTCTAAGCCTTCATGTAAGAAAATGCACAACGAAGGGATTTGCTACCAACATGCTTTTAATCCTTCTAATATATTTGTTCCTAGGTAAAGAATAGGAAGAAATTTAATTAGCATAAACGTATTTTCTAGAAAATTTGTCAAGTGCAGTAGGAAAAGGCTTGTAGCAAATTTACAAACATGAGTTGAAAAGAGACTGTCTGGTGTCAGAGAAGATGTAATTTGAGATTGCATTAGCTACCTCTTATTATGGTAGTCTGCTAGAAATAATTCAGATTGTATCTCATGTAATCAAGACAACATATTCTTTATCAATAATTTAAAATCTAACAGTGACGCCCGATATTGTACAAAAAATTATGTATGAAAGATCTGTTTGTGAAAAATATACAAACAAACAGAGGTGCTTTTCCAGTGGCTTCAAAGGGCAGTGACTCTGAGACTTGCCTCAAATGAGGAAAGAAAAAAAAAACACAAAAAATCAAGTGAGAGTACTTTTACTGGTGGCATAGAACAAATTGTTCCTCTGCAGAACAGCAAATGGAGGTTTATTTACATTGGTTAGAAATGCTTTTCTTGAAGTATTACTCTCAACTGCTGCAGATGTGTATACTAAGGAAAGTTACAGCTGTGCATATCCAATCTATTTTCACTGGATATGATCTATCAGGGACAGCAATATGCAACAATAGGTCACAGTTTAGTAGCCCTAGTTGAAACAATTTGTAGAAAAGTACAGTGTCTAGGCATATCACTAGTGGGCTCCTCTACCTTGGCCAGTGGAAAATTATGTGAAAACACTTTGGGGAAAAAAAGTGCCAAGTCAAATTTAGATCTGTAGTTAGCAGAGGTAAATTACAGAATAGCCCAAATGAAAAAGATGTTACAAGTTAGCATTCTGTTCACTGGAGAGCTAAGTGTCTGTACTTCTGGGAACTAATGTAAGGGTCACTGAAGACAAATAGAACAATACAAAATACTGGGTATGGTTTATGATCATTGAAGCACTCACTTTTTTTTTTTTTTTAATGATACATTCTAGCATTTTTATCAAAAGAAACATGCAGAGAATTGTAGGAAGTTCTTATCCCAGATGCGCAGCTATGGAGTTTCTCAGTGAAGAATCAGCTGTCAAGGACATTTGAGATTAGTTTAGCTCTCTTAGACTTGCTTAACAATTGAGATTAGCTTTGTTAATTAGCTTAAACAATAGATTTCTTTTAAGTTCTTGAAATTCTATTATCATAGTGCCAATTGTTAGTTGCCGTTACCACTATGTTTGTCTGAGAAAAATGTTCCAGCATGAGCATTTTGGAATTGGACTGTCATTCAGACTATGCCATATGCTAAACCAGCAATAACTCAGATAAGGAATTAAGTGGAGCTAAATCAAATTTCCTCACAGGCAGATGAGAGAGGTCTGAGCAAAAGATTTTCATTCTTTCTAGTGCTTCAGCCATCAGTACGGAAGGACTGGAAGTCATATGAAAGCCAAATCCATAGCATTTAGGGAAGGGATATGCTAAAAGAGATTACCTTATCTCATTACCTGATGACTAGTGAAAGACAGTGGAAGGTGCAAACAGTAATATTAGTTGGAAATCAAGTCAAATTACTTCTAGAAAGAAACAGAAAAAGGAGAAATACTTAATTTTCTAACAAATTCTTCTATGCAATGTCACTACCTTCTCGGTGTTTCTTTTTGCTTAAAAATGCTGTGATAATAGAAAGATCTACTTTAAATAGCCAGCTTTTATGGGACAATCTGAAAGTGGCAAAAAAAAAAAAAAAGCAGTTAGCAAAACCTGTAGATCATTACAAAGTGTACTTTCAAAGAAGTGAAATGTAGCATGTAAAGAAGAAATAATGTAATTTGGAAGATCAGTATTATTCTTCTTTTATATCTATTTTAAGCCAGGCTTTAGGCTTTTTCTAAAAATACGTTACCACTAATCTGTGGTGGTTTTTTGTTTTGTTTGGGTTTTTTCTTTTTAAGGTGAGAGGGCCCCCACCTGCAGGATCAGTAAAACAAAGAAGAGCAAAACGCACAGCTTTTCGCAAGTTTTATGAGAGAGGAGACTTTCCAATTGCTGTTCAGCATGAGGGTGTAGCAAACAAAATTGCCTGGAAGGTAAGTCCTGGCACAGCTGTGACAACCAGCTGAGCTTATTGAAGTGACATCTCTCATTGTCAGACAAAGTTAGCTTGCAAGTAAATACACTGAAATAATTTCTTAGCAAATGGAAGATGGTGGGAAAGTCATTAGAGAAAGGCCCCTGAGTCAGCTGTCTGCCTTGGCTAACAATTAAATTATATGCTGCGAAAAGGAAGATGACAGAGTTGCTTTGCCTTAGAGAATTGTCTCCTGCCCAATTCGTCTCTATTTTTATGAGGACTTGGCAATGCAGCCTGTTTCAGGCAGTCCATCAAATGATGGAAGTGGCTGGATACAGTGAGCAGCAGCCATTTATCTCCCCCAGATTTCACCTTCCTGCAGGACACTTCCAAATAGAAGCTTTAATTACCTAAATGGATAGGTCAAGATTGTCTGCTCCCTGAAAATGCAGAGCAGAATACAAACGAAGGCAGATTCTCATTCCATGGCTGTACTCTCGGTCTCCAGCATATGTCAGACAGCGTAATCGCTGTCATACGTGCCTCTGTTACAGGCTGACCTCCACTGCTGAAACCATTACAGCTCCGACATTTCTCTGACAAAAGGTTAATTGGCTTCAAAATAAATGTATTGCCTAATGACTCCATTCTAATGCCGCTGTGTTTCTCTCTAAAATGCTTGGTGACGTTATTTGTAAAACTTGCCAATCTTCTAAGTAAGTACTGCAGACTTTTAAATTTAATTTAAAAAATGAATGCTGATCTTTAACCTGCTCCTACTGTTTAATTATTTTGGTTATCATGAATTACTTTATTTTTTGTCTCATTTATTGGACTAGAATAAGATTTTGCTGGTAGCAATGTTAGTTACAGAGAAAGAACACGATATGCATGAACAAAATGTGTCAGATTTGTAGAATGTTTTAAATTGTTCACGTCAAAAACATGATATCAAATTTAAATGTAAAGCTATGTTAAATCAACAATAAAACTAGAAATTTTGAAATCGTATAAGTGATTCTGCTTGTAATGAAGCAAACAGGATTGGCTCTGTAGTGTGGTAAGTAGTACAATATTTGATAGTAATTAAAATTTTAAGGTAGCTCTTTTGCTTATTGAAATACAGAAGAAAGATTTGTGCTACTATTTTGTTGCCTATAGCAGTTTTGAATCAGCACAATGAAAACAATTAATAGTTCATGCAGCAAAGGGAATCTCTATCCCAAATGACTTTACCCATAATTGAGATGAGATTCCAGTGCAATTGGGCTTTAGGCAACACTAGAAATTCCCTTGCTGGACTAAAACTCATAGGCTTACAACTTAAGCCTGCACTCTGATCTTTCATCACCAGGTAAGACCCAAAGGTGATTTTCAAGCAACTGCAAAAATATCTGCACAATTTAGTTTTAATCTTGAGGCTTTGTAATTTCTTAATTTCTCAAAATCAAGTGGAGAGGTACAGAAATACTACTGGACTGGCATTCCACTAGATGATGCTAGTGACTGCTTAGTTGACTTAGGACATCAGGAAATGAAATGAAGCTGCGTAAGAAGTTCACATGGGACATTAGCAATAGGTTTTTCATTGAGAGGGTGGTTGGTCACTGGAACAGATTGCCCAGGGAAGTGGTCACAGCACCAAGCTTGTTAGTTTCTGGACAAAGATCTTAGTTATATGATTTAGATTTAGGTAGTCCCGTGAGGAGAAAGGAGTTGTATTTGATGATCCTTATGGGTCACTTTGAGCTTGCTAACATATCTGCAAGCCTTCCGACCACAGATGCATGCTAAACTAAGTGTTTGATTCCTATATCTGACAGTTTTAATTGTTTGAAAACATATTTGAACAGTCACAACAGCAGAGTCTCTAATCAAAGATCCAGCATGTATTTTTTGTTAACACACTTCACAGTCTTCTAGACCTAAAGTCACCTACTGCAGTGAAACACTGGCTTTTAGCTAGTGCAATGTAGGTCTGAGATGTCATACAAGAGGTTTTTTTTGCTACTCTGCTAGTCCTTTATTTTGAAAAAATTATAGGAACTTCAGCATGAGTCCAAATAAACAGCACAGTAGCGGACTGTTCCGTTCCTATATTAGTGCATGTTCAGATTCAACCTTATTTCCCTTATTCCATGCCACTCAAGTCAGTCACAAATCAATCCTGACTGAGTTCTGTGGAAGGCAGGCACTCAAACTAACAATACAGAGGTATTAGAGTTACTTGAGGCTATTGTTTAGTTTGACATGCAACTGTCATTGATTATTGTGCAGTTTAAGTACATGAAACAGGCAAACTGGCATTTTCCAGTTCAAACATTGCATTAGATACCTTCTGAAGTCTTAGAGGCTGCCCAGAGCCGCAAAAGGGTGAGAATGTTGTTCATCCTTAGCTGATACTTAAAGGTACAGATAAATTAAGGTCTGTATTTTTCACTTGTTTTAAGGACATGGTTGCAGTACCCAAAAGACATCTAATGGCTAATTTTCATCAGTTCATCATACTTAATTGTATATCTCATTAAAGAAGTTAACTTTTTAGTAATATATTTTACTCAATACTGCTTAAATTCATGACAATTGAAGAGATATTTAACTAATGAAATATGCCTATGCAAATGTTCTATAAAAGCTGAAGTATACTTATTTGTACAAATCAAGATCAAGTGGAAGGATAAAAAGAAGAAATAAATGGTAATAGTGATTGTAGTTACACAATATCAATGTTTTATGTAGAGAGTGATTTTTTTGCTCTGTTTAGTTATAACGTAAATCATGGTTCATTTCACTCTTGTTAGTTTTTCTATCAAGTTGTGCATGAGAGAAAATGCAGGAGGGTCTCAGAAACCTGATTATTTTACTTACAAAGGAAAATACTACAAGATTTTGTTCTTTCCTGCAAAATGGACAGCTGTATTTTATTTGATTCTTTGTTTCTATAATTACTGAATCAAAACCATAATTGTCAGACATTAATATTTTTTAAAAAACACTTTGAACACTTGTTCATTATATTGTAATTCTGTAGACAGAATAGTCATTTTCAGCAAGAACAGGAGTATCTGAAATGCTTTAATATACATGAATTGTATTTGGTTAATATGTACCAAAAAATTCACAGAAATGACCCTTGATATTGTGACAGTTCTGCATATCTATAATTTTAAGCCCATGATTAATTACCTGTAAGGGCTGGCTACGTGTAACTGTGGTTGTAGACCTAGACGAAATAAAAATTTAAATTTCAGGAAATGTATAGAACTGTTTCTGAGTAACTGCATGTGTTGAATATTTAATTATGAGATAATAGTGCTTTTCTGTTGTTACATGGCTTAATGGTTTCCAAAATGTACAAAATTTAGAAAGTGGCATTTTTGCTCGAAATTAATCCTAGGTTAAACAAGATTAAACTGTGCAGATAACTGTGCATGGTGTTTACCTTGGTGTCTTTTCTTAAAAAAAGGGACCAAAGCAAATTAGATCTCACTTGATCATTATAGGAAGATGTGCGTTCTTGGTGAATGTTCAGACAAAGTCTTCATATGTAGACAGACATCTCTTCTAATATTTCTGTAATGCTATAATTCTGGTTGGTAAGTTTTACTCTTGTTGCAAGTTCAAATAAACCTGTTTCAACCTAATGGAAGAAAAAACGTGAAAAGATAATATACATTTACAAATTGTTATGTACAAGAACAGGAAACTGAACCTGGTTTTAAAGAATACCATCCAGGGGGAAAAAAAGAGGATCAAAAAAACTAATAATGCCAAAGCAAAATGATGTGGTTTCTAGAGGATATAGTCACATTTATTTCTGAAAGTGGACAACATTGATTGTCTTGGGGTTCCTAATGTTTATTTTCAAATCTGGAGAGAGGTTGTCCTTTTGTCATTTTGAAAAAGGGAATATAGAAAATTACTTGTTAATTATGTCTGTGAAAACAAGACATAATTCACTACACAAATTTCTGGCTTTGATTGCAATTAAACTAACAAAACAATTTCAAAGTTAATTCCAGGATTTTTATCCCTATTCAGTGGATGTACTAGCAGTCAGTGAATTCTTTGCTAGATGGCATATGATCAGTGTCATTTTAATATCTAATTTGAAGCCTTTGTTTTTATTCTTTCTCGGTAATCAAAAATACAACTGTATATATACCAGTGTCCTAAAATTTCTGCAAATACTTAATGTTTATTTTTCTTTTGTAAAGTAGGTTTTTAAGATCTGGAAATAAACAACTTCTTTGGTTGAGTTATTGAACAAATGTTCCAGGGTCTTTCCAAATATGAAGCATTTCATCTTTTCCACTAAGAGAAAATGAATAATTATGTTATGGTTTGAAAAGTACTTCTAATGTGTATTAAACATAAAACTTGGGAACATAAATTGTTGTTAATTTAGAATTAGATATTATTAGAAAGTGATCTTTATATCAAAAGAATGTACTGAAATATTTATAAGTCTTTTGACTACTTTTGTGGGATCCCACAGTTCTTTTTCAGCTTATGTATATTGCAATTTTATTTCAAAATGTATTAATACATTCTTTTGCACAATCTCATACCAAGCTATGAATAATAAAAGCTCATAGTTCAGGTCTGAAAAGGACTTCCATTTTTTAAAATACGATACTGAATTAAAAAAGGTCAGAATGCAATTAAACCTTTGACTAAGAAAGTTGATAAAACCAAGAAAGTATTTCTGAATTATAAAGTATGTGTTTGAAATGCAGTCTCTCTGTATGAAATGGAAAGTCATCAGAATGTTTGAAAAATTATTTTTCAGGGAGTGGAGTTAATTATGCAAGTCATTATGCAGGGGTTAAAAAGCTTCTATTCTTCAAAAGAATTGTAGCAATTTCAGAGAAATGAAAGCCAAATTCAGAAACTCAAACTTTCTAAGCAAAATATCAACATGAACATGATTTCCATCTTTTGGGGTTTTTTCCCAGAGTATCTGTATTCACTAAAGATATGACTTCTACCATTTTAGTTTCTCTTCATCTTCTCTTTCCTACACAGTTTTTTGTTTGTTTGTTTTTTCAGGAACTAGTATAAGCTACGGTAGAAAAATTATTTCTTTGTGATAGAAACTAAATGCAGGGCTGAAAGAAAGTGATCTGCCTTCAACGTCATGAATTTGGAAAGCGTATACATTTCCTCCTTACACCTACTACTGAAAGTTGGTTTTGGTAGTAGGGAGTACAAATAATTTGAGCTTTCCATAGAACTATAATTTTTATTAGTATGTTGTATACTAGTTTATATAGAATTCTGTACTTCTATGATTAGTCTGGTACCTACATCCAGCACTAAGAAAAAGGTTTGTTTACCTGTTTTGTTGGTAGCTTTTGTTTTGTTATGGTTGGTTGGTTTGGGTGTTGGATTTGTTTTGGGGTTTTGTCTATAAAATAACTTGGTTTTAAATTCTGTTTTCTTTTCCTGGAAGTGCAGTCTTTTTTGCTTGCTTGAGGAATAAGTTTTAAGAGAGAGAAAATACTTTTTTTATATTAACCAATGTAGTTGGAGGGGAGACAAGTTTTCATTTGCAGAGCTTTCAATTAAATGTCTTAGTATTTTTCGTTTTTGTATCATTGTTTTGTCATTAAACCAGATGAATAAACACTGTATGTTATTCACTACCTAGTATCAAGTAAACTTAGGTAACACTTTCCAAAATTCAGATCTCCAAATAAATTAAAAGTAATTGGATGGAGCTCATTTACCCTAAAGAATGACCCCATTATTATAATGTCACCTTGAAATTTGTGTAATTCAAGAAGTTGAGGCGTTTTAAGCTTATTTCCGTCTAAGGGGGAGGTTCAACTTTGCTTCACCTCTTCTACTTTCTATTTCTGAAGCATACTTGACACTGGCACTGACATTTATCAGAGCCTTTTTTGAGTAATTTTATCTCACTAACTCAGGAAAAGAAGGTGGGTGTGTTTTTTCTTGATAAGCAACATGTTCATAGTAGTGGAAACTTTGATTACATGACAATCCATAAGGTGCTAATGCTGAGTGTTGGTGAAAGAAGAGAGAAACAGTGAAAAATGTAAGAGGGTCAAGGGATTTCAAAACTGTTGTTTTCAGCAGTGATGATCTGCTAGATTACTTTAGTTGTTCATGGAATTGCAGCCTCATATATCTGAAAGCAAAGAGAACAAGCTGCTGTGAAAATTAATACTTTTTTAAAATTTATTTTCAGATAGAGACATTTTTTCTGCTTCCACTTTTTGTTAAACTGTATTTAATATCTTCTTAGTAAAAGATGTTAAGAGGACACTGTAAAAAAACTGGCAAATCCCCCACAAGCGTTGTCATGCGGAATTAAAGCTTTTTGCAAGGTTATGTAGAAAGAGGAGCAGTCATGTATCATGTGTAGACACTGTCGGTACAGCACAGAGTAGTGTTAGTTTATATTTTATTTAATGTCTGTGTTAGTGTTTTAAGCAATAGTTCAGTTTTCTGCTGCAATTGACCTCTGTTTATCTTTCCCAGAGGGCTCCTTTTTTAAAATCATTCCAGTGATCCTTTATAAGCCTGTCTCCAGTACAAGTGTGTTCGCATAACAGAAAATTGCAGTGTGGATTCAAGAAAAGGCAACTGAAAGCAAGAATTTATTAAGCCAGAAATTATACATAGTAATTTAGAGAAACAAGAAGTATGAACTGAGGTAAAGTCTTGAAGAAGTAAAGTCTTGAAGAAGCAAATTTTAAATGCTGCCTGTGGGGGGGGAAAACTCCACAATTGTATTAACAGATATAGTGTAAACTAATAGTTTGGATAGTAATTTTTTTTTAAAAAGGAAAGTAAACCCCCTCAGTTTTCTATGAAAATAGTAATATAGCAAACTGTGTGGCATGGTAGCAAGAAAGAAGTATTCAACTTTAAACTAAAAGTAGCAATATTCATATGCATCATCTTAAGTCAGAAGTTATTAATAATCTATATACTATGTCTTAGTGAAGCAAGCACAAGCCAATACTTTGCATAAACAGTTGTGTTTAGACAAATGTCATTCATCATTCTTACTGACTGTGATATTAGTATCCAACTAATCACTATCAAAAGTGTTGTCTTTGCTGATGTGCATGTGACTTTTTCTTAGAGATGGCTAAAAATATCCATCACAAGACTGTTCTTGTTTTGTTTTTTAAATGCAGAATACTAAGAAATAGGTACATCTTAATGACTATGACCTGGTTTTCATTTAATGAAAACTTCTTTAAATTTCTTGAGCAATGTTATGTAGTGCTATACATATACCTACTCTACAACCCTAGGTCATACAAAGAGAGAATAAATGCAAAATATATTCTAGAAAATAAAACAACAAAATTTCCATTGACTACAATAGAATGAGATTACTATTGCAAGATGTAAGTATTATTCATCATCCTGTCCCTTTTTCTCCCTATGATATTACAAATTTTCCTATGAGCTATTAAGTTTTTAGTTAATAATACTCACAGGAATCCAGTTTTGATCAACTGTCATAGAATCATGGAATCATACAATTCTAGGTTTGAAGGGGACCTCAATGATCATCTGACCCAACCTTTCTTGGCAAAAGCATAGTCTAGCCAAGATGGCCCAGCAGCCTTTCCATCTATAAATTATAAAGGTCTAAGAAGTTGGGATTTTTCAGCCTGTAAGAGAGGAGGTTTCAGGATAATTTAATTGTAGCCTTTCAGCACCTAAGAGGAGCCTACAGGAGAGATGGAGAGAAATTTTACAAGAGCATGTAGTGACAGGACAAGGGGGAATGGCTTTAAACTGACAGAGAGTAAATGTAAATTAGATATTGGGAAGAAATTCTTTACTGTGAGGCTGGTGAGGCATTGCAACAGGTTGTCCAGAGAATTTGTGGTTTCCCTATCCCTGGAAGCGTTCTTGGCCAGACTGAGCAAGCTGTGGTGTGATCTGGTGGAAGGTGTCCCTGCCTACAGTGAAGGGGTTGGAACCTTGTAGTCTTTAAGGTCCCTTCCAACATAGACCATTCTGTGATTCTGTGATAGTGTCCCAAGTTATGAAAGTTCCAGAACTTATAAGCATCCTTTTTAACAACTGCCAATTCAAATCTCTGTCTTAAATCTAAGATAGTGTTAGTTTTGATCTAATTACATTTATATTTAACAGTGTGTTAATTTTATATTTATATGCGATACATGTGTGGTTGGATTTTTTCAAAAGTCACTGTATATTTTGACTCTAGCATTTTATGTGAGATGGCTAAGTTTAATCATCTTTCATTTTGATCATTTACAGACTAAAATATAGTACCAAGCTGATGTCCTTCAATTAAGGCAACATTTTTTAAGTTGTTGAGTAATTCTGGGTACTTCCAATTTCCATTTCATGGTACATATGGTCACAGAAAGTATTGCAACAATACGTTTCTCAAGTCTGAAATTTCTGTGTTGATTTGATCGCACCACTAATAACATTAATTCCAAATAAATTTATCATATTCAAATCATACTTTGCAAAAGCACTATGCTAGATTTAATTGTCTGTTGAAAAAAATTTCTTAATGCTGTAGGTGTTAGAAGAAATGTGAGACGTTAGAGATTAAAACAAAATCTTATCAAAATGCTACTTCAAAACCCTATTGCAAAACGCTGTTTTTTTAAAATCCCATAAAAATCAATGTGACTATTTCAGTACTTACCAACATTCTCATTGGTTGATTTTATTTTGTAAATTTAAACTAGTATTTGTAGTGAAACACCAGGTTAATGTCACATTATATGTTAGAGGTTACTCAGTGCAATCCCTCCTTTTTACCACTTGTGGCACACAAGTAATGTGATTGTAAAATGTAATTCTTTCTGGAGTTAGATTTTTTAATCCTCTAGTCCTTTCCATTTCTTTCATATTTATAATTTATTAATTTAATGAAATGTCTCTTTTCTCTGTGCTCAGAAAATGTACCATATTTTTTTTAAAATATGGCATGTCTATTTACTTAACAGCTAAGTAATGTTCTTCTTAAGAAGTAAAGGTTTTCTTATAAGTGTGTGAGATCTCCTTTCTTTTAACAACATCAATGCTGAATCTGGGGACTAGTGTTGAGATGCAGTCTAAAGAAGCCTTGCAAAGAATACTGACAGTTTACCTGATTCCTATAGTACACAGCAGACACATTTCATTGATTGACTCCTCTGTGGCTAATTAATAGCTGCAATTTATCCCAGGATTCTAGAAAACAGTAATGTTGTGACAGTTAATTTACTGTTCCTTTTCCCCTGAATACAGAATTGAACCCATTCCTTTATTTGATATAATTTTCCGTCTCTTGAAATTGTATGGAATGAAAACTCAGCCATGTATCAGAAATAACTTTAATTTAAATTTGCTAAATGACCTCTGAAAGCTAGATGAAAGATTTTCTGCTGAATGGGCTGGTGCTCCCTGCCTGTATAATGTATGTGAGAAATTAGTGTGAATGGTTCACTTTTATGGAGCAGTGCTGCTTGTAGTGAGCCTGCAGAAACAATTTTCCCCCAAGCCTCCATCTGTTCTTCAAACCAGGGCATATGCCATCTCATCGAGCTTGAAAGTCAACTGATTTATAACTCCTGAAAAGTGCATAGATTGGAAAGAAAGGTCGACTGCTGCTATGTGACAATGATTTGCTAGGTACTTGGATAAAGACAATTCACATTACTATGGACTCCAGAGGACAAGAGTGGTGATGTAAGCTTTGGAAATTGGTAAATTGACATTTGGGACAAAAACAAATTGTTCCTCCTCCTTCAGGTAACCAGATACCTTTCTTCTTAAAGATGGAAGCGTTATAGAAAGTAAATAGGTAGTACAGCCAAGACTTCTTGTTATATTCAGGCAGAGTAAGCTTTTCCTAGCTACAAAGGTTGCCATCTACAAGTGCCAGGGCTTGTTCCACTTTAATCTTTAAGGTACAAGCAGAAACATCTGTCTTTAAAAGTGCATCTTGTTGTTTTGTCAGAAAGTTTTGTTCAGTGTCACAAACATCACTGATGAATTTTCTCTTTCTATCCTGAAGGTGATTTCTGAGCCCTATCCAATTAATGGATGACTTGTTCTCTGGCCATTAGTTATCAGCCTTCCTACTTTTACCTAAATATTGCAGAATTCTCTGGCAAGTGACAAAACAAATGGAATTGACAACATAAAAATCAATGTGTGTTTGATGTTTTCATTTCTAGTAGTCATATACTGTGACCATTCTGCTCTGAGTCTCAGATACTAAATAATGTTCTTCAACTATTTTTTCTTATCAATTCTGATTTTTCAATAACATTTCAGGTAAAAAATGGCATGGAGTTAAGTGTATTTTTTATTTAAGAAAGAAATTTAGAAATTATACAGTCTTCCAATATGAAAATATGGAGCATATTTTGCCTTGAAAAATGCAAAGGTGAGGTATAAAAAGTTCATGTGAATAGCAGGAAGTCATCCTCTACAATTATGAATTTTTTGCTTCTTCAGGTATCTCTAGCATCTGTTAGGAAAAAAATGGTGTTGTAGCTTTCCACAATCATCTGATTTTGTGTAGCCATGGATATCCTGACCTCTATCTAGAGCTCACACAAACAAGTATACTTTCTGAACAACATAAAATTCAGTGAAGAAAAGCAGAGTAGTGCAGATTAACTAAAGATCATTATTAATTAAAGATCATTATCAATGATTTCTTTTGTATAAGTCACTACCCAACATAGGTTATTCATATATTGTGTATGCAATTGACTGACTAAAGATGATGCTGAAAATGTTGAGCTAAGAAACTAAGACAATTGCATACAAATAGCTTACTTTGCTGTAAGAGTGTTAAAGAGATATGTAAAACAATTATAATGCAGCTTATAAAATCATAAGATGTGTAAAGGAGAATGTGATTTTTATGTTGTCAATTCCATTTGTTTTGTCACTGGCCAGAGAGCTCTGCAATATTTAAGTAAAAGTAGGAAGACTTACAACTAATGGCCAGAGAACAAGTTTAAGAAAACTATATGTCTATAAATTTACAGAGAAAATCTCTCTATCACTGGAAACATATATTTTAAAGCCATACTCAGTGAATGTGTCTATGTTGGAAATGTAGTTTTTGTGGATGTCTGTTCTCAGTTCTGTGACAAACACTATATATTTTGTTAATTTTTCATTGTTTCATTTTTGTTGTCCACTATATATTAGGCATGTGCATGAGGCAAATTTATCTCCCTCAGTTCCATTTCATTTCCTATACTACTTTCAAAGCATGAATTAATTCATCATCATTTCAGTATCATTTTCTCATCACTAGCCTTGATGAATGTTTCACATCAAATTCATGTTCACATCTACTATGCTACTGAGTTCTGATCTGGCCTAAGTACTACTCTCATTTCTCATATTGTTATTCTGCAAAATAATAGTATCTCTTTGTTAATAATACCTATTTTATTCTCCTTTTTCTTTCTTCCATCTTGTTTTTTTTCATCTGTATTTCTTCTTGCTCAACTATGCCTGGTTTGTTTTCATGGGAAGTTATTCACAAGGATAACTCAGCAAGATCTGGTTTAAGTAAAGAAAGCCTTTTACGTATTTTTTTTATGAAGTGTGTCCTTGGACAAAAACAATTTAGATTAAGATTGATGAAAACTTCCTAAAACAGCAAGACCTACATTTTAGGCTTTTTTCTTTCTTTCCCTTAATTTACCTCATCCTTTGAAAGTTGTTGACAACTTGGTTTGATGAAATATAAATTTGGCGTGAAGGGGATCTGTTCCTGCAAATATTTAAGCATGCTTTTAATGCCTTGTGATCAAGCCCACTGAAGTCAAACTTTTGCTTGCACTGTGTAGTATTGGTGTGAGATGACCTACCCCTGCAATGAGAAAAAGATATTTCCATTTGTTTGGTTTTGATCACAATGATGTAACTTCCTCAAGAAGTTCTAGTTTCAAGTTAATATAATTGCATCTTTGCGACATTAAAGATCTTAAAAATTGAGCCCATTTAAAAGTGTCTGATAAAACTTCTATTAAGGTGATTGAATTATGCATTTTATGAAAAAAAAAAGACTGAGTCTATATTTACATTTCAAATAGCACTGCAAATTTTTGACAGTAGTAGTAGCATGTGGTAGTTTATCAGAGCAAAAATAAGATATCTTAAATATTTAAATGAGATGGTTCCTCTTGGCTTTTGGCGCTGCACATTAACACTCAGGAAACAGACAATTGTGGGGAATTATAAATACTGCAGTTTTACTAAGTGACAGAATCTGTGGGTTGCTAGGTCTACTGTGCCTTCCTTCAATACCATGTGAAAAAATGTGTCTTACTTAGGTTTTAAAGCTACATAGTTTCCCTACAATGAAAAAATCTCAATATCTATAGGACCTGGTAGAATTCTGTATTTAGAATATCAGACTTAAACCCCTCAATAACCTAACTGGCACATTAGACTTGAAAATAATGAATGTAAATCTCATGCATGGTTTTCAAATTAATATTATATTCCTAAATGCAGATAAATCCATGCCTTATTTAAAGAACTATTACAAAAAGATAGACAAATCAAAATTACAAATGACAGTCTTTAAAGAGATACAAATATTTAGATTAATATCTTCTCAGGCTATAATGAGGCTGAAAAAGGGAGTTGCTTCCAGTAGAATTGAAACTTCAATCTGAATGCAGTTCTCCTTAGAAATATGAGTTCTACTGTAATGTAAGTGGATCTTGTCTCTTGTCTCATAATGAAGACCATGTGTACTGAAGTGCAGTTCTTCTGTCAAAAATTAACACAGTCAATATTGCTCTGTTCTCTTCATATCCAAACAAATTCTGCTAGGATCAGAAGCCTGTGGTGGTACACTTCAGAATCATAAATACCTATATGAGCCTGCACCATAAGTGATGTTCCCATTCTTCTTCTTATCTTGTGCTTCTTATCTTGTCCTTACAGGCTCTTAAAAAGGCCAGTCCGGATGGGAAACCCCCACTTTGCCTCACCATTTAATAACAGCCTTGGAACATTGCTGCTTTTATTATTCCTAGAGTGGTAGACAGAGGCCCTGGGTAAAGCCCATATCTGAGGCAGAAACATTCCTTTTAACAAAGCTTGGGTTAGAGTGTCAATTTTGTACTTGAACTCAGTTGAATTTAAGTTTCCTTTGAGTCGTTGCTTATCTTGTGCTTCCACAGAGCAAAAGACAAAATGCATTAACTTACCTTAATACGATGTTTTTGCTTAATTTGTTCACAGATCAGTTCAAATGCTTGCTGAAAAAAACCCTTCAAAAAACAATAATAGCCAAGCCACATATTAACCTGTTGAAAACTGGAGTCCTTTTTATGCCTGTTCCAAAATCTAACCTGTTCCTGTGCAACACTTCGGGTGAAACCACAAGCAGCTATAAATTGATACAAAAGGGCATAGTATATATGTGTTTGGAAATTTGTATTCCATCATTATTAAGACTATTTTACTTCTTTCAGAGTTAAAATAATCTTTCCTGTTTAAAATAGTTGCTGTCATACAGCTCTCAGGGGTTGATTCATTTTGAGCTTGAAGAAGAGTTGCCAATTTTCTAATTTAGCTGGAAATTTCTGTCTTAAGCTAGAGATGAGGAAATTTCTAGAATTAGATTTGTATTTTATGTCTGCTTTCTGCTTTACTGTTTTTCATTCCTTATATGCTTTGATGCTTTTCTGAAGAGGTTGGGAAAATAAGCTGTCTAAAACTCTTCAGTAATATCACTGAATTTGTCTTATTCTTTTTTGATGAGCTTATAAGAAGCATATAGCCAGAGTCATGATACTATAAGCCTTCCCCAAAATGAGAGAAAAAAATTATTTTTAGATAAAGTTTATCTGATAAAGAAAAACCTTGATCTTTTTTGAATTTATGCTTAGATTTTTATTAATCTTTTAACTTGAACTTACTGAAAAAAAATCCTTCATAAATTAGGTTGGAAATGTGTAGCATATTATTTATGCTTTATATTTATATTTATAAATACATAAATAAAATGTATTTATCATCAACTGTGATGAACTTGATCTATTATTTGTGAGATAATAAAGGAAGATCATAAAATTCTGTCAACCTTCAACAGAAGTCTTAAAGCTACGTGTAACATGTGTGGATAGATGAATTCAATACAACTTCTAGTCTACACAGCTCCTGACATCAGTCCATCAGTGATCTCTTGTCTCCAGACATTCGTGAGAGCAGAAAACGAGGTTATGTTAATATGTTCTTGTGTACAGAGTTGCAGCTAATTAGGGCTGTAGTTTCTTTTCAAAGGTATGGAAAGTCAAACTTACATGGATTGACCACCTCCAAAGGTGACTTAGGCCATCTGACTGACGTTGCATAAAGTTGATTTCAAATGCTCATAGGAATGGAATGGAATAGAATAGAATAGTTGAAAGGGACATGCCATGATAATCTAGTCCACTGCCTGACCACTTTCTGATGCATTAGTTAGATAAAACGAGAAACCATCAGTAATAACAATCATGGAGAGCAGGAGCTTCAGCCTCATGCCTTTTCCCCAGGTAATTGTTTATTTTTGCGTTAAGAATCCTAGATTATTAATATAGGTTTTTTAAACATAACTTAATGTGGTGATATCATCCAATATGTTGACTATCAGGTTAGAATAATCTTTCAAAAATATCTTTCAAGAAGTGACTTATGTTTAGATTTGCACTAGCTGTAATTCAAAATTCCAGTTACTGGTTAGCATTGGGTTATTTGATGAAAATTTAAAGGTAGCAAATACACATTGGGACTGCTAGAATTGTGCTGTTTCTCTTAATCTTTTATTTTATCAAAGAGGTTTGCTGATAAGCCTTAGAATGTAAAAGTGAGTTCTCTCCAAGAGTGAAGCATGTTTTCTCTGCTTTAATAATTAATTCTGTACCCATGTATATTTCATTATAAAGTGGCAGCCTTTTATACTGCTGTTATTTCTGTAAGGAAGTCAAAACTATTCCATCCTTGCACAGAGTAACAGATAATGTGCATAAGCACATTGGAATGGTTTTTCTGTGTTTTTATGTTTAAAACAATATTTTCGTATCAACTAAGAAATACATTGCTTATACCCACATTCTTACCTGCAGGTTATGAAATTGGTAGTATAACCAATTGGCTTAGAGGGTAAGCCTCTAAGATATTATCTAGATAAAAACTACTGCCTTCTATTTCCAAATGGATTTTTTAAAATAGTTGCATCTGATCTGATGTTATATGAAAATTATTTGATTCAGGTCTTCCATATCATACTGTACATAAAAAATTTCACTAAACCAGTAGAAACTTCCATGGCCTACCTAGGACCTAACAAGAAATACTGTGTAGCTGCATGAGATTATTTACAGTTGCTCAGCAATAAATAGTACCTGAGTCACATTTGGTGAGCATTTGTTTCAGAATAGTTTAAAATACTTGGTAAAGTTGTTAAATCATTAAGTTCTTTGTTTGCAAATTCCCATTTAAGTCAATCTAAGTCACAGATTTAGTGGGCCAAAGACTTTGTTCTAACTGTACTTACTTTTTACTCCTATTTATTTCTAACTTTAAATGTGTGTGAGGTTTTTTTTCTCATAGAAATGTTTAACCTATTCTCTAATAAATGCTACATTTTTATGAAGAACCATGACAAAGCCATTTTCAAGATCACCTGAAGAAACACCTTCTAGTTAAGATGCAGCTTATAATGTCACATATTTCCCCAGCTGCCTACAACTTTATTGACATCTCAAGAATTTAAATAAGTTCAAATCATTCATTCCTCCTTAGCAAAAAGTGTTATATCTATATCCTGTCCAATGCTCATTTTAACTTTATGTTCTGGCATGGGTTTTTTTAAGTTTCAATGTTATGACCAACTAGGGATGTAATAACTATTGTTCTATAATTTCTGGAAGGTTATTATTTTTCCTGGTCATCAGGTCTTTGGGCCAGTTGTTACTATTAATCATTGCATTAATGGTTTCTGGATCATTAACCATTCTGCAGTCCTTTCAAACTCCTACCATCTCGTTCAGTTTGTGAGTTTATTCCAGAATCTTCTGTTTATTTTATTGGTTGGGTTAGTCTAGGCAAGAGAAAGCTAATTGAGAGCTAATTGCAGTCTTCAGTGCCTAAAGGGGTGTTGTGGAGGAGACTAGACACTTTTCAGTGATGTGCAACAGAAAGCGAGAAGGCAGCAGTCACAATTTGCAATAAAGAAAATTTCAGCTGGATAGTAGAAAAATAGTTATCCATGTTTGGGGCAGGGAATTGAATGAGATGATCTCCAGAAGTCTCTTCTAAAGTAAATTATTCTGTGATTCTATTAAATTAGATGGATGAGCCTTTCTTTTGAAAATGTCATAACATACTGCTGCTTAATGAATAAGACTTCCCTGTGCTTCTGAAACATAGGTGTTTTACTGGTAAAGAAAGTGAGACACAAAAATAATGGTACAACTTTAAATGTGTTAATAGACTTAATTCATCCTATTAGTCTTAACATTCCTTTAACTTATAACCACATCTTTACCATGTGCAATATTTATACATACATGTTTATTTTTCAGTACATACTTGTTATTGCTCTCTAGTCATAGCAGGTAAATTTACAGCTGCATTCATAAGATGTCTGAGATGTATGTTCATGTTCAGTTTACCATAACTAAAAGATAAATGTAAAAACACCTCCAGCTTTAGATCCTACAGTCAACACACTAAAACCTCTCTGAACTTGTCAGTTTAATTCTTCTTGAGGGCTTTGATATTGATGTAGCTTACTGAGAAATATCCCTTTTTCATTCAGGAAAGCCAGAAATGTTTAAAATTAGTATGATTAGTCTATTGTCAATGTACAAAGTGGTTTGGGCCTCTAGATTTCATGTGATTCAAATGACTAGAAGACTTTTAACAGTACTTGTCATGTAGAATCAGGTTCTAAAAGTGACTGAAGTGGACACGCTTATCTGTTTTCTCTTTAACTTGAAAAAACTAATGAGGAAAAAAGTATCTAATACCTCACAAATCTCCTGCCAAGCTATTGAATACCAGGACCTAGAGGCAATATATGGAATAGTAATTAATGTATCTGACAACTGTTTTGGTAATTATCAACTGGAACATCTTTCCAGCTTTTCAATGTATTTCTTAAGGTGTGCTGAGGAAACAGGACATTGTATTCTACATATAGCCTCACTATTTCTTATGAAAGGACAATATTTTTCCTTTACTTGCTGACCACATTCTTTTTAATGCAGCCCAGGATGCAGTTTTGCTTTCCTTGTGACAGGAGCACTACTGGCTGTTCTACAACGTGGCAATCACCATAACCCTCAAGAGAGCAGGACTACTCAGCCAGTCACTTCCCAGCCTCTGCTGGTATAGGGGGTTGTTCTATCCCAGCTGCAGGGCTTTGCACTTCTTGTTGAATGCCACAATGTTTCTTCACATTCCTAAAGTTCCTTGAAGGTTAAGCTCTAGTATACATTTATTCATCATTCTTAATGTTGGACTTTCCTAGAACATGTGGATTTTATATTTCAATTTTACATCCCTCCAAAACATGAAAGGCAAAGTCAATACTGCCTTAAGTGTTGCAACAAAAATATCTTCTCCAAGGTCTGGTGTGGGTCTGCACATATGTTCATGCACCAGTAATATCAGAAAGGCAATATGTCATTTTGTAGTTAAAGAAACAAAACATTGATTGTTTGAACCTCCCCATTTCTTCATTTGTTTGTGTTTGCTGTTTTACTGTCTCTGAGTGCTTAAATATATCTATGTTCTTTCCTCCTATTAACATTCAGTTTATTTTGGTAATTTAAGATGATCAATGTGAAGATGAGTTTCAAGCATAAACTGTAGAAATTACACAACTATAGAAATGTCTGGAAAGCCTTAAAGATGATGTATTGGACAAACAGATAACATCTAACATTAGAGATTCAAAAATCCTTCCAGGCTCTTGGATCTGCCTGCACTCCTTTGACTGCAGTTTCTTCTAAGGCAAGACCAGGGTAAGGAAATAACCCAAGTGCCGTTTAAGAAGGATACCTGAGCATAGTTATTAAAGCTGGTAACATTTTGGCTCCTTTTATTTGTGTGTAGTTTTATTTGCAAGAATAACTACTGTTTTTAAAAACAGACTGCACAAATGGAGTTACTGGGCTAGAAAAACTAGGTTAAAGTAATGGTGGTATTCAGGATTTTTGAGTCTGTATGTTCTGATACCACTGGATTTGTGGGAAAATTTCTGTGTTTGGATACTGTTCTGTTCTTCCATTCCCAAGAATGATGACCAACAGTATATCCTTAATAATGTTGAAACGGTCATAGTTTTGGATTATATATTCTGTCTCTGCCAATAAATGTCCTTCATGCTAGTATCGTGACACATAAATCTTAAATTTTCATTTGCTTTTTTAACAAACTAGGAAATGCCACACATCCCAATCAAAAAAAACCCTACACTTTGATTCATTATTATGCTCTTTTAGTACAGAACCATATATTTTTCCTTAGGATCTGTTTTGATCTAATATACAGGATGGATGGTTCACTTGAAGTAGAACTACATGAACACTTGCTGTTGCATCAGAACCAGATCAAAGAAGTTCTATCTGTTTGTTCATATCCTGTGCCACAGTTCAGTGTTCTCTCAGTTGCACTTAGGTTTCATTTTATTAATCAGATCACTATAATGATAGATCTTAAAACCAGTAAAAAAGCATTTGCGATGGGTTTGGGTTTGGTTTTGTGGGTTTTTTTCCTCTTAGTTTTTTTTGTATTTAGGTCATCACAATAACCTGACAGCAGTCATAGAGATGTTCGTACTGGTACAACTGAAAGGAGTGTGAGGTCTGGCAGTAGATGAGGAAGCAAAGAGAAGGAGGAAGGGAAGATATCTTAAATCCATTTTATATATGTGTACAATTTTAAAAGATAAAATATCTAATCAGTGGTCTCTAGGAACATTGCCTGAAGAGTATTTTTATTTTTTATTTTCAGTGCATAAAGAGTTTATATGTTTAAAATCTGTGCTTTTTACAGTGGCCTCATGTTAGATCATGTCATAAATGTTCATCAGTTTATTTTACACAGTTTATGCTATTAAACCTTTGTCTTGCAGATAAAGAGAAAGGTCACAGAGGGAGACTTTGTATTAGATTTTTAACTGTAACCTAATCCTGATAATTATTTTAATAATTTAGTGATTAATTAGAAGCTGGTAATTTTATTCTAACACCTGACTGTTCAGATTACTTAATTTTATTTATTTTTTCTGTTCAGCTCCTGCTGACTTATACAATTTTTATGAGGGCTCTAATTGAAAGACTTTAGAAACTGTTCTTCACATCTTTAAATTAAACGCTTTAAAATTGCCTAGATTCAAAGTATACTATTTCAGTAAAAATGAAACAAATATTTCACTTAAAATACAGAAAATGTAGTTTCCAGACAGAAATCAAACCAAATCCTCTTTATTCTTCTACTTGGCAATCTTACAAATTAAATCCAGGTCTGAAGTACGGTTCCTGGAAAATAAGGAGTAGACATACAAAAATTTTGAAGTAAAATACTCTATGACCTTAGATGTCCTGGTTTTTTCAAGAGGCAGAAAGGAGGCATCCAGAGCCCTCCAATTATTCTTTCTTTTCCTGAACTTCTTTCTTAGTGAGAACATATCTTTTAGCCTCTTTAGCCAAAGAATCAAAGGTTTTGTAGACACCAAACTTCTAATAAATTTACACCATGTATCTTCTCTGATAGGACTTTTCTATAGAATGTGTAAATCATCCCTGTTGATAGGAGAAAGGTTGATTCTATAGCTAAAATCTTTATGACATCTTTGTAAAAAATGAAAAGAAAACATTTTAGATTGTGTAGCAAATGTAACAAGTACTCAGTGATGCAACTGCAGAGCTGTCCTGTAATTTTTGACTGCAGTATTTGCCTGCCTGTATTTTTGTGATCCTAAAGAGAAATACATAATATTTTCCATCCCACTCTGTGCAGTGCAGAAAAAAAATGAAAGTCCTCTAGAATGAAAGTGAAACAAGTTTCTTTTGTAATGCCATATTTAACTATTTGTAATTTCATTCTAGCATCCTGAATTTTATAGATAAGTTTTGAAGAAAAAATAATATTTCTGCAGAGATGAATACAGGGTTATCTTATTCAAGGAAAAAAAAAGAAACCTCCTACCTCTTAATAAGAGAAAAAAACCCCAAAATTGAATGTTTCCATCTCTATTAAAAGTTTCCATCTCTATCAAATAATAATTTGTTGTGTCTTAAACTTTTCATAGAGCTGTGAAACCTTGTGCATCAATATGTATTGAATAAAATACCTTTCAGTATGCAGCTATTATTCATGCATTTTACTATTTTGAAGCCTAATCTTATTCTGATGATAACAGTAGGAATTTTTTACTTTTTTATTTCAGTAGAGTCGAGGAACTGGTACATCTGTTTATGACTAGTTATTCTCAATTGCTGGCCTTTTAGTAAGAAATGGAAATATGTTATGTACATGATTTCTGTCTTGAATCATGCTGGAGGTGGCCAACTTAAAATCAAGTGTTCCGCTCTAACTAGAACTCTGTGTGACACTGATCTAAGATTAATCACTGTTCCTTGTATACACAGATCAGTGGCATGCATTGCTATATGGAGAACCTAAGGAAAATGACCCAGTAAAATTCTGATATTAGTATATGACAAAAAAAAAAAGGTACAAAATCTCATTTTTATGGAGCACAGAGTACAAAGGAAACAGTACAGTATTGTGTTTATGCAACCAGAGTGCTACTCAAATGTATGGGTCATAAATAGAATCCCATGAAATACATCATTTGAGCAAAGTTTGTCTGGAAGAGTTGCAGCTGAGAAGAGGCTCAAATAATTAAGCATACATATAAATATTTATGTAAATGTATGTATTTACATAAAATACATATATATATGTTTATTAAAATATAGAGAATTATATAAAAATACATATTTTATAGCTAGCTCAGAATATCATCTCTATTCTGTTTTTCAGACAAGGCTGCATGCTTTCAGTTCGCTGAACTTATATAAGAGATATTACAGAAAAATGAAATTACCTAAATTTTATTTTACCCTAGTCTTTGTTAATAAACTTTACAGAAAAGTTTTTAATAGCAACTGAAGCATTAAATTGCACAAACGTTCAGTTGCTACAGAGTGTTGGGAAAAAAAAGCAGTAGAGCAAAAGTGAATCTATAATAAAGAAAAAAATACATTGAGACAGTAGAAACTTTCTCAACAAGCTGACATTCACTGCAGCAGAATTACAAAATTTGGTGAAAAGGGGGTTGGTCATATAACAAGTCTTGTCTTTCTGAGCAAAGTTAAGCATAGGGCAAACACAAAAAAAATCCTTTAACTTCACAGAAAGAGGCATAAGTTTGAGATGCTCTTTACCAAAGTGTTCATAAAGAGTGCCAAGATTTTTTGTTTAATGGTTATAGTTTGAATGGAATATGCAAATCCCACCCTACGTGTTTTTTATGTAGATTGCATGGAAGAGGTGCCACTATTCATTCTTCCTATTTTGATGGCTTTTGATACAGAAAATGGTTAAAATATTTTGGTGGAATATTGTAGTGAAAAATCTATATGAAACATGTTATAATAAAAGGATGATTCATCAATATTTTGTATCTTATTCCATATTGCTATAATTTAACAATTTATGTATTATGCAATGAGCTAAAAGATTTTCTTCCACCTACCACCTCTTTAGTTTTAGTGGAATATGTTCTTACATGCACTGATATAAAGAATTTAAAGACTTTTTTTGTAGTGACTTGACAAAACATCAGTCAAATATGGAGGATAAAGTCTTAACATCTAAATTAAATAGTAATGAGTGACAGAAGTCTCATTGAACTGAGAAGAATCTCTTTCACCTATTTCCTTTACAAAAAAGTTACTGAAGAGACATGCTGTAGAAGTATCAGAAACTTGTTTCCTTTAACTAATCAGCAAAAATGAACCCAAAGAAAGTAGCATCACTTCTCTCAACTGCCTGTCTCAGTTGTTAAATGTTTTGCGTATTAAGATAAGGGACTTATTCAGTATGGTTTGCTGAAGGCAAGAGATGATCCTGCAATCTCCTTGGGTTTCCAGTGATGATGTCAGAATACAGATACCCATACATAGTGTTTGCAACATCACACCAAATGTATCAAAAGGGATGAAACAGGAGTGCACCAGCTACCATCACAAGATTTTACATTTGTCCTATTTGCTTCCCTGATTTCGGCTTGTCCTAAAGTAATGGGGAAGCCTGAGAGGACAGAAACTTCCTGTGTTACTAGATGACTTTATGTTGCAGCCTGCTGACTATTGTTACTTTAAAAGTATTTGCTATTCTAAATGCAACAATACTGTTTTTTCAGCATCTGGGAAAGCTGCTTCAGCATGGACTGTAAGGGTTGACAGGGAAATGGTTGCTATGGAACTATTTTCTGAGCTGGCATGGCAGAGCAGCATTTGGCAGGATTTAATTTGCATCTCTTCCATGCTGCAATTTCTTCAGGAGGATCTGACAGCAGACTTCACCAGTCACCCAGAAAGCATAGCTCTGCACTGAAAGTAGTTGTTTCCCCAGAAATAGTACAAGTGTCAACCTTCCCACCCCCACATTTAGCAAGGTTTCTAAATCAGTGAAGAACAATCTACAAAATTATTTGTCTTCTAGTAATTATCCCATTTATTAGTTACAGTAAATCCTGAGCTTTCTATTTTTTTTTCATGAAGGTGTTAGACTGATTAAGGAGAAAAGCTGTTATGTTAATTACAAGAATTAGCAATTGCTGACTCAAGACTGTAAGTGTGAAACACTTGGACTTGCCATTTCTCCTTCATCTGTAGATACTTACAAGTAATAAATATTTTGTCTTTATCTTCCATTGAAATTAAGTTAATATCGGGAAATTAGTTTTTTATGATCATTTGAAGGGACTTTCCTCTTAAATCTTTAGTCAATCCATAGGTTATTATTAATATTTTTTACTAATAGTGCTACTTGAATAATATATTTGCATGAATAAAATAACATTGCATAGCTGCTCTAACAAATTGAAGGCTCTGGAAACAAGAAATTGTAGCAAAAAACCCTGGTGTAATATACTGCATAAGAGGATTATAATTTCAAAATTAAATATTAACAAAACGCCACTCTTGTATGCTATCCCATGCTCTATTTACATGTTATTATTTCCTCAATAAACAACAACAACAACAAAAATCAATTCATAATCATTATACAAGAAAGGCTGGTGTCGGGATTGTACAAATCAGAATTTCATTGCAGGCCAGAGGTATGTGTCAACTTAAGTAATAATTCTTGTAATTCGACACAGTGTTCCTCTTGAGACTTCTTACGGAAATATTGCTAAATATGTTAAAAAGTTAGCTAGATCATCGTGCCAGAGCTGCGGTCGTCAGAATTGCTGTTTTCCCACCTAATCGCGTCTGTGCTTTGGCAGCGGGCAGCCCGTGCCGTCCCCCGCGGGCTCGGGCCGGGCGGGAGTCGCGGCCGCGCTGGCACCGTCCGGCGGCTCACGGGCATCGCTGCTGCGGCCGCGCCGCCCCCGCCCCGGGGCTGGGCGCTGGGCGAGCCATTTACGGGAACGCCGAGAAAAAGACCCCGTCTTTGAGTTCCGGAATAGGCTAGACCTGGGTCCCGCTCTGAGGAAAGTGCTCCCGAAGTGCAGTGTGAGGAGAGGTCTATTTGCCTGGCGTTACTGCCTGCCCCTTTGTTCCCCGTGTCCTTGGCAAGGGCTGAAAGAGCTGGGCCTGTAATACTTGGGCCCTGCTGTGCCACTTAAAGAAATAATAAGCCATTGTCTTCATTAAGCAAGCCTTGTTTTAGCAAACAGAATTCAAATACTAAAAAGGGAACATTTTTAAGGGGGGAGAATCAGAGACAGGGATGCTTTACAAAATTCCCTAGAGAAGCTGCTTTGTTTCCACTATTTTATTGCTGCTCACTGAGAAGATTCATATTCAAATAGGTTGGGGTTGTGAATCGGTCGTTTGCACATTCTCATGCACCCAGGAAGGCTATGATTATGGCTAATTACAATGACGAATGGAATCCTAACAAGAGTGCTCAATCAGATTGCTGTTCATGCATGAAGCAGCACAGACCAGCCAATGGAGGTGTGATTTCGGTAATTACAAACAATGGAGGCTAAGTTGAAAAAACCTCCGTAAATCTGCTCGAGACAAAATAAGGTCTAATTAATCACTTTAAGTTTTGAATTCTCCAGATGATCTGCATGCTCAGTTCTCTTTAGCATTCTTTTAATAGACTTAAGTCTAAAGAGTAAGAATGGATCCCCATTCGCTCATATTTTCACTGCATAAAATGCAACTGTTTCAAAATATTCTGACTTTCCTTTTGTGATGATCGTGTTGCAATCTGTTTTTCAGGAAAATAGATGGAATGTTAGAAAAATAAACATACAATTGTTTGCATTGCTTGCAATGCCATTATCTATGTTGAGAAAAACAATGAAGTTTCTTTAAGTTGTCTTATTATTATTGACCTCATTCCCAACTTAATTTTATGGAAGTAAATGGGAATTTTGACATTGCCTCCAAAGACTGCAGGTTTTAAATCTGCCTTTATAAAGTTGTGCTTGGGCTAATGTAAATAAATTACTAAAATTTCATACATTTTTTATTACCTTATTTTTTTAAATGAAGAAATATTAGCAGCATATACATAAAGTTGAATGAAGGCTAATCTTTTGGCAATGAAACTTTGAGGACTGCTCAGTTTTTCTTTGTGTATTGGTATTCATTCCAGATTTTATTTTGGACATTTTATTGCATGAGCCAATGTTTTCATAGTATAAAATCCTTGGATTAAATTGTCCATAAATAATTACTATATTAAGTATAATAGCCTGATTTCAGTACTCCAGAGATCGTTTGAGGAACTATTTTTTTCTTGTCAATTCAGTTGGTGTGAAGGAATCACCTGTCTATGTGACTTCAGTGAAACCTTGTGTTGACATAGACTTGTTTTAAGTACAAAGTTTTAATTACATATTCAGAAAACCTATAGAATAAATCCTTTTCTCTGAGCTGCCATATGAAAAAACACAAACCATAAAGTAAATAGCAATTGTTTTGGACCACTGATGTTTGTATGTATGTCTTCTGTAGTTTTATTGGGTCTTCTGTCATTTAAACAAGCCAGCACTTTGTCTGAAAGCCCTTTTCTTATTAGAAGGATATTTCAGTATACAAAATACATCACTGTTGCCCAAAGTTTTTTTGAAGTTGGTGTACAGGATCAGATTTTTACTGGATATATCAGGTTTTGGCTAGACAGTTTTAACCGCTGGTATTTTGTGACAGTGTTAGGCTAAGGGTTGTATCGGTGCTTATTTCACGTGATCTTATAGTTTGTCACTAATAATATAACTTTGATTCTTCTGTCACCCCTATACTACAAAATGATGCATTGCCCATGTTGCTGTACATCTTTCATTATCAGTTGGCTTAAAACACATGGTTATAATTGTGTGATTTGACTATGTTGAAGCCTTGGTGGCAATTGATAGGAACTTCTTGGTGTGCTCTTCAACTAGTCTGGTAGGGATTCTGTCATTATGAATTATGTAGGATCCAGTTGTGCATAAGTCTCTCATTAAGGTTCATGGAGCAACAACTTTCAACCATACCCAGATTTGTAGACTTCTCTGCAGAAAGCATGATCCATAGTACTTCATGAAATGATTGAGCCAGGAAAATAGCTTGCTGCTGCCAAAATGATAATTTTTCCCTGCTGACTCCTGCAGTTTCCCTTAGGTAAGTCCAACTGCTCAGCTAGACCTGTGAGTGAGTTGCTCACATAGTGAGTGTTGCTCCCCTCACTATGTTGGTGGATAGTGTTCTCTTGGTTTGGTGAGCTGAATTGCTCAGCAAGGGATAAGAGAAGACCAGAGCAAGCAGGACAGAAAGATAGTGCAATTTCAAACACAGAGGTGGAGAGAGAGAGGAAGTGAGACCTCATAGAGTGTGTCATGCAGCCAAACTGTTCTAGTCATCTTTTGAAATTATGTTCATGCAGGTCTTGATTGTATTTAGTCCTTCTGCTTCAGTTCTCTCCATTAACAAAATTGTTCAGGAAGTGTCTCAAAAGCTTTTTACCTCCTTTGATTGCATCTAATGTGTCTTAAATACTTGTACATTTGTATGGAAAGCCTTTGTTTAATCCTGTCCTTTTATTTTCCAGTAGTCCATCAAGTTAAAACCATCTAGGTCATATGCCAAAAACCTGGATAATCTTATTTAGATAACCCAGTTGATAGATCAGTCTCATGCACTGTCTTTATCTAACAAAAAGTGAAAGTAATCACTTTGCCTAGCTGCAGTTTCTCATTTGATGTAATATAAACTAGTAGCTCACTTGAATATGGCCACGATTTTAACTTGAAAATTTTATGAAAAGCTCGGCATGTGATGCACATACAATAACCTCATCTGTGAATTTACCTGCTGGCGAGACCAGTTACTTTTGTCTCTGCTTCTGTGCGTCTTCAAATAATTACTTCTTATTTTGAGAAAAATACAAGAGTAGGAGTAAAAGGAGTATTTAAAACTTTTCTCTCTATGAAAGGAATCTCTGTCCTTCACTGACTGAATGTCTTCACCAAGATAGCGAGGAAGAATTCCTACATCAAAAAATCCAACAATTGAGGCAGGTAGGAATAAGGGTTTTCTGCTCTTAGATAGACATAGCTATATTCTAATGGATTAAAATATTTTCTAGCCTCAATAGATTGTGAAATTTATAATAAAAGCATATACAAAAAATATTTTAAATGCATTTTACTTAGTTTATAGAAGATCATTATTTTTTTTGAAGGTATCAGTAGTCATAAAGGATATTACAGTTGGAGAGATGATAATAAAATTAAGACTAGTGTATATGCATTACTAGTTTATTAATTAGAATTTATTTAAAGTAAGAAACATTTATAAAGTACATAGTGGTATGGTGCGATATAGAGCTTTAATTGGCATTAATTTCTAGTGAATTACATATCACCTATAAGACCTTTATTTTCTTAGTGTAATGTTTTTTCACTGAGCTGTAGTAGGGCAAGCTCAATAGTTATCTTGTCAATAAATGAATTTAGCAAAAAAGCTTGCATAAGATATTGTTTGAAGTAAGCATAAAGAAAGTCTGATTTTATTTGTTTTAACAGTATATTACTATCACACAAAAGTGAGCCATATTCTGCTATATGAAGTTACTTCAGATATGAACTAGACTCCAGAAAAAAAAATCTGTGGATTACTTTAGCTAGACACTCTTAATTTATTCTGCTTGTCAGAAACTTTTGGGATGTATGAAACTCAGCTGGTCTCATGGCATCTCTGACAACTTATTCCCACAAGAATCAGCTGGCATATTTCATTTTTGGAACAGGAGGCACTTAATTGTCAAAGTATCATGAAATACATACTGAGATTAGAACAGTATCCTATGGTCTTCAGTGACAGAATTACTTCTGAATCAGGGAGCAGTATCAGTTTGCTATCTGCCTGTCTCTATGACGTTTAGGGTATGAGGAATAAGGGGCCCTAATATCTCTGTAGGTTAGTGAGTATTATTCATATATTATGTAAAGCAGCATATGAAAGATACTCTACAGCTAATGAATGAGTCATTACATGTTTGATATTGCCAACCATTTACTTCATTATTTTCTCACTGTTACAGTAACATTATTTTTACTCTTCCTTTCAGTCTAATACCAATGCCACCTTTTTTTGGTTTTGCTGGGACTTATTATGCTTTTGTTTCCTTGTTCTTGAGGTATTTGCAAGTCTTAGTGAGAGTAAAAGTATTATAAAGTTGGAAGGTATTGCTAATGCAAAAAAAGCTTAGATAAGAAAAGTTGGACAAGTTTCTCAGCTGGAATGTAAGAAATTGATTAACACCAAAAAGTTATAGAGAGTAATAGGAAAAGTTACTTATGGTGATACTAACTTGATTCTTGAGGATTTATTTTTCTGTGGTATTGGTGGGAGTTTGTGCTTATCTTACATAATCTTTTTTTTAAAAGTCTGACAATGTCAGTTAAGTGGGAGATGGTTATGGGATACTGGTGTGATGGAACTATAATGCAATTTTGCTATGCATTAGTGAATTTTGTAGAGACAGGAATTGTAACTTTGTGCAAGATGTTGAAAAGACGTAATTTTATTATTCCATAGTCCTAGTCACCTGTGTTCAAGAAAGATTAATTTTAAACAAGCGTAGAGAACCCTGAGGATGACTAGAAGGATAAAAAATCAGTTGTAGACAGAGAGACTTGAGGAGAGAGGTGTATTTAGCTGAGGCAAACTTGAGAAGGAAATATGGCTACTCAGAATAAATGCATGGTTATAAATTGTGACTAGAAATTGTGTTAGTAGTGAAAGTCTGGAATAATCTTCAAAACTGTGTGGCAGAAGTCACTTGAAAAGCATGTGGAAGAAATATATGTCAAAACTGTAATTCCTGCAGATGACAAATTCAGTTAGATAATAAATTATTTTGTATATGTCTCCATAAGTAGATTTTCTCAAAGGGGAACTAAAATAAAGCCTTTACTTCTTATTTGCATTGTATTTATTCAGTTCTTCAGAGGTTCTTTTTCTTGACATTAGGAGTGCAAAACAAAAAATTTTGGACTAGAAATATTTTTTCTCTTGTTTTATTTCTTTAATTTTTTTGTTTATTCATTTGACGTACTCAGCGTTTCTATAATTAACAGTAAGTCATCAGGACAGTTCTTCTCCAGAAGTTCGACCTTTGTTTGTAACGTAAAAAGATGTAGCCATAAGTGGGTTTTGTCTTCATGAAGCCAGCTAAAACAAGACAGATACTTGGAATTATTTTCAGTAGTTTTATTCTGTAGACTTGTGGAGAAGGGGTATTATTTTAATAATTTCCATCTTTACCCAGTGGTCTGTATGGTATGACAAAAATCATTCTACTCCAACTACATTTGCAGATTTACAGGCTCTTTAGCAAATTTCTTGAAACAAATTTAATAATAAAATATTAATATATTGGTTGCAGAGTAAGGTCATACCATAATTACTCCTTTTGCTGATGTAAATTTTTCAAAATTGCACAACAATCAGGATGTATTTAGTATTGGATCAAAACTTATGTTATTTTTTTGGTGACTCTCTCTACATTATAAATTACAATTTCCAGGAGGTTGCAGGACTGAATTTTTCAATAACTATTTGTTGGTATAAAAATGTTGCATTTGATTGCAAGTTCAGACTCATTCACTACAGCCTAAATTTAAAAAAATAAAATACAACCCCCCTGATTTCCCCCATAATTTTGTTTTAGAAAATATTTATCACTTGGCTAGACAAAGTGAAAATGGGAAAGGTTATATTTTACTGCAGAAGTGAGAACTGCAAAATGGAATTTCACTGCTAATATTCATTTTTATTAGAAAATTATAAATTTTCTAATCACGTATATAAATTTTCTATCACGTATAAATATATGCATCTACAAAAATTTGAGTTAGGACAGAAACCAAGTAGAAAAGCTAAGTTCTCCAAGTAGAAAAGCTAAGTTCTCCAGTACTTTGACATGTGATTATTTAGTATCTTTTTAGTTTTAAAACTTGATCTATGTTCCATTAATTTATAGTAATTTACAATAAAATGTGTATTAGAATGCCATAAAAAACTATCAATTTTGTGTGTGAAATCATCCATACCCTATTGCTAAGAAGGACTTTGTTTATCCTTTACATAGTACTGTTACAAGAACCTATTTGAAAGTTTTTAATTACTTATTCTATGGGGGTTTTATACAGCAAACACAGTTGCAATCTTCAGGCAAAAACAACTGAAGTATTTGTTTGTAATTAGGTATAAGCTTTTGTTAACTTCTCTGTTTAGGACTTCATGTAGAGTGTTTGCATTATTACTATGGAACAACAGTGTTCCTTTCTCAAGCGTTTGAAAGAGAAATAAGAGAGAAAAACAAATAACTGATTTCTTGCTCCTGAAAGAGGACCCAGCTGGAACTGATACAGACTGACTGCTGGGTAACCTACAGCTGCTCCAGTAAGAATATCTTACTGCAAAGCATTCCTCTGAGCACTAATATTTAATACTATCTCAGGAAATAGTAGAAATGCAATCTAAACATGAGTACTGAAAAAAAATCTTAGTTCTGCTGGAAGTTTTACAGGACATATTTATGATTGTTTGGATTTTATTATCATTTTGTATTTTAATTTATATTTTATTTTCTTATTATCATTTTACATTTTAATTGATATATATGTCACTGACGTGTCAAATGCGTTGTCAGAAGCAATACTGCCATGTAAAATCACACAGGTATGGTTTAATTAACCTCTTAAGATAGTTCTAAAATATTTTTAGTAATTACCTAGAACTATCACATGACAGTAAATAATACCTCAGTAATTAGGTAATATACTACTATATAGTCTAGAAGCTAAAGCAATACATTAAAATAAAACCCAGAATTGTGTATTGTTTTGCTAAGAACATTTTATATGAATACTTTTAAATCACAAACCTACTTTTATAGTTAATATCATATTGTAGTTGGGTTTTTTTTCTCCATCCTATTCAATATCTCTTACTGAAACTTCTGAGAAGATCTTGCCATAAGAGTTAACTTATTAACTGGAGACGAGTCTTATTTACTGGTGAGTGAGAAGAAGAAAGCAGGCATCTACTAGGAAAATACCTTTGCATTCACTTTTAAACTAGGAATTTTCCAGAAGTAGCTACAAAGTGCTTTCCATGCAACTTGGAAAAAGTTTGTAATACAAAGCTGATAGTGTATTCAGTCATTAAACAAATAGATTAAGATAATTGGCATTGTAATAATGATCATAACATAGAGAATGAAACTATTCTGAAAGAAGCCTTAAATAGAGACACTTTTAAATCATGTGTGCACAATTAGTTTTATAATGTCTATAATGTCTTCCTAAAGTGTGTGTTCTTAGTGGAAACTGAGGAGGCCAGAATGCTTTTAGTGAGGTATAAAATGGTGAAGGAGTAAATATCTGACAGGAGAACGTATTTTGAAAGGTAGTAGTGTGCAGAAAGAGAAGAATCCTTCACTGCCTACTCTTCATGATACTGCCTCAAGAAAGTTAGTAATGCAAAAAAAAAAAAAACCTCTTGAAATGAGACTGAGCGTTGTAGGGATGCTTCTAATGCCTTTCTGTGATAAATGTAGCTGTGTAAAACAAGACTTCCTTCATATCACAGTACATGAACATGTAATAGTTCAATATCAAGTGAGAGATTTTTTTGTTGCATACTTAAATTTTTCCCTTAAGTGGTATTTTGCGTTGTTTTTTGAAAAGTGTTAAGGTTTTTACAAGATAAGCTTTATTTATCTTAAAATAGGGGTGGTACTAGCGGCTACAACAGTTTCCAATCATACTTCTACCTTTGAGATAACATTATTTATAATAATAAAAGCTTTCTTCCAGAAATTAAAAAACCCATCTATTAATTATTACTGTTAATGAATTTTTCAGTAAATTTAGTATTCCAACATCATTAATTTCTCCATTATTTTTTTCATAATTTCTTCGCTAGTATTTTTCTTTCATTTTGTGATTAGTTTCAGAGTATATGGTAATGAAGTGTATGTTTTCTGTTAGGGAGAGAAATTTCCTTGGTAGTCTGATACAGTATACCAAATCACTGTTTGGTATACTGTATCTTAAAGTTGCTTTGACATGTAACTAGATGTAATTTGCCTAGTTTCAGGGGTAATACCTGTTCTATTTCTACTACTAAATTATATGGAGAAAGAATTGACCTTCTCTTTTTAATTTTTCACATTCAGTTCATATATTTGACTGACAATTATACATGTCACTTCAAACTGAATTTCAGACCTTTTACTGAAGTTGATAAAAAGCCTCCTATTCATTTTTAATACGCACAATCCTAGTCCTGAATGAGAACAAAAAAGATTACACTTGAATTCAGTGAATATTAAAAATATAGATTCAGAGTTGTTACCCAAAGTAGTTTTAAAATTCCAGCGATCATATTCTCCTTTAAATTCAGAGCCCAAGAAAATTTTAAATACCTTATTATTCATAAGAACAAGACCCTATTATGCTCAGTCAAAGGTCTGTTTGTCTCATTTCTAAAGGGGATTTGCATGCAACAGTTGGGGAAAGTATAATCAACAAGGTCTTCCTGTGATCTTAAATTTGTTACCGATTGATTATTTTTTCCTTGTATTATGAAAAAGAAGGTTGAAGTATTGCTATCAGTTCACACCTCCACTGTTCATGGTTCTGATGTATGCTGCTCAGTCATCACTTTAAATAGAACAGTTGTAGCCTACTTAGTTTTTTTCCACTATGAAAAAATATTCTGTACCTTTGGTAATTCATGCTGCCCTTTTCTTTATCGTCTCAACTTCTTTGACACCCTCTTTAGAGTCGCATGAGTACAAAATTTTGCAGCAGCCGAGTGTGGTGAATTTGTTGTCTGATGTAACGAAGCTTTATGATCATCATGTTTACTAATAGTAGCAACCATTTTATTTGCCTTTCTTACTGTTGCAAAATGCTGTTCCTACATTTCCAGACAACTATCTGCAGAGTCTGTGACATCTCTTTCCTGAGTAGTACTCTCAGAATTGTATGATTAGGATTGTTTGCTGGTTTTCCTCATGTATATTACTCTGCCTTTACCGATAATGAACTGAATCTGTCATGCTATCGCTGTTTTCTAATCATTTGTAAATAATATTAACAGTAAGGGCCAGCACATAACCCTTTGGAATCATGCTAGTCACTTCTCCACATTACAGAAACTGAATACTCAGTTCCATCCTCATTACTGTACTTCAACAAGTTACTACTATATTAAAGGACTTCCCTTGTTATCCTGTTGCTCTGTAGTCTCCATAGGAATCTTTCGATGGATTTGATCTCTGTCTGCAATTTCAGACACCTAACTGTGCTAAATGTTTCCTTTGGAAACATCTTCTGTAGACAGCAGAGTAAAAGGAAGCTTCCCCTGGGACAAACTCAAGCTATCATCATCTTAGCAACAGTAAGATGCAATAGAAGCAGGTCTGTAAAACAGTCAGTCGTGATAACTTTACATCCATACCATATAGGTTATGGGAGATTTATGTCTGGTTATCTATGCTTGGATTTCGTGTGTTGAATACCCATTGGCAGTTGGAATAGACTAAGTTAGCCCTTGGAGCACATATTTTGATTTAGCTTTATCTAAATGGAATCCAGTTCAAATGCTCCAAGATCGCTTTTTGTTATTAGTGAGGACAGTAGGGAGATTTGTTTCAAAAGAAGTATACTTCCCCTAACTAATGCACTAGCATAGATCTTTCTCACATGGAATAAGCTAGACTCCCATTCAGAATCACCCCCAGAATCACACTCTGTCTCTTCTGTAGCTCTTTACCCCAGAGGCATTAAAGTAGATTTTCACAGGTAGGAATACACTGTTTTATCGAAGGTTTCTAGAAATACAATACAAACACAGAACCATCCTTGTTCTTGCAGCAGATGCCTGCTGTATGGCTTTTAAGATGTTTTGAATCCTTCCAATTAAATCATAATTTACATATGTATCCATTAATTTTTATGATCCATTTTACCTATTCGAGTGCTGTCCTATCTGCCATGTTCTGTTGCTCTCAGTATTTGCTTCTGTGATAGGATGCACCCCACAGTAGGAGATGCAGAAGTTTCATAGCTATATTTACTTAAAGATGAATTGTTGTCAGTAGCTTTGATACAAATAATTTTTATTGAGTGTAGCATTTAAACCTTTAGAGCTTCTGATGCATCTTCATACAGTTTTCACAGCATTTTTCCTTTAATATCTAACAGAAGCCCTCCAACAGCAGGGTTCAGCTATAGTTTGTACTTTGATAATGCCTCTCACTGATTTTGTTCCTTCCACCAGATTTCCATGGAATCTATTTTTCAATCTCCCACTCATCCCAATACTTTGGAAGGATGTAATTTTCAAGCAGAGACAAAAATTTTCAAGTTCAGTACTTATAATCTCTAGTGCTTCTGAAGAGCTTCCCCTAGCAAAATCAACAAATAAGGCAAAGAAAACAAAACACTACTTCATGTTTCTATGCTGCTTTGTTTCTTTGAATAAGCATGGTTCCTAACATACAGGAGCTTCATGAGCCTGGGAATAAGTTTCATCCCTTCTACTGCATCCTCTACATTCTGCAGTAAATTTCTCTCTCTCTATTTGTACTATTTTGAACATGTCTTTTACCTAAGAGGAATATATGGTCTTCAGCTTAAATATTAGAACTTGTACCATAATGATGAAACACATATTTAAGGAGCATTTCTTCAATGCTTATGAAAATGTTTAAGTAAATGGAGTATCTTTGTCTAGCATTTTAATGCAGAACATAATTTTTTTTCCAAAATACCCATGCAGTAGGTGACTGCTTTTCACTACTACAAGGAGATTTAGCAATTAGAAACTACTGAAACAAGATGTTTTCTTAAACATGCCTGGTAGTTAAGTTTTGAAAAAAAATTTTAAATGTCCTAAATCCTTGATAATTTTTTGGAAGAAATGATTGAAAGTTTTATTTAGAATTTGCTATATTACCCATAATGATATGACTAAGGAAAAAGTGATATTGCATATACTGGCAGATTGGCAGCAAACTAGGCGGCAACTCTGTATTCCATGGGAAGATAAGCACTAAAAAGGGTTCTTTTATTCTGAGAGTGCAGAAGTACTGGCTGAGATAAGATGCTAATACTGGACTATTATAAAAGTAAATTACACTTTATGATTGGAGGTGACCTCTAAAGTTTATTTGGTCCAAACCCCCATGCAGGAACAACATGGATCAAGTACCTCACAGCTGTGCCCAAGTGAGTTCATTTAAAATTTACCTGTATCAAGATTCTGCAACCTCAAGGGAAAACATGCATTTTTGCTGTCCTTCTGTCATGCTTGCTTGACTTTGAAGAAGTTGGCATGCTTTGAAGATCCTGTTGGGCCCTTTTGGCCCTCCTTGTCCTGCATGGGAATATTTTCATTCTACTGTATTCTTATTAAAACTTTGGCACACCATTCCAATGACAACAACCTAAAATTGGTATGACTCTTGAGAAGGTTAGATTTTTTTTTTTCCCCCTAAATACCCTGATGAATACATGAAAAGCAAAGCCTTGGTATTAGCTTCCCTGGAGCATTATTTCTTTGTCCAGTTCCTCATCTGTACAGTAGCACTGCTTCTGCACAACATACACTAAATACTGAAACTGTTATACTAGAAAAAAGGGGGACCGGCCTTAACCTGTTATATTTTCAGTTCTGGTTCAACCAGAACTAGTGGGAAGAAAAGGAAACCCCTCTTCTGAAATGCAGAATTATCTGAAAATTTCTTCTTCTAGTTGCAAATGGACTGAAACAATGAAGCGCAGGGTATCCCAAATTCTTAACTCTCCAACATACAACATACTTTGTAAGGGATTGACTTTTGTCTTTTGTTGTATTATTAAAATAATGATTGAATACATTTTCAGTAAGAGATGAAAGAATAATTATTCAGTTATTTCAGTCTCTTTACTTTTTGGGAACTCATCATCATTATTTGGTGAGTTCCATGCATTGATTATGCATTTATGACTAAATATTTACTATTTTTTTTTTTTTAAATTTTACTGCCTTCCTTGCTGTTTTTTTGCAACAGGGAGAGCAGAAGCTCCCAATCAATTTTCGCATATACCATTCATTATTTCATGTACTTCCAATATAATAGTCTTTATTCATCATAGTTTTGAAATGATCAATCAGTTTTAGTTCCTCAGGCTTTTTTTCTAAATCTTTAACCTATCTCACTGTTCGACTGTGTCTGAACTTTTAAACCCTGAGGTTTCATTTGAAGGGAAGTAATCATTATTTCATACAATTTTCTGAATGATTTACACTATATTTTTTTCTCTGCTTTTCATTCTATTCCATATTTTCCAAATTCTAACCTTTTGTTTACTACTCAGATACAGCTCTCTAGTGAGCACAGTCTTTTTTATTTATTTGTGAATGATTGATGTGTTGGCCTTTTTCTTGAGGTCATCTTCCCAATTTGCTGGAGGTTTGTTTTTTTTTTTACTTGTGTGGCTTGTTTTGCATTTAGTAACACTCATTGCATTTCAGGTCATGTGTTCATTCAGTTACTTTGGTAATGAGCAGGACACATATTACTGTTAACATTATTGCTATTTTGTCTTGTTTTGTAGAATTTTTGAGGATTTCAGTATGAGAATGATGTCCCTTTTTCTGAAAATTATGTGAAAGTACACTGTGAGTTGAGCAGATTAGACTGATGGAGCTCCTGCATCTAAAAGTGTGTTTATATGCAAATTGGAGTAGTGCTTTGCCATACAGGCAAAACCAGTTTGTGTTGGAAACTGTGTCATTACACGATTCATACCATAATTTTCAGTTTTAGTGATATAACTTTTTTTTTATCTTGCTGAAGTGGTTTTCTTTTGCACCTGTTTTTATTATGTCTTTGTTATTATCCATAGAATCATGAATCAAAACATGCCTGAAATCATTGTTCTTTTAGGAAAAAAAAATGCATATGTGTTAGGATATTTTGAGTTTGTATTTCTGAGAAAGACATGAAACATACCAGTAGTAAAACTACAGGTCTGTAACCTCATAGTATTCTCAGCTGCTGCATTAAGCAATAAAAAAGTGATTTATTGGATTTTTAACTTAGATCTCATAGATACCTTTCCTGCAATAATGAATGCAGACCATTGTTTACTATCTAAGTCAACCTAGTCAGTGAAAAACTCTCCAATAATATTTTTAATCAAAATAAACAAATGGATTCTTTTGTGGTCTGTGATGAAACAATCCTGGATGGCTGTTTTCTTTCTTATATTTGCATGTTGAATTTGAATAAGACACAAAGAGATCTAAACTGAAGTCCTTTTTTATTAAAAAAAGTAAATTTGACTTGCAGTCACTGTTTTAATCAGTAGCTACCTAATAAACTGATAGGACTTTTATATTCTGATTACTTTTTATTTGAAAGTTTCTTTTAAGATGTTTGTAGTTCATGTTTATGTTTATTATTAAGCTTACCTTATCTGGAAAGTAGTGGAAAGCATTGGCAATGTCAATATATTTTTAGATATTTTCTTTGTGAGATCAAACTACAACAATAAACAACAGTGACATGGAACTTTTTGGCCTCCCTAAAAAGGAAACAAAACAAATTTGTTTTCAGGTGACATGAATATTGGTAGACATTTAGCAAAGAAATTACTAGGCACTATTGCTCAGATACCCAACTCAATTAGAAGACTTAAATGTATTTTACTGTGGGAGAAAAAATGTCGCAAACTCTCAATATGAGAATTCAGTAAAGAACAGCTGATTTTCCTTTCTTAAACCTTGATGTTTAGTCTATCTTAATTATGTATCCAAATCTTATATATTGAAGTCAACAGTTGTGTTTCTCTTCAGTAACACATGTACTCTCTGATTTGGGTTTTGTTGGGTTTTTTTTGCCACAAAATACTTGGATTATCACTAAGTGGAATAGAATTTCCTTTTGGTAAATCACTGTCGAAAACAAAGATGAGTGAAGACCTGCATGACTCAAACTTGGGAGAGGTGATTGATACCTTCCATCTACATTATGCCCTTAACAATAAGCTTTACTTTTTGGCCATCCCTGAATTGATCAGGCAGTTGGACTAGATGGTCATTATAGGCCCTTCCCTTCCCCTCCCTCTAAATCTACCTCACAGTCTTCAGTACTGTCACAACAGTTCCATGGTTAAGTTCTATTTACCAGATCTTGTAGATAAGTTTCTTGACAATTTTTAGCTCAAGACAAAATCACATTATACACTGCATGTACATTTGAAAGTGCTAATGTAAAGAAATAATTGGCTATCCCATGATTCAAAATAACCTCTATATTTTATGACACTTATGACAGTGGTACTTCATGATCTTTGTTTAGAATTATATTTTTTTCTTTTTAGTGAAATGTCCACTTTTCATATGTAGATAAACAAAAATCTTTATGAGTTGCTACAATATGGAATAATGGAGAATAAAAAATCTGGTACTAAAAATATAATGTCATGGGACTACATATGACAGCTAGGCTAGAAGAGCATTATTTAAGATGAAACTTTTTAAACTTGAAAGTCATGAATTACCAGACTTACAGCTATCTGAATGACTCAAATTCTCATTATTTGCACTTTCTTTCTTTGCCTTGAATGTAAAGTTTAAAGTTTGAAAAAGTGTTGAATTCAGTGTAAATTTAAAAAAAGAGGGAATTTAATATTGTGCAGATAATTAATCCAGTGGTTTTTAAGATGTTGACTTTTCATTCTGATAATTTTCTGAAATATTTTTAATATTTTAAAAACTAAATTTATAGGATATGTGCTTATTTTCATTTTTTTAAGAAAAGAGGTAACGTTTCTTTTCTAAGAAAGTATAACTTTATATGACCTTAGCATTTATTGCACCTGTAAGTTTTCAGCAGCACGTAACAAACAGTGGCAGGAGGAGAGTCTAATACAGATTTGTTTTGTCTGCTCCACAACACCTTCTTTGATATCTCCTAAGTCTGTCTTTTGTGACAGCTTTTTCCCAGACTTAGAAAGTACATATTCAGCTAGATTGGCAATCCAATAAAATTTACTTGTACATTGCAAATAAGAAAAGGAGTTTATCATATTTTGTGATATTTATACCTTGGCTAAAGCTTGAGGTTTTCATCACAAAGGAAAAGCACTTTTCCAGCCTGAGTGAATTCCCTTGCTAAATTATACACTCGTAGAATAGTTTGGATTGAAAAGGACCTTTTAAGGTCACATAGTCCAACCCAGGGACAACTTGCTCCAACAGGTCCATGTCCTTCCTGTGCTGGGGATGCCAGAACTGGATACAGCACTCCTGGTGGGATCTCGCCAGTGTGCAGTACAGGGGCAGAATCCCCTCCCTCATTCTGCTGGTCATAAAAATTCATATTTGACACAGTCAGTGTTCCTGCCTGTATTGTCTTTCATACAACATTCTGTGTTAACTGTTATGAAGCAGGAAAAAGTTAGTCAATTATTATTCATCAGTGATTATTTTCATTAGAGGTCAGAGATTATTTCCTGAACAAATTAGCCTTGAAAAATTATATTTATGGAAATCTTCCATAGACCTTCAGGAATTATACTTGCAGAAGTGTGCAAATAATTCCGTTGATATCCTCTTTGTATGTCAACTTCAAGTAGAAGGCTATTGTACCTGTAGAGAGATTTTAGAACCTGTTATCAGTCAAGATAGATAAATACAGATTATACCTGCTCACTGTATAGTTATATGTATATATCTAAAATTGCTGCTAATACTTGTATACTGGTTAAATAATTATAAGTTACTGATTAAATAATTATAGGTCTAGTTATAAGAACAATTTTGAAATATTAAGGCTGTGTACATTTTCAGACACCAATATCCATTATGTTATTCATCTTACAAACAGGAGATTTGCAGTTTAGTCTATGGAAAGTAAAAGGTAGTCTGGAGTGGCAGAGGCAAAGGGAAGTCTTCTATAGGGTTGAAAATTACAACAGATTCCCTATTTTCTAATATTAGTGAATATGCTCTTCTATTCTGTTATTCATATTTGTTCTTTGATCTATCCCTTTCAGAGTTGTTGCAGGCCTAAACTAAGAACACAACGAAAAGCCACATTATAAGGTTAAAATCACAGTAGGAAGCCCAAATAACATCTTTAAAAGTGGCAGATTCAGTACATTAGGGGATTTTTATAGAACTTAGACACTAACCCTAAAGTAAATCAATTTGACAATATCATGGAAGAAAACAGTGAAGGCAAAAAAGCATGATTTTCTATAACATAGATCATGTTAAATTGCATGTTTTTTTCTGATTGAAAAACGTCTGGTTTAAGTGTAATGCAATGAAACTAATCCACCTTGATTTAAGTAAAGTTTTTTATATAGTCTTGTATTAAAAAGTCTAAACCAAAAACATTTTTCCATTTGGTTATTTTGTATATGTCTATTTAATTTAACAATAATAATTAATATATGAGTCTCAACTTTTTAAACAAGATCAGTAGAGTGTCTGACTAGGTGCCCTTACTGTTGCTTATTTTGTCTCTTCTGTCATCCCACCATCCCACCAATAAATGCCAATAATTAAGTTCAGTCAGGAAGAGATGACAGCTTCTGTACTGAGGTCGTTGCATAGGCAGCTGTGATCCTGTAATGTATAATTTGTACTTTCAGAAGCAACCCGAACAAACTCCATTAAAAATTATATTTCTTTAGAAAAATGGAGACACTATATCATAAGACAATGGGAAATTGAAGTAAATTTAATTTTTAGTTTTTATAGGGGAAGCTTGAAGAAATCCAAGTAATGTTAAAGCAAAATTCAAAGATTATTTTATTTATTCAAATGTCAAATATATTTGCATTTTTAAACATACTATTTCATTAAATACTGGTCTATTTTTGACCCGAAGTTTTAGTAAAGGGCCAAAACTAAACCTGGATTTAATACATTGTTTTCTGCAGTAGTGAAATAAAAAAGTGACAAAATAAGTTTATCTTTACTTCTGTGGCAGACATTTCTCCATATGAGAAGAGTTTTAGAAAGTATATTTCAATGTTCTGATGGAAAAAATATTATATTTCTAGTAGGATCTTTTCTTGTCTATGTAATAAATCATAAGATATATTCAGTAGTTAGATTTCACAGCAAATTTATTTGTTTGGAAAACAAAATAAATATATTACTTTCCTAAATATTCAGATAAACCATAATGGTGTCTCATTTTCCATCAAATTTGTTAGAGAGTACTTTATATGAGGAACAATAAATGTCTGTGTCTTCTTTTAGTAGCTAAATTGCTTTTTCACAAATGTTTCTATTCTGTACTGAGTTCTACAGCCCTCATGACCTGCATGCTCAAGTTAGTTCTTTGACAAGGAACCAGTTTAGTGCCTGTATATGCTGACAATTATGGTTATGCCCAGGGGTCAGACTTCCATTGGTCCTGTACTAGTCAAGATCTTTCTTTGCCTTTCTAGATTTCAAGTGTATCCTGGTTCACTCCAATTGCAATCTGCATTTCTGTAGAATGACTGAAGATGATCTCTTAAACTGGCTGGATGAAACTTCCTTCTTCTAACCATCTTTTCCAGTAATTTATTCTGTGATATCACAGTGTTCCAAGTCAACATGTTTTGTTGTTTTCAGGGTTAGTAAGGAGGGTTTTGCAAAATACAAGTCTGAGAAATGTGGATTTCAAAAAATAAAAGTGGAAGGCTTCACTGCTTCACTGGATCGATCAGACAGGAAAAACGTTTTCTCTTTAGAGAAAAGGTTTAGAGAAAAGCTGATTTTAAGTGGAGATGGTGTGTGATATATAGGAACATTCAAGGCAACACTTTACAGGGAACACTTTCCAGCCTCCCTGTTTAGGTGCCTTTTCCTCAGAAAGAGGACAGATGTTGAGAGAGGAAATGGTTGCATGCCCTCATACCTTCTCCCTTGCATGGAATCTGGATCTAGCTAGGAATCATCCTAGTGCTGAGGAGCTGGAAGCTATGCTTGTTCACATGCAGTTTAAACCGCATCTTGGTCACTGGATGGGGCCTTACAACTTATATTTGGCTGGTGATAAGATATTGAAGGATTGGATATTACTGTCACAGGCCTGAAGTTTCACTCTTATTTTTAAGATTTGAGAGCATATTCCACTGGCAAACAAAATACAAAATATAGTGATGAAGAAAACTACAATGCTTACAAGTATGAAATTAAGAAAATATCAAACGGTAACAATATAATGCATAAGAAATCCTCATGCAGTGAAACCTTATGGGAAACCACTGAGGCTAAGAAATTATTCATCTCTAGAATCAGAACTTTAGCTGTTGATTAAATAAAATGTTCACAATTTGAATGATACACTCATCCTTATAAGCTTATAAGCTTCATTCATCAGTGCGAGAGAGAAATAGGCATTTTTTGACCTTCTACTGAAGTATCAGTATCAGCCATTATGAGATTTGAGATAGTTTGGTGCTCTGACTTATAATGGCAGATTTATATTTCTTTATTTTTTAAACCTGCTAGCCATTATCACTTTATCATTTTCCATTTTTTCCACTGTCTGCTTCATCATTGCAGGACTTGTGCACAGAGACCAGTCTTTAGGGGCTAGTGTGCCAATTCTACCTCAGTCTGAAATGGAGACATGGCTCTTGGTTTTATAATGTAAATTCATTCTCTGAAATGAGAGGTTAATACTTACCATCCTTTGACTTCAAAGACAAGCTCTCTTTACTTGAGATGATGAACTAGAATCATCAACTGAATTTGCAAATGACATGAGGCTTAAACTAGTGGGTTAGTTATATTAAAAGAACACAAATCACAACTTTGCTCTCCGCTTCCTGTACAAAATTGGCCCAACATCACATCCTTAATTCTCTGAAATTCAAGACCTTATATGTGAGGTAATTTTAATTAATAAAATGAAATAGAATGTTTTTACACTGGAAACAGTTGGTATCTAAATATTAAAGATCTTATTTTGGTCTCTTTGGGTATTGTCAAGAAGACATCTTTTGTTATAATGATAATACCACAGCAGATAAAAACAAAACCATCAATCTTAGTAGAGTATTAAGTCTGAAAGTTGATTATGATCACTTAAATCTCAGTATGTTTAATTGTTTTTAGTGTTCTTTGTTCTATGAGAATATTCATCTTGAATGCTTGTCTGGTGTGATTAGAGGAAGTTGTTATAAAGTTTAATTGATCTTACTGAATTTCGTAGTGTAGGAACAAAGCTGTGAGTACAGTAGCAGCTACTGCATGGTCTATCCAATATAATTTGGATTTTTTTAAGTAATAAAAATATTTATTGCTCTTTTAAAAAATTGATTAGGCCCACTTAAAACCTTCTTGGATTCCTGCAGATGTTTGTTTAATTTTCTGCCTCTGAAGGTATTGTTAGGCATAACTGATACTTAATGGTGGTATGGGAAATAATAAAAAAGAATGTTGTGATAGATTTTCCACAGTGTTCCAGCAATGTGTGTGCACCCTGTTTTCAAATTTACGTTCCACAGACCATTTGATAGTTATTAATATGAATCTTTATTAGATTCCAGTTTTCTTCTTTTTTATATTTCAGTTTTTGGGTTTATCTTACATTGCATAAAAGTATATGTTTATATTAGTCTTTATAATACATTTCAATCCTAACTGAGCCTAAAAGTTGCCTGGAAGCTTATTGAAGTAGGGTGACAAGAAAGTCTTTGCTGACAAATAAAACATACTTTGAAAAATTAAAATCTGTGGAAAAAATGTAGTGACAAGCATTTGGTTTTAGCTCGTTACACAGCAAGGTTAATTTCCTGCTCCAATGCTGAGACAATACAAACAGTGCTAATGTACTGATTTGGGAAAATGCCTCAGCTTAGTCCAGAGAGAGTTTAGTGTAGAAAAATCACTGACACACCCATTTATTTCACTGAATCTTCCAGACAGCAAGTGAAAACACTGAAGTATCACTACAGCAATGTAAGAATTGGACAGCTATGCAAAAATTCAATTACTTTTTAATAAAATACATATTGTAAATATTTGCATAATCAGTGAAAAAACAGATCAAAATTTGCATTTTTTTGCATTACATAGCACTGTTTTGGTAGCTAAGGAAACAGTGGAATAACTTGAGTGATTAAAGCCCAAATGCTACTGGTTTGGAACTCAATCCATGGTAGCCTCTCTACGTTTTTATTCTTTTTCATTTTTTTCTCTGGAGTGCAAAATTCCTCATAAGATTGCTAAGATTACACCACACTGCATAGTAAACACATCATGTTATAGTAATTGCTAAGGAAATAGGTCTGTGGAAGAAAAAGCACAAGGCATTTCTTCATTGGATGACTATTGTATCTGAGGTTTCTAAAAATTGAGATCCCTATTGCATTAGTAAAGTCTTTTTATAGTTGTAACATAATTATACCATGTATTGCCTTTGAATTATTTCTCTAAATAAGATTTTTAACACATTTGTTCCCATTCTGACTATACTGCATTTCATTGAGAATGTAGTTTGAGATTCATAAAACTAGTATGTTAAGCTTCTATATTTGATGATGCTAGCAGTGCCCACATTTAGAACAATGCCATCAACAAGTTATCTTGCATTCTGATCTGTTTTTTAGAAGTTCCACTTTTAAGAAGTTCAACTTTCACATTCAGTTCCCATATCCTGTATCTTATATAGGCTATCCCAGTATTCAAAATAAATTTGAATTTCTTTCTTAACTTTGGCTTTTCACTTCTGAGGCCCTATCTGTTCATTAGAATCTGTAATGTAGCAGTAAGATTTTCTGCTGCTTTTAATGATCCTGCCTTGGTAGTGACAGGCTTTTACCATCATCACTAATGTTATTTTGAAGAATACTTTAAAAAACCCCCCACATCCTCCATTTACTTTGCATGGATATGCAGAATTTACATTGTTAGGGCTTAATGACTTCTGGATATTTTTATTTGAGAAAAATTAATTAGGTTTCCAGTAATGGGTAATGAACAGATCTTCATTGTTGGTCTCTGCTTTTCAAAATTACTTTTACCTTTAGAGAATGTGTAGGAATGGTTGCATTAATAGGGTTACCCCAAACTCTACAGCCCTATCAACCAACAAAAAATACATTGGAATTTAGACCTGAGAACCTGACTATAAATTGGGCATAAAACCAAATCAACCATAAATCAACTGTGAGTACTGACATGGCAAAGTAGTCCAATATAGGACTTAAACACAAAACAATGTAAAGCAAACCAAATACAATGGCTTATTTTACCTGCATTAACTTCCCTTCTGCCCCTATGTCCTAGGTTACAATGTAAAATTGTGCCCAAAGTTTGTATTCTATCCCCATGAGCCCTTGGAGCCAAGGTGGGGCAGTGTTTTCCTTATCTTCTGTTAACGAGCCTAACAATGCCTTGCCACATGACTCATAGATAACTTCCTCCGGGAGTTATCTCTGTTTAATGGGCCATCAAGGACCCACTGCATGACTCATAGAATGAGATCAGCCCATTGTGAGATGCTCTGCCCAGGGGGAGGAGCCAAGCATTCCCACCTGGATAAATCCAGGGTTTGGGACAGCACAGGCAGCTTTGATCCACTGGACTCCCAGAGGTGACAAGAGCTACCAGACCTTTCTACAGGATCACTGCTTCGACAAGACCATCACATCTGGACTGCCACTACCACCCTAACAGGGTGTCAGGTTGTATTCTGACTCTGTCAGTGGTTTTTTGTACTATTACTTTTATTTTACTTTCTTTTATTTCTTTTCTTTTCCTCTTATTAAATTGTGTTTCTGACTTGGAGTCTTTCACTGGTTTTGCTTTCAAACCAGCACACCCTATTATGCAGTTATATTTCATATGACCTGGAAACCAAGTATTTTTTAAACTTGTAATCTTTTCTTTATGTTTGACAATGGTTTTAGTCCATTTAACTTTTATCTTCAACTTACTGACATTACTTGCTTATATATGCTGTTCAACTGGGAATGAATATGGCTATGGTCAACAGAGCACTGGGGAAAAAAGCTTATAGGTATAGGCATAATTTCTAAAATTTTTTGTGCATAACTTGTTGCCATTTATTCTTTTGGCCAATGTCAAAACAAAAGAGTATTCCTTCTGAATTTAGAAACTCTTAAACATAAAATTCTTAGAAGTATCAATCAAAAATCATCTTAAGAAGTAATCTTACAAAGATACATACCTAGGAGACATCAATACCATAACTTAGAAACACATACAACATGATACGATGTCTGTTTTTAAGGACAGTTTGCAAATCCAGTGACTTGATCTTGTTTCATCTAGTGAAAAACTGTTATTATAAAACTGTTCATTTAAAATGCAGACTGTAGCACACAGAAAGGCATGGTTCATCTTTCACTGATAAACTGAATAGAAAAGACAAAAACTGGGCAATGATCCTGTGAAATATACTCTGACTTACTGTGCTGTGTGATACTCTATTTTGTATAATGTAATTCATGAGGCTTGCAGAGATATTAAAGCATTGTGCTAGCAACCATTTTGCTGTTATTTATTTTACTTTATTTAACTGATAGTTATTTTATAAAATAAAAAATTTTTCCCACAAATTTGTCTTTGGTGTACACTTTTTATTACCTTCAAAGAAAATAAAAAATCATCCAGAACTATCATTGCCATATTCTACAGTTGTTATTTATCTGAGCTTCTGCAGTAGTTTGTCCTTGCCCATAATTTTCAGAAGAGCTTCATCTAGCCTGAATAAAAGTTCTTGAGCCAGTATTCTGGATGGTTAAAATTTAAAGCATTGCTATGGCAGGTGAGTACCATATTAAATAATCTTAGTAAATACGATACTCATTTTTTTTAATGGGGAGAAGTCTAATTTTGTGCTAAAACCACAAAATTCAGCTGATTTCTTAATGGCTTCTGTTTTTGAAAGGAGTTGATAAGGAACATTGTTTAAGTTGGCTATGCGAATTCCAAATATTTTTATTATATATATATTCAGAATATTATTGTCTTCAATTCATGTGTATTAGTGGTAGGATTTTATATTGGCAACCACTGCCACAATATCTGCAGTAAGTTCAGATATTAAGTACATATATTTTAAAAGGAGTATTTTGCAAGTTTCTATGAAGACTGTAGATATGCCTGCAAAGTAGATCTCAAAATGTAAGGAAGATTCTGGGATCTTGGGAAAATAATTTGAAATTGTTTCTTTATTGTTTCCAGAATTAAAGACCATTTTTAAAACAGAAAAGTGCACTAATACAATGCTCTAGTTTTTCTTTCTTAAATTTATCTAGACTCTCAATAATATGCACTCTTTAAACAAGAAATTATCTAAAACTACACATTTTTGGCATTACAGGATATGTGAATGTTCAAGATAAATTTAGCATTGAAACAAAAGAAATACATAAAATATGTTATGCCAAAGAGAAAAAGACCCATGCTCTGATATTTGAAACAGGGTTGCTAGTCATGCTTCTAATAAGAAAATAATCCTTTACCAACTTAAAGTTGCTATGTCAGAAAACACATTTTACTGTAAGAAATTTCACTTGAACTTAGGCAAATGATCTTTGGGGTTACCCACACTACAGAAGCTTTTTAATTTTTTAATTTAAAGAAGAATTTTGTGTTACTTTTCTAACTCAACAAAATAAAGCCTTTGAGTATTGTGGTCCGTTTTAATGTTTTCCATTTTACCAAAACTACTCCATTCTTCTGGGGACTTACTCTGTTTTGATTAAATGAAAACAGTTTGGAAAAAAATTTCCTTGAGAGACCAGATAAATGCTTAATAATCAGAACTACATCAGGAAGGAGCTCTAAATTCAATGTCTTAAGTCATTTGGGCCACTTGAAGTACTGTATTTATATACCTAAGTATATTTTTTTTGGATATTGAGAAATTGAGAAAGATCTTTTGAATTACTGGATCACTATGAGTGTTCTCAGTCATCATAACACTAAAATTGTATCCAATATATGAAGAAAACTTCTGTATGGGCTGACATGACAGTATGCACAGAAATCCAAATTACTATAGCTTGATAAATTATCACAGGTAAATAAATATGCCACAAAGAAACAAAGGAATACTTACAACATTTAAGTTTCTGTTGAATTTGTTCACAGCATATTATTTAAAAAAAAAAGAAAAACAGCAAAGGTCATATGGATGTATTGACTGAAAGTCATCTGAAGTCTTTTTTCCAACTGTTAAATGCCATTTTCATGACACCATCAATGTAACAGTTGTGTTCAGGTGTCTCGTTTCATAGACACCCACGTCAGATGCCACAAGCCACTCTAATCTCCTCCCAAAGCTGAGGGGTTTTTAGCTTTCTGAAAGTACAACTGTCTAACTAAGTCAACTTCCTTAATAGTCTTGATTGATGAAACTGCACCTAAAATTTTCCTCATATATGCTTTGGTATATTTTATACTATATTAAAAAGTTATGCAAGGCAACTTCTATTGAATTATTTTTTCAAATATATTTCTGCTCTTCATCTCAGTTTGTGTAGGTCATGCCAACGTCCACATGTATGCTAGAAAACTAACAGGGTTGTTCATATCACAGTGTGGCCTTGAGCATTGACCGCAGCACTGTTTAAGTACGCAGATAGCACAGCCCCTGCTATGACTCTGTCTAGTGCTTATTTGCCTAGATAATGCTCATCCGTGATTCAGAATAAGCAACTACAAAGACTATTTACAGTATATAATTTAAAGTCAGCCACCCTGTCTGGTACAAAGAATCAAAGAATTTAGCTGAACAGAAATTATCTCTTCCATACTAGTGAGCATCGGGCTCAGAGAATGACTCACACCCTGTTTTGGTTTTAAGCATAGATACAGTTCATGCAAACATCTGTTAGTCGTGCTGTTGCTTATGAGTTCTGAAAATTATCTGCTAGTTTTGAATTTTGACTTCCTTGAAATAACGTGGATTTTCATAAGGGGAGGATTTTAACTTTTCTATGGTAATCTGACCTTGACATTTTCAGTAATATTCTGCCTGTTTTGTTTCATTGTTTGCTCTTGAAATAGAGGGAACGCCTTCACAGTGTTTGATGTCAGCCAGCAGATGGTGCAGTATTCCCTTCCATTTCTGGGTTCTGTCAATATCAGCAGTTCGTTCACTTACTATTTCATTCACCTGTCTACAATTTGCCTTTGGGGGCCTTTCTGTGTTGCTAGCACATTGTCTCAGGTATTTCATTCCACCAGGTTATGAGTGAAAAATATGAAGTATCTTCAGAGCCATTTCCCAGGACTCTTGAAAGCCATGGGACAAAGGATTTCTGGTGGTTGACCTCATCTCCTCAAGACAGTTGTCTGCTCCAAAACTGCTCTTGGTCCATGCTCTTTCTCAAGCACACTTGGAGGCAGTGAGAACATTTTGGTTTTACTCTGCACTAGTTCTGAAGTTAGTGAAGAATGACATATTATGGTCCTGCTTTCTCCAGCTTGTTTCAGGAAAAGTTGACTGCATAATTCTTTGTTGGTAAGATGCAAGAGTTCCTGGTCTAGCTATACAGCATTCATGACAATTGTCCCACTGTGTTATAGAATCTTTCTGGATTCTGGATGGTTATGTAGAAATATTAAGACACTGCTCTTTCTTGTGCAGGAGTGTCATTTTCATACATGAGATAAATGTCAAGAGTCAGAAGCTAATAGGAACTGTATCATAAAATGCTCTTAGTATAGAAAAATCACTATGCTAATTTGTTTTTTTCATTTCTGTTATTTTTTTAATTGTGTGTGAAAATACAAATAATAATGTTTAATGATATGTTTTATAAGTTTCCACAATTTCCAACACCATAAAACTGCCAGGTTGTCATTACGTATATATGTCAAACATGACAAAAATTGGATGGATGGACAATTCTAGTTGTGCATTATATTGTAGAAGGTTTTGTGGTATTTTATGCTATAGTTTAATTATTAAAACAAAATAAATCTTCAGAGTTGTATTTAACTTTTCCCACAGGCACTTTTTTATATGTGCTTTTGTCCCAGTGCTCTGCTTTATCTCTAGCTTTTGTGCTTTGTGTTATTTTTATAAAATCAAATGATTTAATTTTAATTTGACAAATAGCTATGCATGAAAAATTGGCAAAGAGAAAGGAAAAGAAGGTCAAAAAATAAACCAAATAATTTGGCCACTAGTTCTAATGGAATACAATCAGTTGACATGCTCCTGATTTACCTTCACAATTCTTTAAAAATAACATGAGGTGTTAGGCTTCATACTATTAAAATGGTAGCAAGCCTTCTTGGAGCAAAAGAATATTTATTTCCAAAAAGACAAATTAGTTCTTCACTGGCATACTACATTGTATGTGTTTTGTGGGGATGAAAAAACTGGTTCATTTTTCTTCTGTTGATGTTTAAAATGACCTTCATAGTGCATGAAGTAAATAAATGAAGATCAGTGTATGTTCCTCAGAAGGTAGTGGGAGGGTCTTGCAACCAGCTCCATGTAGTCCTTCTACCTTCAAACTCAGCCTTGGAGAGTGGGCTCTACTTCACCTCCTTCTCTTTCCTGGGACGGTCTTAGCGTCTTTGCTTTCCCTTTCAGAGAAGAGCTGTCCACTGGTATCTGATAAAGTGTCTGCAAAATTGAACATTTCTTCTTTGCAATGATAATCCTCTGTGTGTTCTGTAGTAAAGGACCAGACCTTGTCCTCTGCTTTCTGTGTTGCTAGCACATTGTCTCAGGTATTTCATTCCACTACCTAAGTGAATCTGGGGGGGTTCTTAGGTGTTGCAGCTGAGGGTGGAACTTAATCTACAGCCGGGCTATAGACCCCAGTGGAATCACTAATTCCATTTCATCTCTCAGAACAGGTGTATGCAGTACATATAATATCATGTGGCTTTAAAATATGCAATTTATCTTTATATATCATGTAATGCTCATATTAGTTGCAAACATGAGAGATTAACAAAATGCAGAGAAATAATGCTTAAAGTTTTACACTACTGTGCTTGTGAAACTCAGAAAACATATTAATAAATCACATAAAGAAAAAGGGGTACAACTGAGTGTCTGAAAATGTGTCAGGAAGCCTTTGAAGAGCAAGAAGGATGTAACTAGATAAGCATACATTCTGAAGTAGCAGAAATACGTTTGTCAGCCACTGAGGTTATCGTGTGGTCCATTGTTTGCTTCACGCGAACAATTCTCAGGTACGTTCCACATTTGTCAGAGTCATGTTAACAGAGCCCTTTTCTCAGGGTACTTCTGTTTATAATGCTTCTCATCAATTAAAAGAAAGGAGTCCTTGAAGTGTAGTCTACAATTATTTGCTGTATTGAAAGAATAGTATATTTTATAGGCATTTTTAGAAATCAGTTGACTCAGAAATCTAATGTGATCAGAATCCAAATTAATAGGTGCAAGTTACCACTTTTAATTTCCTTTTCAGTTTGGTGTATTCTGATACATCAGTTTGTCTCTGTCATGTCCAAATAGGAATCAATGAGAATAAATTCTATATATTTTATATTGGGGGAAATTGATGATAATGACAGGTGAGCTCTCATGACTGCCTTGTGTAGTAGCCTTAATCCTTTCCTATCTGTGCTAGAAATGGCTCATACATTTTAAATAATATTTAGCCTTTTCATAGCTGCAACATATTGGTAGCTCATAATGATTAATTAGTTGGCTCAACTCTATTTCCTGTGACACTATTTCTATGTCACACTGATGAACTCCTATACTGTGGCAGAAGTCCTTGCTGTTAAACTGTCACTTCAATATTGTATATCATACTTTAAGGCCTGTATCCCATAATCCAAGGGTTTATTGTCATCCTGTTTTTTCCCTGGGTGATACACTGACCCTCCTCTATATTTGGCAAGACTGTCCTGCTCTGTATTATTAGGGAGGTGTATATTTTAAAAATTTAAATTTAAGCAGTACAATTAAAAACATGTATGAAAATGCAGGATTAAAATCCCCTCCTCACAGATATGTGCTAGATTATCATCTGGATGGTATGGCTCACAGACTTAGAGATTCACATTTCTTTAATAAAAATCAATTCTTAAGTTACATTTATAGGAGGAGATTTCAGGCTGGAGAAGATTTTACACAAATTTGTATCTTCCTTCTCCTTGACTCCATTTCTGAGCCAGTCATTGATCCTCTAGTTATTTAGGGAATAATATGACCTTCATGTTGACTATTAATTTTCCTCACCTCAATAACCCCAGTAAGATTAGACTGTCACCTTCAGCTGTGGTAACTGAAAAGAAAATGTTTTGGTTATCATATCATGCTGGTTTCAGCTGGAGTAGAGTTAATTAACTTCACAGTAGCTGGTATGGGGCTATATTTTGGATTTGTGCTGAATGCATTATTGATAATATCAAGATGGTTTTGTTACTGTTGAGCAGGGCTTACACAGAACCAAGGCCTTTTCTGCTTTTTGTTCTGCTACACTGGTGAGGGAGTTGGGGGTGCATGGGAGGTTGGGAGGAGACACAGCCAGGACAGGTGACCCAAACTGACTGAAGGGATATTCTGGGCCATAAGGCATCCTGCTCAGTGTATCAAGTGAGGAGAAGAAGGAGGACGGGGAGGACATTTGGAGTGATGGTGTTGTCTTCCCAAGTAACTGTTACTTTTGTAACTGACATGGAGGTAGTAGAAAATACAGTAAGTTCGAAATTATTATGTATTAACATTTCTGTATTTTTAGGGTTTAAAGTTTTGGGGTTTGTTTTTATATGAGGAGTTATTTCAAAGCTAAATTCAGTTAGCCAGTATAGTAACACTCCAATGACTTTTTATTATTGCTTCTCTTAATTTTTCCATAGGAGGCAAATAGCTTCTTTTGTTATTTAACTTCTTGTGGGAAGTGAAATATCTACAGATTATGTTAAAGAGGCTCTAAATACAGTTTGACTGAGTTAAATGATTTCTGTTAGGTTCTTTGCCATTATCTGTTTCTCTTCAAGTCTGATAATCTTCCACTTCTTTTAAGATAAGTATTTTAGCATTTCATTGCAGAATGGAAAATATAGGCACAACTGTCTTTTTTTGTTTGTTTTGATAAGACACAGGTAATAACTTAGACTAAACCTCTTTCAATAGAAATTCTTTGTAGTATGGCCCTATTGGAAGGTGAAAAACAGCAGACTAAAAGGAGAATATTTTCTTGCTGGAAAACTTGTAGGGACTAATTGCAAAAGCGGAATTGTGTTTTGAACCATAAGCAAAATTACCATATTGAAAAATCTATCTAGGCAAGTCTGGGAAATACTAGTGAGCATTACTCACTCCATAGTAAAGATTAAAACTAACATGCCATTATGCATCAAATATATTAAAAACGAGAAACCAAAAACTGTGAAATGCACAGGGCTCATCTTGATAATTTGTACAGGATATTGGAAGAAAAAAAAGAAAGGTTGAAAGAAATCTTGGAAGAGAAAGTGGAAAGTAAGTTCAAAACTGAGACTGATCAAAAATTTTTTTTTCTTTTCATTAACCTAAAAAACAGTCATCAGAGTAAATCTTAAGAGAAACTATTATTTTACCAAAGAATCCTTACAAAATCTTTATGAGCTGTACAAAAATTCCTGTTTGTCCTTATCAACCCAACAATTCCAGAGTTTCTTTACTTAATTTTAGTGCTTTAGACAAAGACATTAAATGAGTATGCACACAGTTAGATATCAAATCCAGTTTTTGGATAATCAGATCAAAGACACGGTATTATGTAATCAGTTGAGTGAAATGAGATGGAAAATTAAATTACATGGCTTTAACATTACTTTCTGAAACTCAAGTTTGTCTTTAGTTTACTAGATTATTTTAAATAAAATTCTTTAAGGAAAACAAATGATACCATTTTTGTCAAAGTTCTTCTATACCTTAAGTTCTCTCAAATTCTTTGTTTTCTTCATCTATCAGGCAGATTAGCCACAAATCATATTTTTATATTGTCAATCTAGAATCTTTATCTGATTTTTTTTTGTCTCAGCAGCCTTGCCATTCACTATGGGCTCCTTCATAGGAGCAGATTCTATCCTGGACAAATTAACTGTGATACTGCAATTAGTTTCCTTCCATGTGTACATTAGTTTTTTAGATTTCCTTCTTGTACATTAGTTTTATGTAACAATAAAGCAACACTTATTAACTTTTTTTCACCTAGGGAGCTTTTAGAACATATAAGGAGCCTGGAAGTTGCATGAAACAGAAGATTTTACTCATTCTATGGTTGCTTTTGTAATTTAGTCATATACTATATATTAATTTTTATTAGTGCCTATTTACTGAAAATTCAGAGGCTTGTCTGCAAAATTTACAAACCACTAGTACAGAAGTTCATAGTAATTATTGTGAGATTTCTTCTTAAAATGATTAAGTATCTTAAGATTTCTTCTTAAAATCCATAACTACAGCATTATTGTCAGATGTAGACAAGTTTTGCCAAGAATTTGAGCATTAATCAGCATTTTTTGTGGGTGGATATAAAAAACAAAAGGATTTTGTAGGCGTAAACAGAAAAATCACATTTTTCTCTGAACAGCTGTATAATAGCCACTTTTAAAAGCTAAATAGTAAACACAGAAGTGAAGGGTTTCACACCATAGAATGTACGACAAAATATTTCTGGCTTCCATATTGTGGGAGTTATTATAGAGCAAAAAAAAAAGCTAAGTAAAAATTGTCTGTGTGCTTGGACAGCTGAGACTTCCAGAAATAAGTTAGAAATCAAAATCATTTTCAGAGCCATGTTAGTTGCCAGCTGAAAAATAATTGTTTTTATTTTGAATTTAGGGATCTGGAACTAATTGAGGAGTACACACAAATACTTTATCATCTACATTTTGTCATATGTCTATTTTGTAAAAGATTTCTCTTAATAAATCTTTTGTGCTGTGTGTAAAAATCTGAGTTGTTTTTAAATCCTGAAATCATATTTACCTTAAAGTTGATATATCATTCCTATGTATATGTAATGTGCAACCATAATACAGAATTGATAGATCAGGATAATATATTTTATTGACTAGTTATTATTGCTGAAAAACATGGACAAGCCTCTGAATACAGAACCTTTTTCATATCTGAAACAGAAAAAGCGTATTTCTAGCACAAAAAAAACCTGGAAGAAATTGCAAAGAGTATCAAAAATACCATTTCTTTGAGAAGAAAGATAACTGGAACTTACAGTTAGGGGAGGTATGAATGAAGAGTGGGAGAAAAGAAATGAGAGAGATGGGTGTTTGGGACAAAATAGATGCAAATTCTGATACAGTAACCTAATGTGGATGTGTATCAAGGATATTTTTCACTGTGGAAATCCTTTGTAATTTTGAAAGAGTTGTCAGATACCCATATAAGGAATTCATTCTAAACCCCATCTCAATAAGACAGTGCAGTAAGGTGTTTTGCCTTGTAAAACACCTCTTATTTAAAAAAAAAAAAAAAAAAAGCTGACATATTACTAATTGTATCTCTCTCTTTAACATCTAAAGCTTTTGCCAGACACAAGTTGCTGTTACAGGTTTTGGGTTTGATCTTTTGGAACTAAAATATTCAATAACAAAACATTATAGATTACAAATTAAATATTGAAAAGAAATATCAAAGGAGGTTTTATTTTCCTATTGACAGAGAACAAGAAAAAATTGCTTCTTCTTGGTCCTGCTTTTTTGTCAATGATTTTTTGACCTCCTGGTTCCTTATTACCTGATACAACTTTCTTGTGACTTTTAGAGCAGATTTCTTTCATCATCTGAGTATTGCTAGTAGCATGCCGAATGGCCTCAAGAAATACAAATCCCATAAATTTAGGAATTTAAATGTCTTTTAATTCTTGTTATTTTATTTATTAATATTCATTATATTTCATTTATTTTTGTTACTTAATTATTTTTTTATTTTTGAAATTTCTCACAAATGGATCCTGGCATATTCATAGAATTCTATAATCATAGAATCATTAAGGTTGGAAAAGACCATAAAGTCCAAATGTCAACCCACCACCACCACCATATTCATCAATTAACCATGTCTTCAAGTGCCACAGCCACACATTTTTGAACACTTCCATGGCTGGCAACTCCACCACTTCCTTGGAAAGTCTGTTCCATGCTTTACAACCCTTTCTGTGAAGAAATTTTTTCCTAATATCTAATCTAAATATTCCCTGGAGCAACTTGAGGCCATTTCCCTGGGTTCATACTGACTGTAAAGGCATCTGATAAAAGCATCTGATTTTTTTCTTGTGAAGCAAAAAGCCAATGAGAAAAAAATTTCAGAGAAGCAAACAATATATGATGTTGAGGAAACAGAAAATGTGAGTTTCCTTTGTTCCTTCTCCTGCATGATCCACTATTGGGACTTGATTTCATCCACATTGGTGAATAGGTATTATGCAATTGCCCTTTTAATCTCCTGTAAGAGATTAACAATGAGTGCATATGAGGCTATGTTAGTATGTCATTGGCACTATATCTGCCAATAGTGAGATGCTCACAGCAAATGCATAATACTTACTTTCAAGTGTCGGTTCCAGTTAATTTTGATTTACATGGATTGATCTGTTTCAACATGAAAGATTGAAGTCAGTAGCTGAGGTGTGCAAGATCAGGATTCAGATCTACTCAGAGTCAAGTGAGGAGAAAAATGAACTATGGCCTCAAACAGAGAATGTCTATGTGCTACTCCCTGACTGGGATTTACCCAAGAAGGTTTGTAAAGTTCAGTTCTTGGCTGCTTTAGTTTGGACTTCCACAGTTGAAGTGAGGCTGTGAATTTTTGTTCTGAAATCAGTGGGTGGATTTTTTTTTTTCCCTTAACCTGACAAATTTTATCTAGGATGCTTGGAGTTTCAGTTTGGCTTGTGTGACAAAGCTTGTTAGGTGTGAAGAAACTTACCTGGATACTATCAAATCTCACTGGAAAAATTGGGTAGCAGCTAAGCAGTGTTTTAAAGGTGGAAGTGCATTCTTAAAGAGATGGATTGGTCTCCAAGTGATTTGGAGGATCAAATTCTTTTCAGAGAAAATACATTGCCGTTGAGTCACTTCTCAGCTCTATTCAGAGCTTTGCCAGGCCATAAACAAATTTCTGATTCTCCCTGGCTAGCCTGAGTGTCTGTGGTAGAGTCCTAATAAAAGAAGCAAAGGGGAAGAAAACTAGAGTGCAAAATCCCTCCATAGCTTGTTAAGATTAGCATACTTTGTATTTTAGGATTGGAAGAAAATTCCTATTAAAAATAGGTACATCATTTCTCTACCTTTTCTTCACAGTAGAGAACTATGGAATTTCTTTATAATTGTGCTCTTGAAATTAATAGAAAATAAACTAGGTCAATATTCAACAAATTAGGGAATTATGTACAAATACTAATATTTGTGCTGAGCTGGATATTTGTTGCTTACAGGATTCTTTTATTTGTTGTTTTGAGTGTCCAAGTGAAGATATATCAAATTTTTTTGAAAAAGGTACAGTATTGTTCTTAGCATGACTGGCTTGATTCCTATGAGTAACTTGCAAAGTAAATTGTGTAAGCAAGAATATAAGGATCTGGTACTGACTTATCAAAAAGTTAAAATATATGGAAGTATATTATTTTCATTCTCTTCTTTAGATCTAATATTTCTGTATTTTACTATCTTGTCATAAATCATATTTGGGATTCAATATATTCTACAGTGATAAAAAATGAATTATTATTTACTAAACATGCCTGTGTAGGTGGCATGAATTATCTGTTGGCCTTATCACATTGTATTAATACCGAAAAATTACATTTATCTGTTTATTTATTTTGTATTTTCAGGTAGAGATTGAAGATCTGGACTATCATTACTTTCTGCCTTTGTTCTTTGATGGTCTTTGTGAAACAGAATTTCCATATGAGTTTTTTGCACGTCAAGGAGTCCATGACATGCTGGAGCATGGTGGAAACAAGATTCTTCCTGTTGTTCCTCAGCTCATTATCCCAATAAAAAGTAGGTGAACATGTAGGAAAGAAATCCATAAATTGTATTTATATGATGTAAATTTTGAAAAGATGCTATTTAAGCTGTAAGACATGACAGCCTGAACATCACATGAAGATTATTGCAAATGTGAGTAAATTTTAAGATAGAATGCTCATTTTTGGTGAAAATTATTACTTTTAATGTTACATTTCCCATAATGAATGGATCAGAAAAGCTCTAAGTCCTTTTGCTTGCTTTTGTTAGGCTTCTGCAAGTCTCAGATTCCTCACTTCAGGGTTCTCTGATGGTCTCTGCATGAGACACACATGAAGACATAAATATTGAGGGAGCCAGAAGTTTCTGCACCTATTATTTCTATGAGTAACATCAGGGACGTGCAACGCAGTGTGTGGAAGCACTTCCTCTCCTTTCAGAGGCAGTGAGCATGCTAACATTCACATTTGCTTTGCTGGCAATGTAGTTGTAGGAGTTTTCAACCCCTGCACACATAAAGTCACCAATTGTTCCAGCTCCCACACTCTGACTTTTGCTAATGCAATTATTTGTGGAGGAACTTGGTGATATGCTCATCTAGATGTGTTAAAAAAAAAAAAAAGCCAAAAGAACCCAACTCTAAAATAAATCTAAAACATTTTTAGAGTGGCATTACTTTTAAAGTCAGATCATTTCAATGGTCTAGTTTATAAATGCACTGCCACAAATGAAGGAACAGTACAGCATAGCACAGATGATAGTGTGAATGTGTAGAAATGATCAATAGGAAGATCTTCATATAGCTTTGCTAATGAAGATAACAATGTGAAATTAAACACTTAAGTATCTTGGATTACCTGCTTGCCAGAATCTTTTCTGTCCTGTGCTATGAATCCTAAAACAGATATGTAGACAATCTGAATTTAGGCCTAAAAGCCAGAAAAGCTCACATCTTTGCACTTGTAACTTAGAAGGAAGTATTGTTTCTACACAGTTCCAGTCAGCAGACCAGTTCTTCTGATTGAGTCCAAAAAGAATAATCTCCATACTAAGGAACACTGAAATTTTTCTTTTTGAGGCTTTTACTATGCTGTTAAATATAACTTCTGTGATACAGTAAATCAAGCACACCTTAAACTTGGTTAAAAATGTTTCATTAAGGAAACTGATTTTTTTCTAGGAGTCAGATCTAGAGAAATGAGTAGAGCATTCCTCCCCCAGTATCACCTACAAGTTCTTTTTATTGTTTAATAAATTTCCAAATTAAACTGATTTCTGTTTTCTTATTGTTCATTCTATTTGCATGTAAAACATTATCTTGGGCTACAGTATAGTTAATTCCCATTTAATGGCAAATCAGTATCACTTTTGCATTTAGATATGTAAAGTTGTTGCTAGCAGTTGTTCCAAGCACAATTATATTTCTCACAGACCTTCACTGTATTTAAGAGTATTTAATGACTGTTAAATATTTCCTTTCACAAAATGTGCAATATTTTTATGGAATAAACATGGTTTTCTGGTCTGTTGTCATTTTCTTTCTGCAAATCATGTAAGTTGATTTTTATCACCTACAGAAAGTAAGTTAAAACTCTAATATAATTATAGTTTTCCTCCTGTCTGACTGTTGCTCTTGAGAACCAGTTCTGTTTATTAAGATCACAGACTGAAAGATAAAAGTAAAGAAGTGTGCTTTTATAGACTTTAAATGCTTTTAAAGAAAGCAAAGGTCTCTGATTTTTTTTTAATTGTCCTGATGTTCAAATACTAAAGCATTTCCCCTGCAGGTTTCATCGAGCAGTACAAGTAGTTGCAATTAGGCTTATGTTAGATTCTTCTGCTCAAAACTGGTCATTTCAGGTATTTTCAAATGATATAGGAAGTAGATCCTTTATTACTCCTCTTTACTCTTGTCTATGAGGAGAAACTGTTTCTTATTCAATAAAGATAAATCTCATCCATATTTGGAAAGTGAAATCTGCAATTAACATCTCTGACTTTTAAAGTTGGATTTAGAGCTATTCTTTCCTGAATTTATAAATGTATTAATATTTAGTATTTATTAGTAATGAATTCCATCTGTAATTTTATCACCCAGTTGATCTTCCTGTAAAGTCCTTTTACAGTTCTTCAGAGTTGGTCCTTGTCTTTGGCATCTGGAATAACTTGATATCATCAGAAATCTTTGTTATCATCAGTAAAAACTCTTCCAAATCACCTATGGATTTAGTGAAAAATATGAACTTCAGCACGGATTCCTGCAAGGCCCTGCTAGTGATATTCCTCCATGATCATTTGTTGTTGCCCTCAGTTTCTATCTCTAAGCCATTATTTGTTTCTATGGAAGCCATGACAGTTCAGTGAGGGACCTTATCAAATACCTTTTGAAAAGTCTAAGACAATTGTATTATCAGGTTTTCCTGTCCACATTCTTCTTCTTCAAGGATCTAGAGCACATTTAGAATACTATATTAAGTTTTGCAGTACAGATGCCAGTACTACTTTGATTCCACAGACCTTTTTTGTAAATGGCATCACATTTCATTGATAACAGACCTGTTTTCATCAGGAGGGTGGGTACTCAGTTCAATTTTAGTATCTTAGCACAGAGGAAGGAATGTCCATCTAGGAATGGATAAAAACTGTAGACTGGCATAGTCAATGAATAGGTTTTTGGGACTCACTTCTAAGTATTCTTTATACTATATAATTAAACTGAGTCCACAAATGTTAATAGAATTCAAGCTTTATAGGAGATGATCTAGTAAAATGCTACAATTAGAAGCACAACTAGAGCTGAGAAAAGCCATTGACTTTCTCTTCCATATTCTGCTAGATCATGTTTCTTGCAAGCATCAATGTTTTACTTATGGATCTTAGCCTTTTCTGTGCCTTAGACTTTGGCTTTACAAAAAAAGGTCTTTAATGACAAAATTGGCATAAGGTTTTCATGACTTACCCCCTATTTCTTCTTCCCATCATTTCACTGTAACGCATCACTCTTTCAGTTGTACAGAAGGAAATTTTTGTACATCTGTATTGTTATTTGGATCAGGCTCTTACTGGACTTCTAAAAAGTACAGAATACAAGGTTCTTATTCTGATTTTTATTCACTCTTGATTGAAATGCTGTGTTTTGTAACAGCCTTCATTACTATTCTGTAAATTTCGCATAATACCGTTATATAAGTATAGGTCGTTAAGTATTATGCATTTTGAAGATTTTGAACAAAATTTTGTAAAAGAAGTATGTATCACTTTAATCAATTGCATTTTGAGAACACTTCATGTTAGGACTTCTTTAAATCTGACTCTGTGAATTTAAAAGAAGCCCTTGATCAACAAGATTAAGTAGATCACAACAGTCAAGCATTTTATCCTGAGTGCTTGTTACCTCACAGGATAACTGCTCTATGTATCTTGTTCTGCTTCAGGCAAAGAATTTTCTAAAACTGTTGCCTCATTTACCAATTGAGTGAGAAATATGAATGCAAAATAAATTGGTTTTAATGTTTGGTTGTGAGATCTAAATAGAGAATGGAAAATATTGGTGCACTTCTAAGCATAGATTCACAGGTGTATTTGAAAAAGTAGTTGAAGAGAATTAAATGATCAACATAACCTTTAATATAATGACCAAAATCTAAAGTATTGAGAGAAGAGACGGGATTTTAGGGAAACTGATTTGATTCTATAAAGCTCAGGATATCAATGTGCTGTCTGGGAGAGAATGTTCTGATTGGATCTCTTCTGTGGAACTACATTGTGTCATGAAAAAGATCCACTCTGTACTGTGAGAAATTCTGTCATGTTTCCTGTCTTATAGAATCTATCAATCTCATCTATCAGATGGGAACTGTGGCTTCTGTTATAGACAACATCTGGGACTGAGATACAATTTTCCAAACTGCCACATAAAAATAAAAAAATCAACTTATATAACTTCTAGATCTTTTCTTTGAGGTGTTAAGAAATATTACTCAAGAAAAAGACTTGGATGTTTTAAAATAATTGTTTCTATTTCTTTATATATAAACATCTAGATAAATGGATAAGCAAACAAGTGGCATATATCTTAAGGAATGTTTCTGCTCTTAATGGAAATTAACAAAAGAAACACTATATTTACATCAACTTACATGAATTGCCAATAAAATGCATCTGAAGTTAAAAACACAGTGAATTAACATTCACTGAAGTCAATGAATTGGTATCTTATAAGGTCTCATTGCTAACAAGCTTTAATAAACAGCATTATGATGTTTTAAATATGCTTTCAAATTTAATATTTATCTCTTACTTTGGCTTTGAATGGTAGAAACAGAACAAACTCAGATACTGAGCTTTTAAATCATATATTAAGCTGCTATCATTGTAAAATTTTATTTAAGAAAGTTATGATGAACTTCAGAAAATATTTGTTTGGAAAAGCTATAGCAGTACAAAATAACATATGTTTGAATGAAAAATGCCTAATTGTATACTTCAATTGAGCAATTATTTAAGATGGAGGATTTAGTGTATCCTAAATCAGAAGCAAAATCTTCCAGTTTATACCATTAAAGTAGAAAACATCAAAACTACCACGCAACAGAGTCAATTTATTGTGTTGGAGCTTTTCACTGCTTAAGAAAATGTTACAGTAGTCTAAATGACCAAAGAGAAATATGTACTGATGGGAAAGTCCTCTCAAAACCCTTTAGGGAGCAGAAAGGTACCTTTCACTGAGAAGCAAACCAGTTCTGCACTTTGCTTTTATTGTGAAGATCCATGTCTTACAGCAGACTTCTAGGTCAAGAGGCAAAGCCTAGAATGTTTTCTAAATTGGAATACTTTGGATAATATGCATCTTTCCTTCATTTGGGCTATAGTGTACCAAGTAGCTGTAGTACACCAAGATTCCTAAATGGTCTGCTTTATTCCTGTGTAAGGATATTAGTACTTTCTTCAATTTATGTTAACCTCTGGATACTACTTATATTTTCCAATGTATTGGAATGAACTTTTTTCATATACTGTATTAATATTTTCTTCCTTTTATTCATGTGGGAGAATGGTCTGATGGTAGTACACATAAAATAATTACTAGATTTTTAAAAGATAAACAGATATTTGAAAGTGGTGTATCTTTGGGGCAGAGACTGCCTCTAATTGAATATTTATAAAAGGCCTAATATAATCAAGCCAGGAGCTGGTTGACTGCTGTGCATGGCGCAGTCCAAATATTTAAGAAGAATAACAGTTCTGTAGTCATAATGATCTTCTGCAATTTGAAGGGATTGAGGCTCAAATTCTCAGTCTGTTTGATTCTACCACATAGGTCTGCAGGCTGCAGTGTGTGCCCTACTCTTATACTAGGTATAAGAGTATACTAGTACGAGGCAGCAGTAAGCACAGCTGTGGGAGGTGCACCCAGGCAGAGGAACTCAGCTTAGTGACAGAGCTCCAGGGGGAGGTGGGTAGGCTGAGGTATATTGAGGAGAGTGAGAGAGAAACACTACTGATATTGTACCCTGTCTTCTCTGGGAAGACACAGGCAGACACACAGGTTGCCTGTGCTCTCTCCAACTGGGAAGACAGAAGGACTCAAGGGATAGGGGGCAATGGTGACAAGTTCCTTTGCTGGCATAGCAAGCGCATCTCCTCTGGGAGTGCTCCAGCTTCCCAGGTGCCCTAATACAGTAGACTCTTCAAGTGGTACCAAACAGCAGCAAGCATAATGGTTCCTCTAGCATGAAGATGTAACAAAGGTTAAGTTAACCTGTGCCCTGCATCAAAACTGCTTCCATAAAAAAAGAATCAACTGGTCATTTTAATAGGAAGTTCCCATCAACGGCTTACAGAAGGCTCAATATGCAGACTGGACCCACTTCTTGGGAAAGTCTGATGCTTCCCTGGGGTCCACAGGGGTTACAGATGTGAAGAGAAAGCTTCCTCCCCTCAGTTGGTCCTGAGATTAATATCTATTATTTACTTTTTAGGCATGCAGTGATAAAGTCCAAACAAGATATCTGAGGACAACCAAGACTTCAAGGCTGTGGGACAACTGGTTAAGAGATCAGGAGTGAAAGTAGTTCTCTCCTCTACCCTTCCAGTTGCATAGAATGATGAGGAAAGAAATAGAAAGAGCCAGCAGATCTGTATCTGGCTCTGAGGCTGGTGTCACTGGCAGAATTTGGAGGTTTTGGATCATGGATTAGTTTAAATGACATGAGGCCTACTGGTACCTATGTCAGAAGGGGAAAAGGATCTTTGCACAGGAGTTAGCAGGGCTCATTGAAAGAGCTTTAAATTAGATTTGAAGGGAAAAAGGATCAATCAGGACTCATTAGAAATAAGCCTGGGTGCAACATGCTGTTCTTTGAGGGACAGTGCCAGAGAAGCCCTTCAGTCTTATATTTTGGTAGAGGTAGGGAATGGAGATCCATGTGGTGGCTGAAGGCCATCTTGGGTACAGTGTTCATGTAATGATAGACTTTTCAATTATCAGAGAAGTGAGGGGGCAGGTCAACAGAACTGCTGCCTTGGACTTAGAGAAGGGCAGACTTTGGCCTGTTCAGGTGCATGTTTGACAGAGACCCTTAGGTGGTAGTCCTGAAGGGCAGTGTGGTCCAGGAAGGCTGGGTGTTCTTCAAGGAGAAAAACTTAAAGGTTCAGGAGAAAACTGTCCCCATGTGCTGAAAGATGAGCCAGCAGATAGTTCTGACTGAACAGACACACTTGTCTGAAATTCAGGAGATAAAAAAGAGTTTATGAGCATTGGAATACAGGGCAGGCAATTCAGGAAGTCTAGGAGGTTGTCATAAGGTTATGCAGAGAGAAAATTAGAAGTTCCCAAAGCCCAAGTAAAACTTAATCTGGCTATTGCCATAAAATCTAATAAAAAAATGTTTCTGTATCAGAAGCAAAAGGAGGGCTAAGGAGAATCTATCTTCAGTCTTTTACTGGTTGTAGGAGGTAATATGATGACCAAGGATGGGGAAAAAGCTGAGGTACTTAATGCATTCTTTGCCTCCATCTTGAGTTGTAAGACCAGTTATTCTCAAAATACCCTGAATACCCCTGAGCTGGAGACAGGGGTGGGGAGCAGAATGAAAAAACCATAATCTGAGGAGAAATGGGCTGCTTTCTGAGGAGAAAGGTACCTGCTGCTTCGCTTGGACAGAGACAAGTGTATGGCATCAGATCGGATCCATCCAAAAGTTCTTCCTAGGTGTATTTGGACAGTCATTTCCCCTTATATGACATACTCTACATGACATGACATGCCTAGAAATAAGGTTTCTCATAGTCTGGGACAGCTTCTACAGTCCAGAAGTACAATTCGTGGGAGTGGGTACAATTTGTTAAAAATTAAGAAGCAGTGATTTCTTTCAATGATTAATGTTTATATCCCTTAATTAGTTGTGTGTATGAATAATTAATTTTACTAATTTGTAATAATTCATAAAATTGAATATAAAAACTTGAGCTTTTATGCATGACATAACTGTTGTAGTGAAAATTACCACTGTTAGTGACAATTTCCCTATTAGTTCAGTTAGCTATTATTTATGTGTATGACAAGTTAGTAGGGAATAAATCTATACATTGGAACCCCAAAACTTACTCTTCCATGAAAATGAATAATGCCTGTTTCTCTCTAACAGAGTATTTTCCTACCAGACTTGGACCCAATCTTTAAAATTGTATCTGGGTGTCTGTCTTCACTAAAGCAGCCTTAGAACATCTATCTGCAAAAGCATAATTTGGAATAGCCAGCCTCTTTGCTGGAACTTAATGTGAGCATGCTACATTGTTGGGCTTCCTGTCCACACATTATTATGCTCAGAGACAATATGAAATTAAGTGCAGCCTGGTGACTGCAGTAGGGACTATTGTAGAAGATAAGACATATGGAATTCAGTCTGTATTTTCATGTACCAGTACTCCTTTAACTTGGATGAGGTGTAATAGTACCTTTCTATACCCTGGGCTTTCTGTTTTCTAACAATAGTTTCAGTATGTTGTTCACAACCATGCCAAGAGACGTGAAGGGAGATTATTTACGAGTTGATTTTTTAGAATTGTCTCTGTCCGTTCACACAACCAATCTGCCCTGCCCTTGGTTTGGAGATCTAGCTCTAATTTTTAACACTCAGCAGGCATCAAATAAGCAGCAGAAGCAGATGGTGTACAATGCATTTCCTTAAAGAGATAGCAGAATTGACATTGCTCCTTTGGGAAAATATTGCTTTGTTCCCTATGAAATGGCATTCCTGTGCACTGGTAAAACTCAGCACAGGAAATACCGAATCATAGAATTGTAGAATCATAGAATGGTTTGGGTTGCAAGGGGCCTTTAAAAATCACCTAGCTCCAACACCTCTGCAATGAATAGAGATGTCTTTGATCCTAATACTTCCATTTGAAGAGGCAGTTCTTGAAGAAGTTACTAATAACTCCTCTTCAAATTTGTTGTGTTCTTTGCTACAATTTTTTTAAATGCTTTTACTTTGTTATGGTGTCTCAAATCACATATTTATATATTTCTGTGTTTATAAAACATAGTAATGAATATGAGCGTATGTTTTTCAGTTCTGACCCAGTGCAATGATGTAGAAGTCTATGTAACTGGGCAGAACACTGGAGTATTAGACCGATATATAAGACCATATCAAATTTGACAACTGCTGACAAATTTATCCAGCTACATAATTTCAGAAATGCTTTTATAAATAGATAGATTTTGCAAGGAAAAGAAAATACATATTTCAAGCATGACTCATTTTTAATTACAAGAGAGGATGCAAAGTACTTGCTTTTAGTAAAATTAAAAGAGAAGAAACAAGAGGTTTTCATGAAATGCTTTAGTGTCATAAGATTAGAAGCATGACACTGAAAGCTAAGAGAAACATCTAAGTAGGCTAGACAAAACCTTTTTTTTCCCCTGGAATGTTTTTTTTTTTTAAAAAGCCTACAAGGTTTGTTTGTGGTTTTTTTTTCCTATAAACATTTGCTTCATTGTAGTGATTCTCAGAATAGTAGGAATTGTCAGTTGAATGAATAAAATAATCATGAAATAAATGAGTACAAACATACAAACACCAATTGTTGCACTAGAATGCATCTGTTGTGAACCTTTGCAGGTTGTCTTGCAGTTGTATAGTTCCATTGGCCCCAAGTGGTACTTACTGAACATTTATTTTTCATTTGTTTGGACCACGCCAGTATTATACAGGCAGTGTGAGGGAATAATGAGCTGCATTCTTTGGGTTACTGAAGAATCAGCACAAATTGTGGGAACAAATAACAATCAGACAAGGCAGTGTTTTATAACATCAGGACTGCAATCCATCTTTGGGATCTTTCTAAGCTGGGCTAATAAAGGCCCACTTACAATTCCCAACAGAGTATAGTTTAATTAAATTTGTCCATTAGAGGACTCCTCCCCCTCCCTCTACATTTTAGAAATTAATTCTGCTTTCTGTCTGTTGTTCTTTTTGCATCACAGATGCACTGAACCTTCGTAACCGACAGGTCCTCTGCACCACACTGAAAGTCATCCAGCACCTGGTGGTGTCAGCTGAAAGGGTGGGGGAGGCCTTGGTGCCCTATTATCGGCAAATTCTCCCAGTCCTAAGCATCTTTAAGAACATGGATGGTGAGTTATCCTAACAAACACTGTGTCTTTCAACTCCTAAGGCAAAAAGGGGCTTGAGGCAGGGTTAATTAACAATGTAGTTAAGATTTATTACTGTATATAAACTCAAATCCATTTGGAGCTCTAAATAATGTAAACTCCCCCTCTTACTATTCCCTAAGGATGCACTGAAATTAACAATTTCATTTATTACTCCTTGCACGTACAGTTTATTTAACACAGTACAGAAGCAGTGAAGCAGTTCTATAATCTTCCAATAATTAAATTGTAAAGTTTGTAACAGTCTTTTGAATACATTAATAAATTGCAAAGGTTTTTTCCTCCCTCCAACACATTAGTTTAGTCCAGCTGTTTTATTCAATTCTGTGCTCTCCACAAGCAATTTGCTGCTACCAGAAGGTTTAGGAAAGATTAAAAATAAAAGTAGAGATCAAACTAATTAATTTGAGGGTCGAAAGAACTCCATGTTGTAGAAGAATTTCAAGTTAGATAATATGGAGCAAAACAGTGAAGTTTGAAGTTATTGCTGCACACATAGCAGGTTTTATTATAGAGAAATTTACAACTAATTTATATCTACAGTTAAATACGTGTTTTCTTTGTAGTGCAGATCTCGCCAGTTTCAGTCTTTAATAACTGATACTATGAGTTCTATATACTGTGAATACATTTACGCCATAGTCATCAGCTGAAATCAATAAGATGTATATTGCTTTTGCCAAATTAATTTTAAAAAAAATTTTGGTAATAAATCTATCTGTACTTATTTTCAATTATCTACAAAGTTACTGACTTTTAAAATTTCTGTTATTGACTTGTGGTCTTAGAGATGAAAAAAAATTAATTCCTCACAAGCTTTCAAAAGAGAGTTTTCGTGAAATTCATGGCATTTTAATAGTTCTCTGCAGGACTCCTTTGTATTATACTTTCTGTTTGCATTACTACAGAATATAATAACTTATACTCACTATTTAGTAAGTATAAGATTCAAATCAGATTGAAAAATGCAAGTTAAGAGACTGACTTGAAGGCACAAATGAAATGTACATTTTAAATCTGTTTAAATACATGTACGTCTCTGACTTTGTTTTACTTAGTGAGGAAAATTCAGTAACACAGAATTTCACAAATGCAAGTTATTTCTGATGACAGCTGTGACTTTCCAGAAGTTGTAGGATGAAAGGTTATGAGTGAAATCTGTTGGCTGAACTTAAGCAATTTCAGGAGGACTTCTTATGAATTGGAAGATTTCCCCCTAACAGATCTAATTACAATATCTGGCACAAAGCAAGACTGTAAAAATGACTCTCATTGATTAATGAATATACCACACATGCTTTTTTCCAAATTTCAGCCTGAAGTAGCCCATAAATTCTCTTGACTGGGCTTTTCTACAGTGATTTCAGATGAATAATAGGGAAAACTCATGTGTAGCCAGGTACATAGCTTGGCAAGGCATTAAACACAATCTAAATATATCTTCAGTTTTGACTGTATTGTGAGGAAATAAAACATATTTTCAACGTATTCTCATGAGATCTGTGCTCTGTTAATTTGCACCTCTATAAAACTACACTAAATCATGATGTTTGACATTTAAGAACTAAAGCCCCCCCAAAAAATGAAAAGTAATAGTCCAAAATTAACAGATTTTATTAAGTCATTACTTTTTAGAAATAAAATTTTTTGAAACTCTAGTATTGCCAGGAGAGAAATAGATGCTGTTTGCAAGGCCTACCATATGAAACTGTTCAACTTATTCAGTATGTGGATTACAGGGAATACCTTTGTCTCCTCCTTCCACAAAAAAGCTTATGTTTCATTCCTCCTTAACTGATGTTTGGCAGAAAATATAGAGTCCTTTCCTCCTCTTTTTATCTCACATAAGCTAATAGGCAGCGAGGTGCAGGTGTTTGCCCCCAGTTATAAGGAAATTGCAGAGACTGATCTGGGCTATTTTCTTCATTGTTTATTGATACAAGTGAAAGATGGGGTAAGTGAAGTGTACTTCTTTCTTTTTTTCTGTATAGCTTGTGAAAGTAAAAAGTGTGGTGCAGCTCCCTAGACTTGTATGATTTGCAGTCTATTTAGTCAGACATTGTGGAAGTTTGTCCAGAATTAAGTTAACTGGAAGAAGCCATGTTTTAGTCATTGCCACTTCACTAGATCAGTATCTATCTGATGAAAGGAACTCTTTCCCAAACTCAGCATCTGTGAATACCATTCTCAGTAAACAAACTTATAGTCATGAGAATATAAAAAAGAGGGAAAAGAAAAAAAAAAGTATTATTAAAGAGTTAAGGTCAACTTACCTTAAGTTCAAGTTACGTGGTGACCAGTTTAGTACAAACCAAAATGATTCTTCATGCAGTGTGTGTGATGTGAAGCTTTGGAACTCCCAACCCGAAATTCTTTAGATACAAAAAATTTCCATACTTTAGGTGGAGGCTCAGAAATGTCATAAAAAAGAGTATATTGCCTGTTTAATAAAACACATGTGTCATTACTATTGGTAATTTTTTGTAAATTATAAAAAAGGAGAGCATTGATGAAAAACAAATTAGGAGTTTTAATCTTTGAAAGCATATAAAACATTTTCACCCATCTGAAAAGATACAGGTTTAAAATAATCAATACAATCTAAGTTATAAATGGCAGGGGGAAGATCCAAGCCCCCTGAGACAGTCTGTGTGAAAGCCAGAGGAGAGGGTTTCATTAACTTCTGAAGATTCTTGTTAGTGAGCAAGGGGCTTTTTGGTGCACAAAGCATATTTGGTGTGTCTGAATTTGTGCCCTCTCTGGAACTTAGGCCCTGACTTTCAGTAGATGTTTCTTTTCCCTTGGGTACGCGAATGTCCTGTTGTAGACCATTAAGACATAAAAGAGCAAAGTTCTGCTGGTGATGCTCTTGAGAGCATCACTCGTGTCTTCAGAGCACCTTCACCATCTGGCCAGGGTGTGCTCTGAAACAGGGTTGAAGCTTTCTGCTGAAACTGCCAGCCGGAGCCATAAGGCTGGCAGGAGAGCAAGAGAAGGGGACATGAATATATTCCAGTGACTGAGGAAAAGGTATAGTGCTGTGATACAGGAGCTGTTTGTCTATTTTCTGGAGACTGGGAGCAGACTAACAGTCTCTAAGAAAGCTTCCCAGCATAGCATAGCATTTGCTACTATATAAGAAATCAAAAATGTAGTGATAATGTTTATTAAGTCTTATTATATACTCTGTAATGCCACTGTAGTTTAAATGTGTAAAGTAAATGTACTCTTATAAAACTCATTTAAATCCTGTGAAGAGGGAAATAAAATTCTGTATAGACTCAAATGGAAGTATACCTTTGCATCACAAAATCATATCTTTTTATGTATCTTGTTTTCTAAGCTGTCTTTTATAAATCTGTGAATTAGCTGGAGTAAATACAATTTAAAAACAAATACAGTAAGTTTGTTGTTTTACGAAAGCAGACAGAAGAGAAAAATAAAAGAGAAAAAAAAGAGGAAAAAAAAGGAGTCTTCAGAGCCTGGAATATGTATTAGGGTCCATTTATGCCAGAATGATACCTGAAACAGAAACCTATTCATTAAAAGAATTATACTTTTAGGAACTGCAAAATTCTTCTGTTTGATGTACCTGACTGGTAAATGAAAATTTCATATATTTAGTTTAACAGCTATTTTCATGTTATCAATTTATATTATACAGAGCAAGAACAGTTTTGCAAATAAAATAAAGTTAGATGAAACAAAAATATTATTAGGATTTACAGGCCTCAAGGAGAGAAGTGTGGGATGCCACTGCACTGTGGAAGATACCCCTCCAGCATGGTAATTTCATTTGTGACTTTTTACAATCACTGTGAGGTAAACAGTGGAAGAAGGGCAGACTGAAGTTTCTTTTGGCTGCAATAAAACTGCCTTGACACTATCAATAACTTAAAGCTAACATAAACTTTGGACAGTCTCTGCCTATGTAGCCAGTCCTTGAAAATAAAATTTTAGAGGTATAACTGAGGATACCTGATGTAGTTGTATTGTAGCATTTAACCAAGTGTGAAGCCACAAAGCAGAATTATACTGCATGCTTTACAGCACCTGAACACTTGGGAAAAAACATTCTCTTGTCTGAAAGGTACTTCACATACTTTGGAGAACTCTATTTTACAAAATGCAATAAGATTGCATAGACTCTGAAGGAGGAAGCAGGACCTAAGTGTAAAATGGCAAAAGCAAAAGACTGTGCCTAAAGGTACAAGTCATCCCTATGTTGGAGTTTGGATATTTCCAGAACTGCATTCCAGAGGCAGTGATGCTCCTCCAAGTGGTTCATAGTTACTAGTAAGAAGCGGCAATTATCCTTTAATGTGATTGAATATGCTCTAAAAAAATCTCTTGCCCAGAACATTTCAACTGTTTGCTTCTTCCTCTGGGAAATACAAAAGTCCTTTCAAAAGTCAGTCTGGTTCTAAAATACTTTTCATTTTGTCAACTCTGTGTTCAGAAATCATATTTCAAATCAAGAAAAACCCACAAACAAAAAAACCCAGATGTCTTGAATATCAATGTTTACAAAGTAATGTATTTGAGGTTCTCTTAATTTCTCCTATAAACCCTGAGATTTTAGACTATTCTCAGACAACTTCTCTCAGAGTTACAGTGCTACTAGCTTTAGCTTTTCTTTTTTTTCCTTTTAAACTAAAAATGGAGATTCTCAGAGAACTAGTTGATTCGTGGTTGAAATTTGCATAAAAAGCATTTAATGCCATGGGATTATTGATAAAATAAGCCATGTTAGTATTCTAGTAACATAAACAGTATTCTGCATCCAGTTTTCACATTGTTCTTATTCTTCATTTTGACACTTATTCTTCCTATTCCTATGTATATTTTGCAATATTTTCATTATTTTTAAGCTTTCTTTGAATTCCATCAGTTATAATTTCCGAAATTTGAAAACAAAGATTCTGATGTGGCTTTAAGGATACGCACTTCAAAAGAATAAGACCACCACAACAACACAAATCTAAGTGAAAATACTAGTTTTGATACATTTTCTGGGTTTTTTTTTAATATATACCTTCAGTAGAAGAGGTTTCAGAATGTTCTGATTCATCAGCATTTAATGAAAAATATTGTGGTTTTCCCAAGATGGCATCTACCAGTAAATCACCTTTTTAAGCACATGAAGACAGATTGATTGCCCTCCAAAAAATGTTATTACCATACTGGTGAGAAGCAAAATATATTTTTGTCATTCCCAACTGTGATTAATGATATTATTTCAACAGGCTTTCTGTGAATTACAGTTCTAAGGATATTTATTTAACAAATATTCTTCAATGTTTTTAAGAACATCAAAACATTTCTCGTCTCTGACATCTGCTGATGGTCTTTTAATGGTGTTTTTCAAAAATGTCTCAAGTTTCTTGGTCAAGAATCTCATCTTGAAAGTAAAAGTCTCACAAAATAGTGCTTTATATTGTAATTGAGTGAGCAGGAAAGTGATCTTCAGCCATTATTATCTGTTGTCTCACCTTTTTCTACACTGATCAATTTCATTTTATTTCAATGGCCACTCTTGCATATGGGCCTACAAAAAATTCACTGGAACTCTGAAGCACAGAAATTGGGAGTTACCAAGATCCCCCTGTATTGGTGCATTTGTTGCTTTAGTATCTTCAATACAAACCACGTGATTTAAAGCTGATCATATAGTAAACTTCTAGTGTGTAATCAATACTCTGTCAGGTACTTACTAACACATTGAGAGAATCATCACACTTAGATCATAATTGCTGGGTAATTTCTAATTACTATCTAATTTCTTAGCTGAAAATATGGCACAAGTCTGTGCAAAATAAAACTGATTCAGCTGTGATTAAATTGAAGCTTTTCACACTTAGCACTTACTTTTAATGTGTTAATAGTCTAATTAATTCAGCATCTCGAATTTTTGATAAAAGTAAAATGAAAAGCTTCCCATGTCAGAGGATGATACATTATATCCAATATTTTCTTCTTCCCTTTTCAGTTTTTAATTTTTTTGGATATTATGATTCAAGAAAACGAATGTTCTATTGACTGACAAATGAGGGGTATGTGAGTTAGGACTTCTGAATTCACAGAAAATTCATGGACAAGTAAAATATGGAAATATTAAATTCTTTCTGTGCTTCAGTAGAAACATCTGTAAAATGGATATAACCTGAAAGGACTTGTAGGCTTTAATCACCATTTTCTTTGGTAATTAATCAGAGCTTTCACAAAGTACCAGGAATGTGGGTATATATGTCAGTGAAACATAATTTTCATAGAGTTAAGAATTCATATCATGCTTTGCTTTCATACATTTGTTCAATTTGTGTTTCTTTGGGAAGTAATTACCTTTGGAAATACCATGTTTGAGGAAGATTTGGACACTCATGACTGGATTTGTGCAGAATTACAGTCTCATCTGCATGTCTGTTAATACTGGATTCTAATACCTGTCTTAATATCAGCAGATGTGTATCTGGTTTCCGAATGAGACAAGGAAGTGTTTAAGTTACCTGAGAAGTCCATAGCGGAAGTATGCTTTGAGCAAATCTAATGCGTAGCTGTAGTACTAACAACAAAACACAACATGCAGAGTTAGTTTAGTTTATTTTGCTTGCAGCTTTATTTCTGGCTTGTTTGGCATTGGGTTGGCCAAGAAGACCAATGGCATCCTGGCTTGTATCAGCAATAGTGTGGCCAGCAGGACCAGGGCAGTGATTGTCCTTCTGTAACTCAGCACTGGTGTGGCCACACTTCCAATCCTGTGGTCCAGTTTTGGGCCCCTCATTGTAAGAGGGACATTGAGGTGCTGGAGTGTGTCCAGAGAAGGGCAGTTGAACTGTCGAAGAGTCTGGAGCACTAGTCTTTTTGCGGCTGAGGGAGCTGGGAGTGTTTAGCCTGGAGAAAAAAAGACTTGGAGAGGATCTCATTTGCTCTCTACAACTGCCTGAAAGGAGGCTGTAGCAAGGTGGGGGCTGGTCACTTCTGCCAAGTAACAAGAAATAGGACAAGAGGAAATGGCCTTAGGTGGTGGGTTGTGTCAGGGAAGGTTTAGATTGTGTATTAGGAAAAGTTTCTTCATGGACAGGGTTGTCAAATGTTGGAACAGTCAGTGGTAGGGTCACCAAACCTGAAGCTGTTTAAGCTGAGATTTGTAGATGTGGCACTTTGGGATATAATTTAGTGGTGAACTTAATGGGGTTAGGTTCATGTTTGACTTCATGGTCTTAGAGGTCTTTTCCAACCTAAACAGTTCTATAGTTCTATGCTATTTTTTTAAAAATAAAATGCATGTACAGTTATGCAAGCTGGGACTAGAACCCACAGTTCTCAACTGCTGTTTGATTTGTGTAACTGCTTCATGTATAATTTCTTCTTTGGGTAGGAGTTCTGAACTCTTTGCTGAACCTAAGTGAACCGCACCATAAGAGATGGGGCAGGCTGGCAGAGGTTGATCTAGAAAATACTACCTGCAGAATCAGCTAGTTTAACACATGTCCCAATTTGGTGGAATTACATATCCATAGGTTCACAGTTCCCTAGCTGTCCTGGGTAGATCAGAACTTCACCTGCCATTCTGCAATTCTGGATAAAGGCCTTTAGGTTTTGGATCAGTAGAATTCATACATGTGCCTGATTTTCAATTGATTTGCTGTAAGCCACTCCCTATGGACTTCTTTGTCACTCTTCTCAGGCTCCTGATTTAGTTTGCTGAGAGTTGAGACACCTACATTTGTCCTCTAGATGTTAAGGCTTTCTTTGGATCTGCATCTTACAATTTAAATTGTTTGAAATTTGACTACTGCCCCTCCAGCTAGGCGTTATTCCTTTCTTCTGGGTAATTAATTGCTATGTTTTTCACACAGTTGATTTGCAGTTGGTTGTTGGGATTGAGAAGTTTGATTTCTTCCATTGAACTTGCACTGCCAACTTCACGTAGAACTACTTTCAGAGTACACACTAAATAATTCTGAGAAAATATTTGTTGTCTGCATAATTCTCTTTTTATATATGTTTGCAAACAAATTTGCCTTAAGTTTGAGGAGACATATGATTTCAGCTTGTCACATTTATTAAGGTGTCATATTTTTTTATTTTAAATATACATCTGAAATCTGGGTTCACGTAATAATTTTAAGTTGATTATGTTTGTTTATTGTAGATGTTTTTATTTGTGTGCTCAGTTAGTATTTCTGTTCTGAGAAAAATATTTCTGTGAAAGTCAGTGTGACGTTGCCAAAATTGAAGAAATGTGCTCTGCGCCTGACTTTCTGTTCTTATATGAATAAAAATAAACCCTAAAACCAACAGGTAGTGGGGAGAGAGAAACTTGGAAGAAAGGGAATACCTTGTATGGATAACAATTTTCTTTTGGCATTTCTCTCTTACCCTCAAGGAAAACAGATTAAAGTCCCATATAATGGAATGATACCGGTGGGAACATAAATATTGCAGTGTGATTAAACCACCAAAATACTCAGGTGATTAAAGTGCTTCAGGTCTTTCAGTTATTATTTTGTTATATCATTTCATCTCATTTCAAGATGTTGCTTTTTTCATAGTTTTTGAAGAACACTGTAGGCAACAAAATTGATTTTGTGGGGCCCATAGCTTTGGACTATTGATTTATTTTTTTGTATTGCACATCCATCATCTTTGTCTTTAGACACTCCAGCAAAAATATGTATTCTTGTTATAACATCATCTGGCTGTCCCAGTACTGATGCAATTGGGGAATGGAAATCTTTGTGTCTTTGACAGGACTATACTAGCTGGGAGGTACCTTTTTGACTTTTCTTATTTGAGAATTAAGTGAAGTAGATTAGACATTTATGATCAGAGCATTTGCTTACTAATGTAATCTAATTCAAAACTTAGAATTTTCAGCTAGGAATTATTTTTTGGAGGGGAAAACAGTCAAAGCCAATCAACCAATTAAACCAAACAAATCCAAACAAAATCCAAAAACAAACAAACAAACAATCCCCAGAACACCTGATTTTATGTTAAGACTTTCCACTTGTATACCAGGGTTTCCCTGTTATTTTTCCTTTGAATACATAATCCAACATTCAGCAAATGTAAGAAATGCCAAAGCTATCATTCAACTCACTCTGTTCTCACTTTGTTCTGGGTATTATTATACAGTTTCTAGGAAAAAGAATGTGTCACAGTACATGAGAAGAAATCCAATCAATATATAATTAAGGATGTTAATAATTTTTCAGATTTAGCAGTTGTTGAGCTACCCTCGAGCTCAGTTGACACATGACAGTGATGGGGTTACTTGTGCCTACTTTCTGCCTTTGATTCTCCAGGTCAGTGATCAGAAACCAATTCAGGGATGAATGAAATCGGAAAGGACTTGGGCCAATATACAATGCAGAGGTTGTCAAATGGTTCTGTACTTCTTGTCTCACTGCAAAATGCCTTTTCTATGTCCATAATGCTGGGTATTGGTTAAGAAATTGATATTCTGAAGTGATTTTCTATAATGTCAACAGATTCTTTTTCACTCCCAACAATCCTTGTGTATTGATATGTTGTTTCTTGGTTTTTACTTGATGTTCAATTCTCAAAGACAGAAGCAGATGCATTTCTTATGTATTTGTATGGGTTTTTTTAATGGTGAGTTAATAATCCATGGTCCCTGACTAGGATTCTGAAGCTCTACAATAGTTCAATACATAGCAATGACATGGCATTAAACTGAGCTAGGGATTGTGATTTGAAATTACAATTAAGTATAGTTTTGTACTATACATTATTCCTCACATCTCTCTTACAACTATGTTAAAGTATAAGGTAGTAAAAACCGCGTTGATCAATATCTTCTTTGATATACTTTATGAAAGCAGAAATTCTAATTAGACATTAAAAAATCTCAGTATTTCTGTAGCTAGCAGAGTGTAAGAAAAAGAATACAAATTTGATCAAATAACTAAGGAATGAAACTGGATGCATAATATGGAATTTTTTTTTCAAAATATGTTCTCCTGCAAACCTCATCTTTGTGTGTGTAGCCCTCTTTTTTCCTCCCAGCCTTTTCCCACATTTTTCATTCATTTCCTAATCTCATTGTATTTTATGTTGGTCTTACTTTTGAAGACTTTACTTTTAATTTTTTAATCCAATTTTGAGAATAAAAAATTCTTTCAGTTTTGCTGGTTTACTATTATTGTCAGTGTCTTTGTGTAAGAAAGAAGAGTCCTTCAGCAAATGCCACCAAAACAAGTAAAATAAATTTTAAGAATTAACTAAAGAATTGCATTTAAGAATTAACTCCTGCTCAACCAAAGCAAATAGGAGGGACCATTACAGAGAAAATAAAGTTTTTTATTATGTCTATCTAATAAATTACATATTTAATAAATCTAACCTCACTGAGGGAAGTATTATGTAAGAAAATGGTATAAGTCTATTTTGAAACAGAAAGAAAATTACCTAACCTTTTCATTGTAGAGGAAATACCTGAAATTACTGTAGCTAAGTGATATTTCTGTGATGTATGTGAAAATACTGTCTACTGAGGATTTTTTTTCCTTGAGATGGTTTTCCCTCGTTATCAGTTTAATACTAAGAAATTTCCATCTCTTCCTTGCCATTTTCTCAGAAGTTGTCCATCTGTGTGTTGTGATTTGATTAACAAAGTGAGTATACTTTTCAGCCATGCTGGCTCAACTAAGTGCACATGAGACAAATGAACCAAGACCCGTGCCAAAAATACTTGAATCTCTTTAGGTGGCTGTATTTTCATTTGATGAGAACAATACACTAAGAAAAAATTTTACTGATAAATAAAAGAGTGTGATGTTAAGTGCTGATCTGTACTTTAAATGACATTATATATTTATCAGTAGATATATAGCAATGGAAAGAGACAAAATGTATTCAGAAAGGCTGGATATGTGAAAGTTTCATCTTTTGAGCAACCTGTCTCCACTGATTGCAGGAAGAGACTGGAGAGGTTAGCCATTCTAGAAGCAAAATTAGCTTTGGTGAGTACACTGTCCATAGGTTAGATTTCAGGGAGAAGCAGACTATCCCAGTAGATTAATCTATCACAAGAATGCCAATTGCAAATCAAAGCTAAACAGTAGAGTGGTCATAACAGACAAATCCTCAGAGATGTTCAGGATTACAACTTAGAAAAATAAATGTAAGACATATGGATAATTTGAGTTGCAATTGCAGTCTCTGTAATAAAACATTATGTGGTAAGCTGTTTGAGCAGCAGCACAAATAGTTATCACAGGCATTATGAACAGGCAGTTTCCCTGTGGCCCTGGAGACATGCTTGTTAGGCCTCTTCTTGAAAGATCTGAAATTGCTTGTAATTTTCTTTCTGTTAAATGAACTCACACATACCTTATTTAACCACCTACTAGTAACGCAAACAGTTTGATGAAATCAGACATGAAAGTGAATGATTTAGTTGCCTTGGAATACTTTTTCTATAGTTTCTTTGTTTTAAACGAATACTTGTCATAGGGAAACTACTGTGTCATAGGCCCCTACCAGGAAGAGATCCAGCAAACTTAAGTGATCAGGAGTGGTTGCCATACACATATTTCTGTGTGAAAATCATGAACCTTCCATCTGAAATAATGCACATGTAAGGATGGAACCAGAAAACATGAGAAGTGTGTGTTGTGTGTGTGTGTGTGTGTGCAATTTTTTCTTTTTTAATGAAGGCAGAGCTGTAGTGAAGATTCTATTCAATTATTCTTACAAGTTTGGCAGTTCAAGGTTCTGTTGAGGATATGCAAGGATTATTTCCTGTATTCTTGAAAACTAAACCGGGGACCTTTTCTACATATTTTTATCAAACTTACAGAAAGTATTATTGCCTCTCTGGCTGAAACTGGTAGGTGGTGAAGTGTCATTAATTCTTGTATTTAATCCCAGAAAATTCCCATGTAACTCAAAGTAGGAGCACAGACTTTTTTGTAGAGGCCAACTGGAACTGGCCATCACACATAAAAAAGAATTTTATGTGTGGCCTTGAAAAAAAACAATGCCTTGTTAATTAGATTTCAAAATATTATATAACTTAAATGGGATACACAGTATAGATGCATTGTAGATTTAAATATAAATAGTAGAGTATATGATCATGAAAGAAGAGTATTCTAAGCCTTTTGCTTTTATTTTTCCAAAGGCTTTTCTTTCTGGAAAATAATAAATTGAAAAAAATCTTTATATTTACATTGTAATAGTCTTAATCCAGGACACATACAAAATACAAGTTGCTATTTGTTTTGTATTTTGTCCTGATTTGATAAATAAAAGTGAACTTAAATAATAATTCAGAGAGTCTGGAACAGTATTTTGTGGGATTCTGATTTTCAAATTTGAAATGCTGGTAATTGAGAGAAACTTGCTAGACCCCCTTTTCCTTACACTTGTTAGGCATGAATGTTTTCTGCATTGCCTTCATAAAGCCATGTTTTTCAGTCTCTTCTTCCCAGAAAAGGAAATTTAATTTTTGATCCTCAAAAGTGTAAAGTACATCTACTTACTATATCATACAGAAATTAGCATATATTATTCTTACACTGAATGATAGTTATGCAGTACTCCCAGCTTGGTTTTTCATGCTTAGTTTCTGTACTGAATACAAGTAGTGACCATTTGATTTTTTCACTGTAGCATTTAGATTCAGGTTGCAGCAGAGATAATAAGGCTATATCCATACTGCAAGAAAAATAAGAAATACTGAGTTCAAGCACTGGTTCCCTGATCATTCGTGTTACTTAAATGTTAGTGCTGTGCCTGGCATGGATTTGGCCTGTGCTGAGTGGCACAACTAAGACACAATTTTTTTATCTATGAAGCATACTCAGGATAATTCCTCCAGCAGATAGTGTGGACAAAACTTTGGAGGCCTGGGTACTTTCTTCCCCTGCAGTTTATAAATACCATTACAGAATGCTTGGTACCATCAACCCCATCCTTGTTCCACTCTTACTTTTGATGCTGTGCTGCCATTCTGCTGAGCTGCACCAGACCCAACTCTTTATGTCAGACACTTTGAACTGAAGAGAGTACTGCAACTGAAATAATAATTTTCAAAGGGTTAGATAGATGTCACCTCTGGCCCAAAAGACTGTGCCAAGTGCTGTGCAGCATGCTTTTGCCAGTTGGCCACAAGAAGATGAACACATTCCAAAAGTTTATTTCTTAAGTAACTAAAAAGTTACTTCAGTCACTTCCAGGACAGTTTTAATATGTTTTAATGATTAGGAAGTGAATCTGTGATGGCTTCATACCTCCCAAGTATTAATGTATTACTGTGTGAATAATTCAGTACTTTTTCTGAGAATTTACTATCCAAACTAATGCACCCTTTCTTTGTTCCTTCCCTAAAAATGAAACAATTCTGCAGCCACCATCTACCAACACCAGATATGCGAGGTGTGGCTGGATAGAGTGGAAATGTAAGCAAAAATTAGCATAGAAAGTTACTTATTTCTGCCACATTTATATTGGTGGAGTTTCCTGGCACTCAGAGGTTCTCCAGGGTTAGTGTCCATGTTGTTTTGCTGTTGATTTACAAATCCCACAGTGCAACACATTGGTAGAAGAAATCAAGACACCTTGTCAATCTGAGTTGTTAAACAAACAATCGTCCTCAAATATCATCCTACCTTTAAACTGTCTGCATATTCTATGGCAAAAAATGTTTGTTAAATGGCTGGAATATATGCAGATTCCTCATTGATTTGTTCTGTTTATGGGTTTGCATTAATTAGATACAGAAATTCAGACTAAATATAATAGAAAAGTTACATATTAAAATATATGAGGGGGTATTTTTATGAGTAAAGATAACTATTTCAGTTGAGAAACTAGATATTGCAATAAAAATATATCAAGCTTTTTTTGTAATATTTAATTTTAAAAACTGTTAACACTGTGCTTTTCCTTTTTTATATTTTTTGTTCTTTTGATCTAACAGAAGTATTTCTCATAACTGCAGAAGAAATGTATTTGTTCTGCTTTGATGAGTGCCATCAGACATACAAAGTATGTTATTCAGGGGCAGCTTTCTGCACACATTTACTCTCCTATAATTAATATTTACCATATTTTGTCCAATGCAATTGTACGTCAGCATTAGAAGGAAAAAGTCCCTCTTATTTCATTTTTTAGTATGTTTATTTATGCTGTTTATGTGAAGGAGCCATATGGAGGCAATGGGTCCACTTCACACATCCTTGTTCACACTGAAACAACAGTTTTTACAGTTATTGATCCCAGTGAAACAAATTGCTGGGGGGAGCCATGGGATTTCATGAAGTGAAAGCCTGTTCAAAATCTTAATGAGAGCAGAATCTGGTGTTAACCAAATGCAGAAGCCCACATTGTCAGATGCAGTGACAGTCACCATGCTGGAAGTCATTTATCCGAACGCTAATTATATTAGCTATGCATATATTAATTATGTATTATGTTTCTTTTTACATGAAATTGTCTTCACATTGGTAGTAGTTATGAGCATACACGTTGTTTTAATTCCTGTTAATTTGGGGTTTTGTGTAATATCTATCTCTGGCCAGGACAGGAACAAACTACAGCTTTTCTACTCTATGTTTCTAGTCAGAAATCGCATTTAGCTGCTGCTCTATTATCACTATACTATTAAACTATGATTGTTTATCTTCCAAAGTAGGGCTGCATGTGTTTTCAATATGATAAAAAGAAAAATTTTGTAAATTCATGAAAAATTGCAGGCAAGCCCTTCAGTGATTTCAGTTCTGTACCTGGGTAACTTTCTGGTCTCAGAAATTTATATAGAATTTACCACTGGATAACTTCACTGCTTTTCTTTCAAGAAGATGCTTCCTTTGAAATTTACCTCTATCACAAATTTGTGATTTCCCATTGTGGTTTGGAGTAGTCTTAAATACAAACAGAAAGTGGGAATGCTCTTAAAAATCCATCAGCAACTGGGAACTGAGGTGCAAAGCTTAGCACCTCGTTGAGTACATATGTGATGAAACGACATTGTGAAAATCAAGAGTCTTCAACAGAACTTGTATGAAGAGTACAAATTCCAAATATTAAAGATTATAAATTATGAGAAAATCTATAGTGATACATATTGATCCAGACAATAATTATTGTCAAATGTCTTTGGAGAGGCATTAATTTTATTTCAAGACCTTGCTCAGTATGCAATTTATTTTAGTTCAAAAAATTACATGAATGGCAGCATTATTGTAGGGAAAATATTTTTCAAGGAACTGCAAAGTTAGACAAGGAATGACCTTTGTGTTTTGGTGGAGGAAATAAAAAATTAATTTCAACAATAAAATCTTCTGTTTCAAAATTAAGAGCCTGATTTGTGTCCATATTTTTTCAGATTTTTTTTTAATTTTTCTAATTATTCTGCTCTAAAGAAAAAAAATGGAGATGAATTACAATGAAGAATGACGTTTCTTTTTTTCTTTTTTAGATCTAATGTAGATCTAACCTATGTCTAGAAGTGCAACTAGAAGCATATTGATCTGGAAGGGTATAAACTTGGGTGTTTTCTATACTTCCAGTTTGTTTTCATCAGTATTTATGTTCTTTCATTTCTGAGGACTTATAGGTATATCTTGAAGTTTTTCTCCTTTCTTCTATGAGGAAAACATTAAAAACTACAGGTCTCATGCTCTAGATATGAGAATATATTAAAACCAGGAAAATTTTATAATATTTCATTAAAAATCAAAGAATTTTTCCTCTTTCTACTGTTTCTATAAGCACTGATGTTTTGTAAACTTTTTGGAATTTTACTTACTGAAAAAAGTTATTTGAAGGGCCTCTTTGGTTCAGTTTAAATAGCAGCTTTGTTACAGAGTAGAATAATATGTTAAGTCTGGGGTATTTTTTTTTCTTTTTAATTCATGACTGTTTGAGTCGTTGTTTAAAATCCAGTGCTGCTTGCAATGTCATCCAGGAAAGAATGTGACAAACAATTCCCCACTGTTGTGCAGTAAACCTAGGGGGTTTTTTTATATATCTTTAGTACTTGTTGATTTTGCTTTATGTATTTGCCATTTTATTTGCAAATACTTTTGTAGAAACTCAAAATAAATAAATTGTTGTTGATGTTGAGCAAAAATGTATATTTAATAATCTTTATAATTTATGTGCTGTTATATATATATGTATATGTATGTATGTATGTATGTATTTATTTATTTATTTACAGAAAAATCTAAATACATGTAAGCAAACCCTAAAAAGATTATTTCTATTTCTTTATTCTTATACTACTATTAATTTTTCTTTCTTCAGCAATTTTAATTGTGGTGTGAAATCTCCTAATCTGCTGCAGCAGCACTGAAAGATGAAGTATAATGGTACTTTAGCCTTCCATAAAGAATCTTAGTTTGTGCACAGGTTTTTTTAACCTTTATTTTAGATTTTAAGTGTTTTTTTTCCACTGAAGTGGAAAACTGTTTCCACCACAATACATATCTGCACTTTTTTCTGTAGAAGATGAGCAGCCGAGATTAAAATTAAACTGGTGGTAAGATTTTACATGATTAATTGCAGAAGATTAGAGCCCTGATAAACTAATTACCAGAGAAGCTCTTGAGTGTGCTGTTTTGCTATGCAGGCTCTGATAAATAAGAAGTGATTGGAGAGGAATGGTTATGTCAGATTTCACAGTAACTGAGTTTACATTTTTGTGTTATTTTTCAATGCATTCTTTATTAGCTTTTATTGCTCCTTGCCTTATATGTCCATTAATTACTCCTGTGCCCAGTGATTAAGTACTGTCTAAAACTGGGATTGGTTGACACTGGGAAAATATCCAAAACTGATTTTGTGGACATAATTTGCATGTATGCATATGCTTGTGTATGTATACTTACACATATACAAATGCACACACACATGCTTATGTTAATGGGTATGCACAGATGAAACCCTACTCTTCTGGAAGAAATTTCTTCCTTTTAGCATGTAAAAGTATTGAAGAACTTGCTTTTTCAGAATAGATGCCATATCTCCTTTGAAGAGAACAAGCTGATTCCAGTTGTGAAGTAGAAAAGATAGTACTGCAGTGCTGTTTCCGGGGTGTCAGTTTTCCACGTATTTTGGGGGCTGGTGATGTCAAAAACAGAGTGACAAAAACACTGCAAGACCAAATATCTTGGTAATTCCTTGTGTTAATATAGCCATCTCCTGCAAGATACAGATCACAAAAATTAGAATGCATTTCTACATGATAACATAGATATAACATGAGAATAACTCATATGGGTCTTTGACAACAGTGTAGCAAAAGCTGTGAATCTAAACCACCAGATTCTTAAGTCTTCAAGGTGCCCATTTTTCAAAGGGCTTTGTTATGATATGCTGTATATTGGAAAGGAAGAATGACACCTCTCAAGTACTGAGTCCTCCAAAGCTACCTAGACTGAAATCTACCTGACTGTTACACCACATTTATATCTGTGTTTGTGGCCTTAAGTGTATTCAATGCTTTCTTACTTTAATAAGTTCTGTGTTTGTAAACTCATATCTACTTCTAGGTTCAGATTTTAGTAGAGAATTCTAGGATTACCTACCGTGGAGAATATTAAAACTTTTATACACAAAGAGAAATTGCTTTAGAATGCAGTCGTTCAGTCCTACGTGTTTTCCTGGCATCTGAAGCCATTATTAATTGACCTCTGTAGCTTCATTAAAAAGAGATAGAACAACTTTCATTTGTGTGTCAGTACAGATGGTGATAGCCCCAGAACTGTTGCTTCGAGCCAGAGATCACAAGCTGTTTAAAGCAGAGCATATCCCTCGATATACTTCCTACTGATCATGGGCCATTAACAGTACTAAGTTCCGGTGGGAAAGTGGGCTAGTTGAGAACTCTGCTTGGCTGCTTCAGGGCAGAGCCTGTGTTATGCAGTTTACTGCACTAATTATATACTCTTGATGAGCTCATTAGAGGACAATAAAGGAAGATGAAAACAGTTTGCAATATGTGTGGTCAAATTAGCCACACAGAGAAATTACAGTTAGTACTTAAATGCTGTATAGCAAGTGTCCATTTAAAAAAATGTAGACACTCGTGTATGTACACTGTAATGATGCCTAAACTAATTTTCTTTAATGTGTTTATTTTTCAAATTGGGAATTGGATCTGATTAGAATGCAAAGGAAAGATTTAAATGAGGCAGGCAATAGGATATTTATAGCCATGTTCTTCATGGAAGTTTTTAATTATGCAGATCTGGTGGTCCACTTGCAATGTTTTAGGGTTGAAATCTTATCTCCATTTAAGAAAGAGACTATTTTTAAATTAATAGACCACTTAAGACTATTAATTTAAAACTATCAACTTAAGACTATCAGTTTAAGTCTCCATTTAAGACTGTCCTATATGCAGTTGAGTGAAAATAAATTGCATTTAAGTGCAGTTCATGGTAATTTGAAGAAAAAACATTTTAGAGGTTTCTTTCATAAACATTTTCTGTGTACACATAGGTACACTAATTTATATACAAAATATCAGCATGAATGGAAGCTGACCATGGTACTTAACTGCAAAGGATTTTTCTTCTCGGTGTGTGTACAGAAGTTTATATGTGCAATTTATAAACAGGGAAAATACAGTAGAGGTAAACCTATTTTATGGCTGCAACCAAATCAAATCAAGATGGTTCTACAGAAGAAAAATGAGGGACCTTTGTCAAACTGCTTAAAAGTTGATATACTTGCATGTGTCATTATTCCTTGCCCCAAGTCTGTCAAATAATTCAGAATTTTAATCTTTCTGTTAACCTGCTTCATTCTAACAGAAGTTAGTTAGGAAAGGATTGCAGGTGCAACCATACTGGTGGACTTGATTGGGGGAACTACTTTCAGTGAGGATTGGGTACTGAATGGATATAATGAGCATCTGTGGGCCAGCTTACCCAAAATGGAGTGTGCCATTAATGCATTAATTGCTCAAAATTACATTGGCAGGGGCAAACCAAATTCCTGGTGCTTTAACCAATTGAAATTATTTCATGCAAAATTTTCAGCAAAATATGTATGAAATTTCAGCCCCTTTGCAAGTCGAAATTTGTAAATAAGCCTTCATGTGATTTGACCAAAGATTTTATAAATCATTGCTATCCTGAAACTTCTTTTCTATTTGGTTTATTTTAGCTTTTCCACTACAGTTATTTTCTCTGTATTTTGTTTGATCTGCTATAATGAAATTCTCTCAGCATAAGCTAGAAATATCACATACCTGTGGAGTCCAGATGAAGCTGCAAATTTGGTGTCTTTATTGATATAGGCCTGTTTCATTAAGGAAATAACCTGATAGGCCCCCAAAATGCTTATTTCATGCTATTCTTTCTAAACTAATCCAGTGATGTGAAAATTTGGGATGTACCTCTATCAAGAATTCTCATACATTTGTAGATTTTATCTGTCTGACCACTCATTGTGTAGCCATAACATTGAGTTTCACTAAAGTAATGCTTGCACACTTTCTGTTTTTCAAGTAAGCCCTCTCATTTCTTTTCTTCTTAGAAATGAAATTTGACTGACTTTCATGTTAGAAGAGCTAATTCTTTCAAATAAATGTAAAGAAGTACTATTTATCATTTTTATGATACCAAACTGTAAAATAAAAATCTCAGTAGATGCTTTGAGGAGAATTTATTTTCAGAAGTTAAATATATCTTGAGATATAACTGTTGAAGAAAGTAAGCAGTTATATTTTTTTTATTGCCGTGAACACAGAATTATGTCAGTGAGAGAACACTGAATTGTGTGCAGGGTTGAAACTGACTGGATGTTTTAACCCTTTTATAAACAGAGACTTAATCTGGTTTTGGAGGTTTTGTCGTTGTTGCTATTGGGGCTTTTTTTGTCCCATAAATTAAGATTGATTCAAAGTAATTGTCTTTACTTATTATTAGTTCAAATACCTAAATTTTTTCCAAAGCAACAATAATCTGATAGAAAAGCATAGAAAAATAGTCAGAAGTGGAACAATGGGGTATGTAGTCGCAGCTGGATGTGTGCAATGGGAACTAAAACTCCTCATTTGCACGAACAGGTGCAGAAGTCCATTAGTCTTAAGGTCTGGAAAAGTAAATGAATGAACTTTTTCCATTCTATAATGTGCAAAGCATCTCGTTGTGGTCAAAGCTATGTAACAGTAACTGTTAATGCAAACAAAAATGTCACAGAAATCAACCTAAGCAGACTGTGTGTTGTCAGAACCATCACCATGTTGTAACTAATATATAAATTTTTATACACAAGATGTAGATCTAAATCATAATTTCTCTGTTTCCCCTGGGTTTTTTTATATAACCAATCTAAGAATTTTTAAAGCAAAAATAGTATAAAACTACTTTTAAAATGGCTTGTGGACAAAAATGATATAATAAATTTTTGTTAAGTTGCACATTTTTAAGGTAATGCTTACATAGAATATGATAAACTCTTCAATAAAATATATTTTAGTATGTTATTACATACTAAATCATGTTATTACATACAATATCATGTTATTATCATAAAATTATCAACTATTAATTTAAAAACAATATAATCTCCAGTGTATGCACTACTGTAATTTGTCAGGATGCATTGTGACATCTTGTGGAATAGGTTATCAGAAAGTACATTCTAAAAAAAATGTAAGTCCAATTATTTTGTATTACTCAAATCCAAATAGCTGAATTCCATTCTAAGCTGGAAACAATAACTAGGCAAAACTTCCAAGTGTGAAATCACCACTGTTTTTTGCAAAAGGATATTTTTCTAAAACATTTGCAGTTATGGATTATCAAAGAAAATTTGCTCCGTTTTTCTTTGGGATAACTGGACCGTTTCTTCTTTTTCTCTAATTAATCAAAGTTCTTTTAACCTTAAGTGAGTCCTACTGGCTTCCACAAACCAGAAAATTACTGCACAAAAATCTTGAGAGCCTACATCTGTGTGGAGAATGCAATGTCTTTTTTAAAACACCCCATTGTGTTACCAGTAGACTAATTTATTGCCCCTTTTTTTCCCCCTGCACTTGGTGCCTGCTCTGGGTGGCACTGCAGTCCAGAGAATTCTTTCCTGCAGTGGCTGGTTGTAACTGCAAAGTTAGTGGATTTTGTGGGCTTCCTTTACAAGTGCAAGTAGGGGTGTCACCAGAGCAAAAAAGAATAGGGCTACTTCAGACAGGATCTACCTGAGAAAATTGCTAATTTAGACTGCATTACTCCTTAGCACTTGATGTTACTAAATCTCTTCTGTCATTATTCTCATAGCTTTGTTGCCCATCTCTTAGTGTTACTGTTGTTTGAAACTTAGGTCATAATATCCTTCTAAACTCAGCAACTGGAGAACAGTTAGACCCAGGAAGGATTCCCATTGATTTTAACTTTAATGAGAATTGGATCAGTCCGTAAATGAACAATCTGTATAGCCTTTTAATTAACTGAAGTGGCCAAGTTAGTCATCACAACAGAATCACAGGACTATGCGTACAATTGGTGATTCAGTTTGCCTAACTGAAGGTCTACATGTGCTATTAGAGGATATAATTCATGTTATCAAAGTGTAATCTGGACTATTCTCTGAATCAATAATCATTTGAAAAGAAAGAAGATCCTTTTTGCCAGACTGCAAAGAACCACAGGTTCAATAATGAAATGATTGACTATGCACTTCCAACAAAATGTAGTTAAACTGCATTTGCGATGTAAAATTTGCTCTGTACTTGGACAAAAGATTAGAGACTGGAGTTGTATTTACTTAAATTGGAAATTGAAAATAAACTTGAATAAGGAATTAATCTTGGTTTGGTACTGTACCAAAGCCTTTGCCCATATGCTGGAAAATAGGTGCATGAAGCCATTGTCTATCTGGCTGCTACATTTTACTGTTACATTTTACAGTCCAGCTTTTGTATTTTAAGATCTACGCTGTATATCCAAGGTTTAGAAATTCTTTGTCACTTTGAGACCGAGACCACCTGTTCAAAGTTTGCTAGAGTTGTAAATTGCATTAGTTAGGAAAATATGGTTGTCAGTCTTAGCTATTGAATTCAAGTGCTTTATAATGATTTTTGTAACTAGAATAACATTAGTAATAATAATTTAATTATTATTAAATTACTTAAAATAAATTATAGAAAATAAATATTGTCATTATTTTTAGTTTCTACTTCCATGAAGAAACTAAAAATTAGAACAGTGAGAAAATAACAACTCTGAGAGACTGCCTCCTGAGCTGCAGTCAGAGTTTTAAATTCAAACAAATCTCAGCAAATACCTAAAGTAAAATCATCATCTTTTCCTCATCAGGAATTAAAGACACTTCAGAAATCTTTCGTGGTTTTTATAGGTTTCATGCTGATTCACCAAACACCTGAGTTGCTTTGCAATGAACAAAAAGTAAGGTATATAAATAACACTAGCCAACCCATGAGTTTGATTCAGATTCTAAATTCTGTTTGAAGTGCTATAATGTAAGCAGATGATTATGTAGTTACTGCTGTAATTTATAATACATACAGAAATCAATATTTTAGATCTATTGATATCAGTGACTCTAATTGACTCAAAGGTGAATGGAATTAAGCCTAGATCATAAAAGATAGTATGAACCAATATTTATATCATATAAGATGTTGTTAATCTTGTGGAACAAAGTAGTTCAGGTACTGAGAACTTTATGAAAGTCAGTGCTTTTTTTCTTTGTAAGCTATTAGCAAACTTTATTTTGCTAGCTATTTTTGGGGGGGAAATAGAAAACAATTATAAATAAGGGACTAAATTATAAAATTATCAGGGTACTGATTCACCATAACTATTTCCCAAAACCTAGCAAGTATGGATGTGAATTTCTCTTTGAAAACAGAAAGCAGATCTGAACTACAATATCTTTTGACAGTGTTTTTTCAGGTGTTATTCCACTACGTACAACAATATTATTACATTACACAACATAAAAATATTTCTTAGTGCAAGAACTTGAGTTTCAATGTTTTATGTTTTTTGTTTAGAGTTGAACATTCTACATCTTATCTGTGTCAGCAAGGATTTAAATAACTGATATAAACCAGAGCAGAGTAGGAAAATACAAATTAATGCATAAAACCCAGGCTAATCCATAATGTAATGATTAGTTTCATTGTGAAGTAGGAAATGCAGATATAAATCCTGTCAATCTGGGAAGAAACCGTGAGTGTTTCAGTGTGCTTGGTGATTCTCTGCCCTTTTTATAGGTACAGGAGAAGCTGCCACCATGTCCTTGTAATTTCTGAAGTTGAATGTCTAGTCCTCAGTTCAATTTGTTGCATATAGTTTAAAATGTGTAAGATGGAGATAATAATCTTCCCATTTTTTATCTTTTTAAAAGATCCAGATCTGGTTTTTAAGAGATAAGAAGTGAAAGGGAAGTTAAAAAAAAGTAATTTTTTTCGCTCTGAAAGGAAGAATGCAGTTTTAAGATGATTTCAAGTCTTAACATCATTATTTTTTTTTTAATTGCAAGATTATCTTACGTGACCGTGAACATTAAAAAAAAACAAAACAAACACTCACTTCTTTTGTTGTTAAATTAAAAAACAATGGGCTAAAAGCTATGTTAGTCATACTAGTCATCCCTAGCTGAGATTCAGAGCTGTGTATCACTAGGCTTGATGCCAAATTTACACTCAACCTACTTTAGGAGACACATAAACATCCTTGTACATGGTCACACTAGCTGGTCTGAGATGCTGTATGAAATTCAGTATTACATACTAAAATACTCTTTCTCCCATATATTGCTGTTTTTCCTCCAAGCCCTATGTTCCCTGGAGAGGACCTCAGAAAATAAACCACAGGCCTCATTTCTTGAGGAGTTGCTTCCATTCTTTGACAATCCATTTTCTGTTACTGACACATAGGATTAGACACCTGATTTTACATCCCCAAAGTCTATGACCATTGGCCAGAAATTAGAAGTATTTTTATTAAATTCTGTAATCCAAAATTGACTTCATGACATCTACAAATTCTCTTTTGCTCAAAAACTGAAAAGGGAATAAATGTTTTAAATGAGTAAAACCTTTTTTAATTTTTTTTCATGTTCTATGTCTATCTGTCACTTAAATCAGCTGAACTAAGGATTAATCGATTCAAAAATACTCATAATTCTATCCAAGTCAGATTTGTCGGGAAGCTCTCTCAAAGGTATCTTTATGTTACAATTTTATAATATATGATAAAGGATATATGGTAACAGGAAATAAAATTCCATTCAGGGCTGACTTGTGTTCCAGAAAGACTCCATCCTATGCCCTTTTGATGTTTTCAGCCATTTTGTCAGGGGTACTCTAAAATACAGTAGTGTTGAAGAACATAAACTAGTACCTATAGTGTGGTTCGATGCCTTCTCCTGAAAAAGCACATATGCTGTAGGTAACCAAAATAGTTTGTCTTTGCCTATATATGAATCTTTATTTTACTTTGTCATATGTGGTATAGATTCTAAAAGCACACTCTTCATTGGTTTCATTTACTTGTTCAATGGAATGGTAATTCTTATTACCGACTCAAAGTCCAAATAATAAAGTAATTTTTTTCACATCAAACTGACCATGGTGTGTACTTGCAATTAGTTTTTTATTAGTCATCTAATATTAGATAGTGTTAGTCATACTGATACATGTGGTTGTTATGATAGCTTGCATTCCAAACACAATGATCTATAGGGAGTCATAAAATTCAGATGAAGTGTACTAGATCTCCTAACTCACCCCCAGCTAGTGAAGTACCTTGTACAATATGTTGGAGGTATAATTGAGAGTATTAATAAAATATTAATAGCTTTGTTTTTCACTTCTGAAATATAGCATCCATTTATAAATAGGCTATGCATTGATATTACATATTAAATTTCCCCATGTGTTTTGTCTCTTTAAGTAAATAATGAATTTAAAGGTAGATGGGGCTTGTAAGGAAAAAACATAACTGGAGACGTCTAGCTTAAAATGTGAATACCTCCATTACTATAAGGTAATTATAATTGCAAGGAATAAAATTGCTACTGCTATTTTTTTATTGGACCAAAATAAAACTGAGAAATTCTGTACCTATTACTTGAGGTCAGACAAGCTGATTTTTTTTTTTTTACTACTTCCCCAGCATGTTAGCTAATATAAAGTTAGAAAGCTTTGAAAAAGGAAGTTAAAAGTATGAATGTTTTTTGGTCATACTTAATATCGTTTAATTGAAAATATTTAAGCAGAAAAGACATTACAGAATCTAAGTCCTATAGTATGCAGAAAATGCCTGCTTGAGCAATTCAAGAGGCTGTAAATGCTTAAAGAATTTCTACATTAATTAGAAATCCTAAATTACATTGGCATATATATTATTTATAACAAGACTGCTACTGTATCGTCTTTAGTTACTAAAACACAGCTGAGCATTTTGTTATTTGTGTAAACATGAACAATGAAAAGATTGTTTATTCCCAGAACGGGAGAGAAAAGTATTCTAATTACAGTTTGCATTGTTTTGCCTGTGGGTTCCCCAAGAGCCAGTCCCTGATGGGAAGCTGCTGCCTCACATTCAGTGGTGCATGAACTCAGGCTCTTTGTACTGCAATAGGAAAAAAAGTATCTGTGTAGTGCTATTTCTTGACTACTGCATGTAAAAGGTTATTGTACTTGATTCCTCTGCATCTGCACAGAGCTGACACAGAATCTGTCCTTTTTTCTTTCCACTTCTGCATGTAGCTATTGTTAGTTTCTTTCTTCTGTCGCCAAAAGACATAGTGAAAATAGGGTAGAATCAATCTTTACTTTCTCTGGCAATGAAAGAAAAGGTTCCTGAATTTATACATTGATATCTGAATAATTGCATATTATGTAGACTGTTCAGATTATGTAGATGAAGGGGAAAGTTAGTTCATAATCACCTGTTCTTTTGGGCTAACTAGACCAAGTGCCACCTAAAGTTATCTTATTTACAGGTCATACAAATGCATTTTCATTTTTGACAAAGTATTGAAGTCACTTGTGAGTATATAATAAACCCCCCTCATACTGAAGTTATCTTGTAAACTATTCTCTGAATAATTAAATCATATGGAAAAATGTCAGAAGACAAAATAAAATGTATTTATTCCCGCCATATCTTCCCACAGCGTGACATGTCGTGTGAAAACAACATTAAGCATTTTATGCCATCTGTGCTGGTTGGGGATACATTTACAAGCATGTCAATGTGGAATATTCCTTTTCAAGTTAGACACAGTCAGCTTATAGCAATAAGCACCTAAATAGAGTGATCTACAAAAGCAGGCAGCCATCAATATTTGGCTCACTTTCATCCACTCCTTGAGTATTGTTTTGTCTTTGGGAGATGGAGCTTGTTCATCGTGCTGTCATTCACAGCTTTATACAAATAAAATGATACTAATAAATGTTGTTTCTGTAGTGAATAGATTTTTATGAGATAAATTCTGAATATTATATATTAACATTTAAATAAAACATTAGTGTTCCTTAAAAAGGATGCTTAATAATTTTTATAATATTTTTCAAACTTTTGCTATAATATATACCATAATTTATTTTATGTATTATTATTATAAATACTATATAAGATATATACTGGTTATTTTTGTAACATTATTAAATACTAATAAAATGCAGGAACACATTCAGAAAAATGCCATCATTTCCCAAGGAATGTACATAAAACATTTAGTAGACATAAGAATGTTCTAGTTGAACATTACTGACTGTCATTGTATACCCGATCTCCATAAGTGCTCTGTAGAATCAAAGACTATATTGTTTCAGTGCACATGTTGTGTAAATTGCATCTTTCAAGTCACTTTCTCAAACAAGCTAGTGTGTATTTGAGACTTGTTACGTGCAATTATTACCAATGAAATCCCAATAATTTGAAGTCTGCATTTTTTCCTGAATTTTCAACAGTTAACAAATAGTTTAAAAAAATAAAAATTGCAGATCAAAATGCCTTGATTCTCTACTTCATCCAAGTAGGGCTTTCATGCCTTTGGCAAAGGACCTGCTAAAAAGTAATTTGAAGCTCCCTCGCTCAGGAGGTCCATCTTCAGCATAAGGTCTATCCACAGAGAACAGAGGATGAGTCTGCTTGAATGAATTTATTTTTGTCATCCTACAGAGTCCCAGCATCAACTGGTAGGACTATCCCCTTTCATTGTGGAGATTCTTTTCTCACCTACCCTGTTCATTGTGCAAGAAATCTCCTTTATTAATTAGATACAATCAGTTAGATATAATTTTTCACTTAATCATCATTAAGTATTTGGCTTTTAATCTCAACACTTTGCTAGTGTAAAGTATACTGCATAATCTCACAGTAAAGATTCAAGTTTCCATAGAACAATAGAAAAGAGTCAGAAGGCTGCTGTGTATCACGGGAAGAATGTATGCATGTTGATTGTTGAGAAATGCTCTTTGCCTTTCATGGCATTAATCAATTGTTTCTTGTTCCAGAATGCCTATTACCTATTTGCATTATTCGTGTAATACCTTCTTAAAGAACATTCAACTTTGAAACATTTAGAATGCAAAATCTTGGACATTTAGGAGTAGTCAGTCTTCTGAGGAGAAAAAAGTAAACAGTTAACCAAACAGGACACATTGATTATTCTACTTTAAATGAATTTATCATTCAAATTTGGTCTTTCGTCTTTTTTTTTTTTTTTTTTTAGTTAAACGTGTCTAAAAAAAGTTTAGGGTGCTTAGTAGCTCTGTTATTTTGTCTTGGTGATGGACTCTCAGCATATATATACTGTGCACACTGTGTATAATATATGTGCTAATGTCTGAATAAGAACATTTACAAATGAATTATGAACAGTTCCATCTGGTGGAATGAGCTGTCAAAGTGACTTTTTTTAATTAGACTTGAAAGAAATTGCAAGAAATTATGATAGGCACTGTTTGCAGAGACCGACCTCTTTTAATGAAGTGCCTGATAAACTTGAAGGAAATTATATTTTCAGATATTCAAACTTCATGTTCACTTCAGAAATTTTTGAAAATGTATTTGTTGTTCTACACTGATTGAAAGTTTAGGTATTTCTCATTCACTGTATTTCATAAAGATTGGTAATTAGAATGACCATGAAATATTTCTTCTTCCCAAGAAACAGCCTAATATATGCGGTTTTGCACATATTTTGTATAAACAGTCTTTGCACATGGCCAATCTGCCCCTCAGGAATAACCTTAAAATCTACCTTTTAGATCTTTATATTAGCTTATTTCAAGAAAATGTCATGTTTCTTCTGCAGCCCTGTGAGCCTTCTATGAGCAAAATTATCAGCCTACTACATTCCAAGTGGTGACAGTACCATGCTGCTGTTCTCTGTTGTTTGCAGATTGTTCAATAGAATAGAGCATATTCCAGACAGATTTAATCTCAAAATATGCAGTGCTAATTGTGAAAAAGGCAGGAGGAAGATAAAATCAGTGGCAACAAGATAAACTCCTGGTAGATCTCAGTCAGCAGTTTTCTTTGAACACAGACACAAATAGACAGTAAGCTTTGTAAACGTGGTAAAAATTGGAAATGTGCATCATATATCAAAGGAAGAGGCATATTGGCCAAAATGTGTTTTGATCTGAAATAGCATTACACAATTACCTTGTGCTCCTTTATTTAGCAGTTGTAATAATGGTCCCTGGAGATCAAACATGCTTTGTTCATGAAGATAAGTATCAGATTAGACAATTAAAAGCAATGTAGGCAAGGTATAAAAAAATACATGTCTAGTTAAACTATCTTCTTAGTTGTAAAAGACCTTAATTTCTTCTCTATACTATAAAGTCTCTAGGTAAATACTGTCCATATCCAAACAGCTAATAGAAAATGGGTTGGTTCAGCTTTTAGCTTTGTAATAGCATGGAGAGGATAGTTTACAGCAATACAAATTATATACAATAGGAGGAGTATCAAACACAGAAACTTACTTAATCAGAAGCATTGATGCCTTTTATTTTTTTTCTGTACTGCTGGTTACATGCAGGAAGAGAAAATAATTTTCATCCTTGTAGAGTAAGTCTTGTATTCCTTAGTAACATCTGTCTTTCTCCCACATTAATGTTTTTTAGATTGAAGGAAGCATTTGCACTTCTGAGTCACCAGTCAGTGGTGACAGTATGCTCATGCCTCAGGATATTGAGTCCGATGGTTTCATGTGTATTAGTCATCTCATTTGCAAGATTCTGAACATGTCCTCTTCAGGCTTACCTTAACACACAGATTTTTTGCAGATAACTGGTTTCACAGACTTTCAGAAACCATATAGCGAAAAAATAAATGCAATGATGTGAGAACCTGTACTTGACAGTATATGAAAAGTAATTTTAAAAACTTGTTTTCTTTTTCAATTTTGGAGAGCACATCCTTTCATTTCCTTGGAAAATAAACTTGTCCACTTTCAGCTTTAATTACATATGCCTATTTACTTTTAAACTCTTAATTTGAACTCTTGAGTATTGAAATTAGCATAGGTTTTGCTATTGACTTCAGTGATGCTCAGTTTTCACATTTCTCTGTGCCAAATCTTGTTCGTGATGCAAACAGATGACATTTGCTATAGGATCTGGCCTTCTGCAAATATTGTAGTTAGTTAGTTAGTTAGTTAGTTAGTTATTGAAACAACAGGAATGTCCAGATGTTGTAAGGCAGAAAGATCTCACATTTTCGTGTGAAGGAAATGTGATTAGAGAATTTATTTACTATTTTCTGCTATAAGGAGTTTTCTAACATGTTAGCATGACATGCAATTTAAGGGTACATATATGTGAAAATGATGGCATATTATTATGATGGCGTAAATATATTTTGAAGCTTCTTTAATAGCTTGCTTTCTGCAGAGTTTTTTCAATGGCAAAAGAAGTTACAAACACAAGAACTAGGCCACAGAATTCTACTACCCAGAAAAAAATAGTAGAGAAACTGAGTTGTTTTGATTCAGTTCTGAAAGCTGATAAACCAGTTCTACATGTGGAATTACAGGTCTAGAAACTTAGTTTTAGCTGATATACCTTAAGGGCTGCCTGGCCACTCAAGAAATTTCACCAAAACCTTGCACTGAAAAGAATGCTGTAATATCAAATAAAAACTTCATTCCATTCAAAGAACATGGTATGTGACACATTCTCTTAATTTTCTTTCTACTACACAGCTTACAAATGAATCACTAAGAATAAAAGTGCAGGGAATCACATGTTCTTCATTATTGATTTAGTTATCAAATGTTTTGAGTGTGTATTCTTAAATTAACATAAAATAGATTATGTTATCTTGATTGAAATTAAAATATAACTAATCCAATGTATTCTGATAATTCTTCAATATTATGGGAGCTTAGTTCTTTAACATTGCTTTGCTGTGTTAGATCATTAATTAAAGTGAGTTTTTACTAGAAATTTCATTGTGAAAAGTTTTCTTTGACAATGTTTTATTATATTCTTCTTGAACTCTGGCCTCTGTAAAATAAAACCTCTCCATCATTTGAATTTAACCACAAATATTAAGCAAAAGACATAACCAATGACCAAATTTGCATTCTAGTTGTGCTGTGATTGTTACAACTACAGAAGACATGCTGATATGTGTTAAGGTTGCTGATACCAAGCTCTAAATACAGACAGTAAAAACCCAGAGCATCATGACTCTGATTCTTTCACCAGTTTAGGAGTCATGAACTTGTAACATATTTGCACACATAAGTTCAAGTGAAAAAATTTACCAAAAAGTCTTTCTTGTGATGGCAAGTATATACATGCATGGGTGTGTTTTAGGATGCCTGTGTGTATATGTGTCTCTCTGTATATACACATCACCTATCATACAGCACTTTAGAGCATCAGGGACCAGGCTGAGGGCAAGTGAAACATCTGACAAGTAGCAAAGGGGGCTGGAATATGTGACACTGGTGGGAGTAAGGGTAAAGCAAGTATTTTGCCATAAATGAAAGCTAATTCGGTAAATTTTTGTTTTCTCACAAGTTTTAAGATAAGTGAGGAGAAATATTGATAAAGGGTATAGAAATACTTCATGTTGCTAATTAATCATTCAGCTTTTCTGGAATATTATAATCGATATTCACATATATTGTAAATAACATATTTATGAAATTTTAAATACTTAAAGCAAGAGAAACACAATGTAGCATATTATGCCACAGTTTTGTCCTGTAGTATTTAATCAGTCTTTTTAAAAAACCTTCTAATTTTGAATCTTTTCATTGAGTCATAGAAAACATTCACAAATATTTAATCTAATAATAATTAGTAGAGTTAGGGAAGAAAATGTATATTTTTTACCTATTAAAAAGCAACAGAATTAGTCTTAGCCACATTTTTAATGCATCTGTTACTATAGATTTACAACTAGCATATCCAAAATAATACAAATTATTCTAATTCCATGGCAAGATGGCTTTGACAAATGAAAAATAGAATAAGCAGAAGAGATAAACTACCAATTAATATAAGACTGTTATAACAGGCCATTTAATGATTCATGTTTACATGGTTTACATGGATCTTTCAAATGATTTGTTTTGACAATGTATGACAGTGAAATGTAATACATGTAATTAATCAGTATATTAAGTGTATTAGGGAGAGCCTCAGAAGCAGATATCAAAATGCACTCATTTCTGGGAAGATTCCAATGGCTCCAAGTGAAGGGATGTCACAGAGGGAATTATTTTCCGGCTTTGTCTTCATCTATGGTGTGACTGATTACACAACTAATGTAACAAAACCTTTGCGGGTAAGAATGTTGGATATGAAAAAATTAAAACAAATCAAAAGCTCCCTTAATCACTATATAGTAGAGAAATTTATTTGTTTTAACATAGGTAGGTGCAGTGTAGTAAACTTGGAAACAAAAGTCATTGAAAATCACTGCCTCAACAGGAATTCTCAGTGCTGTGTATGGTCAAATGGGATAGCACAAGGTTTAAAAGAGAAGGACTATCAAGTAGAAATAGAACATGTCTGTGCACATCTCATTAAAATTATTGTGGTAGTGCTGTGTTTAAATCTGATATTCACACTTCAAGGAGAACACGAAATATTGGAGAGATTTCAAAGAATTAGAAAAAAGATGTCCTGAAACATGGAATTTACAGTTTTCAGTTTAGTCCTTTATACACTGCAGAAGCTACTGAGGAAGAACTTAGTCATTTGACATAGATAGCTACTCATGACAAAAAAATTATATAAGCTCTTGGTAGTTCTTAATTTTACCAACAGAGGATAATACAGTTTGCAAAGACTAAAAGTTACTAGCTTCCAACTCAAAGTTCCAATTGCAAGTGTAGTTATTATGTCTTGGAACAATTTATGTATCATATTCAGGATTTTACAATGGCCTTTAAGATAGGACTGGCTAGATTTATTAAAGAGATATTTTAATCCAGTTCTTAGGGGAGGAAATTGTCATGTATTTATAGCCTTGGATTCTATGGCTATGTCTCTATTAGCAAATAAAATATCCTGACCCTGTTCTCTGGTGGCTCAGCGTTTGTGCTTGGAAGCCTGCTAATAATTAAACAGTCGGGAAGAATTGGACCAGTGCTTGGCCATGCTCTAGCTCTGTTTGTTTCATTAATGCAGTTGCAAACTGCACTTTCTTTTTTTTTTTTTTTTTGCTGTGGGAGGGGTGCACCAAATACCCTGAAATAACCTAGACTCATATTTCTCAGCTTTCTTGAACTGCATCACAAAATTTGTAGTTATTATATTCAACGAGATGAAAGGAGCCTATTTTTGCTAATGATCTGCTCCCCAAAACCTTAGCAAACAACAAACTTCCTGAAGTATCAATGCTTAGTAAGTTCTATGGCAACTAAGCAATAAGAACGATCTGCTTTGCCGCAAATTTGAACAGAGGTTTTGAGGCTTCAGAAGAGTGAATTATATTTTATCTCAGTATTCAAAGGAACCTTCTATAAAAAAAACAGCCAGCCATTGCACAATAACTTTGAAATCAGGAGAACACACTGGCAAGACTGGTAGCACTGAGGCCGTGGAATGGCTGAATGTCAGGAGATATATAGATTTCAATGCCAAAGAGATAAGCAAACCATCAGCACTGATGTTGATGCCCGATAATGTGTGTTTGAATAAAACGTGCCTCTTATTGAAAAAAGGAGAGCTCAAAGGTTGACTGAATTTTAACTTCCACAAAAGCACCCACACATTATTTGAAGCCCTGTTTGATTTGCATTTCTTCTAGTAGCCAGATGTTCTTATTTTTGAAGTTGTATGTCTAATCTCAATTGAATTTTCAATTTGCATTTAAATTTTGACTTGGTGCTCAGTATTTTGTTTGAGTGATATCGCTCTTCATAGGATCAAAGAAATTTTTAGTAGATAGTATTTTCTTCCCATGAAAATACTTTTGTACTGTTACTTTTTTACAAGTAACTTTTCAGTCTTCTTTCTAAATACCTGAAACAGTTTGAAAGTGTTGCACTTTGGAACACGCACAACTGTGTGGTGTTTTCTCAGACCTTGTGATTCTTTGCTATACCTCTGCCAGTTTTGCACCCTTTTTTTTAGCAAGACACAGGATCAATACATGTATGCAAGAACTAGCCTCACCAAGACTATAAAAATTCCTTCTGCTTCTGTCACTGCACATTTTTAGTGCCCCATAAATAAGTACTTGCTTCTTTGCAGTTGGAGATCTACATTGTCCATAAAGCCAAAGGTACAAGGCTTTACAAAGAACTTAAATATTTTTAGGGAAAATTTCATTAACAAAAGAAAAATCCATATAGAAGAATGAATGAAAGAAGAAGATAGAGCAGGAAACAGGAAAAAGCTATGTCTGTAACTGAGATACGAGACAGAACAGAAAAATGCTGGAATGAACAGAATCAGAACAAAGGTAGATTGATTAATAGTAACTAATAATCTGATGTTATCAGTGTCTAGAGATCCTTCTTCATGCTGATTGACACCTTCCTGCAGAATGTTTCAAGCATAGGGAAAGAAGAAATTGCCATATCCAGGCCTTATGTCCCATGAAGTCAAGCGGTCTCCTCTATAGAGTTTTGTAGATCCCTGGACTCCCTGGTCCCCACAGTGCAAATATGCTGCAAAGGAATAGTCCTTACTCAAAACACCTCACAATCTAGAGGACAACTCTACCATTAAAAGGGGAAGAAAACAATGGACAGGGGAAGCACAAGAGAACATCAAACCAGTATAAAACCAGTATGTTTTCATCAGTATGAAAACAGCAGTCAGGAAAACAGCCACTAGCAGTGGTGTATATGAGGTTTTAATGGTTTTTTGTCATCATGGCAAAGGATTTTAGATAGGGATTTGAAGGTGGACAGTGAATGTGGCTCTGTGGACATTTAGAGTGCTCCTAGTTTGGGTAATGGCAAAGTGTAGCACATATTTGTACACGTTCTGACAATTTATTTTTAGAGACGAAAATGATTACTTTAAGTCTGGACCTATGTATTCTTTCTTAAATTAATTGGCATCATTAAAACAAGACATGAATTGTGTTTTTGCATTTGAATCTTTGTATTAAAATCTAGTTTGTTAAGGAATCAATTTTAAATAATGTATAGTTCTAGGAAATACTTTCAATTTTGTATTCAGCAGAATATATAAAATCTTAGAAGACTAACATTGGAAGGTATAGCTTCCTTGTATGTGGTTGGTGTTCCACAGGAGCCCAAGCTAATCTATGTCCTGTTTCCTCTTTTTCTCTCACCAGTAGTTGTACATTCCTTCCCATTCTCTTGGGCCTGGTCCAATATTTGCTTTATCCTGCAGTTTTTCCTACTGGTGAATATGATCTGACAAAAAGATTGTGATTTGCCATGAAGCTAGCATGGTGAAATGGCCTGATATAGTATGAGATGATCAAGTCAGAGTGGAAAGAATGAAGATGGTGGGAATAAAGAGTGAATTGGGAAGAACAGATAAAGCCAGAGATAACAAGATGTCAAGAGACATTATTAAAATGGCAAAGTCTCTGTCATGAGCTACAAACCACAGTCTGAATGAATAACAAGAAGGCAAAGAAACTGGAGAATTTCATTGGCTAAATTCCTTCACTGAATCAGAAGCAAGCAATACCCCCCTACGGTATTGAGGGCACCCTTTACTTCCAAATACATTTAGCGTCCTGTGAGGCTGAAGAGCGGCTGTGCTCACCTCTAGGTGTTCATAGCAGAAATTGTCCAGCTTAAAAGCTTAGCCAAATTTTCATTCTGGAGATGCTAGTGATAATAATTGCTATTCATGGCCTTTATTGTATTTTTCAGTAATAGATATCAGAGCTGTTTTATCACACTTTACTGTGATGTTGTGGTGATTGTAGTTAATCCTCTGACAATATTATGGTATTTCACTGTGTGATCTGTAACTGTTTTGAAAAGGTAATATTGACCTACTTAAATATGAGAAATTGAGTCTCTGATATAAATATACCTGCCTATTGACTGTGTCAAGAATCCATCTCTCATTGTATACTCCAACCACTAAAGTAGTTTGTTTCTGTTATACATGCCACCCTTAATTTCTCTGAAAGTACAATAGGTACAATATAGAGTAATTTTGTTTCATAATATTCTAAAATAATACATCCTTTGCTTGTGGGTGGTTTTTACAGTTTACTGCAGAAATACCTGTTCTGTGGTGCCAAGAGAGTCTGAAAATCCTGTAATTATTTAGAATGGCATTGTTTAGTAAGTTTAATAGGATGATAATGTTTATGATAGATCAGCAACTTTTTTCATTCATCATTTAAAACTGAATTTAGCTAAGTACTTTTATGTAAAAGCTGAATTACATATGATTTTGGTTTTCCTTATTTACAGGCTCTATATTTCAGTACCTCACAAATGGAAACCACACAGTTTAGAAAGGTGGAATTTTTTTGGTTTTTAAAAATGAAAATCTATAGATTTAATTACAACATGTTTACCTCAGTTTAGTCAAAATACATATTAGGAATTCTATCGATTTCCTATTTTTCTGCTGTGTTGTATATCTAAACCCAACCAAATGTACTGTCAGACTAATTTTGATAGGGCATGTACCACGGCAGATAATTACTTCACTTTGCTTAATGTATTAGAAATCCATAAACAGACATTTGTTTTATGTGAAAAGCAGGCAGCCTATTAGAGGTCAGGAACAAATAACAGAGGAATGCTCAGTGACAAATACAGACTAAAGAACAAAAGCTAATAATTCAGAAAATTTATGAGCTGATTATTCATTACGCTGCAGTTGCATGTACTGTACCAGAATTTCTTCTCAGCTGAGTTTGGTTGTAAATCAGAGTTTCATAATATTGTTTTCCTCTACTTTTATTTTTCACATACTTTGTATGTTAATACTTTTTGCAAGAAAATGTTATTTGTCCTGTATGTTATTTCTGTGGCATAAAACCACCAACAAAACTGAGTTTAGAGTCTAATTCACATTTTAGTGTCTATATGATCAGCATCTGGCACTATAGAAAAGATCTTTCTGGGCTAAACTGTAGAAACCACCCAAGATATATATTCCTTCCAGTGCTACATGCAAGTAGTAAGAGACATTTACAAAAACTAGCACACATTGTCATTCTAAGATGTTAAGCACAGCTAGGTTGGCAGGTCAGTGATTGTATCTTGTGATATCAAGTACTTATTTCTAAATCCTAAACTTGCCAGCAGTAGAACATCTGAAAATCTGAAGCAATACTATTTTCGTCCTGCTAAGTTGTTACCTGTACATCAGGAAATTCTGTGAATCACCTGAAGACAGATAGCATGAAATCTGATTTTCTAGGGCTGTCCAACTCCAAGAGGACCCAGTGACATCCATGCATATCTGACTTCTTAAAATTGCTGGGGTAAAGACAAAAGAAGGAAGCATAGCACAGCCAGTGGTTCACACACTAAATATCTGAAAGAATAGCCACTGTATTTTTTTCTGAGAAATCAATATCCCAAGTGGCTTGGTGACAGAAGAATATAGTAGTTACTTTGCAAAAAAATGCACCTCTCTGCAGAATTATCAGGTAGATGTGCAGTGTTAATATAAGTTAGAGAGCCACCTAAAAATATTGATCAAGATATTTGGCAATGTCACTCTGGCATCTTCCAGTGCTAGCAGACTGAGGGAACCATCTAGAAGAGCCTTTCCTCTGTTCTTTCCAATTTTTGTATATTGCATCAACCTGCTTTCAGTGCTGCATCGTGCTTCAGTAATAGAAGGGCGTTCATAGGCCATTATCAACCAAGTCCATTTGCCATCAAACATTCTTCCCATCTTTTGTCTCTCCATTAACTTTCCCTCAGTGCATCAGCCCACCAGTCCACTTTTACAGCTGGAAAGCATACGATATCTATAGTAACCATAACTTGATACGTTGCTTAAACTACATATTTCATAATGAATAAATCGTTTAATTAAGCATAATAAAAGTCTATTCAGGCAGAGAAGGGGAAAATGTACTTCTATAGACTCTACAGACTTGATCCTGTCAGAATGCCGGTGTGTTCTCAAGACCTGAATTTCCAAAGCTTTGCTTTTGGAACATGGGCCCTATACCTCCGATATTTCTTTTAAGGATAATAGTTTGACTCAAAATTTGAACTTCTCTCCAAAAAAAAAAAAAAAGGGAAGGGAAGGAAGGAAAACTTCCTAAATCACAGCCAAAAGCTTAGGCAGCATGAGCTGTTTTTGTTAAATATTAGAATCATCCTTTTGTGCAGAAGTGTATTTGACTAATGGATCAAGCATAATATTTAGTCCCAGAAAGCAGTAGCAACTTTTAACCTTTTTTTTTTTCCATTATAATTTCTAAAATTCAAGGCCTGAAAAATTTACCCCTAAATTTAAGACCCTACATCACTCTTCTAGATGACAGATTTCCTCTCTTTATGTAATCTACCAGATATGGGTTAGCCTGGATATTTGATGAAGATCCTCTCATTCTTCATTTATCGATTACTGTTTCCAGTAAGTTACCTTGTCTGTGGAATGCTCCCTTTATGTTGATCCAAAGTAGCTTTATTCTCAGCATTACAAAATGCTGCAAAGATACCCTTTGGGATAAATCTGGGATTAATTTATATGGTGACAGTAAAGTCTTAGTAATACTTTACTTCTCAAAAGTAACTGGAGTAATTGTGGGAGTTTGAGGTCCAAAAAGCCTGCTGGTTTCATTATATAGTTTAATTTCTGAAGGATACTAAGGAACTGACAATTTAAACATATATCAGATCCAACTTGGTATTTTGGGTAGAAGTTTGCACTTTGTTTAGAAGTTCTGTTATCTGCAACAATATACTTTAAAAATAAAAGAACATTATTAAAAGAAAATTATATTCTTTTTAAAAATGCATCCAAGAAAACCCATGTATTATTTGCCACCTTCTCAAGATCTCTAGCATTTAAGGCTATAATTACTATCTGAAAATGCAAGAAATGTTGCTCTCACTTTCTGTCAGCAGATGATCATCTTTCCTGTACTTGCTGAAGAGAAGGAAATAGCATATTCTATGTTTGTGACTTAATGCTCTTCAAATTCTATCAGTTTCTTATGAAAAGGCATTTCAAAATTATTTACATTTAATTTATGAATAAGTTTTTGTTTATACTGGATATAAATTGTCTTATACTTGCATTTACATCATAACAATTGAAGTGTAAAACACACTAGCAAAGAAATATTTCTTTACCTTATGATATTCTCTCTTTCAACGAAACCTCCTATATTTTCATCTGAGTTTCTGAAGTTCCCAAGTTCCATTGCAGATTGCTTGTTAAAAGTTTACATTGCCTTTCAATACTTAGCAAATCTGAATCAAGACTAACAGGGTAGCTGTGAAAAAAAACAGCTTTGAAAAGAATTCCACAAAGAAGTAAAAGCACTAAAATGAGAATTTTTGTGTGATATGTTAACAATCCGAGTAAAAGTTAAATGAAAAAAAGTATATTCACTTAAAATCAGGCTTTGGATGACATGTACTTTGGATCAGGTATTTGTTTGGAAATTTTACTTTTTTCTACCTTTTCTATTCTGAGCAATTGTTTTCCTCACTGAACCTGTCTATAAGATGAATAGAAGTTGTCACAGTACACAAAGACATTCAGGCTCAAAAAGCAAAAATGTTTATCCCATGTTTTTCTTCTTTGACAGTGTACATGCTTTGTAGAACAGGAAAACTATTCGTTACAATGAAACTTATTCTAAGGATATCTTTCCTGTTGTTACCAAACAAATATTTGTTCATCTTCAGAAGCTACCTAACATTTAACATACTGTGGCTGAACTTCATCTGTATCTTCCACGTACAGTTTCAGGTTTTCTGAAAGAAAGAAAACATAATACATTTTCCCAAATTAATTCAGTAGCTACCCCATACTTATTATGAAGTCATGAGTTGATAGGGGAATTTCAGGACAAGATTGCTGGATTAGGATTGCTGTATAGTTTTTCATCATGGACATTAGAAGAAATTGTTACTTGGAGTGTCATATGCTGTCTGATTGCCTATGTTCATTAGTGGGAGGTCAGAGACTTGCCTTCTCAGTCAGACAGCACAGCACTTGCAGCTGTCTGAAGAGAAGTGCTGTGCGTTAGAACATGTTAGAATAGTGGGGGTACTGTTTGTCAGACCAGGTGCAAGAACAGAAAAAAAATCCATGCTATGCCAGAAAGAGGAGGAGGGTAGACAGAAGAGAAAAAGCACAAGGAAAGAACAAAAACATTCCTTCTGCTAAATACTAAACTATAGTCATTGGAAAGAATACAAGAGGTTATTCCAGCTCGATTGTTGACTAAACTGTATGTTCTTCCTACAGATAGTTCCTAAAAAAGAACCATTCTTTGTTTTCCTATGTACAGACACAGTATCTCTTGTTTATTACTATAATCATAGCAGGCGTAGTTTAAAATGTGGGACTATGAGATAGGCTGGGTTTCTCTTTCTGGTTTGTCAGACACTAAAACCATATTCCTTGTTTATTACAGCTTCTTTGTGATTTATTAACAAAATTTCTGGTTTTAAGTTAATTTCTTAAACTTTGCTTCTACTAGCCTGATCTGTTTCATAAACATTGGATTATATCCTTTCATGCCTTGTATTTAGGCCATATGGTTTTTGTCCACCATCATTTATTTTTTTACAGATGAAAAAGTTCTCCCAAAATTCATATAGAATATCTCTAAGCTCTTGGTGTCTGCTTTGTTGAAACACTTTGTCAAGCTTTGGACAGGTGCAGACATCTGTGGCTTTATAAAGCTCATGGCTGTCACAGGATTAGCTGTTGTGGAGAGCATCTCAAACTCTCTTAGCTCCTGGAGTCTCAATTTACTGATTCTGCTAGACTACCCACTACCCTCTAGCTCAAGCATGTGTACAGAAATCCAAGACATGAATGCATCATTAGGAATTGAAGGCAGTTGAAGGCTTACCTATGAAGGAATCATTCTGACTCCTTTGGAAAAGATCACATAGTGCAGTTTTTTCTTTCCTTGTATTTTGCCTAACAGCTGCTATACATCTGTGGCTCAGTGCATCAATGTATACCAGTGTTTAAATGCAGAAGCACATTGAAATAATACACACAGTGTTTGATTGTCAGTGAAAACTCTACTTACACTTAAGAATATGCATGATCTTGAAAGCATTTTATTGCAGGATGGAAGACTACATTCTGACTTTATTAATGCCTTGGAAAAAAAATTCTTTCTATTGTTCTCTGTCAGCAATCCTCATGTTCGCTGACTCCATTAGTAGGATTATGATCAGGTTACTATTCAGTACAGCACTGGAATGTGTTGCTTTCTTTTGTGCTGAAGTACAAAAGCTCTTGTCAATTTTTTTTTAAATTGTGGGCTAAGCAATTTTGCTTTGCAGTTGTCAGAAAAGTGAATGTGTGGCAGAGCTCTTCTTGACACCTGATTATCTAGATATTTGCCAGTAGCCTCAGCAGTAGGTCTTTATGGTTTTGTGTTCATTTGAATTAAGGAGAAAAGAACCATAGAGGTGATTATTTTTAGTTTGTTTTGGGTTGTTTTGTTTTTTTTAAATTCGCCTATCTTTCAACATTGCCCTTTAGAACATCAGATGACTTTTGCAACTTAAGAACTTTGACAAAATTACATCAAAAGAGCAGGTAACTAATGCTGTGCCACTGCAGCTAGGAATAAAGTGTTATACTTGTTTTATGTAAACCAAGAGAGAGATTTCAGTGAAAATAGTTCAAAACAGGTGAGAGTTCAGTTCATCCTTTCAAGTAGCTCCTCTTAGATACACTGGAGAAGAAAATCTTTAAAGAGTATATCTGATCTCTCAGCTTAAATCAATTGGCCCAGCCCACAGACACAGTTTTGTAGCCTACTCTCTATTAAGTGTATTGTGTGGTTAAAATGGTCTCTTTTCAGGAATTTCTCATATTTAGGAACTATAGGTTTTCAGCTCACTAAAACTTCTTTTGTTATTTTAATAGACCTATTAACTCTTTTATAACTAGAAAGACTAAGAACATTATCATCCAGCAAGTGTCCTGAGCTTCAAGTACAGTTTTATTATTCATTTACAAGGGAGCAAAAGCAAGGCCGAATTAGCTGTGTAGCAGACAAAGATGCATAGACACAGGAGAGTACCATGGATGAACAGAAAAAAAAAAAAAAAAAAAAAAGGCAGAGCTCAAAAGGAGACAGGAAGAGAACACAAGAAGGCTTGTTATAACTTTCTGTGAGGTCTGGTTTCTGAGCTTCAGACTGGAGAGATTTAAAGACAGTGTACCTGAGGAAAGCAACACAGCTTTTAATCATTTCTAGTATGAAGCTCATACCTGTGGCATCATAGCAACAAAATGATGCTCAGTTCCATCCATCATGCCTTATGAGCTTCAAAATAAAAAGGTATTAACTTTGAACTACAGATGGCAAGATCACAAGCTAAACTGTGTTCATATGTCAAACACGTGTGTGCTTGTGCATGTTGGCAGCAATGGGGCTCCATGACTGGTACCAAAGAAATGCATTCCATATATGCAGTTCAAGATCCACTGATAAGAGCAGGGCTCAGCAGCAAGTTCCAGTCACCAGCGTAGATTTCTCAAAATAAAAAAGAAGAAAACAAGAGGAATCAAGATCTAATTTTGGTATGAATTTTTAAGCATAACAGACTATGTCTTTCCAATATGAATGAATTAAATATAAATGTATGTCCATCTTTTTCTTTAAAGCTCATCCTTTAAATTTTTTCCCCTTTTCTTTGTTTTCTTGAAATTTGTCTTGGCCTTGGGTTTTTTTGTGCCCTCAGTGATTATCTCCATATCTTAAATAAAAACTTACTGTAAATCCATAGCTCATACTGAACAGGAAGTCTTCACTGTAAGCCAAATCATTTCACAATATACAGAATGAACAGATGAAAAAGAGTCTTGAAAACTTAAGTAGTATTAAGCATGCAGGCATGGGCAGAGCTTTTAAAGACTTAAGTACCTTATTACACTAAAACAAGTTTTAAGCCCATGAAACTAATTGATTTATACAACATAACATCCAAATACAGAAATGGTCAATAGAGTTTAGAGAAAAGAAACAGACCATGGCTAGCTCAAAACTTTAGGGTTTCTGTGAGTATGACATCATCTTTGTATTTCCAGCCATCTTAGTACTTATTTTGGGACAATTATTATACCTTTTTAGGCTTACATTTGAGAAATATACTCTCAACTTTATCTCAGTCTGAGTGAAGGGTTATTTTCAGCTGTTATGAGGGAATATTTATTTGCTCTTGTATTTCCATAGATCTCTCCTTTGGTTAGTTCTGTTATCCAACAGGAGCAATAGCATTTTCCAAATTTTTAGTGACTACCGAGTGATGTTTCAACATTGAAACTGGCACTTCATTGAGCAAGTGAAGAAACAAATTTGTGTAGTTCAAGAACTACAGTTGTAGCCAGACACCTATCTCAGTCTGATTCTCAGAAGTGATGCATTCAGGGAAATAAATCAGGATTTAAGTGCCATTTAAAAAACTCAGCAGTCAGTTTTATAGGTGCTTTTATATCATGATTTAACACTCAATGTGTATTGTTTTCTTTACTGTATGAAACACAGTTGAAAGGCTTCTAAAATACAGTCATCAGGGAACCCATTCAGTACCCTGAATTTAATCTATTCAGTGGTATAATTTGCACCATACTGAAAAAGAGGAAATAAAATGGTGTAAAATTAAAACCCTCCAGTTGTGTTTATCGCGTGTAAAAAGAAATTAATAATAAATTAAATTTTCATTTAGAAATAATTTTATTTTTAAGTGTATATTAAAACCCTTGGCAAGCATCTTGCTTTCCAGTAGCTGACAGACAGTTAAGAATATTTCTTACATAGGGCAGTGTGAAAGCTCTCTCAGAGCAACCTAGTTCTGGTACTGGGACCACGAAAGCCAAGTAAGCTGGCTCCAGGAAGCAAACCCTGCAGGAAAGGGAGACAAAGCCATAGGAAAAATGCCATGATAACTTGCAGATGCCTCCACAGCATTTGTGTTCCATGTAGTTACTGACAGATACGCTAAGGACTAAAAAGAGGCAGGTGTTACCAGCAAAGCAGCAGGATGGAGCATCAGTGCAGAAAATTTCTATTTACGTGCCTAGGCTTTAACAATAGCAGTTTTGCCGTTTGATCAGTAGATACTCTGAAATGAAAGACAGAATTAATTTTGTCTGCTATTCCTTGATTCTCCAATTAAAAAGCAACTGTTGCTTTAATTTGCAAGCCTTTCCAGTAACATTTAAATGATCATCCATATCCTGAAGCAGCCTCAAAAGCCTGCCTACTCTCTGAATTCTTGCCATATTTATAGTCCTTTAAACATTCTCTGATCTCACAGGGTGCTGCTCCAGCAACGCCAGCGATGAAGGGAATGTTGCATAGGCTGGCTCTCCACGGCGTCTCCCCAAAGCCAGCCGAGATGTGTGACAAAACATCTTGTGACCTCTCTGCACTGAACTTCCCACTGCTATGTGACACTGAAAGAGCAAAGGTGTCAGATCTTATGAAACAGCTATGTAGTCAAGGTTTGAAGGATCTGTTATCAGGGAATTCAAACCTTGTTAGGTGTTTAAGTCAAGCTGGGTGGAGCTGACAAATGACAAACATTCCATCATCCAGGTGTTTTGTAAATGGATACCTTCTACCTTTTTGCAGTGGGTTCTTTTATTGTTTTGTACCACCTAATAACTGCTTTTACTGACCAAAAGCCTCAGCTTTATAAGTTCTGTTTAGCAAAAGCATGAGTGCTTAGAGGATGCTCAGAAGAAAAACCTTTTATTTGAGCAGTCTGTGAAACCAAATTATTTGTTTTTAAAAACCATATTATTAGAGTTGCTTAGGATGAGAGGTAAAAAAACTCACTCTGGGTATTCAGCTAACTGGGGGACTTCTCCATCCTGCTCTCCTATGACCTGCAAGGACACCAGTCCTCCTGGTAGTACGTGCTCATTTTGGACCTACACTTTTGGCAGAGAGAAGTGAGAGCAGCACGACTCCATGGGCAGGGGCAAGTCAGGAGCCACAGGTGGCCCCAGCACAGGCTGGTGATCCTTACCAGTTGTCAGACTCCCATATAGGATAGCTGGTAATGGGGTCTACCAGCAGCCACAGCAGCAGTGTTCTGAGGTCTGTGCAGCAGTCTCTGCCAGCACTGAGACTCCTCATACGTAACCCTGCCTATTAGTGCATCTAGAGCCCTGAAAAGATCTGTTGTTAAGGTGAATTATGTGTATCATAAAAGAGAAAGTGTGAAGTATGATCTACATTTTAAAACCCTGTTGCTACTGCTGTTTGCACATTCATGTCACAGAATCACAGAATAAACTAGGTTGGAAAAAACCTTTGAGATCATTGAGTCCAACCTGTGAATGTCACCTTGTCAACTAGACCGTGGCACTGAGTGTCTTCTTTTAAACACCTCCGGGGCTGGTGGCTCCACCACCTCCCCAGGCAGCCCATTCCAATGTCTAATCAATCTTTCTGTTAGGATTTTTTTCCTAATGTCCAAACTACTACCATGTGGGTCTACTGGCACACTCTTTTAGTTATCTTTATTAGCATATTAAATTTAAAGTGCAAATTCTAGTAATCTCACTTTTGTAGTCTCGAGTGGAACAGGTAAGGAAATATGACAGACCACATAATAGGTACAGCCTGTTTCAGTTTATTTGCTATTGTTTATTGTTTATTACCTATTTGTTCCCCATATCATTTCATGATATCAAATAAGCTCTTCACCTTAAATATAAAGGGTGTTTATTCACCTTTTCATACAAATGGCAGTAAGGAGTAGCTAATAAAGATAGGCACACATAAGAAATTTTCAGTGAAATATTGTATGCACAATTGCTTGTTCTCTATTTGATTCTGTTTTGATACATCTTATATCCCATATTTTAACCCTGTATTTAACTGATCTGTAACTTTTCCTTAGTCTTTGATTTTCTCAGTTCTTTGGTTTTTTCTCTTGAATTTTCTTAGTATTTCAAAATTCAATAGGCAGTCAGAGAGAAGAAACAACATCTCTGGCTTTTCAACTTATTGTTTGTACTGGGTATATCATATAAAGATCTATAGCTTAATTAAGTCAGAAGCAATTGTTATGGCTGCCTAGTAAGACTTGCATATAATTTTATTTATACAACTTGATTATAAGAATGGACTATATCATAATGTCTATGCTATCTTCATGGCCAGCCAGCAATGGCATTTCCTCACGCACATTGTGGGAAAAGGATATGCTGTTCCTGTCTGTCAGTAACAATGGCTGGGCTACTGAGTTCTGAAAACTTCTGTGGTTTAGATTCAGTGAAATTCCCTGTGCATTGGGTACCTTTGTAATTTCAAATTTCTCATCTTGTAATGCAAAAGAGCCATTTCTAGACTTAGAGAATCACTAAGTGGAGTTCTTTAAAGGATTAAGAAATCATGAGATCTAGTAGAAGTATAGTAGATGCAGAACTATATTCTTAATGTACACCTAAATATGTCATGACTTTGCACTCAAAAACAAAGCCCTAAGGAGAGTACAACAGCAGCAGCAGAACATTCCTTATAGTTAATTAGTAGAAAATTCTAGTCAGTTTGTGAAAACATGAGACAGGCAATTTCTGATGTAAACTTCTGTATGAAACCAACCTTTGGGCAGGCAAGCACTGGAGCAGATTGTTCACAGGTACCCTGAAGTCTCCATTCTTGGAGGTTTTTAAGATCTAACTGAACAAAGATCTGAGCAGCCTGATCTGATCTCATAGCTGATCCTGCTTTGAGCAGGAGGGAGGATGAGAAACATGCTCTTGTCCTTTCCAACTTGAATGTCTTGTGATTTTCATGACTCAGACAATTTTCTTTACATCAGGAACAAGCCCACCACAACATATTTCACACCAAATGTAACTCTGAATTTCTTGTGGTTATATGCTCCACAGCATTTTTATTTTGGAATAAAATATCAAATAGAATTGACAACTGCCTAATGCAAAAAAATCAGACTTTTACTGAAGGGTAAACTCAGTGCCTTTTACTGAAGGGTAATGTCCATATGGATGTCACCAAAAGGAGTTGTGATTTCATCAACACAGCTGCTAGCTTTATAATGACATATGGGAGTAACTTTTTTTTGATGACTGTTCTTACAGCAATGTTTCCTCCACCTTCTGCATTTTTCCTGACATCATGACTTTAAATATGAGCCCAATTTAAAAGGCAGTAGTAATTTCTTACAAACCTTTTGTATTTCTGTTAGCAATCTAATTTATCTCTAGAATTAACATTGTGTCAAATCTATTATTTCCTGAAGATCCAGATATAAGTTTAATTTATTCTGCAGTTGTGAGACAGATATTTTATTCTAGGGCTTGTACTGTCTTGTACAGTTCAATGTGGACTTCGACTTTTATACACACCCAGATGAGTGAAAGTCTTTGTGGACTTTACTTCTACAGGATGGATTAGGGAAGAAAAATAATTATAAAATAATAATCTCAAGGTCCTAGCAAGGATAACAAGGATCTTTTGTATTGATCTTATTTCAAATATCATTATATCAAACCAATAAATATGATGACAAATGCATAATAACAGCATAATAACTTTCCATATGCTATGTTATATTTAATGTCATCTTGGGCTATGTAGGAGTTCCTGAACTAAGAAAAATCTGTACAGAGACAATTTGTTACAAACAGAAAAGGCTTCTCTATAGAAGTGGATCTGTGGATCTTTGTTTTCTGAGGAATAAATCAAGTATTCCAAGTTTGGGGGTTTTTTAAAACACTCTTTAAGAACTATAGGAAAATATAGTTTGATGTTTTATTTTGCTGACAGACTTAATGTCAAAGCACTTGAGTTATCATCTTTAAATAGGTATTTTGTACTGCAAGAATATGAAAAAGAGAGGTGTTACCTTTCCAATTTAAAGCAGTATATCTTTTTCGTTAAGGTTTTTTTAGTGTGTATTAACAACCCTTCTAAGTGGACATAAGACCTTTTATTGAGAAGAAGCAGATGTGAAAAGCAGGCTTGGCTTACAACTAATAAGAGCAAGAGTCTGTCTTAATTCACACACAATCGCTTCACAGGTTCAGTTACTAGGTAAGGCTCTGGGATAAATATTGCATACTTCTCCTGATGTCCTTCCCTTATCACAACAGTGAATAGGTGAATTTAATGGAAGTAGTAAATAATGAAACATGAAGTATTTAATGGAGTAATTGATAAATACATAATTATAAACATTGATTTAGCTAAGAGTTTCCTATTTTATTCTCATAAGTAAAGTTCTGTGACTATAAATACTAACATTACATTTAAATCAGTAGCAGAAAAACAGCTTTCAAAGGAAAAGATAATTTATGTAAGACTGATACACAATTTTAGAATACAAAAATCTTGTTTAATAGTTGCACTTACAGTTTTATGGTATGCATCTTATTTGTATGGAGATTTTGCTTTGATAAAAGAATGGCATGTGTGGATTTATTTGTATTATGCTGAAATCTACCATAAATTTTGATAAGTTATGAAAGCTGCATCCGTTAAGTTATCTTCCATAACTGAACGTGAACAAGGAAATATCTAATCACTGCCCTAATAGGACATCATATACCTACCATTTTTAAAAACTTTTCTGTGTTCTCTATAGTAGTCATTAAATAAACCCATCTCAAATGCCTTGTTGGCTATTTCATGGTCAGAGGGCAAAACCACCTAATGTTATCAGTCAGAGTGCAAACAGTAAGGGAATGCTTTTCAAAAGCCACAGATGAGAAGGCCTTGTGAACATAGGTATGCTAAAATATGCAATCAACAGCACAGATATGAAGATGTAAACTGACATAATAAACGAATAAAATAAATGCTGTATCAATAAACATAAGTTTAAACATTTCAAATTTAGCTATGAAAGTTCTAACTTTTGAGAGGGCATGGGGATGGGGGAAAGTAGTGGTGTATTAAATATAAACCTTTTACTTGAAGAATAGCTCTATATGTTGTAAACGCATGCAAAACCTTTAGGTCATTATGCAATATCACAATGGATGTCAAACAAGTTTCAGTTCAATCACAACAAATATTAAAAGAGTGGAAATCTTTCTCCAGAAAAGGAATCAAATATCAATAAAAATTCAGCCTCTGTCAGGAAAGAGGTTAATTTCATTCCTTCCCCGGGACATTCCTTCTTAAATCCTGGCAACCCTAACACTTGCAGCTCTTGCATCAGTCACTGAGACAGTAAAAAGTCTGATTTTTTTCCTTGGTTCCCAGACCCCTTTATGGTACAGAGAGGAAGAACTGTTTATCCATGTAAAAGGGCTCTTTTCTAACTTTTTTTTTCTTTTTTCTGGGTGATAAGTACTCTTCAGAAGGGTCCAGCAACACAAACAAAATCATTTCAAACAATCCAGCAAATGTTACATGACACGCAAAATCAATTCATTTTTAGCACTACTTTAGCTGAGCTGTAGCCTTCTCTGACTGGTTTAACAGCTATGTAGCTTGCCCTTGCTATCTGCAGTCACTGTTAAACCTCCTACAGCACATTTATTTAAATTGGCTGTTCTAAATGACAGTGCCATAAGTTCCCTTCACCAATGTCAAGAGAGACTTGTAAGCTCACCTTTCTGTGCTGTAGTTTCATCAGTTTCTTTGTGGAAGAGTCTTTATCCCCGGTTGACACTTGTGAGAGCATGATGTGATAAGGAGTCAAAGACGGCCTCTGGGGAGCTGGAATTGAGGTTGAAGGTCTCACATTAAAAAAGTCATTTACTTCTGGTTTAGTTTTGCTCTTAGGCATTATTCACAGCTTTGCTCTGTCTTCAAACAACAGGAGCTGTGGCCCCACTAAAAGAAAAGAAATCTGAAGCTACAGACTGTGCCTAGAGTTAGTAAATATTAACTTGGGCTTTCAGGAGTCAATCCACAGTATGTCTTTAAAGCAAGAGAGCCCCTGCTTTTCATTGCCATCACATTATTGTTGCTGTACTTTTTATTTTCTTTTTCTTACCAGACAAGGTATTTCTAATAATACTTTTACACAGCATATGGTTTTGTATGCTGCTGGAGTAAAATTCTCCTTCCTTAGTTGATTATTGTTGTGCTAAGTTGTTTTCTTATTGGAACTAACTAAAATACAATTAATATTTAAGAGAAAATACAGAAGAATGTTTGTTTGACTATGTTGTAGTTCTGGGACAGACAAGTGAAGCTTCAGTATGTATTTTAACATATCTGGTGCTGAGTGAAAAAAGTTCCGGAATAGATTTGCAAAAATCACATAGTGAAGCTTTTATTGATCTCACAGGAAAGTCTTATCGTATGGTTTTGATTAAGGAAATGTCAGTGTATTGGCGATTTTCAGCTTTTTTACTTCTCAAGTAACATAAAACTTAACTTATGTAAGTAAGGTTTTTGTGGCAAATAATTAGGACAGTGTATAGTCATCTCTGACAAAAGTGTTTTGATAAGAAGGGTAAATGCATGTCTAAAGAAGAAGCTCAAAATAGTTACTGATTTCAAAGGGATTTTTTTCTCTCATTGTAAATTAAATTCAACCCAAATAATTTAAGCTGTCAAGATAGGGAAGAGTTAAAGTGAACATAGCTTAAACACTGTGGCATTTTCATTATTGTTTTTAATTTTCAATAAAACAAAGGGATGTTAAATAATTTTAAAGGGTAAATTTAGCACTTCAGTAACACAGACTCAGAATAAAGCAATCTTCTGAATCATTGGGTGCTGATCTGGGAGTGTCTCAGTAGGCTTCTGTGTGGAACTGCCCTGTGTGGACATAACCAAGTGATCTTATTTGCCACTGTAGATATTGCTAATTGATTCCCCTAAAATGCCTCCCTTACATGGTTGCCTATGTAAGTAACTTTATAGGCAACCATATTTCACTAAGGACAGTTACAGTATTTGCTATGCAAACTTAAGTGTATGTGTGCTTGCAGAGTCAGTGTTCAAATCCCTGTGGAATTTAAGAAAAAAGAAAAGACCTTATCAAATTAGTTCTGCCATAATGAAAGCTTCATCTTTACAATATCTTTGTGCCTCTGCATTTGAGTTTCTCAGGTGAAATTCTGCTGTAAAAAAAAAAGAACATTTTGTTTCTGAACTAAGGAAAGGGAGAAGAGGAAGGAGAAGGGGAAGGGAAGGGGAAGGGAACATATTCTTTTTCATATTTTCTTAAGGATTCATTTTTTTGTGTTTCACAAGGTGGTCATCTTAGATGTTGTTTATTCTGTGCGTTTCCCAAAGCAATGAAGGCATCCTTCTGTTGTGCTTGTATTATATACAAAAGGGTATTTTAAAGAAAGAAATGAAAAAGTGAGAGTTCTTCACAAATATTTATCCCTTTTATTCCTTCAGAAAGCAAAGAACTCTCCAATTACAGTTTCTACTTTTTTTTTTCAGAAGTTTCAATATTAGATGATAACCTGGTATTATAGTCTTTTGTCAGAGCACCAGACAAAGCTTTGAAAAACATTAGCCACAGTTAGAATTCCTTGTCATTGTCACTTGCAGTTTTAATATCAGTATAAAGTACTACAATTTTTTTTCCTCTAAATGGCTCATAGCATCAAACTTTTATTCTGCTTCTTCCTCCAGTTATCCTGTAGGGTCACATGTTTTTAGTGAGCATGGGCAAAGAATCTATGCTGTACAAAGGGGTGATCAGGTCAGATCCAAAAGGATTTTATGGGCTAGTTGTGTCCATTTTATAAATAGGCTTGTTGTCACTGTAGTCAATGTCAGTAGTTAATGTCAATAATGTTGCAAGTAGTTAATTTCTAGCATAAATATGGGCTGTTTTGAAGAAGATAACTCCTTTACTACCACCTGCCCTCTATCCCAGACACCAGCTATTCATTCCAGCCACATTCTCAGCACTGGCTCATGAGATCCTGCAGGGAGTCAGATCAAAGCAATGGAGGGGATTATAACTAACAGTTCTCTTGGATTAGGTTTCATGTACTGATGGGAATATGAGGATTTGCTCCTTGTGCGTATGTTCTTTTCCTCCTGTTATATTTCTATACAGATTCCACAACATGAAGTCTCTGAGTTCTTTAGCTCAATACAGGAAGAAATTGGTATCAGTGAACACAGGCAAAGAATCTGTGCTGTACACAAGAGTGAAGCTGTTTTACTTAGCTATACTCACAAGAGGTACATTTGCAGGCACTTTCTATACTAGATTAGGGACTTCCTATGAAGAGGGAAATAGTCCTCTTCTTCCACAAGGAAAAAATCAAATTCTATGATTTAGAATGAAGTTGTTTGAAAAGATAAGCAATCCCAGTAAGATTTTACTATGTAAGTCATAAATAGTGGCAAATGAAAATGAGTTCTTAAAGAGTGTTTTCCAAAAATTTGTATACAAGCTTAAATTGAAATCTTAGAGTCTGCTCAGTTGAATAAAATCCAGGCTCTCTGGATTGGGATTATTTCCTTTCCTTTCCTTTCCTTTCCTTTCCTTTCCTTTCCTTTCCTTTCCTTTCCTTTCCTTTCCTTTCCTTTCCTTTCCTTTCCTTTCCTTTCCTTTCCTTTCCTTTCCTTTCCTTTCCTTTCCTTTCCTTTCCTTTCCTTTCCTTTCCTTTCCTTTCCTTTCCTTTCCTTTCCTTTCCTTTCCTTTCCTTTCCTTTCCTTTCCTTTCCTTTCCTTTCCTTTCCTTTCCTTTCCTTTCCTTTCCTTTCCTTTCCTTTCCTTTCCTTTCCTTTCCTTTCCTTTCCTTTCCTTTCCTTTCCTTTCCTTTCCTTTCCTTTCCTTTCCTTTCCTTTCCTTTCCTTTCCTTTCCTTTCCTTTCCTTTCCTTTCCTTTCCTTTCCTTTCCTTTCCTTTCCTTTCCTTTCCTTTCCTTTCCTTTCCTTTCCTTTCCTTTCCTTTCCTTTCCTTTCCTTTCCTTTCCTTTCCTTTCCTTTCCTTTCCTTTCCTTTCCTTTCCTTTCTTCCTTTCATTATTACTTAACTAGGATCTCTGGCTTCTGACTTTTAAAAAGGAAATGTTATTGTTTTGGAGAACAATTTAGTTCATTTAAAGTGCTGCTTTCAAAGATATGCTAAAATCTTGATGAGGTCAATTACTTTTATTATAAATTTTTGTACTAATTGCCAAATAAATGATGTTAGGCTGGGTCTGACTCAGCTGCAGTAATTATTATTAAGAAGAATAAAAAAAACCTTTGACTCACTATATAAATGGCAAAAATTGAAGAAAATGTATTTGAGAATGAATTAGATACTGGCTTAATCAGGTCAACATGTTTCATTTCAATGTACGATAGTATGAACAAATCCAAAGTAATGGAAGGTATAGACTTTTCCTCTGCATACTTACCAGACAGGAGGCACAAGGAATTGATATTATTAGCAGAGAAATTCGGGCTCAATCCTTTCCATTATTCTGAGCCAGCATGTTACAAGGAAAAGTAAGATGATCTGAGCTTAAATGTTACTCTGAAGAGTATATTTCTCTCATACTGTTCTGCAATCAATTCATTTATATGTTACTATCAAAGCCAAACAAGTTAAATACTAGATTCAGAGCTCCTCCTTCACAAAAATAACTCTCATGAACAGGTGATCAGAGTTCACAAGCAGGTCAGTGACAGTTCATCAAGAACTGAAAGTGGTGCTCAGTGTCACAGGGAAAGGTACCCTTGCTACTGAGCATGTTTGAAGAAAAGGGGTGTCCCTTTCATTGTCCAGTTATGCTGTACCTGAATCTGTTCAGAAAATTCATTATGAATATATAACTTGTTTCTGGGTGACCAAAACTGAGGTTTTAAGTCCAATATATTGTCAAAACCAGAAACTAATCTGCCTTTGTCACAGCTCCATTAATGAAGTTATTACAATGTTGGTAAATGAAAGTTGTGGTTAACCAACTCTAATTGCTGGGTTTTAAACAGCTTCATTCTATTATTCAGTAACTGCAGTTTTCCTAAGTCAAATATCTATGAGCTATTTTGAAAATATTTTTGTCGTTTCCTTTATCTGCTATAATTTCCCTTCCTATGTTTGAGCTGTGCTTCTCATAGTTTCTTGGCATTGTCTCATGTTGATGAACCTACACCCTTTCAGTGTGTACCACTTATTATTTTATGTTGCTGTTTTTAAAGACACCTCAACCTAAAATTAACACTTTTTTACTGGAAGCGAGGCTATGCCTCAGTGTTTTTCTTTAGAGCAAGAAACACAAATAGACTGTCCAATTTGATTTCTGTTTGTAGCTAAATACCATATTCTATGTCACCTTGTCAAATACATAGATACTGAAATACAGAGCAGTTCTCTGGATACATGATTCTATATCTCCATTTCTACCTGCATGCTTTTTGATGACTAATTCTGACACAAATGCAATAGATCCAAGCTAATAGTGTTTGGGGTTTTTTTACATTGGTGGTCCTTAGTCATAAATATAGTCTCTTGCAAGCGGCCTCATAAGATTGAAGAGAAACATCACTTATTCAATGCTGGGTGGCAGATAAAGTGAAATTCAGTTCAAGAGATAGTTATTTTCAAGTTACAGTTTGCAGTGCAGAACAGGCCAAGTCACCCAACCAGCACAGAGTGCAAATTTTGTTTTGCTGTGCTGCCAGCCATCACTGTACCATGGCAGCAGTAAAAAGGTGACATTTCAGAGAAAGAACAGTTGGCGTATCTGCAGCTATGTGCCTGCACACATCTTGGGAGAGGCAGCAATAATTGTAGTTAGGGCTTATTCAGACACTGGCCAATGGAAACAGCTATGGAAATGCACTCAAGTAATGCCTCTCTGGGGTACTCCACTCACACACAGTCCCAGAGTGGTATTATTAATTTTTTCAGATCTGGTATCACCCTTCAGACTCAATAACAGAATGAAAGTTGTAGCAGTTTTACGTGTTTGCATTTCTATCCAGCTGCCTTCTGCAATTAGTGACTGTAGGGGATACTCTAAAACCTGGCAATGACAAAGCAGGCAGGGGTGATGGTGGACAATAAATTTTCAATGTACTGTAGAGGACAAAAATAGCTGATTCAACTTGTGTAGACAAAGTCTTCAAAGAGCTAAGAAAGACATCCTCATGCATGCGTCTGATGTCACTATTTTTTTAATATTTCTTGACTACCACAAGATTACCACAATAAAACACAAATTTTTTGAATGCAACCTACATAAAGCAAGAAGTACTTGGAAGCTGTAGGAACTGATACATGAAGAAGGATTGTATGAATACTTTTGAAAAGGCAGGACCTCAGCTTAGAATTTCAGTCACGTCAAGGAGATATTGATAACATAGGGCTATAATAATGAGTGAAAGAATGAAATTTTAAAAAATATAGATGAGACTAAAATTAGGGATATACTCCCTCCTGTTCTGATATTTCAGTTTTTTCAGAAAATTCTCTTGAAGGAACAATCACATAGAACTTCCAAAGCTAGAGGAGATAAATTTTGGAAAACTTAGCACAGAACAAGTTACTGAGATCTGAACAAGTGATTAGCCCCTTCTTTATCCTTGCTTCTATTAAAATATTTCTATAAGAAGTTTTTTATTTAGATGCTAAAAGGGGAAGTTTTCACCTTTAACAAGCCAGTCTGACCTCTATAAAACCTATGATTATAAAATAAACTGCTTAACAGGGGATATAGCACTAAGTATGCTTTGAAGGAAAGTTTAAATGAACCCCCAGAACATGATACCATGTTCTAAATATTTGGTTACAGTCATCCCCATCAAAAATTGGCTCCAGAGAGTAATACCGTCAATGTCAGGGTTGAGGTGGTGTTTTTATTAGTCATTATAACTTTATTTTTTTCACTAAGAACAAGAAAATAAAAAATATATAATAAATGATGAAATTAAAACTTTGTCCAAGAGCAAAATCAAGACATTTCAGTGCCATACCAAACAAGAGAGAATACTTTATGTTATTGTCAGTTACTGCATTTATTCCTCAAAATGACACTATTATTTTAATGAATAAATAAAACACAAGATTATATTTGGCTTTTGTGTTTAATGAATTTTTTTTGGCTGAGATCTGCAAGATGAAAAAAAAAGTCCTAGATGTTTTAGAGAACAACTGTAGAAGGTAACATTTACACATATTTTATGTTAGATTTGGAGAAAAATTCTCTGATGATTGATGGTATAATTTCTGTTAACATTTTAGGCTGGTAGCAGCAGCTGGTTTTCATACTACCAAGGAATTTATTTGAGCTCCATGCAGCTTATGACAAAACCATAATTTTAATTTTAATTTTTTCTGTTTGAGGTTGCAGAGATTTGAAAAGGTTTCCTCCTCCCACAGGCTTTGGCTATATTTGTCAAGCCAATGAAGACAGTAGGGTGAAACTTGAGGAGTGCTGATCCCATGTATCTCCTGCTGACATCAGTAGGAGCTTAGCACCTATCAGCATCGAAGGCGTCTGTTACTGCAGCTGACTCTCAGTAGTGCAAAACTATTAAAAATAATAGCAAATGGAACAAAACCCAAATGATGCAATAGATACTGGGAAAAGTTTTAAGGATATCCTAAAAATTCAGAATCATCTTAGTTTTACAATTTAGCATCTCAGTTGTGACCAGACTATATCAGCAAAACATGATACAGAATTAAATTCAGAATCAAAGCCTAAGTAAATTGTATAATGGTGAGAGTTTGAAAAGACTGACTGTGATCTACATAAAAATTAACACAAAGTCAATCTAAAGTAACACAATGGTAGGAATAAGCACTGTCTCTTGTGTCTCTACTTTTGCAGTTAAATGACACATGCATCCATGATGAACATTTAGGTTTTTGCTTTCTGTCCACAAATCTACTTGGTCTTCAACACAGGAATGATTTTTTACCTGTGTTTGTAGGGGTTTACACAATGGAGATTCTGAAGCATAAGGGAAGCTCCAATAAAACACATAAAGAATAATAAATAGCATTAATAATATTATTGAGACCATAGTCCCCACACATGCCTTTCTAAGGATTCTAAGCTTAGAAAAGTGTGTCTACGTGTCAAATCTTGGTTCTTTCTGCCATACTGCTTCTCAGCAAGATGTTTGTTACTGTTGTCCAGTGTGTTTATTAGCTTAATTGAGTGGTCTGGATTTACTTTGGGAGAAACTGATTGAATGGTACCTAACTGTTTTAAAGTTGGCAGCAGGGCTTGACATATTTGCACTTGCTAGTGCCTGGAGTCAGTGTAGTTAGGACTCTGTTTTACTCCTATACTATGCTTTGATATCCTTTCATATGGACCTATGCAGAATCACTAAATTTATTTGTCCTCAGGAAAGTCAGGAGTCCAGAAGCCCAGAAGATAAGAAATCACAACAGAAACATTTTGTAGTCATAATAAAGACACAGCTAAGCCTGATTATAACTGGAATAGCAGTTGCAATATGCATTAAAACTAAAGTATGAAAATGAATCACAGAAGTCCAAGAACAAAGATCAGACCTCTAAATGATGATGGAATAAGTCAGATTTTGCCACAGGGCATAAACATCAACCTGCAGTTTCCTTTGAAAGCTACTGCAGATGCCAGGGCTAACAATAACTCAGTAGCAGAAAAGGCTTTTCAACTGTACACAATCCAATGTATAAAATCAGCCAAGATGTCTCTGAGGTGGACTGTGTCTCATCTTTACTGCCATCTAGCCTTTTAGCTGTTCACATGTTCAGAATGCATTGCTGTGGAGAAAATCACTGAAGCATGAGCTGCCATGTGAGCTTTTAAAGTTCTGTTTATTACTTCCCCGTCCTGGCTGCTGTTTTTCCTTTTCAGAAAGGCTACCTATCTTCTCTATCACTGCCTTGCAAGAGTCAGCCTTCCATTCCCTTTTCTTCCTTATTTCCCTCTTTCCTCCCACTTTGTTTTCTGTCTGCTGAGACATCTTCAAACACAGGACTAAGTGTTCATGTAACAACTGTGCCAAAAGTTATGGAGAAGTCTACTGGCTTAGACATGAGGCTTCACATGTCTGATATTTCACAGTGAAATATCAAGTGTTACTGCAATGTCCACCTAACTGGACATCCATGATTGCCAACTTAATAGGATAGACAACTGTATTGTTAATGTACCTTACAAACATAAAAAGTTGATTTGGGATGTAATTAATCAGGCAGTTTGGGTTTGGGGGGTTTTGGTGTTTTATTTATTTATTGGCTCTCTTATCTAATCATATTGTGGAATTGCAATGACACCCAGCTAATTTTCATAACATTTCTGGCTTACACTGCAAATTCCCTCCCAGAGGGACCAGTGATACAACAGGACTTGAGCTATAGCCCAACTTACAGTAAACATAGTCCTGAGAAAGTTTCTCTATGCCTGCAAGAAATTACTCATCGTGCAATAAAATAAACTATTCATTTGCAAGCAGCTACTCTGTACCATCAGCTGTCTAGCACTGCATGGCTGAGTAAAGGCTGCCCATGTAGATAAGTCATTGATAGCATCACTTTTCTGGGAGAAGTCATGCTTATTCATGTAGGTATCTGTGATATTATTAGCCTGTGTGAAAATTTTTCCTTTAACCCATTAAGTGATGCCAAGAATTCTGGTAATTTGAATTACTTTTCTTTTTTCTTTTTTCTTTTTTCTTTTTTCTTTTTTCTTTTTTCTTTTTTCTTTTCTTTACATCTTCTTGTTAAATTTTAGTGTATAAGTCATTTCTTTGTAGTTTCAGCATAATGGTGTAACACACTGAAACTCTTATTGTGCCACTTGTATCTGTTTTCTTGGTTTTAGCCAAGAGATATACCAAAGATGTATGGCTCCTTACTGGATATATTACTGCAAACATTGATTTAGCTCTGCTTAATTAGTAAGAATGACTAATCATTCATTTTCTGGTCCATTAATCAAATACATTTTCTTTGTTGAAAGCCTCTTCTTACAATCACTACCTGTTTTAAGAAGATCTATAGTGACAATCCTGAAATTTTCCCAATCTAAGAGAATTTGCACATTTTATGAAAACTTTTCAGGTCAGTGAGATTCCAACACGGGTCAGATTCTTTCCATGAAGGTAAGTAGAACTCATCCCAAAGTAATACTGGTGTAAATATTTAAGTGTCTGTGACACCCCCACTTTCGAGATGGGCAAATAAGATTATTTGCCAAAGGACTTACTCATCAAATCTGCGGGGTGAAGAGGTGATTTGATATTAATATATGCAATATACAGTGCAATTTGCTGCATTGATTGTTGCACTGCTTTGAAACAACATTTTTCATCATGTCTTCAATCTTTATATTCTGTCTAAATTTCATTACCACTGAGATGGACACAAAAGAAAGGATAATGCTGAACCAGAAGAACTGTATCATTTAAACTTAAATCCATGACTTATAGTTACCAGTGAAAAATAAGCACAACAATCAGCTGGATTGAGTAAAAGTGTTGTTCAAATAACAATTTTTATCAGCTCCGAGTTGGACCAGAAGTGGAGGAATTGTAGGAATGCAGTTCAGTTAGTCAGATCAGAAAGATCCTAAGCGTATCGTGAATTGGCTCGAATGATATTTACCATAGTTTCACAGCAGTTGCACAGATTAGACCTGGATAATTTCTGAATGTTTCATTCACACAAAAAAGCAATTTCAAAGTACTCAACCAAAATTTGTGAGATTGTTGTTCATATAAAGTAGCTGGGCATAGACAAGAGAATTGAATATTCCAGACTGTTCTGTTCTACAGATGACATGAACCAAGGTCTCCTTTGCCTGATCTTGATGGGCTGCTCAGGTAAATGATAAAGATCTAATGAATTAGAGTAAAGACTAATAGCTAACAGATGTACAGACACTATCCACTCTATTAATTAATGCTGCTGTATATTATGTGGAACTAATGCAAATTACTGTGTGCAGAATGTTTACAGATTGGAATTGTGCTTAGCAACTTGGTGAGAACCTCAGTGGAAGTTTTTCCAACATATTAGAAAAATGCTGTGAAGGAACTAGCAAGGTACAATATGTGACATTTCTTCATGATCTTTAGGTTTCTAATTAGTTCTCCTTGTTTAATATTTTTTTTTTCAGTTTGACTCAGTTAAGGCTGCATTTTATCATTACTTTTATACAGGCAAGACAATACTGATTTTTTTCTACAGTTAAAAATTATAACTGCAGAAAATTAGTATTGCTGATGAAATGGTCTTCAGTCTCAAAAGACTTATTAAATTAAGTATATCTAAAATTAGAGATCTAAACTGTGACACTTTAAAAAGTCATACTCTGGTGCCAATATGTCCTTCAGAGTATGTCAAGTTTTTCAGACAGCTGAAATTTCTTTTTTCATTCACTTTTTAAAAAAGAGGGTTTGTCCAAATATTACAGTGACTTGTTTATTTTGATAGTCAAATAGGTTTAGACTCAAAGTAACATTTAAAGGAAACTCAGTGATGAATTGCAAATTGCAACTGAAATGAGTCTTACATAGTTGATAGTTTAGTCATCAACCAGTTGTCTCTCTCACATAATTACTATGCATATTGGAATAGAAACCTTCTCAATTTTTTTTTCTCATCATACAAAAATACATTAAAAACAAATCAATTGTTGAGTTTGGCCAGTGTTTAACAATTCACTGTATTCAGCTCCAACATTTGAGCTGATTCTGAAGATGAAGAAAAGTAGTTAAAAGAGGAGCAGTGAAAAAGGAAGTGTACTTCACCTGAAGCTCAGAAGTTAGATGTGGTACGTACAAGATAGTGAGAAGTGATAGAATCAATTACAAATTTGGTGTAAACTTGTGTTTGTACCACACACACGGTATCATATGTGATACCATCATATTTAGCTGCTGTTTAAGCAGTGCCATTTTTAATGCTTTTGCTAAAAAAAATATTTTCACATCCAATAACCAAAGCCAAGCTTACTTGCTGTTTAAGGGAGCAAAGTCTTCTTTAACATGCTCCCAAGTGTGAAAATAATTTTTTTCATTCTCAGCATAAAAATAGATACATCTGCTCAGTACTATTCATGAGCAAGTTGTAAGCAGTAAAAAAAAAAAAAAAAAAAAAAAAAAAAAGGCATTTTTATTTTGCAATAAGGTCTTTATATTCTGTATAGTTATGGAATTAAGTTTTATCATTAAAACTACTTCCCAGACATTTGTATTAAATACAGTATCTTAATATTTATTATTTTGATTCTTGAAGCAGCTAGTTTATTGGAGACTTCCATTCTGAATTCAGGGTTTCAGAGTATTTTGGGGCTACTATGAACTGAAATAAAAGCAAACAAAATCTGTAGTAATAATCTGCTACAATATCAAACCTGCTGCAGTGTGTATAACTCCACTTGATCTCTGGTAAGCAGTGTGTTAAATTTTTATTTAATGTAGCCAGGAACTCCTGAAGCTTTTGCCAGGATTGTAGAAGGGAACAACCCCTTGAGGTCTGGGCTGCCTGCAATCATGTAATTAGCTTAACTGAATACCAGAAGTTCTGAGGTGAGGTTATTTGTGAACTAATTGACAGCCTGCACTGGTTTACCATAGGAAAGAGAAAAAGATAACCTAACAGGAGAAAGAGCTACCCTTAAAATGGAACTATTAGAGCAATGAAATTACTTGGTTTGCATATTTCCTGTTGTCTTGAATTTATGGTTCCCTTGCTGGGAGAAATTTAACCACTGTCTGCTGAGGAAATGTTTGGGGTTTTTTTAAATTCTTTTGTGTCAACATCCAAGCTTCCCTCATAGTACATTGCTTAACATCTCTACCTTCTGGTTTCAAATATGATAAACAGCTTTTCACACCTAATTGAACAATTGTCCTGATCAAACTCCTTTCCCTCCTCTAATGACTGTCTGTATGTTTAATGTAAGACATTTCAAAATATTTATAATCAGGGTCAGTTCAGGATCCTAAATAGCTTTTAACTTTGCTCTTCCAAAACTTCTTTTATTCTGATTTGTTGTCCATACAATAAGGGTAGTGACACATTATTTCCTGTCAGTCCAGTTCTGAAAATAAGCAAAACAAGATCTATGAGCATTCAAAAGAAAGGATCTTTGTATTAAGCGGGTAAGTCTATTGTATTTATTATCATTCATAATAAATTATAATAACAATTCTTTAAATGCTTTTAGAGTCTTTTAGAGAAACTTTTAGAGTCTTGGGTGAACACTTTATTATTAATAGGTCTCATTTGCAGTTTTCAAACAAAGAAAGAACAAAGCTCTTGTTTTCATATAGCTATTTTCAGTAACTTGGGTATGGTATATATCCTTGCATACCTAACACCTGTTGTCTTCCAGTTTCTTTGATTGTAAAGGTCATCATCAGCATACATTGAACCATAAGTAATAAGATTTAAAGCTGAACAAGTAGAATTAGTTAAAGAGCTTAAAATAGACTCCTATAGCTTCTAGTAGCTATGTTATGAGCAATACACAGGATTTCCTCTGTGCTGCTCCTCAGCTGAACCCAAGCTGAACCCCCTTTTTGACGCAATCATTTGATCAAAAATGAACAGCTAAAATGAAAGTAATTTTTCAAAAGAGGACATGATTGCTGTGTGAGAAGCTTTGGTTAAGTAATATGAAATATTTCAGTCAGACACATTCTCAACACTCCTAGACTTATCAAATGATAAAAATAACTTTTCCAGATATTTCTCCTTGCGTCCATTTACTAAGGAGATTAATGTTTACCTGTATTAGGAAAGAAATTGCTTTCCTGTCAGTTCCACATTCCCCTTTATAGTCTTTCCCTCTGTCCCAAAGAAAGTACAGAGTTGCAGAGTTGTTTTTTTTTTAAATTCAAACTCATGACTTTCACATACATAAGCAACTGCTTGTGCATTGTAGGGCTCTCCCAGAACCTGTATGTAGTTATACACACATTCACACAACTTTTTTAGTAGTGACTGCACATAAGGGAGTAAAAGCATCACCCTTTTATAGAGGAGACTTGTGTTCCATTCTCTGAGGATTTGAGGTCTTCTGTGCTGCTCCCTACTCGTTTTCTCCAGCATTTCTTCAGTCTGTTCATTAATGGTAGTGAGATAGATATGTCTGTAGAAGGACATAGATGTTGGCAGGACAGAAGGGAATGATATAAATTAGAGCTATTTAATTCTCAGGGATCACGGAACCTTCTGAAGAAACCAGTGATCTCCCCTGTGACTGCAGCTGTAGGTTCTCATAAGCTCTACCCCAGCTTTAATGGAAGTGAGGGAATTCCCTTTGCTGTCTCTCAGATGGATATAATGGCAACGTCTCTGAGGATCCTTCTGACTCATATGAATAAAACTAGGAGGGATGAAGATGCATTTATATGCATTGTCTCTTTCATCTTGAAAAATTTTAGCTGCTGCTCCTTGATGAAACACCTTACTGCACTGAAATTGAATTATCTATTTAGTCAAAAATATTTGGCCAAGATATTGACAGATTTTTGAAGAGAGCTGACGCACATCAGTGCTTGCTACAGTTAGTAAGTTTAGCAGCTGCTCTAGGGAAACTGAACAGCTAGAATTGGCACCGGGGATGATACAGGATTTTTTCAGCTCATACTGCAGAGGATTTTGAGCACTCCTTCTCTGTTGCCTCTCAGTTTGCTCTCCCTAATATAAAAGCTTTGATAAGTTTCCTTTGATACAAAGCTGTTTGTAAGGAGCAATCAATAAAACATGTTCAAAGCTGGTCAATAGGGTGAGTAGCATGGAAATTAGAGTAGGTTGATACACTGTGAAGGGGGTGAGTGGAAGAAGGAATGATAGTTATGGAATCAGAACTCTGAGTCTGATACAGTGGAAAATGGCAAGCCAGAAAGGTGTGCAAAACTGGTGTGAATATTTACATCAGAGTTCCAGGCTAGGAAGATGACAGCAACTGTGTTTTGAGTTGACTTGAAAACAGAACCATTTCTGTCAACGAGACTAGAACTGACAGGATTGGTGCCAAGATGGAAGATTATAATGGGGCTTATATGTTGCAACTGTGTTGGTCAACAAGATGAAAACAACACCATGTTGAGAAGCCTGGGGACAGTGAGATTGATTTTGTTTTCTCCCTTTTAAATTTGTATTTTCTACAATGTACCCACTCTTTTCTTTATTGACTGTGTGACCTTTAGAGGTTTTTACTCTTAATTATTTCCTTTCTTGTGGTTGCTTTTAATATGTAGTAGAATATTCAGTCAATGTAGTAAATCTATTTCTTTATGTGTTTAGAAACAATGCACATTATTTATTTTCCAAACTACATAATAGTTTATGAGAATGAGGACCTACTACTGTGATTGCTGTTTTTCCTGCTCCATTAACCCACAAAAAGCTCAATTTCTAATGAAATCTAAATCCATTCCAAAGCCATTGAATATCTAATATTAATTCATTTTGCAACAGTCTTAAATAAGATATGATATATAATCTTTGGTTCAGTATATGCATGATTTCTTTAGAAGAAGACTGCAAAGTCTTTCTGGGAAACTATTGGGAGGGCTTTTTTGTGGAATTTTTTTATTAACTAGCCCTAATCAGTTCCATTAATCTTCATCTGTAGGTGGACACTTTCATAAAATAATATGACTGGCTTATTCTTTACTGTTCAAATCATTTATGTTCAATCACTCTAGCCTTCTGTCAAATATTGTTTGAGTTTTTTAAATTTATTTTGGTTCAAAATTCAGATATTTAACTTATGAGTTAATATTTTTGAAGAAGATGCATTCTCCTCTTGACATTACTGAAGAGAAATAGGAACTCCTAGGCTAATGCTAACATGGGTCCTGAAATTGTTACTTGTTTAATTAGTACAGACTCACTAAACAGACTTATTCTTTTATAAGTTTTAGAAAATCCTGGCTCAACCAATGTTCTCTTCTTCCATGTGTAGATTTCCAAAGTGAAAGTTCATGAGACATTGTAGATATTGTGTGTGGAAATTGCAAATAAGAACTTTTACATTAATATTTTTATTATCAGTATTGTCTATGGGCAATCCAACATACACATATTATTAATAGCTATCCTTTGCTCTCTTGGAAATATGATAAAAGCTTGAGTGGCAGCAGCTTCAAAGGGTGCATGTTAAGTGACATATACATAATAAAGTCCAAGCACAATTTTTTTTTTTCCAGATGCAAATTAAAATGGAAAGGGAAGTAATCTTAGAAGAACTTCTTTCTGATCTTATATCCACACTCTCTTTTAAGGTAAATTCTCTCCTGAATTTACCTTAAAGGACACAGGATCCGAACAGCTTCCTTCTTAAAATTAGTAAGATTCACTTTGGCCAAATCAATGCTGATTTTTTTCTCTCTCCAAAGGGAAGCAAAGCCAGTTGGTTAGTATAAGACAAGTTAGGCTTTCAAATTCCAGTCATATGATGCGTTTCTTGCTTCCCCATATGAAATTTCTACCGCAGGGAATAAATGACTGACATATCACCCCCTGCCATCGTAACAACTGTCACACAACACCATTATTTTTCAAACATTAGTGGCCTCCCTCCAATTGGCCATAAGGTTGCAGACACATATTTTAATCATTACTTTGCCCATTGCAGGAAGCTAAAGTCACACCATTTAATGTGTGCTTATGATAAATTTCTCTTTCTTTTATAATAAAATGGAAGTTAATGAAGCACAGCACAATCGTGGTGAATTAGACAGCAGTAGAACAAGGGAGGAGAATACCCACTTATTGACATTATCAAGGCCATCTTAAATGCATCCACTTTTAAACCATCTCATATTCAATTATTAAAAAGGGACCATGGGAATATACTGTTGGCTTAGTAAGAAAGAAGATTATAACAGTTCATTAGATATTAATTAATTGACAATCTCACTGCTTAATGTCTTTACATTTTATAAATACTTCTGTGCCCAGTGTTTTACTTCTATTCATTCTAGTTTTCATCAACATGTAGAATATTACATTTTATTACTTCTATCCATACATAAAAGGGAGGCTCAGCTGGTCATGTTTTATCAATTTGTTTTGAGATATTTTACAATATAAATTATTTATGGAATTAGTAAACAATTTTTCTATATGAAGTTAGCCATAAGAGCAACATACATCTCTGGGTTTTTTACTATAGATTAAATTTAGGTGTTAATCCTGTCTTAAGCAAACCACAGGTTTCCTGAATAGCAACTTGTGGGAAAGGTCGGGGGGAAATGGACCCCACAAGAAAAACAAGCAGCTGTGACGTAAGTGCCCATAATAGAATTTGTTTGACAAGAGTGATTCAGAGGCAAACCTGCTTATACTTCCATAAATCATTCCTTTACTGTAATTTTTACTCACTGCAATTAGAAGTACATATTTTTGCTGCCGTTCCTATTCACATGCAACATATTATTGCTCGTATATTATCTTTAAAAAAGGAAGCATGAATAGCATGCATATTCAGGAATGTAATTCCTTGCTTTCATGCATCCATTTCATTATCAGAACACCTACTAATGGTTTTTTAAGGCAGATTTTTTTGGGGGTGGGGAGGGTGCAAAAAAGACTAGTCACTCCTATACGTGTGTCCATATAAACATCCTCAGGACAATGTGACACAGCAGCAACTATGACAGTAGATGTATTTTTTTTTTTTTACCAGTAGATGTTTTACAGATTTACTAATACCATGGGTAGCTGTGAACAGAAGTAGAACTGTGCTGCACCAGGGTCTATATTTGTTAGTTTTCATAAGTGGAGGTCCATCCTGGTGCCAGTATCTAGATGATTAAGAAGGAGAAAGGAGGAACAGTTTGAACCTGGGGATACCAGTGATTCAATACATACTATAAAATGGTACTTTGCTTTTAAAAACCAAACAAACAGAAAACTCATTATGTTGATGACTGTAGGTGTCTCTCACAAAATCATTGTAATGTGCTATCTGAATCATTGCTACCTTTCAGCACATAATTTGCTCTATGTATAAAAAAATAAATGTTTCATATCAAAAGCTTATTCCAAAAAAGGTTTTCCTCATTACATTTTACTCCAGCTTATTTTACCAAAATTATATATGGATGGTTAAAGAAAATATAGAGAACCTGAGAGGGTAGGTTGAGCAACGATAAGTCTCCAGGGTAGGTAACTTTACGTGTTAACTTCTTAAACAAAGCGACTGGGTCTGTTCTAGCAGCTGGAATAGATTGTCTGACCATAGTCACAGAGTGACTATTGTGTTTCCCACTCCTGGAAGGCAGTCACTTTCTCACCTTCCCTCCTGGCCAAAGGGCCCTGCTGCTTCCTTTGCTCATCCCTAAGAGACCTTAACTGAGTCAATTAAGTATTTTGTCTGAAAATTAATCTGCAACAACAACAAAAAAGTATGATTGGTATTTCTGTTGGGTTTCTGAGCTGAATTTGCCTACAAACATGTGAGGTGTATAGAGAAAATGACAGGAAGAAACATTTCCAGGACAGAGGGTAAAAAAATTCACATGTTCCTCCACCTATAGGGCCCCAAAATATAAAATAAAAAAAGTACTAAAAATATTGGATTTACATTGTGCACACACACACACACACACAAGAATACTGCCTAACATATTAAAATGCATCCAGAAAAAGAGATAATTTAACAGGGGAAGGAGGAGAAAAGAGAATTAAAGAGTGTCAAAAGGTTAGCAATTATGCTAAGGAGGGTTATTTCCATAGAATTACTCTCTACTCATTTGTGAGTAGAAAGTTTCTCTAGGAGTCAGTTCCAAACAAGAATCTAATTTTAGGCATTTTGATTCACCTCAGGAGGAATCTGACCTCTTCCTGTACTATAAGTGTTGAAGAGACTGAGACTAACCTTAGGCTAATGTTAGCCTTTGTGTTTGCCTTCCAGTGGCTTCAACAATGTGCAAATCAAATTCTAATGAGAAATACTAAGAATTAAACTAACTTGGTTCAAAATTCAGCTTTGGTAATTTTAAGTGGATTCTAGATTTCAGAAAATTATTCAGAAACCTAATAATGTGGAAAACACTTGTAAGCAGTAGAAGAAACCTACATGCATTGGCATTGATTTCCTTTCTCCCCAGGATACACAAATTTCCCTGGAGGATAATTCAGGAGTGGTTATAAGGAGGCAAAAAACTTACCAGCAACTGGAAAACCAAAAGGGCAATTTCAGCCAGTAAACATAAAAATGTCTGAAATGATATCTGTTCCAGGGATGTATTTGACCTAAAACATCCTAAATTCTAGGAGGACTTTTTTTTTTCCATTCTATATTCCAGTTTCCTGAGATTTTACTGTTATTCTCACATGAGATTATGTGGATCACTAACCTAACTCCTGTACATTGATATAACTTCTGTGTCTCTTTTTCCTTTACTGACTTTCCTTTACTCCTTTACCTACATTTCAACACCTCAGTGCTGTGATACGTCTCCTGATAATCCATTGAATATGTTTGTATAACAATTCAGCATGATACAGTTTCATCATAAATAAAGCAGCTTGTGTACAAACTGTATCAAAAATAAATTCACACTTGAGATAACAGCTCTCTCTGCACATTTTGAAAATTTAAAATATTTCATGTTAGAATTCATATCTGTGTGAGTTTTGAACATTCTTGCTCAAAAAGTGGAAATGCAGATCTTTCTAGCCCAAAATAAATACCGTGCTTTATGATTTGTAACCTGTACATATCTCAGAATTCCTAGCATCAGTAGCAGTTTGATTACTAACTCTCATTTTAGGGTTTTTTATTTAGGAATCTCTACTGTACAATTGTATTTGGTAACTATGATGAAACAAGAAACTTCAACATGTTTAAAATAAGTAAATTAATGCATACTTCCAAAGCTAGAACTCCAGAATGAAACATTCAAAAATACATTTTCTAATCAAGTTTCAGGATTGGTTTACATGTTTGTGTGTTATAAATGTTTTCTAGGGGACTTTGGTAGACAGGAGAAAGAAATTCATTACTATTTCTGACAATACAGAAATGGGAGTAAGAAAAAACAGAAAACAAAATGTTAAATTTATATTTGAAGATAAGGCTAATTTTTTTTCCTCTTCCATTATTGTGCTTTCTACAGAAATAAAAATGACAATAATATTTCATGGCTGAGAAATCTGTAGCTTATACTATGTCAACTTCGATTCAGTGTTCCCTACTTTTTTTTGGTAACAGCCTACTCATGAGGAAGAGATAATACATTTTTTGCCTTCTGAAAAGAAGAATGGTTAGCTGGGATTTGTCTCTTTTACGTGCTTTATAACACATGCTCTACATTAAAATTTTAATGATGAACTTTGAATACCTGCATTGCTTTACCGCTGCATGACCAAGTTCTAAAATAAATCCTTGCTTTTGCAAACATATATACATATAAAAATAACTTTGCACTCTTAAGCAGTTCCATGCCTCTTGACTGCACTTAACTGTGTGAGTAGTTTTGTGTATATAAATAAATTTTTGCAAATCAGAGCTGTAGAAATGTACCCAGAGCTAGATTTCAATTTAAAAAAAAATAGCTTTTTGCCTAAATAGTATTTTTCTTGCACATAGGACAAGAGGGAATGGCAGTAAACTACAAGAGAGTGGGTTTAGATTGGATATTAGAAATACATTCTTCACTGTGAGGGTGGTGAAGCACTGTAAGGAGGTTGCCCAGAAAAGCTGGAAGTGTTCAAGGCCAGGCTGGATGGGATTTTGAGCAACTTGGCCTAGTAGAAGGTATCCCTGCCTATGGCAGGGAGGTTGGAACCAGAGGGTCTTTAAGGACCCTTCCAGCCCAAATAATTCTATGATTCTGACAAAAGCTATTTTGTAGTAATTGAAAATTTTTTAACTTTTTCTAGTTTGGCATTTTTTGGTTGGAAGAAGTTATTCAAGGCTTGATTCTCTAACAGAAAACTCTTATCTTTATGTTTACATTAAAAATTATGTCCTGAACAATCAATATTTTTGAACTTATCATTCCATTTTTATTTAAAATCTCAAAATATATAATTTATTTCTAAAAAAATCTATCTAGTTCTTTTTTTGACATGAGATTTTTCAGACATAAATAAATTTTCAGCCAAAATACTTTTCATTGTGTCTGAATATTTGATTCTTTCTTAATGAGAGCTAAAGCTTCTAATGGAAGCTAGCATTGTTCTATTAATTGTCATTATTCCACTGTATCAGGTAAAGATCAAAAAATCTGATATGGTACAAATGGCAAAAATATTATTCCCCCCATGGTATGATTAAAAAAACCCAAAACAACAACAACAACAACAACAAAAGAAAAAAGTCATTACTTCAATAGCCTTTTAATTTTTTAGAATTCTTAAGATTTTTTAAGAAATCATAAAGTAAGAGAATAGGATAGTGGAGATTTTTTTCTGGACTGTTATAGAACAAGCCTCTCCTTGCAATTGTTCTTATTGACAACTTCATACTGTAACTTGTAGACCATAATTCTAAGTGCTGTTTATTTAGTATCCTTAGTTTTCTTTGCATTTCCTTTCTTTACAAAGAGTCTTCTATAAATAGAAACCAACCTGTTTCCTTGGCTCAGTATCAGGAAAGTGATGAATCATTTCATATAGTGGTGTGTTGAAGATGGTATGAATATTTAAAATGTAGATATACAGTCCAACTCTAAATAGACTATCTATGCCTGGAATTCCAAAAGTGGCTAGAGATTTTTAAGCTTTTACAAAAGTATAAATGAAAATACATAAGTTGTGAAAGAACAGAGCTAAATTCTTCCTACCCCTTCCTACCCCTGTACACTGATCCTTCTTGTTTTAACGTAAGCTTTTGTCAGAACTTTGTTGTAAATTTTAAATCATAATTTATTTTTACTTGTCAGAAAAATATTAAAGTATAATAGTCTATGAAAATGAGTGCACACATCACAGTGTGAGTAAACTTCATTATCAAAAATTGTGCTGCTTTCTAAATTTATGTTCACTTTTGTTTAAATTAATTTCTGTGATTTTGTTTGCCTTTGGTTAGAGCATTGCCTTGCACAAAATTAATATGTTTAATTGCATAAATATTTATTCCTGGATGATGTTCCATCTAACTCAATAGAATGGAATTGCTTATTTTTTAAAATGTTGTGGAGTCGGTCTTGGGTCTCCTCTTAATAGAAAAATATAAATCTGATTAAAATAATATCTTAGAGGAAGCAAAATAATTTCTAGACAAACAGAAGCACTAAAGTGTCTGTTTTCTTATTTTGTTTTAAGTCTTTAGTGTTGTTTCTCAATTCAAAAACCATTTTGAGTGAAACTGCCAATGCAGAAATGCCTTTCTAATTTCCCTGAGTACCTCTGAGCATGAGCAGTAGATGGGATCTGATTTTATTCCATTTCTGTTTACAGCAAACAGTTGGAGAGACTGTTCAGATTTCCATTTTCTTTGTTTAAATCAGGGATTAATCCAGAATTTGGAGTTACAGTACATTTCAAGGTTTTGATCAAGTTAACATGGATCTTCTAGATAATACAAAAAGGTTTGTATTACAACGAAAACGGGAAAAACTTGGGCTCTCCAGCATTTAGCACTTCCTTTTCTGTTTAGCAGGGTCATAGTTCATCCCAGAAATTCATGACTAATCAATTAGCCTTAGCAGTATCTCCCAGAAGATGCTTTAATAGAAAGGATCATGTAACTTTGCTCTTGTTGCCCTCTGTCAAGGCTGTGAGCCTGTGAGATTACATCCAGCACAGTGAGGAATGAGACAGTGTGGCATGAGAAGAATGTGGCACATTACCCATGTGTGATAACCCAGCCCAGCGTAGCCCCTGCCTGATGAGCACATGGCTGGCCTGTTTACAAGATGAACCTAAAGAAGCTGCAGCATCTTTGTTTACTTGACTATTATTCACACCATATCACTGCATTTCGTACCATTTCTTGTTTCAGACCACTGAGAATGAATATATTTAGTTGTATATAACAGAAAAGAATTGTGCAAAAGTTAACAAATTATCCTGAATGAAAAATAATATTTAAATCCTGTACACTGAGTTTTCGATCTGGTAATGTATTTCTGAGGTTTGGATAGAGGATCTTCCAGCAGCAATTTGAAGAACTGTTTCTTGTGGTAATGAATTTAGGTAAACATCACATAATGAGCATAAGCATTGGGTTATAGTTAACATAGTCAACTGTGTTTCTTAAGGTAGGGTGGATTTAAGTATATAAACTGGTTTCCTGAAGTTGGAGACTCAGGTCTAAAAATAGGTTTGCCTTCTACTTTTACCCCGGCCCTTAATTTGAATACAACTATTAAAGTAAGCATGGCAATGTTATCTCTTATTTAGCACAAAATCACTCTCTGATCATTCAAATTGACTTCAAACTGGAAAATTGCAATGATGTCTCTTAGTGACGAATTGTCTCAGATTTAATAGATTTAACTGTTTGATGAAAAGTTTATGATCAAACTTAGTGCTTAGCTGCATTTTGGAGACTGAAGACTGCAAAATTTTGTAAACAGGAATGACCAGCACTTGCCCAGGTCTGTGAACATTCAGAAGTTGAAGGTTTCATGTTACTTTGGATATTTACCCAATACCAAGTGTTAGTGAGTCTTTTTAGAATGAGAAATGGAACTGTAATTTTGCAAAGTAGAAAGGAGTTCCAATTAACCTTGAGATAGATTAGCAGCTTGGGAATGGATGGAAAAGTCCAGAGAGGAACCTTTCTGATGTTTGGCTGATTGTTCTGCAATGACTAAAGCCTATCAATTCCTACCTTTTCTTCTGGGTGAAGTGGCAGAGATGAAGACATGAGCAATGGAAAGATAAACTATTTGTGAGTATGTTCCAGCAAGAAGATATGGAATTGTTCCTGGTAATTATTGACTTATCTTGCTTGCCTGCTTCTACATTTCTTCAGCCTTTTCATGGGAATGTTCAGAAAGTAATTTTTTATAACTGTGTATGTACCTTGTACAAGTCTTCCAGTGGACAGGATTCATTCTGGAAACTGAGTCGTTGTCAGAAACTAATGCATTAGAAATCTGCAACAGAAGCCATCAGGAAGGTAATTCATATCTGCCCATACCAAGTTTATTTGTGCAAGTGAGCCCCTTTGCTTTCTGAAAGAAATAAACTGAGTGGTTAGTAGTGGCAGAAGGCCACTGCACGAAACAAAAGAGATTTATCTACTGACATCGTAATAATCATCTTAATTAACTGAAATATATATCAGTTGTGCTTAAATGAAATCTGATTTTTTACCCTCTTAAATGTACATAATCTTCATGCTTCTTGAAAACTTCCAGAAGACCTGTCACAGAGCATTTCCTTCCAGTCTTCTTTCTATGCTTTCATTTTACTGGTTTTTTGTGAGGAAGGAAGAACTATTTGTCCTTGTTACTTGCATTTCTTGTTTCATGTGCAGTTTCAGTTCTCGGAAAGGTTAAATACTGCTTACCATGGAAAGGAGATAAATGTAGACGTATCATGCACCTTTAGCTTTCTACATGGATGTTGGAACTTTCTCATTTTACAGCTTCCAGTACAGTTCCATGCTATTTGAATATAGCTATAAATTACAATTAATTGGAGAAAATTCCATGGTGATGTTGTACTGTGAACAAATGGGCAAAACACCAGAAAACAATTGTACACTTTGAAGTCTCATGTGTTGGGGTGAAAATCCAGTTAATATGTGTCAACTCACCATGCTATCTGCACTTCTCCCCTCTGTCTTCTATCTTTGTCTTCATACCAATTTAAGTCTAAAAGTTACTTGGTAATATTGTTGAAATATACTCTTTCTTCATCCAGAAGCTGATTTAACTTTTAGTACAGGCCAATGATTTCATCATGTGGGTGACTGTAGTTGTGAAATAGGCTTAGATGATCTTTGTCTTATATCTTTTGGAAAACTTCAGGGTTAGTTGAGCAGTTGTACTACTGACTCAATTTTATGTGTTTTATTAACCTCCAGAACTTATGTGGAAAGAGAAAAATACTTAAAGATTATTTTTTCTCTGACTGAGTTTAGAGAAGATCCTATGCCTTACTAGGCTTCTTGTTTGAAGGGTTTTTTCTACATCTTATTTCTTTCTATGCTATTGCCAACAATCCTAGCGATTATATATATATATGTAAAAGTCTGGTATTAATATCACCAAGAATTGTTAAAGTTAATGTGTGTATCAAGATCTATAGCTCAACACATCAGTTTCTAAATAGCAAAGCCAAAATTTTTCATAAATTACTGACGCCACGTACTGTAGCCATGCCCACTTACCTTATATGTTAATTAGTAGTTTGTAAGCGTATTTGAAAGCATATTTCAAACTATATTTCTGTGTTAGTGTGGCTTACTGAAAAACTTATGTACATGCTAGTTAAGACATAAATAGGGACTTAGTACTAGAGCAAGCAAGCCATAAAGTAAATGCCCACTGACACAAATATGCACGTACACCAGATACACACCTGAAAGACAGGAGAAAAGAGAGGTTATTGTGGGGTCTTATTTATAAATGAGGCTTGTGAGTGATAGTCAAGATAGTCATCAGAAAAGGTCCCTGGTGGATTCAAGATTCTACTGAAGCCCATGAGAGCCCATATTAGAAATCAGGTAAGCAGCCAATGTTCACTGATGCCCAGGGTCTTTCATACCTGGGTTTATGTTTTGAGTTTCATCTCTTTGTATTTGATCAGTTGTTTGCAGCCAACAAAGTCTGTTTATTTTATTTGTTCGAATCCCTGTTCTAATCAATCATGTGACTCAGAAATATGGAAATTATGAAATATGTTAAAAATAAAACATTCACAAAACATAAACATCAGAAAAACAAACCTAAAACTTTTTCAGCATCTTAGAGGATATGCTATAATGATGAAATTAGAAGAAGTTATTGAGATGTAATGGTACAAAATCCAAACATTGTGTGGCAGTTATGCTCCACTTAATGCAACTGTGATTGACAAATTTAGAAGAAGAAATGAGATTTCATTCCTAGCATACATGCTAAATTCAATGACATTTAACAATCATGCTGATTGTTTTTCTGTATGTTTTTCATTCATCATTCACAGAGAAGCATATATTTGACCAGTTTAATTGTTCAGCATGAAGCAGTGGTGGGTACCAAACTAAAAATACCCCAAACATCCAATTCTTCAGGAGCATTTAAAATACACGCTGAAGCTTATAACAGTTTGGATGAATTAGAATAATTTTAAGTGCTTTTTTCTGGTTTGTTATTAGTAAGAAAATATTTCTCTGAAAAATAAAACGCAGATTATTTGTTTCTTTTAATAAATAAAGTGTAACGAACAAATGGTGTTAAAAATATGCAAAAGGATGGTCACAATGTATAGCTGGAGTACAACAAATGGTGATTGAAGTAGCTGCATTTTATATTTAGATCCAAATTTGTAAACTCCACTAAGGTCAATTTGCTAAGTATTTAATATTATGTACGTTATACTGCTGTTATTTCTGCTTAAAATGGTAGATGCTTTATCTTAGGTTCTGTTTGCAGATCTACTTGTACCTCAATTAAAACAGCATCTATATTCATGAAGTGAGTTTGAGTTTGACCTTACATAGTAGAAGTAGAAAATACCTCTTCCTTACTCATTTACTTCATCTTCATGGACAAAAGTGGATTCATTTTTTGTTATTTATAGACTTTCCTAAAGACCATGGTCTTACCATTTCCCTCTTTATATGGGCTGTGATGAAGTAGGTCTAATGGCAATATTGTAAATAAAACAACTCCAAGGAATGATCTCCAGCACCCAAAGCTAATAATATCAAATGGTGGGCTCTGTCACACGCTATTCATTGATATCGTGATCTAGAGGTCCAATAAAAACTCATCTTTCCCTCACTCTATTACTCTTGTTCTTCTTCCTGAAACCAAACTCAGTTCTGTGCATGAGAAATTTTAAGATTTAAATAACACTTATTTCCTGCTAGGTCAATAAACCTGGAGTGCATATTGGACTTTAATGCCAATTTATAAATTATTCTTTAGGGTCTATGTTATATTTACAAACATTCCAAGTATGTTTTGCTAGGTGCTTTTAAGATGGTAAGATGATTTTTTGGGGTTATTTCAAAAACTTATTAACTCATTTGTCTTTGGGAAAAACACTTTGTCTTTCATAAATAAATGGAATTGGCCAGATCTTTGGCTCATATGAATGCTTGTCACTCCAAAAAAGTTATCTAAGAGTAGTTGTACTTAAATTTTATGGAAAAGTAATCTAAAATTTTTTCCTAATGTTTTTGAGATAACACTTGTTAGGGACAGATCCGTGTGCTGATTATAGACACTTCAACACAAAGCCCAACACCCTTGGTGATAGAGTTCAAGAGCAAACCCATGATTTGCCACCAGAAGTGCACTAAAATGCAACAGTTCAATATACACCCATCTTTACTTAATTTAAAGCTTTTTAATTGAATGTCAGTCAATTACACAGTTATAATCCATACCTTATTACAAAGTACCATACACTTGCATTTTAAATAGCACATTTTCTTAACTGAAACCATTTTTCTTTGCAACTGAGGAATCAATTGTGATTATGGTAAAAGCCACAAAGTATTTATTTGTTAACGTGATTATTTCATTTCTAGTTAAAAACAAACAAACAAAACCCCTCCTGTCTGATTTTCTATTTAACCAACATTAAATACTTTTCCAGGGTAAAGTATTTCTCACCTATCTTGATGCTACCTATCATATAATTTGTGTATTTTCCAAAAATTAATTAGACTTACAACAGCTCAGCAATCTCATTTACTCTTAACCTCTCCCTTCAGCCATGATCCATGTCCTATTTTCTTCTTCGTAGCTGCTTTTTATACTGACTATGAGGATACTAATTTGAAGCGAGTTTTCAGCTTTGTTCTGAAAGCTGAGAAAATTGTGGTCAATCTAATGTCCTCTGACAGGGAATCTGAAATCTTTTGTTCTGTTTATTGAATTAGCCTATCTTCTGCTCCCATGAGCTTCGTCTTTCAGATTGATAGATTCATGATTAATACAAAAGAGAACAACTGAGGATGGCAGTCTCCTCATGTATAAATATATTCTGCAGCACATGGGGAAAAACATTTCTTACAGGACTTTCACAGATAAAGACCACATCTTCGGCCTCACAATTTTAAAGGATACCAACCGTCAGTGTTTGTTGCACTTCTGTTGAAGCAATATAAATTTCAGCAATTCATTCAGGCAATTTTCAATGAAAAAGCCAAGACCCAATCATAAGACAACAGGCTCAGGTACAGCTTTGTAGTCAACCTCAGATGGGAAAATGCATTTTTACAAAAATTTTAACTATCCAATCATTCTATGATTGAATGCTAAGCTATCCAAGTGAACTGCTTTGGTGCTCTAGCTAACATGAGAATCCATTAGTATAAGGTGATAGGTTGGAAGATGACAGCAAAATTTAACTCAATAATCTCTTCTTGTCATTTTCTATCTTGATAGAATGTGAATTTGTACAGCTTCTCTGTTTTAAGAGCTGATTCACGTGAGACACTGGGACAGGTGAAAGCTGAGAATATTTTTGAGATAAATAAACAACATGATGGAACAACTGGCACTTCAGAGATTTTGGACTATCAAAGTTATTCCCCAATGAAAATGATCCTGTCATTAGAGGTATTCGTGTTAAAAATGTTTCTCAAAATAATTTTTGAGAAAATCCTTAGAACATTTAAAAAGAAAGAAAACAAATATAAATGCCGTATGCATTCCTTAGATTTTCCTTGTATTTGTGTAAGAAGCGAGGCATTATGGTTCTCTTAGAAAATCAAATACAAAATTCTATTATTTTTCTTTTACTACTGAATAGATGTTATGAAGCATTAGGGAATTGATGTCCATATCACATTTTTGATCTCTATAGAGAATATTTGAGATGTGTGCACAACATCCCAATATTCGTTTGTAGCAGACAATTTAAACTATTTCAGAGAACACATGCATTATATATGAAATACTTAAAGTTCCAGCTGAATAAACACTCACATTTGCCATCAGTTTCAAAGGTCTACAAGTAGACTTTGTGCACAATTTAGAATGAAAAATGTGTAGTACATGCATCTGACCTTTTTCATTTAAAATTCTATTCTGCCTAATCTAAATTATATATGGTTTGGATCTTTCTGTAATAAATAATTGTAGGTGGAAGGATGAAGATTCATATGTAATATTTCTCCACAATATATATTTATTGGCATTCTAGCAGGTTTTATTATCAATACTTATTGTACCGAGTGTGATATCGTGTCAGGAACCCTGAAGTATTTTGGCATATACGGCTAGTAAAGTTGTGGTTGATATCCATTAACACTTTTCAAGGAGAAGTGAAATAATGATACATCAGTGTTCTAAGGAAAAAATACAGAGTTTAATATCAGGATATTGGCTGGGGGAGGGGGGTTGGCTTGCAGTTTTCTGGGGTTTGGGGGGCCTTTTGCAGGGGTATAACTTTGAGATAAAATCCAATTATATTCATTTAAAAAGAATTTTATTAACATATTTTTATCAACTATGGCTCAAATGTAATCTTAAGTTGTTTAAATTGAAAACTTAAGCTGCTAAATGAAAGCACATTCACTTGCTGCAAGTACTCATTTAGAAACAAAACAGTATGAATTAAAACCATATAAGTAAGAAATGGTTGTCTGACATAGGAAGCTGTTAAAATGTATTTCTGGAAGATATTGCTGATGATGCTGAAGTCAATAGAATGATCTTTTTTGTTTTGGTTTGGTTTTGGGTTTTTTTTGTTAAAGCAATGTGATTTCCTTCAAATTAGGCTCCATGGCACTAATCCTCCTGAAAATAAAGTGGCAGATTTTAGAACTATACTTGCAAAGGGAAGAATGATTGCATTCTGATTTGCATTAATGTAAAAAAGATCACTACATGAGGAAGAAGTTAATCCCACTCCTATTAACACATCACCCATGAAAATGAAATCATGGCATTTGATCTTGTTCTCAGTGAATTCGGTGAATTAAGCTTAGTAGAAAGTCAACCTCATCACAGCTAAGTCCAGCACTGGCCCTGCTACTCTAATTAGACTTCCACAATATTAGTTTCTTTTTTCCCTCATCTTTTTACTTCATTTCCCTTGACTGGAGTGCAATTTCACCAAAATGTAGTAGACTAATCATTAACTGGCAGCAGCACAAAGACTGAAACTTTAAATTGACAATCACAGCAGTAGAATACCAGAAATTCATAGAAGCATAACCATTTCTTCTGCTGGGTGTGTGATAATTGTTTTTCTGCTCATTTACATCCAAAAGTAATTAAGCTTTACAACAATGTACTGTAGTGTTGGTGCAAAGTCTGCTGTTTGGAGGTTATGCAGAGATTCCATGAAAACATCACAGTGGGAACTGTTGTTCATTTGCATTGTCACTTCCTAAAAATTTGCAGAAACATACCCTTGAAAGAATTAGGTCACACAAAATGTGGCCTAAGGGCTTCTCCTTTCTGTTTTCTTCAGTGGAGTTCTGCAGCTGATGTGATAAAAACCATTCTACATCAATAAATTTTTGAGTTTATGTTTCCTGAAAAATTTATTTGGCTTATGGAAATAAACCAACTTTATCATTCAGTGGGAAAATTTCCTTGTCTTTCCTTCCAGACCTGATTTCTTGATAGAAATGCAGTGGTGTTACAGTGCATGTAAAGTTGTAAAATAAAAGTTGGCAACTCTAATATCTTCTGGACCTTCTTCAAACAATTGTAGTTAAAACCATGCATTAAAAATGCATGTCATAGTAATGTAAGAATATGATAATAGGAAGCTTTGCTTTCCCTGGATACTAAAACTTACATATAAACAAATACAACTTCAAAGTTGAGAAATTTTCTTTCTCATGACATTTTTTACCAAAGTCTCACAGTGTTTCATAGTCACATGTGCCTTTTGCTTTTAGAGGGGTAATGGATAGCTGTTGTTTTCTAGTGCTATTGATAATATGAAAAAAAGCTACAGGATAACAACTTAGCTAGTACTTTTCTTATTGAAAATAAGCTAATTAATCACTGTAGTGGGCAGAGAAAAACTAACTCACTCTCTCATTTACTATTCTGAAACTCATTGATTTACATGGTGAGGCATGACTATAGCTGGCAGCAGTATTATACCCTTCATTTCTTAATACTTTGTATATGCTTGCTTTTCTAGTTAGGAAATGCTTTGATATAAATAAACACACTCTAGTTCTGATTTTGCAATCACTTACATATTTTTGTGACAATTTCCTGAGTCAGGCCTATATCTGCTTATGATACCAAAGCCAGCATTTTATGCACCATGAGCTTTATCTTATTGAGAAAATTTGCATGAATTTTGTTGAATTCCACTTTCCAAGACTTCTCATACATGTATTTAAATATATTCTTTATCTTCCTATATTTTCTACGCTTTTTTTGATTTTATATATTTTGGGGGTTATTTTATGGCAATATCTCACCTAAGCTTACAATAGTATAGATGATCCTAACATCTCATTTATGCTTGTTCACTTTGCCTTATGGTCATAGAAATTTTTCCTTGAATATTCAGAGGGATCTCATGTAAGTACAACACAGAAAGACCATCTTTATATAATTTGTATAAATTGTGCCATACAATAATATCTTTAATTGTTATTAAAATATAAATAAACAGACAAGGAATAAGCTTTGGATCATTTATTATATCTGTAAAAACATAAACAGCCATAAATAAATGAAGATAGATTCAGAATAACCATCTGTTAGGAAGTTAGTTCAAGTCAAAACACTTAAAAATTGGCACTGTAGACTGTATTCATGTAAATATGTATTTAGACATTTAAATATCTAGTCTTGTGTACAGATGTTCTGATTCACTGAAGCCTTCATTTGGGAACTGCTAAGGGCTCAGGATCAATCCACTCAGGTAGCTACTGAAAATTGGATTCAGGTGCTAAACTTTCTCTGAAATATTGGCACAAGTTCATAGTCTAACAATAGGTCTGTCTCCATAGCTGCTTCCTTGCCAAATCGTAAGCATAGAGGTCACAAAAGCCTTTCTCCATGAGTAAATAATTTGATAATTAGGTGAAATCTCTCTGATCATGAGAGATGCAGATTTGAAACCACATAGGCTGGGCTTGTTTCCTGCTTCCTGGGATGGTGCTTCATCATTAGGTTTTCAAACTATAAAAACTAGGCAGTCATTGCTGCCCTTGCTCTTTTTTTTTTCTTTTTTTGCCTGCCTTCTTAAAAACACTAGGCTTAATGGACCATAAGGTTATTCTTTTCTGTAAATCTTTCCCACCCGCCCCCTCAACTCACATAACTTTTAAACTCATTGTCCAAATTCAGTCATAATGAAAAAGGGGCAGGGCTTCTGGAAAAATAAGCATCTAGGTAGGAGGGAGGGATCCAAATTCATGTCCTGGTGAGAGAGCTGTCCGTAGAGTATGCAAGAGATACAAGGTGTCAAAACATGCCTTAGTTGCTCATAGCCTCTATTAGCTGGTAGAACTCGTGGGAAACCAATTGTCATTGTGAAGAGGTGTAGTGCAAAATCAGCACACAACCATGGGAAACAGCCGTCATTACAGTTTCGTGACACAACTTGCTTTTAAAGAAATCAGTCTCACCCAGAAGGAATGGCAATAGCTATCTACCATCAGGAAAGCTCCTGGGCTGTAGCTCCAGGCCGAATGCAAATATTTAAGTCTCAGAGAAAAACTCTTCTGCTCCCTGTTCCCCACTGACTACCTCTGTGAGACGCACTGATCAGCGCTTCACTCACTTCAACACTGTCCGTGGGAATCCAGCTCCTACTATATGCTGAGAGGTAAATTTAATGCAGCCTTACTGAGTCTCCTGCAGAGCCCACAGATACTAAGTGTTGCGAATCCTGACGTGGTCTAAATTTCTGTTCTGGCTGTAAAAGATTTATACCAGAGTGTTGTCTCCTGCCCTGTGTCTCTAATTCTGCCTTTTTTCACAGTTGTTTTCTGTGGATGTGTGAAGTTAAGTCAGTCTGTTAGGTGAAAATTGTGCGTGCTATTATTGTTCCTCTCCTATAAAATCAAGTTCTTATCTTCTCGTGCCATTTCCCCTACAGAACTGGAACCACAACCCCGGTTTAAACCATTCTGAACTGCTAGATAGAGATAGATGACAAGGCAAGAATATGTAAATAAATTAATATTAGCCTGACTTCTTCAATGTCTTCTCAGGAATCAGTGACAGTGGTTATAATCTCTGCCAGACAACTATCAGCAGTTTCAGGATCTGTTGAGGCAGATGGCTGAGGCACTAGATCTGATAACAAGCATGCCTGAAATTACTGACTTTTCTGCATTTTTTGATATTAGGTAGAGAGGAAAGCTTATGCCTCTGTAAAATGAGGATATTACAAAACCAGCAAGAGATTTCTGGATTACTCTTTTTTTTTTTCCTTTTTTTTTTTTTTAATCCACACAAGTAAAGGAAAAGAAGGCAATAGAAGAGGGGAGGTCTCAAGCACTGGAAGGCTTTTGGCACCTCTCTTCTCACAGACTGGTAAACAGCTTCAGTTCACCTCCTCCATCTTACAAATTCAATTCTTTAGCTGATACACACATTCCTGTAAGAGTCCTATGCTTGTGGTAATACAGTTGACATTCCATTCTAATCATTTGCCAAGCAGACTTGGGAGTAAGTAAGTAGGTGAGATTCTTACTCATAACTGTAAAGCAAAGATACTGGGTTCTAGCGACAGATGTGGAGATAAGCCTATCTACCCTTTCATTGTGTTTTGCTACAGAATTACTGCAAAAAGTCAACAGGCTCAGATATAACATGTTAATTGGTATCCCGTGGGATATTGTAAGTTACACTGTGGAATAACTATGCTAAACCATAATGCATATATTCTTATAAGTTAGAACCTTTATGAAGCATACTTGGGAAAATTAACTAGCTAAAGGAATGTCCTTGGCTTCCCTTCCTCTACTTTCAGCCTTTGTTTGTCTTCTACTTCTCCCGTGTCCACATTCTTCTCCCTGGGACAAGCAATGTCTATTTTACTTATCAGTCAAGCACCCAATAAACTTCAGCTGTGTTAGGACAAGTAATTCAGGAGGACCTTTCCAGATACCGCCATCCAGTGATGACATTTCTTGGTGACTCATGAATTTTCTTTACATGATTTTATTGACATTAATGTATGTTATTCTTTTCCCTTAAAATAGCATTATTGTTTCCTTCAAAATCATCATTCTGTGCTAGCTGCTGAGCAATATTGTCCAATAATGCTCAGTGATATTTTTCTGATGTAGAATTTTCTCTTAATTTTGAGGTAGTGCTTCCATGGGTACCAATTCAGCACTGCAGCTGCAAGGTTGGGTCAGAGACCTGTAAATTCACTGCAGCCATTAGCATTAAACAACACAGGAGATGAAACAGCCATCTGTGGTCTGCTGGAGAGAAGCGATAAAGGAATTTTGTGACATGTTACTTCTTCCTTTTCTCTGGAGGTGGATCCTATCCACTGAGCAATAAGCATTCCAGGAAAACTTCAAGAGAGTATTACTTTTGAAATATGTCTGATATTAGTCACGCTGACTTCTAGGTTATCTTTGCAAGGTGTCCCAAATTTATCTAAAAACCCCCTCATGACTTTCCTTCAGAGCAATAGACATTTCATTGTTTATAATGTAAAGCTGATTACAATTGTGTGCCTGTATTCTCAGATCACCCAAGTGTAAAAAAGCATATTTAAGTTGCCAGGGAAGAATTTTCTTGACAGCTTTTTACTTTTGCTCTTCATTATAATACATGAAAATACGAATTTCAAATATTCAAACACATTGCACTCTGTGAAGCTATGGAACTCTTTTCTTGGCTGTTATAAAGCTCTAGGCTGGCCTGAGCTGACCAAGAGCATTCAGCTATATCACTTGCCTCTTCTCTTGTCTCTTCCTTGCTGACCTGACATGCATGTGTATGTGTGCATATGAGCTGCTTTCCTTTGGAGGCTGAGCAGCTGTAGGATTGTCAGGCACCAGGGCTGGAAGGACTGTAAGATGAGTGAATGATGAATAGGGAATTAAGATTGTGGTTACAAAATGTAGCATGCTTTAGCAGTGTTAGAGGACAAAAATGGTCATATTTGCCAGTATTGGCTTGAAAATGATAAAAGACAAAAATTCTCTTGTGCTTTAAAGTGCTGGTATGGCAGCAAATCAGGATAGCAAACACTCAAATGACCACTGCAGAGGCGATGAAATTACTGGAACTACTTCACTGCCATCAGCCTATAGATATATGATATATGCAGCAGTTTCAGACAAGCAACTACAAATTCACCTGAGAAGCAATGATATTTTCCTTTTTTAAGCATGACTGTTCAGGTTCACTGCTTTTGTAATGAAGTGGAAGGATATTAAGAGAAGTATTCCAAAGCGAACCAGAAGTGCTGCATTGTTAGCAGTTGGAGGTTGTCTGTTATGACACCTGTATGATCAGTGTTAACCAGGTTCCAACTCAGTGCTCAGCATGTCATGTATCCTCTTTGCACACACAAAAGCCATTTTTACTCCCATGCATAGTTCCAGAATAGATATTCAAAGGTCTTTTTTTTCAACAGCTTTATGGCATTATATGCTTCTGGATTATTGCAATTCTTCAGGTGTAAGCAATGCAAGTAAGAGCAGCAGCTTTTCCCTATATTCATACATACCAACAGTAAAATTGTGTAATGAACACTGGAAATCAGAAAAGTATATTCTTCATTCTTACTCTTATAGCTAGGACCTTTGATTGCTTTTTTATTTTTATCAGAAAAAATGCTATCTGGAATTTGAAAAATAATCTTTCATTAATAATTTTTTACTGGAATATCTCAATTTTCTTAAAACAATGAAGAAAAGTAACAAAGTGTAATAAAATAAATATATGGTATATTTAAAAAATATTTTTCTTTTAAAATATTGTAATATATGTCAATACTAATTTTACCTTAAAAAACCTGCTAATTATTTCCCATCCTATTGTTTTTATACACACTGTATGCAATTACTTCTGTGTTACAAACAGTTGTATTTAGGCCACTCTAAAATGCTTGTGTTTTAATAACACTGTGATCCCTTTGTGAAAACATTAGAAGTACATTTTAATAAACACAGCTTAGAGTCTGTGATATCTTTGGTGGCACAGTAAATAATGATTTTATATGAGACAGTAAAGAAAGTAATCTTATAAACAAACATTGCATAAGTGACAAAACAAAAGGTTTTGCTGTGTATTGCAAAATGTGTGTCAGTCTACTAAATATAAATTAGTGGTCTAAGTCAGGTTACTGACATGTAAATATCTTCTGTCACCTCTACTGGTATAATTTAGACAAGAATAAGATTGAGTGTTTTCCAGTTAAGAGTCACTAATGAAATAGTTCTTATTCACTTATCTTTTTTCACACTTAATTCAGATTCCAAAAGCTAAAAAAATAAAACAAACAAAAAACTCAACAAAAAAAATCCAGTCTGAATGTGGTTTATATGCAGTTTCTACTTTGCTTTCAAAAGGCTTTAACTTACCCAATTCAAAAGCCGTGAATCTGCAGAAATACCACACCTAGGGGACACAATTTCTTTTGTCTTTTTATCTTTCTTGCATTCCTGTAAGACTACACATTATAATACATTTTAGCTGTATAAAAATTGGCAATTTTTCTGTTTGCTTGAAAAGCTGTTACGAATTCAAATATATGCTTTTCTTAATGTAAAATGAACAGCTGTTAACTAGGTTTTGATAAGTATTTATTTTTATGTCCTTCATAAAAAGAAAGCAAATCCACATCATGGGAAGGCTATTTTTTATCTATAATATGCATTAACTGGAAAAACAAAGGAACAGTAATCAGATTTATATATATGTATACATAGCAAAAATATAAAGACACACCAGAAGGAGATATCCTGATCTTTATAGTACTGATACCTGTGGAGCAGGGTGCTCCCTTACATCTGGCTTGAAGATAAAATAGCACATTCCAGTTTCAGTGCTAGTTGCCCTTTAAACTGCATAAATTCTCTCCTTGTCCTACAGCAATGAAAGAAATCTTGGCAAATCCACACAGTCATTCATAGCTTTCATCTCCTTGTCCTTTCTCAAATCACTGCTAAAACACCCTCTGTTGACTTCATGCTCTTGCTTATTTAGCTTAATTAGGGAACAGTGAATCTAGAAAACTGGCAGCTTTGGACATTCAGCAACCTATAGGCATATCTAACTACTTGCTCCCATAATTGTAGAGAGAAATTTTTAATGCTTTGATCTATTTTTATATTGTTATATTCCAAGGAATCACAGAATAGTTAGAGTTGGAAAGGAGATCACGTAGTCCAGCCCCCCTGCCAAGGCAAGGTCACTCAGAGCAGGTGACCCAGGAATGTGTCCAGGTGGGTTTGGAATGTCTCCAGACAGGGAGACCCCATGGCCTCCTTTGGCAGCCTGTTCCAGTGCTCTGCGACCCTCAACATAAAGAAGCTCTTCCTCATGTTGAGGTGAAACTTCCCCTGACAAAAAAAGGATCACCCTTCTGTCCCAAAGTTAGGAAAGCAGTCATTGAAGTCATTTAGCTCTCCGTGCAATATCGGCGAGCTAGACCAAATAGACTTCTTAAATGGTAATGATTTTGAATGGCAAAATTAGACACAACCAATTCTATTAGTACATGGCAGATGTACAAGCATAGCAGCAGTTCTTAACACAAAGTAATAGATTAGTGAGCTTTTTCCTTGTAAAGAAAAACATAGGATTCCCCCTTAAAAGCTTTGTGGTTGCATTAATAAAAAACTTCCATTGGTGGAAGGAGGATGGATTGCTAAGCATCTTGAGTTTAAGTAAATATGTAACTCAATGTCAAAAATTGGATGGTTTAGGATTCTGTTTCGTATTGAAATCAGTGATCTTTGAAGCACTTGAGGACTTTCAGGTTTGTCACTTTGAATCCCATTAAAAAATAAATAATTTTTATTCCACAAACATGCAACAATTTGTTTTTTCATGGTTTCAATTCCTTTTGCAGTAGTGATGCTATATTTAGATGAGAAATTTATGGGATGAACAGACATATTTCACATCAGTCCAGCATAGCTATGCAAATTTTGCACACATAAACATGATTTCCAACTAAAAAAGTATTATTTACTTTGTACTAGCTTATATACATCTAAAACAACTGGCAGAACATCAGATTCACATAACTGGTGCAACTCTTGTTGCACGTTACGCATGATTTGTGACTAATATATCATTTTGCAATAGTAAATATTGTCCCAAGGCCAATGAGATGTCAGCTTCCAAATTCCATTCCCCTGTTGAGCATATTATTTATCTAAGATTATTTAACTCTACTTTGTTTGATATTGATCTGTAGCACTAACATAGGCAAACTTCAAAGTCTGAAGTAATTGGAGAAGTTTAAGTACTTATAAAGGAAGAAATATTCTGTTATTTTTTGCTGCATTGATATGTTTGCTAATAAATTTTGTTACAAAACCTGTGATTTCTTTTTCATTCTTGTACTTCTATTTAAAAAAAAAAAAAATAAACAAGCCAGAAAACCACCCCTCCAAACCTGGGCTTAGAAAGGATTACATTTGATATTGATAACATTTCCTGGAAATGGAAAAACTGTGACAACAGCTGCTGTCTTGGCTCAATTTCAGTTGGGTTTTTTGGTTTGTTTGGTTTAGGTTTTTGTTGGTTTTTTGGTGTTTTTCTTTTTACTACAGCAATTTGCAAGTAGCTGCAGCTATCTCTAGTAAGCTTACATCATTAGTAAAAAATCATTTCCATGTTTCCTGCCCAATCAGAGCACTTTCTCTACTTGCTGACTTGTTGACTTTCTAATAGCATTTATAGTAACAGTGCTTTCATTTTACTCTAAATGCTTATTTGTGAAATAACTAAAAGCTGGCTGCATATGGAAGATAACTAGAGGAAGAATCTGTATTTTATGCTAAAGCAAAATGCCTTCAATGAGAATTAAGAAAATCTTTTCTAAGACATGATGAGCTGAAATATCTCTATATTAGTATTCTTTTTAAATTCCAAGCATACATGCCTTCTTGGATTGAAATATTCCTCTGCAATCTCTACAGTACTGTAGCGTTGTAAAGTGATAAACACTCAGCACTAGTGATGAAAAATAGAAGGAAGAGCCAAGTAAAGCAAGAGACAGGAAACTTAAATGTTGACAGTGTCAAAAACCAGGTCTGTGCTTATTCAAAGGTTTGGCCTTCTTAGGTTATATTAATACATTCAGCCTTAATGTTTTAAAGTGCTTTGAAATATATGTGTGAATTTGAGTTTTTAAAATTATGTTTCATGATTTCAAATCGTAGTGTTAATGAAATTTTATTAATTTTTCAGCCAAATTTGTGCTTCTTTCTTTGGAATAAGATTAAGCTTCCAAAAGCAGTGTTATATATGTGATAATCTGTTACTACACTAAAAGTTCAGATTTATTTTGTATCAAAACAGATAATAATTCTCCCTGTGACATTTGTGACTCCAGCAAGTCCTTCTTCGTGAAACATATGTTCATATTTAAGGAGTAGCACTCTTCTCCATCACATTTGAAATGGCTGGTGAAAGTCTCTGCCAGCCCAAGGGGATCTCTGCAACCTTTCCCATTCTGGGACTACTCTGTGCTGAGCAACTGCAGATATTCCGCCCTGAGCAACCTGATCTAACTTTGGAAATGGAGCTGACTTAGATCAGAGCATTTGGGCCAGATGGCTCCAGAGGTTCCTTCCAACATAAATTACTCTGTGAGGTCTTCTTCCCAACACTCTAGCTTTGGGGCCAGCCTACTTGAGGCCAGTTTGCACTTTGTGTTTACATAATCTAGACTTATCCTAAAGAACATTCAAAACTGATGTTCACATTACTCTGAGCCTTCACAAAGGGAGCATGGGGTTCTCTGTGTGGGTTAGTAACAACCAGAAGTCATAACCTCCTGGTGTCTCTTCCTTGCCCTCAGTGAAATGAACTGGAAATGTCCCAATGTTTCTTAGCAGACAGGAGGGGTTTACACTCTTACCCTGTGACTTTTCACAGACTTTCAATTAAATGAATAGGGAGACTGAACTACCTCATCCTTCCTGGAGCTGACAATTTCAAAGCACAGTTCTGAGTCACGGTGATAGGAGTGGTGCAAAGGAGCCTTCCTCTTTCTCCCCACACTGACTCATAAGGGCTTTCATTTTCCACTCCAATCAGGAAGCCAACACATTCTGTAACAATTAAATTTATCCTAACAAGAAGACTTTGAAAGCTTAAGCCCTGAACTGTACCTGAGCAGTGAACTTACATGATGTGAACCCTGACATGGATGCATGTCAGTCTGTAGATGAGATCAGCTTCCATTTATTTATTGGCATTGGTGATAACTCCTAGAAGGAAAGAAAGCCCTGAAATTTTCCTCAAAATATTTTAATGCTAATTTGTACTGCTTAACTGCATTTTGTTTTGTGACAGGCTCAATGGCATTGCAGCTGGGATTTTTGTTTTGAAGTAATATTCAGGTTAGCATGTTGCATTCCTGTACATTCTACTATCTGAAAATATGTGTTGATTTAACTAGGGTGAACTGAGCCACTTAAAATGGATTTTTACCACAGTTGTATTTTACTATAAGTAGTACTTTCATTATCGGCACTAAAAGTTGAGAATCATGGTTTGTGACTGATGCGTTCCATGACTTGGAAGTCACTTTACCTTTCAGTATCTTTGTTTTTGAAGACTCAAAAGGAAGGAATGATGCCTATCTTTCAAAGTAGTTATTTTGATTTATGTACCAAAAAAACCCCAAAACAAAACAAAAAAAACACCCAAAAAAACAACCACTCCAAACCATTATACCAGAGCTCTTTGTTAACTAGTAGAACTTCAAAAATTTATTATAAGAACCATTTGTTCCAAGACAAGCTGAAATACACAAGTGTGACTATATGCCCTTAAAATCACTAAAGAAACACTTTCATCAGTAAAGTATAGAGGAATTACATTTGAGTTACAATTTGATTAAAAATGTCATCTAAACTGGGGACATGGGGCTTCTTCACAGTCACTTCAAAAATTTCTTTTAAGTGTTATTCCAGTACTAACCATTCCTCAGATATTTAACATTTGTGGGAAATCTAATATCCTAAGATCTATGACATCCCTGCAACAACAGGCATATAAAAACCCTGACTTTAATTTGTGTAAAGCAGAACCTTTGGAACAATCACCACCAGGAGCAAGCTTTGGTATCTGTGAAATACTTACAAGCAACATATTTAGGGGATTAAAAACTCCTCTTTTTGAGATCTGGCCTGCCTTGAAGTGAAATCTAATAAACTAAAAGAATGTCTTGGACACTTTCAGGTGATAACAAATGTCTAGAGTTAAGAATAGATCTGAGTGAGCTTTAAGGGTTGGTTTACCTTTCTTGTCCACTCTAGGATGTCGAAACTGCCGTATCAGGCTTTTAGTGCACAGAGAGAAATCTACTTGTCCTTCTTTAAAACAATAATATTTTATATTTGTAGCATTACCCTTGTGAAATTTTAAAATGAAATGAAATGGAATACAAATAACACCAGATTTTCTTTAATATCCCAAATCATGAATAGAAGCATGTCTAGACTCAAATACAAACCACCTTTTATAGCAAAATTCAAATCCTCCTCTGTTCCCTGCCAAAAGCTGAGTTCAGTCCCTGAGGGCCTGAGCAGGGTTTCCTTGGCTACAGCAGCTGGCATTGGCAGGGCAGGGAGTGCCGCTCCTGGCCTTGGTGTGCCGGGTGATTTCATCAGCTAACACAGGTCTTGACAGGTGCAAAGGCTTTCATTTCACTTTGAGCACCATAAAACCTTTGGTGCATGATTTGGGAGATTGGGAACTAACTTTCTGATCCAGGAAGGGCTGGGATCAGGGATCCTGATTGAAATCCTCTAGCTCTAGTCCTTCAATGCATTTCTTCTAAACATAGAAATAACATTTGTTCTGAAATGAGTTCTTGGTGCATGCTGAATTTGCCAGACATTTCACTTCGAGGCAATGATATGACAAATGTGCTTCCTAGCATTTTCATGTTGATTTATTCTTCCTCACAAAGGACAACTTCATAAAGAGTTTGAATCAGATCCATGTTCACACTTTACATATGCAACATTTTTGTGGCTGACAAAGCTGGCTTCTCAGGCAAACTAACTTGGAAATAAATTCAAAGCAGAGAAGGGTATGGACCACTATACTTCAGTGGCTATTTTTTTCCAGCTAATCATCATCATTATTATGAGTAGATATTTACCCATAGGTGCATTGGGAAGATCATTCTGACTCATCCATTTAATGGATGTTGTCTTCTTGGGTTAATGATTATCTTTTTTTGTAGGAAAGCTTTGTTAATCCCTATAACTACACAGGGCAGTGATTTTAGTACTTATCAGATGACATTGATGCTGACATAACCTTTCTAGTATTGTCGATTGTGGCTTGTGTCATGACACTGGTGTGAATTATGGCAGTCTTGAGGATACAAACCTTCATATAGCACAGATGGTCTGTAGGAAAAGAAATTGTAATGACTGCACGTCACACATTCAGTCTTCCCTTGCAAACTCTTCCCTTTATCATTGCCTCATACTCTTAGATACCTTTTAATCAAGACTATGTTCTATAATAAAGACTGTAACATGCAAATCTGGAAAATACCTCTGTTACCAGCATTATCACAGCTTCTCATTGGCCTCTCCCAGACCTTCTTAGAAATGTATCACCATTACTTCCAGACAGCTGATTTTTTTTACTACTTCTTTGTAAGAATGATGAAAGCTGTGTAAGCTCATTAGCAGAGCATGTGTGTAGGCTTAAAATTACAGATAATAGACATATGGTTGGAAAATCAGTAATTCCTTTACGTATTTGCCAAGACTTAGGTCAAGGTTCAGGGTTTCCTTTGCTCAAACTGGTGAAATCAGAAATACCTCCAGGTGTTCTGGGGAGAGCTTTCAGTGCACATGCAAGACAGGTGATGAGGCACAATTATCTCAGTTGCCTTCTGCAAGAGCAAGCCATGTTTACTCTAAATTGCACCCAATTGTGATGTGCTTTCCTTTTTGCACTGCTTTTTTTTATAAGCCAATCTTTTTTAAATAGTTCTTGGTGTTTTCTATGCACTCTCATAATTTGTTATTTGTAACATTACAGTACATCCATTGTAATGATTTTTGATGTCACAATCCTGGCTTTTCATGTTAGTGAGTTTAACAGTTAATGTATTGGAAAATATTTGTGTGCTTGAAAGTAATCATCATTTTAAAAAAAATCACCTCCTTCCCACTCAAGAAGCATAGTCCTTGTAAGTCACATCTGTATTTGTATAATTATTTTATAAAAAGTAAAGTGACATAAGTATGTGTAAGCAGTCAGATATTTAACAGAAAAATTCATCAAAAAGATGATTTTTACCCAGGTTCATCAGCTGTTTCTTCATGATCATGATTCTTCAGTTTTTGCTGGTAACAAAGCCAAGAGCTTTAAATCCAGATCTTTGGGCTTAGATCTAAGAGAGGATGTGAGGATTGGTGCAGTTGTGCATCTACATGGCATAAGCTTGGGGACCTGGAAGCAACAGTGGGGGCAAAATCTACCCTTGCCTTTTGTGTTTGCCCTGTTTCAAATATGAAAGGCCATCTCTGCTAGAGAAGTTGCATTGTCTTGACAAATGGGTCTTTCTCTGGCTGAGTGAGAGTGTCACTGATTGTCTGAGATGTTAACATGGGGACATTGTCACCACTGCCCAGAGTGAGGCCACTGGCTGCTTGCATGTGGACTACTCTACAGCAGTGTGACAGCTCCCCACTACACCAAACCTGGTCTGAGTACATTTTGCTCCTTCCAAATTATTTTTTATGTATGTCTTAGAATATATATTCAGATACTTTTTCAGATGATTTTCAGAATATTGTTTTAAAACCAAATGAAAAATATTTTCCTCCTTTAAATCTCTCAGCAACTTTGTAGGTGAAGTTATTTCTTATCGTTCTTATTTTGTTGTCACAGTTGTTCACACTGATTTTTAAAGAATTATGGTCTGTGTGTATGAGCGTGTGTCACCCTTGCTAGTCCACGTTAGAGAAAGCAGCAGTAAATGTTGCTGTATCTGGGGACTGCAATAATTTGTCCTTTTGACATTGACTTAATTTTACACATTTTTCAGGAAGCTGAAATTGAATGAGTGCCATGTTATACTCTGAAAATCTCTTTTAGCCAGGTTCTCTCTATCAGGAACAACATAAGTGTGTGGTTATGATGACTAATGTGGAGCAATCCCAAACTAATACCTATTTAAGGTTTCAAACCATAACAAGTCTAGATTAAGTAATTTTTTCAGAAAAGTGCTTATGCATCTGGCAGTAGAATTTTGTCTTAAATAAGCAATATTAAAGAAGTAACAGTTTTAGAGGTGAACTGTGAAAGAGAGAACCCATATTCATCTTATAAAAGAATGTGTTTATTTTCATTAGGATTTTTTCTTAGATACTGAAGTAATACATACATAAATTTTGAAAGCCTATGAAGCTGGAGCGTGAGCAAAGCCTTAAAGAGATACCAAACCCATCCTGTTTTCAAATTCAACTCTGTTTCATGTCACAGAACAAAGTTTCTAATAGAGGCACAGTAATTGACCAGCACTTGTAATCTCCTATGTCATTATTTTGAAGTGTAAGATGAAATTCAATATAATTATTTTCTTCTTTTTTTTTTTTCTTTTATTAACCAGTTAATTTAGGTGATGGAATAGAATACAGCCAGCAGAAGCGTGAAAATATTGGAGTTCTCATTAAAGAGACACTGGAACTCTTTGAACGCTACGGTGGAGAAAATGCTTATATAAACATTAAATACATGATCCCCACTTATGGGTCATGCATGTAAACTGAATTATATTAAATGGGATAATTCCATCTACGTGTGCTCTAAAAAAAAATGTATCTGACTCTGTATGGCATCTTGTTACTCATGCTTTATCTTCTCTACAGCTGCTAAAATAGTGGCTTCTGGGGCATTGGAGTGTTAGCGCTATTGTGAACAAGGCTTTCCAATACATAAATAGTGTCTGTTCCTTTGATTACAATGGTGTACTGTGCTTGTTTGTTCCCTGAAAGAATCACTCCTTTATAACAGAGCTGACTCAAACAAGAATCTGAGTTAAACCTTCACTTGTGTAGACAATAAAACTATAATTTTCATACGCGATTCAGCAATCGCTGTTCTGTGTCCGCTTGCCCTGAGGGTGATGTCAGAGGCTGTAACAAGAAGAGTTTATGCTGACTGCTTAATAGGTGTTTGTCATGGAAGAGAAACACCAGTTCAGCAATGCCTCTCTAGCAGCTGTGCCGAATAATGTGCACTGACATACAATAAAACTGTTGAATGTATATACCAATTGCAGAAGGAGAAATTATATTTTCCATTATACAGCACTGTCATTAAATTAATCCAGGCTTCTCAGACACTCCAGTTCTCAGCTTCCAGGTGTTTACTCATGGAACTTGGGTTTTCTTGGTGAACATAAGGCACAAACACAGTTTTGAAGAAAAGAAGTCCAGAAAAAAATCTTGAATAAATCAGATGGAAGATACAGCATACAGAAAGTCCCTAGCGACACGGTAAATCTGGGTAAACACAGAATATACACGTACATTTTTAAAGGGCACTTGGTATTTTTGTAACTGCAAGGTTGCTATTGCTTTTCTGTTATTATTATGGTATGTATATGTGCAAACAATGTAACTATTGTTGCAGGAATCCCTTACAATTTCCTACTCAGTTAGTTTCTCCCTGTGTACCCATAACACAGAACTGATACAATCATGGATTTTAGCAAAACTATTGAGATTTACTTTATTACTTTTTAAGCATTTCTCTGGAATAAACCTACCAAAAAAAAAAAATAAATAAAACCAGTCTTACAATTCTCAAGGACAACCATTTAAAATTATTGAGTCAGCTCAATACAAACCAGAGATATGAACTTTGCCTAAAAAACATGAGATTTTTCAAAGTACTTTAAAAGACTTTGGGCTCATCTGGCTTTTATTGTGTTTTCTGGAGCTCTTCAAATGTATGCAAGCTTCACTTCCAAGCATTTCACTGTAACTGTAAAGAGCCTGAAATGCACTCTTTGGTGTTAGGCACATGAGACTTTTTCCAAGTGCTTATCCATATCCATATTCACACCTCACAAGGCTTGCCCAAGTGAGAGACACAGCCCCTACACTGCCCTGCTCTCTTGGATGCCTGCTGAAACTTTGAGCCATATCTGTCATTAGATTGACATTAGAACTTGCCTTTTTCTGTTCTGTGGCATTTTCAGCCTGAGGATTTTCTTTTACTTTCTTCTTTTTCCTGTAAATGAAAAAAAAAAAAAAAAAAGATTTTTACTCTTCTCACCTCTTTGAGGAGCTGCACCTTCAAGTGATGCCACCAGCCATCGGCACTCATCAGCCCCTGGCCAGCCCCCTCCATGGCTGCTGGAGGTGGGCCTTTTTCCCAGACCCCAGAGGAATTTCTTTTCTGGGTGATTTTTTGTTCTTCCTGAGTTTTGTTTTACACAATTTTTCCAGGACTACTCTCAAGTCCCTAGAGTTGAGACAAGGTCTGTCCTGTGTCCAACATACACCTGTGATGGATAGGCACATCCAAAATTCTGCCTCATGTCTAGGGTATCGACAAACCTTTCACCTTCTGGGCAGAAAGGGAGGTGAAGCCTGGCTGTAGGCCCATGCCTCTGGAAACTCAAGAGCTTTTTCTTCAAACCTTGCAGTACAGAGGCTAGCTGGATAATGCAGGGGGGCACAGGCCATGTCTTCCAAAAATGCCTTTTTACACAGCCACCCCGGCAGTAACCACACAGCTTACAGCTTCTCCCCATTTGCCTTGCATTGTCCCTGGCACCAGTGAGCCATACTTTTTCATTTGCTGACATCTATGGATTTGGTAACTGTGGCATTGCAGGTTTCCCATGAGTACAGACTGTGCTGGAAAATTGCAGCTCAGAGGGAGCTGAGTTATTCAGCTCGGAAACAAACCAAGCCCTTCATAAAAGGAGAATTCCCAGGCCACCTTTCACTCCGCAGCTATTCGTATTCTTTCCTTAAGAGAAAGTCCAGTACTGCTCTTTGCCTGAGATCAAAAAGCTCCTCAATAGCTGGCTTCAGTTCCCCTGACGCTGGGCTCCAGCCACAGAGCCACTTGCAGAAGGGACCGTGCGGGAAGGGGCTCTCAGCCCTGGGTTTTCCCCATCCCATCACCCCTCTGCATTCCCAACAGCTCTGCCGAGGATAAGGAGTTTCAGGCTCCTCACCAGCCTTTGTAATTCTGTTCTCTAGCCCCCCTCTTTTTGCATCCCCTCCCCTTCAGCTCAGCTAGGACAAGACTGCTGACTGACAGAGAGACACCATGGAAAATGGGTACTTTGTGAAGCTGCAGGCTTGCCCGGGCCTGATGCCCTCCGCCTTGTGCTCTTTCTTGAAGATTTCTTTCACAAGACATAAGTTCAACAAGGAGTGACCTAATGGCAAACCATAAGGGCAATAGAGGTCATGCATATTCACATCAGGAAAAATAAGTTTTATAGAAAAGTGCTTTTATTTGCATGTTCAGGATGAGAACATTAGCCTCCATCAATACTATTCCTATGTCTGGTCCATTGATTTAAAAGTGAACATTCTCCCATAACCTTATCATTTCTAGGATCTGGACTGATAAAAAGAAGCATGATAAAACCTACAGGTTGGTAATTTAGAAACACTGAGAATAAAACTATTTTAAGATGTCATTTTACTAAGTCAAACTGTAGGCCTTCCAACCTTGACAATGCCCCTTTGAGCATGATCAGCAGCATATTTATAGGCAATTACAGCACAGCTCAGAGCACCTTATAAAGCACAAGATCAAGGACTCAGGTGCTTAAGCATACAAGTAATATTATGTCATTCAATACACTACTTAGCTATCTTACTATGCTGAAAAAAACAGAATAATGGTTCTCTCTTTTGACCAGATCATGTAGTTGTGGTCACTGATGCTAGGGGCAAGCCAATCAACAAATTTTAATTGAAATCAATTAAAAGGTACTCTGGGCTAGGTGTTTCAAGGGATATAAATTAAGTGTAGAGATAGTAGGGCTAATTTGGCTTTACAGAAGTGATGTGGTTTGTGCCTTACTCTGGGATCTGCTGCTGCTTTCTGGCTCTCCAGTGATGGTAAGGTAAGGAGCGTCAGTGAATAAATGTGTGGAAAGTTAAGTTGTAAGCACTGGTTTTCTTAAACTACCTGTTTGAAATATCTCCAGTTTATCTTAATAATTATGTTAGGTTGGCTGGTAACTGTTTAGCTTGATGAAGAAAAAGCATGTGGCAATATTAGAGGTGAAAAATTTGTACCTTTGGCTGCCTTTGTGATGCATGATCATGAAAACAAGCATATAATAAAGTATTTTTTATGATTCCTCCCCAAAGCTGTGTAAGGGAGCTCTGTAACCAGTGTCAGAGTTTAGGGAATTCTGGCACCTTGTGAACCCTGGCAGGTGCTGCAGAGCAGTCACTGTGCAAGACGTTCATCCAGAGAACGCTCTGAGTTGCCCAGGTGAAGGTGAGCAGGGTCTGGGGCTGGGGCTCCTGCCCAGCTTGGGCTGGGGCTGCCCGTGGGCTCCTGCAGGGGGGCAGAGCCTGGCAGAGGATGGAGCAAGACGTTGCCAGCACTGGTGGCAGGGAGCCGGAGCCAGGCTTCTCGCTGCGAGCTTTCCAGTGTTTCAAAGAGATGGAGCTGCCAAGAAAGTTTGAAAAGAGCCTCCCAGGAGTCAAATACAAAAGGGCTGTGGGAAGTTGTAAGTGGGAGGGAAGGTATGGGACCATAGCTGGGAGGGTGTTTGTGCATGGGGTGCAGGGAGGTGTAGCTGCAGCCAAGCAGGGCAAAAATAAAACGTTAGAGCAGACACTATGTGCTTTCCTAATCCTGTCTGGAGACCCTCTGACTTCCAGAAGAGCATTCTCCAGTCTGAGGGGCTCTGCAGGCAGTGGGGCACATCACATTTTTCCACTCATCTGTAACATCCTGTGTTTTTTGCCTTAAATAAAAGCAGTGATGTTTGTGGGAACTCCATAAAAAGACTGTCTGCTTGCAACCTCTCAGAGCTGCTTTGTGCCTCCTGGAGACTGGGAGAGGAAGGTTTATGCCCTGGCAGGACAAGAAGTTCCCTGCACTGGCCCCATAATCCTTCCGGCATGTGAGGGGAGGGAAGGGGAGTGTGTGTGGTGGGGCATATCTTAGCTGCTCTTGTTCTTGCCTAGCAAATCCAGCCTGGGTATGTCTGTGGGGCTCCTTGCTGAGAGCTCTCCCCTCGTTGGACAGTGCGTGGTGGCTTCTGGTGAGGTGGGTGGAAGCCTGCTTGAGCAGAGACAGCAAACTGCAGCCTCAGGGACGAAAGACTAGGTTTCTTGCAGAGCAGAAACAGCTTTGTGCTTCATGTCCCATTTGTGATGTCACAAATCAACAGACTTTATGTTTTTACTCATGTCACTCAGGAGTGAGTTGGGCAGCTCTCATGAACCCCGGCCCACAACCCCCTGTGCTCTAGATGTGGGCTGTGTGTGCTCAGGACAGGGTCAGTGTGCCTAGAAGTGGGTGGGACTGCTCCCCTCTCTGGGCTTCCCCACTAGCAGCAGAAGCACCTAATCTTGGCCACCTTGCTGTGGCACTTTCCAACCAGGAGTCTACCCTGGGTCCCCTTCCTCAAGAGGAAAGGAAAGGCTTTTTTTTTTTTTTTTTTTTTTTTTTTTTTTTTTTTTTTTTTTTTTTTTTTTTTTTTTACAGCGCCTCACATAGAGCAAAAGCCTTAAGCTACAGAAGAATGGGCACCTTGATGGAAGATAAAGCTGAGGGCACAGCCATGCTGGCAAGGTTGTCACCAGGGGCATTTTTGGGGTGGTGCCCTCTCTGCTGCTGCTGTGGGCACCCATGCACAGGAGCCCTCTGCATTTGCTATGGTCTGGTAACCCTGTCTGCTGCAGGCATGGGGTGAGAGGGGATGAAATGGGAACTAATCCTAGTGCTTTCCAAATACTGAAAGAAGCTAAACATAGCCTCCTTATTCTGCCTTGGTCAAGGTGTATTAATGCATTGAGGTAATAGGAAGAAAGGCAGCACCTCAACAGAGCACCATAATGTTGGATCTTGTATGACATACCCTTAGTTTATTTAATGGTCTCAGCAATCCAAACCGTTCATCTGCATCAGCACAATGCTTTTGGAAAAAAAATAAAATCAGAGGTTTAGATTGTTGGAGGGCAGAATGGGATCAGCTATATACCAGCTTGCTGTTGCAGCTTGCTCTGCAGCAGTGGGAACATGTTGCTTGTGTTATGTGCTGCTTCTGTAGCCATGTGATGCAAAACTTGGTAGAAATTAATTTACCCTGCCATACTTCATGTGACTGCAGTTAAGTGGATGGATGCTTTTGGTAGCATACCCCTCTGCAGTAAGTGTTGCAGCCACTGCAGCTCTGTGACTGCCACAGAGTCGTTCTGATCTTGCATGAAATCACAACGCTATCTAATATGGGCGTAGTGATCAAAGAAACCCTGTGCACAAACTCCTCAAAACACAAAAGATTAAAAGAAATCTCAAGGAGATCTCCATATCACAAGCGCAGCCTGTCAACAACATGTATAGCAGTGTTGGATGATGAAGCCTACAGGGTATAAGCAGGAAAAAATTAATGTCTGACATAAAGCATCTACCTCATGTTGCACATTATTGCATTAATCAGGGGGCCTGGCTTTAAATGTGTGGTCTATCCAGTCTCGTATCCAATTTCAATTTCTGTTTTCTGGGTGTAATTCCTAAGCTCTTCCCTAAGGAGCAATTACCGAAAAGCAGCTTGGCTTACCTAACTCTCGCCCGAGAAGCAGGGAATGATATCCCTTCATCTGGCCATCTCCATCTTGTGCATTAGTCTCATTACTTCATTTTCATGTGTTTTTGTTTCCCGCTTCTCCTGGGTCCCTGTGGTGCTGTGCCGAGCTGGAAGAGATGCTGAGGGATCTGTGTGGGTAGGGGGGAAGCTGATGAGAAGAGACCAGGAGTGAGCAGCTATTCCGGCAAAGGCTTTTCCTTGACAGTTTATGTTTTGGAAAATGTGAGTTTTGGGGAACTTGTGTCTCTTTCTCCCAATACATTGCAGCATTATGAAGGAAGGAAATGGAGGAGGCCTTTTTGCAGAGATGTTTTGCCTCAGCTACTGCCCAGGGAGCAGCTCTGGGGTGGGAAACATTAGCTCTGCTGCAGGTGGGTGACAGGAATAAGAGCAAATGGTGGGAAGCTGAGAGCTTCCCACCATTTGCTCTCATTGTGAGCACTTAGAGGCTGCATTTGTTGAACTTTTGGGGCCCCTGCAGCTGCACATCACCACCCCCTGCCTCTCTGGGTCACCATTTGCTCCCCAGCTACAAACGTGGTTCTTCCTCTGACTGGGAGTATTCTGGGTTTTCTTTGGAGAGCCTTCCTGGGCTCTGCCCCTGAGGAGGGCCAGACAGATGCCACACTGCTGTGATACGAGGCAGCCTGGGACTTCTCCCCTTGCTTGCTATGTGACTTCCAAGGGCTGCTTGGAGCTGCTGGTGCTGCTGGGAGGGCAGCACATGTTCAACAGCCATCTTTTCCTCCAGGCACTGCCATCTCTGCCCCAATGTACTCATGGCAACATCCTGCCTCGCTGGATGGGATGTTGTCAGCATCAAAGCCAGGGTATCACCAGGCATCATGGAGCTAAGCCTTGCTCCTAACCTGTGGCACAAGCTGCTGAACCTCTTTTCCCTTTTCCTGCATGGGCTGTTGGTGGTGTTTTCCCAGGCTGGAGCAGGCCTCTTCCCCAGCACATGCTGAGCAAGAGACTCTGAGGTGGGTGGTCTGCAATTCCCCACCTCTTTGGAAAGCAAGGAAATTCTTCCAGGGCTCAGGGGTGGGGGAAGAATAGGATCTAGCACTACTATTAAACCACTACTGTAAGCCCAAAGATAAACCCCAGGTCTCTTTCAAAATGCTCTTAGTACAGGGAGGGGAAATACCTCGAAGCCCTCGTTCAGCCCCACATTTCACAGTGTGAATTGTTCCTCAGCTATTAACTGGGAGAACTTCATGCCTGACACTTTTTGTGCTAACGATGAATCATCTATGTCTCCTACAAAGGAAGAAATTGCTACTGCACTGCCTCAAGAATCAAAGTAAAGGGAACATCTGCTCCAAACTTCTTGCATCTGATTATTGCTTGCTATGCATTATTACTTACAGTAGTAATGTGACTAAATTAAAGCTTTCTTCTCTTGTGTGTGCTTTTCATGCATTGCTTTGGTATAAAATGTGTGGCTTGCTTCAAATCAACCTACAGCTAAAACTATGTCCGCATAGAGCTGAGCCCACATGTACTTCGATGCAATTAAGGGCACAATTGCAGCATTCTGAAAGATTGCTTTTAAAAGGCCTTTTGTTCACTCCCCCATAGGGGCTGGGTGTTATAAGCACGTTAAAATGCAACATTAAGGGGGGGAAAAAAAAACCTCTATGAAGAATTCTGTAGAGGCAAAGCTATGTTTTCTGTAGCTTGGCAGCTGTCTGTATTCAAAGGCTGAGGAATGACTCGCGTTGTGAGGGTGATGATAGTTTTGATAGGAATCCCCCGCATCACAAGAATGTTCCTAATGAAGGAGGAAAAGCCCACCAGAAACATTCCAGGGCTGTGAACCTGTAGGCAGCCAAAGCCAGCATCCGAGCTGCTCTGCACAGACAACAGCAGCAAATCCAGCTGCTTCTGCAGAAGAAAGAGTTAGTGGTTATTTTTCTTTTCCTGCCTTTCTGAAGTGCATGCAGTCTTACCAATGAGCTTAATTGATTGAAAAAAATATCTGGAAAACAAAGCTCTTGAACTTGCATGCCTACAAACCTACCAGCGTCACGTGCATAGCAAAGGCCACGTATCTCACAAAATACCACAGCATTGCACAAAGGAGGTTTAAGAGCTCCAGTTGAATAAAGCTTTCTCTGTGAAATATTGTTATGGATCTACAAAGCAGTTAAACCCTCCTCAGGGAAAAAAAAATTGTACATCTCTCACAGTGTAGTGGCAGCAGTGTAACTACCACTGAGGCCTCATTAATAAGGTTTTTCCTCTTTATCAGTAGAAGAAAAAAAAAATCCTCATCACAGAAAACAACTTTAAGTTAAATTCTGACCATTTGCTTTTAAATTCTACATACATATGTGTATATATATATATATAAAAATCTGTGTAATGGTGCTCTGGCCTTCTTTAAGGGATGAATCCTCTTACTTAAATCCAGTAATGAAAATAATGGGGCCTAAATTAACTTGATAAGACTGTTTTCTATCAATAATTTTGCTACTGACATAGTGCAGGATTGATTTTTGTGGTCTGTGTTATAGCAGCTTTTAATTATAAGGCAGCCTTGATACCACATGAAGTAGGAAAAATGGGCAGTTGCAAACTCTACAGTGTTTTTTCATACATATTATAATGGTGGGTTTTTTCTTTTCAAAGAAAGAAAAATAATATTCCTCTGTTTTCAGTGGGATTTTTTAAACCTTTTCCTCATTGAGCATTTTTTGGCTCCTTGAGAAGATGGTTGTATTGCCTTTGCTCAACAGCTTCCCTTCAAACCCACGAATGTTTTCAGCTCTTTATTACTATTATGTAGGACTGCATTGTATTTTCATGTCTCCCATATTGCTATAATTATGTTTGGGGAATGGAGATGGATGGTCTGCTGAGTGTGTGATTGGTTTCTCCACAGCCCTCACTCAGGGCTGTTTTCTATAATTTAATCAATAGAAGGCAGTTGTATAAACAGTAGTTTTTAATTTCCAATTTCAGTTTCAAGTTTCTCATGAAAATTTAATATTTTTTTAAATATATAAAGCAATTTCATTTACTTTGCCTGAGACATTTTGTGGCAATTGTTTCCCACTCCCTCCTGTGAAGCCATGGCACTGACCCTCCTGGGCTGAGTGGTCCATGCAGACACATGCACCTGCCATCCTGAAGGCCTGGGGAAGCCACTCTTCCCTCATGAACGTTCCAAAATAAACCTTGAAGGGCAGATGCTGCACCTGAGGTGCAGAAACGTCTGCAAACTTGGCTGAGAGTAGGGTGAAACAAGCTGTGTGCTGCTTCCAACTTGGAGCTGGGCTTACAAACCAAGGATGGGAGATGACCTCAAAGCTGTGGCCTCCAAGGAGGGTCAGTGGAAGGGCCTTTCCCAGTGCCACAGGGTGTGTTTAGTGGCCACCTTACCCAGCTGTGTGTGGCCCTGGTGGTGGCTGGGCACCTGCTGAGCCCAGCCCTGCAGCACCCACCAGCCTGCTCCTGGCAAAAGCAGATGCTCACTGTGCCCAGTGTGCCCTGAGCTGCCAAAGTCACTGCACATCTGCTTCCTTCCTGCCACAGCAGATGGGTGCTACAGCTGGGAAAAGCAGCTGGTAATTGGCATCAGCCAGGCTTGGTGGTTGGGAGGAGGAGGATGCAGCAACAGAAGGGCAAGGGGTTGGACACAGTGATATATATATATATTTTTTTTTTTTTTTCAAGGAAGATGCCTGTGCTGCTTCTTTGCACTAGCTTTGCTCCAGGCAAGAACAGGAATGATGTATGTGCTGCAAATATAGGGAGACTGGGAAAGAGCTGTGATTGCTCACTTCTAATGGTCCTGCTCAGCAAAGGGCCACTCTCTCTATTATTCCTCAGTGGATGTGGTGGAGCATTATGGTGGGCAGGGCAGGCCACCACAAGCCCTCCCCCTGGGGGTTGGTGGCTCCCGGGGTCAGCCAGCTGAAACCCAAAGTGCTGCCGTGCAGTCAAAAGTGCTGCTATTTCTGCTTTTAGCTGAGCAAACTGCAGTCACACAGAAAATGTGTGCTGGAGCCGAGGGTGAAACCCAGTCACTTGCTCTAACGAGTGCTGATGCCATTCTGGTGCCAGACCTCCTCCTTGCCCCGGTCTCAATGAGAGTGAAATGGGGAAGCAGGGCTGTGTCACTGCTCTAGTTTCAGTTCAGCATGGACAGAACTGGCTGTAGCTGCACAGAGCCACAATTGCTGCTAAATATTATGCCCATTTTAGCCTTCAGACTGGCCTTAACAAAGTCAAAGGGACTATTCACAGGAAAAAAAGAGCAAGGAGCTGGTTCCTGAGCTAACCTTAAACTTAGGTTGTTGCTGTACAGCAGGTTTCATGGGGGTTTTCTCCAGTAATTTTTTTCTTTTCCCACAAGCAGTGCTTTAGAAGGACCATATTTGCACGTAACCATATTTCCTATAGCTGTGGGGCCTTTTCTATCGTATTCTCTTTGTCGCTTTGGTTCATGCAATTTTAATCTGTTTTACTCATTAGCTCTTAACCTGCAATTTTCTATTTAAATTACTTTCTATGGAAAATGTCAGGAAGCTGGGGAGCTCTGTCTCTTGCATGATGTTGTGACTTGATATAAAAGTAATGTGCACCTTTCTTTAAACACTGGCTAAGGTTAAAATCTGTGATTCTTATCTATTTGTTTAAGAACTTACACAAAACTGCTGCCATCAGACAATAATAAGAATCATGAAATTGCTATGAAAGGAATTTCTCTTTTATTGTGAACTTTACACCTCTTCACTTATTTCAGTAAATGCCCAATAAAAGTGCAATAAATCCAATACTATAAATGCACATATAGAGGGTTTGTACTTCAGACTTTGCAGCTGCCTGGCTTTCCTGCTGCATGCAGTACCCAGCCTCCTGTGGTGCCAAGGGCTGCCTTTTGGAACCTTCCCAACACAGGCTTGGAAAAACCCACCCTGCCTGCAGCACGTGCTGCCCACTTGATGCCATGCTTGAGAGAGGGAGGAAAATACCATCATTACAAAATCCAGCAGTGGCTGATGCCCAAAGGCATATGGGAAGGGAGTGGGGCAGGGACTGCCACCCTGGGAGGGAGAGGGGAGGAAGGGGGTGAGGGCTGTGCTGCCTTGCCCACAGGAAGTGGCTGAGAGCTTTGGTGTGTGGTACTCTGGTAAGCACCACAGGTAAACTCACGGGTAAATGTAGAATTTGTGAAAGAAATTAAATTGGAGGGGAAATAGGACCAAATTTTGTGTCAACAGCTGCTTGTACTGGTAATAGCCTTTAAACTGGAATTTAACAGGGAAAAATTAAACTGTATTTTTATGCCTTGCTCATTTTCCCCTATAAAACCCAATACAAATAGTAAAAATGGGAAGGAAAAAGACTGCAAACAAGCCAACAGATAAATAAAGGTTGAATCAAGCTGAAAATAATTCTCCTGTAAGACTGATTGTAACCTTGCATTTATGAAACCCCCTTTAGTGAGGGGAAGGATGTGATTGCACAGGTAGGGAGATGGTAGGAACCACCTCAGCAGCCCCTGTTTCTGCAAGAGAAAATTTGTGTTAGTACCTTCCTAAATGGCAGAACTGCTTCTGCCAAGATTTCCTGGGTACAGAGACAGTTTCCCCTCCAGTCCCAGCTGGAAGAGTAGACTCTCGTGAACAAGATTAATAGGTCAACCCCCAAATTTTAAATCTCATGCAGGCACCCAGATGTGGCTTCTTGCAGGCTTTGCTCACTGAGCTGTGAGTGAGGCAGGGTGGGATGTACTGAAGAGATATCCTGTTCGGATGTGGACGTTGTGTGGCAAGCTAATGAGAGCTCAGCCTACAGTTCCATAATATTTGCCCTTTTAGCAAGAGACTGAGTCCCAAGCTGTTTTCTGAGATTTTTTGTCTCTGGCTTCTCTTCCAGAAAAATGACCTCTTAAGGTCAAAAGGCAGAGTCCTCTTCTCTTTCTGATCCTCTCCTGTGTTCTCCACTGCCTCATTCGCCCTGATTTATAGCTGTGTACTGGAGAGCAAAATCAGCCTTCCTATCTGGTAATGTTATTTTTTAAATTTTTTTTTTTAAGCTCAGTCCTATGTTTGTTTGAATTTTGATCACATTCTCCTTGAGCCCATGATGACCTACTGCTGCTGGCTGAGTCAATAATTACAGCAGCATTTTGGACACCAGAGAAGCAGCAGTATGTGCTGCTGAAAGGGTGGCTGGTATATAGACCCTGTATTTTGGGCTTTGTCCCCCCATCTAATGGCCTGTTTGGGCTCCAGGTGGAAAGTTCTCCTGTGCACAACTTCATGGTGCCAAAAGGTAAATATACAGCTGTTGTTTCAAGGGATGGATCCAAGCTGACCTGCAGCTGGGCAAAAATGTGTCAAAAATTATGCCTTGATGAATGGTCTTCCTGCCAGGCCACCGAGAGGCAGCAGAAATAAATGGTTCTCCCAGCAAGTGCTTCCTTAGATCTGGCCACCTGCTCCCAGCCTGTCTCCTCCTCTTCTCTCTGTGATTTTTAACTCAGCATGGCGGCACATGCTCAGAAATCCCTCTGGGCGGGGACAGAGAAGGAGAAAAGGGGTGGAGATCCTCAGAAACTGAGGTTTGCAGGCAACACGAACATAGACAGAAGTGCTCAGCATCAAAGGCCTGATGCAGTGAGAGGAGTAAGGTGAAAAAAACTAATGAGAAAAGGAGTAAATCTTCTAGAAGACCTGTAGTGTATGGGAGGCAAAAGGCACCAGAGGAAGAAGGTCAAGGCAGGGAAGATTGGTGGTGGGGGGAAGGAGTAAGATGCAAATTAACTAAAGAGGAGAGAAAAATATGTAGTAGGTGGACATGGGTGACTGAGAAAGAGGAAAAACTCCTGTACTTTTATTGCTGTATCAGGAGGATGTGGCTGCTAGATCTGCTCAAACAATACTTGGGAGCTGCCCACACGCTTCCCCAGGAGGGACTGAACCTGAGTATGTGCTGTGGGACACCACAGTGCTGAAAAGACACTAAGTGCTTGCTATTGTGATACAAGACAAGTAGATACTTATTCCTGTGTAGTAAAGAGAATACAGCTTAAATATTTAATTGTGTTTTGGTTTACAGTAGTTTACTGGTGTTGAAGCATCCAAAACATGCTCACAAAATATCAGCATTTTAAAGCTATAAATTATTCTGGTTGATTTTCTTTTTCCCCCTCTAGACAAAAGCAATCATTTGACAACAAGCTCCCTCAAAGAATGCAGCCCGCGATAGTCTCATTACAAACTAACATCTTCTCTCACAACATATTCTCTCACATGTTGAACCAAACTACTGAGAACGTAGTAATTGATCATTCATAGATGCAGACTGGTAGTTAATAGCATCCTCACTTGCCTTCTAAACACTGAGCACATTTAAAATAAATTCAGGATGTATGCATGCGGAAAACTCAATTGCAGCCGCATCGGAGATGAACCAAAAATGGAAGCATTCAGAAGTGCTAGTGAAAAATCCAAATAATTACCCATAGTAGATGTCAGCCTGAGAGGATAACACATGCCCTGTAATTACCTTAAAGGGACTGTCGGTGTGCTCCATAAATACATGTAACTCTAGCCAAGTAGATGTACCATACAACTGGGTGCTGAAGCCAGGCAAGAAAGCTTCTCCCAGTGTGGCCTCATGGTCTGTGTGGTGTTTCCTTTTCTAGACACATCTGGACCTCAGTCTCCATTGTATTACTGCTAAAGTAAGCCAGTGCAGCTACTGGATAGGATGAGTATGGTGGAAGGACATATTAAGGTGGATGTGCCACTGTTTATCTACTGAGGCTGTGAAGGCTTCCAGGACCCACTTCAACAGGGAAGTATTTCAAAGGTCCATGTTTTAAAAGTACTTTAAAAAAACCCAACAGGGAAAAAAAGTCTATTTACACCTTGTGGATAGCTTAGGGTGTGCTGGATGCTTCAAGTTGCTGACATTTTGGAAACTAGCCCTTTGAATTTGTCATGCTTGACCTGTGATTGCTGCTTTGCGTGGGACAGCAGCATGTACGTGGTGCTGGTGTGTTACATGGGCACAGCCCCAGGTGGCCAGGCAAAACAGGAGAGCTATTACAAGCGCTGCAGTGCATGGAAATGGCAATTTTATGGATAATACTATGTGGTGATTTATTAAAAGCTGTGATTCTCCAGCAGCTTTTATTGTATCATCATAAACCAACACTCCTGTACAGTGCATTAAGCTGGGTAATTCTGTTGGTTCTTCACCAGGGCTGACAAAACTGTATGTAAGATTGCATGGGGTGGGCTGGTGAGCTGAAAGTGCCATCACTCTTAATGGATCATCAAGAGAGGAGAAAAAGCCACGTGGTCAGCACAGCGTGGGTGTTTTTCAGGGCAAGGGAACCCACTACGGAAGGGTAAACCCCACTGTTTGCTACATCAGTCAGTTCTGGTGGCCTGCAGGCCTGGAGTGACTCTACTTCAGCACCAGTGACAATAATGGCAGAACTTGTCTGGTGGGGTTTAAGCATTCGGGCAGGTAATTGGGGCTCATTGGCTCCTGCCCCTGTTAACTTGCTGCAGAGCATTTGGGCTGTAGCTTGACCTCGTTATGCTCTAATTTTCCCTACAATGGCCTGTGAATATTAGATGTTTTGTTGAGGTGCTCTGATGCTCTATTAAATGAGGGAACATGCATTAGACCCAGTGGGAATAGGGTGTGCAGCATTATTAGGATGTATACAACTCTATGTTTTCAGAAATGTTTATATTCCACCTCTTAAGTATCTTTTGCAAATGGAACTTGCAAAAAAAAGCAGGGCAAGCATTGCTAACGCAGCTTTGCCACACACTGTCAAGTGCTTATAAACTCTATTTATAGCCACAGTTAAAGATTCAGACATGCAAGCACTCCATTAAAAGACCACATTAATGAGCCCTTAGAGAAAATATCTCACAAAGCCTTTTGAGCTTGTAACTGCTCAGTTGTTCAGGGCTTCTTGCTTGTTAACATTCATAAAATATAAATACTGTGTACTAAACACCAGCACTTTGCGGATGACAATGACTTATCTCCGCGGCAGCCCTGCGAGGTGCGAGGGTGGGGGCGGCAGGGCCGGGCCGGGCCGGGGTGGCCGGGCCGGGGTGGCCGGGCCGGGGTGGCCGGGCCGGGGTGGCCGGGCCGGGCTGCGGCGGCCGGGCCGGGCCGGGGTGGCCGGGCCGGGGCGGCCAGGCCGGGCCGGGCTGTGCCCGCCGCTCACCCCGGGGCTGCCGCTGCTCTGCGGAGCTGACTGGCAGATCCACTCGCGGGTCACCGCCCGTGAGTATCATTTCAGAGGGAACAATCAAACCTATTAGCCGAGAGTGGCCTCCTCGCAGCCGCAACTCCAGAGTGGAGCAAGTATTTGGAGCAAAATCTAATAGATAAAAATCACCGGAGATTTTATCCCTTTTTCCTTCGACATAAGCTAGCTGATGAGAAGTGTCGTTCGAAAGAGGAAAAAAGTCGCTGTATTTGATTTGTCATTATTTCCCCATTGTCCCTTCCTGCCTGTGATTGTACAGTTCCCATTTTCTCTTCTTTGCCTCTCACAGAATTCCATGTTTTAGGTTGTGACAGATGCTCTTGCTTAAGCGTTTTTGATATATGTTTTATCTGAAATTGTTTTATCAAGTCTGCATTGTGTAAACAAAAATCGCTGGAGCCCATTTAAGAATAATTGTCTGTAACCTTTAATATTGCATTTCCATCCATCCACAAGCTCTTGGGCAGTAGAGAAGGCCTTTTCTGTGTTGGTATCTGGCTCTCAGCAAGCTGCAGAAGCTGAGGTAGGGCAAGATCAAGTAACTCCTTGGATGCTATTTTCTGGCACATGTTAGCAACCAATCTATGACCTCGTCTTTGTGCTTTTGGTCCTGTAGCCTTTCAAACAGAAGGTGCTCTCCCGGAAGGAATAATTCTGCTCACAAAATGAAAAATGAGGACAGCAGGTTTAATAAAGCTTCAGGGCAGTTCTTACTGTTCAAATGTGTCATTGATTTCAATAGTGCATTAGCAGGCTTGTTAAGCAGGATCTTAAGTGCTTAGCTTTATTTTATGGTGGCGAGTACCTGATTGTTCAAAATATTAGCATCTTATTGTAACAGCAAACTGGCTCGTGCCATAAACTGCCCAGTGCTGAGACTGCTGCGCCATTACTGAGTGCCTGATAAAACAGGGTCATCTGTAATCAATTGGTGATGTAGGAAGGCAGGGCTGTGACACTTCCTGCTGCTCTTCTCATTAATTTCCCTTTATCTGCCTTGGTGTTTCTGTTGACACAGCATTCTGTCTGTCCCATGTCCTGTGCACAGGCTCCTGCTGAGTTCTTCCCCCTGAGCCCCACTGCATTTCTGTCCACCTGTGGGTGAGATTCACATTGACTGTGCCAATAATCTGGGAGACAGCAAGAAAAATCCTATGGTCCAAGGGGTGAATTGCTATACTGGGAGTTCTGGGTGGACCAACAGAGTCAGTACATCACCCACTCAGATGGACATGTCCATGTCAGGCAAATCTTTTCGTGACTCCACTGAACATACTGCCTGACCTCCACTAACAAAAAGGGGAGCAAGATCAGATCCCCAGTTCTCACGGGCCTGTTCAAACATGTGACAAATCCTTGTGGTATGGAACAACTTTAACAGCAATGTTCAAAATTCAGTCCACAGCACCTGTCTCACATTTTGTCCCATGTGTTGTTAGATAAATCCCTTGTGGAGCTGTGGATGAGAAAGCCACCAGGAACAGGCTGTGTCCTGACTTCAGGGTTTTGGTCAGTAAGCACAGCCTGCAGCCCTGACCCTTATCACCTGCAGGCATAGCCAGGGTAGGCTTCTCCTCCGGGCGTTTTGGCAGAGATAACGTGTATCTTCAGGGAGCAAGCAGGAGAGCAAAGGCTGGGAAAGGGGTGGAGGGTTGTGGGGGACATTGGTTTTGTAACCCACCATCATTTTGTATCTGGCTCTGCAGAAATGGCCGTGTGGGGTTTCAGCAGGGGAAGTATGAGGGTCTGCAGCTCCTATGGACTTCCAGGAACAGCTGGAAAAGGAGCAGGGGCCTGGGGACTGGGTGCTTACAACAGTGACTGCCTCTCACATCCTCTGGGGACTGAGCATTCAAGAGGTTCATCTCTTCATTTTTTGCATCTGTGTAGGAAGTAAATTCCCACCACTGAGGAATTAAATACTTTAAACCACTACAAAGCAGTTGGGTCATATCCATGTTCTCCATGCTCTCAGTGGGATAACAAAGCAAGCTGAATAACCCTTGCTAGCAGAGTCCAGAGGCTGCCTTGCTGGAAATGATGTTGGCTGCAGGCTGGCCCAGGCTTTATCTGTGTTAAGTACATATATGTTAAGCTTCTGTGTGAAAGCAAAAGGGAAAATGAGAGGGAATTATGTGGGCAGGTGGAATGAACAAATTGGTGTTGGTGGAGGCAGGACTTGTGTGTGGGACAAAGGGGCTGGAAAGTGTTAAAAAAGGGGAAGCTTCTCAGAGGAAAGCAGCTGGGCTTCTGAGAACAGAAAAAATTAATAACTTACAGAATTAAGAAAATGTTTTTATTTTCAACTGAATTAGAGTAAAGCACTTAAGTTCATTCACAAATATGAATCTGAACTTCTGTACCCTCGTTTCCCTCCCCATAAAATATAAATAATAGCACTTTCGTTACTCACAGCGTGGTGTGAAAACAAGTTCATTCATTTCTGGGAAGCATTTGTGCTATATGGGAAGTATAGCAAAGACTATGAATATACAGCTAAAGCTGTGGGCTGGCATTGAGGCACTTGGCATCTCCCCAGATATGCCATGTATCATGCAAAAGAGCCAGGAGAGGAGGGTACGGAAAACACAGGCCAAACTTAATGAGTTCTGAAATCAGGAACATGTGACTCCCCAAAATTAGAAGTGCAAAAGCTTTGAACTTTCAGAAAACACTGAGAGTTCTCCACACTTCTCAGAACACTGAGAGGGGCATATGTTTTCTAAAAAAAACAGCAAAAGGCAATGAAGAGATAGGGTGCAGTGGGGAAATACACAAAGATATAGTCCATGGAAATCAAGAAATCTGTATGCCATTGAGAAATAGTTCTACTTGGAGTAGGGATGACCACTGTGATTGACTGGGGGAAACGAAATGAGCAATAAAGAGAGAAGAATATGAGACTTATAAATCAGCAGGGTCAGTGCTGCAGGAACAGGTAGAAGAGCTGATTGTGAAAGAATGCAAGAAAATGATCCAAAAAGCTGAGACAGAAAAATAAGAAGGGAAAAGATGTGAACATGATAAAAGTTTTTTATAGATTTGGTGTGTAAGAAACTGCAGGTCAGCTGAGGATACAGCCACCATCTTCCTGAGCAACAGGGTGTCTACCCTGACTAAAAGGGGGATATTGCCTGGAAAGTGAACTCCTACTTGTACCTCAGTCTTCAGTAGGGAGAGATGTGAAGTCTGTAACAGTTTCCAGACACTTTCCAAGGACAGGAAAAAAAAAAATCATTAACTCTAAGGCTACCAGGGAATCAAACAGTTGACTAAACCCACCTAGATAACCCACCTGATTGTTTACACCCCAGATTTATCCTAAAAAATAAACGTTGAAGGAATGAAATCATCCAGGAAACTTAAGCTGGCTATGGGAGAGGTACCAGAGGAGTTTGGAGGAGACATTGCTGCACCCCAGACTTTTAAAGGAAAATAATAGAGGAAGAAGTGTCTATCTGCTCCAGGGAGCACTTAAGACAGCTAATTATCATTACTAGACAGATAAAACTGGACACCAATTCTTTACTTCATTAAATAAAAGAAGAAAAAGAGATTTATTTTAGCATCCTCAGATTTCAAGAGTACAAGGATTCGGTGCTCTATGGGATATCACTGAGTAAGATAGGAGATATGGGATGGAGTTTCTTGATGCCAGGCTTGATTACCTAATCCAGGTGATAAATATATAGCAATTATTTAGGGTTGGGATGGATAATTGAGTGACATGCTTATATATTGAACTCTGTTAGCACTGTACATCTGTCACTTGGAAGAAAGAGCACAAGGAAGCAAAAACATCAAAGAAAGAGGCATAAGGGAGAGCAAAGAGGAAGAAAGCTTTTGGAAGCAGAGAATGTTTGCACTGGTTTATGGAATTTAACCTGAAAAAAATTCGGGCTGGGAAAAAGAAAGTCAAGGTAAAGGTGCCTTAAGGAGATAGCTGGGGCAAGTCAGCATAGGAAAAATATCTGAGGATAGCAGCCAAGTTTCTGTTTGTGTTCCTTTTTAAGGTTCAGGGAATGAAAGAACTAGGCATGAATGTTGCAACATCTAATTTTATGTACTTTGATGGAGTTCATAACCTTAATGCTTGCATTTGCAGTGCTTGAGGAGACAGAGCTACATGGGACCCAAAGCGTGTTTTATACTAAGCTGGTGATTGCCCTACAAGAAGCGCTGCAGACCCCCAGTAACACAAGGTGGTTCAGCAGCTCTTTCCATGCAGTGCTTGCTGTGGAACAGGAGCACAGCTGCAGTTGGGCTGCAGGCACACCTGTCAGCTCACTTGTTGCAAACTCCTATCATGAAGGTGATCAGGGCATGCAGCTGGGACATGGAGACACTGAGTTCAAAGCTTGCCCTCCCTTCCTGGAGGTGTCTCAGCCCATAGATCTCTGTGACACCTTCTTGAATTAGATTTTTTGGATTCCTCCTAAGGAAAGTTTTCTAATTTTTGTGTTGCAATTGGTCCACAGAAAGAACAAGAGCTGGGCCCAGCAAGACGGTCCTACATGGACCAGGTGCCCTCCTGCTGATGTTCATATTTCAGCATGAAGTGGAAAGTGGGTAAGATTGAACATGTTCATATTGAAGTTTTGGGTTCCAGCATTCATCTGCAGAAGGAGGGAGGCAGAAGAGCAGTAAGTAAGGGAAAATGGGCAGCCTTAAGGGCATGTAGATCTCTAGAAGAATTTTTGAAGGGAAGAATATTCAGATATATGGAGGTAGGAGCAATTGAAAGAAAATGCTACATTTCAGCTTACTGCATGCAGTAGATTATGCCAGATTGACTGATATCTTTCTTTGATTAAATTGAATTTTATAGATAAAGGAAATGCTTACTTCTCTTGCTTAGGAAATGTAGATGTCTGGTGAAACTGGATGACCTGAGAATTAAAAAGGGAACTCTGAGGCAGAAAATGATTTGGCTGGTGGGGAAATGACAGTGGGTAAGTTTCAGAGGGGAGGTAATGGAGTGCAGTTAAGGGAGGAGTTTCTGAGAAATCATCTTCAGGACCTTGGTACAAAAAGGAGGTAATGACATTTTCTGCACCTCCTGTATGAATAGAGGGGAAAGGCTGATACCCCTGAGCTGATCACAGAATGCTTCTGTGTCTATGGAGGCAATCCCAGTTAGACACTGCAGGTAGGTGCTTACAGGAGCTGCTGTGAGTAGCTTGTTACTGTAAGTGATATGTAGGCCAAGGTGCAAGGGAGACCATGAGATGCCAGCTGCATTCTCATGCCTGTTTTCATAAATCTAGCCCCCCCCCAAAAAAAAAAAATTGGCAAAATCCTTACAAAATCCTTACTAAATTGTGACAAAGCAAATAAGAGATCTTAACTTCTAACCTAACTGCTGTTGGCTTTTACCTATCTTCAAAGCAATATTTTTGTATTTCTGTGTGTAGCTAGAAAGAAATGAAGGAATGCTTCAAAGCAGGAAGAGCTGCTTTGCTATGGCTGCAAAGTCTCCTTGAGCATTAAACTCTTCCATGCTGTCTAGACCTTTGCAGTAACAACCTTATGCTTTCATCAGAAGATGTGGACTGCTCTTGTAGGAGATCTTTACCCCTAGTGAACTCAGGCAATAACACATCATGTGTCAACATGAGGCCAGTCCTACACTTAAGTATTACACAAACCTTATTTTGAAATAGGGTTAAGTCCTGATGGACTTACATGGACAAAACCAGCCCAAATTTCTTAGTACTGAGGCAATTTTTACCTCTGAGGGGCTGGGCTTTGCTAAGACAGCCATGCATCCTCAATTTATAGACCAAAATGCATTATAAAAAACTGTTCCATACCATCTTCCTTTTTTCCCCCTTTTTTTTTCCCCTCTCTTCTCATTAATTTCAATCATGTAATAAGAAAAGCCCAGTTATGCTAATTGGTATGACTCCTCCTCAAGGGCATTGTGAAGCATGAAATAATTCCATTCATTACTGACAATGCAGGGACATGAGTTTTCCCTGGAGGATCTGTTTCATCTAGCGATTTGGTGACCATACAGAACGGTGATCGGATTAGGGACATACAGTTTTAAAATTAATTGTTTGTCAGGGAGAAGCTGTAAGATGGTGGGGAAGGAGGAAGCTTACAATTCCAGAGATTGTTTGACTTCAAGTTCTTGGAGGCTGATGCATCTAATGGGTATTTATCAGGCAAACCCAGCTGCTGAGCCATCATTTGTCCAGCTCTAATTTTCTTTTTAAAAGGCAGCTGAGCTAGTGTTTGAAGCATGCCACAGACTGGCAGAGAGCTAAAGCAATGTAATGCTAGTCAGATTCATTTCTCCTTTTTTATTTTTGGGAGTCAGAGTTTCATTTCCCTAAAATGCAGTAAGTGTTTGGGCATGAGCTTCCAAGCTGTCCAAAGATCCTTTTGGAAACAGAGCCACCTTGCTGGGATTTGTCTTCCCCTCTAACAGGTAGCCCATAGCCTGCCAAGCAAACACTGTAGTCCAAGAGCACACATTGGTGATTCTAGCTGAGAAGAAAAAACATTTTTTTTTGTTTTGCTGAGCTAGCAAAAAAAGCATCTATTTGTACTTTTGCTGCATTTGCAACATTTTCATTAGCAGAGGGCTGGGTTTTTTTGGAAATCAGACTGCTTTTGTGTGAGGAAGTGAACCTCCTGACACTATGTCATTTCCCTTGTTTCCAAACAGCTTTTTGTCTGAGCACACAGCTTCCACTTAACATCTGGCTGTAAAAGAGCAGGGAGCTTTCTGCCAGCCACTCCTCTGCTTTTTGCCTTGCCGTATTCAGATGATATCAAACCTTTACTGCAGCTTTAATTTTGTTGGATTACTTGTAGTTATTGTTCCTTCCATAGCCTGGATAGATTTACTGGTTTGGTGACAGCCCTCCTTAGCACTGAGGAGTAGATCCAAGCCAGCAGTGCCCCGCGTTGCATGGGTGTGTTCATTAGCTAAGTGCAAAATACCGACGAGCGTCAGACACGTATATTGTTCCATCTCTCCAGCAGCCTCTGCTGAGGATTACTCATGAAAAATAATCAGTAAAAAACGTTGCAGATGAAGGCTAAGACAGGAGAGATAACCCTGCCATTAAAGGTCCCATAATGCAAGCACGTGTCCCTCACAGAAGTGGAAACATGGATAAGGTCTTTTAACTGAGCCAATAGAGATCAATGCAAAGGCAATAACTCAAGAAATGGATGCATTAACCAGAGAGCAAGAACCAATGTACTCTGAAGTTGAGCCATGGCTCTGGAATTAGATGTATACTGAGGTGATATGCACCAGGTTACTAAATGCAATTGAAATAATAAACAAAAAACTGAATCAAAAATAATTACAGAGTTTTATTTTAATCATGTCATATGGTAGAAACTGAGATTCAGGAGAAGCAGGGGAGTAAATTAACTCTATGATCAGGAGTGAATGACCTATTTGCTCTTTGAGTTATCTACAAGCCAGCCATCTGTAACAGAGGATGTGACTGACTTGGTGGAAAAGGAGCAACAACAGCCAGGGATGGTGTAGTCACCTTCTCCAGGCTACCCTGTCCTGAGAAGAGCACAGGCTTTCCTGTTGCACATGAGTAAAGGCTGGGTATATGCGTTTTGTACTTCTACCGACACGTTTTCAGAAAGAACAACCCCAAAACAAACCAAAAAATGACAAAACACTGAAACACTTGCAGGTTTGACAAGCATTTTGGAAAGGTTTGTGCAGCTGGAAGAATGACATAATACCAAGCTAATATGCATGTGAGAGAGCCAAAATCCCCACTGGAAGAACTGTGGAAAAAAGAACAAAGGGAGGGGGAAATACCCAGTAAATGTGGCATCTGACAAGTGCAGCTGCTGCCACTGTAGGTATCCTGTGCCTACAAGAGGACTGCTAAAAATAGTGTTTGATAGGAGTCTAGCCCAGGATTTGGAGTCAGACGCTGGCTTTATGCAGCTCCCACAGTAATTGCTGTGAATGTCAGTGTTTAGCAATGCTGGAAAAAACCCCAGCAGGCTATAATTGTGTCTAAATACACTCACTGCGTGATCTTTCCTGGATTTTACCTTGTCAAAGAATAGACTGAAATCCACAGTTACCTGGAGTATATGTTTGCATTCCTCAGCCTTGTTATCACACCCACGACTGCTCTTTCCATGCCTTGCCCATTGCACTGCACTTCCCCATTTTTTGGGAAGGTGGTGGTGAGCAGGGCAGTGGTGCTGTGATGGACACTGCCCACATGCTCCAGGGACCTGGGGTGCAGCAGGCTGGCAGCTGCATGCTGCAGAAAGGAGGAAGATCCAAGACATTTCCTTAACTCTGTAGCTGGCTTCTGCTGTGACTGAAAACAAAGGCTGTGGAGTGTGTTTGATTCACCTGTCTGCTGGCAGGGATTGCTGTTCCCAGGGACTGACAGAGACTCTAGCTAGGCCCCTGGTGCAGGTAAACCCTAAGATCTATTTCCATTTTCCAATTTTTGAGCCCACTGTTGGGGATATCTGGGAGTGTATGTTTGATCACTGGGAGACCCCACAAGAAAATAGAAGGTGTAGAAGCCAAAACACTGAAATCAAATTCTAGAGATGCAGCTGTACCTTTGAATACTCACTTCACTGCCATAGAGCAAGGAAGAAAATCTTAGTAAGAGACACTTGAACATCTTAAGAATCATCTCTTGGCAATAATGACCTTTCATGCATATTTATGTACAGCACTTAGCTTTATAATGGACACTTGAAAGACATTTAATTCATTTTTTTTTGCCTAGGACTGAAGCTATGTGGAGTGTGGCAAAAGTGTTCCAAGGTCCAAATATGAAAATACTGAAATGGTCCTGGTATTTCCTGCATGCCAGCCCAAAACTACAGCCTGAGAGTATACTGCCTAAGAATTCATGTGCCTGATGAAATGAGTGTGTGTTTGCAAGCATATATACATACCCCTAAGAGTTAGTAAAAGAAGGTAGTTGCTACAGGACTTCAATCAGGCTTTCCTGGAAGAATTTCAGGCAGGTCCTAGGGCTTGGTTAGGTCTGTAAAACCTTTTTGTTGCACAGAACTTAATGTTATTCATTATGCACTGAAAGCAAAATCATATGACTACCATCTCCTAAGTAACATAATTATCTTATTGATTCTTATGGGGCAAAACACTACTTTTATTGTTAATTAATACTGCCAAATCTGGTTATGCAATTCTGGATATAGGAAGTTCAGTTTAATGTGTGTTTATGGGGAAAAGTCTAAAAATAAACGCTTTAACTTTTTTTTTTCCTTTCAGAATGTGAGCATAGCTATTCCTTTGTGTGATCCCTGTTCTTAACACTACAGGAAATACAACCTATTATCACTTTTCATCAGGGAAAAAGAAGCATAGATAATGAAACAGAAAAATGCCCTGTGAAAAACATATTTAATAAGCTTTAAGTAGCTGAAGCAAAATGCACAAGGCAAAGAAACGTGATGCTGCTGTTATGGAACCAAAGCTATTTTATGGGAAATGAAAAGAATATTTGCATAATTTCAAGGGTTTATGCTTTGATTCTTATTTAAGTGAAAATGTATCAGGAAATTCTTATGCAGGGGGCACACAAATACTATCTTGTCTGTCCCATGGAAAAGACAGTAAGAAAGATTCATTACACTCTAGGACATATAACGACTTTGTGATTCTTTCAGTCCTCAGCCAGTGCTCTAATGAAATTCCAGCCTGCTACATCTGCCATACTACACTGTTAATTAGTTTTCTATTTATTTAGCAGATCTAGAAGTGGAAAGCAATCTATTGCCAGTGAATTGTTTGACTTCTATGCTAAGTAGGCTGCATTCCAATCCTCTGATGTTGAAACTAGCATGAATCCAACTTTCATCTCATTGCCATGTCAAATTAGCACCCAGCAGATTCTACATACAAAGACTTTTTTTTTTCCTCATTCATTTGTAAAAGACCTTGGACGATCTTGGAAGTCAAGAAACAGAAGCTGAGCAAATTTTCTTCAATCTTTCTCCATCCCCCTTACATGTTACAACGGATTAAATGTAGAAGGTTTGGAGGCTGTGCTTTGTTTATATTGAAATAGGAGCATCATTTTAAGCAGACCATGTTCACTATTTGAAACAAGAAAATACTGATGCATATTCTGCAACAGTTTGAGTAAAATACCATCCGCCTAGGAGAAACCCAGAGTGTCTTGGCATAGTTATGAGATGACTTTTGCACATGCTTTGCCATTTTCTATTTCCATCTGAATTCTGTAATATATTGCAGCATCCAAACACAACATTGTGTATGTGACTTACTCCTGTCTTGCAGTGTCAACAAAGTCACTGGATTGTGAAAGTATAAAATGGAGCCAGATGGAATTAGAAAATAAATTGGCTAGAAATGAAGCCATTAATCCTGTCGTACTGCATTGTAGGAGCTACAGTGTGCTGGGTGGAGAGTGAAAATACAGATATACACCCTGACTTTGGAGTTTGCCTTGAACTTTAGGGTTTTCTAAAATCTAGATACAAACTCTGAATGTGCTTTTTTGGATCAGACTGGTCTTAAAGAAACAATTATTGTACAATTGATAAGCAAAATGCTGTACCGAATTTTAGTGAAGCGTTGAGAAAACTGATCTCCTGCAGTACTGTTATTTGTGGAGCATCCTTGATAAAATTCTTATAATAGTCAAGGTGTTGCTTTTGAGTAATATACAATGTAAATTAGAGAAATACAATATATGGCACAGGACACCAACATAGAAAACACAGAGCACATTGGTGGTAGTGTTCACAAAAGAATAGCTCCTTTCAAGAGAGAGGAAATAAATCTCTTTTACTAGACCAAATGATATTTTTGGAAAAACGTTTTTGAATTTCAGGTCTGAAACAGAAATAGTGAACTTTAAGTGCTGGTTGAAAACCAGTCTATGCGAGTTTAACTTCATTGTGTTAATTGATTAGATTGCTTGAAATTCATATAAGAAAAGCTTTCTAAAAGTAAAGATGGGATACTTAGAAAGTTTGAAGCCAGGACTAGCCTCAGACGAGAGTAGAAATAAGAAGATATCTGAGGAAGGCAGGATAGATGAGAAAGGGAAAAATGTGCCAAGTTTTGAACTGCAGGAATGTGCTCTCAACTCAGGACTGAAAACCAGAAAGAGTGAAGACAAGTGAACCCAGCTCTTTTACTGATTTAAATTAATGGCTGTCTATCTTTCTGCTGTTTGGAGTCGTGGGATTTTTTTTTTTCAGTGATAGATATTTTCATGGCTTTGCTATTACTTCTTTAGCATGATCCATCTTTAGGGAGAGCAACCTAAAAGGCTGTTAATTCTAACCCTGGGGGAAAAGAAGTAGCCCAATGTAGTGATATATTTGATGGTGACAAGAATCCCCTAGTGCTTCCTGGAAGCCTCCATTTCGACAGCTCAGTGTTTCATCACGGTAGGAAAAAAGGAAACAAACTGAATGAGTCAGAGTAATTTTCCTAAATTTTTTAAAGTTGTTTTCCTGTGTTTTTGGCATAGTCAAAAGGACTGAACAGCACTCCTTAACAAAGCATGCCATTAAGTAAATGTTGCATGTTTAATGGTTGGGTTTGAACTTTTGATAGTCAGGAAAAGGAAGGAATATAAGCCAGGATTTATTCATCTTTTCCAGCGTTCACAGAGCTGAATGGACTGAAACAAGTAAGTGAGGCTGGAGGCAGAAATCTGAAAGCTAAAGTTCTGCTAATGAAGATCTGTGATGTATAAGCATGTCTTCCAATGATTAGGAATAAATCCATGAGTTTCAGGAGCCTTAAATATACGTGGTCTGCAATTTTTCCAAATGGATAGATTATCCACATAAACATATGAAACAGTTGCCAGAAAAACTTCTCCTTATTATGAACTGCTCATAATCTTCCTTTAAGTTGCCAGAGCTGAATCTCAGCCATATCTCCCCTTGTTTCTGCCCAGATGGGAAAATTTGGCTTTATCATATCTGTCCCTGTGTTCTTGGTGTGCATGATATGGTACAACCTCTCTTACTGGTTGCTTCTGCCCCAGTTCAGAGCGGGGCAGAGAGCTCATCCTGCAAACAGCTGCTGCAGCACTTCTCTTTTGATCAAGTTGTGTCTTCTTTCCCGCAGTAGTATAAGGAAAGGAGTTTGTCTAAACTCCCATATGCAACCAACAGATGCTTGTGAGCATGGATGTTGTATAATCAATGAATGATAACTTATAAAATCTTTAAACTTGCAGAAAGAATTCAGAATTTCAGCAAATTTCTGTCTTGTCTGGCTGCTCGTTTCGATTCGTTATAGGGAAAAAAAAGCCAGTTGTGCATAAACTCCATCTGTTCTTATGTAGTAATGTGTATGTGCTTGGGAGGGATTTTGGAGCAATGCTGTTGGAAAACCAGAGAAACTGAATATGAGATTGGGATTCCATTTGATGCACATAGGATGCTACAATAATAAGCAATTCAACTTTTTGCAAAAATATTGGCAGAAAAAAATTGATTGTTTAAGTGTAATGTATGCCTTGAAAGAAATGTTGTAAGTTATTTAAATTATGCCTTCATTTCACAGTGCTGTGTAATACATTTATACAAACTACAGCTCTAATCCTTGCTTATGTAGATGCTGCACTGAATTCCTTCTCTCAGTATTCAGTAGAGCAAGATACAGACTTTACTGAGTAGCAGAATGAGAGACTGAGAGTGAAGGTGCCATTTCATAACAACTGACAATTCAGTTTAATTGTTCTTCTGGTCTGTGATACAAAGACACAGAATTTTGTAACAAGATTTAGTTGAGAAACACCCAACATATGAGTGAAGACGGTAAAACATGATTTTAATTGTAGGAAAGATAAAAAGCATTTGTGGAAGGATAACAAGAGGCATAACATTTCTCCTAATTTGTACTCCTTACTTTTCCATTAACTATACTCTGTAGTAGAGGTAGCTGGGGTAAGATATGGACCTAAATTTTTAGTGTGCTACAACACAGCAGCCAGCAGGATGTATTACTGTAACAGGCAGAAAAGTCACCTCAGAAACCTCTACATTTCTTTGGGTCTGATGCAATTTTACAGAGCTGCAAAACAACTCTGGTGAAACCGTATTTATGCCTGGAGATCCAAATGGATCGGAGAGACAGCAGAGAGAAGATGGGGGAGGAGAGGAAGCACTGAGCTCTACTTTCCACAAAATAAGGCCTCTGGAAATAAGACGGTGCCCAAATCTCTGCATTTGTGCTTAAAACATCTTTTCTAATTTAGGCAAGAAAGATCCTTGTCCCGACAAGCTTACAGGCTAATTGAAATCTTTGTGTGTCTGCACAACACAACAAAATGGAAAGTGAAAATACTATAACATTGTTTGTGTCAAAATATACACTTTGGTGGTACCAGCCATGAGAAAAGGGTGGATATTAATGCAGGATGAGGGGACATGTGGCACATGGAAGCCGAACAGAACCAAACCAATGGCTCAGGGAGAGCAGCTCCACAGGACAAGCCTGGGTAATTAGGCAGGAAAGAAATTATGCAGAAAGCTTAGAAAGTCAAGACTTGTGAGACATATGGAAAGAACAAACAGAGTAGATTTAATTGTCTGCATTACATGTTTGAAGTTGGAGTAGCAGGTGAAAGGAATAAGAATGATCTAGCCACCTGAGAGACTTTAAAGATATCATCTGGAAATTAAAGGCAGAAGGAAGGTGAACTGTGAAAAAGTAGTAAATTCAAGTTAAGAAAATTCAAGGATCTCTATTTTGGAGGTAAGCATGGCAGTGGAAGGTTAAGGTAAGAGAAAAAAGGAACTTGAGAATGAGAAGTGTATTACAGAAGAAGGAACAGAAGCATTGGAAAATGGAGGAAATATGCCCTTTGTAGGTGGGAGAACACTAGGTCTAGTAAACTATTTGCAATATAATAAGCAAAGCAGTAGCAGAGGATTACCATAGAGGGTTACCATTTCTCTTAGTGACCTATCTGAATCTATATGCAGTAGCCAGTCTCAAGAACTTTATTTACAGATTTGCTAGTAATGGAAGAACAGGTAAAAAAATCACATGGAAAGTTATAGAATTTTTCAAGTCAGCCCAACAGAAGCAAAACAGGGTGCAAGTTTCAGTGATCTGTATCTGACTATGGCCCGACACAGAAAAATAAAGTAACCTTTAAAGAAAATGTGGGTTAACTTTTCAGGGAGGAACAGTTCTCTGGCCCTCCAGACATTGTTTGCTTCTGTGCTTTGCACTGTATGCAGTGAATGAATGCATTCTTAAAATGTCTGCAGTTACAAACTTTATTTTCCACAGCACATGCCGTCATGCCTCTGGCACTCTGTTTATCACCTCCTTACTGTGGCTGCTCTGTCCCATCCAGGACAAGTGCCCTTCGCCACCACCCTCTGAATTCCTCTTGGGTTCATTTTGTTCTTTGCTTCAGTTCTTTGCATTTTTCTACTTTCATGTTACATTTTTGCTGCTGCTGATGTTGAGAGGCACCAAAGCTATCTGCTAAGTCATTTCCTTCTCTCTATTAGCCCTTGATTCCCACAGGCACTGCTGAATGTTTCCCTCCTTGGTTCGGGAAGGGCTTTCTCCTGCAGGTGATCTGGCACCCAGAGCATTAGTTTGCTCTTTTCTCTCTATTGCAGTTCACTCTCTATTTCCTTAAGTGAATCACAGATACCAGTGAATACTTAGGTTTTTCTAGCAGCAAATAAAAAAATATGTAACTCCCATCTGCTAAGACTGAAGTTTTCTCTGAGAAGCGGTAAAGTCATCTCAGTGTATTTTAAATTTTGGAAGACTTGACCTGTTTGGGGTGGTGACAAGGGAAGATGCAGAAGAAAGCTTTGTACATTCTGATCCTGGTGAATGTCTTCTGCATGTTCCTTTTTTTCCATTTACCTTTGAGAAAACAAGCTTTCTGTCAACAGAGTCTTTTCCCTCCAAAATTTATGAGGGATAGAGATCAGGAGTGAGAAGTACCTGAGTCAGAGCATCTTTCTTCCACTATCCTTCTTCATCATCAAAGGCCCTATTATGCATTGGCCACTTCAGCATTCTAGTGGATTGGAGGGAATTATGCACATAGTCCAGCACCACGTCCAAATTATTTAAAAGAAGCTACCTGCTAGGACATCATGTAGTGTCCAGCCTCTTTCACTGAGCACACTGTGACAGCCTAGTGGGAACTTACACTGACTTAGCAAAACCATTGCTGAAGTGCAGGGGTTTTTTGATGTACTATAATCAGTAATATAGCAGTACATATAAAAAATCAATTCTCTTCTTTGGTAATACATTTGAATGTCCCAGTCCATATCTACATATTTGTTAACTTTAAAAAAAGTGGTTTATGTTTTTATCTCTTTTTAAAAAAGGTAGTCATGCATGAAAAAATACAAAATGCTGACTTTGAGACTCAGTTTATTTGCAGTTACTGATATTGTGAAGATTTCTGGTGTTTTAATGTCTATGATTTCTGCAGCTGCTTATTCCGGGGTCTTTTATTTCAGCATTTCTAAATAGCTGGTGTAACAGAAAGAGCAATACAGATGAAATCTTTCCTTTTGATGGTACATATCAGACACTGTTTATGAGACACAATTTTAAAACCTTCCAGATACAATCTTTGGAATTCAAAATATTTTTTTAAACTTTTTACTTTTTTTTTTTTTTTTTTTTTTTAAGGAAAGCTCCTTTCAAGGGAATATTGTAATTTTAATCATTGTTTTGGAAACCTAGGGATGAAATCCTGGCATCACTGAATCAAGTTATTCGTTGATGTCAGGTGGGCTTGAATCTTCTCTTTAGTTTAGAGAACAGTGTTACCTGGTTTCATGAACTCACTGCATTAAAAATCCACTACTGTGTTTATACGCAAACATTCTTATTTCTGAATTACAAGAACCTGAACAAAGGTAATTATTTGCTTCACATCCCATGGCAGCAGAATAACTGAGGCCATTTATTTTCACAGGAAAGCTGAGCCCATTGATACTAAGGAAACCATTCTAAGAAAATCAAGTAATATCAGTACAGATACAGGTGAGTGTTCTCACAGGTTTCACTCATGTAGGAATGCTCATTCCCCTCTTCCTTGCTGGCAAGAAAATTTTAGAGTTAAGAGATCTTGTTCTGGAGCCCTGGGCTTCTTCACAGAACAGTCATGGTGTGATGTGAGATTTAAGGTCACTCCTTGATTTCACACCTGTTACTGGCTCCAGACACAAACCTTCCCCCAGCCCTGTCCTGTGCTTGGAGACACAGTGGGTCCTCATTCCTTGCTGTAGGTCTGTCTTTGTGACAGTTTTTCTTTCTGTCATCACCTCTGAAATACAACCAGCAAGCACCCTTCAACACAAATCAAACACTCTGTGTCTGAATTGGAGCAGAAACCTTTATGAAGAGGGATATTGGAGTATTGTTCTTGGAGGTTTAAGCAATCTGCACCACTTTTCCATGGTGTAGATGGCCAAAAGGAGTGCAAGTGCTTCTGTGAATTTGCTTTGCTTGAAAATGCTAAATGTATGTGCTGTGCATTTCTTGCTTCAAGGTTCCTTACGGGGCCAAACCCAGGTGAGAGCTCACACGGTCAAGCTGAACATGGTGCTGTCACCAGGCAGCTGCACAAGGCAAGATTCCATTTCTGACCTCTCAGTTTCTGTTTCTAGTCAAAGGTAAGAACAAACAGACACAAAACCTCTTTAGATGGGGGGAATCTGTCTTTAAATTTATTTTCTAATTCACTGCTAAAACTTAAAGCACCCAATACATTTTGCTGCTAGTGTAGCCTTCTGTGAATGAAGATACCAACACCCAGATGCTGTTTCTCAAGTCTCAAAACCAATTATTCTAAAAACAAAGCCTTTATTGTGTTTGACCGAAGCTAAATAAACCTGAAATTCAGATTTCTTTTGAAAAAAATGGTCTGCTAATTGGTGTTGCTTTTTAAATGTTTGAGCTTGTTTATTTCTCTCACTTCCTTGAATGGTGTTTCAGAAACATTCCCGTTATTACAGGCTATTAAATCAGACTTATCAAAAAGGAAACATTTATTGATATCTTGAGAGACATGAGTGTCTAATTAAGGTTGTGTTGCTGTGCATATTTTATATTAAATGTTTCCTGCTATTTGACTTTAATCAGGTCTGGAGGGCCCTAATAAATGTTTGGCTCAATCACTTATATTTTGCTCCTTTCCCTGGACCAAGGCAGGAGGTTCTGTATCAGTTTGCAAAGTCACATAAATTACCATCAGGTGAGGACATTCTCCCACACACTGTAATATCTATTTAATACATTTGTTCCTGGAAATGTTGGCAGCTGGTACTAAATGCACATTCTTGATGGAGCTGGTAAATCCAAAAGAAGCCTGGAATATTTGTAGATTGCCATTTTGATGTGTGATTAGACAGCTACTTTGCGTATTTCATGGCTATTTCGCCCAGCTCTACTTGGAACTATGATTATTAGAAGAAATGAAAAAAATATTTTTATGTTTCTGAATTCCTGGTTTCCAATTTATGAGGTTGGTTTTGTCTTGCACTGTTGTGCAAGGTCCCTCTGCTGTTTCCTTAACTACCTTTCTTGTTTCATGTGCAGCTACCAGTGTTAGAGGGAAATTCACTGCCAAGGTGTAGCCATTAAAACAACTGTCTCAGGCATGGGTTCTATTTTTCTTGTGCCATCCCTCCTCTCTATTTTTAACTTCATCCTTCATTAACTAGAGGTTTTTGGTGCTATCACTTAAATATGGCATGTAACCTGATCATAAAAGATAATTAAAAATATTATCAGAGAATAGCTAGCTTTGTTTTCTCTGTGAAATCCTGTCAGTTTTGAGTGAAATGTCATATAATATGCCTAAGTCCAGGTTTTTGGAGGAGCCATTCATAATGCAAGAATAAGAGTATCTAACTAGCTATAACATATCTGTCAAAAATCTGTGTAATAGATTGTTATCTTAATTCTGCTGGCAGAGGGATTCAGTAATGCAGAACTCTTTTACATAATATATTTAAAAATACATATACACACATCTAATGTATATTAGTAAGTATACTGTCAGATTCACACTTACAGAAAGAGATATATATTTTTGTGGGGGGACACAGATTTTCTTTTATCAGACTTTTCTAAATTTCAGCAATCTTTTTGTTGCTACTCTAATTAATACACTGTGTAATAACTTCAAATTAAAGTTTTGATCTGCCTGTAATAGATGGCTTACACATAATAGGGAGAGATTACTTTTGCCAGTGATATCATGGCCCAAATAGATGTAGCAGATAAGGAGAGGAAGAAAGGAAAAATAGTTATTCCCCACTAAAGGGGCACTTACTGATAGAACTGTCCCGTGGTCTGATCAAATTCTGGGGAATTACATGTGCACTGAGAAATTCAGCAGTGCCAGAGAGTGCATCCCAGTGGCAGTGCTGTTCAGAAGGGCCTTGGGACAGTTTTCCCCCAAGGCTAAGTAACACTTTTCCAAAGACTTGCCAGGCACGGTTTGATAAGCTGCCATGCTGTGTTGGATGAAATATCAACAGTATAAACATGGCCAGCCCAGGGTGTGCAGCACTATGGTCGCAGCTTGAGCCTGGTTTTATTTGTTAAACTTTTTAGATGAGAGAGAGAAAAAAATCTGTATCAAAAGCTGACATTAAATTCAAATTTCTTTTGTCTCGTTTCAGTGTCATTCTAGATCATTACCCTTATTCAGATGACATTATTCTTAAAAATCACACTGGTAAAGTGACTAAGGCAGTATTTAAAGAACAAAACAAGCCCTTTTATCTTCCTCAGACAAATATCACAAAATGTTAATTGATTAGTTTCCAGCTTTGACATGGTGGGGTTTTTTTTCTGACAAATGAAAAAAGCTAAAGATAGCTGATTCAATAATAAACTTCTAGAATGCTCCCAAATTAGATCATGCAATTAATACTCAACTTATGAGCATTTATATTTGCAAACTTGATAACAAATTCAGTCTACACAGTTTAGGAACACTAAATGATCTTTAGGAAGAAATTATGCCTAAGGTTTCTGTAAACTTCCTTAATTTATTTAATTCCTGATATTCAATAGTTTTTAAAAGAAAAATTCTCACATTTGACAAAGAAATCCTTGACAAACAAATTAGCAATGGTTCTTGCTGAAAATGTCAGAAATGGAATGGAGGCAAATGATTATGTTATGAAATGGAATATTTATTCTTGAAATAACAGTATAGGCTCCTCAGTTAGACTCTATTCTGCCTCAAATAAGTCTGCAACTTTTGCCTGTATCATCTTTTGCCTTTCAAATAATCCCTCTGTATCTATAAAGTGGGAAGATTCTGCTGGCAAAAGTAACAGGTAAGAAAGCAGCTATCAAACAGAATCCTCTTCTGTCCTTCTCCCTTTGCACGGAGAAATTCAGACAGGAGAAAGCAGGATAAGAACAATACTGTGCTTGGAGAATAAAACTCTCCCACATCCACTTTCCTCCTTCCTAAGTCAGCACTTGTTGATATTGGAAGCTGTTTGCCTGAAGAACAGCCACAAGCCTCTTGATGATTTGTGAAGAAATCTGGAGCTGATTCGTGTAAGAGGAAGGAATGATGTTCTGTTTTACTCTACCAGCATCTCGCAGCCTTTCTGCTATGACACTTAAGCCCTACAGGGGTTCTGTGCCCAAGGTAGTAAATCTCTAGTGTCTAGAGGTAGGCTCAGGTTCCCTCATCAATTAACTAATGAAGGTTAAGTGTCTGAAGGATATTTCTGGAAAACAGATTAGCTGGGGAGTCCTGAAAAAACTGTACTTATGAATCTGAACTATGAATTTGAACATTGTTTCTGTATATGAGAAGAAAAAAGCATGCATCACCCATAACTTGAGAAAATCTGCAGACCTGTTTTTTGAGGCTTTTGGTAGACTTGCCATTTGAGAAACTTGTTTAAGGACATATGTTAGACCTCTACGCACTTTGGTAATTGTGGCTTCAGCACTTGTACCTTTCTGTCTGCTACCAGCTCTAGGTCTACCTCTCAGCAGAATTTGAGGCATCTGTGAGTACAGAGAGAGAATTTTTGTGTTTGACACTTAATTCAGTTGTTTAGGCACCAAAGACAAATACTGTAATCCCGTACAACAAACTCACCAAAAAAAAAAAATTGTTTTTCAGATTTCCTTTCAGTTCAGTGCCACCCGTGGGGATACACCTCCCATCTGTGAGATGACTCTGTCACACTAGTATGGAGACAGCTAGACTTCTCATAGCTTAGGCGGGTGCCAGACTCCATTTAGAATGCTGTGATTTAGCTGTAGGAAATTTTTTTGGGGGAAGGAAAAAAAGGAAATTTATGCAGGATGCCATTTGGAAAGATCTCAGCCTCAAGATTAGGTGGACTCGTGAAAGTACTCTCTTGAAAACACACAGCTGCACCCCACTGCCTTCAGATATGATGTGACAATGCTTCAGCATCGGCCTCAGGAAAAAGGAATATTGCTAATTTTTGGTGCTCACCGCAAAAGTTGGGTATTGAAAGAACTTACCTGCAATTTCCAGTGGTGTGTGTTGTGGATTTTTAAGTTTTTTTTTAATCCTTACATATCTTGTGATTTCTGAATTTAAACAAATTCAGAAGAAAAATGGTAAAAAAATATAGAGAGAGTACATACAAATACAGGGGAGCTTCTATTGTTGGAAATCTTAACCTATTTGGTAATCCTGACAGTGCTATAATTTGGGTCCTTATAATCAGTTCCTTTTTGTTTTTTTTTTTCTCCAGGAGTTAGGATTTTGCATTGGGACCCAAAGTCTGGATCTGTTGTGGGACTCTGATCAAAGAAAGTGAGAAATGGCTGAAGCAAAACCTCCCAAGACAGAAGATCACTAGGTAGGCCCATGATCTTGCCTTAAAGAATGCACTGAAAGCATCAGTGTTGTATTTTCACAGTTGAATTTGCGTGTTTTCATCTTCTTGAAGCAGAGATTGTTTTAATAGCTTAGAAATCTGTGGATGCAGATTGGTTTCAGCAGAGGAGGCAAAGTACTCAGCATAGGTAACTAGTTTATGGCTCATAGTCTATTTAAGGAATGTGAGCTAGCTAGTGCACAGGCCACCAGTCCCCTTGGTCTAGACTTTCTGGCTGCTCACATGGGCCCCTTTCCTGAACATGCTTTCCACATGAACCTCTGGGCTTGGAGAAAGTGGCTTGTCCTTGCCATCAGCGTGCTGGCTTGAGATGCAGCTGACAGGCACATGTGAATGATGCCTAGCTCAGGCTTATGATCTTTGTCCATTCTCAAATTTTCCTGGGCCAAATTTTCCTTTTGGGAAAAGTAGAGATTGCTTTCCTCATTATTAACATGGCACTCCTGGGCACTACAACCTCTTTGGTTATTTTTTTTGTTGTTGTTGTGTTTTGGTTTTTTGTTTGTTTGTTTTTGTTTAGTTTGGGTGATTTTTTTTTTTTTTTTTTTTTTTTGTGGATGTGTGGGTACTTACTTGGTATTACAAACGAAAGCCTTTTACAAGACTTTGATGTGCCTGCTCCCTGACTTAGAGCCTATAGTTCATCCACCTTTCTTATTCCAAAAAAGGACCTTAGCTGGTGTGCTATTTTTCATCTCCTCTCTTGGGAATGTTAATGTTTAAAGGGAACCCCCCAAGTCCTTGCTCAAGCCAAGGATTCTCTGAATTTTTTTTCTTAGAGTCCTCCATGTAAAACCTTTCTGCTATGCCTGCCTCTACCCCTTCTTCAAAGTTTATTCAAATATGTCATCCCCCTGGATGCTCTTTTCTTCCAACATTTACCAGCTTGATGCATTTTTTTTCCACTTGCCTTTTAGTCCACTGTGTGCTGTACATGTATACATAGAAGGAAGTCCTGCTTCCCCTTCCTGCAAATCCACCCCCAGAGAAAGAGAGGCACATCATTGTACACGTGTGAAAGTATGTTTGGCTAAGGAAAGACATAAGTGCTTCAATTTGCCCAGGATAGAGAAGTTGAGGTAAATTTGAAATCTCACCAGTTGACAGGCAAAACAGATTCTTTCTTTTTTTAAATTCATATTCAAGGAGTTTAAGTACTTCAGCAATATCTAATATTGTATTTGTGGTCACAATTTGCTATGTAAACTTATAGAAAAAAAAGGCAAGAGGGAGAAGATTTAGGCCAAAGGATAACAGATTAAACAAAAGTGATGCAATTTCAATTGATAAATACTTATTTTTTATTAGGTCACATACAGCTTTACTGTTTTGGGATCTGCTAAACAAAGTTGTTTCACTTAACCCTTGAGTAATACAGGCAAAGTCACTGAAAATAGCAAAATCAGTGTTTTAAGATCAAAACCAATACATTTAGAACAAATGAAATATAGATGGCTTTACTGTATTTAATTACATATGAAACTGAATACCTAGAACACAAAGTACTATAAAAAGATAAACATATTAGGACATTTTATGAACTTCAGATATGCATATTGTTAATATGAAAAACTGAGTCAAGACAGAGAAATACTATTGCACTTGAAGAGCTACTATTCTGCAATTGCTTCAGGTTATTAAATGAAGCACAAAAGCACATTTTAAAATCTCTTGTTCCGCTTCCTGAATGCAGAAGAATTTACTATCCCACTTGTGTGAGCTGCAGCCCTGTCTGGCACAGCTATGTGTACCAGAGAATAAAAAGGGATGGAAGGAAGGCAGAGATAATTATAAGTTGAAGAGGCAACTCTTTTTGACAATGTAGTATTAAAAGAATTAATATGTCCATATTTCAGTACTAGTATTTTAATGCCATTTATTCTTCCATCTATAGAAAAAATGTTCCTTAAGTTACTGTTTTGAACTAACCATTCTGAAAATAAATTAATATTCTAGTATATCTGGCTATAATCTCAGTATATTCTATTTAATAAAAAAAAGTTCAGTTTCATAAAAGTCCTGTCTCCTAAAAACTAAGTCTCCTGAAAAAGTATACTGAACTCAGCAAAACCATGGCAAAACCAGTGTCATTTAATTATCTGACCTGGAAGTCTAATTAAAGTATACTTAACTGCACCTTGTATCATACTAAAAAATATCATGTTTATTACTACTGGTGTTAAAGGACACTTGTACAGGGCTGAAGCTTGGTCTTTTATTACTGAAAACACAAATCCAGTTAAGACTTCAGACAAGCTCTCATTAACGTGTTTTATTTCAATTTTATTCAGAGCTGAAACAAGAGTTTCATTTACAGCTGAGGAAAGCAAAGACGAAACTTTGTTCTTTCTTTTGTGCTCAGCCATACAATTTATTTTTCTCCTGGCAATGGATTTTAAATCTCTTTCCTTTTTTTTTTTTTTAATGGGAACTGTTTTAGTAAGCACTGACATTAGAGCTGACAATGCTTTGTGTGGTTTTTTTCTTTTGCCTGGTTTCTGTGTCTGTGCGTGCAGGCATGCATTCATTAACGTAATTCCTCAACATTCAACAAGAGTGCATCATAAACCAGAGGAAAAAAAGCCTCATAAATATTTAGATCCTCCACCTACCTTCCAAAACTGAAGTGAAAAAGAGTATTTAGTGTGGACTTGGTTTGAGTTAATCTGCATATGAACTGAAAGGGAGTACAAAAGGATGAAAAGGTGGTGGAAACGAGCATACAAACCCCATAGTCTCCAGGGGGCCATTCATCTTGTTCTTGCCAATACAATCCCAGTCTCACTGCTTGGCTCTGCTCTGCGCATGACCCAGCCTGACTTTGCAAAGGATGTGCGAGCTTCAGCCTGGTTTGCTTCCATCGGGTAATTTTGCCAGAGGAAAAGAAAAATACTTCACCTTTAGGAAGATGGAGAAATTTCTCTACCTGCTTGTGGTCCACACACTGACATACAAACTTAAATCATTTACATAAAAGGAGAAGTAGGTTATATGAAAAGCAATTTTAGGTAATTTGACAATTAATGACAGATTGTGACATCATAATGTAGCTTAAAGCATGCTAGAAACCCATATAACTTGGACCAAGGGTTTACATATAAAACTTCACTATTTCTAATAAACAGCATTGTCAAAAATTACAGATGAAAAACCAGACCACCAATAAAATTCAGGACTTAGTGTACTCTCACTATTGAATAGTCACAGAATAGTTTAGGATTCTGTAAGTTGTTTTTATATATTTTAATTTTTAAAAATGAGGGAATGTGTAATAGTTTTTTATGATCTGAGATAAATTAATTTTGAGTGATTACATCATACTACCTACATACAAGGACTTCTGATCTGCAACTGCTGCTTTTAGGGATTCTTTTCAGCCAAAAGGGCATAAAGATCACTGAAGTCTATTATCAGACAGAAATAATGATGTCACAAACCACAAAATTCTTTATCAGGAACAGCCAAAACAGCATTTTTTTGGTTTTTGTGAGGACAAACTTATAATGAAATACGAGTAACTTACTGAATTAATCAAACTCCACATCAGTCAGATGAATTGAATTACAGCAAAGTTACATAAATACTACATGCAAAATAGTCATTTTAGTCACATAATCACCTATCTTACTACACTGCTAATCTTCTATTATGGACTTGTGATAACAGAAAAGTCCAAGCACACTGTTTTCAAATTAATCTCTATTTCAGTCTCCTTTTCAAATGAACTCAGCTGAAGTGGGTTTTTTTGGTTGGCTGGTTTTTGGTTTTTGTTACCAGACCTCCTCAAAACCCTGTCAGTGACCACACTAATGTGACATCAGGTACAAGCAGGAACATGCAAGCTGCTCTGACTCCTCCTCATCACCTGGTGCCACTCTCAGACACAGGACTCCGCCTACACAGACAAACTCCTAATGAAGCACTAGGGTATATCTGTAGCCAGAGGGATAATTGATTTTGCTATGAACCTGTAAGACAGGTGCATACAAGCTTCAAAATGGGATAAAAGATCAATTGTGCCTCTAGTAATGAAAATCAGATGGATAGCTATAAATAGATTACCTGGAAGGAAAACCCAAGGTAGAAATGTGTATTTTAATTGACTTGCTAAAGGGGAGACCACCTTCTGGCCTGAAAATTGGCCATCTAATTGGCTAGGTTACGACTTCTTAAAACCAAGTAGCAAAATTCTAGAGATGGGGAAATGCTTTAGGTCAAGCAGTGCCTTCCTTCCACCTCTAGCAGAGAAATGGTTTGCCAGCCTCCCAAATAACAGGAACTTTACAGACCTTTCTACAGTGGGAAGAAGGAAGGCTGTCTAATTTGGATTACTTAATACCTGTTTTCACATGGATCTTCTTTAATCAAAACATTACAACAAAAATTAACAGTACCTTTTCTTCCAGTATAGTTCCCACCACAAGCTGTTGTTTTTTGAGCATGCTGTCAGACCAAGTATTTATTTGTTAATAAATATACAAACAGTATTGTTATGAAAATTGAACAGCAGAGTATAATCTCTGGGGAACTGATTTTTGCATTTCTCTGCTCTGCTGACAGGGTAACAGTTTTTTAGTCCTATCAGGATTTGAGAGATGTGTACGGTATGCACATGCTAAAACCAGAGACAGCTGTCATACCTGTTCTGTCAAAACAAAAACCTGCAATCAAAGAAATCACCTTTCTTTAACAATTTGTTAAGTAAATACCCAAGCAGTGAAGAACTGTCCATGAAACTTTGATATACTCATTTTTAAACAAATGCAATAAGAGATAATGTTAACATTTTGGTGATCACTCTTATTTAAGAACTGTAAAGTAACTTCCATAATAAAAAGCCACCTATTAGAGAAGGGTCTTTAAAAGCTTCTACAAATTATACGAAAAGTTCTAAAATATTGGAAACTTCTCATGTTCTAAACAAACAGGAATATCTAGACTTACATGAGTGGATCTGTACAGAAGCAATTTCAATCTACACGGAAAGCATTATACTTCCCTTCCCTATATTTCAGTCATAATCTTAGACCAAGCACAAAACATTTCACACTAAGAATAGTAACAAAAAAATTTAAGAATTTGAGAATGGTCAGCAGTGTAAAGCATAAATTCCTGACACTGCAAATTTAGCTGCAGTAATTTTTGCATGGATTTTGCCTCTACATCACAGAGAACTTTTCATCTTACGTGATCTGGCCAACGCAGTGGCTAGATGAATGTAAAATATTAACATATTTGTGAAAGTCAAAGCTACGGAATGACTGCAGTATTTTCAACAGAGTCATTTTGTTCTTGTCAAAATCCTGAATCCAAGTTGTTGCTCTGACTATGCCAAGAGCAGAAGTGGTTAACAGAAAATGTTTCTGTATGTTTACAGTGAGATGCAGCTGATGGCTCAACAGTTTGCCTTGGCCACTCCAGACATCCAAATGGTGTAGAACACATCTGCACAGAGCAGGCAAATGCCATGCAAAAACTGTAAGACTGAAGTGAACTTCTGGATATTCAAGTGGAATACCACAAGGCAAGTGAATCCTACCCTTTATTGTGCTTATAAACTTGTAACAGCGACTTACTAGGATCAAGCAATGAATTTGTTTTAAACAATAATCAGACCCAGCATTAGCTATACAGGATGATACCATCTTCTATAAAGTGACTGCAGCTCAAAACAAGTCAGATCTCTTAGATAAGCAAACAACCCCATAATGTCCACCTTTTGGCTCCCAGCCTAAGAGTCATGTTTTACTGATTGTTACGATTTGGCCTTTGAGCTCTGGTGACAGTTTAAGTAGGGACTTTACAATGGAACAGCCTACAAATTCCAACAAGGACAGCATGAGATTTGGGATGCTTCCTGTTTCTGTGAGGAAATTCTAAATTTATCTAAGTGCTTAAGCAATAATTCTCTGGACTTTTTTAATGTTTTTCATTCAAGCAACTTGAAGTATTCGACTACAAAGTGTTTCATAGCTTCTGAAGAGTAGAAGACAGTGAAATGAGTTCCAGGGCATATGATAATCCAAATATATGTGGCTACTGTATTCCAGGAAAAGTCTCCCACACTCAGCAGAAAGACTGTGGGTAGGAGGAACAAATGGGAGACAATGAGTCATCCACAATCAAAACAGAGGTTAGACTTCCTAAAGTGAAAAAGGACCATTAGAAAATATTAAGAAATTGAACACTGTCGTTTCCTTTTAAAGAAAAGGCACAAATAGCAATGAACAGATTAAAAAAAAGGCCTCTGAGAATACTGTAGCACAATGGTCTTTGTGTGGGTAATCAACAACCACTGTAGCACTGCTCTGTCCTTTGCTTCAGATGAACACTGTTGAGCAACTCTGTCTCATCTCCAGAAGGCTTTCAACATTCGTACTGCTTCGTCCCTTTCTTTTCTCACAGCTTTGTACCTCCACATATTTCTCTTCACCATTAAAGCAAGGATTCACACTTAAAGACTAGGAAAATATAAAGTATTTGCAGCAGGTAGAAAAAGAAGACTTCTACTATAAAACAAATAAAACTCTGGCCTTTTCAGACTGATTAATTACATTTTCTTAGAAGGCCGAGCAATACAAATGTTTCTTGCTCATTACTGCAGTTTTAAAAAAGGCTGAAGTTTTCTTATAATTTCTTTAATGTTTTCTATCCAGTTAAATATATGCTCCTTTTGTAAGAAGCCCTGCTCTTTAAGTACTGAACATTAAGAACCATATGCAACACATCACTAGCAATCCCACAGTGTAAGTCAATATACACATGCATTCACATTTCACACATTAAAAGGAAAAGTTAAATTAATACTTCAGTTGCATTTTAAATTCTATTTTGTTTCAGTCATAATTGAGAAGAATGGCTAATTTAAATCTATTTATAAAGTTAAGACTGAACACTTTCATATTTCACAGTAACCAATAGACTCTGGTATTTTACCAAAACATGGTGCACCTGAAAAACAAAACTTACCTGTTTCTTTAGCTGTCAGCTCTTTGCCACTGTGGTGGCCAAAATAAATCTGCTAATTTCCCAGACATTAAATATTTATTTTTATTTTTTTAATCCTATAGTTTAGGTGAAAACACTTCTCACTATGGTGAAAAGTAAAAATACTGGTTAGGTATCTTACACATAAGTATGTCTTTCAACATTGTATTTTTAGCTATATGTAGCAAATTTTAAAAAGCTGCTGAGGGCACTGCTGTAGTTGAGATGACTGCATCAATTAAAATGCAGAATGCTATCCTGGATACATTTAAACTTACTTAAACTTAGGCATCTAGTTCAAAACAGACAGAAGGTTAAAAAACCCAACTATGTCTGAAATAATGGCAAAGATCTCTCAATATTTTTAACTTCCAGATATGATGATACTGTAATCTTTTAAACTTGAATGTGCATTAACTGGACTTCCACTGACAGGTATTATATTTAGGAGTGGTCAGTTCAGTGCCCCACAGATCTGGGCAGCATTTGCAGTAATACATGTTCACTGCTACTCCCACTTTGCAACGTGGGCCACAGGCTGGCTACCAAAAGGGACAGGCCAGAAGCCATTTGAAATTCCTCCTACGTGAGCAGAGAGCTACACAGCTAAGGTAGTAATTTAGTGACTGCAGAAATGGAAAAGTGTCATATCCTAGCACACTAACTGAAGCCATGGGGCTAGAAACAATGGGAAAACACTGTGCATGTTGTGTTTCAAGAAATTAGTTGGATTCTTTTGTTGACCTAGGAAGAGAATCAAGTACTGATAATCCACCTGTAAAATGCACTAAAACAATGCAAGTGTTTATAAATTCTAAGGTTTTGAGCTTAGAGGCAAAACATACCTTCAAAATACTGGAGTCAAATATGTTCTGTAAATAGTGTTGCCCCCCCTTTTAAATTTAAGTGCTGTTATAAAGATGATAAAGTGGATAAATTTTATGTTTACAATGCAGTACCTCAATTTAGCTTTCTCTCTGTAGTTGCTGGCATCTTTTTCTTTTCTATGCCTTGTCAGATTGCTTTTCTTTTCTTCCTAACCATTTTCTGCTTTTCTCAGCAACGCTGTAATAAAACTGACATACCTGAGACTTCATTTTCATCTCCTACTGGACAGTGAGAAATGAAACTGATCTGAACTTTGTTTATAATGCATAGAGATTTCTCAAGAGCACAGCAGAAGCACCAACCTCTCTAGATAGACACACCTTTTCCTGTTGCTAGAAGGCTATTTTTTACAGAAAAAAGTCTGCCTAGCACTTAAAGAAACTGCATGTAAAGCCATTGCAAACCCATGGAAATGGGTTTTATCCATTCAAAAGTGCAATCTAATAGGCAATCATTCTGTGATAATCTTGAACACAGCTGTAAGTACATTCTGCTATATGTTGATTTACGTATTTTCTGTGCATAACTCTCTGGCAGGTAGATAAGGTGAAGCCAAATACAGAGATACCTCTGCTCTCCCTAACTACCAAGCATTACACAAAATCTTAGTGTATTAGTATTTTATCAAGGAGAATTTAGTCCCTCCATCCTACCCATGTAACAGTGTCCTGTAACAGTGACTTAAGGTCTATGAAATACACACATTATCAAGAAAGCTGACAGGTACAAGACTTAGGTCAAAAGTGGAGAAATAGTTTTTTGCTTTACTTAGCGTTGTATTTTCTCTGCAGCTTAACGATTGCATAATTAATATACAACTACAGGAACAAAGAGAATGTAACTCTTCCTACCCTTGTGTAAGTGGATGAATCACAAAGGTGTCTCTTCTTCTAGGTCCTTAATTCCAGATTGAGGAAGAGCCAGTTCTACCAGGAGTGATACTGTGGGTTACTACACCCTTCTTCCCAGTTGTTGTACGGCTTGAAGTAATTTAAGTGTAAGAGATACAAATCTGAATCCTTCCAGGCTAAGGCATGCTTAAAACCTTCATCTTTCAGTTCTTCAGCAATCACATAACATCCCTACTGGACAAATATAGGTATTATCTCTTCCAGGATTACAAAGAATACTCGGACATGTCCCTTTTGAACACTACATTATCTGCTTATTACTTTGAATGACACATTACTGAAGCTTCTGCTTGAAAAGTTACTTGTCAGTTTGCCTTAATGTCAAGGGAAATATGTTTTTGCTGTCAAACACAGCACAGAATTTTCATGTAATTGGTCCTCAAGATCTTTAGTTTGGCTCTAGACCTTATTCTGTTAAGGCATTCATCACTTTACAGAGATAAATGTATTTCAGATGTTCATCTGTTTCTGGGCATGTTTGATTACATTACCTATACTCTTGTAAACCGTGAATGATTCTATACTGAATCACACACACAACATATTTTTTCAAGTGATTGTAACGGGTGAGTGAAGAATTGCTTCTTTCCCTAAAGAAGCATAGTACATCAAATTGGTACTTTCCTGTTACACACAGCATCACAGAAGGCTGAGGACATCCAACAGCCTATGCCTATGATTTGGTAAACAGAGACACTGGAAGTAAGAGCCAACACTTTGGAAAGAGCATGCTTCCCAGTAGTCATTAGCCTTTGCCTCTATTTCCAAAGGTGTTATCAGCTACAAACATTATAGCAGTAATTGAATTTGCTTTTTATGATCGTCGCAGGCCTTTACTGTAACACACAGAGGCTGCTGCTGGCATTATCATAATTCTTCTAACTTTGAGATTAGATTAATGCAATAAAACTTCACCTTAAAAGAGAAACTGTTGGAGAGTACTACAGGTTGAATGATACAAGAAGGGCTACCTAGATGAAAACACAGCTGAAGATAGGGACTTCTGCTTATGTCTAGATAGAAGTTAAGACATTGAGTAGTTACCTAAAGAACCTCACAAGACCACAGGACTTGGTTATCTTGAAACAGACTAAGCAGCCTCTATCTCCCTGCCCCCTCCCCTTCCCTGATATCAACACCATACAACCTCTCCCCCACATCCACAGAACCTGTTTACCCAGCCCTGTATCATGTCCTCTCCCCAGCCTTCTTCCCCCATGGGAAAGCTGTAAAATTAAGAGAGTACAAAAGTATTTCTACAGTCTTAATAGATCAGGCTGTAGTCATGCCAATCTTGATGGGAGCTATGCCTTCTCACAGCTCTTTAATCTGAATTAATTCAACTTTATTCTCCCAGGAACTCTTAAAACCTTTTTTACAATGTGGGAGGGTGGGAAGGTAAAGGGAGAGAGCAGAACATAAGGTATGCTTAGAGGGGCTTTCAGGTTGCTTTTTTTGGTTTTTCCTGTATACTTGCTAAAGAAAAGTATGCTGATTTGCCTATATGAAACCAATGATGAGCTTTTCACATTTTATTAAAACATTCCACTTTTCCAAGGGCTTTTTTCTAAAGATTTAAATTCAGAGTTTTGAAGTATTTATGGAAAAAATCAAGGATGAGAACTTTTCCTGTCATTTATGCCTAATTAAACAGGCAGCCTCATCACATAGCTTTGCCTAAACTTCTGTGCTGTTCTGACTGAGAAAATAATTCAGATTAACAACCAAGCAAACTAGTGCTTGAATTTTGCATTGCACTGGCATGAGTGATTCCACAAGAGTTGGTGTGCACCATCTCATTCTCCACTAAATAAGCACAGAATACCTTAGGACAAACTATATTGTTCCTATTAGTAGGTTACTGGTATCACTGCACAACAACTTGAGCTGGTATTTCTTACCTTGTATTGTCTGCATACATTCAAGCACTGGAAACTCTTTAGGAGCAACAATGAAGTGGTATGGAAACAGTTGCACCAAATCTGCTGAAAAAAAGTCTCCATATGCTATTTTTACTGTGAGAATCATCAGTCCAGAACAATTATTCTAACATCATCTACGTTCATCTAATTTTAAGAAGAAACCTTGCTGTTCAGCAGATGCCCTTAATCAAATGGAAGGATTCAACAGCACAGTTTCTCAGGGTTAAAAAGAGCCTTCACTTACCAGTTAAAAATTAGCAAACAAAGGGCTACAAAAATGCATCGTTGTCCAGACTGGTCTACAAAAAGCAAAAATACGGCAATTTTGTTAAGCATGTAAAGCTGTATTTTAGCTTGTCACAATCTTAAAACAAGGCTGGAATAGAGCAAACACAATCATGTTACTAAATGGAAACCGCATTGTTTTGTCATCCATAACCATACTGCGGTGTGCTGTGGGCATGCTGTTGATGAACTAAGAATCTATATTTAAAATAATGATTTGTAGCACTGCTATTCTTTGATAACAAAGACAATATTTTAATACTGAATATACGATTTTTTAAGGATGGAAGCAGTAAGACTAACTTACCTTACATAATCATTGATTTCTACTAATGTAAACAAAACACTGAAAGAAATAAAACCTCAAATGTCCAAACAATGAGTTCTACCTACCTGTTTAAAGGGGATACAATAAACACTGACATAATGCAATAATCCAAGGCATTTTTACTGTTATGAGAACTACGCGTTCTCTACATTTTTGCACATCTTTCAGGAAAAGCAGAGTTAATACTTCTTGACAATACCCAATGACACTGTACACCTGTCAAGATGACGTGGCTCTGTTTCTTTTTAGTTTAGGAAGCATTGTTCATTGTCATTAACCTAACAATGAAAGTATCTTCAAATACTGCGCAGTATGTATTGAAATGCATTTGAATTTTTTATAGAACTTCAAGCAATAGCTAGACTTTACACCTAGTCCTATGAAATGACTGTTTTCAGCGAGCTACGTGAAGAATGCAGGGATTTTTAACCAGCTTTGTAACAAAAGCTCTACCACGCTACCACAAACTGCCTCAAAGCCTCCTGACAGCCTCTTAAGCGCTGAACACCAAGTAAGAGCACCGAGTAGCTGCGTGGGGAAGGAGGAATACGTACAAGCAACCGCGTCGCGCTGCTTTGCCTCTGCGGCTACAGTGGATGGAGCACGTTAATTTTGGTTCTGGCTGCCGGACACCGCTGCTCCCGTCACGTCTCCCATCCAAACCCGCCAAACGAGCCACGGCTGATGCCAAAGCGCGGCGCTGCCCTACAAGCAACAAGGGCGACGCGCAGCCCTGCCGGGGAGGCTCGGGCGGAAAGGAGCTCAGCGGGCCGGGCCAGGCGCTGCGCAGCCGGGGGAAAGGGCCCGGCCGTGCCCGCCCGGCGCAGCGCCAGCGCGGACGGGCCCCGACCCCCTCCGCGCCCCGCGGGGGCCGCCCGCGGCAAACCGACGCTCCCGGGGCCCCGCAGCCGGGAAGAGCGGCTCCCGGCGGCCCTGTTTCCCCCGCCTCGCCCCGCTGCAGAGCCGGTCAGCGGCCGGATGCCGAGGCACGCCGGCGACTTTCCCACGGTTCCGCGCTCCCCGCCCGGCCCCGGGACCGACCGGGAATCGCTCCTCGCGCCGTCCGCACCGCCCACCGCCCGCGCGCGCACGCGCGGCCGCAGCTCCCGCGCACACCTGCCCCCCTCCCCCCCCCGCCGCCACGCGACACCGGGGCCGCGCGGAGCGGCGGGAGCGCGCGCGCCCCGGCGGGGCTCTCCCCGCCCCCGGGGGGGAGCGCACGTGACGCGTCCCCGCCCCGGAGGTGCCGCGACGCGACTTTGTTTGGGAGAGTTCCGTGCGCGCGCGTTTCCGCGCGGCGGGGCCGGGCGGGAGCCGCACGGGAAGCCGGCTATCCCCCCGCCGCCGCCCCGGGCCCCCGGAGCGGAAGGGTGGGAAGGAGGGAAGGAGGGAGGGACAGCTGTGGCTCCGCCAAGCGGCGCTGCCGCCGCCGGGCAGCGGCCGCCCCGCCCCTGGTCCCGCCCCCGGCGTGTCCCACCCCCGCGGGCCCTGCCCCCTCCCCTCCTGCCGCCGCCGCCGCTGCTGCCAGCGCAGCCTGAACTGAAGCGAACTCCGGAGCGAACTGAGGAGAAGTGAGGAGGCGGCGGCGAGGCTGAGACTCAGCAGCTACAGGCGGCGGCGGCAGCAGCAGCAGCGGCGGCGGGAGGGCGGGCGGGCGGGAGGCGGAGAGGAGGAGAGGAGGAGGAGGACACACGCCAGGCGCAGCGCGGCGGCAACAACAGCAGCAGCGGCGGCAACAGCGGGGAGACACCGGCGGCGGCTCCTCGGAAGCGGCAGCCGCGCCAGCAGCGCCCGCCCGCCCCGCGCGTCCCCTCCCTCCCTCCCCCGCCGCGGAGACAGGGGGCAGCGCCGAGAGGAGAACCGGGCTCAGCGTGTGTGTGCGCGGGAGGAGGAGGAGGAGGAGGGGGGACACACCGAGGACTGCGCCGGCCGAGGGCGCACGGAGCAGGGAAGCGGCGGCGGCACCGAGAGGCGGCGGCGGGTCCTTGTGCTCGGAGAGGAGGGCGCAGCCCGCACGGGGGTTTCTACCGAGTTTCCTCTTTTTTTTTCTTTTTTTTTTTTTTTTTTTTTCGGTCCGTGGGACTCAGCGGCGGGTCTGCGTTTGTCTCCGGATTTGAATCCTCCTCCTTCTCCTCCTTCCTCGGGGAAGCTCCCCTCCCCGCCCCCTCCCCTCCCCCACCGCCTCCCTGCCCGCCCGGATCCAGCCGGGCGCCCCGTGCCGCGGTCGCGTTGCTCGGCAGAGCTGCTGCGGGCGCTCGCCGTCTCTGCGCGGGCTTGGAATATGGTTGGGGAAATGGAAACCAAGGAGAAGCCGAAGCCGAGCCCTGATTACCTGATGCAGCTGATGAACGACAAGAAGCTGATGAGCAGCCTCCCCAACTTCTGCGGGATCTTCAACCACCTCGAGAGGCTGCTGGACGAAGGTAAAAGCGCTCGCCCGGCCGCCCCCTCCCCCGCCCCGCCGCCCTGCCCTGCCTCCCCCGGCCCGGGGATCCCGCTCGGCCCCCCGCCCCGGCCCGGCCGGGCGGCGGGGGCGGTCCGGGGCCTGTTCCGCTCTCCCCGCTGCTCCCCGCACGCTCCCGGCCCCGGCCGGGGAGCCGAAAACAAAGGGGAAGTGCGGGCTCTCCCCGCCCTGGCCGCCGTCGCGCGGTGCCGGAGGACTCGGGGAGCGAGTGGGAGGGGAGAGGCAGCCCCGGCCGAGCGGGTCCCCGATCCCCCCGGAGGGTCTTCCCCCTTATTTTTCCTTTTTTTCTTTTTACCCTTTTCTGCACTATCTCCTTAAACCGGGGGAAGGGTAACTACAGCACGGAGGGGAGGGAGCGAGGAGAGGAGCTCAGGAATGCGCTCTGGGGGAAGGCAGGGAGGAGGGGAAAGGCTGGCTGGCGGCTGGCGCTCCCCTCCCTCCATCCCTCCCTCCCTCCCGCGGCGGCCAGGGACACAGGGGTCCTGCCGGCGCCCTGGGAGCGCTCCGCCGCCCGGCCCCAGGGCCCCCGCCGGGGGGGGCGGGGGGTGTTTGGTTTCGAGATTTGGCTGTTCTGGAAGCTGCTTGGGCTTGAATGACTAAGGCGGAGGGGGGCTGAGCTCTTGCTTCAGCTCCAGATCTACCCCACCCCGAACTGGCCACAAACTAATTACGATTTTCCTATATCGCAAGGGAAGCGAGCAAATTCTTCTCTCAGTTATGCTTACCTTTTAAAGAAACTTAACTTGAAAGACTCCTACGTGTGACTTTAGTGAAGGGGGAGAAACAAAAAGGATTACGAAATTGTCTGCTCTGCTCCTGCCAAACGTCCACCCAAGCCCCGCTCCCGCTCATGGCACCCCCCAAATTTTTCCCCTAATAACTTTGTTTAAGGTTAAAGATTTCACAAATAAATAATCACGGTTTAGAAATTAAAAAGAAAAGTACGACCTGGGAGCTTCGTGTGTCCCATACGTTTTCCCACTACAGTAACAGACCCCACTGTGTATTAAAAATTAGGTGAAGCACTTGTTCTTAGTATTTTAAATTCGCCTTGTACTCAAGTTCGCAGGTTTGTTTTTCTTGTCATAGGCAAGACAGTCCTTTCCGATGACTTAAAACCTAGGCTTTCTGGAGAGTAGACCTGTTCGTTTAATCGTATTTGGTAGCTTTGTAGAGTATGATATGTCCATAAATTATTTATACAGTTTCAACTTGTTGGGATTCTTAGTATGAAGTACTGATTTTCGAGATTTTGAGTTAGGGCTCTTGTTTGCGGATGTATTCCTCCTCGCTAAAGAAGTTTGGGAAGTTCTTGACCTCGGAAGATGAAAGAACTGGTTATATTTGGTAGAACAACTCCCCGCCCTCTGCCAAGACTGTAAAAATGAGATAGCGACTGTAGTACGACACAAAAATAGCATGTCGAGAAAATGCTACCTTCTGAAATAAATGATAGAGGAGTTTAAAAAACCCAAACATACTGAAATATGGATTGTGGGAAGCGTTATAATGGGAGAATCTATTTTTATTTTCAAGACGCTTGGAGGAGTTTGAATTTGTATTGGAGCAAATGTGGACGTGAAAAGCAAAACTATTTAGAACTTACGTTCTTGGTCACCACAGTGAACAAGCTCTTCAGAATAGTTAGATTTACAATAAACATCGAAAAGAAACTGGACCGAGAAGACTCCATTATAGCACAAATGAGCATTCCAGAGGCTTGATAACGGATTTTTAAATTCCTGAATCTCTTCAACTCTATGTATGTGGCCAGAGGAGGCCTGAAGCTGGTTTTTTATTTTCAGAGAACAAAAGGAAGAAGAACATTTCCCGATGTGAAAAGGACACTGAAAAAGGAATTCCCGAAATACTTCTATCTTGTCATATATTTTGAAAATCTGAAAACTCTGGAAGTCTGTTTGCAAAGTATTGGAGTTTCAAAACGAGGGCTCTCGAGACTCTCTCTGACAAAGTTTAAGGACTGTGTCGGAACTATTCTTCACTCTCTTCTTCAAAAGAGAAGCAAATAAAATACAGTCTGTGTTCCTAAATGGTTTCTGGAAGAAGCCTGCTATCCCTTTAAGCTTTTCTGCTTTTCCTGTTTACGTTGGCAATTGGGTGGAAGTATTGTGGAGGCAGAAAACTTTTTGGAATGTTGAAAAAAAAGTTTCATGCAAATGTAGTAAATTGCTTCAAGACTTCAGAATTTGAACACTAAGGGGCGCCAGTTATTTTTTTTTCTGAGGCCTGAGTCCGCAAGCACCACTATTGACTCGGGCAGTAAATTTATCAAATCTGGTAGAAGACGCCAAAGAATGACAAAATACTTGTGGATTTGTGCAGGTATCTGTGTTTGCATGGACCTCCACGTATTGTATGCTTACAGGCAGTATTACATAGGTGGAATAGGCAGTAGCAGTGAATAGTTGGGAACTTGAAACAGCTGTTTCCCTGTAAAACACCTATCCTGGCTACCAGTGAGGAGCTGTGTTAAATATCTTGAACTGTATGCTCCACTGGCATCCTCCAGCAGAAGGGTTTAGTAATAGCGAACTACAGGTTTGCTGGAAGAGCCTGCAGGATTTAATGTGCTTTCTGAGAAGTGTATTATTTCATGATTTCATCAGTTGTTTCCTGGCACCCTTGAGAATACCAAGTATTTGGGGCATGTGCATATATATATAGATACATATAATATAAAAATAAAGTTACAGGGTTCACATTCCTTCTTTGCCCCCTCCACCCTGTAATTTGATTTGCTTCTTTTAGTTTGTTGTTGTGTGCTTTAGGTAGGTGGGGTTTTATTTTTAAGTTATAATACAACCATTTTCCTGAAGGTTTTGTTTATGCTTGAGAAGAATAATATTATGATCAACCATTGTCTTTTATTTTGTGTGCTGATTAAAATGAAGAAATAAAGTCACAACCCTAAGAGTTCAAACAAATAAAAGGTGGGATTGCTTTCCCTACTGGAGTGCTAGGGTAGATTTTTTTATTATTATTATTTATTTTTTGTTACATGCCAATATTTAAAAAGAGAACTCAAATGGGCTTCTGCTGTGATTACTTCTTGTAACTGTATGCAACAAGAGATAGAAAGAAACATGTGGGTTTAGGTGAACAGTACATCTAATCTGGTTAGGTTACAGAATGTACATCAGCTTTTTGGGGGGCCATTTCTATGCTGTGTGTATTACCCAAACCATGTTTTTCTTTCTGAACTCAATCCTACTTTTTAATCTTGGAAAATTTTAGTGCTTAACTTAGTGAATAAGTCTCTGTCTTGCAGAGACTTATTTTGTTTTTGAAAATTAGCTTAAATGTAAGAAGTGTATTGAGGAAACTTTTTTTTTTAAGAACTACTTTCATAAAATGTGAAAGCTACAGTTTTGTTTAGGTTACAGTTATTTTTCCATATGTGTGCTTTTAACTTGTGTGTAAATAAGGCTTCTGTGGATTAACAAGGATGTTTAAAGAGCACATCATAATAACTAGGAAGCTGAATTGTTTTTATCAGACTAGTGCAAACCTGTGGGAAGAGAGGGCTTTTCCTGAATGTGGAATAGGCTGTATTTCCTGTAATTGTTTGCACCATCAAATGTGACCTGATTTTTTTTTTTTGCTTCAGCTTTTGAGATACTAACTTTTATGATGTTAAATTAGATTTTTTTTTTTTTTGACAACTTGTATATTTTAATGCTCCCCTTTGTGGACAGTGAATGGAGTTGTACCTGTTTTCTTGCACTGTTTTTAAAAACTGAATTGGACATTTCAAACTCCTCAGCATGCTGACAGATTGAAATTAATGAGGTACTTTAGTTGTATTCTTTCAGCAGACTATGAACTAAAGTGCCTGAACTATTAACTGAGATCTGAGTAGTGTAATTTTTAAGTTTGCATTTTGTTTTCTATAACCTGTAAGTGCCTAAACTCTTGCACCTGGTCGGAATGTACACAGATCAGACCTGTGGTCTGAACTGTTTTCATAAAGAGATGGAAGCGGACTTTATCAAGAATTCATTTTTCCTTGGTAACTTGTACCTCAAAAACTTACGTCTTCCCTTCAAAACTGTGTTGAAGGTGACTTGAAAGTGTGTCTACCTTTAAATGTAAAGTAAACCATGGCTATTGGAAATAAATCTAATTTTGTGCCAAATAGGCCACCTCTTTCTATCTGTCAGGTATAACAAAACTAGTGTAAAAACATCCAAGTAGGCAATATGAGGATAAATTTTTTTGTGGATGTTTCTCTCTCTGTTTAGTTTTTTCCCTGAGAAAAGTGCATGTGAACTTGGAGAGCTTAGTGCCCAAGAGTGCAGTTTTTGCGTCAGTCTGGTTGTATTAACCAAAACATCTGCGTGAAGTAGGGCTGAAGAACTGTGTTCTGGTGTTGTAAATGAGTTCTCTCTGGGAAGTTATCTAGTTACTTTTGTACATGACCTTATTGTTTGTGATTATGTAAATGTAGCCTGTGCTTAGCTAGGCTTTTGCTGACTTGTCAGATTTGATGGAGGGGCACTGGCCACATTAGCATGTCAGTTTTTTCAGTTGTATCAGATCTTGCAATAGACCCCCATTAATTCATTAAAAAATGCGCTGCTTAATGCAATATCCAGGAATGAATATTGGGATAAAGGCCTTACGAAAGGTGCTTGCCCAGAGAGTCTCAAAGTAATTTTTAAACTTGGTGTATTAATGTTAAAATTGTTAAAGCAGTATGCACAAGAGCATTGAGTATTGCTTGTGTGCTGTTTATCATTAGTATGCTTTTGAATTTGCTTTTTTAATTATCTCTTAAAACTTAATGGTCTGAGGTGTTTTTCTGATTTATGAATGTGTTGTAATAACAAGGTTACAATGCTTCTAGAACTTGTATTCAGAAACCTTGTAAGAGCTATTTTGAGATGTGGGTGTTTGGTTATTTTTTCATGGGGGGGAGGGAGCGGCTTTAATACCTTGGCACAACCTCTTATAATGCCAAACCAAAAGCTCCATTGCACTTAAGAACAGTGTGGTGGTTTTTTTAGCTTGTGGAAAAATATTTAAAACGGCAACAGTTCAGTCCTTTTTAAAATACGTTATTTTTGGAGCTGTATCTGCAGCATTTGTAGGATCACAGTCACCTGACGTGTAACTAAAAAAAGGGTATTTTTTAATTGATACAAGTTTTAAGTTAGTAGAACAGTTATTTTAAGCTCATGCTTTAAAAGTGGTTTGTTCGCTGTTGTTTACCAGTAATTGATTGTTAAAATGTCTGTCCTCAGATTTTTTTTTATTTTTTAAATAAGAGTAACCACGGTAGACATAATTATACAGGAGCGACTGACTTGTTAAACTGGGAGAGGCCTGTTTGAATTTATCGTTTTTGTTTAGTGTGACTTGTTCATTAAGGATGGAATTGAGTTGCATTTTCCTCCTGTGAAATTGAATGCAGTCATTTCTAAAAGAATTGGTGTCATATAAAAATCCCTTGCTATGGTTAGACACAACTGACCATGTGCAGATTAGATTGGGAAGTGGCACGCAGCACTTTCTTGACACACAAGGGGAAGAACTGGAGGTGTGTTGGTTAATATTATAGTAAAATGGGGGAAAAGCCCCTAAACCAACCACCACCAACTGAGAAAAACTCTGTAGATTTAAAGAGAACTCTTACAATGTCCTGATTATGAAAATGAAGTTTACATGCATCAACAGATAGAAGGAAGTCACTGATGTTGGGTAAGTGCTGTCGGTGTGAAGCAAAGGCTAGGCATGGTGGTCACTTTTGTGGGTTAGTAATGTTTTTGATCAGTTATGTGTTTCAGTCATTCTTAGATGAAAACTTTTTTTCCTCTTAGTACACTATACAATGCCAGGTCAGGAATGGGATGCTTACAATGATTTGAATTGTGTAGACTTTGTTAGAAGAGCAAGTATGTTTGAATTGTCTTTTCGGTAACCATAAAGTGTTCTCCTTTTTTGAGAATGCACACTGGTGCGGGTATCCTCTTAATTAGATATATTATTAGATGCTGATCTGGTATATTTCTGTGGCTGACAGGATAGACCTGTGTTAACATTAATTACCAGACCGTCCTGACAGCTCAGGCTGATTGAAGTACAGCAGGAGTCTGCCATGGAAACTGGTGGTTTATATTTGACTGCTTATATGGAATGTTGGGGGGCAGGAGAGGGGGGAGATGGGGGAAGTGCCTTGCCAGGAAAGCTGTGAACTAATGAAATGCCCTCATTCACTGACCCTTGTCTTTATTGAAACATAACTCACAACTTCTCATTCTGACTGTGAATTTTTCTGTATTGATTTTAGTCAGAATACCGACTATGAAAATCATCTGTTGATTTTGACATTTCACTGAGATTTAATAACCCAGTGCTAAGAAAACTAGTAGGAACAGTAAAACTGCTAGTATTTTTAATCTCACTACACAGTTAGTTAGGTCAATAGAAGACCACACAAGCTACATCTGTGGCTTGCTAGCCGGAAGATCTGTGTCTGTGAGGGACATTGAAATTACTGTTGGAATCCTGAAACAGCTAATAGGTGTAATGTTTATAGTCTGAATTATATACCTTTGCTTTGCTGAGACAAAGAGTGGGGTTGCTGAAAGTTAAGCAACATTACATTTTGACTTTTGACTTCAGACAGTATCCTGTATAACTCTGTACAATGCAGTTAAAGTAATGTCCAGGTTTGTGTTGCTTTTGGTTGTTTTTCTTGGAAACGTTTAATAGAAGTGGGGTTAGCTTTTTAATAGCAGAGCTTAAATTTTTGAGACACTTTATGCATGAATGAACGAAACAGCTGTGACAACATTAAAGAGAAATAATATCTGGCTTCATTAGCAGAACTGTCCCTCCATTGTGTTATTCTTGCTTCCATTAGAAAGTGTCTTTTGCAGACTAGCTGCATGTCTGAGAACAACAAGACAGTGCAAGTTGGAGTTGTGTTACTGAAACCTCTGTTGCCTGAGTTCGGCACTAGAAGTTGCAGCTTTTTTGATCTCTGCAGTTATTTTAGCAGTGTTAGTGGTTGGGATGTGTGTGGTAATGCTAGCAGCGTTTTTCATTTATTTTATTCTCATGGTTTAAAATAGTCAGTAGAAATTGAAAATACATTTTCAGTTACTTTTCATTTGAGAATTGATTTTTTTATATATATACACTTGGTGTCAAATAGTAGATTTTGTTTTTCAGTTCAGTGCAAATAATCGTTCTCTTGAAGGGAAATTGCAGTAGGTAGCTATTGATGTTTTAATGTTTTTGGTGGTGCATAGTTGAGTAGCACCCTGGAAATCAATTTTTTTAATTGCTTTTAGAAATATTTTTGACTGTTTTGCAGTGGCACTTGAATACCTACACTTTACTCTGTTCCGTAGTTGGAGGGATTTTCTGTTTCCAGTGCAAGGGGTACCTGAGCAAGGTTTTGATACTTTTTACTATAGTTGCAGTGCTCCAGGAGGTGCCCATGAGGGGTGGTCCTCAGGATATCCTTTTTTAGAAGGGATAAACCATGAAGCAATTTGTGTGATAACTCACTGAAATCTGAGGGTATGAGTCGTTAACACTTCAGTGGTGCATAACCTTACAAATGTTGACGTTAAGACTTGATGTCAGAAGTGAAACCATCACGGCATGACAGACAATTAAAATCTTTTTGCTTTGCTGGGAAGTTACTTCTAGGTAATCTAGGGAGTAATGCATCAGAGTGGCTGCTGATGTCAGAGCAGAGGCAGGGAAAGATAATACAGTATTTTATACTCTTATCTGGTGGATCAGTTTCTGGCTTAAAAGGTCAGCTGATATTCTGTACCAGTCAGGGTTTTTTTGAGTTTGTTTTTGTGTGGTGCTGGCTTTCTTTTCAGATGGATCAGGGCTGTGATCTCACTCCCCGTGTGTGATCTCAGAGCAGCTGTGTTGGCACGGTGGCTGAGGTGGCTCGATACTGAAGATGTAGAGCAGTGCCTTGGGGAGGGAAGTGCATTTGCTTAAACATTTACTTAAAAGTCTGAAGCTCCTAATTGATGTCAACTGATTGTGCATCTGGTCCATTCAGAATTTTAAGGATGTGCTTATTTGCAGGCTAGCTGACACTAGATGGAAGTCAGACTTTGCTGAATTCTTTAAACCCTTTCGCTCTTGAAATAATGAACCTATGTGGGTTTTTTCCTAATTCTGATTTAAGAACTGATGTAGAAATCTCTCTAGCCATTGGTTGGTCAAAATGTCCTTTCCTAGCTTCGGTATATTTTTTTCATTAATGCATAGGTGCCTGACATTTTAAAAAAATAAAACAACGGATTTGCTAGCACAACTATTAATACAACCCTAATGTTGTAATGGCAGCATTAAGAAAATCCCTAAAGTTTAAATGGCAGCTGAACTAAAATATTCAGCTCATGTTTCATAATACTTCCGTTTATTTATCAGACTTTGAAGCAGTAGTAAATCAGTTAAAATTCTTCTCAATTCAGCTTAATCTAATAACCTGCAAATAATTGTATTAAGAGTTGATGCACAATTTTCAATTTTTAGGTGCAGAGCAGGCCAAATCCACTTCTTTGCTGTGAATATCTTAGGTTTCTTTGCAGGAACAGAGGAGGAGGAGAGCACAAGAAAAAAATTCTCTCGCCCGATGCTGTTTGCTTTTGAGAAGTGTTGCTGATCATACTGCTTTTGGTTAGTTTCAGTTTGTCTCAATTTGAAGGAGCTGCACCCCTCCGGCATAAAGCAACATGGACAATTTCTCAGAAAGTTGTCTTACAAAATAACTTTGCCTAAATGCTTCATGTACAATCTGTTGTCAGGCGTGTTCCCGTAACAGTTGGTTTGTGTGTTAAAGTTGAAGGTTAAAATGCTGTAATAGGCCCAGCTGTCTTGTTTAAAGTGTGATGTTTTCGCTGTGAAGATTGGCTGTGCAGTGAGAACGTGGTGTGTGTCAGACATTGGTAGAGACAAGTTCTTGATAGTTCTTTAATTGCTTAAGTATCTTATCATCTATAAAGATAAGTATAGTCAGAGAGGCTCATATACAGTCAGTTTACGAGGGAATTACTGCTGCTTTAAATCACTTGAGGCTTTTATGGAAATCTGATACTGCCTCTGAATCAACCTGAACAAGGCTTGTTATGCACGTTCTTTTGTTCCCACTTTTCATGTAGTTATGTCAACTTTGTGCTCAAATAGACTTGAACAAAATCTGAGCACAGATGATGTGGTAGGGATCAGAAATGAATTCTAATGAAGATTCTGTCAGGAAGATCGATTATATGTGTATTAAAACATCTTCAGAGGAAGCATGATACTTTAGTATCTCAGGTGTAAAATCAGTGACTGTAATTGTGTTTAGAAGAGAATTGTATTTGACTGTTTTAATAACATGTTTACAGAGATTTGAGTCATATTTTGAAATTTCTTGCCGTGGTTTTGTGTTCATCCACTGGATAAATTTTATTTTTCTGACAAGACTAGTGTAATCCTTTATTTAAAAAAAAAAAAAATCAGAAAAAACATTACCTAAAGATCAAATCCATCTTAGAAGAGAGAAAAACTATAATTTGTTTTCTTGAGAAAAGCTTATTAAAGTTATGAACTTAGAAAACTTTTTTAGAGACCTGTGGCATTTAAGATACATACTGACATTGTGAGGGGGAGGAGGGGGGAAAACTTCTATGTTATCTTAATTATAGGGTTAATTGAGGTTAAACTGTATATGGATCAAAGTATTTCCAACTTCTGATAATTCGGGCGTAGCTTCCAGGGAAACAAGGGACTGTGTGGAAGCTCCATCTACAGGTGATGGGGTACATAAACTTAGTGCCTATTGATTTAGTAACTGTATGTTATTCATAACTATTCATGAGGAATCACGTTGGTTCCAAATGGGAGGTTTAATGCACACTGGGGGCACTTGGTAGTGCTGAGTTTTAATACTGTTAAGTGTCTTCAGCAAGGTATTCTTGCGTCAGCCTCGGATTAACATAGGATGAATAACAGAGCAATTCATCAGCTAGGCAGCTCTGAAGAGTGTCAGCAAGAAAGCTGACGATGATGAATTGGAGAGAGATGGATGCTGCAGTAGATGGCTGCTCCAGCCAGCGCTGGGCTGTTGAAGGATGGCAGTTGGTGTTTAGGTGTGCGCTGTGTAATTAAGTGAGGAGGGACCGCACGCTTGCTCTTGGCTGAATAGAAAAGAAATGCATCCCTTCTACCATCCTAAAAGGTTACTAAATTCAACAGCTTAAAATGACAGATGGACAACTGGTTTTTCAGTCACTTAGAAAGATTTACATCAGGTTTTAGTATTGATAAACGTCAGTTATGTTTTGAAGACAGACTTGTGGACTTCTCTTGATTTTTGCAGTCTCAGCAACCTTGTTTGCTTCAAAAATTTGGATAAATTACTTTGAGGCAGATTTAGTTTATTCTGAACTTAAATTTCTTTCCAGTTCTGCGTTAGCCTTTCTTAGATCTCACAGCTACTTGGTTCCTTCAGTTACTGATTACTTTCAGTTTTAATTTTTTCCCCTCCAGGAAAAAGAAAATAGTTGGGAATTTGAGGGGGGATTTTCTTCTATCAGCCTAATAGCATAACTAAGTCGTTTTTGTCATGTGCACAGGTCTTTCTAATCCCCTTTAGTATGGTTTGTACTGGAATTGTTTTTGACTGCTTTTTGTTATGTCAAACTGTTGAACACTTGATACACGAAGAGCAGTTTAAAGTAATAATACTTGAATTTTTTTCTTTGTTGGGGCTCTTCATGTGGATTTTGTTCTGCCTACTGACTGATCTTAGGTTACTAAACCTGTATGTACAGGCTTACTGAGGTTACTAAACCTGTATGTACAGGCTTACTGATTGTACTGAGTACAATCCAGTACTGAAATCTGTATCAAACATTTCAGTATGTTGTATAGCAGTCATAACTAGTATAGTGTAATGGTGCATTATAGCATAAGTTGCTGCACAGATTAAACTACATTTCTAGTACATTTTTCTGGATTGAGCATCTGGGCTGCTGAGAGTTTTCAGCAGTCGTTAATAACTAAAATGTGTTAGTAAATAATCAGAAGTGTATTGCGATACCTCCTTCAAACTCTTATTGTATACTCGTAGACTTAAATTTCAGATGAAAGATGGACTACTAATAAAGCACTAACATTTAAGGAGCTTTTTTCTTAGTCTAGTCATGGATGAGTAGTTTCTCATAGGATGTAATGTAGTTGAAAAAAAACTTACGCTGCTATAAACTTTTATCTTTTCCCACACCCTTCCCCCATGGAAAGTTGGGGCTTTTTTTTCCCTCCGTGGAAAGTGATGGAATAAATATTGCTAGGAATGAAAACGGGATAATTTCCAGGCTGTTGAGCTAATTAATGAAATTTAATGCCACAAATACGGATGCAATAGTATGCACCTATCAATATTGGTATAATGAAAAAAATTAATAGAAAGGACACAGTACATTTTAAAAAGACATTACTGTATAAGTAACTGCAAAACTTTTATTATCTGTTGGTTTTGAAACTGCTAAATTAAACAGATAATTATATGAAAGGAACAGAAAAATGATAATATATTTTCTTGAGCTCTGAAGTGTTTTTTTGCTCAGAAACTTAGTAATTTAAAAAAATAACACTGATTTACTTTGTTTTCAGATGTTATGAGATTATACATAACACCTAAGAGAGATGGAGATACTTATATTGAAGTTAATCTTTGTACAATCTAAGCAAGATTTCCTCTGCGTGTAGTGTCTTTAATCCAATGCAATCTATGCTATTTTTCCTTGTGCTTGTCACGCTGAGCCACTCTAGCCATTCCTTGCCAGTACCTTTTCTGACATGGCAAAGAATTACAAAGCAGGCATATTTAATTTTGCAGCACCATCAGTGAAACTTACAGTTACTGGCACAAAAAGTAACATCAAAGATTTTTTTCCTAAACTGAAGGGGTTGTATTTGGAAATTGCATGAAAACAAAATAGTCTTTGACTTGAGACCTTTGAGACCGCTTTCTCTCTGAAGTTGACAGTGTCTTTTTTGTTATCAAAGTTAATGGAACTAAGTGAAAAGCAATATGAGTTACTAGGAAGGTGTTTTTAAGTCTACTGTTCGCAGACTCACTGCGTGTGAAGAGTTGCTGCAGATAACAAAGAGAAAGGAGATCTGTTATTGGGAGATTTAAATAGGCTATGCTGAGCCTTCATTTTTTTGGGGAACCTCTTGTTGTTATATAAGTGAAAAAGGTTGAAGACTACTGATTTAAGGGCATTTGCATCATAGTAATTGTCCTTGGCCATGGACTGAAGTAAAAATTTGAAACAAGGAACTTCAATGAGGTCACAAAATAAAATTTCATTCACCATTATGTGAATTGAAACTTGTTTCACCTATCTGCATTTGTTCTCTTTTTAGGACTTCCTGATACTATATATTTACTGAGCTAGTGAGTATGATGATGTTTTCTCCAGTTGAGATACAGAGAATCTAATTCTATTGATCTACAGAGCCCAGTTTGCAACACTGGAGCTCCACAATGTTAAGATGTTAATTACCAAAAGTGTGTATAAGAGATGTAACCTACTAAATTCCAATTGGTATGCTATTATTATAGAATAATTTCAGTAATAAACTGTCTTTAAGGCATCTGAACCTTTCAATTTAAATTCCATTAAAACAGCCGCACTGTTGTCATTCATGAGCTAGGGTATTAAAGACAGTTCCAGATGCTCAACTGTAAATATTTCAAGAATTGTTTCAGGTTGTTTCCTGCCCCTTCCCCTTCCCCACAGAACCTGTTGTTCAGTGTTAGTGATAAATGAGCTTGGGAAAAAAAGAACTTACAGTTTAATACATAGTAGTCAAAGTTCAGACCGTGCTGATGTGGTAAGTCTGTTCTTCAAATCATTCCTGAGTATAAGCTCTTAATTTCTAAGATCTTTTCTGGTGGATTTAAGAGATAGATGGAACTAGTGTAAAGGAAATCTATGCTGTGTTAGAAGCCTGTCAAATTCTGCTAAAAAATTACTTGAATTAAACTTAGCATTCAATTCAGATATTGGATGTTTAGTTTCTATGGTGGGTTGCATTTTTTTTCGACTTGTTTTTTGACTTTTTTTTGACTTTGTTCTTAAAAGAGGCTGTTCTTCAGTGAGTTTGTTTGTCAGCTGAAGAGAAAATTGATGATTCTGTAGCTACTCCGTAAAAACTTACATTATCTTCAACATTCTAATTATGCAAGTAGCAGAGATCTTGGCTACCAGACTGTTAAAGTAAATATTAGTTTTGTTTTAATATTCTCTGTCTGTTTCTACCATGTGTGTATATAGGCATGAGTACACTCTATCTCCTGTGCTCTCTCCCTTCCCCCCTCCCTTTTGTGCTAGTGGTACTTGTCAATACCTCTCCCTTACAGCAGTAGGAAGTACTTAGCGAGTTACAAATGTTGTCTCTATGGGCAAGATTTAATATTATTGGAATTACTTATTTTTTTCTAATGGAATTAAAAGTTATACACCAGGTTGCTGAAGTGTGAAGTCAGAGGGGTGGAGGGGGAAATCTGCTGTACTTCAATGAACTAAAACGTTCTCTTGATGAAGAAGACGTACATTAGAAACTCCAGTATTATAAATCTTTACTTTTAAGTGCCTTTTTAAAAAAATAAAACTATTTGGTTTTAATAAGTAATGTAAACAGATTTTTATTTTCAATGGGAAGCAAAATTCTTATTTGCATTTCTTGAAATGCAGCATTAAAATTTTCTTATGGTGTGTGTAATAATGCAAACTTGCACATAGATGATTTTTTTTTGGTGATAGTTACCGCCTGTCATCTGACATCTATTGGTGTCTTTTAGAGGCACCTTCCTTAATAATAAAACATGTTTTAGTTAATTCTACAGATTATGACAAAACAGTAATCCTTCTTTCATTGTAGTTTCAGTTAGAAAAGCTCCAATCTCAACTTTTGCTGTAATGGCAAGAGGTAAACACTGATGCTGCGTTATCTTATCTAGTTGATAATTTCATTTAATAGTCCCGGAACTTGCTGTGCCAACTGTTGAATGCATTGGGTTGTGAAATAATCGGAGCTTCAGCTTGCAAATACCAAGCTATTGTTTTCAGTAGAGTTGAAATCTGCTTTCTATGCTGCATTGCAGTGGAAACCAATTAGTTACAGTGTGAAAAGATACCATTTTTTATTGCCAGAAGAGAGTTTTTGATATTATTCTAAAATGTGAACAAATGTTTGCCAGTTTTTGCTGCAATCTAAGTTAATTTTGTAGACAAATAGAGACTAAAGAGCCTTTGGTTGTTTAATTTTGAATTTTAGAGTTAATGTTCACCAAATGGCTTCTCAGGTGATTTCTCTAATATACAATGATGCTAATCCCATTAAATACGTAATTTTTATTAGTCCCTGAAGTCTGGATGGCACTTTCATTTCATTTCATGGGATCCATCTGGTACAGTGCAAAACATCTCAGTTGTTTTGCCAGGCTTAGTAATTTTTTGTATGTGCCCATAATTTACTTAAGTTTTAAACTTCTGACAGCTAGGTATCAAGAGATTTATGGTTTAACATATTTTTCTTGCATTTTCCAAAGTCAGGTAAGAGTTGACCAGAACAACATTCTTTGGAATGTTACCTTCACTTCACATGGCCACATAAAGTGAAATGACTTAAGAAGACAGATGGACTATTGAGATACATCAGCTTTGTATGAGATCCTGTTTGCTTATCTGATTACAAAATATTCTTGTAAAATGGTGCACATGGTGAAAAATGGACCTTTTGAAGTACACCATTAGTTAAGATAACAGAGTAAAACTTAAATAAGCTAACGTGTGAAGTTGTCATGCTGTGCATATAGATTGGTTACCTCTAATACAATTTGATTACCTTTCATGTGTGACCAATACAGCTGTTTCACATGCTAAAATGACATTTTTGTGCTTCTTTTTTTGTTGACTACTAAAGGGTAATACTTTTAATTGCTTCTTACATATTATCTTTTATTGTTTTACTGCAGTTTAAAGTATTTTATTCAATGAAGCCCAAACCAGTATGAATTTAACTCCCATGCTTCCTAAAGGTATTTGGCATGTGGCTTTTACTTAGCTCTTAATCCTATTGGTAGCTTTCACTTTGCTGCTCTGTCCTTCCAAGTAGTATAATTCTTTTTTTTTGTGAGGTACATATTTTGTATTACATCCTGCTTAGCTCAGGTAGCATTTATAAAAAGCAAGCAAGTGAAGACTGGGCCTTTCCTTTTAATTATCAGAGGAGGACCTTAAAACATGTAGCATAGCAAGTATTAAGTATTTTTTTGTTTTCTGAGTATTTTTCAGGCTTGTCCAAAAACTTTCAAGAAAAAATATATCATATGGAGGTGGAAAAAGGAAGTGAAAATTTCTGAAAAAAGTTTGCGGGGAAAGAAAGGGACACTTACTTTGAAAAGAAAATATATGTAACAAAAATTCATATGGAGTGCTTGCTCAAAAATGTATTTTAGCAAGGAATGCAAGGTGTATGTGAAGGTGTAGTCAGTATGAGGACAGATCTTATTCTTAGAAATGTTTTGATTAATGTGAGTAGGCAAGTTTAATGTTAACACCTGTTTTTAAACCGCTGACTTTTAGAGGCACTTAACACAGGAGGTGCAATGGTGGCTTTTACCGAAAAAGTTGAACTAAAGGTACCAGCTGTGAAGAAGTTCCTCTGAGGTATACCTGCTGTTAGGGCTTTTTCAGGTGAGCGATAGGTCCTTGCATTACATTGGAGATGCTAATGTCTGAATGGATGTGATGGCTGCCTTGGAATGATGCTGCTGTTAGCTGTGAAAAATGTCTTCCTTACGATTCTTGTGCAGCAGGCCGTGGAGTGCAGCACATTTTTATAATAAAGGTGATGAATTTAATCGCAAACTGGCAGCCAAATGGAAATTGCAGACCTTGATACTGGGAGAAAATTGCCTATAAAGCAACTCCTGAGAGAGCAGGCTTTAAATTTATCCACCCATTTCGACATTGAGGAGAACACAGGAATTGCAGGGTATTTTGCTTGGGCTGTTTAGTTCAGATGGATGACACTTTAGTCTTCCTTTATTTAAGAACTAGTTACAGTGTTGCATTGTTTTTTTAAAAATAAAAATTTTAAAAAATGACCTTTCTGCTTAAACTTTACACAGCAAATAGTTTGGAAAAAAATCTGTTCCTTTATTTGCTTTGATGGCAAATATGCCTTGATACTTGCTCCTATTAGAAAGCAGGACCTAATATGCGTAATTAATTGAAACTTAGCAACTGCCTCACAGATTTCCCCTTATGCCAGATTTAACCCTCATGTGATAGGAGATTTAAAAACCACATAGCCTTGTATTTGAAGACTATTTGCATTGAAACAGTTCCATAAATAATTGAACTGGTCTTGAAGTCCCACTGGAAGTTTCTAGCAGTATGTTAACATAATTTCTGATAGCAGCACAGCATTTTTCAAACTTGTTGGTACTGATACATTTCAGCAAATCTTAAGTCCTTATGTTTAGTAGTGCCAAATGGTGATGCTCTTCCCATATGATAGCTACGAGCTGAATGTACAAATATGATTCCCATGTATGGTGAGCACTATATTAAAAAGAGAAGACAGAATGTTGTTTAAGTAGCATAGTAAAAGATAGCATGCCTATCATCTGTTCAAAGAAGGAATTACAGATAATTAATTCAGAAATAGATACTTGAATTGGACACTGCACTGAATGTCCTCACTACAATACTTTTGGACTGCCCTTTTGAGTGCTTTGAGAGATGATCATTCAGGTGGTAGTAAGAATGAATACATTGGATTTTGACACAGATTTCAAGATGAAAAGGATAGGAGCACTTAAGACATCAAGTGTGGCATCTGTTAAGGTTATTCCTTAAAATGTTTCACTGGTCCATTTTCTCCTCTTAAGTGACATCAGAAGTAAGGTCTGTGCTAGAATGATTCTCTTGGTTATATGATCCCTAAGGTAAAAAATATGGCCTAATTTCTTGGCCAACATGAAGAATTTTTATAGCAGGTATATGAAATAGGAGCTGCTCATTTCTTGCTTGTGATTTAATTTTGTTAAGCCCTTTAGGAAATTAAACCTGTTTCTGATAGATTTTATTATTTCTTTATTTTTTTATATTATTACTACTATATTTTTTTTTTTTTTGGTAAAGATTCCTGAGAGGTAATACTCTTATTAACAGAAGACAGAGTTATTAAGTCACTGTGTGATGACAGTTGAGTCTGATTTTGGCCGTTGTTGGAAGTCTGTCCCACACCTGTCTGTAGTTATTGAGTAACTTATTTGTATTCCTTTGCTGAAAGTGTAGATTTGTAGCAAAATGAGTGGTTGGCAAGTTCAGGACAGTCTGTTACCATATTTGGATTATTTTTATTTTTCTGTAGAAAATACAGAATAAAGTTTCTATAGAATATATTTTCAATATAAATTTCTGTATTTTCTGATCATGTAAAGTTGTGTCCTAGCTTGCTTTAGAAATGTGCAATAGCATTTATAATCTTGTTATGCTAATGTTCTAAGACTGCAGTAGATTCAAATGAACACATTAACAAGTTCAGATACAGGCATCCAGAGTTAGCTGGTATAACTTTTACCCCTGTTCCTTTGCTTTTTATTACCTTCTGTCTGGAAGCATTCAGAGGCACCTGTTGAACTAGGAAAGACTTAAGTACAGGTGTAGAATAGAGATTAAACTGGAATGTGTTTACTGAATTAGTAGAAAAAGATAATGTCCAACTTGTTTACTGCAAAACAGCTTTAGGAGCTGTTTCTGTTTTAATTACTGGAATCACCTTGGAGAAAAGTTATGGAAGATAGTTTTGAAGTAATTTAGCAGCTTGATGATGCAAAAAGTAGATTCTTGTTGGAGATGTCCCTGTTTCTTTTTGGTAATTCTGGTATTCAGTGAATTCTTCAGTTACCTGTTTCAGGTCTGTAATCTGGAAGAAAGCTAATCAAGCAAACGAGAAAATGACTAAGAATAGTCTTCTGCTCGATTAGTGAGTGGAATTGGCCTGCTAAGACACAGCTGGTGTGAGAGGTGTTAAGAAACTTCATTTTTCAGCAGTGTGTTGTTACAATTAGTAACTCTTCTTACCCTTCAAAGTAGGGAGAGTTGATATAGCAAACCTGACTTTTGGATTAATGGTCCAAATATCTAATTTCTTCTGGACTTCTGTGCGTAGTTTGGGATATGTAGTCTCCTTCTTCCAGAGTAGTGAACTTTTTTGTATTGTCATTTTTTAATCTATTTTTTACAACTTTCTCAAGATATGCAGTTCTTTTCTGGGATGAGTTGCGTTCTTAACGATGCGATTTTTTTTTTTTCCTTCTTTAAAAAGAACAGGAATAATCTCATACAGCTCGCTGTTACTGTTCTTTGCATCTTCCTTTTGGTCATCATTAACCCTTTTTTATCCACAGTTCTTTCTTCCTGTTGGTTAAATGTCTGTAGACTTAGGCTTCTGTGTTGACGTTCACCTTTGCTAAGTTTCAGACTAAAATCAAACAAAGATAAAAGCCCCAAATAATTCAATATTCTCCTAAAAATTAGTTGTAATGTGTGTTACAACTAATGGTAAGGTGTAACAAAACTATGAGTAGCAGCATTTTACTTTCAGTGCCGCACATGATTAATGCTGTTGTCTTCAAACACTGGTGTAGATTTATTTTCAAGTTAGTTTTTTTCCCTACTGGTTTTGTTTGGTTTTATGCATGTATCAACACAGAGAAAATGCCTGTTCTAACTTTTTTTTCACTATTTCTGTGTGTGTGGTGCAGTTATGCACCTATTGGCCTATTTCCAATAACAGTGATTACATTGGTGTTTACGCTCTGTAGTTGCATAAAATCGTGTTCGCAGCTTGGCAGTATTGTCTGTAGTTTATCAAAATGAGTTTCCTTTTGCAGCCTTCGTTTGATCCACTGTGGTTTTCACCTTGAGTTTTAACAAGGGATATTGGCTTGGGTTGCTTTCATTATGCCATTCATCTGCTCTTATCTTCTTTATCTTTTCACTGAACTGGTTTTTTTAGGTCTGTGCTTGTAACCAGATACATTATGCTGTCTACTTCCACCTCATTTTTCTACTGCCCCTTACTGATACCTACATTTTAAGTTTTCAGAAAGCTTTTTCTTGAGATGAAGTAAGATATTCTCTACAGTGCACAGTACAAAAAGTCTTGATATTATATTGTCATAAACTGTGATGAAGACAGTCTGTCTTTTGGCTTTCTTGTTTATTTAAACTTGTGTATTCCATGCTTCTCACTTACTCAGTAATGACAAACATTGTTTTATTTTAAGCATACTCTGTTTCTTATTTTCAGTTCTGTTTCTTTAGAGCTCCTAATATTAATTGTTTTAAATGTCTTTGTTACTCTACTCAGAATGTTGTACACTTTATTTTGAATTGTTTCTGTTGAGCATTATCATTATGTATAAGAGAGCACATTTTTTTCTTACTCAGTTTAATTTTATGTAGCATTGGATTTAATCTGCTACATTTTTTATGCCAGTCATCCTATAGAGTCTCAGTCTATACTAACATTTCATAGATTTCATAAGTATTGTTTACTGCAGCCTTACTGTTCATAGTTTAGTTTGTTTTGCTTTGTTGATTAAATTTGTAAAGCTGTTTTCAGTTTGTCTCTAATGAATAACACACCTTAACATTTGTCATTAACAAAGACTTTTAGGAAGGGTGTCTAGTAATTCCCAAGTTGAGGAATTGATCTGTGCATTTGATTGTGGACTAAAATCAGTTAAAATGAGAGGTAATGTCTTTTGAGAAAACTTTACGAACATCTTGAAGTCCAGTTTTGTTCTTCTTGTTCTTGGTATTTCATTGAGGTGTTTTTAAAAACACAAAACATCTTCTCCCTTTCAGCTTTTTATCTTTCATGTTCTTAACTAGATGTAGAATAGTGTTAGAAGCAGATTATTTAATAAAGAAAAGATTGTTTACTTAAAACTGTGTTTGTTAAGATCAGGGTGTGAATCTCTAAAATTAGAGTTATCTTTTAATTACTTTTTGCAGGAAGGGAAAAGGAATGGAAGGAAGTAGGAAATTTTATTTACTTCCTAGTTCTACTAATTACTGCTACTTCTCTGAGAGAACAAAAGTCAGTTCTGACTTTTGGCAGAAACAAAGTAAATTTTAGTAGGCTTCTTCAATGCAAACTGTCTGGTTCACAATTTTGAAATCATTTGAAGAAGTCATTGTAAATAAGAGAAACAGGTTGGTTAAATACACTGGTCTCTTAATTTCATTGCAGAATGTTCTTCTATATTGATATCAACTAAAAACTTTAATTTAGGCTCTCTTCCCAGTACAGGAAGTTGTGAGGAGGTGACGAGATACTTCATCATGCAGTCAGCAGCACTTTCATGTTTCACTTTAATTTCTGTACTGACCTATGGGAGAGATGTTGCGGGTGACAGAGATTATTCCCAAAAATGTTGTGGTTGGTTTGTTTATTTATTTATTTAATTTTTTAAATTTGCTCCTTGATGAGTTTTGGGATCTTGGGAGACACCTAAACAGAGTACAAAGCTCCCAGTATTCAGTCTCCCGTTGAAGTGCACAGCTGCAATTTGCAGTTTGGTGTTAAACTTTTTTTCAAAGATTTTAGAGGAATCATGAGAATTGATACCAAGGCTGCTGCTTCTCAAAGCTGAGAAAATATACCAGCTGTTTTCATTTGATACTGGCCACAGTCATGAGGAAAACTAATAGAATATTACTCATGTAAACTTTCCCTGTCAAGCTGAAATGTATCCACCATGCATCCAGGCTGTTTTGAATAGTAATTATAACTACTGTTACTGGTTGTATTTCTAGTTCTTCACTACATTGTATGGTGCTTTATAGACTTTTACCTAGACTGCTTTTTGGTACTTCCAAGAACGCTTTACGGTGTGATAGTGTGGTTCCATGCTCTGTAGGAAAATCACATTGAAATGAGTTCTGAAAGTGTCAGAGGACCCCAAAAAGCTCTTTTATGTTCTTCTGTGGTTTTTTTTTGTTTGTTTGTTTGTGTTTCATTTTGTTTTGGTTTTGTTTTTTTTTCCACTGTGCAATGTAATTGCAAGCAGTCAAGCTCCTTACCACATGTTCTGCAGATCTAGTGGCAGGAGGGGATTGCCTATTTGCCCTTTGCTTTTTTTGTTTATCCTTCAAAGATGATTTAAAAAAATAAGTTTCCCCCTGCAGCCAGTATGTGAGAACAGGTGAAAGAGAAGAGTTGGAGAGAAAGAGGCAGAAAGTAGAAGAAAATAGAAACCTTAAAGGCTGTTTCAGGTTTTGGCTGCTTTTGTACTCAACACTTATAGAAACAAGTCTGAAATGTTAAATGGAGGAAAAAAATGAAACTTTTCTACTCCTGCTCAACACAGTATGTGTTAAAAAATTTTATTTCCTTTCTGGTAATGTAACCTCAGCGATATACCATTACTAGTCATGCATGGCTGGGATTTAATGAATGATGGCTCATCTGCTTGGGGAGAATATAGTTCTGGCAATTAATGTTGGAAGCAGTAGTGTAAGCTGTTGTGTAGTTGAGGCCTCATCTCTGTTCCATTTTGATATCCTGTATTTAAAGTTGAAATACATCTTAGCATAATGGGGCCATGGAGGTAGTTAGCAGGGGTGGACAGAGAGGGGGAAGGGGAGGGAGGGATGTTTCTGTGGGATGTTTGGTGTTTTGTGTTTTTTTTACTAGGAGGTGGTTCCCCTTTAAGATGTGTAAGATAAACCATGAAACAAAATTAAAATAGTGACTTTATAGGCAGGCTGGCAGAGGTGATGTTATCTTTCACTGAAATATCTGGTACCAAACTCTATGACTGAAAGGAAATATGCTATTAACGTGGTACCAGTAATCCTTGTATTTCTAGTGCATAAATTGAAATCCTTTTTCAGTCATTCAGAATATGGGTGTGTTTCTGAAGAAACAGATGAATTATGTAATGTAAAGCCGCAGATATGATCTCTGGAATGTGCTGTACTATCATTTATATTTTAAATAGCTCTGATACAACTTGTGATGAAGTTTGCATTATACATTCCACTAAATGGCCTCTTCTGCTGTTTTAACTTTGCAGAACTACCTGAAGCTTCTCATGCCAAGTGTGTGGTTTAGGCTTCAGTTAAAGCAGTTAAAAACTTTTCAAGAATGAGCACAAGCAAAAAAGTCCTAGTATTTTAAAACAAAACTCACTTAAAAATTTTTCTGTGAGAGGTTGCTGAAGTGAGTACTTCTATCATTTTGTTTGGAAGTCTGCCTAGATTTAAATTAACTAGATCATGTTTGGATTTGAGCACTTAAGTTTGAGCACAAAAAGGTTATCCTGCTGAGTATGTGCTGTACCTCCATGCAATCTCCCTTACTGCACTGTCTTACAGGACAGGGATGCTTTACTCCAACCTGAGAAAGCCATGTGATTGCTCTTGTGAGTTTCTGTCATTTGGGGAACAGACTTGGGAGAACGGGCTGAGTTTCCTGTGTTGTGAGCAAAAACATGGCTTTCTTCTGAAGTCTCAACTTCTCTGAAAGAATTGTTTTTTAGGCAGGAAGATACTGTGTTGGAGCACAATAGTCTGAGGGTGTAGCCATCCTTCATGGTTTGTGGACTCTATGGAAGAATAAAGTAAGAGTGAGATTGGGTGAAAACTAGGACTAACTGAAGAAATGAAGAATTGTATCTTCCACAGGTGGAAAATGGGACTTGAGTGTAGAGGAAAGACAGTTTGGGAGTAGGAGGAGGTTTGGGATGAGGAAAACAAAATGTATGTGTCTGCTAGAGGAAACTACTTTCCAGAGCCTGGAGTAAAACCCAAAGTTTTGGAGTCTTGCCATGTCTTTGCTGTCAGGAAATATCTGTGAAACCCAGAGGCAAATTGTCTCATTCCTCCTATGCTGCAGGACAGTGTCTTCTTCTGCTGTCAGTTAATACCTTATTTCAAGTGGCAGAGGTCTTTGGATGGAAAAATGCCAGCCTAGCTGACTGGTTGAATTTAGCAAGTTACCAGATAGGAGCACAGTTGTTTTGTGGCAGTAAAAGTGATCCATAAGATGCACAGAGATGAGAACTTTCAGGCATGCTTGTTTTGGAAGAGTGATGTTTCTGATACTGGGGGAGTCTCAGGCAGCAGTTCTCTGAAGCATTACTATGTTTTTTTTTGTTTGGTCAGGTCTTGAATATTAGAGGGGAAAGATCACATCTTTCATTTCTTTATAGTGTTTCACAAGATTGTTCATAAAGGTCTACTTCCCAGCAGAGTGCGATTCAGACTTTTTAGAAAATGCCTCTTGGTGTTGAACAGGCAAATATTAACTTAGACAATAAGATACAGACCAAGGCAGTGTGTATTTATTTACATGGAAAGAAGCATGGGGCTTATTGTTGAGGGTGATATTTTACTGATGTGGTGTCACAAGGCAGGGCTTAAATATGCAATAATAGCAATAATTGTTACTGATTAGTAATAGTAATTGAGGATTAGAAGTCTGAAGAATTATTTCGGTAATAATGGCTTTTTTTGCTATTTTGGAACCAGGTGTATATGATAATACTGTCATAGCTCCCAGGATAGTTACATTGTGCAACTCTAAAAGTAGTAGTTTATCAAGGAATAGTCACCTCTTCACATTCCTGAAGAGTGTGCAATTGTTGTTTTTTGAGGTAAGGCTGTGGTTTTGTTTTATTAGGTTTTAGTGGATTGCTGTTGTGGCAGCATACATAACCGTGCCTGGAATCTCCTGTCAAACGGCCTAAGTTACCTGTGCACCTTTACAAGGATGTCCAAGGTGGTTTGGACTTGTACTGACCCAAATACTCCGAGGGCTGTTTTGACTCTGCTGCCTCACCTGTCAGGGCAGATCTGCCTGATGGGGGACTGATGTTATATGCATATCAAATATTGTGTGTAAAATGAAAAAGAAGGATGATTAGAAGGCTCAACCTAGTCTGTTTTATTCTGATTACTTCTGGAAGTAGTACTTCTAGAATAGTACCACTAACCAAATACTTCTATTTACATATTAGGCAGGCCTACTATATTCTCATTATTGTGGTGAAAGCTCTGTTATGGTTGAAGGGAGTGAACTAATTTAATTCTGTATTGGTTGAAATAAGAATCCACCTAATAGAGCAGGTAGCACTGTAGTTTTTGAAAAGCAGGTATCTGTTTGTCATGTAAAGGAGAAAAAGAATGTGACTCTATTTAGACCTCTTGAGAGTCAATAGGATTTTGTTACAGTATAAAAATACTCTTAATGGAGATTTTTTTTGAAGAGTTTTTTCTTGACAGAAACAAAACTTTGTAAGATGATCTAAATAGGTTTTAACATACCCAACTGCAATTTAAGTTCATTAAAACATTCCATTCACTATGTGGAATAAAAAAAAATAAAACAGGACAAATAACAGTTAATACCTTTCACTACAGTAAAAGAAACGCAAGTAGCAATGTTCTTCTCACTTTGTCAGAGGGTGATGATGGTAGTTGTAGTTGATTCTCTAAGGTTTTGCTGGTGCTGCATGTTTAGAAAGAGTTGGTTGCCTTGCTGATTTCCTGCTGGTTGGTAATGTGTTGAGTCAGATGGCTGAACTAATGTGTGGTACAAAAGGATGGATAGCAGTTAGATTAGTATACTAATATGTCACTTCATTTTAACTTACGTTTGAGCCTGAAAAAATACTCAGCTTTAGTAAAAATTACAATTGCCAACAGCCTACTTTTTTAACCTTGAATTTAGGTCTCAGTCATGTGAGATTTAGTTTGATTGTTGCCAGGTTTCACTTCCCTGGAGAACCATGTTTATATAGGTATATTTATCTTTTAGAAGATTATTGAGGTGTATGTATTTGCAGTGAATTCAAGCACAGTTTTGTTTTTTCTCTACATTGATGAAAAATGATCAGCTTTTCAAAGTTGACTGGTTATCTTAATCACTTCAACGTGATACTGAAGTTGTTTAACAGGTATAATGGAGGAACTCAGTGACAATATATAAGTAGTTTTTTCCTGTATGTATTACCTAGCATAAATACAAGCATTTTTAAACTAATTTCCACACCTTGGTTAAAGTATTTACTGACATTACTAAAATTTTTTACTGGTTATATTTCTCATCTATAATTTTTTTCACTTGTTGTGTTTATATAATAAATTACAATTTACAGTAAGGTAAAAACCATTCCTTTTATCATATGTATTGTTCTTAATAGATTTTTTTAATCATGTTTTGACAAGCTCCTTTTAATCAGTTCTACTTTTGGCACAGCTGTTGTCACTTTGTTTTAGCTTATACCTTGAAGAGCTTTTCTAGAAGTACCCGTTTCATAGAGTTATAGAAAGGTTTTGGTTGGAGGGACTTTAAAGATCATCTAGTTCCAACTTCCCTGCCATGTTTTAACCAAATTTCTTTAGTTAAATTTTATGCAGAGTATTCCATGGGAAACACAACTTAGTGTTGCTCTGTTTCTTGAGCACTCTTATAATTATTGTGTTAGTCTACTGCTGTCTGTCGTAAACTTGTCATACGTCTTACAGATTTTCATGCTGTTTTTGAAAAGTTCTTCAGTGTGTTTGAAACATGGCATAGTAATAAAAATGGGACTAATGTGTCTGGATGGAATATTTACTGTAGAACTAAATTTTGGAAGGTTTTCCTGCATGAGTACATGTTTAGTTATTCTTTATCCAACTCAAGAGTTTTCAGGTGTGCTGGATGTGTATAATTTTTTAATACTGGCCGGTAATATTTAATTTAGGGTTGTAGTTTGGTCAGCTGTGTTGTCAAATTTCTTAAACTATGGCGTTGGTTATGTATTTGGTTAAGTAGAGATTGGGATTAAGTAGAGATCTTGTTTATGTACTGACTAGCTCTGGGAAGTCTTCCAATATTTAAAAGTTAATTTGCACAATGCATCTTTGTAATGTAATTTATATCAGACCAGTGCAATTGTTAATGTATTTAATGTTGTGGATGACTAACTTGTCAGTGCTGGTACTTGTCAACCAAAAATGGTTACTTTCTTAGTCTTGTAAATAAAATGCTGGCAGAGCTAGGTAGGGCAGCATTTACAGCAATGCTGTGTGATGGGGAGCAGTGTGTATAAAAGTGAGATTGTGTTACTGTTGTACGTGATCAGCTAAGAAAAAGTAAATTGGGAATGAGAGGCACTAGTCAGTCCTATTCACATGGATTAGGTTCCAGTTGAAGTGATGAAAGCTGTCAGGTTGGCCTCTTATGAAATTGTACTTCAGGATACATAGAGAAAGACAATTCTTACGAGTACTGTTACAGCTTTGTTTTGACATGCTAGCAGGTTAGAATTGGAAATGTTCACTTTATTAACTAAGTCAGTTATCTCTAGGTATGCTTGCTTTCTCACAGTTTGGTGTTTGTTACAGTATTAGGTAAATTCTTCAGTTGATAACCAATAATCAGGTTGTATAGATGTCACAGATATAAAACCTATAGTGCCTAAATACAAGGTTTTTATGATTATAAAGTATTTTCATCATCATCTCAGTAGCAGTATAGTTTTTGTATGTTCTTTTAATAAAGAACACATAATGTTAGTACTTCACAACTGATCAGGTAATAATGACTAATTTTTTTTCACTCCTTTATCTCATGAACCATGTAGGTAGGGTATGGTCCAGACATGTAGTGGTTTTCAGTGTATCAAGTGATCACCATGTGCATAAACTGTAGAAGATTCAGTTTTGTAATGCAGAAATGTGCACAAACCTATGGAAAATGGACAGAAAACAGTAGGATATGCATCTTCACTTCCCAACATTTCCTGAAATACTTTATATAAGCGACCAAATTTTGTGTTTCTTCAGCTTGCCTTTGTATGTTTAAACGTATGAAATTTACTTTGGCACTAAAACAATTAGTAAAAGAGAGAGAAGGCTCACGTAAGATGACTGTGTTAGTGAATAAGTAATTATTTTGGGGTGGTCATGCTGGTAAAAAAAATAAATCCCTCACTCCTTTCATACAACAGACAAAGAGTACATTAACTAATGGAATGCTTTTTTGTAATTGCTGACTGTGGAGGATCATTGTGGATGGTTCCCAAAGACTGAGAAAATAACTCTGCATGTGCTCTAGGTTGCTCTTTGAAATTGGCGAGTCTTAATGTCCACCCTTGAATACAGGAAAGAAAATGGTGCTGCTGTTTCATTTTTCGAATGGGTTGTTTTCAGTAGTTTTTACTTCCCAGTTCCAAGAATAAGCAATTCTAAAGTTTAGGTAACTCAGTTGTAATTTTAATTTTACAGTAAACTTCAAAACTCATTATTTAGAAGAGTCTATGCCATAAATTTGTTTAAATGAGTTTGGTTTGTTTTAAAGGTTGTAAAATAGTGATTTGTGCTTTACTTTTATGCTCTTCTTGCATTTATAGGCAGAATAGCATAGTGTGGGATTTCAGTGCTGATGTCCAGGTGATTCTGATATTACTTAGGCTGTTCTGTTCTGAAGTGCTCAGTATACATTTTGAGAGAATCTTCTGGCTTTACTTGAGAGCTTCCCATTACATAACTTCATAGTTGTTGAATGTAAATACACTTTATTTCATATGCAGAAGATACCTGTGGAAAGTGGACAGCAGTTGATTGTGGTGTGAAGGGAGCATGGGATTGTGTGTGGGTAGAGAAGGTCTGTTGTAGATTGTTGCAGTCAATCTACATTGGTCACAATGATCAATTTAAAAAAAAAAGACAGTAAGCTGAGGTAATGTATTTTTTGTCAGAAAATACCCACCTGAGGAACTAAAACCATAGGAGTTCTGTCTAAGCTGTTTTTAAAGTGCACCTAGTAACACTGTTGTTTAAATCTCATAGAATGGATCGTTCCTTTCTTTAATCTTTCTGGTGATTAGTGTTCACACAGAGTAGTATTACAGCAGATTCTCCCACATCTAAGATATTCAAGTTGTTTATAATCATGGTTACCTGACAAACATTTGGTTTATGCTGCTGGGTATGGCAAGAAAAACAAACAGACAAGAGCTTTGAATGGCTCTAGAAGCTTGACGTACATTTAGCTGTGCTGCTTGTAACTAAGGAAGAACTTGAGGAGCTGGAGAGAGTCCAGAGGGCTGGTGAAGGGTCTGGAGCAGAAGTCCTCCAGAGGAGGATCAGCTGAGGGGCTGGGGGTATTTAGCCTGGAGAAAAGGAGGCTCAGGGAGACCTTGTCACTCTCTACAGCTCCCTGAAAGGAGCGTGTAGCCAGGTAGGGCTTGGCCTCTTCCTCCAGAGGCAGGACAAGAGGATGTAGTTTAAGGAAAGACTGGACATGGCATTTAATGCTGTGGTCTAGCTACTATGTTGGTGTGTTTGGTTACAGATTACTGGATCTCAGAGATCTTTTCCAACCTAATTTGTTCTATTATTCTGTAAGTATTTAGGGGCAACTTGCTGCTAAAGAGAGCTGAAGTAGATTTTTGAGAGGGTGGTAGTTAAGCCTGATGCAGATATGAGCCACCAGATCTCTTTCAGCAGTCGTGCTGTGCTGATGGACTTCAGTTTTACAGTTTTCTCTCAATTAATTACTCACCTCAAGAAACTTTCCATTTTCCAATGCTGCTCTTTTGGGTATGGATAGATAGTGTATGACAGTTGCTGTATTATGTTAGTTGAACATACCAAGTAGACTGCTGAAAAGTTCTTTAAATCATCCTCTTGGGAACTTATAAACTGATTTTTATGTTAAAGATATTTAGGTTTTTGGAGGATAGTGCTGGGATATGATGAGACAAATACAAGAACTTCATCTCATATGTATAGCTTTTGGAGCTTACCAAGAAAATGAGGAGACTGTATTTAATCTTCCTTATATTATTTTTTTTAAAAAAATGCAGATTGCCACTGACAGCTATAATGCAGGATTGATGGACTTTTTCAGACCTGCTCTGGTCTTTCTGACATATCTTAATGTTAAATAACATAAATGCAAGTTTTAGTAAGTAGAAACAAGTGCACGACTGTTTTAAATTTACCAGTTTATTATGTCCGAGTTCAGTGTCATGCTTTAGACCAAAATTGCTGGTATATGAAAATTTGTCAGAAGTAGACTGTTTTATTTGCTCTGCTTGATCCTAAGTCTGTTTTTTTTTTTTTAACTCTGTGTTGGTTTCTGAAGGACAGATGCTATGAATCTTGTTTGCCTGACGCTCAGGCATTTCACTGCTTTAATATCAGGGGTTCGGGGTGTAAATGCTTGCTAGCATTTTAGATTGTGTACTGATGATGCATGCAGGGTACAAGTCCATGTGGCACAATATTAAAAATGACTTGTTTTTTTGCTAGCATTGCTATTTCTGCTGCATCAGCAGTAGTATCAAACAGCACTGGTGTTAACAGTGAAGACTGTTAAAAGTGTGATGAATAAAACCAGCTATTTCTTTGCCAAGTAAGCATACTAAAGCTGCTAGATTAGAAAACACATGAGTTGCAATGTTCCACCAATAATAAAGCACTTTAAAGCTTTCTGTTGACATTAATACAAAGAGAACAGATGAGTATGCTCTATTTGGTTTTGAAGTCAGTTTGATACAAACCTTACAAATGCCCGCAAAAGGAGTTTTGAAGGCTCTTCTTGCAACAAGAAATGACTGAATTTTGACACTAAGAGTGCTGACAAATTGCTGGAAGTCCTGCCCACTTATCATTGGACTGACGGTTTAATCATCGAAAGTGTACTGCTAGATTGGGCTCCAAGGAGCAAAAGAGAAGAACCTATAGTTTTTCCAAAGCATTAAAAGATGAACTGAAATTTGAAATGCAAACACTTTTTTTTTTTGCGATACTCCTGAATAACTTATGTGCCGTGTTCTCAGTGGTGGTGCCTAGTACTTCGATGTACTTTTCATTTCTTCTGGGAAACTAAGTGTGTATTGATCTAGTGCATTAATGGTGCCACCTCGGGTTTTTTTTTTTTAATTTTTTTACAATAAAAGTTGTATTTAATTTGGTACATGCTGTGTCAAAAAGATTCTTTTTGTGCAGGGGATGAACTCAGCACACTACTCACGTTGTAGTTTGAGTACATGCTCTGTGTTAGTCTTTAGAACAATTTCAAGGGAGATTATGATTCACTGGTCTTCAGAGATTTTAAGTAAGAGTAGAATATAAGTTCCCTACTTTTTCCTCTCCATTATTAACTATATTTTCCATATGTTTTGCAGTATTTTTGGATGCTGTTTGACACACTGTGTATTATATAAAACTAACTGGTATCTATTTGTAGTTGTCTAATTAATGGGTAATGCTTTAATGGAACATGGACTTGGTTGCCTGCCTGTATAAGTCGTGGATCCGTATTCAGTGGATTTGGATTCTGTGAAGTACCAATTTTGTGTCTGTTAAATTCGTGTCTATAGCCTTTGTTTACCAGTTTAGGAACTTTCTGATTGCAAAAAAATTGGAAAAAATATTTTGTTGCTTAAAAGTAACTCCAAAATGCCTAAACTGATGATCTAGCAGCAGTTGTCTACAATAAAAACACTTTGTAAAAATATTAACTTGTTGCATTAAAACAAATCACACTGCATAGTAGTAAAGAATTAGAAGGTACTTGATTCAGTTAGTTCCTCGCTTGCTTCTTCAGTGCAATACATGCTAATCATGTGTACTTGAGTGGACTCAATACAGTGGACTCTGATAGATATTAGAATTTTTCACTTTTTGCAAAAAAAAATTGTGGAAATACTGAAGGCGTTATTTGTGCTTCAGTTTAGTGTCATAGTCTGTAAGAAAAAAAAGTAAGAAGAATTTTTGCATGTCAAAATACATAAAATTACACTGCATGTGAAAATTTAGAGTCTTTGATCTGAGAAAGTAGAAAACTGAAACCGATGTTCTATGCATCAGTGAAATCCAAGTACCATGTAGATTTTAGCTATATGAACATAACTGTTTTTCTTACCATAACTCAACTTTTTACTTTAAACATTTGCTCCTAACTTTATTATCTTTTCATATGGAAACTAGCTTGTGCCTGAGAATCTTTGAAAGCCTAGTGCTTCATTTAGTTAAGGAAGCATGCCTGCTGGTGTTCGAAGATGATTAGTGTTTTGATTAATTCTGTATCTCTTACTGATTTTGACTATTGGATTGTTCCACTTCCACTTGCTGTGTGTTGTAAAAACAATGAATGATAGTTATGGTGCTCTTCTGTTAGTTTCAAAAATGAAATTCTGTGTGCTTTGAGGACTTAACATAGTCAAAAGAAAGAAAGTTGAGCATCAGTTTAACTCTGTTTAAATGGATGTAGCTAACTGAATATCAGAAGATTTGTTTCAGTTCTTCAAATTCTTAGTTCTAGCTTAAACTACAGTGAGGAATGCATCAATTTAAAATCAGTAAGTCTGCTGCTCTTCCAAAAGATAAAACTTTAAAATTTAGAAGACGCCTTCATGGTGAGAAATAGTAAAGCTGTGGCCACTGGTGGTGATGAAAGTGGTTTGTAAAGTGGTGGGACCGGAAGGATTTGAATCTTTTCAGTGATTTCCTACTTTGAATATTCTTGCAGAATGATTTATGTAAACCCATTTTACATTGCAACCCAGCAGTCTTAAGCACATGTGCAGAGTCTTATTTCCTCTGAAGGAATAATTGACAGCTGAAAAAGAGTAACATCTTGACGATGCTTAATGTGATGACAAACTCACATGAACACTGTTCTTTGTGCATTCAAGGGGGAAGAATACTTTAATGAAGAAATCAAACCAGTACATATCTGTAGACAGATGTAAGCAGTATAAAGAGTATATCCTGCTTCAGAACATATCTTAGAAAGGTATTAGATTGAAAAAATATGCTCTGTAGATAAAGGAAACAAAAGAGTACATTACTTGTATAGTTTCAGGGACAGAGGAAGAAAAATGTTCTCTGGCCCAGAATGCATGTCATTGCTACCATGGCTAACTAGGTCATGCTGCATTGAGGTGGAACAAGATAAAGATATTGAAAACAGTTTGTATTTTCTTTTAAATTTATTTCTCCATTACCCTGCTGTGAGCAAGACAAATTTGTTATTGAGTGTTAAACTTAATACTTAGAATGTATAGAGCGTGGTATCGTTAAGGGTGAATATTGTATTGAGTTTCTGCTTTTACATACAGTAGAGATGTGTACTTACATCCTTTCAGAAACATTAATGTATTGGCAGAACTCACAGGTTTTAGAGATATGGGGAAGCTGCTGTATGCTTGTTTTTTTCAGTCATATCAACTATTATAAGTATCTCTCCTTACTAACCCTCTTTTAAATCTCTAGAGTATTATACAATGTAGTTACCACTGCACTGTTAAGGTGGAGGTAAAGTACCTAGAATTATACTTAAAAGTTCACTTTGAAAGTAAAGCTTTCCTTATTTTTGCATCTGTTGGCTTTCTGTGAGGGGGAAGAATCTGTAAAGTGTTGTAAATGTGAAGGAACTAAAGCTTTACTAATGAACTTGAAAAGTGTGATTTCATGAGAGACATACCAAAGAAGCTTTTTGGGCAAGGGAAGACCTACTTGGTAGTGTGTAAGAAATGTGAAATAAATCTAAATAAAAGACTGTTTACTTGACTTCTTTTTTTTTTTTTAAGATATATGGATTCAATGCTAAAAAATAAAAAGGTGTGCTTGGAGGATTTGGCCTTCCTACTTTAGCACTGCTCCTCAGATTTTTAGGTATTTCAGTGTATTTCAGAACAGAATAAAATGGTACTTGGTAGAGCTTGAGAGAGCAGGGCTTTTCTCTCCTCTAACATGCTGCTGGTGATGCTTTCTGAAACCTTACTAACTCCTGGTAAACCTCAGGGAGGTGCTGAAAATACAGTACCACATAATTCTGTCAATACATGTAACTGCCTAAAGCGAGTGGCAAAGTTGCAGGATACTCAAGAGACTAGAATCTTGAATTGGGTGTAATGGAGACCATAAAAGGAAAGGTTGTGTTATCAAAATTCAATACTTTGTATAGACTCTTGTTTAAGCACCAGAGGTGTGATTAAACAAGAGGCAGGTATGTGAGAAAACTGCTGTTAGTCATAAAAAAAGAGTAATCTTGCAGATGTGTAGAAGGATTCAGCAGAATCTGAAAAAACCCAGGAGGCATATCAAGCAGAAAACTTCATGAGTTGTGCATTTGAGAGAACGCCTGTGGTCAGCTGCACTAATACCTTAGGAAGGAATATAGGTTGTACTCCATCTGTAGTTAGGAGTGAGAGACAATGGGTGAACTAGAGATTTGATCTCATTATTTTATCATTTAAGCAGTAGTCCTTCAGTTCTGTCAAATATAGGAAAAATGGAAAGTTGTGCATAAGTGGAGTTTGGAGACTGGATCAGTGGTTATAGAAAATTGGGAATACGTGCCTGTTATTTCATCTGTTGCTTCTGAATGTTTCTTCTGAAGTCTTGGAGAAGGTATCTAAGACAAGAGAGAAGGTAAAATTCCAAGAAGCAGAAGAAATGGTAGCAGTTGAGGAACAACTGATACTGCTGACTGCTGTTGCTGACTGTCCCTGTACTGATGTTTGTTACCATTGCTGCTGGCTTGAATGTAGAGAGAGAAAATACAAACTTACACATGCAAAGAAAACGAAAGTTCCAAGTGTCTGGTCCGTTAGTGGAGTTTTCTGCCCTACTGAGTTGGTAGATGTCTTCATTCTCCATAAAGTTTGAGGCATGTTAGATAGTTTAGGTTTCACACAAGCTGAAATTGAGGGGTGGTCCTCAGGCCAGCACTCATACTATCTGTGTGTATTCTGAATGTTTGACTTTTAAGTGTCATGAATGTGGCATAGGATTGTTTGCAAAGGCAAGATTAAAATAAATGTTTGTTTCGTCCTGTGAAGACCATGATATTTAATGTTAGTGATTATATTCTGCATGAAAGATACATTTGAAAAGGAAAATTTTGGTGCAGCTATTCAGTAGCTGCCAACTATAAATAAAAATGACCATGTTGCTACTTAGGCTTCAGTACTTCCGTAGGCTTCCTAGCTTGTTTCAGTGCAGTGTAAATTAATGGAAAATCTGAAGAGAATGAAAAGGGAACAAGGTGTGCCAAAAGATCATAGTATTTGTTCAAAGAGATGTGCTAAAGAATGTCTTTATATACTGAAGCCAGTATAAATACTGCTTGTAGTTCTGAGGAATTTGTGCTCGTTGCCAAAATTGTCTGTGTAGAAGATGAGGATTTTTTTCCCTTCAGCTATGATTATATGGTGACAAAATTTGTGTTCCCCATTGTAAACAGGTGTTAAGTACCAAATCATGATACAGTACACATGACTGTGTCAGTTTCCAGCAGAGAAACAACTTGTTCCTGAATATGTGTTTCAGAGTTGACTCGTTTCTGCTGCTCTCCCCCATCCCACAGCTTTTCAGGTGGTGAAATCTCAGCTATTAATCATTTGCCAGAGAAGAAACTGATTGTGAAACAGAGGTTATATTATTCTCTTGTCTGCTGCTAGAGTTTCAAGTGACTTCTTTGTGTGGCTTCCTGTACTTAGATGAAAACATAAGATTTCTGTTTTCAGTGTCATGTTTAATTCTGAAGGTTTTCAAAGCAGTTGTTGCAATTCTAAGCAAAAGACTGGATTTACTGATAACTGGCTTTGTTTACAGCCCATGCTATTGTAAGTCTTAATGCTTTGGGAACAATCCTGTTGCAATGTTAGTTTTTTTGGTTTGAAACTTGGTTAATATATTTATTTTAAGTAATTCTTCAATGATGCTGAAATAAACTCATTGAGAACATTTTTACACTGTTGTTATGAAATGTTGAATTTCTGATTCCTACAGCAGCAATTTAAATACCATGTTTAACAGATTTAGAAGTAAAATGTAACTTCTTGATAAATGTCTTTTTTTGGTTAAACAAAAGAAAGCTTTGTGTTCATTCTCAGACTATTCTAGCTTAGTGATGCTAATGTAGATTTGAATCAAATTACCCATTTTTAACTACCTTGTTTAAACTACTAAATTACATCTTCCAAGTAAATACTGTAAGGTGGGAGTAACAGGTGCAAATGGTAGAAACACTGCTTAGAAGTTCACCTTCGACATTCCCTGGCGCTGTTGAGGAGTTTTTTATTACTTTGAAATGAAGTAGTAGGGCTTGTAGGAGCACAGAGAGCTTGCTCAGGTCTCTGATTCCCCACTTGACTTTGTTTTTCTCAATATCTCTTTGGGAGGTAGTCAGTAGAAAAATATCTACCAGTTTGTTGTCATACCGTGTGCTCATGAACTCTGTGGACAAGTGTTGTCCACTTTCCCATTGCTGAAAGATCCTCCATTTAATTTCCAAGTGCTCTAGTTAATCTCATAACTAGCAAAAGTACCGTATAGATGCATTTTTCTATTTTTTATGTTAGGTACAGATTCCTAATATTTTTTTTCTTTCTAGCTGCTTTAGTATTAAGAAAAACATAAAAGAACTGGTTTTATACACCTTTTAAATGATGTGAGCAATCTTGTAAGTGTTCTGAGGAGTGCACATAATTCTTACTTCAATAGCTGAATCACATGAACAGAATGAGTAGGCAGCAAATTTACAGACATGAAAGACATTTAAGGATGGGTGCTGCAATTTAAAAAAAAAACAAACAGCCAAAACCAATTGAAAATCCTCAAACAAAACAGAAGAAAAAAAAAACAGAGCAAATTTTTCAGCTACCATGATGTTCATGAGAAGAGTAAGAAATTGGCATTAAGATTTGGGAAATAATAGAATGAGAAGATTGTCATGTTAGATTTTAATCTGTTACTGTATTTAATGCCTAATATACGTTTTTCCCCCCACAGAAATTAGCAGAGTACGGAAAGACATGTATAACGACACATTAAATGGTAGTACGGAGAAGAGAAGTGCAGAATTACCAGATGCTGTGGGACCTATTGTACAGTTACAAGAGAAACTATATGTGCCTGTAAAAGAATATCCAGATGTAAGTATATCTTTTTAGTCCCTAAATTATTTTTTGATCCTTGTGGTCGTCTTTAAGTGTAAATTAAATGTGATGCTACCCTTGGATCACGCTGAGTTGCTTTGGATACTAGGGAATCAGTGTATGTTGCACTTTGCGTGATTTGCAGTGAGTGTGAGTGGAAGAAGTTTGTGTAAAATACCAAACTAGTATGGATTGCTAAACCATAGATTATCTTGTCCATTCAGTATTGAATGTGCAGAGTATTGAATGTCCTGAGTACTGACAATTCAGTATTGAATTGTCCTGAGACACTTGTGAGGTGAATTTTAGGAGGAAAATAGTTCTTGGGATAGCTTTTTTTTCTCTTGGTGTGTCTCTAAAAGTCAGCTACAGAATGCTTAGGAGCCCTTTAGAGACATTTTGGAGACTGTACTTAGTCTCAATTACTGTTTGTCCCATACCTGTGTAACCAGTTCTGTTGCTTCTGTGTCTTTATCTCAGGGTTGGTTTTCCTGTCCTCTCCCTTTACCCACCCTGATTTAGCAAAATGCTTGGCGTGTCTGTCAATATTGTGCTCTCCATGGAGTGTTCAGCTCCATTGTACACTTACCTTCTGAAGGAGAATGGTTTCATTTAACTAGAACTGTTTTGAATTCATCTGGTCTGAAGTGTTTCTAAAAACTACTTGAGAAGAACAGTTGTTTCAAAATCTGTCCCAACTGCCCCAATCATTTTCATTGATTAGTGACAAAATAAGAAACTATGTTACTCTTCCCTAGTAGAATTTACAGGTTCTGTTACAGTAGAGGAGTGCAGGGTCCAAATAAGGACCAAATAAGGGATTTGCACATTAAAGTGATAAAAGGTGGAAGAAAGTACAGAACAGCAAGAATAGAGGTAACACTTACGCATTTCTGTGGCTTTTCTTTGCATGCTTAATTAGATTAAGCTCTCCAAATGAAATTTTGTTATTTCAATGCTGCTTAGAACATACAGGCCTCTAAATAAACTTCACTGTGCCATGCTCCTTTAAGAAAATTAAGCGCAAGTCCTTAGTCAGAACAGAATGCTTAGACAAATGTCTTTTCTCCCTTTTCAAGTTTTCATGTAGTTGTTTTGCTTTGGGGTTAAAATACCTGTGCTGGGAAAAGTATTCAAGGAATTTGCACTAGCACTAAGGACATCTCTCTCCCCTTGTATTGCATTTTTCTTCCAAATTAAACGTATGTGTGCCTGTATACTTATGTGTATATGCATACATGTACCCACACCATAAACAGTAATTCTTTTAAAACTACTCAGTATCAGAGATTTTTGAGAAGAATTGTCCTATGCAATTGTTCCACAAAGCCATGTAAGTAGCTCTGGACTTAAGACCTCCATATATCTTAGAATTATATTGCTTAGTGGCTTCTAAAAATATTTCTTAGTTATTGAAATCTTGGTTTTATAACTTGACAATGTATTCTTTGTGAAGAGTTGCCTTAGTTATTTTGTTGCAGTTTTTACAGAACTTGATGCCTGCTGTAGGAGGATTGTGAGTAAGAAAAAAAGGTGTTGGATTTCCCTTAACTATTAAGCTGCCGTTGTGGAAATCAGGGGTTTAGTTTGGTAGCTTAGCTCTTCATTGCTGATGAATTATCAAATATAGCGTAAATAAGCAGGAAAAAGTTTGTCTCTAGTTACTGACAAAGTAATGATTTCACTAGCTACTGCTAGCTCTTTGTTTGCTTTGAGAACAGCCTCGAAGTGGTCACTAATTTATTTTAATAAACTCTTAGGCATTCAGAAGTTGGAGAAGCTTGTGATTTGTTTTACATGTGACCTGGAATAAAAAGATTGTTGGTTCTTGTGAGATGGTGTGAAGTGTGTGCTAGAAAATGTGAAGCTTCTGCCGCTGTGGTGGGACCTGGCAGTTCAAGCTTCACTGGGGAGCCAAACCCGGTGTTCTCTGTGTTCTCTGTATTTGTTCATTGCTACTTGGAATGGGATCTGCACAGCCTCAATAATTGGTTAATCAACTAGAATATACCATTACATACAAATAAAAAGCTGTGATTTGCTATGTAGGCCATTTGTCAAATCTTTCTAAAAGTTAGACATTAAATAATCTGCTTGGAAGTCAGGCTAGCACAGCATTCAGAAAGTCTAAAATAGAGTAATTCCAACTTGTTTAAAAAAAAAAGTGTAAAATTCACTTTTAAGTATTAATTTCACCAGAAAAGGTGGATTTGTGTGTAGAGATAGAAATTGTTACCTGTGAGAATTTTCACAATGGTATGTGAAACTTCTTACTCATATTCAGCAATTAATGTAATTGTTGCCAGATACAGAAAAGACATGTTGTATAGACTATGAGAGTTAGTTTCTCAGATAAATCTAGTTGATTCTTTCTATTGCCATAATCTTTTTTCAAATGACAAGCTTGTATACATTACAGATATCAAGTTGGATAAACCTAAAGTTGCTCAGATAAGAGTGACCAGAAACTGGTTTTCTGATGTATATTTAATAATATTTTTAGTAACAGAAATAATAATAAAAAAGATAATCAGCAAAATGTTAGAATGTTCTAATAAACTTTTGTTACGGTAAATATTTTTGACTTAGAATTTTGAGAGTATTGGTTAGTTGACTGTAGAGAATACTGGATAGTGCCATTTTGTGTACAGAATCCTCAGTTACTTGTGAGGCATAAAAATCGTGGTCTACCATAAGTTTAAATAAACATACTTTATATATGTGTGTATATAAACATACACAAAAGATGAAACAGTAAATTTTCATAGCCCGCATCATTTTGATATTACTGTTTTACTGTCCTTTGATTATCTACACAAAGTAAAGAATATATAGAATTAAACTTAAAAGCTAAAACAAATATATAAAATCCCCTGAAGTCTCCTAATTTTTTTTTATACTAGTGTATATTGAGTATTTTTAATCATATATTTGTTTGAAGGCCATAGTTGATGGAAGATTCAGCTTGTCAAAAAATTGACTGAAACAGCCTGTAGTTTTTAAATGCTGACTGTGCAGAGTCTAAATTTCTACTTCTGAACTAGTATATAGAAGATATGCAAAAATCTTGCTAAGGAAGAATAAACTTTCTTTGGTGTGTTGCATTAATAAGGAGAATTTTTCCATTATGTAGTCACAGTCTGATAAACTGTGTAACTGTTGGGATGGTCTCCTTTGTGGCACATTTTTTTCATAGGAAGTTACTGTTATGCAATTGGGTCTATTTGTATTGTTTTCTTCTAGCACCCTTGAAAGGTGTTTAATCTTCATAGAGATTTTGGTATTAAAGCTGAGATTTGAGATAGTTAGGTTTTCTGAACCATGTATATATACTGCTGAAACTTGAGAGAGAACTTGTGCAGAAAGCACCCAAGAAAGGAAATGCCATTAACTGTCCATATTTTGCCTTTAAGTTAAAAGTGAGTTTTCTACAGTGTAATATTTGTACTCTGATATAAGACTTCGGTGTTACAGTTTGAAGGCATTTCCAATTCATGGAGAAATAACTTCCATCAGAATTTTAAAAAGAAAAAAGAAAAGATGTTAGAAAAATTGTTGAGCTCTTAAGAACCAGAAGAATGGAGGATAAGCTATTGTTTGTGGGTGAATAGTTAATAGTCTTTAGCATTTCTTATGCTTCAGATAAATGATTAATTTTCTCGAATTTCCCTAAAGACCTGAGACTAAACTTTCTGCCTGATATCAATTTAAACAGTTTTTGGAATTAGTACCTACAAATGTAGAACTGAATAAATGTTTTTTTCTATTATAATCATGGCTTTATTATTAATAAGTAGCCTGTTATCTCTGATTAATGTGAAATTCTCTGTTGGAACTCTTCTGTGCCTCCTCAGTAAAAATGTAAGAACTCAGTAATTATCGCATCTAGAGTAGCGTGTCCTTTGAGTATACTGAAGCTCAAAGGCCAGCAGTGATAAACAGCTTGTGCGTACTTTCTGACCATTTTAGTTAAAACTGTTTAATTAGTAAAACACAACAATGAACACGGGGACTCATTTTACTATGGGGAACTTACTGACAAAGTGTTTAAATCCTTTTTCAATTTGTAATATCAGAATTTAATAGCATCCCTAATATGGATTAGGAAAATGATAACATCTTCTTTATTTATTGTTCTGATTCTTTTACTTAAGCTTTTCATTCCCTAGTGGTAAACAGGCAAAGAGGCTAAAATACTTGTCCGTGTTTACCCTTGCAATTTGAAGGAAAGAGAGAATATAACTGGTCTCTGCACATAAACTTGGGATACAGAATAATGGCAGGGCTGAAGGAAGATTTGGAAAATGGTCAGCTTCTGATGAAAGTACAAATGTACATGAAATAACTAAAGTAGTTTGATTACTAATTTTCATCCTAATAGAGTAATTGGAAAACATTCTAATAGAAGTGATGGGAACAAAAAAAAATTATTTTGATTTTGAACTTTATATATTCATGAGAAGCTTTATATGCTCTGGTTGCACATGGTAAGGGAATGGGTTGAGAAGGGGCCCCTTTGTTTAGATGCTGTTAAAATGGAGATATGCCTTAATACCTGTGTGAAGATTTTTTTTACCCTTTCTATCTAATGTTTTTATTAGATGTCCTTCCATTACTGACAATCTGAATCATCTTTTGACAGTTGTTTTTGATTTTTTGAACCATGCTAAACACTCTGAATTGGGGTTTGTTTTTTGGGGAGGTTTTTTTGGGTGGGCGTTTTGATTTTGGGGTTTTTTGGTGCAGGATAACAGATGTTGTCATAATTTTATTAATAAATAAACCGGTCAAATCTCCAGAGCATTCTTGTACTTGGAGGCAAAAGGATGGAAGACAATCTAGAATACGTTGGAATTAAAAATTCTCTCCTTTAGTCCTTTACAGTGATCTTGTAGGCTGAGCATCAACTCAGCAGTACCAATTAACTTGGTCCAAATCTGCATCATTTTTCCCTCTTAAACTCTTCAAGAATTTAGTTCAATTAAGTTAGGTGATTACCTTGTCATTTATCTGTTAATGTTGTTCTTCCCATTTTATTCTTACTAATTTTGCTGTTTGCAGGTCCTGTGGTCTTTCTGTGTGTGTAAATGAAAAGGGAGGTAGGGTGGAAGAAAGGCAAGTAAAGTAAGAGCTTAGCAAGTAGCATTTGCCTTGGCAATGTTCCCCTTAATATTTTTCAAAGTAATTTTGGAAGTTTGGGAGAAGAAATGAGTTGCATCTGGTACTGCTAGGAAAGTTGAACATATTTGTTAGGACACTATGTTTTTATGTTGATGCTTGTATTAATAGCTTCTTCAAATTAGTGTCATAATCTTAAACTCCTAGTTTTATATGCATGTTGATATACATGCCATGTCCAGCATGTATATGACACTCCCTGCAGCAAGCAGTGGAATTTTTCTTTTTAAATCAGTATACAGGTCCAACTTGTAAGGGTGGGAATCCTCTAATCTGACATTAACAGCCAGTGCTAGACCTTTGGGTTCATCTCTTCACCATGGATGAAGAGAACTGTATGTGTATGGGGAAGCTAAGTGCTAAAGGAGAATGGTAATTTAGAAAATCAGTCGAAATAGTTAAGTTTGGAGATACTTGATACTTTTCTGTGGCTGAAATAGCTAAAATTATTCTAATAAATAATTTTATTAGAAATGTTTAAGTGTGTGAATTACAAAATTTGAGGTTGCAAAGGAAGTGTCCAGTGGAACTTTTTGAAATAGGTCTAGCAGTCAACATCCATCATGATTGATTTTGCTCCTGTAGTGCCCTTCAGTATAGTTAATCTCATTTTCTTTGCAGAGTCAGACTTTCAGTGGGCAATCTGTTTGATCAGAGCTGTCTTAATACACTCTTCCATTTTGAATTCCACACTTTATGTGCATATGTTTCTTTCTTTCATGGATTACAGAAATATTTGGATGCATGTTTTCAGTTGATTATGTACTACAGCTCTTTGGTTGCTTTTGCTGAACGGTTTTTCCTCAGAACATTTACTTTGTGTAGTAGCTGTTGCAAGACTTAAGTCTAGGACAGCTGGGTGCAAATACAAGTAATGAAAGGTCAGCTGTGAGATATTTGTGGCATACTGATTTTGTTTTACATTGGGTTTTTTTCAATCTGTTCTTTGAATTGTTTACTTTAGGAAAGAAGGGGTTTATAAAGAGACGAAGTCTCTTTATAAAGTCAGCATGATATTTTTACTTGCTGTTGTGAGGTCAGGTATGCTTGGGTACACCTGCTGAACTTGTTGGTAGTTTTTTCTGAATTAATGTCCTATGTACTTTAGCTAAGATTGGGGACTGCAGTAAACATGGAAATACATTGGGTAAGTGCTGAAACAGTACTTAACAGAGTAGGGTAGAGCTTGTGTTTAAAACACAGGTAAATGTACAAATTACTGTTTAGATGTCAGAATCCCTAATAGTTTTACTTTGCTACTCAGAGTCAGGAACAGGTCTTCCTTCTGCTTTAGAGAGTGGAAACAGACTCCTGAAGGATATGGGATTTGAGAAGCACAATGTTTTAAGGAAGGAGAAAATACAGAGAGAAAAACCCTTTATTGAGGATTACCATACTGTCTTTACCCCCTCCCCCTGGAGTGGTCAGTCAGCTTTTGACACATACATTAGATATTTCTTCCTTTTTAGTAGCTCTGTAGTTTAGGTATTACTGTTTGTATGGTCAGATTTCTATGGAGTTGCCCTTGAAAAAGTAATTCGATGCTTTCCAGTCAGAGGACAGCAGGAGTTTGCTAACTTCATATGGATAGGTCAGTGAAATGCAAGTCTTAGCTAACTGTGTTTGCTCTGTGTTTTGCTGGGATAAGATGGCACCAAGACCCATCTACAATTGCTATTTAATGTAGTTTTGAGTTCCAGTCAGAATACCAGCTTTTCTTTGTATTTCTCCTAAATCAATATGCGTAGGTAAAAATAAATTTACATGCTCTAAGTGGTAAAAGGTTTATTGTTTGTTACTAGAGTAAGTCTGCCCACAAACCTTGGAAGTGCATACTAATTTTAAAAAAAGAACAAAAGAAAAAGTTGCCTTTTGAGCAATATGGTTGTTTTTTTTAAACAGGTGTGCTGTTTTGAGGCTATGCTATTTCAGAAGTTACTAATAAACTTAAAAGTGTACATCACTTGTCAAGGAAAAGTTTTCAGTGTAATGCTGCATCTGTAACATTGATTTCGGATCTGAGTTTATTCCATATTTCAAAAGAACAGAGTTGTTTTGCTCCTCATATGTCTCTCATTAATGTCAGTCACTTGGTCGTCTTATATATGAGTCTTCTTGAGAGGAAGACTGTACACAAATCCAGCTTCGGGAATAAACTTTCCTTTCAGGAATTTCCATCCTTTTTCCATCTTTTGTTTCATTGCTTGAGAACTGTTGTTTACCTGCCTTGGTTTGGAATGTTGAATTTAAAATAAAACACAAATGCTATATCAATAGGTATCTCTGCCTAGGGGATTCAGTATTTCTGTAGCTAATATATATTCATCAATTGTAGTATGGATCTACTCAATTTATGAAATTAGCCTCTGCTAATTTTTAATGCTAGTAAGAACACTAGTTGGAGACTGTTGTTTAATTTCAGTCACTTTGGCATAATATTAATTCACAGTTCTAAGCTTTTATATGTTTCTTTTCTCTTTAAGAGTAGTGTATAATAGTGAATTCTGTGAAGGCACTGATTCCTTTTGAAATTTGCTGTAGTGCTTTGAAACGGAGTGAATTCTTTTTCTTTCCAATATACTCAGTACTTTAAGAAAAATAATTTTGCTTGATGAGCAGCTAGTTACTTTTTACACCTTATTTGCACTCAATTGTCTCTTACTATATAGTATAGCACTTCCTCTCTTCAAGAAAGCTCATGCACCTGTCCTAATTGTGTACATTCATCCACACAACACTTCAGTTGCTGAGGTTGATTAATGCTTTTTCAGAAAGTTTCTGTCTCTTTAGAGTACTGATGTAAGCCTGATCAATATTTTTCAGCTGTGTGGTTTATAAACACTGAGAACACACTGACCCAAAAATTCGAGTTAGTTGTCATCTGTGGTGTCAGAGGACATGGAGGGCTCTGCCCTGTGGTCAGTGATACAGGGACAGCTTGTTTTGGGAAGATTATCAATTAAATTATGATTTCAAATTGTCTTAATTATGCAGCAGTTTACCAGATTATTTTTTCCCTGTTAAGTACGGGTTATCTAAAAATGTGAATAGTGCATTAAATAGATATTTCTGTACCACTGTTCCATCTGGAAATGACCTGTTGTTATATTGCTAATGTATTTAAGTACTGATGGCAATTAATATATTATTCAAATCAACATCTTAGTTGTCTGGGTCATAATATTTAATCTAATTGCTTGAATTTTATAATTTGAACTTACTTGACTATTTGATCACCATTTTTTAAAAAATGAATGTCACTTGCATTAAAAGTAAAGCAAAATTGATGTCATTCAACACAAATACTCAAATAGTGCATCTTGAGCTTCAATCTCATTCGATTTTTTTCAAATTATTCTAGCCACAATAATATTTTTCATATCTTTTTTTCTTCCTCAAGTGCAAATGTTGTAAACAATTGTAAACAATGACCTTTGAGTATTTGTGAAGGACTTCACCTTTTTCTGTGAGTCAGCTTGATGGGCAAGCTAAAATGAGAGAGAGACCTGAAACTCTGGCTTTGTAATATAGATAGGGCTGGAACATATATCTCTCTAAATCCCAAGTCACTGCAGACAGGTAGGCTGACATGTAAACCTGAAGTACATCTCAAAGCCTTATGATAAAAGTCTTCCTTCTGCTGTTTTTCCTGTGATAAAATATGAGGTAGTTCCTTTTCTGTTGCAGTGCCTGCAGTGATGTTGGTCGTCACAGAACTGTAAGAAGTGGTAGTACCCATCTCCTTACTTCAAAATCCTAGAGGAAAAGGCAAAAGTTAGTTCGAAATAAAGCCTGAATGTAGCAATTATTGATAACTTGCTCTTTTAGTAGTGTTGTAGTTGCAGGTATTTAGGATAATTGATTCAGTATGTTTTTATATCGAAAGGTGCTACTATTACTGTATTATTGGACTGTAATAGTGCTGCTCTTAGTGCTTGATGCAGGCTGAAGCACGTAACTTTGTAGTGCTTATGTTGTGGGGCTTGTAGCCTTAAATGCTCCCAACAAGGTGGGCTTTTTAAGGTGTTTCAGGTACTTTTCAGTTTTCACTCATTTGTCTTTTTATGTAGTGGCTTCTTACAGTTAGAACATAGGCCTAAGGTTTGCTAATAGCTTTTAGCAGAAGTCATTTAGAGCAAGCAAGGCAGATGAGACCTAAAAATACTAAAGGAAATACTGGGGGTTATACTTTGAGCTGTCTTCTGTGTTTCTGACCTGTTCTGTAGATTTAGCTTTGAATTTGCAAGTTTTACTCATTATGAGGGCTGTAAGTATATAGAGAAGACTTTCTGTAACAATGTTTCCAGAAGGTGAATGGAATTATTAGTTTAATTTTTCAGTTCAAATATGGTCTGCACTGAAAAATCTGTTATTTCCTTTTATTTAGAAGAAATACTTGTATAACAGCAAATAGGCATTGAGAGTTTTTAATCTTACTTTATTTTACATTGATTGAAGTATATCACTTAAAGTCTGTAGAAGAATGAGAAATGCTACTAGTTAGATAATCACACTTGATTTTGTTCTAAATTTTGGAAGGGGGATTGCTTTTGTTTTGATGAAGTAATTTAAAATTACTTTCTCTGTGTTTCAGTATTTTCATGGCATGAAATTCTAGACCTAGTTTGGTAAATAGACCCCTAATTATTGTGAAGTAGTATGAACTGTGTACAAAGCTATGATTAAGCATGATGCTTATTTAGAAAGTGAGGTTTTGTAGCGTTGCTTGTGAAATACTGGAAGTATTTTCAATATATTTAAGGATAGAAATAGGTATTCCAGAATTTGATTTGTCTTAAGTGAGTTAAGAATTCTGATTCACCTTCCTCTATGAATTCATAAAATTTATTTTGTTGCACTATAAGGTTCCTAGTCTATGAATGAGATTGCAGTTGTGTTACTAATTCTCAAATGTGTGTAAAAGTTAAAGGAGCAAAGCAGAAATTATCTAATATTGGTTCTGATTATAAATTACAATTTAGTCAGCTAAATTAAGCAATTAAAATCAGCCACATGAATGAAAAGCATGTTTATGTTTAGGAATGTTAAACACCTTACTTTCTGACTCACTTCAGAAGCTTGATAAAATGCATTTTTTCCCAAAATACCTTGCTTAAATACGGAAACTTTCATCACAGCTCTAATTGGTAAGGCCTATCTTTATCCACAAGACAATACTATGCATCTTTATCATAGGGTTTAGTTGCTTGGTGAGATGCTTTACTGCTTTATTTTTAACTTTGCTTATGAAAGAGTGCTATTATGGAGGAAAAAATAGTAATTGCTATTTATATACTAGTGTGTTGAGGTCTTCTGATTTGGAAGTGTGTAATTTCTGTGTTTCCTCCCTTCCCGTCTTTCAAGGTGGCAAATAAATATATTTTTGCAACTTAGAATTAGAAAAGACTGAATAATTCAGTATAAAATCTGTTGTCTTAAAGGGATGAAGAACTTCAGACAAAGTTCCAGTAACTAATAAAGTAAAACAAAGTGGTTACTGAGCACCTCTTCTTTGCATAAACTGGAGTATAACCTCAAAGCCTGTTTCTGCAAAGTCAGTTTTTCCTTTTGAGAGGAGGAAAAGTGACTGCATTTATCTGGTAAATTAAAGAAAGAGAATAGTGTCCCTTAAGCACAAGAATTCCATCTCTGCTAGTATTTTTAACTGTAGTATCACTATCTGCAATGGTGCTCCAACTTAAATGTATCTTTCTCACTTCTAATTACTGAGAAATGGAAGTAGTCTACAGCTGAATTGCCAACTTGAAGTGCCTTGGGTAACATCATATGTAGTCACATCTAATTAAAAGGTATTATTATGGAAATTAGTTGTTGGACTGTATATCCTGAGGATCCTTTGTTATTGGAATATGAGTTTAATGATGTAAACTGTGAGGCTTCGAGGGCACTGCTGGATCCTTCAGTTAAGTTTTGGAGACCGATTTATACACAGCACAACTTGTTAATTCTCTAGATAAATGTGTCACGATTTCCAAGTAGAGCATGGAATTGAACAATTTTTACTCATCTCCTGGTGTTACTGAAACCAATGTCTTGTCACTGTTCTGAAAACCTCATCTTAGTGAAGAGGATGAAACAGATTATTCACTATCTCGCTTTAGCATGCCTACTATTAGATTGTTCACAGGATCTGATTTCCTGAGAGACTTTCTGTTAACAATCTTTCAATTACTGTTTAAAGGTTTTTATGACCACTTAAAGGAGGGAACTACCAAATGGTTCTGTGGGCCTTTAAATAATTGCAAATGGGAATCTAATTATAACAGAGATTCCCATTTTAAAACCATGAAATTGTTAATTTGTCTATCTTTACAGCTTTCTCACTTATGTTGATAATTCTAAGCAATTTAAAATCCAATTATTTCCAAAATACGACAGTAATTAGATTAGTGTTTTTGCATGAACAGAACATGCAGCATAAAAAAAAATAATTTTGAGGGATATTATTTTAGTTATTTGAAGTGAAATTGAAACTACCCAATTAAGATACTCTTTAAACTTGTGGCATGAGGAAAAGGGTTAAAAATGTTAAAACCAATATTAAATGAAAAGAAAATGTGACTTTAGTTTATATTACAATGTACAGAAAGTATTGAGAAAGCAGAGGCAAATCCAATAGTGTACAAACAGGAGGGGATTTTGCCCTATTAGAAGAAACAATGTTGCTAATTAAACATGCTAAAAGAACAAATGGCTATTTCACTCAAGATCTAAAGGTAGTCTTTATGCAAACAACTACGCAATTTATAAACAGTAAAAATTAGTCCAGAAGTGGTGGGAGGGAAGCAGGACCCAAAACGCTTTTTGGTTGAGTGTGTTTGACAAGGCATGGCTTCTGTCTCTGGTAACTGATAAGGTCTCTGCTTTGTTGTTGTGTGTTCTTGTATCTTCTGTCTGCTGATCCAGCCCGCAGTGTTGTCAGCTCAGTGAGGAATGTCAGGAGGCTGGAGCAAACGGGACATTAAATGGTTGACACTGAGGGATGGCAGTAAATGAGATGGGAGCTAAATATATAGGTTTGTGACATTCTAGCAGCTGGCTAAAGCCCTGCTGTTTGTTGCTTGGGTGTACTAGCCTTAAAAAGGAAGAGAATGCATTGTAGCACCGAGAAGAAAAAAAACAGCTGGTGGCTTATCAGTCAGCCCTAATGACAGAGAAGGTTAAAGAGTTTGGAAGGACAAATCTTGTAAGAGTGCTTTTATTAGTGACATTAAATTTTTAATTTGATATGAGTAGTTTTATAAAACTACTCTAAAACCTGGCTTGTTCAGTGTAGTAAAGCCATGAATGCTTCGTTTGTTGTGCAAATAAAATTACTTTAAAAATTTGCTTATTTACTTTTGATTCAAGCAGTTTGTTAGGCGATTTTTACAGTAACTTACTTTTGATGTTTTCTTGCTCCATAATGGGACTCTGGGAAACAGTTTGATACTTGATTAAGGATTTTGGAATTTAATGCTTAATTTAGAGAAAAAAAAAGGGCTTATTTTTCTAATAGATGAAAGCATGAATGCCCTCGAATGGTAAAAACTTTATATATCTTAATCTCCGTCTTTATTAGAGAGATAGAAAAGTGCCATGTGATTTAAATATGATTTTATGTTTGATGGACTTTCAAAATGAAAGTTAATGTTTGGGAAAATCTGTGTCTAATTGCTTAAAAGCTTCGTATTTGACGTGTAACCTACAACTCCATCTAGTTCTTGCAGTGAAGGCTGTTTGACTGTAAGCTTGAAATAAGTACAGCACCTTAGTCAAAAGACTAGTCTTGCTTGATGCTCTTTGCTGCTTCTTCATGTCTGAGATTTTTATAGTTCCCTCTCAAGAACCTGTTTAGTTCTTGAACCCAGACTTGATTGCTACCACTGTCTTAGGGCTGACTCAAAGAGAAGTGAAGAACAAAACCTCATCTGTGGCTCCTCAGCAAGTAAAGCAGTAGTGAAGAAGCCTGTCTGTCCTCTTTTGTGCTCACAGGGAGTGTCAGTGTTGGTGGCACGCTGAACACGTCCCTGAAACAAGCTGTGGGCTAAAGACGTGAAACTGTAATACAGCTTAAAGCCTTTAGTGGAGACAACGTTCCCTTTCTGTTTTCAGTGGTTCCATGTGCTGTGGCATACTCTGACAGAGTGGGAAGAGATCAGGAAATTCCAGATCTCCTGCTCTTAGCAGGAATTGGTCTGTCCCCTTCCTTAAAGTTTGTTGGAGTGTTTTTGGCAGCGAGGTGTAACAGAGCAGCTTAGTGTCAGCTTTTTACAGGACTGCCACAGTGATAGTTGGGTCACATTTGTCTTAATGTTAAGAGCTGGTTTTCTTCCTCTTACAGGAGGAGCTTCTGCTTGTGACAATAGTACTGTCAGGGTGGTTTTCTATCATTTTGAGATAGTCTTGCATTAATTTTTGTGTTTGTATATGTTTTTCTTCTCTTTGGTACACAAAAGTTCAGGTGGATTGTTGATAGCAGGATGATGCACCAGATAAGGTTTTCAGGCATTGAATAAAAGAGATTAGAGAGATTTGAGCTGCTTTGCTTAGGGAGTTTGATGTATTGTGTTCAGGCAGATTGACTTTTTTTATATATCTCTGTATAGAGAGATTTATGGCTGTGAAGCTGTATAGTAATTTGGAAATCTTCTTTTGTGTTTAGTACATGATGCCATTTCTGAAATGCTGGTTCCCTTTTTTAATTGGCACAAAAGCTCTTTGTGTATCTTCATTTTGAATGCCATAACTTGTTTAGGCCAATGGCAATATTACCTATGTATTACATTATACAAAAATATCAGAATAAATCTCAACAGAACTTAAACTGCTTTATTTCTTCTATATACCTAATGCAGTTTATTTATAGTATTAGCTTTTTCCAAGTGATAGTTTCATTCTGCACAGTAAAAAACAAAATTACACAGCTTTTATAGCTTTATGCTAGAGGTCAGTAATTTAGGAGTTATTCTTAAGTTCTCTCTACCTCTGTAGCCTGTTATTTGACTTCTGCTGCTTCTCTTGAAAGGAACTTACAGAGTGCAACATCTTCAATGTTTTGAAATATCTTGATTCTTTGATAATATAATGTAAGGTCTTATGGGGGCATTCATTTTCACAAAAAACATAGATCTCCCTTTAGATTTCTACCTTCCATCTGAAGGTTCTATTATCTTAATGCCAAAACTATATGGTGGAGGTGTAATTTTTCTACAGAACAATGAAAGTGAAAAAAGATTTCTTACACAATCCTAGGACAGTAAGGCTTCTTAGTATTCACTTAATTTTGAACTAAATGATGAATCTCTTGGCATAAATGTTTATATCTTGGGTTAGTTTTTAGAAAATGAAATGGAAAAGAATATTGATTAAATGTGGTAATTTGCCAAATCTAGAAGATTAGGATAGCTATTTTTTGGTATGCTGTTAGGTAGACTGATCTTCAAATCGGTCAAAGAATTGCTGAAGAAATTATACTAGCTGTTGAGCAGCTAATCTGGGAAAACAATGCCTTTGAGATTAAACGTACTACTATTGTGTTAACATAGAAATTATTTTTTTCGCTTTCCACCTGTGATAACACATGTATACATGGTGTTTAAAACAAAGTGGAATCTTCGCCCCAGAGGAGCTGAAAATACATTTTCTGGGAAGACTGTATTAGTGGTTCAGTGTTGTTTCAATGGATGAAAATTTAGTTGGCATCCTAGATAACATTTTGAAGATACTGTTTTGTATATACAGAAATTACTACATCCTGAATTCCTACGACTGTATTTTGGTGATGAGTTCTGACAGATACCTATTTCAAACAGATGACAAAAGAAAACTGTATTTTGGCTCCTCTGATTAGTTGTAATGCATTGAGCCAACTATGAGTAGCTACTCAGATGGCTCTCTCTCATTAATTAGAATTTCAGTCCTAAAAATTAAGTTCATTTAGATAAATACCTAGCTATCATTATATTTCATTAAAAATTTTCAGTACCTAACAGAAACAGCACCAAGTATTTATTTTTAATTTACTCAGGTCCTCCTTTAAACTGCAAGTTTACAATTTGGAGAAAAAAGTTGTATCCTTCAGTGTATTACTTTTGGTTTGTTTTTATCTTTTAATCTGGGCTTTGAGATTTCTTTGTTCTGTAGTCAAGAAACCTATATTACCATTATTAAAATGACCTGGAAAGCTACCCTGATTTTTATTTTATTTATTTCATTTTTTTATAGTTCTGGTCTAATGTGTTTACATGAGGTTTGTAAAGCTGTTTGTCAGTTAAACATGCTCTCAAAGCCTTCAGCAGAGGTTATTAGAGGTGAATGATGCGGATTTAAAGGATTTAGTAATTCATTCTAAATCCCAGCTATACTTTTAAATGCATTTTTTTCTTTTTTTTTCTTTTTTTTTATTTTGGAAGGAGCATTTTTTAAGCATTAGGATGTGGTCTGCTGGGTAAAAATGATAATTTATTGACATCACATGGATAATCTGGTTTGTCTAGCTTACAGCTGCAGTGATCAGAAAGATTCTGAGCTTTTTGGATGATCACTATATCAGTGGCTGATACTCTCCTCAGTCAGGAACAAATGCAAATAATCTGTAATGAGCAAGTCAACTCTACTAACAAAGCTAACGTTGCAGAATTACAGAGCTGGAGAAGGTCTTTTAGGATAGGTCAAGGGGGAATGGATTTAAACTGAAAAAGGGTAGAATTAAATTAGGTGTTTGGAAGAATTCCTCACCTTTAGGGTGGATGAGGCTGTGGAACAGGTTGCCCAAAAGAAGCTGTGGATGCTCCATCCCTGGAAGTTTTCAAGGTGAGGTTGGATGGAGCTCTGAGCAACCTGGTCTGGTGGAACTTGTCCCTGCCCTTGGCAGGGTTTGGAATTACATGATCTTCAAGTTCCCTTCCAACCCTAACTGTTCTATGATTTTATGAAATGCAGTAAGTTGATATTTTTATTTTAAGATGGTTATGTTGCTGTGGAGTTGGAGCTTTAATTGTATGGTGGTGCTTCATAAAAACAATTTAATTTTTATTGTAGCAAGCAGTATATCTATTAAAATTAATCACCCAGTTAATATAACCTCAGTTTTCTATCTGAAATTATATGGTGGGCTGTTTATTTTGGCACATTCCAGAACATAACTGGAAGTAGTATTTCATTTGTTAAATAATGTTACAGTGCCAGAATACAGATAATAGCAAAGAGAACTTAATAGTTGAATAGGACTCAGAGTTACCCTTCGAAAATGTAATACTTGTGGTTCTAGTAAATAACAGAACTACTTGAAGTAAAGGCAAAACCTTAAATGGAAACAAATCCTGGTTTGTCATGTTAAAAAAATCCTAAAAGTTCTAATTTATTGTACTACCTGTTTTAATGTTACTTAGAGAATATCACCAATAAGAAAAAATAGATAAGTAATTTTTAAAGCAGACCAAACTGTTATGATAGTGCATGCTTTAAACCATTAAACACGTATTGCTGGTGTCCAAGAAGGGAAGGCAGCAATTCTTAATCCTATAGCGAGAACAAGGTGCTACTGTTCATCACTGATTGTTTACTATCTTCTTAATAAAGTTTTACTGGAAAACCTGGATACATTTGTATCACCATTTCTTACTAAAGATCCTGTGCAGAGTCTGTGTAGGCATGGTCTGTTTACTGACTGTCCAACGAATGCTAAATACTGTGCTCAGGTTTTGTGAGCCAGCTGACTTGCAGCATGTGTGTGTTCATTCAGGACATTTTATTCGCTTGTGAACATAATATGAGCAATTCAGTGTTTGAATTGTGCTGATGGCACCAGCTTTCTAGATGAGGTGAGTTAGAGGTTAAACAGCGTTGAGGCGGACTGACTCATGCATGCCATGAAACATAAATACCCCAGTACTTGGAAGAGAAATTTAAGTTGTTCTCTCCTGCTCCACATAGTGCTTACTAATAAATTTGATAAAGTTTCTGGAGATCGTTCTCCTTTTGGGACATCCTGTAGAATCTGTACTGTTCTAATTGACTTAAGAAGCTGTGCTTAAAAACCCAGTTAAATATAATATAATTAAAAGGAATTTAACATTTTACCAAAATTACTCCTACATTAACTGCATTATGTAATACTTAAACATAGTTCTGTATTCTCTCAAAGAGTACTAGGTACAGGTATTTGTATGCAGAGAACTCATTTTCTCTCTTACTAGCTAAATTTTTTCATTAGAACCTCTGCAATGAGTGATAGGCAAAACCTTTGCACTAATGTGTTCATTTACCTCCAGGTGCTGATATTTTTTGTATATTATATCAGACTTCAAAACACTAAATGTCAGCTTCGTTCTCCTGCTGCACAAATACTGTGGTTTAGTAATGTATTACAGTTATGTTCATATCCTTTGTTTTTGCATTAATACATATTTTACAGATGTTTTTGAACTAGACCAAGCTGGTCTTACTCCCACAATAATTATCAGTTCTTTCCCACAATGAGACAAGTTACTATCCGGCTTTGATGTTGAAAAGTGATTAGGGTAACTGAGCTAGAACTAAAAAAATAAAAACAAACCCAAAATGCCCCCAACCATATAATCTTTGTTGAAAATATATGCAGTGTACTAAATAAAGATGGAACCAGTCTGAGTACTTACATATGTACTGAAAATTATGCTTAGCTATTGAATACACTAAGGAAAAGAAAAAATCTTTTCATTTTCTCTTTTCTAAGATGTTGTTCTCCTCTGTGACCATTCAAAGTTTAAAGCATTAGAACTACCTTAAATATTTTAGCTGTAGTGACCCTTTTATTAAATGTTGGGGATTAAATTGCTCACACTTGAAGTAATCTCAGAGGTAGTTCAGCAGATGTGCTAGAAGTTTTGATTTTGTTTATCTAGCACAAAAGTACCTAATTGAAAATATGACGGATTCTAACTTTCTGACGGTTGATATTCAGTATTTTATTTTCCAGTACCTTAATGGTTTTATTTTTGTGTTTATGTAATGAAGAGATTATTTAATGATAATTTGTATGTATAAGTTGCTTACAGCACAGCCTTTCTAATTTACTACTTAACTTCATCACTTAAATGCTTCAATAGTTCTCATTTAGCTTTGATTATAGTATTAAGATGGTATATATCAAATACACACAGCAAATGTAAGTGGATATATTTGACATAAGCAGATTATACGTGTCATGCTAATATTCACTGCGTGTGTACTTTGGCCTTTACTTGGTAATTTTACTTAGAAAACATGCCATATTTAGGGATGGAGAGAATGTTTTTCATGCCTTGTTGTCTTCAGCAACTCTTCTATTACCAGTAGTAGGCGGGTTTTTTAGAGACTTAGGGAAACAACTTTACATGTTGTCACTAGCAGTCTTAACTACCTAAAATTAGTTTGTATGTAAAAATTAACTTCTAAATGTCGTTACTATTGTCTGTGTTCACTGTATTGACAATGATAATACCATCTGCTTTGTCAGCCTCTTCTCCCTTTAAAATCTCATCAGATAATGTTTTTCTTAACTATATTACAAACTTGCTGAATTCTGCCAGAGCACACTTAATCTTCAGACTACATAAGACTTCACAATTTCAGCATTATTCTTGAAACACATACTTTTCCCTATTGATTTCTGAAATGTATATAAATGTTTGTTTATGTAAACTTGACCTTCATTGTTTTTAGTTAATCTATAATGTGGTCACTGAGTAAGTTGTGTGTGGGATGCACTTGTTTTTACCTGATAGTAGTTCTTACTGCTTCAACAAAAGCCATGTAGCTATTTTCTGTTAAGTGTGGTGTTGAATCACTGAAAATACTTTAAAAGGCATGAAATGTATCTGAGGTTTTGTCTGCATGGAAAAAGAATCTTTCTGTTTTGTAAATCCCAACCTACCAAAAAATGTAATGGTATCTTCTGTATGGGAGGAGATAGTGGCAACAGTTTCAAGTATTTGAGGAAAATATTTTGACTCGAAGGAGGTGGGGCTGTTAATGTTAACTGAAAGGTTATGTATTTAATCCATAACTGCTATTTTACTATCGAATTACATGTGTACCAGTGTAAATGCTAGTTCTCTTAACAGTATGTGTTGTACACTTACATGTACAGAAATACACATCACTGCAGCTGTGCTTGTAAAAAATGCACAACTAACCAGACATCCCCCCCTCAAAAAACCCGAGACTACAAAAAACCCCCAAGCAATAACCAAAAGCCAATTTTTTGACAAAGTTGTCATTATGGAAATGGTTATATGGTCATGATATACTAACGGAATAAATATTGGAAAATATTATTGCTAGAAAGCATATGCAGTGTAAGGTAGGGTAAATTGCACACTTGTCATTTCTTTTTTTCCTATAAAATGTTTCAGATTACTTTCTCAGAAATTCATTCTCAAAGATACCTATCTATAATTTTATGCTACAAGCTTTGTTTTCTTTATTAAACACTAAACTACCTAACTGAAAGTATGTAGTCTTACAGTTTAATATGCTGTATTTTGTTTTCTAATACCTCAAGTGGTTTTATACTTGTTTCAAGGTAGAGGCTTTCAAAAAATCAAATCAGCCATGTATATCTGATTTATTTTTTTTATGATTATCTAAGACTTGGCTGAGAGCAATGCAAGATTTTCTAAGCAGTGCAGAAAATAACTATTACCGGTATCATAAAACAATATTCCTTTAAAAAGAAGACAGTGTAAAAAAATCAAACCTCAATTTGCAAATTTTGGTGGGTCAGTGAAAGCTTTATTGGATTCAGAGTGCATTCTTGTATTTATTTTGTCAGCATAGTGCTATTTTTTATCTTTTGCTTTAGTATTTCCAGTTTGTTTGCGTATAAATGTTAGAATTAAATGCATTAGCTGATTTTCTTTGTAAAAAATACGCATGAAAATATATACTAGAATTTAATTGTGTCTTTAAGAAATTTATTAATCCTTGGAGTAATGTTAATCTTGCTGACAAAGAGTACTCACATTAAACAAACACCATTGTGAGTGTCATACACATTCATCATGCTTTGTTTTGAATGCCTTTGTTGTCTTGCTGTTCCTTTGTGTCTCTTCATTACTCCATTTCCATGGTTGTCATTTTAGCCTGTGACTCTGTCAGATTAAGTTACCTCCTAAATGGTCTTGGAGTATGACTACTGCAATCTGAAGACATATAAGGTTTCTTCTCAAGTGGCTAAACTCACTGCCAGTAGTGCTGCTTAAGATAAAATTACCAGATGTTCTCCATTATAACGTCCAGGTTTTAGTTGCTTCTTAACCATGACATATTTTAACCACTGAGCCATGCAGAGTCCTGGTCTTCAGATGCTTTTTATTTGGTGTGGAAAATCACATGAAAGTGAAATGAGCAGGAAATGCTGCTCTCCATGTCTTCAAAAAGCAGACTAACCACCAGGACATTTTAAACCACATTTTTGGGATTCTTTAGTTTGCTTAATGTATCAGTACGAAATCAGAAAACTGATTTGACCATGGAGAAGGCTGAATATAAGGCAGTGTTTTCTCTCTTGATGAAAATCCACTTTCAGATCACAGTTATGTCTAACATATAACTAGGCTGTAAAATAAAACTGGGAAAAATATGGATAAGGAAAGGCAAGACTGCTCCCAAACTGATTGAGAAGCCTGAAGTTTTTGTCCTATTGTGATTAAAAAAAAAAAAAAAAAAGAAACTATATGTAAAGGTAGTCTCAAAATGGAGAACTTGTTTTCATGTATGGCATAACTATACTGAAGCTGCTTTCTACAGAAGGTTAAGAGTTAACATCATCAAGAATGGACATTTATGGTTACAAGTACTCAGTTATAATTAGAGCAAGGGTTTTTTGAAAGGAAATAACAGTATTTGTGATTTTTCTATGCTGGGGATCAGAATGTGAAACCAAATGCTGGATTACCAGGAACATAGATACATTGCAAAGTATTTGTTATGAATCATTAGTAAAGAAAGGGTTTCTTTTTTGTGTCATTATAAATTTTTTCTGAATTCAGCTGCTGACTTTATCTTAAAGTATGCTTAAAGTCAGCATGAAGGGTAGAGCATCTTTTGGTTTTGTTATAATGAGGAACTACTGAGCTTTTCCTGAGACTTTCGTTAAAATAATGTTGAGGCTGTGTATGAAAAGTACTCAAATACACAGTGCACCTAGGGAATATAAAAGCTTTTAAAAACTTTTCTTCATTTCCTTAAGTTGAAATAGGCTTGAAGAATAGCTTATTTTGGCTTTTTTCCAGTGATGAGCAAGTGACTCTGCAAAATCAATGTTTAGTAAGTCACTGGAACATTTGCTAATAAGATGGTAGAATAAATTACTTTTTAATTGAGTTAAATAATTGTTTGGTCAAATGCATGTGTTCATGATCTTTCTTGCTAGATTTGGATATTTCAATCCAATTGGATTTTTTCAAATTCATTTCCCTTAAGAATTTTTTTCATAAGTTAAATTAGCTCTTGCCACATCATATTTTCATATTTCAAAGGAAAACAAAATACAAAAGTCACAATAGTAGTATGAAATTTAGTACTACTTGTCTGCCTGAAGTTCTTCAGATTTTAACATGTGTGGAAAGATCCTTAAACGCTGCATTTCCCATACAGTAAAACCCAGACACACTTCTCTGTAGTCTCTTATTAATCAGCAGCTCTGAGTCTTTGGTATAGTTCATTCTTACTTTTCTTTACTACTTTTGTTCTGGGTGTGGGAAAGGTGAGAACAATAAAAGCACCTGGTCTGCTTAGGAAATAGTTGTTCTATGCATAGAGAGTACAAGATGTTTTTATCAAGGGGTTTCTTATGCAGTGGACTTGTTCAGTAGATCACCACATGGAAATTTTGTTGACTCTTGGGAGCATCAATTGCTGCAGAATAATCATAAATATCCCAGAGCAGGTAGAAACATTAGGATTTGGAGCAGCTTTTTCGCCCAATACATTCGTTTCTGCTTAAATACTTTGAGTAACAAAGATTCTCATGTGCAGTCTCACAAGACATTCCATCTGTCTCTTTTTTTTAAGGGTGTGTGTTTTGGACATGGTCTCAAAAAAAGGCAACAACTGTCTAACACACCAGCAAGATCCAGTAGTGTTTTGTACATGCTTAAAACTTCAACCATGAAAAGTTAGCAAACTAAGGGAATGTGAGGGTGATGATGCAGAGAAACAGGCAGAGGGAGAGCAACCAGAGTGTAACTGGTTGGAAGTTCAGCACCTGAGCTCCACTGAACAGTTGTAATTCTTGGTTTGTAGGATATTCTTGCGTTTGTGTGTCACCTTCTTCTGGAGGTTGTTTCTTTAGTTCTGATTTTGAGTTGAGGAAGATTTGAGCACATGAAAATAAAACTCAAGAAAAGAATTGTGAAATACCACTAGTGAAAATTTTACATACAAAAATATGAGTGTAGAGAGATATTGTGTGAGTGTAGAGAGATATTGTGTAGAGAGATATGTTGTGGAAGGAGAGACTGACTTAATTTGATTGCTTTTTCTGTGTTGTTGATGTAGAAGCAGTTAGTCTTAGTTTGAGCCACTTCTGCTTAATTTTTAACATAATCTCACTTTTCAACATGTGTGAGGTTAGGTACATTCAAAGTAGTGCAGCCTTAAAATGGTCAAATAGATTTCTGAACCTCTGCTGTTTTATACTAGCAATTCTCTGGGGGTGATGTGAATCTTACAGTACTCAAATGCAAAGTGAGAAACACTCCCAGGAATTAAAGGGAAATATTCTTAGCTTTGTCTCTGTACAAATGTTAGAACAAACAGTATTCCTGAACATGGGTGTGTTATTTATAGAGAAACACAATGCAGTGATGAGTGTGATTGGGTGACAATATGAGACTAAGAGCACAAGAAATAGAGTTGATGTAAAGAATGGTTTTCTGAATTTGTCAGATGTCTTGTTCTGATAATTCTTTTTATTTATTTTACATTAATTCCTGGGAGTGTTTCTCACTTTGCATTTGAGTACTGTAAGATTCACATCACCCCCAGAGAATTGCTAGTATAAAACAGCAGAGGTTCAGAAATCTATTTGACCATTTTAAGGCTGCACTACTTTGAATGTACCTAACCTCACACATGTTGAAAAGTGAGATTATGTTAAAAATTAAGCAGAAGTGGCTCAAACTAAGACTAACTGCTTCTACATCAACAACACAGAAAAAGCAATCAAATTAAGTCAGTCTCTCCTTCCACAACAATATCTCTCTACACTCATATTTTTGTATGTAAAATTTTCACTAGTGGTATTTCACAATTCTTTTCTTGAGTTTTATTTTCATGTGCTCAAATCTTCCTCAACTCAAAATCAGAACTAAAGAAACAACCTCCAGAAGAAGGTGACACACAAACGCAAGAATATCCTACAAACCAAGAATTACAACTGTTCAGTGGAGCTCAGGTGCTGAACTTCCAGCCAGCCTGACAGGTAAGAGAAGCAGTAGGTGCAGATACAACTGGGTTCTGACAAAACTGTCTAACATGAAGGCTTACTCTGTGTTCGTGAGTTGTGGTCTTGCTGGTCACTGCTCTGTCTCTCTGACAAAAGAGTCTGGATTATGTTTTTCTATGAGTTCTGAGCTTGGACTTTTAAGGTGGTTGTCTGAGGAGCTGAATACTGACTGTTACACATTCGTACAAAAGATAGGGGATCATTTGTTAAAGCAATACTTGACTTAATCTATGATAATTGATTACTGATGAGTTGGTTAAGATCACACCTCAGGTGGGGTCCTGCAGCATTCTCCTTCATCTTGTATCTCTAACACATTGACAAAAACTTGGTTGGTAGGATGGAAAGTATGCTTAAAAAGAAGTCAAGTCATTACCAAATGTTTTTAAAGACAGTTTTGCATTATAATTCTGTCATGAAATTACTGTGCCTGACGTCAACAGTGTGGAATTCATTACAAAAATGTAGAGCAATATGCTGTTGTAGAGGGGCATAAAAATTTCATATGAATATAAAACTAGGGGAAAGGATCAAGGCTGAGGTAATGGAGAAGAGTATTTGGAGGCAGTGAATGTAGAAACAAACATAATAACTGAATTTTTGAGGGAGGGAAAGAAAAAACTTGGATGTATCAATAAGAATTTGGTTTATACGATACAATTGTTCTGAGTAGCATAACGTTGTTGAGATTTCAGTAGAAGTACTGCATTGTCTAGGCATCCTGCTTTTAGATCTGATGAAATTCTAGGGCCCAAGAGAACCAATGGGAACAGGCAGGGGTTTGGAAGGAATAGCTATACAAAAAGACTCCCAAGTGGTGATACATATAGTTTGGAAAGCAAAGGTGGGATTGAGCTGCTTTGGAACAATTTGTGAAGGCTTTTTATAAGGAGCATATCCTGAGAGTAACTGGTAAAGGAGCTGGTTTAACATTTAACAGATTGTGTTGCAGTTTTAAGTCTGTGATTTCTCAACTAGAAGTTCTGAATGATGTTCAGACCGCATGAATAAAGTTGCAGACTTTCCTCCCTTTTTTTTCTTTGTATCCTGTATAGTTCTATTTATTTTATCCAAAGTATGGTATTATTTGATTATTCTTTTACTCGTGGTCCAAATTAATGAAACATTAGAGACTGCTGTTTTTCTTGGGAGATTGAGAGTATAACAATAGTCAGCTTATGTGTTGGTTAAAGCATTGATTTAAAGTCAGCTTTGCAATTCTATTTTAGCATTGTCAGTGGAATGGCATAGATATCCAAAATTTTAGTGTGCAGAAGTGTGGTTGTGGAGAAAAGCACGTAAGATACTGTTCATGTAAGACAGTAGTACAGTTTTGGATATAAACATGAAATGTGTGACATGTAAGATTTTAAGAGTATTTCACAGCTGAACTTTATTACTTGTAACTAGTTCATTGCTTTATCAAGGCTTAGTGAATGTTTCTTTAATTTCTTATGATTCACAGTTTCTGTGTGTGTTCACAAGTTCATTTGTCTTTACTCCACACCCCCTCACCTCCCTATGGTTGATTCAGACTTCATAATATGTCTTTGTTTTCTGAGCTTGCAATACTAAATAACTTTGGGAGTATATATTCCCTGAATAGTTTAGCTGCTGTGAAACACTGTTAATTTTCTTAAAGAACTTTAATTTGCTTGCATTCATAATTTCTGCTTACTCTTAAATCATTTCTGGTCTTTGCAGTTTCATAAGGATTTCAAATATGTTGAGTTTTAGTACTCAAGCCCAATTTTAATTAGCTGAGGAAATGAAAGCCAACAACTTCTTCACAATTCCATTGAATAACTTTGTTTACTGAGATCTAAAATATCCAGAGCAGAGTGTTACAGCAGAGTTTCTGTTCTTTTAATTCCTTCTTTGCATGTAATGCTCAGTCTGAAATTTCTTAGCTTATCTATCGTTTTAGCTGGTGCTTCATCTTTGCTCTGCAGTTGTCACAGAGTACTGCTCTGTGTTCTCAATGCTACCATCGCTTAGTGGTTTTCTTATTTATGTCATAATGAAAGGGAAAAAGCTCTTGAAAATAACTACAAAATAATGTTATGTATGGCTAAATGGCGTATTACTGTGTTGAGTGTAGGCAGGGGGCTGTCTGCAGAAGTCAGCCAATTAAACACAAAATGCTTGCTTTATTTGTATGTACAACGGAATAGATGATACAGCTTACAAAAAGTGATGTGCTTTTGTTGTGTCTGTATATACACATAAATTTTTATATATACAAGCATTTTATATATGTGTGTGTGTATGTTTGACAGTACCAACATTTGAGAAATGTTGCCCATGAAGCCTAAAATAAACATGTGAGAGGCCTCATTTGTTTTTTCGGAAGGAAATGCCACGGCATGGGTAGACAAAGAAGAGTTATTTTCGATGTCCTTCCCAGACTGAGCGCAGCAGAATCACATGGAGTGGGGCAGGAGGTGTCTGCAGGCCCCTTAGCAGGGAGCAGCTGAACAGCGAGCCCAGGGGCCTTTCCCAAAAGTTGTGTGCCATGGTGTGACTGGGGCTCACCTGGCACCCGAGCATTCCCACCACATGGAATCGGTGTGCATGCCTGGTCGTGCACCCAGCCCCTGAGTGTTTCCTTGCCATGGTGCACCTTGTTGGCCTACGGATGAGCATGGCTGGCCACGTTTGTGGTGAGGGAGAGCAGCTTGGAGTTTCTGTAAGAGTTTTACAGAACTTAATGAGGAGGAAATTAGGACTGCCTAATGTAGACTACCTGATGTTACATCTAAAAGACCTAGTCTCACCTGAAACTTGTATCCCCAAAGTTGGGGTGAAATGGGTACTTAATGTATGAAAACAAGACAAACTTATTTTTCAACCTCAGGCATTTAGTGTGGTGTCCTAAACCATTAAACACTTGATAGTTTTAGACATAAAAATACATCTTGTTAAATTTTTTATTAATTTCCTTTACTTGATTTTATAGAATTTTTTTTTTCTTTCAGTTTAACTTTGTTGGAAGAATCCTTGGGCCCAGAGGACTAACAGCTAAACAGCTTGAGGCAGAAACAGGATGCAAGATAATGGTCCGAGGGAAGGGCTCAATGAGGGACAAAAAGAAGGTAAGGTCTTGAAGAGCAGTGTAGTTTCAGATGTATAATTTTGTTTTCTAATGGAGGAAAAGCTCATGTCTTTCATTCTTACTTGTTGTATTCTTACTATTACGTTTTTTTGTTATCTAGTGTCTTACGCAGACTTAGCAAATAACATAGGATGTCCTGAAGAAGTAAAATGTACATGCTCCATAATTCTGTAATTTGGAGTCTAACTAGCAATTATAAAGTATTCTTAAGTAATAAGTAACTTACAGTTGTGTCACATTTCACAAGGTAAAGGTAAAAATTGAAGTTAAATATATTTTTCTAGGAAAGAGCTGTTAACCTCAAAGGTCTTATTAATAACTTTCTTGAATTACTGAAGTAATGATTTTTGCATGGAGTGTGGGAAAAAAAAAGAGTTAAATGTATTTCTGGCAGTCACTTCTGTCTGAGTGAACCAAAAAGCACCGTGTTTCTGGTTTTGTTTTGTGTTTAGGTGGAGTTACAAAGTAATGAGGGCTGTTATTGCCTCAACCTGTAATATGCATTCTCTGCCCATATGAATAGGGAAACTGTGATAGAGCCTTCCTGAATGTCAGGTTGCTCTCGTGGTAACTCTATTTTTCTAGGTTTATTTTCTAGCTATTTCCCTCTACCTCTGGCTACTGCTGCTGAAGTTACACCGATATTGCCACTGTAGTTTTGAATGTTCCTTCTTTGTTCCCAGAAATATGGTTTCTTTTGATTCTTTTTTAGGAAAACCCCCTGCCCCCTTTTCCTTCAATGACCAGCCACATAATACATTCTATTGATACATATATAGTACATAACAATTACAATAGAAAGTTAATGCCCACCCAGTTAAACATCTTTTCCTTCCTAGAGCTTATAAATGTGTTACCTTCAAATTCCATTTAATGTCTCTTGTTTTCATAATCTGCTGTAATACTGTCACTGTCCTTTGTCTTATTCTACCATTGTTGTAGGTTTTGGAGTTAGTGAAATGTCTGTTAGAGAATCACAGTGGTGGAGGTTCACACCTCAGGCAGAGTCACCATGTCCAGGTTTCCTAGGACCCTGTCCAGATGCCTGCTAGGTGTAGTGTCCTCCAACCCACCGTGCTTCAAAACCTGTCCTGTGGGTAGTCCTCTCTAGACAGCTTGGGCAGGCTTACTCTCCAAGGAAGTATTTTTGGACTGATTTCCCCTATTCTCCGTGCCTTTTTTTTTAAAAATTGTATTTTTTCATGATTCACAGAAGAATAGACAGTGGAAGTTAAATACAAAACTAGAGTTTTGTATTTAAGAAAAAGATCAGAAGAACTGGGACCACGTGAGTGAGTCATCTGTTTTTTTAAGTTTAGTGAGAAAGCTACCTTCAACAAGGACAAGTATGGCAGATTAGATAAAACCTCATACACATTAAAAACTAGAAATTCATCCAGTCAGCACTTGAATGCCCCTTACAACTTCAAAGTTGGTTCTCTCGTAATTTTTAAACATAAAGTACTTGACCGTTGATAATTTAATGAGATGATACTGCAGTTAGTGTGGAATGTATTTGAATGCTGTCGTATTATAATGTATTTGTAAACCAAACAGTATGATACAGATTGTAAAGTGTTGAGTGCCAAATAATTTTCTTTAGAAAACTGATTTTCATGCCATCCATTCTTAATATTTTCAACTCATTTGCTCTCCTGAGGTGATTTGTATTGGTCATTAGTTTACATTTTTCAGAGCAGACTTTTTGGTGCTATACCACTGTTGATGAAGGAGGAAGAATTTCATAATCCTCGATTATGATGCTCACCAGTAAGATGTTTCTTGCAAAAATAATGATTTGGAAGCTGATTTAAGACATGATGATCGCAGACAAAAGAAAGAATTATTGACATCTGTCAGTATGGGGCACAAGTATACTTCTTGCTGTTGACTGTTGCCTTTTTCCTGATGAATTATACTTACAGATGAACTCCCTAGTCCTGCAGTGCATCTAATTATAGTAGTTAATATAGTAGTTAACTACTATTTTTCATTTTCTCAAATGGCTTCTCTCTTTGCAGTTTGTACTTCAAAATGCTAATGAACATCAAAGTATAAAACACAGAAGTAATACTATTTTTTTCATGGCAGGTTAGGATACACTAATTCTTTTTTGAAACCCTCTCCTTTCTCTAGAGTCAGTGTTTTTAGAAAAGTCAGTATTAGAGATTTTTTTCACTGAATAGTTTTGAAATTTGGAGGAGATAAGAGATGCAGGTTAATTTTTATGTGTATTTTATGAGTATAATTTATACCTGCAAACCTTATTTTCCAGTGCTAATTATAAAAAAACGTTTATTGGTTGTGGGAAGGAATAATTACTAAAGCAGTGTCAATCTTACATGACAGCTACATGGTATTAAATACTTGGGTAAACTGTCTGTGTAATTTTCCTGCCTTGCTAGTGGTTGCAGAATCCAAGAGAAAATACAAAGACTGACATGCTGGAAAATAAACGATCCAGATACGCTCTGCAGAGATTTTTGCTTTGCTGTGTGATCCTGCAAAAGAAGTAATGAATTAAGAATCCTTGTCATGTGGCCAAAACACTTGAACTGGCATCACATCTTGAAACTTGCTGACAGATTCCCCCCAGAAAGCAGGGGAAATCCTCAAATCGTTTGTATTTGAGCCTCAGCTGGTAATCAGAACATCTCTCTAGGCAGCTTTCAACAAATTTAAAATCAAAACCTTAATTACTGAGAATACTGTGATTAGAGCCTAGGGGTACTTGAAGGAGATTATTGGGAAGGGGAAAGGGGTTGCAGGCATTCATCAAAAGCTAATGAATGTGTAACTTCATTAAGACCAAGGCATTTTTTGGCTTAGTCTGAGTGCACCTTGCATTAGGTAGAGAAGAAAACTAGTAACTTGTACACTAGTTAAGGAAAGCTTATAGTGATGACTGCACAATGATGAATAAGCAAAACATTTTTTTACATCTCCCTTGTCTTAAATGAATGATGTATAATAGGCTTTGATGCACCCATAGGGAGTCAGCCCTGTGCTCTTTAACACACTGCCATTATCTCTCTGTAGAGAGGAGTGTGAAGCCCAACAGCATCAGGCTGCTGACTTGTGGCAGCCTTGGTCAACTCCCTTGGATTTTTTCCATTTCTTTCTACTTTTAGACAAGAATCTCCCCTAGAACTGTGTGTGATGAGAGAGCATCATTCATTTTTACTTCACGAGGAAGCCATCTCAGTTTTATACACTGAATTTTTTTCTTACAATTGGTAGTTTCAAATAGAAGGGCAGGCAGCTGTGCAGTTCTAAATTTGAAGAACTCTATGCCTTTATCCTCTGTAGCAGCTTTAAGTCTGTTGCACTTCATTCTGTATTAGATGATTTGAACTGATTTATTCTGACCTACTTGTTCCAGCTTACTTGTTCCTACAATCCTGTTCACCTTGCAAGCAGAAACATCAGGCTTCAGCAAAGACGTGCTCTCAGTTAGTACCAGTCTTGACCTTTGATTTGTGTGGAGTTGTTGTTACAGTAAATAGATAATTCCACTTCTTCAAAATCTCAACTTTTCTATTTTTATAGTATGGCTAAAAAGGAATTAGAAAAACCCTGTCCTTGGCACCTGCACAAAGTTTGAGGAAAATATCAGAGGGGAAAATTTATCTGTCTCGTGATCAGGATATTTTATTAAATTTACATGCTGTATAGTATTACATATTTGTATTTTTTTTTACCTTTTAGGCTTTGAAATGTCATCTGATAAACTTCGTTTTCCAACGGAAAGGCTTAAACATTCTTTTTAGCTAATAAAGTGATGTTAGTGACCTCGGATTTGTATGTCACATTGTACTGTCTTGTTGAGCAAGCCCTGTTATTACCACCTTAATTATAGGATGCTTAGCTTTTATATTCTGTAAAAACTATGTTGAACAAATCATAAAGTTGTGGTACTGACATGCATGTTGAAATGGAATACATTTAGCATATGCGAGGAAATGAAGTTGTTCTGTGTTTCAAAATGGAAGGCTGGCCAGCCATCATTGTTCTTGTATTCCGGGAGTAAATTTCTTGGCTGAGGCCTGTTGCCTCTAACACATGCCTCTACACAAAAGCATGCCAGTGGTGTTTGAAGGTCGCATATGTCTGTGTTGGCAAATAGTGGCTTGGAATGGCTAGTTTAAAAAAAAAATTGTAACTAGTTGCAAAGGTGGAAGTTTGACTCTTTGCCTTTAGGAATACTAGGGGAAAAATACTTTAAATGACTGGGGACAGGGAAATGTGAAAGTTAAAGCAATTTCATATTCATAATACATGACTAGAATGACTATCCTTTTATTTTTAAAAACATGCCTTTTTAACAATGCTGGTGAAGTTTCTGGAGGTAGGTCAGATGCTTACTTTTCCATTTAGAGCTATAACTAGCAGAATCCCTGGATCAACATCCATCCTTAAGGATGCTGTTTATTAAAATTGACCTCTAATTACTGGAAACAGACTGAGACCGTGTGGAGCAGTAGCTCAGCATGTTTAAGATGCTGGGTTCTGATTTGTTAATTTCTGTTGCAAATCAAAGCTGCAAGTGTTTCACTGTTACATTCATTTGAATTGCCATCAACTTTCGTAACTATCCATTAAAAGCCATTGTATGAGCAGGCTCCTTAGCTAAGACTGAGACATGCATTATGCAGTGTGTGTCCTGAATCTCCTGCATCCAGGTTATAAACTCAGAATAGAAAATTACTTAAGGCATTCAGAATTAAGTGTTTAAGATACTACCCTGGGAACAATAAACTTCAGCATCTTCTACAGTGACCTTTCCTATGAACATGTTTTTTTTCATAAGCATGTATGTCTTAAGTTTGATTTCTCAAACTGATTAGGCTTGGGAGATATTTTTCATGCTTAATTTTTTGCTGCTACAATATCTGGCCTTTTATTTTTAAACTAACTCTAAACAAAAAGGTAGTCATGTAAACATATATATATTCACTGTATCACAACTGCTGTTTTAATATAGATGTTTAAGAATATACTTGGTGGTTGATACTGCTTTGCCTTCCTAGAGGTTCAGTGTAAAACATAAGGTGTGCTGAAAATATTTTTGGTTGCTAATTTTTTTTTTTTTTTTAAGTAGTGAGTCCTTCAGAAATTGGGCTTTTCTGTTCCAATTTCAAAACATTCATTTCATTTGTAACTAGCTATTTTGAATACAGAGGGATTTGTAAAGCTGGGTTTTATTATTATTTTTATTAAAGAATTGTTAAAGCATGGCCTTTTTCCTTTTCACAAGCAAAACAGAGGTCTCTTGAGTTATATCCCTGGTAATATTGAGCCAGTGACCCTTCCAAGAGTTTACACTATGAGCTAATAGCATAGACAAAAAAAATCACAGAAAAAAAGTCCTCTTACCAAGTTACTGATTTAATTATATAATTAAATGCTAAAGATTAGTGAATTTTTAATTCTTTTAAATAGAGTTTTTACTAGACAGTGGTGAAGGTAATAGATGTTATTTCTTACTGACAGCAGGCTCCTTTAAAATCTGTTCCATGGGGGTTTTGTACTCTAGAGTTTCTAGAGTATTATCTTTGGACTCTTGCCCTCATGTATCTTTAAGTAAAAAAATGTTCAGTTCACAATCACAGTAGTGAAGAACACAGGAACAACTAGCATAGTTATGTATGGGAATGCAAATTTTACAAGAAGAGAACATTTTCCTGAAGTTTTATATAAGATTTGACAAACGCTTCTTACTTGAAGTAATTTATTTCAAGAGTATTTTCATAGCAGCCAGGGGAACACTCTTACTTTCAAGAGCAGAATGGTTTTATTTTGAAGGGGAAAAAAATTAGGTGCCTGAGGGACTTTAGAAATTATTACAAAGCAATATTAGTCTTTCAGAAAAAATTACTGATACATATCTGATGCAATGCATCTTTTAGATGGTTTATTTCATACATACTTTCACCCTATTTTGGCTACATACCGAATATATCCAGTATATATTGGATATATTTCTACATGAGCTCAATACAAAGTTGCAGCTTCGAGCAGATTTTAACACTGCTAAGACGTGGAGGTTTTCCTGTGTAATGTGAAAAATAGCTGAAGCCTTTGGCTATGATTAACTTCGCTATCAAAAATTCCTTATATGTCATTCTGTTCTGAGAGCAGTTAAATTGGTCATTGAGCTAATTAAATATGGAAATAACTGACTTTAACAAAATACTTCTTTTTAATGCCATTAAGTACACTGGAAACTGTAGACTGTAGAAGTGTAATCAAAGCCCTGCTAGCTGAAATCAGCTTGTATTATGCTTTCCTTTTATTTGTTTTTCTGTCAGTTCCCTGTGAGGAAAACCCTTAGGAGCAAGCAGTGAGAGAATCTAGACTATTTTGAAATTGGAGAAAAGTAGCATGAAGTGTAGTGGAAAAAAGTATATCAAGGGAGTCCTGAATCATTGCCTGAACATCTGTGTATAAACAAGTCTGGTTTATAAATTAAAATGCTCTGTCTATTGAACAGGAATTGACTCATCCTGTGGCAAGGCAGAAGTTCTCTTTCTGCAGAATTACTCCTAAGCGTTTGTGAGCTGGGAAGCACAGAGGGTGTTAATTGTGTTCTGAAATGTTGACCAGGTTTCAGCTCACAGCGGTTTGGATCTGGCATTTGAACAGAAGTTTTGAAAGGCTTGGGAGACTCTGCATACAGAATTGTTTTGAGATGTGACGAAATTGTCTGCAAACATCTATCTGCATTTTACTTTGTCTAGCCAAGTAGTGAAGCAAGGTTTAAATAATGTGAAAATCTACTGTAACCTGAAACCTTTTTCATGCTAGCATTTCTAACTTTCTTAAGAATTAATGCTGTGATAATCTTGCTTACCAGAAATAATTTGTGTTCAGGTTTGCATTTTCAGTGTGTTTGTTCAGTATTATGCAACTGCCCTTGCAATTCTGTGTGGGAAAAGTTTGAGGCTTGTGGGAATTTTCTTGTGCCTGCATGAAGATTGAGTCTACTTCAGAGTGGAAATGGAGTTAGAGCTTGTTGTTTCATGGAGGAAAGCAGCATGCCTGTGTGATTCCTGAGTAGCTGTCAGTTCCTGGCAGTTATTGGTTCTCCTACTTTTTTAGGTGGCTTCTGGCAGACAGAATACAGGCAGGTGGTTGTTTACCATAGCGGATATGGCTCCTCAGGGTCTTATTTAGCAATTTTATTGAGACTGATAGGAAGGCTCTTTAGCATGGAGTAAACAAGTAAGCACAAAATAAGAGATACCACTATTGCTGAAACCAAATACTTAAATTACTAATTGAATATTTAGAAGATAGAGAGATTTCACTTTGTGCTATTTTATTGTTTTTCAGATAGAGACAATCAATCTGTTTCATTGCAGCATGATACTGGATTCCTTGCCAACTGTATGGTAACAATCACAAAGTGTAATTCCTAAAATGAATGATCAGTTTGCCATTTAAACTTGTTTATAGACGGTGACTTTCCCTTAGGTTCTTCTGGCTTAGTGTCAGCCTTTGTCATGCCTAGACTTGGATTTTGTTGGATATTGTTAATCACGTGCTACACTTCTGCTGTGTATGGCCTACGGTACCATACATTAAGCATATGAATGAAATTCAGGTAGCTGTGTACATCTTAATAAGGCTGTGATGGTATCCTCACTTTAGAGTTTATCTAGCTATGGCTGCAATATTTTATTGATAGTTTTTACACTTTTAGGGTAGGAGGAGGCATTTATTGACAGATGGTTGGACATTTTTTGTTAACCTTTCATGAGAGTAATTAGCAGCTTCTGTCTTCTGATTTTTACTTTTTTTTCACATCTTTTTGGGCAGTAAATGGGGAATGTTTTGATAAATACAGGACTCACTGAAGTGCATGCACACTGAATGTATTCTTAAAAAATTGGTTGCAACTCAAAACACTTCTGTTTAAGCTGTGTGTTAAGTATATGCATGAAAGGATGAAAGCTTATTTAAATGTTTGGTAAAGCCAAGTATACAAATCTGTTTTTCTGTAAGAGAGAACTTATTACTCTTACAGTAGCAGAACACTCCAAGCAATGCTTGGAGACTGTTTAACTTAGTAGATCTGATATTCTGTGTAACTTGTCTGATTTAAATGCCACAGTCTTGTGCCATGGAACAAACACAACACACAGTATTTACACTTTCTTGATGCATTTGTTGATGTTAGTGATTCTTGAATGAAATTTGACTCATAAGTCAATTCAGCACTATATTCCTACATGACAAACAAAATCTTGTCCTAACCTTAATAGCTTGAAATGAAGAAAACATTAGGCTGGTTTTGGATGTTGAAAGATCTTCAAAACAGTGACTGCAATCAGGCAGTGGCTTTCATGGGCTTGACAGAATGGTTTAACTGGCAGCTGAAGTGACAGGAAAGCTCTGGCTGTAGGAATTAAAATGGGAATATCAAATTATTGGTTGGTTTCATAAGAAGGTGTTACAGAACTATGTACAAAATTTGATAAGAATGGATGGAATCAGTACAGAGAGGAGATGTCTAGTCAGTATAAAAATGTCAAGAATTTGACACAGATGCTGGAAACCATCAGGATGTTTTGATGTGTGAGAAGCTGAAGTTTGTGGGAAGTGAATGTAAGTATAATAATGTGGAAAGTAACCCAAAATAAAGTATGGAGCAGTTATATTTTCACAGAAAAAGCTACAGAATTTTTTTTTTCCTTATTGAGTGTTCTATAGAATCATAGAATATACTGAGTTGGAAGGGACCTTTCAGGATCATTGAGTCCAACCCCTGGCTTTGCACAGGACACCCCAAGAATCACACTGTGCCCAGGAGTATTGTCCAAACACTTGTCGAACTCTGTCAGGCTCAACCACTTCCTGGGGGGCCTGAGTCTCCCTCTTTTCGTCTCTTCTTCCCTTCTTCCTATTCCTATTGCTTCTGCTACTTTGAACCTAGGTCAACTTTTCTGGGGTTTTTTTCCCCTCCGTCTTTCATGAATTTCTCCCTTGTTCCATAAATTATATTATTTTTCCTTGATTTGACATAAGGTTCCTCTTAGTTCTCTCTAGAAATCTTCTCTAGCTATTTTCTTCCATCTTGGTCCTTGAGTACCTCTTTCTTATTGATCATGTGCTTTATAAATTATTGTAATAAAAGGAATGTGAATTTCTATGGTGCTTTATTTTTTCTCTGAAAATACACTTAGATGTCATGAAAGCACACTAAACTGTGTTTTGGTTTCTAGCAACACTATATATTTACATTATGGTAGCAAATGATATAAACACTGGTGTTTAAAAACAGTTGTAACTGGAGAATCTGAGTAATGCAAGCAAGGAAGATGACACAAGGCAAAAGGAAATAATGACACAGTTCTCGTGCTACTAACAGTTGAAATTTTTTAACATGTGTAAGACTACCTGAATGGGAAGAAAAAATCCAACAGCAGAAATATATGAAGAAAATAATTTCCTGGGAGTCAGGGTGATAATGCAAATTCACTAGTTTGTTTGCCTTGAAGTTACTGGAACTTGAACTCTGAATACAATAGCTTTTGAAGAGGTGTGGAGAGTAGATAGCAAAGTTGCTCTCACTCTTGGTTAGAGGTTTCTGTAGTTGTAGGTGTGTGACACGAGGAATGAGTAGAAATTAAAGGTTAAGATTAATTAGTATCTCAGCTAGAATTCCTGAAACCTTTTTGATTCCTGACACCACTAAAAATAGGCAATGAAATTATGAACAAAACTGTCCTTTCTTTTATGCATCATTTTACAAGTGTGGTAGTGGTATTTTTGCATGCACAAATGGAAGGGATTTTTCTTCGAGAGCAAAAAACAGCCTGTTAATTGAGTGCCTTTATCTGGCGTGTGGGCAGTGAGTCCATATAATTTAAGTGTTTGGATGTAAATACATAGATTATTATACTTTTTTTTTCTCTCTGTTAAATCTGACATAGGTGTTACTTTCTTCCTGATCTTTCTGTAGTGTTCTGTGATCAGGTGCTGTGGCACAAGGTTGATATGATTATTTCCAGTGAGGTCAGTGTTTCATGGAATTGGATATTCTGGTATGGGATTATTTAACTATCTGGAGGAGTTTGTTTGAAATTATTTTGTTTGATATTTATTTAATATTGGTATTGTGATGATTTCTTTGTTGGATGTCACTGTGATAGTAAAGTGGTGACAACACTGGGTCCATTCTGTGGTAAAGTTGCTGTGAACTTCAGCAATTGCATGTTTCTCTTGAACGAGTTTTCTGAAAGATAGGACTCATAATTACTAACAGCTCTGCCACTGCTTGTGGGCTCCTTGGAGTATTTTTGTAAATGTTTATCTGGACTTTAAGTCCTAGAGCCACGCAGAAAAAAATAATGCTTCTGTGTGGAAATCACAGTGATAAAGAATTGAAAACCATCTTTAGCTGACTGAATCCACCTGAAGTACCTGACTGCTTTAATTGATCCCCTTGACAGAATTATTTCAGAGTCACTTAAGATTCTGAACTATTGATTTCAAATGTTCCCATATTTACAACCATATGTATTCAAGGGAATTTAATTTTTATGCTGTTGGCAGATACCTTAACTGACTTGCTGAACTTGTGAAATATACTGATACATAGTTTCAAGAACTAAAAGCTAGTAGTTGACAAATTTTAGCTTTAAAATTAAATTTTATAGAGAGAAATGAAGGTTTTTCTGTGTTGATAAAGTATATTGTAGTCATTTTCCATCTTGATCCATAGACCAGGCAGTCTTTGAGGTGGCTGTGAGCTACTCCTGTTTCAAGTTGACAATGCTGGAATTGAATGTTCATTTCAATTTTGACTGACAAAAAGACCTAGAACTTAAATCTGTTAGCTCTCATGGACTCACAGCAACATGAATCGGGAAAGGTCTTAAGAAAAGCTATATAACAAACAAAAATAAGTGATAAATTTTAAAGTTACGTGGTTTGAAATACTGAAGCTACTCTGGAAATTGGTATGCAGTGAGGACACAAGGGTACTGGAAATACCGAAATTGGTTTTTGAAGCCTGACTAGTGGAATGTTTCAGTATCCAGCCTTTTAAATGCTAAGTTCAATTTAGCTTGAAATATACCTTTTTGCAATAGTTCATTTGGTAATAAAATTAACCCTCCTAAAAAAACCCAAAAAAACCAAACCACAATTCTCCATTTCTAAGAAAAATCAGATATATAGAAGATTTTGCCTTGTTGTCAATATACTTCTGAAGAAACATTTTGAAAAGGAAAACACATTTACTATTGATTATGTGTTTCGGCTCTCTTAAGGAAGTCTGATTTGGTTATTGCAGGCTTCAGACCTGCAATACTTACTTACTTGAAGTCAAATACATGGTTTATGACTTAGAGTAGAAGAATCTACCAGGTGGAATAAGGCGTAATGATTTTAAGTAAGCCCATCTTGGCATATTGTGTTCCTGTTAAACTCACTTGCAACTGGCTGTTTCTGCAAGCTGGAGTATTAAGTATTGTAAATTTGATTGGACAGTGCCGTGTCACCAGTCTTGCCAGATGCAGAAATTGGCAGGAGCGTGGCATTTGAATATGCTTTTTGGATTCTGGTATTTCACAGGAGTAGATACGGGATTTTCCCAGTGTCTTCTTGGAGAATGATGTAATAGATGAGGGAGTGTTTTCAGGGACACCACTTGGTGGGAATTATTCAGGTTTCCCTGTCAGCTGTATCATTTTTTATCTTAGGCTGTAGTGGGTAGGAGTTCAAATACACAGGTTATGTTTGCTACTCAAACAGTTGTTTGTAGTGACCCTTGGGGAAGAAGCAACAGAAGGAATATAAACATTGCATGGGCAACAAGAGCAACCTCGCAGGCAATGCGTTTTACGTTACTGGCTGGTTTAAAAAGGCTCCTGTATTGCAAGGGGAGGGAAAGAGAAAATCACATTGAGTATTTAAAGGGAGGGAAGAAAAATAAAAAAAGGAAATTTGCACACCCTCAAAAACGTGAATTTGTCACATACATATTCATCCAATAGCTCATAAATGTAAGTTCTTGTAAAAAACCTTTCCAGCTTTTTCTTCAATCTGACTTTGCAGAACTTCTCAGGGCCTACAGCTGGGCTGCAGAATTAAATTGATTTTTTTCAGGTTTTTAAACAGACCTCTGAATCAGGCATCTCTTATAATATTTGCTGCTCTCCCGACCTTGAAAAAGGGTCTATGCTCCTGTGAGAGACATCTTGAAGGGTGGTTGGTGATCATGGAAACAGCTAGGAAAACGTTTTATTTACTTCAGTTACCTAGCTTGAAAGCTCAGCCTGAGGAAAGAACTGTTTCAGCTTCCTGTGTTGGTGTACATTTCTGCACAGCTGAGTCACTGAACACATGGACTTGCTTTTAGAGATCTTTTTTCCTCCTCCTGTTAGCTTGGAGGTGATTTTGTGATCTTTTAGACAAACAATCGACCAACCCCTGCCCCCATCCCTTTTTATTCTTTTGTTTCAGAGTTTTGCAAGAGCAAGTTTTCAAACCGTCAGTGGTTGTCCATAGCTGCAGGTTAAGAATATTTTATGGACCAGTCCATATAGTTTTGCAGTAGTTGCTCTTCCCGATCTCTTCAGAGCTGCTGCCAAACATCCTTTCCCACCATTTTAACCAGTGATCAGTGGATCTCAAGCTGTGGAGTGCTTCCAAGTGAAATGTGTCACAAAGAACCAAGATTTGGTCTAGATTTGTGGTCTAGATGCATGGGAAATTCTAAGTCTGTATTTGTAATAGAAAGTATCTGTGGGCCTTCAAGGGAGAAAAAGGACAGGTGTCAGGATGGCTGTTCCTGCCAAAACTATACTACATCATTTCATAGTGACCTCCTTTATATGAGCTTTTTTGTAAGATACCAGGAAAAAATACTTGATAATAATTCAGAATCGATTTTCTATATGAGATGAAGAAATACTGATATTCACAGTTCAATGATTTTAGCTGTGACATTTATTGCTAACACGTTTGTCATTAAATATATAAACAAACTAGTTTTGATTAATTTGATGATGCATTGAGTTTCAGTATTGATAAGAACAATGGTGAGAAAAATACCCAAAGACGATGATACTTCGTTTCACCTTAGTTAACCACTATCATGAATATATTAAAGTAATTGTAAGTTCGATTTCGCTCCCTGATGAGTGGTGTTCTGAGTAATGTGCACTCCCATTGCTTCTAAAACACTGATAAATGCAATCTGTTGGAATGTTTTTAAGACAATAGCTATTTAATGAATAGCTTGTGTATACAGGAGAAAAGAATATGCTTGATTGCTTACAATCTGACATTTGAAAAAGCATTTTTTTAGCTGCCTTGTATTTGCATATCTAATTGCTATGTAATCAAAACTAAGTGAACTGTAGCTGCTTGAAACTAAAAAATGAAAGGCAATCATCTTTAAAGGAGGAGATACCCCACTCATATGCAAGCCTGTCTGAATATTAGAATTATATTCTTCTTGTGTTTAATTATAGGTGTCTGACTGAGCAGTAAATTTATGCCCGTGTATTAAAAGGAGTGAATGTGACCCTGAAACATCAGCTTTCCTTTGTTGAAGCAAAGCATTCGCATTGAGAGAACTTAACAGTGTTGTGTATTTTGGTGATAAGGGATTGTGCCAGAGTAGCTGTTAATTACCTGCTTTGTTTGATATGGAAAGTAGTGGTTCCACATTTTCTTCCCACCAGTGACAGTACTCAATTAAAACTTGTATTAAACAGTGATAATGCCCTCGTTTATCTGGTGGAGAAGATGTGATGTGAAGAAAATTAACAGGATATTTTCATCTGTTTGGAGACAGCTTTGGTTTTTTCATGAACCTAGTGACGAGTTTTGTCTTTTTTGGTGTAGTAGTGTATGGTAAGCTTTCGTTATTTCATTTATTTTTTACATCTTTGTGACTCTTGAATCCTGCTGTTTAATAACAGTGGCTAGAGTAGAAGCAGAAAAAAAGAAACCTCAACTGTAGTGTCAGATTTGCAAATTTGGAAGACGCTTGCTCTTATTCCTTCTCATTCCTCTGTGAAGCATCTTTTGCCGTTGGTCATTATTTCAGTGGCTTTTGAAAATCTGTTGTATCATGACATGACGTCTTCCATATCTTATGTGGCAAATTTTTATTTTTTTTTAATTAAAGTTTTTGACTGAGTTTTTCTATTCTGAGTATGTGAAGCATGTTTCCTAATGCCGTCTGAGATGAACTTCTCTAAGTAGCAGCTATTTTTTGCATAGCTGAACAGAAATAACAAGGGAGGAGTAAAGCAAAGAAAATAACGTAGAAGATTTGGCAGTCTTTGTTTTTTTCAGATACCATTGCTGAAGAATATTCTAACAGTGAAAATATACAAACTATATCAGTAGGCACAAAGGGTATAGAATTGTTATAGCAACACTTTAATGTTTATTTCATTCATCCAAAGAAATTAAGGAATGGGTTGGTTGCTTTCCTTATGAAATTTGGAAGGTCTGTGTTCAGCAAGCTTGAACAGCTTTATTCGGGAGTGAGAGCTGAATGTTTGATGCTCGACTAATTTGGCCAAAAATGTGAAACAATAAGTGAAAAGGAGTAATTACTGTAGCAACTTTAAAGAGCGTACACGAAATTCTTTTGAGGAGCTCAGTGGATATGGCAGTGCGTGGTAATTCAAGTAGAACTGCAGGGCTTCAGCTATTAGGTGAATAGAGGTCACATGCAGAGTAAGAGTAGTTGCCTGCAGTAATTAGGCACAATTAATAAAGTTTGCCCAGAAGGCATATTGCGCGTACTGAATGCGCAGTAATGACTGGTCTTAGAGGTAACCATACACAAACAAACAAAAAAATCATTACAGATAAAACAGTTTCTTAAAAGAATTTGTAAGGTCTGGAAACTGTAAAGATTTTCTTATTTTGTTGAAAACCTAAACAGTGTCATTGTTAAAGAGCAGAAAGCTAGATTTTGTTTTGTAGTGCAACTTTGTAATAGCACAGGATGCAAACAAAGTGCTGTGAAAAATCAGGCTTAGAGAAAAGAGTTGTAATTGTGTGAATTGGTCATGGTTTACAGAAAGAACACCAGAAAGCCCATCTTAGGTCATAACTGGCATGTTTTTAAAGTAGTCTGCTTTTCTTTTAAAGTAGATGTTCTTCTGAGTATGTTAACTGATAAATTTCATTAAATTATTGTATTTAATAATCAGTTGCTACATTATTATTGGTTACATTCTCTGTAGATAATTCATAAAGTCAATAAATGTAGATTTGTTCCTGCTCACCACAGAATTGCCCTTTCATGCCAAGTAAACAGTGATAAGCATTAAATAAGAACTTGATAAGGTGTTTTATGATCTGGCATTTTGAAGTGCAATTATCTCTGTATCTTTAACAGGTTTTTTTCAGTTTTCTTTTTTCTGCACTGTAAAAAACCGCCATGGAATGTGAGTTTGACATGCACTCAGATTAGTAGACATTTCATGGCACAGCAGTGCTGCAGCAGAGTGTTGGTATAACTGTGTTAGTTCATCCATTTAGGATTAGGTTCTGCAGTGATTCGATGGCTTCCTCTGCTCAAGCATTGAATAGCCATTTCACTTTGTAGGTGAGTACTGCAGCCCACACTGTCAAGCCACTGACAGTTTTTGTCATCCCAAAGCCACTCTTTAAAGGTTTCCTCAGACTATCATGCATTCAATATAAATTCCCAGCCTCAAAGTCAAGGACTGTGTTATTCCAGAATGAATAGTCTTAAATGGACATACTGTGCTTTTTGTTCCATGTAAAGAATATGCAACAAGACTCTCACATTTTTTTCTGCTTAAATTGTTCTGATTACATTTCATTGACTTTGCTCACTTGAAAAAATTGGTAACATTTTTTGAGTATTTTCTTTGTTACGTAGTTCAGTTACAATTTTGGGGAACTCTTTCTTGTATTCACTTTTAGAGAAATTTATTTCCGTATACAAAATTTTAAAATAACGTAATACCCAATTTTGAATAGATATTAATTTGTTATATTTTCACATAATCTCTATGTGCCAATCTTCTTGAAGAGAGGAAAATTTCTGTGTTGAAATTACATGCTGTGTCAAGGTGTGGAAAAGAATGGAACTTTACAATTCCCTTTCCTGGACCCTTTTTGCACTAGCATGCTTTCCCTTTATGCTCTTCACTATTCTTGTAGGACTTGCAGTCCCTCTTGAGAGGAATTGCTGTGTGTCTGATTGTGCTCAGAGAGAGGCTCCTAAGTCTAAGGCTGAATGGGAATTCTCTTTTCCAGTCCAAGATTTTGGGGGGATTTTCCCATTTGAGAAATGCCAGCTACAATGCTCAAATGTCCTAGTTTTCTGCACTCAACCCATGGACAATTTTTCACAAATTTAATTAAAAAGTTGGACAAAAATTATTGCATTATGTGACGCACTTTGTCAAATAGGAAAAGCTTATTATCTTGGTAACTCTGGAAAAAAAAGTTTAACTTTCTTCTACCACTAAGCATTAGGACATGAAAAATCTAGAAGCTGAGAGCTTGCAGCTCTCCAAATAGTCATCCAGAAGAACACTGTTAAGCATCCTGTTGACAGGGTTTATGTACCACTGAGGAAAATTCAGACCCTCTGTCTCCCCCTATAATCTGAGTTGATGGTACTTGTCATTTGAAATATATATTCACCTGCTAAACATGCTTTTTTCTTTCTGATGAGAACAGCCCTGCTGAAAGCATGTCATAAAACTTGGTTTTATTGCAGAGGTACACAATGAATCATAATTTCCTGCAGGCTCAGATTCTGCCTATGTAGGATCAACAACTGAAAAACTGAAAATGTGAACTATATTTTATTTATGGTTGGGACCTGTAGAGTATGTCTCACATTTGTACTTTTTGGCTGCATAACAATGTACTTGGTTCATCTGGCATTTGAGGTATTCTCTCTAGTGAGGTCACTCTAAGTACAACCACCTAAGAATCTTTTGAGGTAGATAGCAATGATATTGATGTTCTTTATCCCTTCTCTCCATTTTTTTTAGCCATTTGGGGAGTTGACAATGAGGTTAAGGTGTAAAATTTCGAAATTTACTGTGAAAGAAAGTAAGGAGAATTTACCAGTTAGCCCTTTGTATATTTGTGCCTCAAAGCTAAGAATTTTCTTTAAATCAGATTTTGAATGATAGAGATTTCTCTTAGAGAAAATGTAAAGAATCCATCTAGAAACAAATTTTAATTCCATGTATTAGCAAAGTCAAGTTATTACGACCTTGGATACACTCTAAACCAATTTTTAATGATTACTGTCAGAACAGTTCTTTTTCTATTGGAAAGTAATGGCGTATGATATATTGAAGGCCAGATTAAATCATCCTGACTATTCCTTCTTGTCAAAGTCTCTAAAATTGGGAAAAAAAATTACTTGGAGTTAAGTATAAAAAGAGGCATAATGAGTAAGATGTATAGAATAAAATTTCAGTGTAGTATAATGTACCATTAATTTATCAAAATCTTACACATATCACAAAAACTTTTGTTGTACCTATACATATGTATGTGCATATGTACAGTGTTTGTGTGTGTGTGTCTATGCTGCTGGAGTAGATAACAGTTCTGTAATCAAGTTGCATTTTATGTGTTTGGGGTTTTTTCCCCTGTATCTGTTTTTGTGCATCATGGACTTTGTATATTCCTGTATTCCTAAAATGAAAACAGCTTACTGGTAAGGATCCAGCTAAAATTTTGGTACTCCAGTATGGTTTGTCTGCATCTAATCTCAGAGAACTAAAGTCTTAATCTTGCAGATTTTTTTTTTTTTTACATTAAGTGCTGTTGCTTTGGTCATATTGTGTGACACTTCCTTAATAGCCAATCGCCATTAATCCTGAGTGGTATTCAGCAACAAGTTTTAATGATTAGAGTACTGGCCTTTTGTTTTGTGTCTTGTTACTGGCCTTAAATTAGAAAAAAACAAAAAAAACCCCAAAACTTAATTTAAACAAGCTGGATTTTTGGAGATTTTTTGCTTGTTTCAGAAGAAGTAGGATGCTCACCTATGCTCAACCAGTTTGACACTCTGCAAGGGGGTTATTAAAAAGGAAGTGAGGCAACACAGCCAACAGGAAATGCAGCAAGTTTGAGATGAACAAAATTAGTCCTGAGGGATCAGGAGGAAACCGAGAACAATGTCTCCGCAAAGTCTCCACAAAATTGTGACAATAGTAGTAAAAAGGGTTTTTTTTCCTAATCATGCTCATAGATGTTTGTTTATCTGTGATTTTTGCAAGTACATTTTTTATGATGATAAACAGTTTCTTGCTTTCTGCAACTGAGATTTTTTATATGTATCAAACTAGATACTTGAATTCCAGCCTGTTCACTCAACTCTTCATACCAGCTTTTACAGTGGTTAATAGTGTTAAGAGCCACGTAATTACTTGGAGGGTGGGGTGAACATTGGGACATACAGAACTTGCAGAATGCATGGAATTCAGTGTCCTGGGACTATGTGTGGTTGTTGACATACCACAAAAAAAACCCCCAAGCTTTTTCCCGTGTGTAAGGGAAACATTTGAAATGTACAAAATGAAAAGCTCAGCATGGAGCTTTGTACTAATAGTTTCTGTACCTGGAGTTTCAGGTGCAATGTGCTTATTCAGAGGTAATTTAGCTCCTCTTTGGGCTCTTGGTAAACATACACAGCGCAAACTTTCTCTTTTGGTGTAATCGTTATTTTCTTAGTGCCTTTTCTTATATAGGTATATTAGAAAAACTGTTGCATGCCTGTGTTTTTGAATATTTGTGGCCTTTCTTGTGTACTGTTTCATCATCAGATTTAAGTGGTTATTTGTTGGCATCTTCAGAGTAATGAAGTAATATCTCCTGCCTAAAATGGGGCAATGTTTTAAAACTCCAATAGGTATATTACCCTGCATATTGTATCATGTTAGAAGAAGCTATTAGAACAGCTTATATGTATTTAAATGCCCAAATAAAAACATCCTGTCTTGCTTTGAGACATCTCATGTTTTTTTGAAGTTCTTTCTTCATCCATTGATTTGTCTGTGTATTTCATGCTGTTGGCCTCCTTTGACTTTTTCATAGATGATGAACTGTGTCTACTTTTTACTTTGCACTGCAACTGCAATGTACACCTTCCTTGCCTTGTGAAGCTTGAGTGTTGATGTTCTAAATAGTTGTATGTTATCTGCTAAGTCAGTGAATAAAGTTTTAGTGCAGATGGTTTCCACCTTTTGTCCCCATCACAAGAATGTGACATCCTACAAAAGTGGAATAAATCATATTAACTCTGCCTTCAGGGTAAGGATTGGGGGCAGAACAGTGAGAATATGGAGGTTACCCTGTATATGCTTAGCTGAGCATGACTAGCATTGGAAACTTCAGTTTTACTTTTATTGAGTATTATTTTGTTGAATAATTAAAACTTGCTTCACTAACAGAGGGAAAAAATCCTATCAACAACTTTCACTGATGATTTTTCTGACTTAGGCAATTTTGTGAATGTGTCTTTCTCTGTGAGACCATATGGTTTTGCAGCAAGATGTTTGAGTATATGGTCTAAGCATTGTTGGTAAATTATAGCAGAAGATAAATTTCTTTTAAATTCCTGAGGACAATAGCATCGAAACTGATAGTTGAGGTACTTTGATTTTTACTTGATTACTTAGATTTTTTTTTTTCCCAAAGTCAGCCAGGCACTTCTGTTCCATAACATTTAATACTTTGTATGAAGTAATTGCATAGGCAGAAGAGCTATTGAGATAAATAGTTGTGTATGTACAATGTGTTGCATAGTAAAAAGGGTACTAAAACATGATTTTAAAGAAAGTAATATGTTTGTATCATTCATATATTTGGTAATCTTCAGTAAATTCTACACTATATAAATACCATTTTCCTTAAGAAGGTGATATAATGGATGTTGAAGTAACCACAGATATCCTTAGACTAGAATTTAATTCAAAGTGTCTTTACCTAAATTTGCGTCAAATTATGCAGGATTGAAGAGGCTCACACACTCTTAAGCGGAGTAATGCCTGAGCTCTAATCATATTAGTAGTCCTCAGAGGACAAAATCTTCTCTCTATTGCAAATTATTGAAGGTTTTCCATGAATGGTATGGCACTATGTTTGGATTGATCTGATGGTCAGTTCCCATTAAAGGCCTTAGGACATCTGTTCCCACTGCTTCATGTGCATCCTCAGGAGTCAATTGAGTTTGTGAGTTTCCTAAATTGGCCCCTGCACAATTGTCTAAGCAGCAGGGGCAGCTCAGTGGAAGTAGCAGAGTCAGGGCTGCTATTTTCAGTGACAGCTGGTTGTTAAATAGACTCAACCTGCAAAGTTAAACTTCACCTTCACATTCCATGATACGAGATACATGAGTGCCTGCATTAAAATATTTTCACTTTAACTTCTAGCTTGCTATGTCACCATATATTTCACCCAGAAAAGTAAGAAATTTTTGATGAAAATAATTCTTGTTCAACAGAAAGGAGAAAAAGACTGTAATTTTGTGATTTTTTTTTTCTTCATAGCTTTGAAACAGTTTTTTGTGTGATCTTGAAAGCTGATTCTTTATAGAACTCTAAGTCACTTCTAAATGAAACATCATTTTCTTAATTGTGGTTAATTTTTAAAGACTTTTTCCCCATATTTTAAAGAAACATGAAATTTTTTCCTGGTTTTATTTTGTTCCATTTTCGGTTTAGAATTCATATGTGGGGGGAAAAGAAACCACTACCAAACATGCCCCCTCCACCAAGCAAAAAAACTACAAAAACAGAATATACCAAAAGAACCCCAAACAGAAGCCGACTGTCCCAAAACCCACAAACCAAAATAACCAGTTTTGAATTATGCCACTGGAGTGGCATAATTTAGTTAAGTGCCAGTATTGTTTGAATTGGTGCCTTTTGCATGTTGCAACTGGAGAAGTAACATAGTTGTTGATAGAGAGCTGAGTAACAGACCCTGTGGTAAAGATGCTCAGGTCTTTGGCCTGTCTGATCTTGGTTTAGCATTTCAGGAAGATGACATTCCATGTGTAATGATGAGGACCTTCAGCCAGTACACTGATTTGGCTTAAAATATTGACTACAACCCTGTTCTGGTTGAGTGTAATTTTTCAATGATGTATAATTTATGAGAATTTGTTGTCTTAAATAGCTTTCTAAGGACATACTCTGGATAAATTTTCCTTATTTTTAGGCATCATGCTTTTATTTTTCTTGATCATTGCTTGTTTTTCATAAGCAGTATTTTAATTTCTCTTTTTACAAAAAAAAAAATTAGACTTTCCTTTTTCATATATGGTAATTACATCCTACTGTGGTTGAACTATGGGTGGAAGGAATAGGAAGGGGCTTTGAACAATTTCTTTGAATGGAAATATGTGGTGCCATCCCATCTCACTTAGATACTAATGAGCTATTCTAGTTGCCCCAGCAGTAATGGGCATTAGTTAAAATAAACTATACTCTTTGCTCGTTTGCATCTAGTATAAATTTTAATTTTATTTTACTAGTGCTATAAGGTGAAATATGCTAATTTTTAGAAAATGCATTGCAGCAGCTTTTCTGTTCTGATAACTGCATCACTACAGCATACACAGGAAATGTCTTACAGGCTATATTAGTGGAAGAGAAGGTCATGTTTGTCTCCCTTTTATAGCTAGCCAGTTCATGGATTTTTCACTCTTTTCCATTTGCAGAGAACTTGTTTTTTTAAACTTTTTTTTTTTTACTTATTTTCTTGTTTTGAACCATAAAGTGTCCCCCCTGAAAAGGACCTGTTTTTTCCCCAGTTGTTTTTTATCTTAACATTTTAAAATACAACCTCAGTCAAATTTCTGGTGCTTAACTTGGGAAAAGGGTTTTGTGTTACTCATCACTCAAATGGAAGAGAACTTGATGAAGTAGGGGTGAGGGGGAAAAAAAAGAAGTGTGTTCTTTCTTCTGTGACTTAGCTTCTGTTGATTCTTGCACTGTTTTTCCTTTACTAGGATTTCTCATATTAAGGCTTCTTGAAATTACAGTCACATGTGTAAACAAGAAGGAATAATTTTTGTCCATCACAGGGTAAAAAAAAAAAAGCCCTTATTCCAGCTCTTCATGCCTCTCAAACATCTTAAAGAAGCAAAATAGGGCACAAGCCCAATTTTTTTTTGCTTTTCAGGTCTCCTTTAAGAGCAGAGACAGCCATGATGCAGCAATTTTGGAGGTAGAGGCAAGTAAATGTTTTACTTCTTGTAAACATTCCAGTAAGTCTTTGCAAATCATCTATTATTTGAGGAGACTGGTTGAAAAAGAACCTCAGCCTCTCCCCCTTTCCTAAATTTGCTTTGTGTGATTCTATATGAGGAAGAATATATTTAAGCTCTTATTGATTATTGGCAGGTTTCACATTAGTTACACACTGTTGTAGTATACTGAGTTGGTGTAAAAATATGTAGCTCTAATACTAGAAAGGCTTTTGTGATAACAGTTGTTGAAGTTTTTTCTTTTGAACTGATCTATAAAATGAAAATTTGTTGGGTGGGTCATGATTTTCTTCTTAGAAGAATAAAAGAAGGGTGGATTGTTTCTTACCTCCAGCTGCTGGTGTTCAAATCAGCTCTTTGGCGTTCTCACTATGGACAGTTGAGCAACCTCTTATGTACTGGTACGAAACCTGTAACTATTTCTGTGCTAGGGACATTGCTGGAAGCTCACACTGAGTTTGTCGTGGTGGCATCACATCATCTTGAAGGCTGTATTAGAGGTACAGGAAAGAAGTATCCATCTGTTTTGCTGATGTTTTTTTTGGACCTTCCTATTCCTTTTTGTGAATAAAACCAGACAGTTTGCATCGTTGCATAAGAACACAGGATTACACGTTTGGGAAAGTTTTGCTTAACTTCTGTTTTGGGAGGTGTGAATAAATTTCCTAGTCCATGTTAGAAGGTTACAGTGGGAACAGCAAAGAAGCTGGATTTTGGTCAGCTAATGTGAGAGAATAGTTCAGTGGGCATTAAAAAAATTGCTAGTTAATGAGCTGTATTGATCCAAATGAAAACCTGTGCCAGTTTGAGAAGAGAGAGGATGGGAGAAAGGAGGTGGGAGGTCAGGACCTGTCAGTTTGCAGTAAATCCTTGTCATCTCTTGAAAATGCATTTTGAAAAAAGCTGTAACGCTTTCGCTTTTGTGAAGAAGAGGAAACATTTAGAATGAAGAAATTGACCTTTCTTCTACCTGTCTCTTGAAGATGTGAGCAAAGTGTGTAATTATTTTTGTCTTCAATTCATGTACAATGCTGTCGTATTTTCTAAGGTGGATGAAACCATTGTAAAATATAAGAAAAGCTTCCACATAATGACCTTTTCTACCCGGTCTTGCCTTCTTCAACTTTTGTAATTTAGAAGTATATTAAGTTAAACTGTAAAACTTCCATTTAATTTTTTGTGGGGGCAGGTAAGTGTGCAATCTGAAAATGTATATAAGGATATTTTAGTGAAAGAAGCATGGAACTTGTCTTTTGAAGAGCAGAAGTAATTTTTTAATAACTTTTTGCGTGTTTCTGATAGTGTACTGGAATTTGTTTAAAAGTCGCTCATTTTAAAATAGTGACTTGGGGACCACATCAAGGATTTACTTTCCTTATGTAGCTTCATACTGTAATGACATTCTGCTTGCCTCTTTTAATCTGTCCTGTATCTATTATTGGTACTTCCCTCTGCATTAATATCTTTGGTAGCTGAGGGAATGTGTTGAAAAAAAAAAAAAAAAACTTGATATTTTTCATAATAAACCTTAATTTGCATATTACAGTAACTTGCAGTGGAGCTGTGATAATTTGGTTAGTTATAGATCTTACTTTGCACACTCAATTTTACTCAAAATTATGCTAGTGAAGATGCCAGAAAATTCATTATTTAATGAGTTTTTTAGAAAATTACATTCCTTTGGTGAATATTCTTTGATAAAATGAATACATTTTATCAGAATTTGTGGGATTCAAAAAGTTTTAGAGAAAGCAGGTATCTTTTTGGAGGGATGATGAAATCTCCTAAACTGCAGCTGCAGGACTGCTAATTGAATGGGATCTTGAAGGGTGCACATCAAGGCATTCTCTCCTGAAACCAGTATACATGTAAATAATGTGATATCTGACTTTGAATCAAAATTATGACTAACTTTCATTTTGTTTTGTGCTTATGTAATGAGCAGGAGGTTTATTAAACATTGTTTTCCAGTTTAAAAAGTGGACATAAATTTCAGAACTGTTCCTTTACAGAAATTATTTATTTCATTAATTTCATAAAGGTTTTATTTTAAATGTGCTTCACAGGTGCTATATAAAGAGCTAATGCTAGTGTACAGTATTTTAAATTAACTAAAAAAATCGTGGTTTTCCGCTCATTAAGTGTAGAAAGTGAATAAAGCTTCCAAACCCAGACCTTAAGGACATATTCACTGAAGGACCAGGGAATTCTCTGTGAAGACCATCAGAGAGAGTATGAGTAGTTGCAATGTTAAAGTCATATTGGTATGTGCTAGCTTTTTTGTTGTTGTTGTTTTTTTGGTGGTGTTTGTTGGAGGGGTTAGTTTAATTTTTGTTTACTGTAGTTTTGTTTTGATTTAGGTTTTTTGGGTTTTTTTTATTTTAGTGGTTGTGGTTGTGTTGGGCTTTTTTGTTTGGGTGATTTTTTTAAGTCACTGGATTGATGTTATCTGAGCAGTGAAGGGGGATCCTAAACATGCATAATTTCTGTTCTGCAGGAAGGGTTTCCGTAATATATTATCAGCAGTATTCTCAAAAGCCATTTAATATCAGTGCCAAGCTGGCACTCAGCTATACAGTCTTTAACTGGCATGACTACTACAACATTTTAATCCAGCCTTGAGAACATGTGGCATGTGCTGGAATACTGGAATACTCATTCTGTAGTCATTATAATCAATAGAGTAGTTGCATGAAGTTGGTCATTAAGAAGGTTTGGCTCAGTGATCATACTTTGAGTTATCTAGGTGGTAGCTTGGTTGTGTCAAATCCCATGTAACTGTAGCAAGGATTTGAGGCAACTGCTGTAATCTGTAATTACAGACTGTGCAAGGTTTCAGTCTTAAATACAGGGAAAACTTGTATGCTGAGATTATTTGAGGCAGGAGTTCTGTATTCTTTCAAGGACTCTAGTTTGTTAGCCAGTGTTTATTGTCAGTTCTGTACTCAGTGGCAAATTTGATTTTTCTGTATTCTTTGTAACAAAATTTCATTTTTTTAAAATATAAGTTAGTTTATTTAACTTGCATTAACATCTCCTGTGAAATTACACATTTTTAAGAAGATTCCAAACCTTTATGTCTAAGGGAACTTTATTTTAATCACTCTGCTGTGAATGACAAGATTTTTTTTCTGACACACCCTTGCTTAAATACATGGGACATAGTGTGCTAGTTTCTCAGGTAAGCAACTGAGATGGTGCATTTGAAATGGAAGGAAGCTGACTGCTCTGCAGGCCTAACTCGGTGTGGAAACTGAGTTTTCAGAATACCTAACTTTTAATAGTAATTTATGTATTGCGGTAAGATTACATTTGACGTGGGTGGTGGCTACAAATGCCAACATGTCCTCTGGGCAGTCAGAGCAAGGGGCTCCCCACCCTGGCTGCCTTTTGGGAGCGGCTGGGCTGCTGTGTGTCCTGCCAGAGGTGTGACTGACAGCTGGCAGCTCCCTACAGAGGGACATCTGCCTGTGCCCTCCTTTGCGCTCAGCCTGCTACTTGTAGGATGTGTCACTGAGCCAGTTCAGCTTGCTAAACAGGCAAAACCTCATCTGGCAGCAGTAGTTTGCTGCTGTGTTAACTGGCTCAGGAAGGCCCCAGCAAGTGCTGCTGCTGGTACAAAGAAGAGAGAAGGAGAGAGGAATGGATCCACTTCTCTTGTGGGAATGAGCAGTTAACCCCTGCAGCTGTGTTCAACTGAAGTCTGTTCAGGAAAACCTTCTATACAAGAAAACTCAGAAAAAACTTGGGATTTGGAGTTTCCTTCTTTGAAGTGACTATGCAAGATTAGTGTTCTGATTATAAGCACAGACATTGTGTCTAAAGTTGTCAATATTCATTTAAGCAACCATTTGTGGAAAAGTTTTGTTTATGTTTAGCATTCTGCTTTCTTGCTGGCATATGAGGCACTTTTAATCCAAATGTACAGGGTAGCATTTAGCTGCCTAGGCACTTGAGTCTTCTTGCTATCTTGGCACACTTAGAGGAAGCAGTAGTACATCTTTGAGGAAATCTCCAATGAAGAGTCGTCCCAAGAATTGAAACAAGAAAGGGGAAATAAGAAAAATAATAGGTATTACCATAGAAGTACTTGATACACTATTTTTTGCTAAGCTCAGGATTCCACAAAGCACTTCAGTTTATGTATGAGAGCTGTTGTAACATCGATTACATCCCTCCCCTTTGCCCTTTTTTTCCCAGTCTGACTCTGCCTGCTCTTGTCAAAACTTGGTTATTATTTAGTTACACATCCAAATCACAAGGAACCATTCTCAAGAATTGCAAGATGCAGATTGTGAGCTAAAACTCTGACATTGCAACTGTGTCAGCCTGGTCCTAGCAATAAAAACAGCTTTGCTTTCCTGCACATGGCCTCTTTCCTGTATTTGGCTGTGTTCTTGTAGCCCACAAGTGAAGTTCTATTGGCAAATTGTTACAGGTTAAAGTATTAAAAGTTTTATACTCTATCTTTTCCCTTCCCTAACCTGACCCTGGACCATTCTGAAAAAATCAGCAATGTTGAATGCTTGTTTCAGCTCTTAATTTTTTTTTCCCGTTTCTCTGAGCAAAACAGTTTCTTTATGGCTTGGGAAGTTATTTGAGTTACTTGAAGTTACTTAACTACTACCTAGGTATGTTTGAGTCATGAGTCTCTTTTTTAATTGCTTTGACAAACAGTAAAAACCTAAAGATCACAATGTCCTAAAATAAAGCTAACAACATATTACTATAACAATAATTTTATTTTACATTACAAGTCTCATTTCTGTTCATAGAAACAATAGTAACTTTACGTTCTTAAACCGAGGCCACATTTTTGTACATACAAAAAGTAAAAAATGGAAACTTGTTACTTTTTTACTTCTTTTTTTTGGGGGGAGGGGAGGAAATAGGGATGAATTTTCAGGTTTATTTTCTTAAATTTGGCTTCTGTGCATAGTTTTATACTGTGTCTGAAACTTGTCTATTATATTGTGGGCTAAGAGGTTGTGCTTTTTAATTTGCTTGGCACACTGAGGTTATGTTAACATGTTCAATGCAAGTTTCTATTAAAAATATTCTGTAGCAACATCTTTGTATACTTTAGTGCAAAGCTTTGGAGTTAGTGGTATTTCACTTTTCTTACTAAGTGCTAAGCAGTCTCAGAATAGATGTTAATGTTAGTAAAGGTATATTATTGTAATTGTTAGCATGGGAAAATGGGGAAGAAAAATTCTCTCTTAAAAAAGTTTACAGTTATTTTGTAACAAAAAGTGCAAAGGGTTGGTGGGAACATACTGCAATTTTACAAAGTTGTCTTCAATATACTCCCTTAAGACCTTCACTAAGATTTACTCAGAGGAACCCCTTTTGATATATCTTGTAATTTTTATCTATGTGAGAGGCATGTGCAGCTTCTCCTTGAGGAAATGCTAACAGCAGAATGGTTGGATTTTCAAGCAAAGGCAGAGCCACGGGACTCTGGAAGTGATAGGCAAATTGAGAGGAAGGAAGTAGAAGTGTGGATGTGTTTGCATTAAAATGCAAGGTATCAGCAGCTGTTTATTCTGAAACTTCCAAAAAGTCATTTAGCTGTTACACTTTTTTCTCCTCTTGATATTTCTTTCCTCTCCTTTTCTTTAAGAGGTCTGTAAGTGCAGTTTGGAAAAAAAAAACCCAGTCACTTACTCCTAATTATAAAAAATATTGGAATTTCACAAATGTACATATGAATTACTGTAGTTTTGTCCACTTTGTAGACTTTTAACATAAATGAGTGAAAAGTTTCTGGAATTCATGTTTAGATTAAGTAGGAATAGCACCTGAAGAGAAGTGTGGGTTTATTTTGATACTTCTTGACCCTTTCAGTTTGTTCAACATCACTTATATGTGGAGCTGTCATAAAAGAGCAGGAGCCCAGGGGTTTGAGGATGAGTTTAGCTGCGAAATAGATCAGTTTAACACTGAATTCAAATTATTGGTGAGGGGAATGTTAATACGTTGGCCAGGTTTGCTGTGCAATACAGCAATCAAGTCAAAACAAGACAGAAGAAATAAAACATGGAATGGAGAAATAAAAATGGCTGGAATTCAGTAAGGACAGGTGCCACAATGCAGTTGCTGTTGATGAAAGTTACATGATAGTACTTCAGAAGAGGAAAGAAAATGTTCCAAAACATGTACAATTATAGTACTAGCCTAGGAGCAGATCATGTCATCCATTGAATACAAAAGTATTATTTGTTTTATGGTTTTTTTACTTGGCCGAGTTCTAGTGGCTAATACAACATAGAGTGCAATTTTCCAAATACAGGATGCTGTAAATGGCATTCCAAACTGGAGTCAAGAACAGTGTTTTGGAGTTGGGGTTTTAGTTTGTTGGTTTTTGTTTGTTTGCTTGGTTTTCTCTTAACCATTAAAAAAAGAAGATTCTTAGAGAAATATTTGGGATTAGTATACTGTGTAGACTAAAACAATGAGCAGACAGTTTTTTCCCTGTAAATACAATTGAGGAATAGTGATAGTATTTGATTGTAAACAATACAGTAAGTATTCCAAAATATGAAATCACTGCTCAGGTATTTCCCTTAGTTCCCAAATCATTAAATCAGAGATGCCTATGATGTTTTCTACCATTTCTGTTCATTGCACAGATGAAAGTAAAAGTTTCATATTAATGGAGAAGCTAAAAACTAGATGATTGCCTTGAAGCTATAAATAAGGGTACGCCTCAGTATGCTATTTATATGCTTTACTTAATCATTCACAACTGCAGAAAAGCTTCCAGTCCTAAGTAAAAACACAGGAACCTAACTCCTGATTAGGTCCTCTATGGTTGGGCTGGGGATGCCTCCTTCCCCCCTGCCCCCCACCTTCTGGGCATTGATTTGTAGGGCAAAGTGGGAACTACCTCCTTCTGTGTTGCTGTGGCCCAGTATTAGAGCACTCCTGGAACAGCACCTGATGATGTTGTTGGCTTTTTACCTGAGGCAGTATTAGGATCTTGATGCTCAGTTCCTGGACCATGTAGAAACCACTAGTTCATAGTGGTTAGTGGATAGTTATATTGCATTTCCTTAGAGCTGCAACTTCTTTCATCAAGCAAATTTCTTGAAGTTGCCATGCCTTGAGTTAGTTTTTGAGAGTATATTAGATTAGGTCCTTTTGGATGTCAGCACTTTCAGATCTCCTAGCATGAGAATCTGAGATGGAACATGGTCATCAGATTTCAGTTTAATTAAGACTATTTTGCCTGTCAGTATGAACTTCAGCAGAGTTTTAGTTACCTTGATACGTTTTTGAGTGGAATGTATTAGCAAGGCTAGTACCTTGGTGTCCTTGTCCTCTTTCTGGGTAGAAGGAAATAAAATGGTAAATTAAAACATAATGTAGCTGGAGTACTACCTAAATAAAAATGGGGAGATACAAAAGAATCTTAATGTACTTCAAAAGAGTAGATTCAATTGTATTATATAGTAAAATAATATATTAGTAACATGTTGGTTCTGCTTTAAGAGATACCTTTTCATGTTCATAAAACTGATCTATTCTAGATTTGTTTTCTATTACATATATTATATATAATTTTAACATCCTGTTAATTATTTTTAAAATGCAGGTTGTTAAGTGTTTGAAGTAAATTGAGTAATTTACTATTGTGTGCATGGTACATAGATGCTGCTTGATAATAAGGTATATAAAAGACCACTTTTGTCATCCTTTCTCCATCTAAAGCTGAATAGTGGAATCAGCTTGATACTGATTAATAATGCTCATAAACTCAGAGGCAAATAGGTTTATGCAGAAGTGATTTTAGAACAGTTGCGGGTTAATTTCATTAGTGACTGATGATGAATGGACTTGAGTCATAAGTTAAAATACACTTACTGCCTGTATTTCCTGATTAGAGAATGCTCTGAGGAATGTGTCCACTCTCACAGATTAGGTTTTGTTGGTTGAAGCCTGCACTGAAAAATGTCTTTTGTACCTTGTGGTTCAGAATACGGAGGTACTTCCCTTCAAAAAGCCATCTAAAGCTAACTCTGAACTAAGAAGACTTGGATTCAGGGTTTATTAGTATTTCATTTTCTTTCATTTCCCATTTCAAGGGAATTCGATGTTTGTTTAGTGAGTGGTCTGTATGAAAAGAATCACAATATTATGAAATGTTTATACTGCTTATTCCCTTTTCTGTAGTGGGAACAAACCCATCCTTGGATATCAGTGTAACTGTATCCATGGAATGGATATGCGAGAAATACTGATAAAGTGTTAAAACTCTTACCTGTAGTCCGAAGTCAGAGAAATGAACAGTCTCTCTCCTCTGGCTGGGTAAAGTTTGTTACTTCATGGTAATTTTAAGTATCAATATTAAAAATTGCATTAATCTCTAACCAGTGTATCCAGATAGAGAGTTTACGCTGTGCATTTCATGTGCTAAATTCTCATTTATTTCCCTGTGGATACCGACGCACGCAAAACTTTTTTACTTTTATCCCACAACGTGAAATATTCAGCTTTAACAGACTCCTGGGCTTTGATAGCACTCGACAATACAGCTCGTTCCACAAACCTTATTTTTCACACGGGCACAACTTGAGAGAAATACGCAAGCAGACACAGCTGGGGGGATGCAGTGCTGTCGCCAGGCTGACAGGAAGTTCCCGCTTCTGGCCGGGTTTCTGCAGGCCGGGCTGTCCGGAGGGGTTCCCGGGCGGGGGCAGCCGCAGCCCTGCTGGTGACAGGAGCTTCCTCCCAGGGCTCCGCTTGCTCCTGCTGTGGGGCAGCAGCTTCCCAAACGCCCAGGCTGCTCTTCCCAGCATCCAGGAACCATTTTGACTGCAGGGCAGATCTGAACTTGGGGCGGTGCCTGCTTGGAAGTCTCTTAAGCACAAAGTCTGTGTTGGGGCTTTGAGACAGAGAACAGAATCCTCTTGTGTCGTTTAAACATTAGGTTGTTTCATGCCGCCAGATTTTTTTTTTTAAGAGCAGTTCTTAAAAGATGCTTTAGATAATGCCCTTTGACAATGTTTGACAGCTACTGGCTAGTTTAATGTGTGCTGGAAGACACTCACTTTTCCAATCCAAAATTGTCTTGGTGTGGGGGCTTGGTATGCAATAATAATTCATAATGAAAGACTCGATAAATAGCACTAACTTGTTTGACAATCAAAACAGCAAGTATGTGACTGTTAATTTAAGCAATTGGTCCGTTGTTTCCATAGGTGAAAACTTCGATCAGAAATTCTAAATGTGGAGTAAGCTGCCATGTTCTCCCTGCCTAGGTGCTATTCCCTCAGCATACCTTTGGAACCTTACTTTTTTTACCAGCTTTCTGCTTGTGAACTGCTGACATTAGAAACTCAGTAGGAGCAAAAGTCTGTGTTAATTTGCCTGACTGTAACTGCACAATTAAAGCAGTTTATCAGCAGGGGCTAGGACAATCAGTGTGTTCTGATGCTTCATGTTATAAAATTACTTCTGTTGTTCAAACAGATACTGTAATTAGTGCATCATTTTAAACTGGTTTTCTGCAGGGCTGGCTTGGAGTTTGATCTGATAAAAACCTCTATTTTTGGTACGTACCTAAGCACTTATTTTGTTTGCAGGCCTCATCTAAATTAACAGCTTCTATTGAAATGTTAAGATCAGGCCTTTATCATTCAAATACAGGGTTTGGGGATGGATGGGTTGTTTTTCAGGATTATTTCTTTGTTTTTTACCAGTCAGTCCTGTCAAGACCTAAGATTCAGTCACAAGAATGGAAGGAGGACGCCCCAATTTACAGTTGTTGCTATAATACTAGCATTTGATACACAGATGAGCAGGTTGCTTCATTCCAAATAACAAAAATGACTGTGTTCTCTCCCTGTGCATAATTGGATTTCACTTAGCATAGTTTCATGAGACATGGTGAGACAGTCTTTTAAGGGGCCGTTATGTGTTAAAATATGGTCCCTCACCTTCACCTTTTCCCAGCTACAGCAGTAACCTTGTGTTGGTACTCTGTAGCCCTTTATGGATGCCAACTCCCTTGTCCAGCAGAAAATGAGAGGAGGAAGGAGGGAGGCATCTCCTGCATCAGTATGTGGTCTGAAAGGCTGGTGTGGTGCTGGGGCCAGTCCCCGTGGGAGCAGTAAGGGCTGCCTGGCAAGGGCAGGAATCTTAGCGAGCTGTCACATGCTCAGGAAAGGATGCAGTAATACAGCAGTAAGAGATTATCCAAGTGATTTTTGCTTCATTACATCTGGACTTCCCATGAATATGGATCAGCTGATGTGGAATTATTTGTAGACTGAATGGTTTATTCCTTGCACAATGTTACAGAAATCTTCTGTCTTCTGGATGTTTGTTTTGAGCTATCTCTGCAGCAGAGAAGCCAAAAACTTAAAAGTACGATTCTGTAGCTCAGGTGGGCAGAACAGTTGCAAAATGGAAGTTTGATTAAACAACACAAGACAGACAACTCTTGAAAGACTGGCGGTATATGACTTAAAGGCAAAATGCGTTCTTCTTAGATTCCTCTGACGTGGTTTTACCAGCTCAACAAAAGGTTGTAAAGTAAGATGGAAACTGTATTGAATGGTTGAACAATATTTCTCTTGGACTTACTAATTCAGATATTGTTGCATGGCCGCAATACATATCATATCTTACTTAAAAATCCTAAAATTAGATCAGGACTAGAATTTATTTATAATGACCTTATTTGTGACTTTTCAGTTAAAATTAACTTCTGCTTCAAAATTCTTTAAAACCAACATGTAAGCTTTATTTTTTTAAAATCACACAGCTTCTGTTAAACTGCTCTTTCAATTATTTTTGAAACTTTGATATGTATGTGAATGTTTTCATTATGGAAAAGAAATACTCACTTAGAGCTACTATCAATTTCAATGTACCTACAGCACAATTTATTAGACAAAATATATTGTGGGATTTTTACTAAATAGATGAATTTCTTCTCTCCACATCTTACCTCCTCCATCTGACTGTGAGAAGTGGCGGTGAGTGATTATACTGGTTTTTATATCTTAGGGTAATTTTAATTAAAGTTCTTAGAGTGTACTTGAATTGAACTTTTTTATGGTGTGAAGGACTAAAGCTATTCCAATGCCTTTTAATTTTAGTGTTCAATTTGACATTATATGAAAACATTCTTCCCTTTTACTCTATCTTTTCTGTGGTTTTTGTCATTCAGTAGGGAGACCAGCTTGTTTAATAGGTTGGTGAAAACAGAATTTAATAGCCTATCACTTCAAGATGAGTGAGAATACTAAGGGTAATTTTCAACACTTGCTTGAGCTGGTGACTTTACTTCTTTAAAAGATTCCTGCTGTTGGTAGTGAGCTGGTTTTTGTATCTTTTTAGTGGCCTACATTACAGGAAATTGTATGAGATGGAGTGGAAAAAAGTGCATAGAATGGAAGCTGCACTTTTTTTATTGCTACAGAATAGCCCACAGCTTTCTGAAAAAAGTGCCATGTGGGAAGGTTGCTTCCACTCTTACCACATTGCATTCATTCTTTCATTGTTTTTTTTTTATTGTCTAACTAATATTTCTCTGGCTGCATGTAAACAAATACTAGCGTAGTATTATTTCAGCATTTATTTCATTTTTCTTTAATGGTATTCTGACAGTTGGAAGTGACTAGATCCTACTTCATCACTTACTAATTTGTCTACTTATTTTTCATCAGTTGGCCATACTGTGAAGGTCTTTGGGTTGAGAAATAAGGCTTGAGAATTTTTTTTTTTTTTTTTTTGATGATGAAAAGTTTTTTATGCCTTTCTTTGTGTTGATATTTTCCTTTTCCAATGTTTGAATAACATTAACGATTTCAGTCAGCCTTGACACTTTTTTCATTTGGGTTTGAAGTTCTTTGAAATGTATTGGCTAGACCAAGAGAGACCTAACTTCATACTCTATTCTAGAGGAGTTTTCAGTCATCTGCTTTGTGTAGCTTACAGAAATCTAGTAAGCTGCTGTCTCATTCTTAATTCCTCAGAGACTGAGGAATTAAGAAGAAAGCTTTGGTATAGGAGATGAAGATGTAAATAGGAATAGCCATTGAGGCCCAAGATGCAGGAGGCGGAAGACCACAACTTGAAGTTACTGTGGTATGGTGAGATGTGTGGAAAATATGGGATACAATTTTACAGTGAGCTGGACTGAAGTGGTTCCCGTCATGGAACAACCTTTCTAATATTTAAGTTTGATTTTATAGATTCAAGTCAGTTGCATCCTTTACCTGCCTTTCTGCTTCCCCCTAAATCCTTCCCCAAGAAAATTCCTCTAGCTACACTACTTTTTTTTTGTGCAGCTAAATTTTGAGGACTTGTAGCAATATTTTTTTTAACTACCTAATACATTGACCCTAATAGCAAGATAAATATTGAGTAGTCCATTATTGTGCATAGGTACTCTGAGGATTAATGAGTCTATATGCACAGGCAAGAGGATGAAAGCAAATCTGTCTCCAGAATTAGGCTATATTTAAGGATACTGAAATTTCTGCCAAACAAGGAACACAGTGAAATTTCATCTGCCATTTATGTTGTCCTTAATGTTCTTTAATTTAGCAGACAAGATAGTTTGGTTATAATTAAGCTTTTCTAATATTGTTGTTCCCCAAGGTTGTGGCATAAATCACTTTACTTTGTAGTTTCCTACATATTCAGTCTCCATTTTTCTTGTGTAATTCTTCCATAAACAATCTCTGGGATGCAGGAAGACTTCACTCTGCCAATTGCTTCTTGTGTATGAAATGTAATTTTGAATATACGCAGTTGAATTTCTTTTTCCCCAAGTCTTAGTTGGGTTTTCTGATTTTCCTGGTGCTGTTTCTTCCTTCAGTGTGCGTGCCCTTCCTGCTGCAGTGGCAAATGTTCCCTTCCCAAACAATTCTCATGGCAGTTTCTATTACTACTGACTGCTTTTTCAGTAGGTAGACCTGGCAACTAGGCTGAATGACTCAACATGGAAGGACAAGGGGCAATGGGCACACTAAAAGAGAAGAAATTATGTTTGAACCTAAGAAAATTCATTTTTTTGTTGTGACTGAACACTGCTTGAAGACTGAACAGGTGTCCCGGGGGAAGTGATGGAGTCTCTGTCCTCGGAGATGTTTAAAACTTGGCCCATAGTAACACACTTCAGTTGACCCTGCCCTGAGCAGGGGGTTTGGATTAGATGATATTCAGGTCCCTTCCCACCCCAGACATTTTCTGAATCTGTGAAGTGAACTGGTTTGTCTTATATGCAATTCACTTTAAGACTGCCACATCTTGTAATTTCTTTGTACCAAGTTGTGCAGTGAGGCAAGTTGTAGTAATTCTTTCCTGCTCATCTTTTCACCATTTTCTCCCTCAAAAAATTCAAAAGAAAACCCTAGTCAACCTTTAAAATCTTGGGCCATATTTATTGAGTTTTCAGAAAAATACCGTCCTACTTGTATTCCACATTATATTCAACTTTCCTGTTCAAGCTTTACTATAACCAAACATGGTTGAGAAAAAGATGTGTTCAAGGCTTACTACACAGAGGATTAGTTTAATATAAATAAAGATTTTATTTGTGGGAAAATAGGTTTTTCCAAACCATCCTTTTAGGATTTAAAAGGAGAATGTGGTAGCATAAAAAATGGTAGCTCTTAAGTGCAAGAGGTTTTCAGATTCTCTCTCTTTCATGACTGTAAGTCTGTGTTTTGCACCTGACTTTCTGTTTGAATGAATGAGCTAGTAAAGACCTGAATTTCCCAGTTTGGGTAAAACCAAACATGTAAATAATCAAATATGCATACTGCTGATATATAACATTCAACTAGCATTTTCAATTGAACAAAAGACATTTCTTAGAAAATTGTTAACCCACTAAGAAAACCATCTCGTGAGACAGAATGGGAGCACTGGGTGAAATCATAACCCCAGTGTATTGAGGTAGAACATAAATTGGAAGCCCATTCCAATTTTTCTGTTCTTTCTCTTTTATTTTTTAAACGTAGTGTAAAATTTTATTCTTCTTAGCCTTTCTTTCAGTATTACCATTTGACTTAATAAATAGCCCTCTCAACAACTGCGCTTTTATTACTGTACTTCATGGCTATAGAAAAGCTTATCATAGTCATACATTACTTCAGTTATCTTACTGATAAGTAGTTTGTATGATTGTTTGTGCTGTGAGGGCTCACCCTAATAATACCTGTGATTATAAACCTTACACCATGTTCCACCTAAAAGTAAATTAGAGGGATAAAAAATCTTCAGTACCATTTGTTTGTCCTATACGCAGCTTTTTTCTTCTCTTTTTATAATGAACAAAAATGTCTCTCAGAGTAATTTGGAGTACAGTGCCAATACTTGACGTAACATAATTCTGAAACAAAATTTGGAGATCTTGCACCATATTATTTTCATTATGAGAGAAAAGGATACAACACCATAAAGCCCCTTTTTGTTTGCCTACACTATGTATAAACATGGTGCATGGTGGTTAATGGCCTGGTAGCTAAAACTGCATTTAGGCATTCCTTGTCTTTCAGGAACAGAAATTGCTGCTTTACTTGGGGACGCCTTTCCTTCTTATTTGTTCCTCTTGGCCCTTTTAAATTTTATTTGTGATAAAATAAAATTTTATCCTGTGATACTATAGTTGTGCAGGTCTCTTGTATCTAGTGTTAGTTACTAGGACCTTTCCCATTCCAATGCTGTGTCAATACAAGAAGAGGTAGTTGTACATTTCTTCCTCTGCCCTCTGCTGGTTTAAGAACCTTCTCTCATTCTTCATACCTGTAACATATTATTTTGTATACTACCTCATATTGATGTAGCTTGTCACCATCTTAAAGGAAAACAGCTCACTCCTGCTTTGGATTGAAAAAATAATGGAATTGTTTAAAAAGTAGTAGTGGAGTTTTGATCACAATTGAATAAATAAGATGCAAATACCTTGTCGTAGACAGTTCTTTCAAAGATTACATTTCAACAGAGGGCATGTTATAAGTCAGCTACACTTTGCATCACATTCTGTATTATATCATAAGTGAGAGTTATTTTTCACTCTGTTTCCACCTTCTGAAATTGACAGACCTGTTTTCACAGCCATCTTTTTAAAAAAGGTCGGTGAAGATAACTTTAAAAACAACAAAACACACCACTGGATCTGATAGTATGGAGTAATGGATATGTACACATTACATACATAGTGAAAAGTAGTTTCAAAGTACTGATTCTTTTACATACTTTTTTCATACATCTCTCATGGTTCAGTGTCCCCCCCCCCCCCCCCCCCCCCCCCATTTTTATCCTTGTGTATTCCATGAAACATTTCAGACTTAGCTGAATTTAAAATAAAACATTCTAAGTAGCAGTGCTCCCTCAGGTATACATGAATGAGCCACTGCAAACATTTGTTGGTATTAAATCTTAGAACATTTCCTCAATGTATCTGATTTCCTGAAGGAATTTTTCATGAAATTTGGGGGAAAAAATGCATTTGCAATTTAAAAAAAAGGAGGCTCTTCTATTATACCCAGCTTTTTAAGTTTTAAATAAGATGGGTTTGTTTATGTAGGCTTTTTAATAGATTCAAAGTTGTAATAAACTTTTTTTGAGGCCTATTATTTTTTTAAAACTTGTTATATTATATTTTAAATGTAGTCATATTTGAATGAGGTTTCAAGGAAGTTTAGCTACCTTTATTCACTGTTTAATAAAAAAGGAGTTGGGAAGTTTCTTCTGTGTTGTGTTTCATTATCTTATTTTTTGGAAGACTGGATACTTGAATGTGTTGCTTAAATTTATTGGTTTCTGTTGTTTAAAATTGAAATGTTTTGTTTAGGATGCTTTCCCTTTCTGAAAACATTTCTAATATGTTTCTTTGAGATTACTAATGCCATGGATGTGATGAGTACCTGTGTAATGGTGGCCTTCTTGTCACTTGCCCTTCTGTAACTTCAGTATTAAAGCTTTGTCATCTCCTCCTCTCCTTTCTTCATCCCATACATGCAGCTCTCCTTTGAAAATGGCAACTTCTGTTCCTTTTGTAGTGTTTGATTCTTTGAATCTTGTCTTCATGAGTATTTGAAAGTGATTCTTAACACTGGAGAATTGCTTTCCTGTTCTTTGTAGTGATTCAGATGGAGTTTCTATGTCTGGTGTCTGTTTCACTTCTCTTCAAAAGATAGGTTGCTTAACCGCTAGTATATCTCACCTGCTTAACTCTTGAAAGGCTCTAAATAATACTGAAAGTGATACTGTGTTTGTAGTCTTATTCTTGTTCCATTATTCAGCTGGGGAAGGTACTCTTAAGAAACAGCAAATGTATTGTAGTCTATATTATACTTACTGTGTAATACAGAGTAGGAGGTTCCAAAACACAAACAAAACCCCAAAAATGGTATTTTGAAGGCTATTGGTTAATATGATATGACAGTCTCCAAAGTATGAAGAAACATTGCTGAAAATAAAGTTCATACTGTTTACAGAATTGAATTTGTCTACTGTTTGTGATTGTTTTATACAGAATGTAAGTGCTTCATAGCTTCCATGTTTTAATTTTTTTTTTAGGAAGAACAGAATCGAGGCAAGCCCAACTGGGAACACCTGAATGAAGATTTACATGTACTTATCACTGTGGAGGATGCTCAAAACAGAGCAGAAATAAAGCTGAAGAGGGCTGTTGAAGAAGTGAAAAAGTTACTGATACCTGCAGTAAGTATTTGTATGCAAGCCTTTGATTTCCATTTTCCGAAGGTACTTTTGAAATACAACTAATTTACTACAGGTATAAGAGTAAGCCTGCAGAGTGCCATCCTAAAAGGAAGTAGAGATATGATTTTGTAATACTCTAGTGATCTTTAAACTGCCTCATTCCAGATGGGATTATTCCTTAGAAGAGAGTAGTATTTTAAAGAGACTTTTTTTTTTTTTGTCTGAGATACAGTTACAGGAAATAGTTATCACCTTTAAAAGGCAATGCTGAACTGTTACAAACACTAGTTTTCTTTCTTTCTTTTGTATTCTTCACTTAAAGGCTGGGGAAGTATGACATGCTTTTATGTTTCACTTCGAGATGATTCTGATACTTTAGGAAATGAAGGCATGTTTTTTTTAGATCATCACATTAAACATTTTGCAAAAAGAGCAAAACTCTTTAGTATCAAAAAACTTTGCTGTCAGTATACTGGGGAAAAGTAAAAGTAGTGAAACTGGAAAAATCATTCTTATTTCCTCATAATATAAACAGCCTTCTGCACAGCTAGGTGACTTAAATCCTTTTTCAGCGACCTGAATTACCCTGTGAGAGCCCTTCTCTTAGATCTTCTCTGTATTCTCACTCAAAGCAAGGTGACTCAGTGTGACTGTATAATACATCCCATGCCATTAACTTGTATCTTGTGCTCATCTTTGCCACCACTTTTGTGTCCCTGTAAAATGATAAGAATAAATTAGGTCTTTTTCTGTGGTGGAAAAATTCTCCATATTACAAGGAAAATTGAGACTATCTTGTGAAAGAAAGTAATAGGTGGTATTAAAATGACCTACTGATTTTGGGTACTTAGTGAATGCTAATAGATGCTGGCTGTGAGGAAACTTGTGGTGACACATGCTGTCTCTGTAAGCAGATTTATTCAGAAGACATTTTTAGAAATTACTAAAGATAGGAAGAGAGACTTAATTTCTGAATTACCAAAAAAAGGTAGACTATTAAGCAGGAGGTACAAAAATAGTGATTTAGACCTCTTCCTTCACACTGCACATTGTCAATTTCTGAAAGCAGAAGGCATCTAGAGAAAGTAGATCTTCAGAATTTACTCACTTATTATATAATGAGACCTTGAGCACCTTAGGATTGAGTTTATATCCAGGATTTTTATATGGGCAAAACTTTGAAACCCTTATGTTCATTCTTTAGCTACTGCAAACAGTTTAAAAACCAAACTTCTGTGTGAATTAATTTTGTCAGGTGTCTGTTCATTCTTCTACCTCTCCCTTACTGGTGAACAATATGACTGAAGGGTCAACTTCTGGATGATAGGTTACAAACCCAGTATGTCTGAAGTACTGATGTGTATGCTCTGTTTGCGTTATGCTTGTTTTGTGGAGCTGTTGGATGGGTGTGTTCTGAGCCTCAGAAAGAATGTACTGCATTAGTAGTTCTTTCATTGTGAAAGTGACAGCCAGCTCTTTATCTTGAAAGCACTCTGCCTCGTGTAGTAGTTTAATCAGTTGGGGAAGTACTGTAATCCTGATTACAGAAATAATTATTTTTCTCCTTTCATGAAAAATAACAACACAGGGCTAACTATTGTCCGAATAGAACATGACTTGAAATACACTTTGTCAGTTCGCTTCATTATCATCTTTCTACATTATGCATAGGCATAAGAGATTTGGGTGGTACATATTACTTGCAAAAGAGTTAAAGGTCTGTTGTCTCTAATTTCTCAAAATTACGCCTTGTTGAAACAGGTGTGTGTAGTACATACTAATGAATTAGTATATAGGTGAGCTTGGGTTTGTACTACGTTTAGTTAGTGTAAAAAATGGGATTGTGGCTTCAGGCAGTTTGAGAGCTGAAAAATGCAGTTTAGTGTTAAAAGATAGGAATTGCAAACTTCTATGAGGGAAGTCGTAAACCTTCAAATAATCAGGATAAGCATAATGGAAAAAGGGAAATCCTAATGATATGAATTACGAATTGTAACGATACAAGTGAAGCTGTGGATGTTGGAAGATTCCAAAGATACTCTAAAATGTCGGAATGGAATAAGTAAAATTCCCTTTCACATGGCAGAATACCTGCAACTATTAATGTTTTTCAGATAAATGTCAAAGGATTAAAATGGAAAAAAACCCTATGTATTTCTGTTCTGTCACTGTCCAACTTGATAAAAATTTGAGACTATGTAGGAGAGAAGACTGATTTTCATTCTTGCCGTACAATGTGACAATGCTTTGGGTTTATGAGATAAATTTCAGAAACACGTTAATGTTCTAGGGTTCAGAGATGGAAATTAGTTGCTAATTTTTTTTGAATAATCAGTTATTTTTGTACTCAAGATGTTAAAAAGCCTAATTACGTTTTCTAGTAACAGTGCAGAAATAGGCACATTTTTTAAAGTGGATTTCTATTTGAATGTACTTGGGTGAACAGAGACTATTTCAGTACTAGAGTGTGTTTCTTACATATCTGGATCATTAGTGATTTTTTTTTTTCTTGTGGATGTGAATTAATATTTTCCCTTTTCACTTGCTCTTGCATTTTACCAAGATAGTGATATAGTCAAGTAGTTTATCTTTAGAAATGAAAAGCACAACTTGAGGAAGACTGGCTGAATAAGCCAATTTTTTTCTCCTTGAGGAGAAAGGCCAACTTTTTTTTTCATTATTATTCAGTTGTATTTAATTTACATTTCTTTAGTATGCAGCAATTTTTAAAAATTTTTGGCTGTACTTCAGGTTCCATAGGATTAATTCTTTTCCCATAATTCAGTGAGATACTGGTCCTTATCTACACCTGCAAGATCATACAGTATTACCTCTTTCATGTTTTTCTTCAAAAAAAGCAGAGTTAATAAAGCAGTCTGCAGATTTTTGGTATCACATCAAGTACTGTCCTTACGCCTCCCTCTGAAGTGAATCATCCAGATCATTGATCTCTCTTTATAGTGAGAGCTTTTGAGAGCAAACTATGTTTATTTGCATGAGTTAAGTGAGGATGGGCGGTTCTCTTGCGAAGGAAAGGCAAAAAGTGCTCTGGATTGATTGTTCACTGCAGAACAGAAGAAAAAAATCAGAACCCGGTTCGGGGGCACACATAATAATGAAGTATAGCATACCAAACCAGAGCGTCGTTAAGGGTTTGAAGTTGGTCTTGGAGCTCCTGGACTGTAGGGCTGAACTCCTCTGCCAGAAGTGTTAGGCTCTGTGCATGTTCTAAGAAGTGTTGAACACATATTTCTAGCTGAATGAGTTTATCTAGATACTCCTTGCATTTTACAGATGACCAGGTCTCATTTAATTACTAATTCACCTTTACTAGCTGCCTCTGTAAAGCATGAGGCACATATGACAGAATTCAAATTATGGACAGATATTTTTTACCCCTTTTTTACTTTTGATTCCATGTGATTCCTTTCTGAGGAAAAGATTGTATTTCTGGTTTCTACTTAGCTATTCTAAGTTGGCCTGGAATCAGTGTTGTTCAGATTTTTTTATTGCTTTTCTTATGTTGGGGCAGCTCTAGTTTTACTTGGTTGCTGCCTTCATCTTCTTGGAAGACAGCTACAACACAGAATTATTCAGTGATGCTCCCTGTCAAACTTCATATATCATTTGCCACTACTATGTAGAATTTTACAGTTGTGATGGGTAGGAGATAATGTTTCAGTAGAAGCTTGTTTCATTTTGATCCTACATTTGGCTCTTGCCTGTAACAGTGATTTTAGACTTTTCAGTCTTAGATATCTTTAAATTTAGCTGTATGGGAAAGTAAATGTGCTGTATACGGCATGATTTTTACAAATTGGAGCATTTTTTTTGTGGTGGTGCTTGGTACATACTCATTCATTAACTGTTCTTCTGTTTAGTCCCTCTTACTACAGATGTTATGTTGATGGTATTTCTAGTTTTAGTCACATCTGTATACAACACACTTTCTTGATATAAAAGGAGAGAATATTATGAAGGGGCAATAGTATTGGTAGAGTGGTTTATTTTTCAATTGAATAAGCTAAAAGCATTTCTTTTTAAAAGACTGCTTGCAGCAAGTGTGATGAGGTAAGGCTTGTTTATTAACTAAAGTGATTTTCTAATACTTTCCTTATAAGTGTGGCTGTAAATTTTGCTTATGGTTTATTTTCAGCTACTTAGAGTAAACTGAAGGATGTCTTAATTTATACCCTGGGAACTTTGTGTGCTGTGAATTCTATCGCAAAATACAGAGAAAAAAATTATTTTAGGAATGTTTACCATGCTTTAGCCTTAGTTAAAAAAAAAAAGTAGTTATTATAATAATGCTGTTCATAATTTGTTGCTCTGTAATTAAGACTAGCAAAAGCTTGACATTTGAAAGACATTAGGAGAAGATTTCATTTTTTATTAGCCATCTAAAAAGCCACAATAAATTCTGCATGCAGGTTTGACTTCCTTGAAGAGCTCTTCCTAATTCATTCCTGCATGGTGTGTTGGTTTTACATTTTTGCTTTCACAAGTGAGAATATAGTGCTGCCTTGTATAGTTTCCCTGTTGAAGTGTTGGTCATGCAGTGCAATCCATTGTTTGCTGCCTATTCAGTTCAAGTAATGAAAGTAATGAGTGATACAGTAGCAGAAGAAGGATACTGCTGTCGTTAAGAGCATTTTAGGAAATTCCTAGGTTATGTCTGTTCTGTCAGTTCCGTTACAAGGGTGAATGGTCAGACAGGAAGCTCTGTCCGAAGGGCAGCGAAGCAGCCAAATGTCTTGGCAGTGACTATTAGATAACGTGGTAAACTTTTTGATGTGGGGGAGAGGTGGTAGTGCATTATTTTTAGTAGCATGAAGCGGGCTTAATGTTTCCATGACTGTATGAACCGAGGGCTGCTGCAGTCCTGTCATTCCTTCATGATTTGCTGTTCCTGCTTCCTGTTTGGCATCAGAAAGCCCTGGCCTTCATCCGACCATGTGGTGAGTCCATTTGGTGGAGAGCTGAACCTCACTGAATGACTTGCTACGGAGTAAGGCCTGGTCAGGTTTAGCACTGACAGAATTGATGGCATGAGAACAGGCAGACAGGGAAAAATGGTACTGCAGCAGACAGTCCTTAAATAAACATAAATTTTTGTAGAGCTGCAAGTGAATATGTTCACATGCAAATAGCACCCTGCTACACTGAATTTCTGATTATGGCAATGGATAACAAAGGAGGATTGTAAATGTTCCTCTTTGTGAGTTCCACTGTCTTGTATGTCTAGTACTGGTAATTTCAATAGCTTATTCACAAATTGAATAAAGAATTATGAGAGTTATGTCGATCAGTCCTTAAGTAAATCCTGCTATTCACTTCCCTGAAAATATTTACTGTCATGCAAGTTTGATTTTTAAAAATGAGAACAAGGATTTCTTACGCCAGTTCACAAAGGAAGTGTTTACATATTGTACTTGACACCGCAGTGTTAAAATTTTGTGTTTATATTAGTATTAACAAAATTATTTTGGGCCAGCTGCAAGTGAGAAGTTGCTCTGTCCATCATTGTGTACTGTGGTGGAAAATCCGTAGACCAGTGATTCATTACTACCAAAATAAGATCTGTTGAATAGAAATGGGTTTTTTGAGACCATATTTACTACATGTCTCGATGATTTTCAGCTGAATTGAAGTAAATCTAGTTAAAATTTTGTTACATTTGTCAACTCTCCTGAAATGATCATCTTAATACAAAGGAGAAAATTAGGATTGTTCATCAGAATATTGTTCATGGTGACAGAACTCTGGAAAGGGCTGCCCAGAGAGGTTTTGGAGTCTCCTTCTCTGGAGGTATCTAAAACCCTGGAACCTGCTCTGGGTGAGGATTAGATTGTCTCTTGAGGATCCTTCCAAGCCCAATCATTGTGTGATGAGAATAATTTTGAAAGGAGCTATAAAATGTGTGGTTCATATTATGATTATAAGTTTGTTTTCAACTTTCCATTTTCAGAAAGTTGACAAATAATTAAATAGTAAGAACGAATTTATGATGATCTGTGCCCTCGCGTATCAGTTGACTGTTTCACAAATTTGGACATAGAGTCATGATCAGATATAACTATGTAAATATGTCTAGTTTTATTAGCTTATAACTTAGGTAGCAGTTTGTAGGGATTCTTATTCCATCTAGGTTTTTCTTGTACTAATGGGAGAAAGAAGTTTTTCCAGCAGTTACTTCTAAGCACCTTAATATAAGTGTTTACTCTGAATCTTCTTGTGAACATCTTTGATGGCTTCTAGAACCCAAGGAAATTAGTTAGTTGTGCCTACATACAGTTATTGTTGAATACCCTTTCTTTTCCCCTTTTTCTTCTCCACTATCTGCTCTATTCGTTTATCTAAGGTGTTCAAATGTATAACTTGAGAAATGGTAGATCTGATTTTTGGAAAAGACCTTGCGAAACTTAGAAAACAGTCTCGTCTCAAAGAGAAACAAAGACACTCTGTTGCCTATAACTCAGGAGGGACATGCCCTTCCAAAGCAGGATTATTGCATTGATTAGGAGCTCTAATTAGGTTCTCCAAGGGTTTTTTGTCTGTCTTCCAGAAATGTGCCAAATCTGTTTGGTTTTTTGGTAGACATAGTTGTGGAAGAAAAAATGGTATTGACCTTTTCTGGTAATTTGTTTTATGGTACCTGTAACTTCTTTTAAATTTTTTCATCCCATTTTTGTAATTTGCTTCCTTTGTCTTGGCTATTTTCCCAGTGCTTCCTCTAGCTGTTTTTTCTTCTTTTTATTTCTTCTTCCATACTTTTGTTCTTTTTCTGTTTATGGTCCTGGAAGGAACAGAACATATAATTTGGGATCTTTATATAAAATCTTGTTAAAGCAATTCTCCACTTATTCAAAAAGCAGATGATTAAGCTACTATTCTCCTTGTCTGGCCATGTTAATGAGGATGATGACAAATCCTTCCTTTCTAGTTACAGTTGGGTTTTGGTTGGTTGATTTTCTTTTTTAAAATCTCATCTTTATACCTAAGTGAAAGAAACGGTAATTGTAGAAATGTGATTCCTGGGGAGATGGAGTATAAAGAGTAGGACCTTGTTACCCTGCACTTTTAACACATTTTAATGCCAGACTATATTAAGGACATCAGATCATTTCATGTGTGAGTCACCTTGGAGTGGTTTCTGGAAGGATCTTAGCAATTGCAAAGATTTTTGTGTGAAACAACAATAAAGTAACCAGTAAACATTTATTTCCCTTTGTCAGCCATTTAAAACATTCTTTATTGCCAGTGTTAGTTTTGAAATCTAGATTCCTAATTATACAGATAGAGTTTGTCATACAGACTTCTGTGGTTTAATGCTGACTGATGATTTACAGTCATCTAGTTGCTCTATGTTGTGCTATTTTGGTGTCAGACAGAAAATTCTAACCTGTGGAAAGTGCCAAGGGTTTTTCACCTACTATTCAATAGAAAACTTTAATGTTTCTGTTTTTAAACAGTACAGAAATACCTGAGCTTTCAGTGGAGAAGTAATATGGTTTCTTTTTCTCCCATAAATTATTTATAGGCTAAGATTTTAATACAGGAATGTTATGGATACTGTTAGCTGGATAAACATAGGTGGGCATGATATAAGAGATTGGGGCTGATTATGTTAAATAGCTTATATTAGTTTGGACTAGGCAATTTGTAACATATTTTATATTAAATTGCAGAGTGGTAAAACATCCTGGAAAGTGATTAGATGAGACCTTACTGGAAGGTTGCATTGCTTGGAAAACAATAAGGATAAGCATTTAAGATTCCTTCAAGTAGTATATTATATTTCTTGTGTGTTGTTGCAAACGGAATGGGGTTTATAATTTATCTCCTAGCTTCTGTATTTCAATAAGTATTTTAAAAGCTCTGCCTTATTTTATTAATAGGCATAGCTTAATGAAAACAGCACTGCCTTCTGCATGTTCAGTATTACAATTATTAGCTAATTTTTAATGTTTTCACAGCATCTGTGTATGTAGTAAATTATGTTCATCAGTTTCAACTTTCGCTGTAAAGTGAAATTGTGTTTTATATTCCAAATCACTTGGAAATATTGGATAGAAGGAAATTTCAACACCAGCAAATCTAATGAAGTCAGAGGTCTCTAGCATTATATCCAGTCCTTTGATATTGCAGCTTTTTATAAATGGATTGGAAGATGTGAGGTTTTCTATTTGACCAAACACAGCTGTAGATGCTAAGAATTTCAGCTGCTTTATTTATAAATAAGTAATTCCAGCCTTTGATAGATACTTTGCTACAGCCTCCAGAATTGTACATTACATTACAAATCCTTTTTCATGAGACTGAAAAAATCAAAGCCCCAAAACCACCATTTGGAGTTGGCTGTCTTATGATCATTTGAAGCAGTTTTCATGAAGACAATTTTCAGTCTTGTAATTGCATGCATTACTATGCCCTCATCTTAGAATCTTTATGATTGCTTCATTCTCTAGCTTGTGTCCTAGTTTGAAAACAGGAGTTTAACTTAGGCTACCCTGATTTTCTTGGCAGTAACTATACTGATACAGTTGTACTAAAGCCAGCAAATGATACATCAGGTGAAATGGAACTAGAAGGTGGAGTGGGCATTTGTCAGATGTATACATCACAGAGTGCTGTGATGATGGAAGTGGGCAATTCCAGTTCCTTGCTCAGCCTTTTGGTTATGTTGAGCAGCGGATGGCCTTATTTTTCTGTCCGCTAGTCTGAGGTTTCAGTTTTTAATGAGCTGTAGCTTCAAGGGTCTTAAAAGTTTCAAAGTTTTAAAATAAAGCTTGCTTACTTGGTTTGTTAGAATTAACAGTCAAAATCATTACTGTCAATAGACATCAGACGTTTTGAATAATAAAATGTTCATGTATTGTGCAGAAAAGCTGTTTGCAGGAGTGTGATCACTTGTTTTATCTTGGAAAATAAGTTCTGAAAGACCAAGGGAGCTAAGAGGTGTGTCTGGACTTCTCCTGGTTTAAACCCACTGTAATATATATGGTAATACTGTGCTAATCTGATTTCTCAGTTAATGGTATCCTGGAATTTGCAACAGAGAGACTATTGATACAGTGTTTGGAAGAACACTGGTTTTTCTTAGTGCCTGCAATTTGCCTTTCAGTACTTATTTCTGAAATTACTGGTTAATTTCCAAAGTAGGTGGTTGGGCTGTGGAGGGGCACTCCCTTAGTGATCCTTGCAGTATCAACTCCTCTCCTAGTGGATGGTGGAGAACTCTTCAAAGAGACACCTTATTACTCAGCAGCACGGACAGCTTCATGGAAATCTTACTTTTAATGATCCTAAGGTCAGTCAGATTCAAGAAAGATAAACATAAAAAAAATATGGCTTTTAAAATACATCAGGTCGTAGAAACACTTGTTTTCTCCTATGATAACAAGGGTACTTTAAATAAGCCTCAACTTTTTCATCTGTAAAATGTGTTTTTTAAATACTCTGAGTGGTAAATATTTAGTTAACAATAAATATGAGAGGTCTTTACTGGAATGCTCTTTCTTTTGTAGCAGTCTGTAGTTTTACAGGTGATTCTTGGAGACAGAAGAATGAGCAAAGTTTTAATTATCCTGTAGGATTGGAGATTGCAGGGGAGGCTCTGAAGGTTCTTGGTGTTCATAAAAAGTGATAATACGTGGCTTCATTGATTTTAGTTTAGAATTGATTCAAAATAAATGTTTTTGTGTGTGTTGCATAAACCTAAACTCTGTGTATTGCCAAAATATTTTTATGGAGGAACTTTTTAACATTATATATATGTATCTTCAGCTATGTTGCCTTGGTGCTACAGGTAAACTAGGCATTAAATTCTATATCTTGCCTTCCTTACAAAGTAAACGGAAAGATTAGCAATTGTGCACAGTCGAATAGGAGTCCTGCTCAACTGGACAGCCTTAAAGGAACTCTACCAGTATCATATGAGAAGATGTCATCCCTTGTTTCCATGTAAATCATTCTGCAGTGCTTGAAAAATAAAGTGAAGCATGTAAGACACTAAAGCTGACAAATAGCACAATTTATTCTTATTATGTCCTGCTTTATATTCAATGTATTTTACAGCATTTAAAAGTTTGTAGTGGTTTCAACACACAAATGTTAATAGTTTTTAAGTAGTAATTTCTTTCACTACTGTCTATAGTATTTTTTTAAAAGATCCTATGTGGCTTCAGTAACAAGATCCCATTAAAATTGGTAGTACTTTGTACATCTGAAGTGTACAGACTTTGCTGAAAATCTTACTCTGGGTTACTTCTAAGAACTTGAAAGATGCACAGTTGTGTGCATCAGTGGTTTATGTTTGAAATCTGGGAATTGATTTTTACTAAAAGTCTCAAATTGGCTTGGAAACTTTAGAAATCTTTGCTAAGGCAACTTCTATGATGATGTAGTTGAGACATAATCCCCAACATACTTCAAGTACTGGTTTTATTTATTTCAGTTTAGTCAATTTTTTTCAAATGTGAATTACACGTACACTTTCAGCCGAATATGAAGACTCAGGGAAACTTAGGAAACTAGACCTAGGATTCCATGTCATTTAATGTAAAGTATCTGTAATTTAAGGCATGGCTTCTCTTTCTAGATTCAGCAAACTCCTTTTGATGGAAATGTGTGTACTAGAATCATGAGGGGAAGAAGAAAACAATTACTCCTTTTGATATTTTCATATCAATCACTTTGGGCTTGTTTTTTTTAACAAGCTTTACTTTTTACTTTAATTTTATTCACAAAAATGTCCAAGTAGAATCCTGTTTAATTAAAACAACGTATTAGCAGGGAAGCTTAACTGGCATAAGAACAGTAAACTTGTGATATTTTGGCTTCTCCAAATAGCTTGTCTTGCTAGACAAGCTTATGTAAAGAGTAGAAAAAAAATTCTTTAGAATATCAGCCTGTTACTTATGATTTTAAAAAAGTCATTTCATTAAAAAAATAGTTTGATAGTTGTGTTTATAGAAATTAAACATGTCCATATTGCTCTGAAAGGTTAGTATTAATAGCATGTATTACCAATCCAGACAAGTAAATATCACAGTTAACAATCCAAACAAGTAAATATTACAGTTAAAAGCATAGAAATAAGAGTTTAGTGTAGATTCTGGGGGAAAAGAATTTTTTTTCCCAAATTATCTTTTCAGTGCTTCTCTATACAGTTACTTTTCACATTACTGTCATGGCATCCTTTAGATGTCTGACTAATTAGACCAGTTCTTTTTCTGGCTTTGACCTCAGGCTTATGGCTGTACTCCCTTAACTTTATCAGGATTATTTTGTTTCTGGTGATTAAAGTTTCTTTTTCTCAAAAGCATGTGGATGTGTTGCATTTATGGCAGAGAACAGTAGTATGTCTGCCACATAACCCAGATTTCAGAAACCAAAAAAGGCACCATCTAGAAAGTGGGGTTTAAGAGTTTTTCCACAGTTTCTTGGAAAAGAGAGGTTGATGCATGTGTCTGTGCCTTCACTTATGTCAGTGTTCATTGATTCAGAAGTATAAATAGATCTGATGATGATTTAAGTCTCAGTTCTACTTCCTATGAGAAATACTTAGTTCAGTGCAGAGCTTTTCTTTGCTCTTGATATCCGAAGTGCAGCATCTTAGGGGTGCTAGTCAGAGCATGGTTCTCCTGTCCTTTTTTTTTGTAGATGCGAGTTCTGCAAAAGGGAGAAAAATATATCGAACAAGAGTATCATCCTACTTGGAGAGACTCTTGAAATCCTGAAGGATCTGATGCAAGTGAAATTGCTTCTCATCTCAGTAGTGATGACCTTACTCCAGAACAGTTCTTTGGTTCATTTATCTATCCATACTTGCTTTCAGAAGTATAGGAAAATACCTCCAAACTGCTTCTGTAAACTCTCTACCACCTTCCAGAGTATTTGTTCTGTGTTGCCTGGTTTAAAATACATTACTTTCAGCAAAGTGTAGCAACTGGTGTTTCTGAATCCTTGCTGAGTCCTGCAGCCTTCTCTGAAAGATGTTTTGGCAAAAGAATTCATAAAATCGTATATGAACCAGTCTGTCACTTAGGCCTCTGTAGTCAACATACAGACCTCACTCAGCAGTTTTATGTACTGACTTGTACAAAAGCTTCTGCTGTGTTATTTTGTGGTTATCTTTAGATAAAACTGTTCGAGTTTTTGTATTCTTGAGACACCCCTTCCCCTCCTCAGTAACAGACAGTGTGTTGTGTCTTAGTTGAAACAGGAGCTTCCAGAAGGCTTAAAACTGGGGGTACGGTTGATAATAAGAGTGACTTGAACCTTTTTACTGAATAATTTCGTCATCAAAACCAAAGCAAAACCAAATTTTTTGTTGTTTTCTGGTGCCTCATGGGATAGCCAAAAAAGCTAAAGAACAAACTTACTACAATCCAAAATATGAAGCCATATAGAGATTTCAGATGCTGTCCAGCTGGGCTGATGAACTGTTTTCAAACAGTAAAGCAAGAAAACAAAGTGTGGGTGGTAGTCTGTGTTTTTACCATCACAGTAAGGCAAAGGAGCTTCTTTGGATTTGTAAACTGCCAAATACAAGTGGATAGTACAGTCCTAAACCTGAAGAAAATTACCAGAAAACCCAAAATGAAAATTATTTTTTTATATTTACTAAAGTAACACCAGGCACTAATTCTTATTTAAGTGAAGATGAGCGATATTTCTGTAGTTGAAATTTGATGTTGAACTGTTTTAGAGGTAGGATAGGAGTGACATTTTTCTGTAGAATTTGTATGGAGTATTTGGGACCATACTGCATTTAATATGCATAAGTGGCGTGTCACATGTAGTATACTAATACATTTACACTATATGTGCAGGGTAAGATGCATTGAATGTTTTACAGGCATGTGAACACCTTATCTAGAACACCAATAGGTAGTGAATTAAAAAATTAATAGACTTGGCAAATACAATAGATGGGCAGGCGTAATTAATGCATCAGTATGCTTTATCTCAAATGCTCCTTACATCTCGGATTAAAGTACATTGTTAGGTTGTTTGTACTTGTTGTTTGGTACTAATCCTGACTTCACCAGCATCCTTATAAACCACTGCATGAATTGCAAGTAGAGGTCAGATGAAGCAATATATGAGGGGGTTTTTTTGATTGTTTCGTTTGGAGTGTTGGTTTTTTGTTTTGTTTTTGGTTGGGGGTTTTTTTTGGTTTAGTGGTTGTTTTGGTTTTTCTTTGGTGGTGGTGGTGGTGGTGTTGGTTGTTAATGTTTTGTTGTGGGATTTTTTGTTTGGGTTTTTAGGTTGGGTGGTTTTTTTTACTTTTGTGTTGGTAGAAGTTGTAGACTGCTTCACTAATTGGGCCAGATGGATCTAACTGCTTTGTTAGATGAGTCAGCCTACACTTTAATGATGTTTTTAACAGTACGGCTGCATTTCATTAGAAATGTTTCGTGATAGAATTGTCTTCGGGTTTCTTGTTTGCCGTTGCATGTAGGATTTTAGAACTAAATCTGTTCTTAAAACAAATATGCCATTGGTTTAGAATATCTCAGTAATTTTTTAAGTGAAAGCTTAACTTTCTCAAATGTTATGAATCAAACTAATGCACAATTTAAAGTCATACTTTGAAAAAACAAGTATGAGATGTTAGCTATTCACTTTAGATTAAAAGAGAAAGGAGATTATATGTTTTGAAATTAAATGCATTACTTGATCTCGAATGTTTTAAAAGATGACTTCCATTTTGAGTAGCTTTCTAAGGATGTGTCTTACTTTTGCACATGTAGTTTTTTACTAGTTTTGGTAAGTTTCATGTGGAGATAGGAAGAAAAGTTATTGTAATGTTTACTATGGGTGTTCTTGCTCCAAAAGAAATGGTGGCATGACCAAAACAGACTAAAATTAATTTTTTGGGAGGACAGACCAGCATCTTCATTTGCTGTAGAAGAATGAGTTAACCCAGAGTTTAGGCTTTTCCTATACACGAAGTGTATTATTCTCTTCAGCATTTAGCTGCTGTTTACGTTTCAGTGACAGAGGGAACTGCCAGGGCAAAAGAGCAAGGGTGCAGTCATTAGTTTCCTTCATGTTCTCTCGATTAAAAATGACGGGGGCAAAAAAGCTTTGTTACAAAATCCGCACGTCCCCTTCTCAAAACAAATAAGGCTGTAAAAGGGCCTGGGTGTCCTTTTAAAATTGAGACTTTCTCATGACTGGCAGGCAGTGGGCTCTTGCACATGGAGTATAATGACGCAATACTCAGTAGCATTTTACGTGGTTCCTCGAGCTGTAGTTTAGACTACTACAGGCGGTATATAACAGCAATAACAAGATTAATTAATTTCATTTGAGAGGTGACTAAGTATCTTCAGTAGTCAACACACTGAAGTTAGCGGTTCAGTTGCCTCCTTCGCTGTCATTCCGCTGGCTTTTTGCCTTCCCCAGTGTTTGTTCTGCATGACTTAGTGCATAGGAGGTGCTTTGTCTTCGCAGTCTTGGAGCCTCTCTTGGAAGAAGCCGTAATGTGAGAGAACATCCCTTCCTGTGCACAAAGGTGTTGCTGCTGTTCTCTGCCGTGCACACCATTTTAATCTGAATGGGGAATCTGTCTGGGGACCCGAGTACAGTAATTAGCAGTCTCTTCAGAGTGTCAGAGCAGAGTTACCATTGTAATGGTTTAGCAGGAGGATAAAAGGATTGAATTTGGGTCTGCCTTCCTGCCAAACTAAATGAGTTGCCATGGGAATTTTCAAATATAAGAGGCGTTTACTTAAAGCAATTTGGCGAGTTTGAATAAACTCATGAATTACGGGGTTTAGAGGAGAGATCCCTGCTTTCTCTGGCATGGACTGAACAGCAAAGAAGACTGTTAGAAAGCTGCTTACATTCTTAATGAGAATAAGTTGATCCATGCTCCCTTGCAGACTATCAGCTTATTAAGGCTAAACTGTTTCTGCTAAATACAGTACAGTAAGCACATTTTGAGAGACATAGTTTGCAACAAATCCCCGGAGTAAAAAGCAACATCTGATTGCTCTAAACATAAATTGAATTTCCTTTGCTAGATTAGATCTATTTTCAAGTAATGCTATTAAAAATGGTTCTCTGTATTGTTTCAATAAACATTAACCTGCTATTGATTTCAACTTTCCTCTGTGCATGTAATATTTATCACAACACTTGTCAGATCTGCTTCTGAAAGGGGAGGGAGGGCATTGAGGTTTCTTTCGAAAACAAATAAGGTCCTATGGCCCTTCAAACTGTTTTTTTTCTCGGGTCACATGTAAATGTTTTCCCAGCTCAGGCCTGCCTGCCTTCTCTCTAAAGGGAGTTGGGCTTTGACCTGCTGACTTCTTTGTCAGCACCGATGCTATTGAAATGTGAGAAGATGGACTTGGTGCTTTCACAAGTGCCTCAAGTGATGAACATCACTTATGCTTGTTTAACCTTCAGTTGTGCTCAAGAAGTCAGCTGTAGTAGGCTGTGGAAGAACTGATGGCCGGTGTTTTGCTCCGCTTGTTTGGAAGCATGTGTTAATGTTCTCCCAGACACTTCGATCGGGTAACTTCAAGGAATAGGGAAGATTATATGTACTTGAATACTTCGATGCTGGCTTTCAAAGTGTATATTCAAGGACGTGTCATACTTGAAACAGTATGTAGTATTTCCCTCAAAATAATTTATATCGGTTATATAGCTTAAGGCTTAAATGTTGCCTTGTGATCTTTTCTAGTACATATTTGAAATCTTTACTCATTGTAAGTATTAGGATATGGAGGTGGAACTAATTAAAAAGAGAGCACTACTGCCATAATGGCAGTAATTTTAACTTTAGTTTAAAGCCATAAAACTAAGGTTAGAACTCCTTAATATAATCTTACATCACTAAGAGGAATCCTGTAAATTAGCAAAGGAAAATAGTAAATTTGTGCTGGTGATTCAGTGGTTGAACAGCTGCTAAGTTCTAACAAATTCCTGAACAGTTACTAATGATGCAGCTGAAGCTGTTTGGTAGCCTCAGGGTGCTGTTTCTGTGAAACTAGAAATATCTCCAAAGAAATGAGAAGACAAGAGCAGCATTTATTAATACTCAAAATTTTAACTGTTCTTTTAAAGTTACTTTGAGAAATGTTATTAGGGAATTGATTCCATCAGACTTGATCCCCACCCCCAAATTTTCTTTTCTTATTTCTTATTTTTTAGATAGGTTACTGGAAGGCAAAATTTTATAATAAAATATTTATAAATAAATATTTACAATAAAATAAAAATACTATCTAAGTGTTTGTGAAGTGGCTCGAGAAACTGAAACTATGAAAACTTCTACACTGTATTGTAAGAGGGTTGCTAAATGATTAGAGGACATTATCTGCATTTAAAAAAGATATGGAAAAGGCAATGCTACAGAGGACTCTTTGGGATACTGGGTTGAACTGAATGAATCACTTAGGTCCGTAGTTCCAATACCTTACAGCACCTGTGCAAATAGATGCTATTTACAGAAATCAGGCAGTAAAAAAAAATCTGAAAAAATAAAAAGATATATATTAGTATTACAGTTTTCAGATTTCATACTCTGGGATTTTTTCTGCATTTTAGAATTTTATTCCATAGGTTGTGGTGCTTAATTGGGACCTATATTATATCACATCTGGTGTGTTCTTCCTCTTCTCTCTGCTTGAGTTGCAAAACTGAGGTGAAAATAAGTTGCAGTGAGAGTGCAGGAAAAGCTTGAACTGGTGGGAATTTTTGGCTAGGTCAGATGTTGAGATAGGGATATTTAAAAATTACTGATAACTGAATCTGGGGTACACAGTATGAATTTAGTTTTGCAGTGCCTGTGAAAGAGGAAGATGGGAATTGCTGCCTAGTATTTCTCTTAATTTTTTTAAATTAAGGATTTTCATAACCTAAAACTTACTGATCAGTCACATCAGAAACATCCTTCTCCAGAGTACATGAAAACATACATCAGGCATGTTACCTGATAGAAGATGGATATTTAATTTGAAGGATATTCTGTCCTTTACCTCATGAGCAGTGTAGGAGAAACCTTATCATTTTACCATCTAAAAGTATGGCATAGCGGAAAAAGTCTGGTTTTAGGTAGAACTGAGATGGGTCTGCTTAGTTCTGAATCTGATTCCATGTGTTTGCATGAGTTGAGATGAGCCTGTTGTTTCATATTGAAAGCAAAAGTCCCCTTTCTGCTTCACTACTGAATGAAGCCTCAGGCTAATTAATTTGTGGATGGATATAATAAAAAAATAGTTACCAGATTTTTCTGTGAGCTGATTTTATTTTCTAAGCCCTAGAAAAGTGACTCACTAATTTTCTGGGGTTTTTTGGAGAGGTAAATCACCTTGTTGAATGTCTCACCCAGCACCGGAGAACAGAGAGGAAGTGTCAGGGATGTGCGCACAGAAAAGGTGGGAATACCATATTGGGGAAGAAGTGGGAAGCTATGCAAAGTACTTGTTCTCTGTGTTTAATTTGTTATATTTTGAGGGTTCTTGGCTCCTGCTGGTCCAGGAATCCAGAGAATCAAAGAAATGTGCATGCTGCTAGACCAGTAGGGATAACAGCTGTTTCTTCTCTGAGCACTCCCTCTTTTCTAATAACCTCTCTTGCAAGTATTTTTATCCAGTCTCCATTTAATTCTGCTTCTGCTGGGGCATTGTTACTTTCGCCTTTGATCTTTAGATTCCAACAATTTGTTTCCTTCTGCAATTTTTTCACTTACTAACTTGTAAACTTTTGAGAGCAGGTTCTTTGCATGTGTATTGTGGGTATCTGAGCTCCAGGTCAGAAGTGTTTATATACTGTTATGCTAAAATTAATGTTACATGCAGAGACACGAAAATAAAATGCATCATCCAAGTCATACAGTTCTTGGCTAAAGAAAATAAGCAGCTCTCACTTGGAGTAGTTCTATAGAAGAATGTAATACACAAAAGGGAAAAAATATCAATAAGGAGATTGATTTTTGTAGAGTCCTCACACTGTCAAACCAAGCATTATTTTCAGTTTCTCACCATGGAGCTTTGTAAGTACTGGGTGTACTATTTAACTGCTGCAGATTTAAAGTTGCTGGTATAAGGTATAAGAACTGCCGACTTAGGATGATGATGTTTTTAGAGGTTTGAAAATAGTTTTTTGCAGTGCTTTTGAAACATGGAGTGAAAATACCAAAAAAGTTCAAAGATCTCTGCAAAATACAGATCTCTCTGTGTACTTATAGTAGTAGGTAAATGGTTGAGATTGTAGCCATTGCTCCTGATGAACAAATCTACAAATGGAGGAATACACTTCTCATAGTTTAAGGTAACCTAGAGGACTGTGAGCAGTACAGTGGGCCAAGAGAAGCTGTAATAGTTGTTCTTCACTGAAGGTTGGCATCAAGGGAGAAGCAAGACAGAAAGGAGAAAGATGGTAAGTAAAGAAATGGGCAAAAACGATAAAAAAAATTGTAGGAGAATGAGGAATAAGAAAAATGAAATGGAATATTGTAGTATGAAACCAAAATTCATTTAGTTGTCGGGTGGTGGTTTCCATCTAGAAAAGAAGATTAAACTGCTGGGCTTCAGAATTAGCAAGACTAAGACTGCTGATTCCACATGGAACTGAGTCAGTTTGGCACACTGAGGTGTCAGCTCCCATCAGTCTCTCCTCCCTTACTGGTGAGTCTGCAGTGAGCTCTTTCAGTTTTGTAACCTGGCAGAAAAATATACAGGTTAAAAAAAAGAAAAAAGTGTTGCCAGATGAGCAGGTTGGCATGGTTCAGTCCTGGAGACAGTGATAGATACAGGAGAGCAACACTGAGGAAAGAAGACTGTGACCACCACTAGCTAAATTGGCTTAAAGTACCACAGGAGTACCAGTTGAGAGGCTTTTTACATCTTGAAAAATAAATTTTGACTCCTTTGACAGCAATGTAAAACCTCAGCCTAATCATCCTGAACTAATTTGTAGCCTGGGAAAAAGTCTTAAGGATGGCATTTTAATTTTTTACATTCTGGAATCGACTGTTGTATTTGCTAGGTAAACTTGTCTGAACTTGTTTCCTCTGAAATTATTCTCCCTAAGTTTTCTGTCTGATTGATTCCCATTCCATTGTCTGTTTTTCAGAGTCTTAGCTTTCTGAACTCAGTTATGCACAGATGCACAGCAACTTTTACACATTCTCGAAACAATTTAAATTCCATTAATTTATACATTCATTTGATTCACTTCAGAATTATATGCCTTGCTTTTCACACCTTGTGTACCTTTGTTGTCCTTATTTCCCTTCGGTTAAGGAAAAGAACTTCATTTGTCTCTTCCCATTAATGCTGAGTAAGTAAATATTCTTTGGTTACTCTGAGTGTCCAAAAATTTGCATCACTTCTTAGGTGCACTTCTTAATTTTTCAGCCACATCATATAACTGAAAGCTTAAAATACACATTTTCTGGGTTTGGTTTTGGATTTTTTTTTTCCCTATGTATTAGTTTTTACACACATTAAGGGAGGTTTTTACTGCAAAGTGCTGTGTATAGAATATAGTCCATAAAATTAGAGACTGTGTGAATTTAGATATTATTTTGAAATATTCGTGAGATTCTGTGGCTCAGGAGATTAAGAGGCACTAAGGTGATTTGTCTTGTAGTAGAAAATATATTTTAAGCTGCTTTTGCTTATGGTTGTGCACCTTGTCTACTACAATACAAAAGTATAATTTTACAGTCTATGAAAGACAATTTAATTCTACATATTTCTAACATCTAGGTCTAAATTTGTTTCTCCTAATAATTGGATTAGAACAATAAGTGTTTAGAGAACCAAAGTGTCTGAACAATATTCAGATTCAGACGAAAAGATGTGAAGAACTGAGTCAGAAATCTAGAAATGGGACTGTTACTTGTTCAGTAGGACTCAAGGATCATTCAAAAAGCAGGTGGAAGTCTCGTATCAGTACAATGCAGAGTGAGAGCGGAGGGCAGGGCACCGGTAGGGAATGTGTAGGAAGAAATTAAGTCACCACAGTTTGGTGTTTTTAGGGTGGATTAATATTTTTAATACCAACATTGCTTGTTCTCCACAAAGGTCCTAAAATATGCATCTGGCATTTAAGGTTAGTTAGAAGCTACAAGGGAGATGCTACATAGAAATATTGCAGGAGTATCCTGTCAAGAATGGTTTCCTGAGCATGACATGACAGCATTGATCTAGGACGGCTCAGTGGCTGCAGTTTGTTTCAGCCACAGTTCAGGTACCCAGCTGCTTAGAAAATGAAAAAGGAAAACCATTAAATGACGTTTAGGTGTAATATCTGATCCGGAGTCTGTAGCAAGCTGTTCAGATGCAGCACTATAAACCATGCAATGATTAGCAACAAAGAGAAGCACAGAGGTCTTGAATATTTCTGTCCTGGTATAGCCTTTAACTTGCAGTGAAATTTGATCAAATTTATACTGTGAGTCCTGCTAAATGGTTACTTTAGTGTCTGTGTCTGCTGAGGAGGCAGATTTTTAAATTAGTGTGTAGAACAGCAAGGAAGAATGGTCAAATTAATTATTTAAGATTGGCCTGATACATACTTCTCTCATTCTAGGACAGAAGATTACACTTAAAGAACTTAATTGTCTTATCATATAGGCTCAATTATTATATAGAAACCAAATTATAATTAGTTGATTCTGGTAATGTAGGATTTTAGGAAAAAAAGAGATGAAAAAATTCTTGTCAGTAATTTCTTCAGGGATTTTCTAGATAGGTTAACCAGTCCTTTATTTTGGCAAGTCTCTAGTCAGGTACCTCATGATCCCAGTACCTTCTGAACAGAAGATAATGTTTGCTATACCACGGTCTCATTTCTATATGTGAGCTGTCACAACCTGTCCTTGCTTGCGAGAGAGTTCTGAAACATGGCCCACATACAAAACTGTTCGAGTTTGTTTTTTATGTATGGCATCTGAATAGTCTTGGGCAGGGGGAAAAGTGTGTAGGTTTTACTGCAGATTCCAGAAAACACTTTTTATAAAAACCGTTGTTTTATTTAGTGGGGGAAGGAAGGGAATTGGGGGGGAAGGTGATGGTTTGAGGTAGTTTTTTGTTGTTCTTTGGGGTTTTTTGTTTGGTTGAGTTCTTTTAATTTAACAAGTTTTATGAAAGTTCTCTAACTATGCTATAAGCGTAGATTGCTGAAATACAAATTTCTTTTGCAAATCGGTGGATAACAGAAAAGTATTTTTATTGCAATTTAGTAACTTTTTCAGAATGAAAGGGGTATTTTTTAAAGCACTAGGAATACTTTCAAAACTAAATTTTTGTTACTGTTGATGTCCTCTGTTTTCAGTTATAAGTATTTGTAATCTGGTTTTAAAACCTAGCAGAATAAAATCTCATATACAAAGTAGAATACCGTAAGAAATTGACTTCATATTAATACATTATGAAAAACAGATAGTTCTTATTTGTCAAAATCTGGATCAGAAATACTGATCTTAAGTTACATGATTAATTCTCAAAGCCCAAAAGGTAAATATCTTCAAACATGAAGTTGGTTTAATTTTCTTTGACACTTACTCCAGCTTCAGGTTCCTTTTTTTTTTCCCCTCCAAGAACTATGATGAATAATTAAAACAAGACTTATGTATGTTTGAATTATTCTGTGTGATTACACTGGAAAATTACATGACTACATTTAAAAAAATAAGTCAAATTATCATCACTTCTGTTATTCTGGAGTAATTACAAGAAACTGAAGCATGTTGCATGATTTTCATTTGTTAAGAATCCACTAATCTTTTGTAACTGAAGTTGCTAAGATTAAAGGAATTGATTAAAAAATTAAAATCTCTTGCAGGTATATTTTTACGTAATATCTGCAGATGTCAGAAGTATTTTGGTAAATTAAGAGTACCTTAAAAAGCTTTTAAAAATTATTTTAATGCTAAATATTTGTTATGTAGGAACAAAATAATGATGCAAACCGATAGGCGGAACTTCCATGCCTTCCCTCAGCTCCTAAGTGACAGCACGAATAAATTTTCGGGGCTGTCAGGAGTGAAAAAGCTGCCTTTTGTCAGTGTGTGATCAAACCTGTGCTTTGCTGCCTGATGCTCTGCAGTGATGGACGCCTCCCAGCACACAGCCCTGTGGCTGCTGTGGGCAGCTCAGGCTCCTGGAAGCCGGAATGGCTCTGCCTTTGCTCCTGGAGGCTGGGAGGGTCACTGGCCATCCGCCCACCGCGGTAGCCGCGGCTCAGGGCTGTGTCAGGAGGAGCGAGTGTGCGGTCAGGTGTGCCCAGCAGTGCTGTGGCTCCCTGGGGAAGAGGTGCTCCTCAAAGGCCCTTTGTGCCGGTCCCTGCCGGGCAGCGCCGGTTCTCGCTCCTGTCTGTGGAAAACCAAGGGTTGGCCAGTCTCTAAAAGCTGAAAAGAAGGCTCAGTAAATAGCAGAGAAAGCCCTTTCCCTAGCAACACGCTGCCTCGAGCAGCCCGAGCCTTCGAACGGAAGGTCATATGATTGACATATTTGTCCCCTAAGCAGAATGCACACAATTAGTTTTTTCACTTCTCTGTATTTTTAAGCTGTGTGAAAGTGGGTTTTAGCAGCCATACAAGAGGAGACTGGCCAGCTGGAATGCCATCACCCGCTTTTTCTGAGAGTTCAAGAACTGAAGAGGCAGCTGTGGTGTCTATGGAAGAGCTAATTTTGATTTTTAAACAGTATTTAAATATTGGTATTAAGAGTCCTGGTAAGGTGCACATGAGACAAACACGTGTTAGATTCAATACGGCTATGGGCTACTTGTACACACATGAGCAGTTGGAAGTAATTGTGATGGCCTTTTTGTACTCATTCACTTTTTAGCAGCTGTTGAAAATTACTGCAAGTATATACTGAGTGCATATCTCCTTTTAAACTTGCAATATTCTGTTTCGTTAGTTGGATTAGAAATGTAAAACAAATTGGTTAAATTTTTGGGCATCTTAGGTTTAAAACAGTACTGTTTCTTGTGATGGTAGCTTTATATAAAGTTCTGAATGAAACAGTCATTACATGCCTCGGCCTTAGAGGTTGTGTGTGTGTGCAGAAAACAGTCATTTTCAGACTAAAACCATTAATGCAAATATTTTACAAAAGGTGAAATGCAGAAAAAAAAATTACGTCACTTTTAGCTGTCATGATTTCTGTTGAAAGTGTGAGTAGATCAGGAGGTGTGACAGTTGAAGAGGCAGCTGGGAGACCACTGCTCCCTGAATACTAACATTTTAAAACTGGAAAAGCCTAAACCTTCATACGTTAGTTCATAGTGTAACTAAGTAGTTTATTTTAATTAGTCAGTATTACATTTTCAGGACATCTCATGCTGAAGATAAAAATGTCTTGGAAGTTACTACTGCAGCTTGAATTCCCATGTGGTAGTGTGCAGCCCTGAATCCTGTGTTTAATGAAACATTTGAGAGAAGATACACTTGAAAGACACGTACTAATTCACAGCAACAGTCTTTGTGCTCCCTGTCACCAGCAGTTAGTTTTCTTCTGTTCCTCTAAAGAGAGACTCCTCACATTCTTTCTTGGTTATTAATTTGATATGAAATGTCATTTTTCTTGCATTTTTTTTTTATTATTTCTGGGTGGGAACAGATTCAAAACATACTGGATGTGTTTTCCATATGAAAACATGCAGTCATATCTCAGTGCCATTTTGAAAATGAAAGGCTTTTTTTTATGTAGTAAACTATTAGCATAGCTGGAAAGAAAACTATGTAGCATTGGGATCTCTTGAGTTTGTGACAAAATAGTGGTTTTGAAACCCGTAAATGGGGCTCTCCATGTCTCCAGTCCCATCTTGCCCCCCATGTCCCCACTCACTCCAATGTTTGAATTAGGTGGCTTTGCAGTTCAGGGGAATTTACAGCTATTTGGAGTGTATAAACTCAAACTTTGAATAGAGGCCTCCTAGGATGACAGAGGGAAAAAATTGTTACACATCAGGCCACACTTAACTGTAAATATTTTAATTAATCATTGCATTGTTATATTTCTGTCAACTCCCACTAATTTGTACCTCTTAGAACAACCACCTTGATCATAGGTCATTGTGTAGCATATATTAGTTAAATTGTTTTTATAATTTAAAACTCAAGATGGGTTAATGAGTTTGTCCTGATAAAAGTGGAATGTGTCAACACTGTCTGAGTGTTCTGGCACTGTTCAGTCTGTTCCAAAGCCTACAGCTGGAATAAAGACCTGCATAATATAGGTCATGTTTGCGTTCTGCTCTCTTCAGATTCCTAGGATGCTCGTGGAACTCAGGATGTTGCTGGTAGAGCCATGTGTGGGAAATCGGTACAAGAGGCTTGCCTGGTACTATCTCATTCGAAGTGCTTATAGTTTAACTGCTGTTTTCAGAATTGAACTAACCAGTGAGGAGGAATTTTGAATGTCTAGCATTCCAAAAGTTAAGTGTTCAGCTCTGAAAGTTTTTAAGCTGGGCTTGCACATGGCTAAAAATAGGTCTAATGCATTAGATTGCATGGTGGCTTTAGATTGATAGGTATTTCATTAGAATCTTAATACAAATATCAGCAGATGTCTATTCTAGGTGTCTATTCTCAGTATTATTCTGCCTTTGAAAACATTTTAGAATGTACTGTATTTTTTTCTTTTCCTTTAGAATTTTTTGGGGTTTAGTGTGTTTATGTGTCATGAAAGATGCATTTCTGTTGTGGAGTTTTATGAATTGCTTGTGGAGCTTTATGAATTGCTGAAGCTCTCCAGTGTGGTGTATAGAGATTCTTATCACAGATTTTATTAGAAACATTAAAACAGATGTGCAGAGAAAATAGGAATGATAATTAAAAAAAAAAAAAAGGCAAAGCAAAAAGCAAGTTCTGAAACAAAGTATTGTTGCGGGTCTGATTTAACCTATCCAGGTGACCTTTTATTTTTCCTTTAAAGCCCAAAACCCTGTGATTTAAATATGGGCCCATCACATCTGTCCTAAGGAAATGTTGACCTGTTAAGGTCAAGAAAAATTCCCCCCACCCCAATGTGCTACCTCTAGCATCTAGGGGTATATATGGTGAAGCAAACTCGTAAATTCCACTGATGCTGTATTTCTAGTTTGTAAAACATGCTATGTGCTGATTTCTGTACCTTATCTGTATTTTCTTTGTGCAGAAATGGATAGTGGGGGAGGGAGGGCATCAGGACTCTCAAAAGTATTACTGGTAAGCCAGGTATCATGATTAAACACAGGGGTATGTCAGATAAGGTGATGGGAAGTGTAAAAAGATAGGCTGCCGTTTCCCCTAGTGCATCTTTAACATTATGACCAATGAATTTGTCAAGTGAAACAGCACAAGTCCTCTTTGCATATCATTTGAACTGAGAGCTTGCTTTGAAGAAGATAAGCAGACTCTGTTGCCCAGAAGAAATAATGATGCTAATTTATCTTTGCCTGTCCTCATAGCCATAGCAGTGTGTGTCAGTGTTGAAAAGGAAATAGAGAAATAACTGAGCTATAGTTTTACCACCTTTCAGTGCCATAGGATTCTTGATGACATACGGGACTGAGAATTGTGGCTGGTCTGGAAGTCTTTGTTGTAAAAGTATTTGGGAAAGTTCCCTCTAGTATAAGAACAGCTGCCAAACTGTGATAGAAAAGACCTCTTTGACCAATTCTCCTCAGAACAAACAAAGCTGTGGTGCAGGATTTCTGCTCCATCACCCTCAGAAGTGTATAATCAAGGATGAGAAAGTCTGTTACATTTGTTTACTAGCAACTTCTAACTATCAATATTTACATTCTGGGCATGGGAAACTTGAAGGTCTCTGCCAGATTTTTTTGAGGGTAAGGGAGGATGAGATGTTTTCTTTAATACTGAGTAATAGAGTAATTTACCAGAACTAAAAGCCTTTACAAAAGTAAAATCTTATCTCTTGCAGTAGATAATTGATTACTAGTTGAGGTACTCCCATTCACAGTCTTATAAAAAAAGCTCATTTCTTTGTCTTTTACATCTAGTTACCTGTCATCTTGTCTAGGATTTTGTTGCTATAGATACATCACTTTCGACAACTTAGATACAAAAAAAAGACCTTCCAAACATGGCTTTTAAGCATATATACTTCAGCATCAAAAATTTCACTGTGTTTTAGCCTTTTTAGTATATTTTACAATATATTGATGTCTGAGATCTGTTTTTTTGTTTAATATGTGTACGTCTAGGAATTTGTAGTATAATGTTTGTAAGGCTTTTTTGTTTATAAATTATGAATGGAAGGGTTTTGTCCCTGAATGGAGACATTCATGTGTAAAGACTGTTTGACTAGCGCATGCTATGTTAGGAATACTTACTGATCTACAAGTGAATTGCAGTGGAAGATTTTTCTTTGTCAGGGAGATAAAAGCATTCTAGAGCCCGAGAGCCCAGCCAGTGTCACAGTGCAAGCCTCCAAGCTGCAGCTGTTGGGCTGTAGAGCAGCTGGGGACTGCAAGAAGGCAGGGTGACAGACCCCTGAGGAGCCATACTGCCTCCTGGATAAGTAGGATAAGATCAATGACAGTAAAATATTTCAGTGGTGCTATTGCATTTTGTCAAAATTCCTATTGAATTAATAAATAGTAAATGGCTTATACTATGCAGATAGGCAGTCTAAAGAATAATTGAAGTCTTCATATTTAATGTGTGTATTTCCAGGTGTTAGAAAAGGTATGTTTGTTTTATGTGGCAATTTTAAATTACTTTACTATTTGAGGAAGAGTTTTAAGTATTTATTCTTGTTCATTAGTATAGTGTTCTTCCATAACTGCCAAATCCTCTGCCCTTCTGCTTGGAGTGCATGTAAAATTATTTATTGCCTTACCTGCATTCTGAAAAATATAGTGTGCTCTTAGAAGAATTCTCTACTTGAAGCAAATGTGTAGAAGGATGCATGGACTTAGACAAGATGTTAGATAGCTGGAAGAGTTCTCTGCAAGGGTGGCAGGAAAGCTGCCGGTGAGAGCTGCTGTTTAGCCAGCAGTGGTGGTGGAGCAGGCAGGGAGGCAGCTCTGCAGGAGAAGTTGCTGAGGTGCTTGGGAGGCAAGGGCTCTTTGGTGCTGTCACGCTGCTGATAGTCTTTCCGTGGTCCATTCCTGGTCATTCTTTCCATGAGCCTGGTGGGACAGGCCTGCTGCAGTTGGCAGGGGAAGATGGAGACTGGTTTTTGGCCTTTGTGTTCCTGGCTGATCTGTCTGTCATTCTGCTTCGCCACCATTTTCTCTTCCCACTTGCTGCTCCTGCTCTGAGCCTGAAAGGACAGCTCTGGAACAGCTTATAAAGAACTGGCCCCAAAGCCAGACTTTGCTGCATTTTGTGCAAGATAATAAAAGTGTCTGCCTTTCCTAGGGCTGGGCTCACTTCAGTTCATGAGAAATCAGCTGAAGTGCAGGGAATGACAGGATTGCAAAAACGTCATCCAAAATGCATGACATCTGGAAGCTAGACTGTCAGTGAAAGTCACTAGCATCACCTAAATATGAGGATCTATTTGTTAAGAATGCAGAAGAAAAAGAAAAAAAGTGTATCTGTTATATTTTCTAAAGCAGTTACTTTAAAAGAAAACTGAGCATTATATGGGGAAAGCACCTATGTTTGTAGAGATATGTTGAAAGCTTTCCCTTCCAGCCCTCGTAATAATGAAAATGAGAGAACATTTTGAGATTTATCTGTGTGAGACAGTAAGGCTCAAGAAGCTCAGTCAGAATAAGGTATCTCAGCTATGACACAAGTGAATGGATTGTTTAGTTTCTGAATTACCTGAGCTGCAGGGATGTTCCTTTTGGGCCTGGCAGCAGTATGGCAGGGCAGTGTGGCCACTGGCTGTCTCCACAGGTCTAGCCTATGGATCTCTGCTCTATCCTAAACACTGCTACTTGATCCTCCTTTTAAATAGTATCTTTCTTTCCTTCTCTGCTGTAATTTGTTGCAGGCTTCTCAGAGTTGACAGAATCTAACAGTCCACCTTTCACCTCTGAAAACTGTTGTCATCTGCTGAAGTGTCCTTCATTGACATTGCACAATGAAGGCATTTACCTTTGGAGTCTGCATGCCTGTCTGTCTTCCACCTGGATAACAAATGTATCTAGTGTATGTATGTTTTGTGTATAACCAAGAAGATAAACTGTATGCTACTCCTCAGGGTACACTGTATGCACATGAGAATCAGAGGCATTTCAGTGCCTAAAAATAAAGAATATTCTGCAGGTTTTGAAATATCTGAGGTTGAAGTATAGCTTGGATATTGATAATGAGAACTTATTGGAGTGTTTTATCTAAGCTCCCCGTTTCATGACATGAAACAAGCTCTCACTAATCGCAGTTATATAATAAACTGCATTCTTTTTTTGTGAAACTATCAGTATAGTCCAAAGTAGGAGGGACAGTTGTGGTTTTAACTGGGCACTTGTATGGTCAGCACTGTCTATTTAGTTTGAAGCTGTGTTTTTTTAGGAAGTGTTTCCCAGAGACTTCACATAGGTGGCACTTGTGTTTTGAGCCTTGTAACTATTAATCTTACACCGATAAAGATTAGAAAGCAAGTTACTTAAAATGATAGTCCTCAATGGCATTTGGTCTCCTTCAGGTCTATTTATTGCTAGCCCAGGTAGAGTTGAGCTACTTACCGTGAGGAGTTACAGGCTGTGTGTATGGAACAGCACCCAGTGGTGTCTGTGCACAGTTGGCTTTGTTAGGATTTACTGCTTCCATCTCTTCCTTATTTGTATTCAGTGAGCGTTTGCAAGTAGTTGCTTACATTTAAAGAATTACGTTTCAAGATACCATTTAAGGCTTTTTATTTTGTTAATCTGCATGTTATATTGTACATGATAAATACAGGGAAAGCACTGGAGATTTAAGAGGATGAGAGGTTTGAGTCAATCACTTGAGCTTCAACTTAGTAATGCAAATCTGGTTTTAAGTGACCTTATTGATGTTTGCTCAAAGTAGCTTCCTTTTGGTACAAATGACTGAGCTTTGTTGCAGCTATTGTACAGGTAATGTACTGTCCCTTTAGAGATTGCCTTTGTATCCCTGATGCAACCTCTCTTTGCTTTAACAGAGAGTGCCTGCAGGAATGCCTGGAGCTAAGATAGATCTCGTGTGCCTCATTTGATCATCTGTCAGCAAAGAAGCGAGAGGATAGGGCAGGGAAAAACATGTGCCCCTTGCTCTGACGCAGCTCTTGGAAATTTGAGCGGTTGGCTATTGGTGAAGGATGTTCAAGTGGAGAGCTTGGTACCAGAGAGTGAGGGACACGACAGGGTGTCCCAAAGGGTCCTGGCCGCTTCTGTCACTTGATGAGGAGAGGCGGCAAGTGACTGTCCCAGGTGTAGGGTGCGAGGGGGTGGCAGGATTTTGAGCAGCGCTGGTAGGGTGGGTGGTGCAAGCAGGGCCGAGCACCCATGTCCTGCGGAGATGGCATTGTGCAACAAACAGTGCCATCTTCTGGGAGGAGCCGGAACGATGACCTTTTGGTCAGCCTTGCACGTGTTTGTTAAAGTGGTGGGATTGGGCTTTTTTTGGGTTGGGGGGTTTTCTGTATCTAATAAATGCCTTAAAAATCAAAGCACCAGAAGTCGAAAGTCCGTGTTAATGTCTGGTAATGCAAGTCCGCATCTTGCATCTCTGAATTTTTTTACTGATACAGTTTTTAAGGGAAAATTTTAAGCTTTGGGTTATTTTGGGTTTTGTTTAAAAGAAGAAAAGTTTATCAGCTGCTGAGCATAGTCTAGAGAAGTAAATCTCAAAAATAGAAGTTAAGGACTTGGTCTGCTTTTTTTGATTAAGTCCACTGTTATTTCCATAAACATACTTTATAAAGCCTAGTAATTGCAATATCTTTTCTAATAGAAAGCAGTAGTGACCTATAGGAAAATGTTAAAGTAAGAATGATTACTTGGACTTATATCTCCTTCTTTTTACCATGTCAAAAGGGTAAAAATATTTTCTGTCTTAAAATTATCCTATAAATAGTTATATTGGGAAATATTCACTGTGGTGCAAAATCTGGGATTAGGGTTACTAAAATTATCCTAGCAAGTGGAGTGTAATATTCAGCATTTACTGAAAGTCATTAATGGCATAGATCAATCACCTGAAGGTCTTATTTGGAGGAAGTGAGCAATTTTAGTAACATTAATGGAACTATGAGAGAGACGCAGCTGACATTGTGAGGAGGCTTTCTTGTTACACACTTTCAAATAAATAAATGAATGCAAACAAATAACAAAGTACAGCTTATGGGGGAGGGGAAAAGATGAATCAATGTGTTTAAAAAAAAATCTTTATTGCTAAAATAACTTCGATAAGGTATATCCAGAATGACGAGAATTTGTGAGCTCTGGATAGGGAAATAGATTTGGAACTGGTTTTACTGTGTCATGATTGCCTAGGTAATTTACCAGCAAAGATGCAATGGAAATATAGCGTATTAAAAAAAGAAGATAAAATTATATGCATGTAAATTATAAATCTGTTCTGTGTCATGTTAAGATTGCTAGAATTGACACATTTTTTATTCTAAAGGGTCTATGGGACTATGGTGTCTGACATTTCTGATGGTACAGTACTTAACTGTATTCCTACAGTACTTAAGTAATTATTTTCTAGTTATGATGGTAATTTAATGTGTATTTCCTTTTTTAGTATTAGTGTCAGCTTGCCCTGTCATTCAGTATTTAACATAGAAAGAAAATGTCTAACTTTCAGTATACTCTGAATGTTTACTATATGATAATCTTGGTGTTTATGCAAGTCCTCAGTGTTACAGTTGGGACTTTCAATTTCTAACATTTGAAAGGAATTCAGTGTTGACTCATCTTACCATGTTGATTTTGAGTTGATAAAAATCAGCTGCTAAAAGTTCCCTTGGCAAGGGGTCGTGGCCCTTGAGGTTACCTCACAATAAGTACTGTATTTGCTTAGATAAAATTTGAAAACTGTTTTTGTCTTGGACTTTAGTACGTTACTAATCCATAGTTTGGAAGTGAAGTATGTATAACAAGCTCATTAACTTGGAAAATACTGTTCCAAATACCTGGAAAATATTGAGTGATTAGATAAGTAAAAATGTAAGAAATCCAGTTTAGCAAAGGAAGAACGCACTGCAGCTCACAGGAAAGCTGCCCTTCTATGCATCTGACTTAGGAATTTCAGCAGTGGCATTCCATATAGGAGGCAAGGTGGTAACATTAAAGTAGACACTGACCATCCCTCTTGGGTTTCCTATATCATAATTACATTTTCTGCTCGATAGAGTGTAGACTGAACAAATGGTAGTATTTTTGGAAAAACAGATCAGGGAATCTCTGGTCTTAAATATGAAATTACACAGTTGGAAATATTTTCATTATTAAATGAAAAAGTGAGCATTTTTCTGCTGAACATTGCTTGATACTTATGCAACATGCACGATACCAATGGAGTAGTTCAGGGAGGTAGTTTTTATTGAAGCAAAACCAAGAGTAATTTATGGTGTGTAAATAGTAGTTACATCCTCATCGGAATACATCGTTGTGTGCCAGAATTAGGAATTCAGCCTCAGGGCAGTTGTCAATATCCTGTCTGGAAGGCCACTCAAAGATGGTTGTTTATTTTTTTGTTTGCCCCACCTCCCTAGTAGTCAGTATTGACTATAGTGGAGCAAATTACAATAAATTGCAGTGCTTAAAATTGTGATGTGTATTCTTCCTCCGGCCCAATAACACAGTTTTTTTAAAGATACCTTTAGGTGTACGTAAAAATATATTTGAGAAAAAATTCCCTGAATTATTTCTACCAAACACAACTTACATTTAGTCCTTAATTTTTATAATTTATGTTATGAACCTTTTCCAAAACTCTTTTAAGATATTTGTCAACAAGACTTGATGATCTTCAACAGGCAACTACCAGTTAATTTTATGGAAAAGTTGACAAAGCTTACTGCTTTTGTGACTAATGGTAAGCAGGTATTTTGCTTGGTTAGAACTTGAACAATTTTATTCTAGGTCACTTATATCTTGTGCACTAGTGAGTTCATAATCCTGACTTCCTTCCCATTTTTTTCATATGCAGGCAGAAGGAGAAGACAGCCTTAAAAAGATGCAGCTGATGGAGCTTGCAATTCTGAATGGCACCTACAGAGATGCCAACATCAAATCACGTAAGCATGTCATGAGCTCAAGGGTCAATGCCATAGAAGTGTTTGCAGGTTTTGAATCTTAAAGCTACCTTTGGAAAATGTACAGTGGCAGTTTATGTTGGAGAATGGAAGGCAGTAAGAACCCAACAGAACTTTAGGTAGCTGTTGCAAAAGATTTTTGGGGGATAAGTTATGTCAGTTTGTGGGGGTTTTTTAGCTTGTTTCTTGTCCCCATTATTTTTTTAACAGTATTTACAAGTACATAGTTTGAAAAACCTCAACCCTTAAGCCAGATTTTTCTATTTTATGGTCCTTTTTTTCCTTGAAGCATATGAAGGACAATAGACTCCTTTGCATTTTTATTTTTAGAGATTTAGTTTTAAAATGTTACAGATGTTCAGGATACTGTGAATACATTTTTCTGTATTATATTCCTTCCTTTCATCTTGCTTGCATGTGTACCCCCAATGTTATGTTTTACCAACAATTCATCAACTGATTTCACAGCTGAGTTCACACGGATCAGTGATGTAATGAGCCGTTTTTACGATTACTTCCATTACATTTGTGTGAAAATGCTTTTGCAGACGCATGTATGCACAAGTTTACACTTGAAAATTAATTACACGCACCTACTAATGAAAGCATATACCTATTATGTGTGATTCAAATTATTTTCTTCAGTTGAAAATCTTATTTCTTCTCCTGAAAATATAGTTGCTGACGCTGTTCAAAAGTACATTTTTGCTGTAGCTGTGATACAGATGTCAAATGTAAGCACAGTTAAATCAGTCTTTTCACTAAGGACCTACTGATATTTGCAAATTTGTTTCTCCACACAGTCCCCATTTCAATGTTGAATATGTTTAAAGGTTGGAATGCAGTCAGGTCAATTTGAGAGTGCTTACACCAGTGTAATTATTCTGATTTGAAAAGAGACATAAGCAAGGGCTTTCACCACTACAATCGTAATGGTAAATCTTTCAGCCCTAATGAACACTATGATATTTAAAGCTCAATCAGTTTTAAATATATGGTAGTCTCTAAATTATTGCAAATTTATGAGTAAAATAGCTTTCAGAATAGCTTAAATTGATAAAAACTTTTACACAGAAATTTTTTTATTAATTTGAGCAATTTCTTTGTCTGGTCTGTTCCCATTGGTCTATTTTATCAGTGTAAATGGGCAGATGGAATTTTTTATTTATTTTTTGATTAGAGATTGCCACACTAAAACTCGTTATTTGATATGACAATTTCAGTCTTTGTGTTTTGATTTTACTGAAAAGTTGAAGATGTAGAAGCTGTACTGGTTTATTCCTAGTTCGGAAAGGAAGTAAAAATACTTGAGCACCACTTTTAAATTATCTGAGCTTTTTTGTTTAAAAATAAAAATAATTTTAAAAATGCACCAGTCTCAGAACTGAAAAACCTCAACAGACTTCTCTTTTCAGGCCACCTGTAAGCAAATTAAATCAATGTAGATCGACAATAATGCATAGAAATACATAAATTATAACCCTTTAAGATTGACTGTTACCAGCAGATGTCCTAGTATTTAAGTTGTTGTTCATCCGGTGTGCCAATAGGCTTCAAATAATACTTTATGAAATGTGCTAGCACCACTTCAGAAAACACACAAAACCACCACAAACAAACCAAACTAAAACAGAAAAACCACCTATTTTCTTTAACTTAAGCAAGGCCATGGTGAACTTCTAATACAAAGGAAGTATGCTATTTGGTGAAATTTTAGGTGGAAATAAAATTTCAGCCTACTTTATTCATGTTAGGGTAGGACAGGACTGATTCATGTTTCTAGGTCATGTTCAACTTCACTGATCCTGGAAATGGGAATTGTGTATCTGTTTAAATACAGTTTTAAGACATAGAAACTCTAGACTCATACAGCAGCTCTGCATAACTGAGTGTCTGTGGACTCTATAGATGCACTAAATTTTGTAATCTGTATTTGATTGTGACAGTATTTTCCTTGTATTTCCTGCATGCATCTCAGTCTCATGCAGTCTTGATAGCATAAATGAAGAAATGTGGTCTAAATGGAGCTTTTGTGCTGTGTAACCTGTTTGAGAAATCTACCTCACTGTTTTACAATGGCTTTTTTATTTTGCATGTTCATACTTAATCACACTGGAAAATGGAAAGCTGTTTGCATTTGAATGGTGTGCTTTGGCACTGTGTGATCAGCGCATGTACTAATGATTTCCTTTTATTTTTCTTCTTTCCTACTTTTTCCCTTTTTTCCCATTCTTTCCACGTTTTGTACTGCTATCTCCATACTTTCCTCTGAATTTCTTTGCTTACTGTAGCAGCCCTTGCCTTTTCTCTTGCAGCAACAGCCCAGGCTCCAAGGATTATTACTGGGCCTGCGCCTGTTCTCCCACCAGCTGCCCTGCGTACTCCTACGCCAGCTGGCCCTACCATAATGCCTTTGATCAGACAAATACAAACCGCTGTCATGCCAAACGGAACTCCTCATCCCACCGCTGCAATAGTTCCACCCGGACCCGAGGCCGGTTTAATTTACACACCGTATGAATACCCCTACACGCTGGCACCAGCTACATCAATCCTTGAGTACCCTATTGAACCTAGTGGTGTATTAGGTAAGACCTTCGTATGTGGGTTGCTGGAGAATGTGTTGCTTGTGCTTCTGTTGTGTTTGCAAGGTAGAGGCTGGTGGAGCTCAAAGAAAAAAACCTGAAGTAACAAACTTACTTTAGGTATATCAAAACTGCCTAGGAGAGCTGCTCAAATGGTGCAGCTCTTAAGCATTTTAAATGCATTTGGCATTCCTGAATGTGTGTGCTTAGTGTATATTAATAAATTTACCAAAAATAAAGTTTTCATGTTTATATATTAGATGGTAGATACATAGGCAAGGGAAGAAAACCTAAATACAAGTTGTCGTCTATTACATGTCATCTGGGCTCCCATGAATAACAGATTAGTTTGTATTCTCTCCAACATAAATTAACATCCAACATTTTTTGGAAGAGAGGACTTGTTATTTTGCTATATCGTATTAATAGCAAAACCAGAGAGAGTGGAAAAGTCTTTTTTCGGCTGAAGTTTTGTTTATTTAGTATGCAGCTGGTAAATCTCAGTGTCAGAAAGTTCTAAATTATATTGTGAGCAGAAAATTTTTTCGGTGAATGAATATAAAGCAAACCAAGTTCTGACCAGAGGACGAAAATATTAGCAACTTTACCGATGGCTTCTTTTATATATGTTGCATTGAAATGTCCATCATTCCTAATATTTCAGACCACTGACTTGGTGTGTGAAGGCAAGAATGATAAAGCAGCCGCGACAATTCAGTTAACCGGCCAATATGGAGCTGGCAGTTACAATAGTTTCTTCCCTCCCTACCCTCTACAGAATCAAAATAATCTTTTCTCTTCAGTTTGTTCTGAATTGCGTATGACCTTGGTGCTGCATAATGTTGATTTTATAGGACTTTGATCTTAGTTTGTTCAGTGGCAGTTATTGATTTACACAAATTCTAAACATCTCTAATGAACACTGGACAATGAGGTTCAAAGTCAATATTTTGTTGAAAGTATTGCAAAAAATCAGTGTTTCACGTGACAAATACTTAGTGAGTTATCTGTATGTGTGCATGTTTCCACATTATGTACAGTAAAAAAAAAACGTATTTCAGACTTCTGTCTTGCAGGATTAGTGAATCAATAACAAAAATTCTAATAGGACAAAAGTATGCAGTACATCTGTCAGCTTACGGTTGTAGTCAGTTAACCCGTAGCCAAAATTCTGCAGGCATATGATAACATTATCATTTATTAATTTCCCACAAATGTGTAAACATCCTCCCCTGCTCCCCTACCCCCAGTCTGTCAGTCCAGTTGTGGTACACCCTGGGATAAAGTCACAGTTAGAGACTTCATCAAAGTAGCTGTTAGTGGCAAGCCCCTCTCCTGAATTCAGTTAATATCAAGTAAAGAAATACAGTATTCCAGAATAAAGTTTATTACAATGCAGGGAACTTGGATTTCTCACAGGATTTTCTATAAAGAGATGGGAGGGAAAAATTAAAATTACTTTGAAAATGGCGTCTGAAACCATTGCATACTCTCAGGCTTAACTCTGTGAGGTGTATTGCCCAAAACAGACCTCATCAAAAAATTGTTATTTAAAGAAGGAAAAGGGAGTGGGTAAAAAAAAAAAGGCACCACACTCCCGCTTCAGCTGCCTAGAATCAATAACTCTTAATACATCTGCTGTATTATCTGAGCAATTGTATAGAGTTAATTGCATTAAATTTGGGTTTCGTTGAGTATTATTTTGTTATATGCTCATTCTCATTAATAATATTTTGTCCATTTTTGTGGTGGACCTTTAAGAAGTTTTAAAATAATCCTGTTAAGAATGGCAGAGGAATGCGTCCCTATCAGTATTTTTGGGGATGTTGGTGTTGAGATCAAATTTTAGTTGGTGACTAACTTTCAATTCCCTTCCTTTTATCTTCAGGTATGGCTTTCCCAACGAAAGGCTAAGAATTCAAGAACGGTCTTAACTGATCCTTCATCAGATCTGAATTTTAACAAATGCTTAGTTTTCAGCAGCCTTGAAAAAAGCTTGGCCTAGCAGTCAGTGACTTACTTGCACTTTTTTGCACATAGATTTAAAATAAAATAGTGCTATTAATTTGGATTAGGTCCTATTATTACAGAGTAGCTGTAATTTATGAGTGTATAGTAGTATACTGACTGCTAAGTGTTCTATATAGTGTTTGCTTTACTAATCACCTAATTCATTGCAGTTCATACTTATTGACTTAAAGTTTAAAATCACAATCTGTAGGCTTGAAGAATTGCTTTAAAACTTTTTTTTTTGTGGTAGAACTGGAAGTGATCTTAAGGTTAGCAAATAATTGTCAGTATTAAAGATGGCATTATTTAAAATAGTCCTGCTGCAAGAAAGGCACTTCAGTGAATATGTGACTAGTAAAGCTTAAATGTGCTTGGGTCTAATAGATTTCATGAAATACTGTAATTTTGGGATTGTAAATGAATGGATTAAACAGGTTAAGGCCAGGATGTTTAAAATAAATGCAATATTAATCTGCACAGATAAACTTCTTTTTAAGATTAAGATTTGAAACTACTGTGCCTTAACTTGTTGCTTTTCTTAAAATGAACTTTTGTAGTTAATGATCATTTAAATCCATTTTGATAAACCTGCTGTTAATGTTTTCTGTGAATGTTTTCTAACTTTTGTCTTGGTAATTGCAATTTAACTAGGTGCGGTGGCTACTAAAGTTCGAAGGCACGATATGCGTGTCCATCCTTACCAAAGGATTGTGACCGCAGACCGAGGTTAGTTTAGTTCTGCAGTTCTTGTTTGTAAGAAGTGCTTTGAGTGTACATGAGATTTGCAACACCACAGCTGGTTAACCAAATACCCTGTCTTGACCCATTCATGATTTTTCTCAAAAACCTGGACAGTTAATATTTTAAATTAATTTGGGAATGCTTGCAGTTTTAAAAACAATTACTAAACTTGGCTTTCCCAGCTCAATTAAATATATATACTTGGATATATTTAACAGAAATTCTATAACTGATTCAGTTTTGAAAATGAAACATCTGTCTGCATCAGGAAACGCTATGAAATCAGTGCTGCAATAATTAATTTGGTCGTGTTTCCCTCTTTCTTCCCCGGTTTGTTCTTTTAATTGGTGTGGAAATATCAGATTGGTGTTGCAAAATAAAATGAATGGATGGTTGCTTAATGAGAAAGAAGTAAAGGAATAAATGCCTCCTGTCTGTGCTTGGAGAAATCTGAAGATTTAGATTCCTTTTTTTCCAATAAACCTTTGAGCCACTGTACTGTATATTATGAGGAGGATGCATGTTCTCAGATACCTAACTGAATTCAGAAAGGTAAGGGCTGTGAAGATAACTTCAAAAGTTGTTTGAGTTTGAATTAGGGGAAGGGAGGGTGTTTTTGGTTGTTTTGATTTTTGTTTGGTTTTGGGATTTTTTTTCCCAAAATCTATTTCTTGGTATTTGCCTTTTGCTGCTAAAATGTGTAACCTGAAGGAGAAACAACTTTTGAAGACCTGTTGGTGAGATGACATCCAATATTTGGGCATCTCTCTTTAACCCTTGAATGGAAAGTAAATCTTCATTTTTCTCCTGTTCCTCAAGTGTCATGCCTTTGGACCCCTGAATGAAGTGTGTAAGCTTATTGAGAAAACTGATATTTTCGGTTTATTGACATTGGCTGGGAAGCAGTGTGGGGGATGAATTCTTGTCCCATCCCTGCTGCTGACTCACTGTGGTTTTCAGCAAGTCATTTAATCTCTCTGTGTATGATTTCCCATTGGTCAAATAAGGATAATAATACTTCCCTACCTCACAGGGGTGTTGTGGGGGTTCTTGTTTTGTACAGGGCTTTGGGGATGCAAAGCATTATGTGCCAAGTATTATTATTCTGCTCTCATCCAAATCAGTGTTGTGCAGGTTTCCATGATATTGTAATATTCAAAAGCCAAATTCTAGTGACAGATCTGACATCTCCTAACATTGACTACACTTCTCACAACCTTCCGTAAATTAACTACAAAAGAGAATACAGATTCTGGTCAATACAGTAAAAGGGGCCCTCCTGGATTTTTGGTATATTTATGCAACTTTTTTTAACTTTGACATGATCTTAGGCTTTAAAGAAAGCATAAAGCTGATACAAGACACTACTTTAGTTTTCTGTAAGGTTGTTTTATATCACTGCATGCTATTTGCAGCTCGTTGGCTTGTTCTCATTTCTTGAGAACTCTTTAATGGAGCAGCAGGATATAATCAGTTGAAGCTCATAGCCCATGTTTACAAAAAAAAAAGTGTAAAGAAGGAAATAGGTTTTAATTTTTTTTTCAATCTCAGTTAAGAGAAATTTATGATAAGGATTTGGTTATCTTTGAAAATTTGACCTGATGTTGCAAAAATCAGTTTTTACTAATGTTCCTTCATGAAGCAATGATAGCTTCAGGTGACAGATGTGGCTACCTTTTTGTGTAATTAGATATTTACCTGAGACAACTAGTAAATACACTGATAAAGTGGGGATAGGGGTGTTTTCATGGAGAAAATACCATTTTGAAGTTTATCATTGTAATATTTGCTCAACATAGATTTTAAATATTTTTGAAGGGCCTAGATGATTCGTCTGGGTCAATTAAAAGTGACTTAAATTAATTATTGGCATAATTTCACCTTCTTTGAAAATACAGACATTTTCTGATAGAATAGCATTCATCTCTAGCAATATTGGAAACCCACTGTCTTAAGTAGATAAATAAATACATGTCTTTTCCTGTGGAATAAGTCATGCATACCTCTCTTTCAGGAAAGCCATGCTGATATTTCAGGAGGATATTATTTTAAAGTCTTATCTAAATAATCCCAGTGTGTGTTAAGAAAGTTACACAAAGTTAATTTTACAACTGAACTTCATTGTATTTTGAATTTTAAATCCTAGGTTATCACTGCACATATCTAAAAGTTTCACACAAAAGGTTTTGGAGACAACTTTGTTCAGCAATAAAAATTTCTTTTAATGTACTAAAATTATATTGCAGAATTAAAATACCATCAGTATTTGCCATACTCACCTATTTGGTTGTTCTGTCACCAGGATACTTCTATAGCTATGGCCACAAAAAGCAATGTCAGCAAACCGAAATTTTTTTTTTTTTAATGCAGACAATTTTTTTACATAGTTAAGCTCACTGAATCTACCTTTGCATTCATTGGGTCTAAAGTTGGTGGTTTGTTTTTTTAAAAAAAATTCTAAATTGACTCTCAGATGACTTTGTAGTACTACTGCATTCACTTTTTAAGTAGTTTTTATTCTTTGCATAGTTTTGGTTTTTTGTTGGGGTTTTGGGTTTTTTTTCCCCAGAGATAAGCACTGCATTTAAAGCAAGAATCCCCAAATGTGTAAATGTTTTACAACTAAGCATGTAGAATTGGTGAAGGGTTGGAAAATATAGCTCATTTTAACTCAGAAAAAAACCCCAGTTTATAAATAATACAAAATTGAATTTGATTCATATAACAGAGAGACTGACTGATTTAATTGTAATAAACTGTAAATGGTGTTGCACAGTTGACAAACCTGTGTGTACTGTAGAAGGCCAGAGACTTGGCAGAGGATGTATCACAGGTGTACTGGTATTTTTTAAAGGTAGCTTGCTTTGATTTTAAACTCCACAAGAAATATTAATGCTGAGAATTTTCTCAAATGTTTTATCCAAACCAATTTTCACATAATTTATATATAAATTTTAATACCTTTTAATCAAAATTGTAATGAGTATCAAAATGCTTTAAGAGTCTTGTTTCTACTATACCTGTAAAGTGGTAAGATTGTGCCACATAAAATATTTATTTTTATTTTTTCTTCTTTTTGAAACAGCTGTTATAATTTAAGCAAATCCCACTTAGCATGATTCTGAAAAAAAAATTCAGGGAGCGTTTGGTCTCATTTATGTTACAGTAGTAATTTTTTGTAGTGTTATGAACTGTATCCTAAATGATAGGCCACTTTTATTATGTGAAAGTAAATGAACCCACAAGAAAGATTGTTAAATCGATGGCATCTGTGAATATTACACCTACTGGACTTCATTTTACGTAATGGCACAAATCTGACTTTGCACTGAATACCTTTCTCACTTTCATCTCCTCTGCCTTAGTCATAATGGCAACAGTACAGAAACTTTTATCAACCTCAGAATTTATTAGCTCTAATTAAGCTGTTGAATGAGTCTTAAAAAAAAATAAAAAAAAATCATACTACTGTTAAGTGGACCAAGTTTGGTGAAGGAGAATGCGAGAGAATGATTAAAGAAGGAATAGCTCAAGAACATTGGGAATGATAACTTTCCACTTGAGAACTTTTTTATGTTTTACTGTAATTTGTTTGTGGTTTTGGGTTTTATTTTTTGTTTGTTTTGTTTTGTTGGTTTTTTCTTTTTTTCCTTTTTTTTTTTGCAAAAGAAAATAGTATTTACAGGTGGCTTCTTTTAAAATATAAAAATATAAAGCAGGAATGTATATGAAATGTCAGATTTTATTGTATTTGCAGAGTATTAGCTTTGAAAATGAATAAAGAGAGCTGTTTGTAGTTTTAAGATGCCTTATTAGTATCAATTAGATATTTTCTCTATTTTTTCATGTACTTAGAGCTTTTTAAGTATAGACTTTAAAATGGCAGGACTTTTACAGTGTTTACATGCAAGTGCATTTTATAAGTGTCCTATATGTGTAAAATAGTATTTCGAACGGGAAAATGCTGGCTATAGTAGCAGGCTGAGCGTTTTCCTGGTTTCCACGATGATGCCTACGTTGCTAGACTACAGTTTAGTACTGCTTTGTATCATGAGGCCAAGAAATTCCATGTTGTTTGTAAATAGAATAAATGAAAGGCAATAAAAAATTTATTGAACAAAAACCCTTTGTTTGGCCCATAGTTTGTTGAACCAAATTGTTTCTCTAAGTCCAGAATTCCTTAGATGACTCCATTCTTTTAACAACCAGTTATTAATAATCACATCCATCATTAATAGTTGCTTTAATGCTTGCACCTGGGGAGGTACTAATGCTTAATAGCAGTCAGATACTGATGCTGTGCACTGACTGTTGTTCCAAAAATCTTCTACCCAGTTCAGAAACTGTTCATCGTTTTTTGTTCTCCAATTTCCTTCATCGACTGCTACTAACCATTAGTCATTAGTCATATTTTATCTCTATTTCTCCTGTTAACCGGTTTTGTGGGAGTGGGCTTCTCCTTCATGTGTCCAAATCATGATGGAGGGCTGTCATGATTTTATTGCATTCTGTAGATGGTGTCGATCAGTATGTCAGAATTAAACATGCTTGTTTTTTTTATTAGTTGTGATTAGTTTTCATGTTGTCATTAAGCCGTCACTAGCTGGAACTAATCTCTTCTCTATCTTTTCTTTCTTTTTTTTTTTTTTTGTTTTGTTGTTTTGTTTTTTTGTTTTGGTTTTTTTTTTTTTTTTTTTGTTTCTAACCACCCAGCCGCCACCGGCAACTAACCTATGACCTTCTGACCTCTGAACTCTTCACCCAATGATGACCTGACCATGCCTGCCTGCTGATCAGTTAACTGGTAAACGCCTTTGCTTGCCTGTCTTCAGTGCAGCGAGCTGGGGCACTTGTCCGTTCGTCTTACCATCTAACAAAACAGACAAAGAAATTGTTGTCCTCCAACTCCGCTTTTTGTTGTTCTCCTGTTTGGGTGAAAGTGGTTCTAGAACCTGCACTGAATAGTAGTAAAGCAATAAGGTCCAACTCATCCCTCCGCACTGATCATCCTCTAGTGTCCCGCCCCAAGCGAACGGTAAGGAGGCCTCGCACGAGATGGAGACAGATGTCCCTTAACTACCCGATGACAGAGGCAGTTACTGTGAGAGACTTCTAGGAATATTTTTCTTCTCAGAAAAAAAAAAAAAAAAAAAAGAAAAAAAAAGTCAAAGCTCTCTCTGAATGTACTGTGTGATGATGCATCATGCATGAACCTTTGGTCAGGGATGTCATTGGGGAAGGGATTCCAAAAAGTATTCAAAATTTGATATGCTGTTTAGTCACTACCAGTGCCCTCAAAGGGCAGATGTTGCAGCCTTTTTTCTATTGCCTGCCAAATTGGACGTTTTAAAGGAAAGTGTGCCATGAAATGCAGATTACGATGACTTTTCAGAACTACATTAATGCAAAGAACAAAACAGCAACACTATTAAAGTGAAATCCAAGTTTAAATTGTTTTAACCATATTTTAATCTCCTTGGAAGATTACATGAGAACAAGGTACATGCATTATGTGTCACATTACTGGGCAAACTGTTCAAATATTTTTTTTAAACCTCCCTGTATAGAAAAAAATTTCATTAAGGATGTAAAAGCCATGCTTGCCTATTTGCTGTATACATGTAATGAAATTGTAGATAAAGTGTAGTGCATTGAAACAAAATGAACAAAAAAGTAGATACTTTTACTATACAAGGGTGCTGGTGCAGAAAAAAAATATATTTTTGGAAATGTAGCATTTTATACTTTCAAGTGTTATAAAAAAAGAAAAAAAGAACAAAGAAACCCTTTATTTCATTAAATGATTTTTTCTGGTGGTTGTCAAGAAACAAAAGACCAAAAGAGCCTTTTAGTCTTTCTTTTTTATTTTTTAAGTATTGGAATAAGTCTAAAGAAAAGGAAGTGCCTTATTTTCTTCATGGTCATTTAGTCAAATGTCTTGTATAATCAGCTTCTCCCTCAGACAAGTTACTGCATGCCACTCAGTCGCCCAGTATGTGAAAGAAGCTGTGAGGGAAGACAAATGATGAGTTGACCATATTAATTACCTGATTTTTGCCATACTAGTGTGATGTGACTTTGCCAAAATCTCATTAAGTGAAGTATTTGCTAAGTTTTCATCAAACCAGCCCATTATTATTTCAACTACTCTACTTTTTAAATCATAGCAAATGCCGTACTTGTGCAACGTAAACCAAAGGGTTCTGTGATACAGACTGTCTCGTGCTAAAGGAGATTATTAGCTGACAAATGTTTGTAGAGCTGGAAGTTACGTCATTTTTGTTCAGGGATGGAGAGGGGTTTTCTTGATTTTGGTTGAAATAAGTACTACATCAACTGTAGTAGGCTTTGGCATCACCCAGAAAATGGATGTTCTGCAGATAATGAAACTGGAAGTGCTTAGCGACTTTTCAGTCAGTGACTGAGCACATCCCCAGTTTCCACAAACAGGTCCTGCAGTGGCGAACAGCACGGAAGTTACTTACTTTTCAGCTCGTGACTTTGACTATTGTTAGATCTGGCCCATTGGCTTTTCTTCAAAAGATAAGCAGGAGAGGGACTTCAGCCGTTTGAAGTCCAGCTATACCTTATTTTTAACCCTTGTTTCCACATGAGGTTCGAATAGCTGGGCAGTTGCAAGAGCTGAAGCTGTTGAACGCACAGTATTTAATTCTGAAAACATTAAGTGTTACTTTGTGGGGCTCAGTACTAAACTTGGCAAATATCAGGTGATAATTTTATTCCCCTCTTGTCAACTTATTCTCCTCCTGCAAATCTTCACAGCTTCCAAATGAAAGGTCAGAAGTAAGCTAAGAGGGCTTACATTTTTAAGCACCTGCATGGTGACCTCATCTAACATCTTGTCTCACCTGGAAATAATTATCAGTTTATTTACTATGCAATAGACATTCATCCTTTCGTATTCAGCTAGATTTCTGTTTATTGTGCCACCGGCTTTGTCTTCCTGTTACACATACAGTTGTGTTGATTTTATTTACAGTATATGCTGTGCCATTTTGATTTTATTTTGGTTGGTTGGTTGAATAAACTTGCGACACTCAAACATTTGAAGAGAGATTTGCTAAAACAATACCAGTATTTGATCCAGTTTCATCTCAACTATGATAAAACCTGGACATTTTAGACATTTATCAAAGGTCTTTTACTGGGGGGAGGGGAAGTGTATGGAATAGATGTGTGACATGTGAAAGTAATGTTTGCTCTGAACAAACTTCTGAAAGCTTAGTTGACAAAATTTTGGATCAACTTAAAAAAAAAGCATGACTTTTGAAATCTCTGAATGCCTTGGTTCTCAGTATTATCATTCTTTAATGACTTTTTCTTTATTAAAATAAGTAGTTTTAAGACTTCTTTCTGACAGTATTATGTAATTTTTTTAGAGTGGGTAGATGGGAGTGTCGCTTGTATGTAACCGTACAGATGACATGTATTTGTCTATTCTTTATTATCTTAGTAGTTTCATGCTATGTATGTACCATAACCAACCTATTGCCTATGAGAAACATGTAAGATAATGTATTTACAGCCATTGTTACAAGTTTATAATGTATTTTTCTATCTTGTTTTATATGTATGTTATATAACATTCAAAAGAATTTTTTTCCTGATTGAGAAAAAAGGATACAAAATGCAAAACCCACAATTTTGATATCTGAAAAATTGCCAATTGTTTTGCAGTACTTTATTATATTGGGAGTGTTGTCTTTCTTGGGCTTTTAGTTAGCTACTGGATGAATACATTAGACATATTTGGGTTTTAGTTGGGTTTTTACATAGCTTGCATTTTAATTCTTTGGTTCTTTGCTGTTTCTATTAACCCATAGCATTATTTTAATAAATGTTATAATACCAACCTACTAACTCTGGACTATGTCTGTTTATTAACCATTTCGTGTTTAATTAAAATAAACAAATAAAGACGGAAGAATGTAAAGTCTTGAGTTACTGGACTAACCCTGAAGAACGTGACCACAGATAACACAACGTGACTTGTTTTTATGTTGTTTGTCAGCTGACATTCTGCACACTACTATTAAGTTGGCTTTGGTCATTCTGGCCTTTTACCTTGGGGAATAGGTGCCAGTAGAAATGGGAACAAAGTAGCATTTTTTTTGAGGCATTCTTCTTGTAGAGTCTTGCCACTTGCCTTTCAGCATCTGCATTACTAATTCCACACTTTCTTTTTCTTTCTCTAAAATAATTACTGTTGGCTCACAGCAAAAGAGCAAAAGATGCCAGTGTATTGGTAAATCGTGATGGTGTACAGAAACCAGTTTGATTCTTTGTTGAACCATTCAGAGGTTGCAGTTAATCGCACAGTAATTTGTGATTTGTTGGTTTTGGCACCTGATTCAGTGTTGCATCATGTGACGTTTCTAAGCACAAAATAGTTCTGGATAGAATTGCTGTACATTGAAACACAAAACCTGGGAATTTCCTTTAGCAAAAGTGCCTTATTTATGCCACGCTATTTCAAGTAACCTTTTTTTGGTACTTCTGTAGTCTACCAGTATTGCCTAGCTCAGGGGAGTACAACTTCTGTAAGCCAAAGGTCAAACTGGATCTTTTCCTAATGACTGTAGAAAGTACAAAAATACACCTTTCACTAAATTACCAAGCAACATCCATTTCAAATTCCAGAGCTGCCTTTATGTGATCTTTATCCCTGTGGATGACTGGAGCAACGTGAATGCAGGGAATTGAAATGGTGAAAATGCTGTTTTGAATGTACATCTATGCAAATATTTTTACAGATATGCTTCCCCTTCCTTAGAACTACACTGTCTGAGGCTCCTTTACACTTCCCAGGTAGTTCTAGATTTGTAACCTTGAGTGGGCAGTAATTACCACTAATGTGGAGGGAGATCCTCGGTGTAGATAACTTTACAGATGTCAACAGTTTACTTCCGAAAAGTCCAATTTTTTTTCCTGTAGATAGTAAAAATTCAGATGAGGAATCTGAATCTGTTCAAATTCCTCCTTTAATTTATGACATTTCAAACTATTTATCTTGAAATGCATGCAATATAAAACTTTATAAATAGGGTTCTCACAGTATTACTAGTAATTACAATTTTATGCATCTTTATTTTATGGAGAAAAATAGTCTAGCTTTGATGACATTTGTTAGTTTTCTAATAGCATGTAGTTCTTTGTTTTACAAAAATTTTAGGTAGAGCTGAAATGCCAATTCATTTTGAATAGTTTCACTTGTGCAGAATTTTCATTTTTAATTTAAGAGGTCATGTTGCTATCCTAAAACTCAGCCACAGGCAGATGATAAGAATATAGATTTTTACAACAGATAATATCAGGACCTTCTGACTGGATAGTGGAACAAGTGTCATTAACAGAGCAAATAATTTAGATTCTTGAATTATTTTATCAGAGGCGCACATGTAGTTTGGTGAAATACTCTGTCCAGTATAGGTGAAACTATTCAGGTGGAACAAAACTTTAATATTTTATATTGAAGAACACTTCTATTTCCAGAACTACTGCTTTTCTGTAATATTATTTTATATTTTTATCAATAGATATTAACTACTATTACACTTTGTCCACAGTGCATTTTCATCTCATTCTTCAGTATATGCAGTAGTCGAAGTTGCTGTAAATTTTGTAGTACTTCAAAGCTGAAGGACAGAAAAAAAAAAGAAAACTCTAAAATCAAAATAATATATTCATTATTGTTGTCCACCAAAGGCATTTCTCAATTTACCTGAGTGCCTGTCTCAAATTTTAACTATTTTGTACTTTACCTGCTTAGAGGAAAGATATGAACTGGTTTTAGAACCGAATTTGAGGGTAACTTCAATATTGCTAAATCATTGAACTTAGCTTCTTTTTCTTTCTTACTGTTCTGAGGTTGAATTGTCTTAATGTTTGAAAGATCATACATTCAAGGCAATTAGATAATTGCTTTTTGATCCAATAAATTGGGTTTTATCTTAGGGTAATTTTTTTTTCTGGTAGGTCAGCATATAAACAAAAAGATCATCTAGCCTTCAAAGTAAAATCTTAGCAATGCTGTTCACATCTTAAATATTGTACCAAAGTACAACAAATTTGGTTTCTCCAATAGTATTTTTGTGCATATTAAAAAGTGCCTTCAAGAATATGCTTCAGATATTTTTAATGAGCATATGTTCAGTGTACTGACAATACTGATCTTTTATTTGAACATACCTTTTAAAAGTGTGTCAAAAATCTACATGTAGTGAAAGGTTTATTGCCAGATTGTACTCCGTGAGGGGGACCACTAGAAGGTTTTCTGCCCTGAAAATGCAGGGAAACATTGAAGTGTGTTACCATCCATTAAGAAATTAACTTGGGGGAAACATACTTACAAGTATATGAAGCTGAGTTCGTGTCTGGATAAAAATACCAGTTACCAGAAATAGCACATTGTACAGAATGGAATCAGAGTGACACATTCCTAGGGCTGGAAGTACACGATTGCTCCTGGAATTTCTGTTTTGTTTTATTATGTTTGATATATTTTTCTAAAACACTGCTAATGGAATACTGTCCAAGTAACACGTGACCCATAACATTAACACGTGGTAATCAATGTTGAATCAAACTGGTTAACGAAAGTACAGTGCTCTTCCTTCTCTGTGCCTGCACACTAATTGCAGGTGGTGCATAGGGGCTGGGGCTTAGGCACAGCAGGCTGCACTCCTAATTTCTTGGTGCCTGCAGTTAGGGTGTACTTCTGTCCGTCTTTGACAACAGGCTGACTGGGAGGAGTCTGCCTCCCAAGGCAAAGATTAACTGAGATCTGAAACTCTTAGTAGAATTAATTGAAAATACAGCAACAGTAAAGCAACATATATACATATATGCTTTGACTTGTATTATGGCAGTTTGTGTGAAACATTTAAGGTTTTGTTTGTGCAAAATAATGTATTCTGAGGGGAAAAGCAAACATGGACGTTGCCAAAACACATGTAAATAATCACCATTTATGACTGTACATTATGTGCAATAAAGTAACTGGAAAAAGTGCATGTACTTTATCCTCAAAAGAAAACTGACAGCTCTCAAAGCTGTAGCTATAGTTTTATTTTCTGAAAAGTTAAATTTTATTCTGTATCTAAACCACAGAATAAAGAATGTACATTTTTCACACTTAAATTTTCATTAATGCTTCTGGCAGTGTTACGAAAGATGCTAATTGTTGAAGAGGCTTAAACTTTCATGGTTGTCCGATTATCAGGGTATATTTTGCTTAACAGTTTCTTATTGCGTATGCTGTTGTTTCTAACTGTAAATGAAGGAAGTGTGCATTACATATCGTAAACATGCAATACACTTTTCGCATATGGGTTTGTGGATGCACCAGTTCTGTAAATTTTTCAGAGATAACCACGTGGTTTTGATGATATTGTACTTTTGTAGGCATAACTTAAAATTGTTCAGAGCAAATAAGAAAGAGAAGTACTACTTTACTGTTACTTGAACACTCTGGCTTGGGGCATATTTTCTGATTACTGTAGAAAATGAAGATATCTGCCACCCCACCTATTGGAGGAGAACTAGATTATGGTGTTCTACATTTTCTTAATACTGATGTGATGATGCCTAGTTTTAGTTAAGGACAATTTCTTTATCAAGGTATTCTTTGCTAAAAATTCCTTCTACTTCACACTGCGTAAATTAAAAAAAAAAAAAAAAAAGAAAAGTTTGCTTCAGAAATAAGAGAAGTAGATAAGGTTAACTGTGGCATCTTTAGAAGAGTAGGGGAGAGAAGGCTAAACGCCAGTGTCCAGGTACGCTTCTGCACACCCAGCAAGGATGAAAAATTTGGCATAATTAGTCTTATGAAGACACCTTCCACGATGAGTCTCACCAAAGTAGTGGCATATAGTTATATCTGAGCTAGCTGTAGTCTTAGAAGTTCAGAGGATGTAGGGGTGCTGTTGGCATGTGCCACTTGAGCAGGTAAAGCAGCCCTTGTCATCTTCGCTGTTGCTGTGAGTGCCAGCTGCCTGTACCCTGCAGTCCTGGCCTGGAGTGTGAGCACAGCCTCACTTTCTGTGCTGTCTCTGGCTGCACTGTGCAAACCCCCTCCTTCATCCGTCTGGATCCCTAGAGAGCAGAACTGTGTTGACCTTTCTTACCTCTTGCACCAGGTCAGTAATACCTGTTTATGGTCATATTCATGTTAGTAATTGCATTTGTAGGTCTACACGTTAAAGCTAGATGTGGAGTTTAAAGAGTAGAAAATCAACAGATTATCACCATTCCACCAGCACTATCTGTGTGTTTTGCTATGTTTATGGGGGATGGCCTGACATTACTAGATGGCTCCTTGTTTTATTACTACTGTTACTGTAGTTCCCTTGAGGCAATACAAACTTTAACATTATCAGTGTCAAAATAATGAGCGACATTCATAGCAAAGAGTACAAAGTGCAGTATTAGAAATTACTGTCTTTCATGTTGGCATTCAGGTCTACCAGCAAAAGTAAAAAGAGACTTTATCCTACTGTTTTCTTGGTGACCCTGTGAAGCTCTTGAACAGTTAAGAGTAGATAACTGACAGCCAGTTCCTGTTGAGTTGAACTATAAAAATTAACCATCACAAATAGTCAGTAACTCCCAAAAAAGGTGGGGGGTTTTTTATACACAAAGTAATGTAGCTTATATTTGTCCTTTTTAATTTCTGTCACAGTATTTTCAAAGTGTTTTCATCTTCAGCAATAAATAAGATTACTACTTTGAAGAGTAAACTGGATAAGCTCAAAGGTGAGGTTCAAGAAAAAAAAAACCATCAAATAATGGCACACCTCAAGACTGCATCATTTCAGCAACTTATCAGTAAATGAAAGTGTGTTCTCTAAAGTTCATGTGTTTGTAAGCACCTTATACAGACAAGAGTCTAAGCAGAGAAAGTATTTTTGTTTGTGGGACATTTTCAGAATGAATTCTATAGATTTTCAGTTCCCTGAGAGGGGCCTTTATTAAGCAGATGGTACTTCCTGAAGGTAGGAAGTTCCCATGTCCTCTTGCCATAGGTCAGTCATTGAGCCAACAAGTGTTCAATGTTGATTCTGGTTTGCTTTCATACTGGTGTGAAAATGAAGCCCCATCTTTTGTATCCAAGTCTTTTTAATATTGTGACAGATGTATCGGTCTGTACCTCCTAGAGCAGTGTTTTAAAGGGATTTTTTTTTAATTAAAGTTATTTCATTAAGAAGGCAGGTTGAGTGAGCCAGAGTTATGGGAAATGTGTAAATATTTGATAAAAATACTTGGATCACTGTTTTAGAGTCTCACTGTGTTGTGTGTATAAGACACCCACAATGAACTGTTAGTATAATATTTATCTTGTTAGTTGTCTACACCTTTCCAATTATGATTTCCAGAGAATTTGGTTTTCATGAGACTAAGGCTACCTTGTGCAGTTCAGAGGTAGTGAAATGATGACATAACTGCAGATCATTCCTATATATGTGCCTTTTCATAGAACACAGCCTTTTTAAGATCTTGACCTCAGATATTGGGTAGAACATTGTAAATTTGTTGTGCAGGGAGCACAGTTTATTTGTTAGCCTATTTGCTGACCACTGAAAGTTCAAACCTTGCTACCAGTTCAGAAATGTTACTGCATGTTAATTGCTGTGGCAAATTCCATGTCTTGTTTTTAACATGGGTGCAATCTGGAGACCTTCACGTGCATACTACTCTAGTAAATCTCTGGATCATTTTCATGATCTTTCATGAGGAGTGGATCCAGTACTGCTGAAGGGGCCACATGGCCATTACTTGCATGCCCTTGTGTAACTTTTCTCATATAACCTTAATGATGAGACAATTTTGATTCTTTCCCTGAAAGGCAATGAATGAAGCAGATCTTCAGCTTTGTTTCTGAGAGAAAATAGGAAATGTATACCAATGTGGACTGAAAGAAGATAAAGAATAACAATTATGTCAGAGCTTTGAACCCTGTCCTGAACAGATGACTAAAAATTACTCTGGTCTTTATATGAGCTAAGAAGAGGAGACAACACTAAACAAGAGCAGCACTGTCAAGCCCATACTGTGTTGACAAGAAGTTCATCAGAGACTGAAGGCTGGAATTTTAAGTGAAGAAAATTGAAATTATCTCGGTCCTTGAAGAACTGGTTTACCATATCTCTCTGTTATCTTAAGCAAGCTTGTTAATTTCTCTGTTGGAAATTTTTTCCTTCTTCAGCCTAATTTGAATTTCTTGTTCCTTTATTCTAAGGTTCTGCCCTGCCCCCTTTTGTGCTGTCTTGCATTTCATAGACAAATTCTCCCTTCATTAGGATGGTGAGGTGGCACAGATCATTCGTAGTACAGGAAGACAACAAGCAAGATTTCAGGTCTAGATCAGGATGTTCAAGTGTGACATTATGTAGAAAGTCTGTTTTACATACACATGACTCCAAGCAGATGGAAGAGAACTATTTCGATACTGAGGGCACAAGTCTAATGTTTGAAACACCTGGGTTTCAGATGCTTCTTTCATTGCTGGTGATTTGTGCAGTTTGGGCCAAGACCTCTGCAGTCAAATCCACAAAATACCACCATCACCTTAAGTGATATGTCAAAATATGGAGTGTGGTCACCAAGGTTTTCATCAAAAGAATCTTTTTCATGGCCTTCCAGAATAGAAAACACCATTGCCTTTTCTTCTTTTGTCAGTTTCAAGCAACATCATCCAAAAAGAAAACCCCTGGTACCCAGGGACAATACACCTGAAGTGCAGAGGGGAAAGCACTGGTCAGTAAATGGCCATCTTACCAGCACACCCACACAAACCAGCTTGGCTGCTTGGGTCTGTCTCTCAGGCGTCTTTTCTCCCTGTTTTCACATGTGTAGCTGTAACTTTGTCTTTTGCATCCCCAGCTTCCCATGATGAAAGCTACTCTCTTACTCAAGTACCTTTGGTGCTCTTGTTCTGAATCTTTGTCTCTCCGTTTCTGTCAGAGAAATGAGGTTAACGGGAGAACCTCAGTAGAGTGTAAGCTGTGGATGGCCACATTTGAGATTGTAGAGTGCTCAAGCAGTACAATGCTGAGTGCACTCCACTATCATCACAATGTCCAAGTGTCTCACGATCTTGAATGTACTTAAGAATAAAGCATGAAAGCAAAACAAAATACCTTTGACTTCTTACTTAGTCAAACCCATGATATAGTTTCCAGAATCTGGTAGGCCAGCTGAGTCCTAGTCTCAGACCAGATCACCTCACTGGGTACCTGCCAGTAGTGCTGTCTCAAGGGATGGCCATCTCAAGAAATGATGGGCACAAGTTACTCCAGGGAAGATTCTGGTTGGGCACAAGAGGAAATTTTTTTACAAGGAGGACAGCAGCCATTGGAATAATCTCCCTAGAGAAATGGTGGATTCTTCAGTTTTGGACACCTTTAAGGTTCCACTGGGCAGCTGATGACAACCCACGTCTATACCTTGCTTTTACCACAAAAGGTTGGACTAGATGGTCCTTGCAATCCCTTTCAAGCTGGTATTCTATGATTGTGTTCATAACAATCTGAGTCCTGCAGGCTCACTGGGGATGGACGGAGCTGCGTTGCCGTTTTTCACAGTTGCCAAGTCTGAGCAGAGGCAAAGGGACAGAGATGCAGTTGCAGGAAACAGTGCTGCTTTGTCTCTTCACCAGTGAAATGTAGCACTGGGGAGCACTGACAGCACTTGAGATGTGGGAGGACCAAGAAAAAAAATGGGATTATATCGAAAACCTGATTGGCAAGAGTGAGATTTGCTCTGCAGTCATGAGAGGTTCACGTTGTTCAACTCTCAGCATAACATACAACTTTTGAAACTGAAATGCCTTAAAATAACAATTAATGCCTTAAAATAATAGTTAATAATAAAATTAACTGTCAAGAGCAACAGTTTTTGCAGCTTCAGGCCTGTAGTTGTGAATGGTTACCTTTGGGATGCAAATTTTTCAGTGAGCTTTCAGTTTGCTGTGGAAGGAGAGAGATAAATGCCATTTGTGAGAGACAACTTTGGGTTTCTCAAGCAAGAACCAGGGTTAGCAGGTAGGTATAAAACAAAATCACCTTATCAGCCATGTCACTAACCTCAACAAAATCCAGCATTAACTAGTTTATCCCTGGTCACACTCAACTGCAAGACAGCTGGCAACCAAATACTTTTGGCCAACAGCAGTATAGTGGAGAAGTGGGAATTTACCTCCTTAGTCAAGACTTCCAAAATTTTATCTTGGTAAACAACTGTGTTTTACTAGCTGGCATGTACCTCACAATGCTAATAATAAATTATATTTATGAAGTAGGACTTTCACCTGCTCTGGATGTGTATTCAGAATTCCCTGTGTGAAGGAACCTTGAAATAAATTATTTCCACCCTGGCAAGCACCTGGTTTAAAACAAAGGTAAAGCCAATGAATGAAACAGTCAAAACACCTGACTCCTTTTAAGACAGAGGGAAGCAGTAAATAATGTTGCCTTAGAGCAATTTCTCTCTTGTCATGCCTTTCCCCTTGCAGTTTGCTGTCACTAATCACTGTGAGCCAGACTGTGCACGTGGAAGAATCCTTCAGATGGAGTCAGTGGGGCTGCTCATGTGAGTAATTTGCAAAGCACTCAGTGAGGGGAATGAAGTCCTGTGGTGTTAGACTCATTTTGGCCATAAATTCCCCAAGCAAGGACTTTAATTCTTCTCGGTAAAACAGTGGATGCAATTCTGATGCAGTTGGGGGTTTTTGGGGTTTTTTTCCTCCCCACAACTTCTCACATTTTTCTTCACACACCCAGAGAGCACTAAGAGACTCGGAGAAGCAGCAGCTTTGTCGAGCAATGCTAGCATGCCTCCCTGCTCTGAGCAATTCCTTTGGGCGATTTAGCAATGTCACTCTGGCTCTCGGCATTTCTTTCAAGTCAGGAGCCTCAGTGCTTATAGCTGCTTGGGAAAGGGAGAGCCCAGGTGCAAAGGCAGGAAAAAAGTTCCATTGGTGGCTGGCAGCAACAGGAGAGTCTGGTTGTGCCGGTGAGTCAGCCGAACCACTCGCTCCACTTGCTTATTCCAGCCACATACAGGCAAGTGCAGGCAGGGAAAATTCCTAGCTTTGATTGTGAGGAAAGGGCCTGCCTATGCCACCACAGTAAACTCTGTTTTCCCAGAATGAAATCTCACCAGGCATAATTGCCAAAATCCTGGGATGAAATACTTCTTCTTAACCCCTGACACATCTTGTTCTTTTCACTGGGAGAAAAGTAGTTTATGGTTTGGTGGGGTTTTTTGTTGATTTTTTTTTTTTGTGGGTTTTTGTTGTTTTTTTTTTTTTTCAATTATCAACTTTGATGTGTCTAAAATGGGAATAATGGCAGAGAATACAATATCTCTGTCTGCACTGCTACCTATATACTTGCATATAAATAGCACTTTTGTTTCATGGGTTGAAGTGGAGGCTGAAGAGACATACTGATAGTGCAGCAGCTCTTTTCCTTTGTAGTGGATCTAATAGGCCTGCAGGATGAAAAATGCTACTTATGCTTTGCTTTTAGGCTGAAACTCACTCTGTGCAGAGGTCTAGCGGAGGGCAGAGCCCCCACTTAAAGCCTGCTGAGCCTTCAGAGAGGTTTTCCATGTTCCCCTACAGTAACAGACAGTTTTGCATTCTGTTCGTGGGTAAAGGCATGTAAATAATACCTTTATGACTCAGGTATGTCTTGAAATATGCAACCTGATGGCAGACAGTTCTACTTTATTGTGCAGATATTTGTTCTGAACCACATGGCTTGTAAGTCATGAAATATTAATGGCCATGCAAATCTTCTCTTCTGTATCACAAGCTTTTCTGTGTTCCTGACCCCTGGCTTCCTTTAATCATCTCCTGGGTGTGTGGTCTGTTACTATTCTGAGATATCTTGTGAACAGGGGCAAAGTAATTACTTGATCCTTTCCTGCTGCAAGAATCTTTTTGAAAAGAAAATTGATAACTTTAGAGACGCTTCCTCCTTGCATTAAAATGAGCCCCACCTGCTTGCTTCCCAAGATTTCTCTTTTGGTGGCCTGAATGCAGACCTGCCGTGTTCAGTGCTATTTTCATGACTGTAAAAACAGCATTCTTGGATCTCCTAAGTTCTCACCTGCTCCTCTACAGATTAATTACAGTTTTTGGTCAGATGTTTTCTTCTCTTCTCTCTCTGTCCCCCCTACTGATTTTCCTGAAGGCCTCCTTATAAATATGCTGTTTTATTATGACTTACTACAGGAAGGCCTAATGATCTTTCAATGAGCAGCTGTAGTGCCTGTTAGTTAAAGGGTTATCTTAGCCATCTCCCTAATAATTGGAGGCTGAATTAATGCCTGAAACGTGATTTTTTTTTTTCTTTTTTTTAAGAACAAGGGCATGGTTTTTTGGCAGAAATCTCCTTTTCTTTCTCTGCCTGTTTTCTAACATCCCAAACACTAAGAATAAGGACGTTACCAATGTGGGGAAATAATGGAAATGCTCCTTAGCTCCCTGCCAAACATGGAAGAGGTCAGTGGTTTGGTGCCGTGCAGGTCTAACAGCAAAAGAAGAAGGAGATGTAAAAACAATATGGCTGGGGAAAGAGAAAACTAACCATGAAAATGCATTTCCCATATGGGAGCTATTTTAGTAAACCAGTGTGATGAAAGTACAGACATGAGTAGGCATTTGTACAAGTGAGCTCGTAGTGACTGCCAAGAGCATGGTGTAACACAAAGGCAATAATGACCACACAGTTTAATACAAGGTTAATAAATGTTGACCTACAAGTTTCTGATTTCTGGAGCAATTTTGCCCAAGTTGCAGGAGTCAGCAACACAGCACCAAAAACACTGCTTCTGAAGTGGTGGGTTTATACAGATTAGGAGGTGGGGAAGACTAGCTAAGGTCAAAACATTCATTATCAGAGCAGAGATAAAGGAGCTGTGATACCTCAGATGTTTGTAACGTTCCACTTTGCAAAACCTGGGATGACACATAGGAACCTTTCTGGGGCTCTGCTGTTCAGTCCTCAGTGTGTGCTGTATCTGAGGATGCGGTGCCAGCCTGGGAGGAATCCACACCCTGGGTCTTAAAGGTGCAAAGAAAACCCATCTCACCCTTGATTTCGTTCAGCAGCAGGTGCCTACGTGTCTTTGAGGGTATAGATGTCTTTCTTTCACACTTTCCTTGCAGCTTGCTTTCCCCTGAAATGACCTCGGCGACTTCTGGGCCCTGTGAGAAGGGCATACCCACAGCTTGGCTCACACAAATGGCTGCTGTGAAGCAAAGTTATTCCGTGGCTTAAAGCCTGGCAGCCTCCAGCCTGGGGACCACCCACACAGTGACTGTCCCTGTGCAGGGAGCTGCAGTTCCTGCACAGGGTGGTGGAAAGCTGATGTGCCACCAGCTGGTGGGTGCTGTGGGAGACATAGAGATAGCATATGGAGCAGAGAAGCCAGAGCATCCCTCCTGGCCCATCTGTAGCACCGTGGTGTCCCACCACAGGATGATTTATAGAGCCTAAATGATGGTAATGAGCCCTGCTGCAGGTCTGGCTACCCTGTAGTCTGCAAAGGGGACAATTGCCAACTCAGGTTTTGGAAGGACTGAAAGGAGCAGTGAGTAATCCTCATCTACCTGGCTTTGTATCCAAGCTGTGAGTCATTCTAATGAGCAATACCAAAAGTGCTGACCTGCCCATCTCATGCCTCCTCACTTGAGACTCCAAGCTAATCTGCAGCCTTGGTGTGCTTCGGGGCTGCCTTTTGGGCAGAGGGGAACCTGGGACACTGGTTTTACTGCAAACCTTACCAGTGGAATAAATGCTGTTGTGGATGTACGTGTGCCCAGACATTTGGCGCAAGTAATTAGGAAGCTTTCAGTGGGTTTTTGGTGTGTGGTGTTCCCTGCTAAAACTGCAGAATTGTTTTTGATTTAAAGAACATTATCTTACCCCTCGCCACCAAGGTTTCAGTTTCACATCACTCTCACTTGTGAATACCAGGCTGGTCTGCAGCAACTGGGCGGAGGAGCACGTGGGATTATTGCTGTCTTAGTCCATGTCTCTGTGTTCCTGGGGGCTGCACGAACAGCCTCCCCTGTCCTCCCTGCTCTACACTGTGCCCACACTGCAGGGTGGGATGGTGCCCATTCTACCTCTTCAAAAGGCTGATTCTTTGAGTGCAAAGTCCTCAATGTCCTCACTTGGCTTTAAGCTCCATGTGTGGTACTGGCATGTTGGGGATGGTGAAAGCTGTTTGCCTCTGGTTTGAATGCAAGGCATGGGCTTGGCTGCATGCAGAAAACTGCACTCCTGGATGTTTTCAGTGGCTTCCCCTGGATGCATAGCACTATTTAAAGTGAAAGCACTTTGATTTGGAAGAGGCAAGGATGAAGGTGAAGGCTAATAATGGAAGTTTATAAATGCAGCTGACATCCTAGCAGTGTCTTTCATGCTGTCCTTCATTTACTCTCCTGGTGCTCTCTCCTCTTTTAATGCTCTGGTTTTCCCCCTGTGTGCCAAGTGCTGCTGAGAGTAACTGGGAGTAGCTGAGTTTAATCCATTTACGTGCCTATGGATATAGAGCAGGCTGTTATTTAACAGTGAAATGTGTGAAATGATCCGTGAAACCTCCAGGGTGAACTATGCTAAGGGACAGACTTTCATAATCTCTGGATTATACTCTATAATACATATATATATATATTATATTATATATATATATATATATAGCTCATGACTAATATGGAAACCACTCTTATAGTTAATAGCTTCTAGTAGAGACCCATCCACATAACATTCCTATGTGGGTGGCTGTTGGCACCAGCAGTGGGATGCCTGACTCTAGTCCTGATCTGGGCTTCTCAGCTAGGCTCCTGCTCCTCGTCAGCTGCAGGACGTGGGCAGCAATAAGGGCAGTTCAGCCTAGATTATAAGAAAAGCCTGATACAAACAAGAACTTTTCTCCTCCTCTGTTATCTGCCTGGGCTCTCCACGTAGGAGGCTTGGTTGGATGTGAACCCTTCAGATAGCAAAACCTGTGTGAGGTGAATGTGACTCACGCTGAATGTCTCCTAAAGCCCACAGCAGGTGAGGTAGATGGTGAGATCCTGAGTCCTTTTCCACAGCCTTGAAATGGGACCATCCCCCCTCTTCCGCTTCTGAAGCTTCTGTGTCCCTCCTGCCTCTGCTTTGCCGAGTGAAAGTTCATCTGGGAGGTGTACAACAACGTACACACACAGCCTCTGTAACAGGTTTACACTGAAACCTCATGTATTTCACAGATAGGCTGTGCTTCCCCCATGTAGCTCACTCACTGCCCTTCATTGCCCTAGGGCCTCTCTCTCTCACAAGAACAGGGGGAACTCCTCTGCCCCAAAATCCTCATCAAAAAGCTCTTGCTCAGAAGTAGCGGAAGGCAAAACAGACTGAGTTCTGCAGCTGAACTCATATTCAAGGAATTATTTCAAGCAGTCTGTACATTCCTTCTGCTTAAAATTTATTATTAACAGTGTGAGAGGAAGAAAAATAATTCACTAAACAATCAGCAAGGCATTCATAAGACATTATTGAGATCAGGTCTCAGGGAAACACATGAGCCTTCACAAATATTTTTTATCCACTCTGTTAAGTCATTTTACATAGGAAAGCGAAACTTAATGCAGCTGCTCTGTCTCTGTAGCTGCTGCTCAAGGGGAAACAAATTCAGATCCACCATAATCTGACTAATAGGTTCAATATCAGCTCCCTCTTATCAGAGGGAAAGGAGCAGTTTCATCTCAGTTTCTGAAGTCTGCCCCATGCTTATCTATTCCCTGGTGGCCAGATATCAAAGCAGACCAGTGAGAGGAGTCCCAGTCCGGGGGCTGGAAATTAAAATGCCTTGCTGTGAGACACTTCTCCCTTGCTGCAGGCAGTTAGCAGGTGCTTTCTTTTCCAGATGGGAGTGGCTTGTACTTGAGAGAAAAAGTTTGAAAAAGTGCAATTTCTCCCATAGCTCAAATCTGTATTCTTGGTTTGTCCAGCATGGAAGCAGTAAGGCACTGCTTGGTGAAACAGCTGCTCAGGAAGCCCCTGCTCTCCCTCCACCGAGGGACATGTGGTACAGTTGCCTCTAACCAATGCTACTGTATTGTGGTAGGATGATTTGGTTTTGTTGAGAAGCTGAAGTTCACCCACATCGTCAGTTCTCACCCCCATACGCTGCTTTCTGAGCCTCTACCATTTGCTTGCACTGTGCAGTGATGATCCTGTATGGGAAATGACTTAAAAAACATCATAAAGACATTTCTGGGAGCAGTGGAGTCTTCAAAGGAAAATTCTTGGGAAGCTGGAAATATGGTGGGAGGGAAAATATAATCTTTCTCTCATTTCAGATGAACTTCTGCCTTCCTTGAAATTCCTGTGAATTTCAAAGCCTTTGATAGTCATGAAACATCAGAGGAGTCTTTATGCTAAGCAAAACGTGTGTGAAAGCAGCGCTGCTTCTGATCCCGCCAGGAGCTGCTGCACACCCTGTTCCTCTTCCTTATGTTTGTTCTCCCCCAGCTGATGCAGTCTATTTGCATTTTTTCTGGGTGGTCGTGGCTGTGCCCTTACTCTGCTCTGTTGGATGACTCCAGAGCAAAACCCGTAAGAGGACTTGCCTGCATGGCCAGTGGCCGCCCCCGCTGCTCCCGTGTGGGCCAGCCTCGCTGATCCACAGGGATGGCTGGACTCTGAGCCCTGGGATGCCCTGCCTGCAGCAGAGTGCACGACTCAGTTTGGTTTTGTCCCAGCCTCCCTTTACAGGGTCAGCGTCAGGCAGCAAGGCCATGGCACGGGGCTGTCCTGGAAGAGCTCTGATGGCAGCAGGCACAGGTGGCAGATTTATAGGCAGGCACAAATCACTGTGAAGGCAGGTCACTGACAAGGACAGCACAACCACCTGAGCTGGGGCAGCTTATCCTTGGACCAGGTACAGCCTGGGTACAGCCAGTCAGGTGGGGAATTTCTTCCATGTAGCACATCCAGCCACAGGAGACTATGCGGGGAATGCTGAAGAAATTGCAAGAGCTGCAGAGCTGGAATATGATCCTCACAAGCTGCTCCTGGAAGAGGAGGTCTCTGTGAGTAGGCACAGGGCTCCCACTTCCCACACCTCACTTCCCAGATGCTTCCAGCAGCACTAGTGGCGGCTCTGTCATGGACTCCTTCCTGAAATGAGGCTGCCAGAGAACAGCATCTGGTCAAGCAAAGGTGGAGAGAGCAGAAGTCCCGAGGGTAATGGGACTTGTCTGCTTTTCTACCTGGGTAATGGTTATCCTGTGAAGACTGATGCATTCATGTCTTTATTCAGTGGGAGGGAAGAGGCTGCTAGGGCTGCTGGGCATATCCAGGCTGGCCCATGGGGCAGCCCCTGCTCCAGCTGGCTGTCATGTGCCCCTACCTCATGCTCCCTTCCCCTAAGTGGAGAAGATGCAGCCTAAGGGGCTGGACATGGTATGGGCACCCCCGGGGAAGAAGTCTAGGGAAGCTGAGTTGGGAGAAGACAGTGAGAGCACTGAGGAGCCTTCCTGCCACCACAAGCAGGCTGCAGGTGAACCATGATGTGCAACATGAAGAGCTGCATGTCTGCAGCAGTTGTTGTTTAATCATTGTGGAGCTGTTGCCAGGTGAGATTTACTTCATCTGTCACAACTGAGGGCTTATTTGTGTTTGACCTGTCCAGGTCAAATTCACCTCCAGATGTAGCTGATCCATGTGGGTTTGAGAGCCCACACAAAAGGGCTGTCCATGCTTTTCTCTTGTCTGTCACTGCATCTGATTCCTGGCATTCCCAAGACTTTCCATCCCAATTTACTTCCCCTGCCCCCTTTTGATGCTGCTTTGCACCATGTTGCTTTTCAGGTTCCTGTTTGTCCTCTGCCTTGCTCCAGCCTGCTCACTGCCTGTAGCTGTAGGTTTTCTCTCCAACAGGTAACTTGGTTACTCTTAAGCTGAAGAAGTAGTGGACTATTTTTGGAGTGATTGTTCCACAGCAAGTGAAGCTTATGCTTTCTGCTGAAGCAGTGTTGAGAAGAAAATTCCTCTTGATGTGAACCAAATGTAGTTCTTGAACATGTGATTGGCATAAAGTACACAGGCAGTGACTTTCTACAAGGATAAGCTGAACTAAGGAGTAGAACAAGTTGAACTTTTTTTTTTTAAGCTACCTTGCCTGAGTTGCTGCTTTTGAACAAGAGTGGTTAGGTCCTGGGCAGGTGTGGGACACAGCTAGGTATGCGTGCAGACACAGGTATGTAGGCAGAGCTGTGAAACATGTAATGAATACTCAAAGGTCTTTATGACTTTTTATTAAGATATGCCACAGAAGGACAATGTTGTGACTGGAGTTACATGGACCAAGGTCTGCATATAACTGAGGCAGAAAATAAAGCAAGCATTGTTCATTTTGTCACATGACTAATGAAGCACCACTTGATAATGCTGATTGTCACTGCCAAACACAAATTTAAGCACAGCTCCTGTTCCCACCCTGCAGTGTCTATCAAGCTGGTCCCCTTCAAAATGGACTCCTTTCTGCAGAGCCTGCAGACATGATTTAATGATTAGCCAAGGGCCATGCTGAGGACAAAAGAAGCTCTCACCTCAAGTTACTCCCCACCCTTCTGTGGACAACATGCTATGATTTTTGACTGAACTCTGTTTGAAACCCAGAGAAGAGAAAGAGTACAGCTACCTAAAACCTGTGCAACTACAGCAATAGAGCTGCCTTGACATCATGCTTCTTGTTACTGAAAATTTTACTAAGTATGATTTTTTAGTCTACAATAAAAGTGTCCAGTATCTGACGCAAATGCGTAGGTGTGGCAAGAGGAAGGAAAATTATGCTGAGACCTGGTAGTATGGCAGGGTGGTTTGGAAGACAAATCCTCTAAAGGGGGAACAATTCAGGAAAGCTTTACTGTAAATGAAGAATTAAAAAACTCTGGGCCAGCCAAAAAGTCTCCAAGGCATATTAGAGGGCTATGCCGTCACCAACTGTATGAAGTTTAACAAAGATAAGTGATGGATTCTGCATCTGGGATGGGGCAAACTTGGATGCATGCACAGAATAGGAAATGAGAGTCTGGAGAGCAGTGCTGTGGAAAGAGACTTGGGAGTCCAGGTGGATGCCAAGCTAAACAAGAGTCAGCAGTGCCCTGGCAGCCAGGAAGGCCAACCTTGTTCATGGGGGCATCAGGCACAGCATGGCCAGCCGGGCAAGGGAGGGGATTGTCCTGCTCTGCTCTGCTCTGCTCTGCACTGGGGCAGCCTCACCTCGAGTGCTGGGGGCAGGTTTAGGTGACACAATGTTAAGACATAAAACTCTCAGAGAGTCCAAACAAGGACAAGGAGGATGGTGAAGGGCCTTGAGGAGCAGCCGTTTGAGGAGCAGCTGAGGTCACTGGGTCTGCTCAGCCTGGAGAAGACTGAGGGGAAACCTCCCTGCAGTTACAACTTCCTCATGAGCAGAAGAGGAGGGGCAGGCACTGATCTCTTCTCTCTGGTGACCAGGGACAGGACCCGAGGGAATGGCCTGACTTTGTGTCAGGGGAGGTTTAGGTTGGATATTAGGAAAAGGTTCTTCACCCAGAGGGTGGTTGGGCACTGGAACAGGCTGCCCAGGGAAGTGATCACAGCACCAAACCTGACAGAGTTCAAGAGGTGTTTGGACAATGTGTTTGTACTGCTAGGCACATGGAGAAATTCCTGGGGTTGTCCTGTGCAGGGCCAGAAGTTGCACTTTGATGATCCTTGTGGGTAACTTCCTACTCAGGATATTCTGTGATTCAAGGAAACCTCTTCTAAAGAATCTGAATGATTTTGGGACACTGGTCTAACTGCAGACTAAGATACAGGTAGAGCTGCAACCCCAAGCTACTATTCTTAAGCAGTAAAAATCAAGGAATTATTGGCCTTGCAGTACCCAGACCACTACCTACCACCTGACTGCTGTCAGCTTCCCTACGTACAAGATCATTGGCTTTTCACAAAAACCTTATCTGGGGCTTCTCATTTTTTTCTGACTCTCAAGCGGAGCTTGGTTGTCTGACCTGTGTTTCAGATGTTCTGGAGCAGAGGTGTAAGCAAAATGCCAAGTATTTAGCAGATCTCTCTATGGAGATGGCTGGACTTGACACCTCTTGCAGAGCTCTGGGAAAGGGAGGGAACAGCCCCAATACAGAGGGGCAGGCAGCTTCTCCAGGACTGGAAGTAGGGAAAATCACAGAATGACATTTCAACTGCAAGAAAAAAAGAAGTAATTTTCTTTTAATCTAATGCAGTTAGTTTTCTTCTTCTGCCACACAAGAAAGAGATTTCAAAAGCACAAGGAGCTAACCTGTCTGGGCACCCATTAAACTGGTAGAAATAATTTCTTTACTTTTGTAGGGCAAAGTAAAGCACAAGGATTGCTGCTTGAAAGAAGAGCTGGCTGAAGATTACACCCATCCTGCAGTAAGTTTTAGGGGGATTTTTTCCTTGCTAAACCAAATGCAGGTTTTTAAGTCTTTTTACAGGAGAGAGATGTGCACTGTCCAAATCAAGTTTATTTGGATTTGCACCTTTTTCTCTAAAGATACAACAGAGGAAATATCATCTGATCACTAGGCCCCATGGATATCTTTCAGCTCTGACAAGGGATGCAAGTGATCTGCTCCCTTCCATCCCCCACCCCAAACAAAATTTAATCAGAAATAATCTGTCTGATTTCTAGTGCAGCCAGGAATGATCAGAGGAGGAAAAAGCATTCCCTTCACTGAAAACTTCATCAACTTCAATTCAGCCAGTAAAAAAAAAGTGATTCCAGCTCTAGATTTCCAGGAAATTAGCAAACTTGGTAGGTGACATTTGGAGTAAATGTTGGGGTTTGCCTGTTTTTAAAATCCCTGTATAATATCTATTATGTACATGCTTCATAATCCCATAGTAAATAACCATAAATTCCCCATTTCGCAAAGTTAACAGTCCATGTACTCACTTGCTCACAGAAAAATTGATCAAGGTACAGCCTGAGGAGTTTAGAAAGGTCATTTTCAAGACTAGAGAGAGGCTGAAAATGTTGCTATTAATCGAAGAAGGGATATTTAATATCTTTTTGACAAGAAATGCAAATAACATTAGTTCCACTACCGTCCCTCTGGCCTAGAAATGCTGTTAAGATAGTTCCTGTACTTAATATAAATATTATCCACTGCAGTGTCCTCTGTTGTCCTGGCTGGGTTGTGCAGTGTTTAGTGATGCAAAGTTCTCACTAGTGCTGGGGATCACATCACCACTGCAGGTGTTGCCTTTTTTGCCCTCGAGCTTCTTTCCTCGGAAGCCAGCTGGAGTGACTGCAGGCACTCAGTCCCACCTTCTCCTTGCTCCTCCCTGTGTTTTTGAGCAAGCCCAGTCTTGTAGTCTCTATATTTATCTCCCTTCCTGCTGTCCTGAAAAATCAACAGACATTCCCCACCTTCCCCATCCCAGTCCCCTTCCTCTGAATGCTTAAAGACCTGGGAACTCGGCACTGCTGGTGGGATTTCAAAATCCAGCCCAGGCTCAAATGCCAGATTTGGGCTAAACAGCTGCTACGTACTGTCAGACCTACACATGGCAACGATTTGTGCAGCACATTGCTGAGCCAGTTAGAGCCATTTGTTTAAAAAATAAAGAGACAGAAAAATTCAACTCTTCCCCTTCTCCTAGCAAGCTGATATCATGTGCCTATCTTAAAAATGGCTTGCTCCAGAATGCATTAGAGCTAAATTATCATTTATGTTTGTCGCAGGGATTGCTAATGTGTAATGAGATTTTAGAGTTAATGTTTTGTACAAAGCACTTAGTGGAGCTGGGATGAAATTGGTTCAGGATTCTGATGTGGTGTTTTAATTAAAGATATTTTCCAATCAGGGCCAAGCAAACGACTTGTCAGAAGATTTTGTACCCATCAGCCAATATACCAGTGCAATGTTGGTCTCGCTTTCTGCTTTCAGATTTTCTTCAGGGAATTAGAGGAGAGAGCCTCTCCAAATCTCATGCAGAAGAGCCTTTCTTAGCTGCAACCCTTATGTGAGAAGAAATACCTATTTGATTCTCCAAAATCTTTCACCTGGGTGTCAGTGGTCTGGTTCATTGCAGCGTGACACCAGCCTTGGGCTGCCTTGATTTTGTTGAACTTGTAGCTGTAGGCTGGTGCAATGCACTCACACAGACTGAAAGCAATGGGAAGCCCAGTGCTGTGGGGTGAATCCTGAGGTCTTGTCTGCTGTAGCAGCATCTTGAGCTCTGATTGCAGTTCCTCATCTCTCTCCTTCTCTGCTGTTGGGCATGGTAGCCAGGGAGGAGGCAGGAAAATGGGTGATGTGGATCCAAAAAAAGAAGAGGAAGGGTTTCCAAAAACTGTACCTGTCAAAACCAGCATAATAGTGACTGAGATGTCCCTGGCTTAAACAGGCTTCGGATGTATGATTCAATGTAAACGACAAATGCATGCTAAAAGGCACAACTTTTATTAATTTCTGGATAATAAAGGTCATTATCACTAAATTAACACTTTTTTTTTTCCTTTTTTTTTTTGTTTTCTTAGCTTCCTCTGGTCTGTGCAGGGAACTTCAACCACCATCAGGTCTTAGGCTGGGATATCTGCTTGAAGCAAAATCACAAAACTATAACCAGACATAAAGTGCAGCTCTCAGGGCTGGTGTCAGACACAGGGAATGCAAATCTCTGGCAGAAAACCAGCTGCTATCCTCAGCATTTGCTTTGCCCATCCTCCAGTCATGAGAAACTCATCTGGGTAGAGCTGTGGAGGGAGGCTGAGGGGACACAGGGAAGTGGCTCCTGCTGGGAAGGGGCAAAAGGGAGGAGTTTCCCTACTTAGTGCTCCTCACACTTAAACCTTCTTCCTTCCTGTTCCATCTTGGTCCAGCTGTGACCAAGACTCCCCTTTTTCCTACACTCCCTGGTTCTTGCACCACTCCCCCCTCCCCAGGCAAGGAAGGGGGGGGGTCTCACAGCCTGGGGCAGCTCCTCTGGAGGCTGAGTCAGCTCCATGGATACAGGAGAGCACTGCTGGAGACCCACTCTGTGGGGGTGTGCAGCTGTGACACCACAGCATCATTAACTTGGATAATAGGACTGAGCCACAGCAAACCACCCTGGATTTGTATAGCTCCATGCCAAGTTTGTTTTTGCAGTGTTTCTGACATAAACCCCTTTAGAGCTGCTTAGCTGAGAACCTTTTGGTAGTATGCACTGCATCTTGCTTGCTATGATAATAGAAAACAATCCTTTATATGCTCATGATTTCAAGTACATTTGGTTGGTCGGTTTGTTTGCTTGTTTTTCGAAGAAAAGCAAGGAGAAAGCTTTCATTTTATAGACAGTTCTGATGTTTTAACATATAAATGGATTAAGTTTTTTTTTATTTTTCTTTTTCAGGTTTGCCCATCTACAGGTTCCATGACTGCTTGGAAACAGATGAGCAGTAAGTAGGGATTTTAATCCCAAAAGCAAATTGTAACATAATTTGTTCATTAGGTGAAATCTTTAGCTCAGTATAAAAATTTGCCTAAGTGGTGTAAAAGGGTGCTATTGACTAGAAATGATAGATGGCAGTGAATTTTGCAGAAAAAACCCTCATATTCTTACCTCTACTGTACAGTGAATACGAGAATGTGCCAGATATTCTAACATTTTATTGTAACATTTTTTATTATAACATCTTTGTGTAAGCCTTACATCACAGGATCTCAGAAAACTACAAAGACAGAGGGAGGCCAAGGTGCATATTCAGGTCACCCCTGCTCAGTGAAGTAACATCCTACTCCATGAGACACAATACACACTGCAGCTTCACTGTGCACCTCTTGGCCAGCTGTGTGGGTGCTTTATCCCCAAGAACACTGACACCCACTTAATGAGTGGTGTCAGCATTTTCAGAGACAGCAAGGCACAAACATGTATGGGGCATCTCCTCCTGCCAAATGTTCCAAAGACATGAGTCAGATCTCCCTGTCTTGTAAGTTATAAGACTAGATGAAAAAATGGTAATGAAAAAGCCAAATAAATGTGTTGGTGTCCTTCTCTGCCATGAATTTTATTGAGTCTGTATTTGAGCCCTCAGAGGTCATTCAGGTTAAATTTTAAGTCTTTTGTTCTCCATAAGTGATAGAAAATTCTGCTGATTCATTCAATTACAGGACTAAGTTACAGACACTGGGGAATTATGGTGAACTCTCTAAGAGAGGCACCTTTGTGGTGAACCGTCTGTTGCAAATCTCTGCCAACATGTGCTGAACTGTATGAATTAAATTCTGCAAAATGTGTTAGGAGATACAGAGCTGGACTCACAGCCAAAGGGATGGTGCTAAAGCTTCTGAGTTTCCTGCTCACTGCTGCCAGGACACTGAACCACTTCACAGATGTAAGTCCCTGTTGTCAGAGATCCCCTATCCAGAATTGTGGGGTGTCTTGGTTTGGAAAGACGTGTCTGCCAGGGAAAGCTGTAGCTTCCCTTGGAATGGAGAATGTAACCTCCCTCCCTCCAAATTGTTATAACTTCGCAATTAAGGGAGCTTTCAGGAAAAGAGATGGGAATAGGAATAACAGTCCTTTCCTAGGAAAATTTAAAAAAATACAAATGTAGTAGTACAAAAAACAAGCAAACAAACAAACAAAAAATCCTAGAAACACTGACAGAGTCAGAATACAACCTGTTGGTCAGAGTGTTGGGAGCAGTCCAGAATAAGCCCTCCTGGAGTGAGAGATGTGGTTCTGTTGGAGTAGAGATAACCCTGTAGAAGGGTCCAGTGGTGGTGAGATGGGTCCAGTCTTCCTCTGGGAATCCAGAGGAATGCCTTGGTATTCTGAATCTCAGCTTTTATCCAGGTAAGAATGCTCGGCTCCTCCCACTGGGTGGAGCATCTCACAATGGGATAATGTAATTGTGTCAGTCTTGCAGCAAGCCTTAATGGCCCATTACCAGAAGATATCTGCCTGGAGGGAGGATGGGTTATGGAAGAGATAAGGAACATTGCTGCACCTGGTTTTAACAGCTGGCCCATTAACAGAGGGCACCCACCCCCTCCCTCCCCCACCCCAGTTATGAGGAATGGGTTATACAAGACATAAAGAAAAACCTCCCCAGCCGGTTTCAACAGATGGCAAATAGAATACACACTTTTGGTTGCACATTGCAACCCAAGACATGGGATAGAGAGGAAGAGGAGGTCTGGGTTGGAGGAGAGCCAGGGTAATGAGCCAGGAAGGGCTCATTCTTCTTAGCATCTGGGAAGAAAGGGTGTACTCTGTAGGAACTGACCACTCCAATGGAAAGGCTGAGGCAATATTTACAGGATTGTTTTGGTAATGCAGGTAATGCATGAGAAAGACCCACACTTCCTTCACTTTGGAAAAAGAGTGAGTTTTCTGGTGAAAAGGCCAGATTTTGGCACAGGCACCATCAGGTACGCTGTGGTGTTGAGCAATGGAGCAGGGGCTTAGGCACATCTCTGTGTTGCAAGCACTGCCTTCACCATAGCTTTAGGCACCAGCACTACCATTACAGATTAAAGCCTTCTGCAGCAGTCCCAGCACTCGGGTGATCAGGCTTGGTGTTTTTGAGAGGAATGATTCCCCAGCAACATGGGGAAGGTGTGTGTCTTATTTTACAGTCATGCTTTCATCCAGCCTCTGTGACTGGAAGGTCAATTCTCCTCTCCTCCTGCTGTCTTTTCCTGAGCACCTGTCCCTGCCAACCTGCCTTTGACACAGCTGGTAGCCCTGGTGTGAGTGAGGCACCAGCAGCAGCAGGGAGGTGAGTTAAAGCAGTGGGTGTAGAGGTGCTCAGGAGTGCCTCTGAGTGCTCTGAGCATGGCCTCCCATGATCTGCAGTGGTTTCTTCCTGCTTCCTGTGGTGTTGAAGTAGGAGAGGTTGAGAGGGATGTAGCAGAGACAGCTGAGTACAGGGAATGTCCTTCCCTGGCACAGGAGAGGCTGAACATGAGGATGTGCTCCAGGCACATGAACCTTGAGCTGACTCCTGAGGAGGTGATTTCAGAGAGCAGCGTAAGGTGAGGATATTAGGCACTTACTAGCTCTGAAATATGGATTAAATTTTCAGTGAGAGCCTGCTGCATACTCAGGACTACTTGAAATCAGCCCATTTTTTAAGCTGTGGGGTAACCCGTATAATCCACATTACTGAATTGTGGCTCTGCTGGACCCATTCAGGCAAGGAAGTTTAATCATGTGCCTTCTTTTGGGCTCCCATACCTCATGATGCCTCTGTTCCCAAAGGATTGTGTTTATTTTGGCTTTATGTTCAGAGTCTTCGTTTGCTACTCCCTCCCATAAGGTGATGCTTTTCCCTCCTCTGCACTGGCTTTTTTGTTCCAAAAGGCTTTGGTAGCCTCACTTTGAGATGCCTCATCTGCAGAAACAGAGCTTTTGGACCCTCCAGGTCTCTGGCCTTGAATCCTGCCACATGTTGGGGTGCCAGCACTGTCCTGGCTGCTGCTGCCATCAATTCTTCAGTGTCTCACTGCTTTAGCACTTTTGGCTGTGCCCTCTGGCAGCCTTCACTTGGTGCCTTGACACCACAGTTTTGATACTGAAAGTGGTGTTTCCTGAAGGCACCTCTTTGATTCTTCTCTCACTGGTACAAAACTTCTTATTTTATAAAGTGGTGCATTTTCCAAGCCTCTGTAGCAGGACTCCTCTTGCTCCAGCCATGGATTCACAGGAAGAACATGCCAGTGGGATGCCCTGGTTCAGCAGCTGCTTGTGCCAATGTGCCTGTTTAGCAAGTACAGATGGAAAATGCTGTTGTTTTCCCCTCATTGATCACTGTCCAAAGCATCTGAGACTCCAACAGAACAGCCAGAAGAGAGAAAAGCTGCTGTTCCCACAGCTATGTTACTTTCTACCACATCTCAATTTCTTTAAAATTTACCACACTGTACTTAGGCTTGGCATTGTAGCTGTGTTGGCCCCTCATGACAGGTCTGTTTTGGCACAAGAAGGGCTGCAGGGACCTGCAGCAAGCAGTTGAGCTCAGGTGTAAAGGGACACAGATTTCTCCAAGCCAAGAGGTTTCTTCATCCTTAAATTATGCCCTTTTTTCCTTTTCTTTCTTTCGTTGTTGCTGGTGCAGGTGACTGGAGTATGCTGTGCAGTTCTGTTTCAAGCAGATAAAGACATCTGTAACTGTCAATATCTAGCAGCCCTGTCTCTCTACCATTTTTCTTTTGTTGTTTTAACACCTTTACAAGTGGTTCCCTCTTAAATTTCCAGTGAAATGAATAATATCAACTTGTACGATGAGCTTGTAAATCATTCCCTCTGAGAGGGAGGAAGATACTATAAGCATGGGAATGCTGCAAGAGGGGCTGAGGAAGACACAGTTACAATTAGGCTGAATAAGCACAGCAATTTCCCTCTATTCCTCTTTTCCTCCCCCAAGATGCTCCTCTGCTGCCCACATAGGACTTCTGCTCTCAAATGTGGTTTCCTTCTACACTCTGCTCTTTCCAAAAGCAGTTGAGCCTGTCATGGGGTGTGACCTACACCTTGAGGGTCCCCATCAGTCCCCTGACACCTCATCAGTGCAGGGTCTCATTGCTGCATTTCTTTATTTCGTTGTCTACCCAGGTAAGGTTCTCTCTCCCCTACCTTTGCTGATTTGGCTGTACTAAAGCATCCCTGGTAGGAGTGATGCCATGGTGTCACTTGCTCCACCGTCAGCTTCAGCTGTGGTGGTTGCCAGCCAGGCCCCTCACCTGTCAGTCACAGCCCTGCATGCTGGAGACAGGTGATGCTCCCTCTGGAGATTTTCTGGACCCCAACCCTGTGCTGGGAGCACCACCACATCTACAAGGTGGCAGGGGCAGTGGGGCAGCAGGGTCGGCTCTCCTGCTGCTGCTGGCCTCAGTGTAGGAAACAATCACCTCCTGTAGGACTCCTGCCCATGGAAGCTGCCTCCAAAACCTGTGCCGGCATCTGCTGCTGCCCTGACAGGCCATTGAGGTGGGAACATCACAACTCTGTGTAAGAAGGCACCACAGCACAGCAGACAAGCTCCTCCCTCCCTCCCTCCCTCCCTCCCTCCCTCCCTCCCTTCCTTCCTTCCTTCCTTCCTTCCTTCCTTCCTTCCTTCCTTCCTTCCTTCCTTCCTTCCTTCCTTCCTTCCTTCCTTCCTTCCTTCCTTCCTTCCTTCCTTCCTTCCTTCCTTCCTTCCTTCCTTCCTTCCTTCCTTCCTTCCTTCCTTCCTTCCTTCCTTCCTTCCTTCCTTCCTTCCTTCCTTCCTTCCTTCCTTCCTTCCTTCCTTCCTTCCTTCCTTCCTTCCTCCCTCCCTCCCTCCCTCCCTCCCTCCCTCCTTCCCTCCCCCCCTCCCCCCCTCCCCCACTGCTTGCCCCTGCACCTGATGATGTCTGCAGGCAGAAGTGCTGAACAGAGGGATGTGCTGGCACAGCTAGAGCACACTCTCAGGAGGCTCCTTAAATTGCTGTTTTGGTCACAATCACTCCCCAGAAACCTTCTCTTTGTTTAAAGGCTGCTAAACATTGCTAAGTAATTGCATCAGGTGCCTTGCCCTTCCTTGCTGCCCATCAATACCTGGCTTTTCTTCTCTCTGCTCATGATGGGCTCTCTGCTGAGCACTCACAGTGTGGGACATCATGGAGGGCTGTACCAGAACCCCCTGTCCCTGCTGGCCTCCTCTTCCAGCCCTCTGTGCTTGCCCTGGCATGGGCTCCTCTTACAGGAGATGTAGGGATTGTTTTCTGGAGGGCGATTCTTCTTCTTTTGAAAACCCATGAATTCCCGACTGCTCACGTGGCAGGGCCCAGCCTGGCTGTGCAGCCAGGAGTGGTTTATTATGAGAAATGGTCTGTCGGCTGCTGCAGACTCGCAGCAACATAAATGTGTTGTCTGCAGGAACAACACAGGAGTGGGGAGAGACAGGGAGAGATTAGCTGTGAGTGGGAGGGTGAAGATATGGGGAGTGGAGGTCACAGGAAGTGTGGGTTTGAAAACAAGACCAGAATGTAATGCCAATTGCCTTGTGATTTTTTTTTAAGTAAAAAGGCAGATATTACTGGCAGGTTTTAACATTGGCAGGTGTCCAGAAACCCTTTCCAACATTATTAACTTATCTGTATCAGTTCTGTAGCCCACCTCCTGTCAGCACTGCTCATGGGGCCATTGGGAGAGTACTGCAGTGGTGTTGGGTCACTTGCTTCTCAGATCACAAAAAGAAGTTGCCATTTTTTGAGACTGAGAGTAAATTGGAGAAAAATCAGTGTGTCCATGTCTGACCGCTGACCAAATCAAAGCCTCACTTCAGAGTGGGAAGCATCAAAGAGGGTTTTAAGTACTGAATATTTGTCACTGACTTTGCAGGCTCCATTGCTTTTACCCCTAATCTTCCTCACTTGCTCATGCTGTGCATGCAGAGGCAGGGAGGGATGATAATGGACTTGCAGTTGTACTTGCTGTTCCCATAACAAATGGCAGGATCTTCACATAAATTGTTTGAACATGTAACACTGCTCTTATTTCTTAATGATAAGGGCTTAGGAGCTGCCCTTTTCCAAAATGAAAGAAATGAACCAAACGTTATCTCTTTGTTTTAAAAAATGATCCCTGCAACTACAACAACAAAAAGCCATTATGATGATCTGTAAAGGTCTTGCAAGCTTTTACAGGAGAGATTTTCCACTCACCCAGTCTGGCTTCCCTCCCATTCCTTCTCCCTATTCCCACCCCACGTGGTTCAAGCTTTCTAGGGCAGTTTAATCTCCTAGATACAGCTGAGCTGAATGAACCTGGCCTGGAGGACATGTCAGAGGTCAGACCTGGGGGTAGAAGTATCTCTTCTGGATACTGTGCCTAAACCCAAGTTCCTTAGATCTTGCTCTGGCCCCAAGTGCATCCATCATCAATTATATATCTATACTCTCTGTTTACACAGGTTTCTTGCTTATCATGAAATATTTGCTTCAAGCCTCTGCATCTGTTGTTAAGCCCAACAGAAGTGTCTATTGCTTATGCCAAGGAAAAAAAATGTCACCATAACTTTTCAGTACTGTGGCACAGATCTATCAGGTGGCTGGTGCTGGACCTCTGGCAAGCCATGATGAGCTGCTCGCTGACTCTGTTCTGGACCAGTAGACCGATTAGTGGTGAGTTTAAACTTGAAAATCTCTAAGTTAAAGAAGTAAACCCCTCCTTTATCTTGCACATAATAGATCTATGTTTCTGGAGGTAGTGAGGAGAAATTAAAAAATGACTTTGAGCTGCGTATACAGAGACACCCATGTATGCACACACACATTAGAGTTTGCACTGAGTGAGGTAAAAAATTGCAATGATGTGAAGTCTCTTTGTGACCATCCCAAAACAGAGCTTGAGCCCTTGGAGTGGTTTCATGATCTCTGGAACAGGAGGCTTGGAAACTTAACCCCTTTGATTTCTGCAGAGCCCTGCTAGCTTAAACATGCTTATGTAGGCTAATGCAGACACCCATTAGCTTTGCCACTGTCAGCTGCTGTTAGTATAGGTGCTTAGTGCCCTGCTGGGAGGGAGATGGATGGACTCCTCCAGATGCTGTCTTGCTGCTGCTTCCTTTAGATCAGTCCCAGGGGATACAGATCTTCTATGGGTGTCCTTGAGCTGTGTGTGGCCAAGCAAAGCAGTCCATACATGTGCTCTCATACATTAGGTTTCCTATTTAACAACACCCCACACTGTTTTAAGGTACATTAAGTGGAAATAACGTTTCTTTCTAAGTGGATAAGCATAAGTGCTTCCCAGTTGGAGAAAAAAGAGGCACTGAGGGCTTCAGAGATATGGGCTGAGCCAGCTGCAGAAGAGTGAATTAGCTCCCCAGCTGTAAGAGCTGCCAGTCAGCCTTGTACCTAATCCACTATATCATGGCTGAAACCTGGAGCTGGCATGGGGAGGTGCTGGGAGTGGAGGGGGAGACAAGGAACAAGAGAGAGGGCTAGACATGAATGAGAAAAATGAGACATATAAAGGCAAAATCCTTATCTGTCTGCAGAGACCTTATGAACTGAATGGCTGGTGATAAGAGCGACTTCCTTCCATGCATTCTGTATCAGGTATTTAGCATGGCTGTCTCTCAGCAATGTGTTCCCCCACACAAGACTGTAAGGAGATGGTCGGCATCAGTATGCTGCATGTAGTAGAAAGCAGGTGGATTTGCCTAGCTCTGTGGGTGGCAAAGAATTAGGAGCATTTTTTATTGTCCAGGCAGGAGTTAATATTAATGTATTTTTCACTGTCTTCCTTCGGATGCATCACAAAATCAGTCTATGCAAGGAGAAGCCAGGGGAGGAGAGGGGAGGGAGAGACGTCTAGAGCCAGTGCAGATGGGAGGCATGGCTGAGTGATGAAGAGTGAAAGATGCTAGCCAGGCTCAGGCCACACACGAAGGGCTGGCTGCCCTTCCTGACCCTCTGTAACCCTGGAGAAGGACAGACCTTGCAGGGCTGTGGCTGGAAGGGAGCACACTCTTTTTCACTCACATGTGTGTGCGAGCACCGTGAAGCTGGGGGGTCAGTGTCATCTTCCAGAAGAAATCCCCTATTGGCAAGGAAGAGAAATGAGTTTTGTTTGGCCCTGTACAGAGTTGATTGGAGTGTTGTTCTCACAACTGAGCTAGGCAGTTAGGTGGAAACTCTTCCAGCTGCTGGACACCTGCTGCTGGAACAGCTCCACCTCCTCTGCTTGAGAAACCAGCCTGTCTTCGAGGCACAGCCTGTGGGTGGAGACAGGAGAAAGTATATCCAAATCCTAAGCAACTTCTGCTTTCCTGAGGTATTGCTTCTCTGTACAATTAATTTCTGATCTCTTGTTGATAATTACCCTAAATCAAAATGAATAGTCAGCTGGCTGATGTGCAGGGGCATGGGGTACAGCCAAGGGTGTTTTGGCAGTGGATAGAGGGGAGGAAGGGAGAGCGCTGCTGCATTCTGATCCAGACCTCACTGCTGCTGCTTAACCTGGGTCTGCAGCAGGAAGAGGGGAGAACAGCACTGCCCCCAGTTCCAGGTTCCAAGGTCTCAGTGCAGTTCTTCCCTCTACCCAGCTCCTACACAGCCCAGGAGAGGACTTGCCATGGTGTGGGGCATCCACCCTTGCTGGCCAGAGCAGGCAAGGTGGCTTCCCAAGAGGCTCAGAGAGGATCTAAACTCCCCCACGGAGCTGCATCAGGGTGGAGGGTTTGACTGTACTGGTGTGGCCCAGGGGTGGAGCTGGGCTGCTGTGCCTGATTTTCACACACACAGCCTCAGCTGTGCCTTGGGGCTGGCTGGCTTCAGTAGGTGGGTACCACAGGGATGAGGGAAGACCAGAAGGTCTGCCCCCGGGTCTCTCTCACCTGTGCTGGCTCACAGGGCTCCGTGCTGATGTCTGTCAGAAGCCTGCTGTTGTTCAGGAGAGAAGTAGTCATCCTCACACACCCACAGCTCCTCCGTATTTGCCCAACCACCTCTTCCCCGAGGCTGGGGAAAGCAAAGGCTGGACAAATGTGCCTGGGCTGACCTGTGGCATCCCAGATCCAGGGCTGTGCTCCCTGGGGAGAAGCTCCATGCTGTCCTATTTAGGCACTTAATATTGCTTAACTGGTGTTGCTAGGGATTGCATACATCGATCAGTGGAGCACAGTGACATGACAACAGCTGTCACGTACCTCTGATTTTCCCTCTCCTGCCTGAAAGAAGTCTGGACAGAGGACTACATGTGTTTGTTGGCCCACAGAAAAGCACACGCAGGTGTGTGTTTGTGTGCCCTTGACTGCACATCCTTACAGGAGACACAGTCGGAGCCGTGCCCTTTGTGGGCAGCAGGAAAAGGGGCAAACCTGCAGCAGCCTCTCTCTACAGGCTGAGCTCCGGCTTTGAGGCAGCTCTGACCCCATCCCGTTCCCCTGTACTCTGAAACCAGTGAGCACAAACACGGGGGTGGGAGGGACAGTCCAGCTTTTATTTGTTTTGCACGGTGGATTTTGCTGTTTTCTGAGCTCAAGAATGCCTGCTCCTCCGCCTCCTCTAGCGCAGCTGCACCTCTCTGTCCCTGCCCCAGCTGCCACAGCTTAGCTTTGCCTCCAAACACATTCTTTTGCTGAGTGCAGTGCCTCTGTGCTCTCGGATGGAGATTGGCTTGTAGCTGTCTCTGCCTGCATGGCATCTGCTTCCCTCTGCCTTTTTAATCCTCTGCATTTTCCACAGCCTAACATAAATGAGTAACAAATCTGGGATGCGCTTCTCCAGCCAAGGGGACAGATCTGGGGCTGTGGCATTTTACACCTACTGTGATTTCTGCAGCAGTCCCTCTTTCTTCTTCTTTTCTCTTTTTCTTCAATACACATCAGATTCGTGAGAAATGTATTCTTATGTCAGTACTGTTCAAAGGCGAAAAGAAAAGCTGCCAGAAGAGAGCTTTAAAAGTCTGACATATTATCATTCAGAGAAGAATTTTCAGTAGAATTATTCTGGAATTTTTCCAATAAATAAATTGTGCAGACTTTTAAGGGAGAGCTTTTAGGTTAATGGAAATATTACTTAAATTAAAATACATCCCATTCAGCCATCAATTTCCACTGTCATTGCAGCATGTGTTTAATGTTAATGACATGCACAAATAAAAAGGAAGAGACTGATTTGTTTTATTGTGTCCAAAGCTGAGTATGATCTGTTGAAGAAAGTTAAATACAAGCCAGAGGGGGCACAAGGCAGCGTCAACAGAGGCATGGTTAAAGTGTACTTGCAGAAGGTATATTGCACAGTACTGTGCATGGGAATGCTAAGAAACATGTTTGGTCTTGTATTTTCAATGAATTGATTTTCTTTTTTTTTCTCTTGGCAGCTTTAAGAGGAGGCCTTCTACAACTTACAGGACTTCTACAACTTACTTGTTTTTGGGGACCTCACATAGGGGAGAGTGGATCCCGGATTTCAGATGGGGCAGGTTCCAAGCTCACTCTTGCTCCAAGGGAATGGTGGGCAGCTTGGAGGGAAGCTGCCAAATTCAAATGATGTCTTGAACTTTGCAGTTCCCAGATGAGGTCTCACCAGACTAGGTTTCATGCCACCTGCATTAGGCCCTTCTGCTTCCGTCTGAGCTGGACAACACAAAAGACAACTCCCTGGGCCTTTGGAACCTGTGCTTTCCATTCTGGCAGGGGAACAAGGACAAGGGACAGGTGAGTGAGCAAAGGGGAAAAGCTAACTGGCTTCTACCTCTTTTGCATTTTGACTTATGATTTGTGCTGGATTGGGAGGGGGAAGGGCAGCAGAGGTTTCTACATTTTCTAGTGTGTCATTTGTCAGCAGGTGACAGGACTCTTGCTTGGGATGGATGTGAGCTTGGCTGCTCACCCACGGTAGGGGTTTTTGTCTTTATCACCCACTCTGGTGCAGGTGAGTGTCCTCGGGTTGGTCACCCAGGTGTCGGGTCTGCTGCCCGGGAGAGAGCAGATGCAGAAGAAGCCTGGGAAGGAGATCAATTTCCAGCAGTCAGCATCCCTCTTGGAAAGGGTGGCTCTTAGTTGCAGGGCCATGGGGAGCGAGGATGGATTAGGCTGGCCCGGAGCTGTTACATCACAGCCACTGGTGCTGCGTTGCATCCCCACCCTGAGAGTCCTCTGGAGTCTGTCTGCCCTTCTGGAATCCAAGTGCAGGTATACCAGGGATTTTCCCTGAATCCTGGCTGGGAAGCAGGTGGGCTGTCCACCCAGGGCACAGAGCACAGCATTTATTATTATTATTATTTATAAACATAGTGCCCACAAAGTTCAGGCCTGAGGTCTTTAAATGGACTTGAGAAAGGTTTCAAGGCAACATCTACATGGGCCCATCTGTAGTGAAGATACTTAGTGACTCAGCTCAGGCTCGAGTCCATAGACTGAAGCATTTTATTCAACAGAATAAGCCAGCACAGGGATTGAAAGGTGAGAGGGATCATTGCTCATTGGTGTCTTTCACACTCATGGCAACATCCCATCCATGTCAGGGTATCTCCAGTAACAGCAGTCTAGGTGATAGCTACTTCCCACCTTTCAGATGGCAAACTGGCCACTGTGATCGAGGACACAGGATTGCATCTTCAGAAACGCTTCATCCTGTGGAAAGGATTGAGCAGGTTTATCTGGCTCCAAGGGCAAGTTCTCCTTCCTGCATTTGTCCTTCACTGAAGGTCTTAGGGCAGGAGAACCACTTCCAAATGGAAGGCAGTACAAGACCAGGCCTTAGCTCTCCTTGAATCTGTGAAGATTTTACGTGGAGCTTGTTCTCCAAACATTCCTGACTGCTCCGTCCATCCAGCAATGTATTGGGGAGAAGTACTGGATTCAATTTCATGCCCCTATGGAGCTTGGGGAATGTTTGTAGCAAAGGGAGAGATTACTCAATTTGAATCTTGAAGTGGCTTTAAGAGAAGAGAACTCCCAAGCAAGTCGCCAGCATATCCCTGGGTTTTTTGTGCTCACTTCTCAGGCTTTGCCATGCAAAATGAACTGTGCTTTTCTTGTGGACACTAAGAATAACCTCCAGGCCAAATTCCAAGGTCAATCCATCCATCTGACTTTTTCCATCTATATGAATTAACTGTCTTCTGCACAAACTTGAACAGTGCAAATGCATCACTGCTAGAGCATGTTTAGAGAACAGCTTCAGGATCACCGAACACATTGTTACTTGCACAGAGGCAGGATTCCCAGACATTACAATGCAACTGCTATTTGGGCTCAGTTACCACTGTGGCTTCCCACTCTTTTCTTTCTGTCGAGTTTAGTCCTTTGCCACAGAAAAAAGAATTTATTTTTCACCAATAGCACAAGGTGCATTTTCCTGGGATTCTTTTGAACTTTTCTTGCTTATGAACAATTGAAGAGACGTTTGTGAATCTGACTGTTGTATGTTGTCACGGCTGCTTTTGAATATTCCTGGGGCAGGAGCAGGCTTTCACTTAGGGACACTGTAGCTCATGTCAAGTGGGTTTTGCTCCTTTTTTTGTCCTTCTCCACATTCACATGAAATTGTTCTTGCTTTCTAGCCTGCTCCTTCCTCTCAGATACTCTGTCTTGGTTTAAAGGATCCTTGTGCCAGCAGATAAATGCACACCTAGTGCAACCAAGGGACAGTTCACTCCCAGGGAAACAATGGGCAGTTTGTGCATTCTCGTCATCACCAGGGGCTTCCTGCAGTGGAAAATAGATCAAGGTTTCTAGGGCTCTCTTCTCCCACAACAAAATAAGCCCGTGGGCAGATGTAAAATCAACACATCTCTATTTGGTTTGGCCTTGAGCCCACCACTGCCATAACTGTCTTCTTTGGGAAGTGAATTCCTTTGTATTACCCTCTGCTTCCCTGTGCTTGGACTGTCTGCTTTGCAGGACCCTGTCTGTTTAGTGCAGTCCCAGGGTGAAATTAGAGCTTTCCTTTTCAGCAAAGTATTTTCTTCATATGACACTGTTTCTTTGGCTGTGGTTACCATTCATCACACTTACAGTAAAAGACTTCCTTGGTATGGGTACATACTGACTGCTTCACATTTGGGAAATGGGCGAGGCACTTCTTCTGTCTCTTCTAGGGGCATTCTGAAGAAGCTGTGTTAAATTATCCTAGCTTCTGGTCTGTATGATTAGTATATGTGATTGCTGTCAGTCGTCCAGGCAGATTTATGTAGACAGGCAATGTAGGATGTAAGATGGACCTTCTAAAAGATGTGACAACTCATTGTTAACAGGTGCTTGGTAGTCACTTTGACCTGAGGACAGGGGCAGATCTTGTGCTTTCCTGGATTACCAGGAACACCCTTACTGCAGTGGTGGGAGGTGTACCTGCCATGGGGAAAGAGTTTGGACTTCATCCAGTGTATCTATGGAGCAGTCACTTGTAATCATTGCTAATCCAATGAGAGCAGTAAGTAGTTATGGACTTCTGCATAGATTTATTGGTCTGAGGTGATACCAGCTGGCAGAGATAAAGCAAGGGACAATTTTCACCAGAAATAAATGTTGACATTTATGGAAAAAACTAGAGTGTGCATTCACATCTATTTTGAATGTTTTTGTGAGAAGTACCTGAGTAGTCTCCATTATGGGTATATCTTCCAAGGGGTAATAAGTTTTTCTCTTAAGCTAATATTCTAAAGAAATAGATTAAATTAAAGGTTCATTTAAAAACTATTTCTTTTCCCTTGGAAGGTGAATAATATTTTTCACTTGCACTGCTGCAGTCCATCATAATATTTTTATTTGCATGTGTAATTTGGTTATCTAGTGCTACTTCAAACTCAGTATAACTCATTTCTGATGAGTAAAGAACAATTTGAGCTCTGGCCCTTTACATTAAATTATATATTAAACCCATAAAATAAAATCTTTCGCCCATTAATTTTGACATTAAAGATGCCATGGATGTCCTTGAGGACAGGATTCTACCCAATACTCTTATACTTAAACACTCACCTAAGTGTTTGCAGAGTCCACATTTTACTGGCCATCTATGTGCCAGAGGCTCTACTTGTGTTTAACAATTACAAGTGGCTCCAGTGAAGTCTTCAAAGTTTTGTTGCAAAAATGCTGACATTCTGAGAGCAAAACTGGTTAAAGGAGAGAAATCTGGGCTGTCTACACTCTTTGTGTTTGGTTGTTACTCAGGGTCAGTGTTCCCCTGCACAGTCAGGCAGGGATAGATTTTTATTTGCCCACGTCTATCTCACAGCAACAAAGACCTTATAAACATGGGAAAATCCAACACGGTAGGGCTAGCAAGGGAAACTGTCCAGTCTTTTAGAACTAATACATATGCATTTAAGGAATGGTATATTATGTAGCTGAGACAAAAATGTATTGAAACATATCAGAATTGTGAAGTGAAACATTGGGTTATGGATGGGTGCTGTTTCCTGACTAAATAAACATTCTTTGTGGTTGGCTTTGGTTTATTTTATCTCTTTATTTTTCACTCTCACTATTCAGTTGGGGGTTTTGGGTTCCTTGGACTCTGCAGAAGATCAGTCATTTTCTCCCTGTGGCATTCTCAGCAGAGCATCTTCATTCTTTGTCTATTCACAGCTGACTGGGTGCACTGAAGTGTTCTTATTCTTTTTGTTTCCTAAAATCTTAGTTGTAGAGAGAAAAATCAAAAAAGAGGGTCAACTAACTGGGCAGGTCCCTGTAGGGAACTCAAAGACCTTGCTTTTGTTGAAATTGCTTGGAGCTCCATGATGTTAATATTTTCCATCTGATAAGTTAGCCAGACACAAGAGGTCATGCTTAGTTTTTACTGAAATGATAGAAGCGTTTTCTTGGGGCTTGTTTGGTTTTGTGTTTTGTTTGTTTTAGTACAAATCCTGACCAGAGCCAGAACCAAATGACAGTGTCTGCACCCAGCTTTCTGCCAGCACTGACACAAAATGATAAAATGGCTGGTTTGTTTGTCTGTTTGGGTTTTGGTGGTTTATGTTTGTTTGTTTGTTTTGTCCTGGGCATAAATTCCCAGTTCTTGTTTCCTTTTTTTTTTATATTCTCTGCTTCCCTGGAGCACTGCAACTCTGCTGCAGACACAAGCCCAGATAAGCTCTCCTCTTTGCACCTGCATTTACTTGCCTGCATTTAGGTTGGAAGCAGTGAAGAACCCTTCACAAGGGCTGTGAGTGTAGGACAGCGACTGCGTCCAAACAGCAAAAGTCTCTGCACGTGAAACAGAGATCATCTCCCCTGTGTCCAATAGCACCTGCCTACCCTGCAAATTAATCTCTGGGAGCCTGAAGATGGGCACCCAGAAAATTAGTTACAGACAGTGGAAGTGTGTGACAAATTTAGATTAGGAGTGATCTTTCACAGCCAGAGTTGATACTCATTTCTGAACTCATGGGCAGCAAATACTCATTGACATCAGTGGGAGCACAATGGGGCTTGCCTTGCCCACAGTTACTATATTAAATGACATGTGACTCAAAAGGTCTTGGGTGAAATTTATTATTCAAACACATCAGTTTACAGTGATGTTTTGCTCAAGACAAACCCTGAAGTGATCAGATAGTGGAAATCAGGAGAGGGAGAAAGAATAAATTAAATCTAGGTTATTTTATTATTGATTTTTTTTAGTCTAAATACCTGTGGATAATTTTGTTCCGATTCCACAGAAACAATCCCTCTTTGCAAAGGAAATTTCAGATCCCACCATTTTCAGAACAAACCATGCACTTGGAAGATTTTATCACGGAAACTATGCTCACTGCTGAGTAAAGAGAAATTCCCTCTTATTTCTTATCATTAATATAGGTCCTTAGCTGACCTGCTGGAGTTTCCTAGTAGTCTATTGATGGTGCTAGTCAAAGCATATTGCGACTTCTGCTGTCTCCAGGTATGTGCCTGAACTGACATGTTTCTGAAATAGCTCCTTCAAACACTGTTCCATTGTTTTTTGAGTCTGGGAATTAAAATGGAAAGTGCATTCACTCCTTAATATAGAAAGAAAAATGGAAATTATATATTAAAATATTTAAAGTGGTTAAATTAGCAATCAGCATAAAGTGAGTTTGGTCCATTTTTTAAAAGCAGCCCCCCAATAGCAGGCAAATTACAGGTCATCAGATTCAGATCCATTCTCCCTTCTCATTTTGATGAGATTTTGTGGCTCTTTCATTCATTTATGGTAATGCATCAAATTATGCTTTAAGAAAGTTAGAAATGAAGACAAGAGATGCTGCTTGTTTGAAAGTATTTTGCATAATGCAATGACTTTTAAGTTTGGGTAATGCCAAAGATTGATAATGTAGTCTAGAAGCAAATAAAATGCTGACATATCCACTGCAAGCTTTTCATCTGTAGATAAATATCTTTGCTGCCACTGATGTATGCATCTGTGTCCAGCTTTGTCCAGCTGTGTGCTGTAGTGCAAAGCCATCATTTTATTCTTTAGACAGCTAAAATTCTGAAATGTATAGGCCAGATAGTTGTTATACTTAGTGGCTGATAGAGATTTCCGAATGTTGTGTGGACATATTGGAGCAAAGAGATAATGTGATGATCAAAACCGACATGTATGGGAGTTCTTGCCATGCAGTATTCTGGTGGGTTTTTTCCTAGCCTGAAATTAGCTAACCCTTCAGACATGCATATTGGTAATAAAAGAGATATGCTTTCATAACTGCAAATGGCAACCCTGCAAGGATTGTACTGCACCACAACACGATGCAAATGGTGTTCTCCCCAAAACCAGTTGTTTAGAAAAATGATTAAACAATTAATTAACTTGCACTTCCATGAACAAAAGGTACTTCAAATATTATTTTCCCTTGTCTTTTTGGTGTTTTGTTTAGAGACCTATTTTTTGTTATATTAATTCTTCTAACTCCATTTGCTAAGGATATTACCATACCCTCTACCTGACAAGTCATCTATGATACCATTCAGAGAAATGGTTGCTAAAGAAGTCTGGGAAAGAGCGTGTTTCTCTTACTTGCTGGGCCTGCTAGTCATGAGGTGTCAGGACAAAAAGCGAGATTTCACTTCCCTGGGTCCTGTCTGCTTGTGGGTATTTTGAAAGCACAGACAGAAGTGTCACTGAGCCAGTGCAAAATCCCTTGAGGGCACTAGGACTGAACCCATACATCCCCATGTGAAGATACGACTCCAAATTGGGTCAGCTTTTCAGGGGAGCAGGGAGCTAACAGCTCAGCAGGAGCAATGGTCCGTAGCAGTCTCACACTCTCCAAGAGTGACTTGTGAGGAACAAATTCTGTGACTACGCCTCCAAAACAAGAGACCCAAAACAAGCTCCCAACCAAGGAGGCTGGCAATCAGCATCCATGGAGGTTGGGTGACCATCATTCAAGTGCTGCTGGTGAAGAAATGCTGCAGTATCCTGAGGTCAAGCACTGACCTAGAATAAGCTGAAGGTCTTGATGTGCCGTGGTAGGAGGCTAAAGCACATGTCAGTGTTTAAAAGCAAGCATTGCTTGTTGTAGCTCATAAATATTATACTTGTCATCTTTCCCCCTCCCAGTAGACCTAGATACTAGGCAGGTTTAACTCCATTTTAAATCTGCTATGTCTCTGACTGAAATCATAATATTTATGCAGGGTAGTTTTTCAAGGAGCTTAGTGGATGTGAAAACAAGTTCCTGGGTTTTCCCCTTTCATGGAAGCAAGCTGAAGGTCAGATTTACAACATCTCAAGCTACATTCTGTGCTCATTTACACAGCTGTAATCTTGAGTTATGCCACTGAGGACAAGCAATTGCTCCAGACTTACAGGATATAACTGACAGCAGAATTTAGCTTGGGGTTGCCAAAGCTTGACAGAAAAGGAGCTGCGAGGGTGGAATTTGGTGCTCGTGAAGTAGCTTGTATATATTCAAGGAATGTATGAGCCCAAAGATTTATTAGTAGTGTTTCAGAGCATTATTGAAATTAGACTTAATTATCTGTGTAATTTGCTGGAACCAGCATTTTAGCATTTTTGATCAAGTATATGCCATTAATTTTAAAAAGAGATGTACTGGGCTGCTCTCAAAAAGCACAATAAAAAGAAAGCCCATCATTTCTAAATAGTGTATTTCAAAAGTTTCAAAGGTTGTTGTTTGAGCCCTTCTCCCTGCTTTGCAAAACAGTCCATTTGCAGTCTAATCATATGGAAAAAAGTTCATGTCACCCCCAAAAGTTATTCCAGCAAGCAGAGAAAAGAAATGTCTCCTTGTACCCAGACTTGCCTGGCTCTGCCATCCCTCTCCCTCTTGTCCTTGCTCCAGCCCTATTATGCCTCTTGGAAATGGTGCTAGCTGTCTTTGGATGAAGGAGCAGAAGACAAAGCTGTGAGCAATAATCAACCTGCTCCTTTGCAATGAAGAAAGTGCAAGGCTCCAGTTCAGACCTGTACCCTATTCTCTCTGTTCAGACATGCTCCACAGGTACTGCTTGGTTTGAAGGTATCTCCATGCCTAGGCCTCTGTTTCTGCAGTGACTTCCTGCCAGCCTTCTGGTGCCCATGGTCACCTGAGCTCCTGGCAAAGAGGAATCTTCATGTGCTGAAAACAGCAGCCATGCAAAGGTGCAGTGCATCTTGCTTTTCTGCTGGTTTCTATGGAAGCTTTGGAGAAGATCCTTTGCTACTCTCTTTGTCACGAATTTAATAGCAATTATGATGCTTACCTCCTTCTGAAAGTGTGCTTTGAGGATACAACCATTATTGTGTACCAATAGCTTGGAGCTCACACGAGCGCTAAAGTTGAAGGCAAGAGGAATGACAACATAGAAAGGTTATTAGCTGTCATTTTGCCAAACCTCTGCTCAAAGAAGACTTTGGTTTGGGACAGATACTGTGGTCAGCACTTCTCTAGTTCAGATTTTCACTTCCTTTTTTTCTTTTTTTATACCTTCTTAGCTCCTGCTTCCATGTAGGTCTCCATCAGCATAAACATGGTCAGCATGTCATTTTGGGAGCCAAGCAGTAAACATGAAGGGGGAGATGCTCTTATTGAAATGTTCTACACACTGGCTCAAACGGTGTAAAAGCATCAGCTCAGACTTTCCCAGTAAATGATTAACTTTTGTTTGCACAGAGGAGAGAGCCACAGTAAGAATGCAATTAATTACACTGGCAGCCTAGCCAGGCCAGCAGTCAGCAGTGCTCTCGCTTGCAGCTCCTGGCTCCACAGGTCTGATTTGAGAGTAACTAATTAAACACAGGTGCAGGCTAGCAGACTTGTTGAATTAATGCAGTGTCTTCTTGTCGGTGTTCCCAGGCATTTCTAGCTCACAAAAATAGAGCAGGCGCTTGGTGCTACAAATAATAATAGAGTGCTGATGACAGAGGTAATTAATCCTTTATTATTGTGGTGTGATAGGCTGCTGCTAGGGCTGTCATTCAAGTACTTCTTATGCAAAAACATGTCTCAGAGGTGAAAGAACATGGAGCAGGAGAAAGACAGAGGAGCGTTCCAATGGGCTTGCTTGTGTTATGGGCACAGATACGTCTTCAGGGTTTTGAGAAGATTTTCAAATCCTGGTAGTCAAAACTCAAGACCAGAAATTCACTGCATTGTATTCTGGGTTCTACCTTTGACTCAGCAGGGCACTTTTAGCAGGCAGCAGCTTAAAATAAAAATTCATTCTTGTATAGATGGTACATAACCATGAAAGAAATGCAAGGCCATAACTGTAGCTCACTGTGGCCTTTCTTTTCTCTTTTATTGCTTCCTGAACATCCTCAGTTGGCCGTTGTCACTAACAGGCTACTGACTCCAGTGGACCCTAGGTTAATCCCAGTGTTGTTCTTTGTGATGGTGCAGGGGGTGATTGTCTTGATTTAAGGGAGACTGGTGTTGAGTGGAGGTAACGCAGATGTCCAAGGAGCTGCAAAAAGAGCAAATACTGTTTAGGGTTACTTATTTCCTATAACAAATGGTGTTCCCCTTACTGGTTCAAATAAAATTGCAGAACTCAAGTATCTTTTCCAGCTAAAATTAAGGGTAAACTGTGAAAATGTTATCAGCCTCCTCTCTCTGTTGTCATTTACTTGCTTGTAATACCCCTTCTTCCCAGACACAGGAATTTTGGGATTTTATGAGATGTAAAAGAGGAAACAACCTTCTATGGTAGTAGCCCCAAGGACTGCTAAACATTAAGATACTTCATCTGCAACACAAGGAAAAAACCCCAAAATACAATGTACATGTTTCCTTTAAAGACAAGGAGTGATTTCATGTTCTTCTTGTTACTTCATGATGAATATGGTCCAAAGCTATTAGGAATGTTTATAGTGGGAAAATAATGCCAAGTCTAATAAATGATCAGATAGGACAGACCATGTTTTATTCAGTGTGGGAACCAAACACTGCCATATTGTACAGATTTGCTGATCTGGAAGAATCGTTCTTGCCTTACAGAATGCTGCTCAAAAGCTGAGCGCATGAATATGACAGTTTTCTGTTTTTTAATGCAGAGAATTTTAAGACAGAAACATTTCTTGGAGAGTTTTCTAAGGGATTCTGATCAGCTTACGTAAGTTCAGGAAATCAGCAATAATTCGTTATCCTTCCATATTTTCCAGTGGCTTTTGTTATTCTTCCATCACAATTCTTATCCCATTAGAGATAAATAGTAATCACATATTTGGATGAGAACTAGTATTCTACTACAAATTTTAATGCCAACTCCATGGTAGGAAAATAGCTGAGAGCAGTTCTTGGAGCAAAGATGGTTTCTGATTCTTTTCTTCCTCTTTGCTAGTTACCTGTGGCCCTGTGGGAAATTTATATGGTGGAGTGTTTGCCCTCACAGGGCGCATAAAAGGTTTGTAAAAACACTTTTCTATGACCATGGGGGTTTTACAACAGGAAGAAGCATTGCTGACCTTCTCCTGGCTGTGGGTCCTGATGGGGAGAGAGCTGGGGAGGGTGAGGCCCTAAATTACTGCTCATCTCATAGAAAAATCAGTTGTGGAGTGTGTGTGTGTGTGTGTGTGTGCATAACCATGTGTTGTGCCTGTGACAAGCATGATTTTTTGTTTTCTAAACTCCATGCCTCTGAAATTTCCAGGAAGCTGCTCTTTGCTGCTGGAAGTTGCTATAGGGGTGATGGCAGCAGTGAGGTGGTTTTTTGTTCATGTCTGCTCGTCTTCGCTAATTTCCAGCATGTCATTTCAGCTGAAAATATGCAATTGCTGTTAATGTGTTCAAAAGCATGATGTTGGCTAGGTGGTTATTTATGTTACAGTAAATATTTGATGAGGAGGTGTGTTATTTTTAGCCACAATCACAACATATTATTGAAATTTATAGGCCTGAAACAGGTCATCTAACACATGATCATTTATTACCTTTACAATTTCCTGAGGGTTTTTTCTATTTTCCTTCACAAGTTGAACTGAAAAGGTGGTGATTCACAGTGTTGGTATAGATTGTTGCACAAAAGCTGCATAGTGGGGGCAAACATCAAGCCTCAAATCGCAGGACCATGCTGATGAGCGATGCTGCAGCCACTGAAACAATAAACCCGTAAAGGCTGTGCAAATACGTGAATGTACAAATGGATCTCAAAGCTGTGATTTTCATATTCCAGCAATCACTGCCGTAGGAGTGCATGACTGACAGCACAAAGGACTTAGATTTACTGCAGAGAGATGTAAATTGATAAGCCAGTAGACAGCCATCATTCTTCCTTTATTCTTGCTCTGTATCCCATGTCTTTCTGTGCTGGCATAATCAAAGCTGACACAGTGCATTCTATACCAAGTTGTATTTTTCGTAATTATAAGACAGTACATGAGATCTGAAGTTGTTATTCAGGAAATGACACAAAGCTCATTGAAATACAGGTTTTCGGATTGATCCTCTGATAATATTGTTTTTCACATAGATTCTGGATACTCAGACTCTACATCTATGCCTTTAAGCTGTCTGGGTGCTTTAAGAAGGGATAAGTACAGGAGAAAAAAAAAATGAGAGAGCTTTTCCTTTTGTGCAGAGGAAAAAATATACAAAGCATGAGAAACTGGCTTTCTTTCTCCTTACCAGCAGCTGAATCTGAAGCATTTTGCCACAGTTTCTAAAAAAGTTTGTAAGGAGCTGACTTTGGGGGAAGAGTTACAGGAATTTAAAAAACAAAAATAGAGAGATCACCCATAAAGACCTAGATGAGCAATCAGCCTTCCCCTCAGCTGACTGACTGGTGTGGTACACCTCTCATGTCTTGAGGCCAAAGGGTCCTTTTCCACTGATTCATCTCATTAGGCTCAGCTGCCTCTGACTTGAATTGCAATGTTTTTAGATCTAAAAAGAAGAGGCTATGAGATATAATGGAGTTGCTATAATACAGATGCATTTGGAGATCTCATTTTTTCTCAGATCTGAAAAAGTTTGGTAAAATCTGAACGCTAATATTGTAGCCCTTTGACCTCAAATGCGTATGCATCTGGACCCAGTGAATGTGTGACTTGAAAGAAGGCAAATGAATGAAGCCTTCCATGCTCTGGGGCTCCAGCAGAGAGGTGCAGCAGATCACCTGGGAAAATCCCAGTGCTGTGAGTAATTTTCCATATGGTTTCATTTTTAAATTCTTTGGTATTTTAATTGAATTAATAAAAATAGCAAGGAGAAAGAAAAATGATACTTGAATTTTTTACTTAAAATAGATTGAAACTTGTACAGAAAATGGGACTATCTCACTTGATAATGTAGAGAATATTACTTTTCATTGAAAAATTGTCTCTTTCAATGTCAGACTTTTTTTGCACTTTCAGAAATAAGCTGAGAAGGTTATAGCTATACTTCATGGATGTTTATGTGCAGGGTTTGTCTGCTCAGTGGGCTTCAGACTCATGATATCTCACGTCTGGCTTTGCCTCACTGACCTACATGCACAAAGACCCTAAGGCAGAAAGCAAGGTCTTTCTCTCCGTTTCATCTTTAATACAGGGAACTTCTTACATCCAGTAGCTCCTCTGCTTAAATATAGTTAACAGGTAGTTTCAAACAGGCAGAATGTATTTTTTCTTTGAGCAATTAACTCAGCTGCCAGAATTGGAAGCCTTTTTATGTTGAATTGCTTCTGTAGTTGATGGAGAAAGAAAGATGCTTCTGATGGGAGATGTAGATGTTAGCTATCCTTTGGAAGTACCTGGTCCTTGGTGCAGATGGTACCTGATATCAGCATCTCAATTTTAAATGCTTCCAATTAACCAGGATGGACCTAGAGGTCTTCATGTTGTTGGGAGCTTGCTGGGGACATGTCAGGAAAAGCATTGCTGGTCATGCACTCCTATCAAAGGCAGTTCCTTGTCTTAGGGCAACTCAGGGAATTACAAAAGAAGGAATGTAGAGGAATTTCTTAGAGAGCAGGGGCATGATTTGCTATGGGATGTAGCCTGAGTTATTTTATACTAGGCCTCAGTTTTGGGCCTGAATTGGGCCTCAGATTTGGGCCTTGTTAGTAGTGAGCAAGCTTGTGGCGCAGTTAGAAATTTTATTAAGGTGTGCTTGGATTTAATTAATGTAGTTTTAGTAATTTTACCATGGTGACCTTAAAGTTAAGATTGTTTACATTCCTTTTTAATCTAGTACCAATTAGAAAACACCTGTTCACATAAACTATCTGAAACTGTATATAAACGACCATTTTGAAGCAATAAACGGAGAACATATGATATGACCAAATTGGTTGGACCTATGTTACTCTGTCAGCCTCCCATGAAATGCCCTGGCTTCAAAGGAAAGAAGTCCAAATATTTTTGGCTGTAACTAGTGAATACGGCAGCTTATTCTAGCTACTAGTAACTTAAGTGAGAGTGGTTTTCTGAGGTACTCTTAAAGATGAACCCTGGGTTACTCCCAACAGTCCGACTACTATTTGAACCTTTCACTTGCATGTATTGATTGATGTGTTATTGCTCATGTCAGTGAAGGACTCTTCACCAGAAACCATCTTCTGGGGGGGTTATAAGGAGTATATTGGAAAAGAACTGAAATGTCTCTGTAATTTGTGCAGTGGATACATAACTCTGCAAGAGCTGCTCAACTGAACACTGCCATGCTATGATTTTACATAGGTCACTGAAAAACTCTTTGAATAGTTATGTCAGATTGCTATGAGCACAGATTTGTTTCAAACACGTAAATAAAAATGCAAAATCTTATTACTAATATCCTAGGCCATCCAATTCACAGGACATCCATGCCAAAAATGTTTTTACTGGACTATTTTCTTAACAGGGTCATTATGTTTCCTTTGAGGTAGTTCTTAAAGAAAGGGTTTACTTTTTACTCTTTCATGTCTGTGTCTCTGGCAGGAATAGGTCTTTGGGAGTATCTTAGGAGTGAAAGTGTGCTGCATGTTCATTGCTGCATATTCTTTCAGAATTTGCTTTTAAAATGCATATTGGTTACAAAATAAACCCGAATGAGCCATTATACTCTGGCGTGTAATTATGTATTTAGGACACATACTACACACAGCTTTAAAAGAAATCTGTATGGAAACAAATTGCATTACATTTGCAAATAGCTGAAGGTAGTTGAACAGCAACACCTCAAGCCTTTCAAAATACTGAAGTCATTTACACCATTTTCTGAAGTAATTATCTCCCAAGCATCAGATTCCAGTTGTTTCAATGCCTTTGCTGCAGAGGTCTCACTATAGTATAAAAGGCCTGGGCTTGGCTGTCTGACAGCCTTGGTGTAGATTTAATGCTTCTGCTGATGTACCATGGCAGAGCAGGACTGCTGGCCTTTGGGAAGGAATGCTACCTGGGCCTAACACCCCACACTGAGAGTGGAGACACGGGCCAAGGAGAGAGGCACCCCTGGGCAAGGGTGAAACCCAACTTCCTGTCTCCCCAAAGACTAGTGATGAGCAGAGATTTAAGTCTTGGTTGAACAGTTCTGTGATTTAGTGGAGTGATGGATTTACTTATGTGGCCAGCCTAGAGGATGGAGAACCCTCTGGCTTCTTATTTCAAGGTTTTGAACCGCCGCTAGAGCAAGACAGTGCATCTCCTCAGCTTTGACAGTGTTGTACCACTTATTTTTCCTCTCTAACTGGTGCTTGGCAAAGTACCTGCCTCTCAGGGGGCCAATCCTTGGAAATAGCTGTGTGTAACAGAAATGGCAGCAGGCACCCGTAAGGAAGCTGTGTGCCTGCCTGGGCCGATGATATGGAACAACATCAAGCGTGCTTCCCTGCCTTGAGACAGCAGTTCCCGCATTAAATCTACAAAATGCCTCTCTCTGCACAGTGCAGTTGGAAATGTTAAGAGTCACGCTTATTAGCACTGGCACATATAAAGCAGAGCTGCAGTAAATGAGTTAAGTGTCCTGAGGATTTGAGGACTGGGGTGTTGCTTTTCCTTTTCTGGAGCTGAGCACTCGAGAGACTTTCATTAAACCTGGGACTTGGCAGATCCTCATGCTGATTCTGCCACTTATTTGTTGTTCGGCCTCAGGCTAGTCACTTAACCTCTTGCCGCCCTAATTTCCCCATCTGGAAAATTGTATTTACTTACCTCTCCTGGGGATTGCACGGGGCTTAATGAATGCCCGTGAGGGATTTGAAGATCCTCAGATCTGAGATGATACAGGACTGCAAAAGATTCACTGCATGTGCGAGGAGGAGGGGATGTGTGCCCAGGCGGGAGAGCCTGCCTGCACTCCTGGCCTGGAACCAAGCCTGAAAATCTAATCAGCAGGGGAGGATCGTACCCTCTGTTTTAGATTAAATCCTCTTCCTTGTGGCCTTTTCAGATTTGCTGGTAGAAAAAGGAGGCAAGTGACTGAATGGGGAGGAGGGCAGCTGAGGTTAACTGCTTTCTCCTGTTGGTCCCCTGGATCTTTTTGTCAGTGCAATAACAGCTGGATCTCCCAGGAAGGTAATGATCTTCCTGGATACTCCATCTTGCTGCAGGCTATTAGAGAAGCCAGGCAGCCCCGTTGCTGCCCATTTCTTTAGCAGGAAAAAATGAACCTCTGACCAAAAAAAAAAAGTTCCTCCATATAATTAAGCAGCATTAGAATGAGGTCTGTGCCTTTGCTGATGAACTTCAGTGAAAGCAGATGGTCACAATGGTATTAAAAACTAAAGACTTCAGTCAAGCTTTTAATTGAAAACAATTGGACCCTGCTGGATGGTAATTACCTTGGCTGCTTGCAAATAATATCATAGCACTGCTACCTATGAAGGAAGAATGAAGACTGAGTTAATAAGAACTGCTTAATCTGCATATAATAAACAAGGAGCATCCAAAACTATTTTCCCTGGTAGCTTCTCCCCTGCAAGAGGCTTTCAAGTGGTTAGCAGTGTGAAAAGGAACATAGAGTGGCAGAAATTGAAACGTGTGAAACGTTTGCTGGGTTTATAAAATAACTTGAAGAGCCCATCTTCCCTCATCCTCCTCTTTTTTTTAACAGCTGAAATTCCAGATGCATCTGAGAAAAACAGCAAAATATAATAAAGTGGAAAAGCTCTGGATTATCCAGCGTTTCTCCTCTTCTGAATGGCAACAGTAATGACAGGCTGTGTTTATCTTGTTTTATCCGCTTTCTTCTTCCCTTGCCTGATAGACTGGAAGGCTGGGGCCTTACAAACATCCAGAGTGTTTTTCACCATGTTCTTAATTGGATTTTAATGATCACTAACTTAATATGCCTCAATGTCTAACAAAGCAAATGCAGTATGTGGAATATTCTGCCTGACAAGTTTCTCATTCCTCTGCCTAGTACTGGGATCAGATGAGGGTTAGAGAGCTAGAGCACCTAAAAGGGTCCTAAGTCCTGGTGTGCTATGTATTTGTTGACACAACATGATATTAATACTGCTTTATGGTGTCTTCCCTGCTGTGGAAAAGGACCTGTATTGCTGTGGATGTATGGGTGGAAAAAACAGTGCCGGTGTTGTCTCTTTTAAACACAGGTCCTAGGTGTGTATGGAATGAACCAAATCTTGTCACCTTCCATGTAAACACTATTTTTCATGTGGCAGTTCTCTTGGGCGTTGCTTTTTGTTCCCCTATGAGTAGGCAAGATGTCTTGCTGCCCCAGTAGACCTCAGAAAGCAGCAGCCACTGCAATTTTTGCAAAATTAATGAGTAGCTGTGAACTGCTAGTAAAAGTGATGCAATGATTTTCCATAACATATCATTTTAGAAGCAGTGACTTGAACTGCTTTTTCTTTTCCTATCCAAATATTTGTCTTTTCAAGGCACCAGCCAAGAGTTTGTCTTGTCTTGTCTGGCAGTATGATGAAATGAACTTTTCCAGTGTGTTTCGTCTGGATTTGATGATTTTATGCCTGGAGTTCAACTTTCATTCTCTTAATGCGCCATGATTAACACAGGGAGTGAGGTCCTGAACCCGTGAAAGTCAGTAGGAATTTTCACACTGTCTTTGGTTTGATTTTGCTTATTTTTATGAAACCTAAATATGCTTAAAGCTTTATTGCTGTAATGCCTTGGAAACTGCTTGCTGACACAGTCACAAGACATAGGACACATACCACACACAGCTTTAAAAGAAATCTGTATGGAAACAAATTCCATAGAATTTTGCTCGCAACCTTTCCAGCCCCTCCTTTATCAAAGAACTTGGGACAAATTTGAAGTTAGGAAAGACCACCTTTCAAAAGTGTCTTGTGCTAGTGGCTGTGGTGATTTTATCAATTTTATAACACCTACTTTTAACTCTACAGAGTTTTACTTTTAACTCTACAGAGTACAATCTTACTGTAATTACTGCTTGCAGCTTTAAGGGAGCTGGTGTGGACCATACTCTTTTAAAGGTATAAGCTCTATTGATCTAAAGTATTCTGAGCGATAAACAGCTGCTCAGGTTGATTAAAGCTGAAGGGAAGCTGAAGCATTTAATCAATCTCCAAAGCTGCTCCAAGTATATTACAAAGCAATTGTGATTATTGCTATTATATGACAAGCTATATCATAATAAAGAAAGAGGGATCATTTTTCTCAGAAGTATTTAGAGGTGTTGTGGTGCTTCTTCTCAGCCTGCCTCATGCTGTCACCTCTGAAGCTTGGCTAAGTGACAGAGCATGCCACTCAAGCAGACTAATCTTGAAGGGAAAATACAAGAGCAGGGCCTTTCAGCTCCCCAGAGCCTTCTCTTCCCTGTGTCTATCTGCGGCCAACAGCAAATGCTTGGGGAAGAAAAACAAGAAAGAAGGCAAATGTACAGTAATGCTGGCCACACTGTAGCTGGCTCTGATCCTTGCACCATGCATAGCTTGGGATGTTCTGGGCTATAGGATATGTTTGTGCCTGTCCAAAAGCCCTGAAGGCACCTTGCTTTTATTACTTTTTTTAATCACTTCTTGAACCTTTCTTTGGATAGCCTGGGGCTTCACACCATCCCATGGTGGTGCATTGCACAGTGCTCTCACATGGCTTTGTAAAATAGTACTTTTTTGTTCTTGTTTATCAACTTTCAGCCTGATGCTTTCTTTTAGTGCCTTCTTACTTGTGTAAAGAAAAGCAAGGGATAATAGTTGTCTGTTAACCTTTTCTATTTTATAAACACAGAGCTGTCTGCCTTATCCTGCTTTGTTGTCTCTTCCTTTTCTCAGCTGATTTGGTCTCCCTTTTTTTGGAAGGTGACCCATTCCTCTGACCATCCCTTTCACACCTGCATCTGCCGCCTTTCTCATTTTGCTGCATGCTTTTCGAAAGAGTGTGACCATAATTTAATATATTACTTTAAGATGTAGGCTTTTCTAAGTTTATTATTTCTCTGTTTTTCAGGTGTTCAGTGATCTGTATGTATTACATAAAACATACATATGTCATGCAGTATTGAAGACATGGATATAAGATTTCTGAAAACTAAGGTGCTGCAGGAAATAATCTTAGTTTTTAAATTCATTTTGTGTTGCATTTAAAATGTAAAAATGGATAGTATGTGAACAGAGTAGGGCTTTTCCCCATAGAAAATATATTATGAAAATAAATTAATAGATAAGTTCATTAAACGAAGATTAATAAATAAATTGACAAATTAATAAATAAGTTGATTAAACTTTGTCCTTACTGTAATTGCAACAAGGAAATTATGTACTTTAGCCTAGAGAGGATAGCATCTACAAAGGCTAGCTTTTGTGGAGGGTGTCTTGTGTCAGTGCTCTCCGTGCTTTCTTTAGTCTTTCTCCACTGAAAATAGTTGAATTGTCTCTCAAAATCAGGAATTCCATGCTGTGTGAAGGGACCTCCAAAGGTATGCTGTTGGGAGCTTTTGCTTTTGCTGACTGTACCCCATACAACAAGCCAGACTCCCCTTGGGTTAGCAGGCAGACACAAGATGTCCCTTCTTTGGTTTCTCTATTATGATATCTCTTTTGAGACTTTGAAACATTTGAAGCCTCTCATGACCTTCATGTGAAACCTTATGCATGGTCCTAGTGTGCTGGAGGCTGAGTCTGGTGCAGTTATCTTTGTTGAATAAGATTTTTATTGCAACAACTGTTAAATCTTCTTTATGGTGGTTTCACATGAGAGTCACAAGTCGTCTGGGAAACTTCTCCTGAGTTTCACTTTATAGTGGTATGAGGGTCTTGTGAGTCTTGTTAATGTAGGTTTTTAAGTGAGAGTTTAGCTGAGTAAATAAAATTTTAATTGGGAAATCTTGATTTCCTGCATGGATGGATTGTTTGCCCTGTGAGAGAAGGTTGTGGGTCCAGGACCTGTTCAGCTGGGGGAACAGAGAGCTATGGGTAAGCTTAAGATCAGCTCAGGTCATTGACCTAGCTTGGCTAGGACAGGTTTCAGTGTGCTGAATGGGTTGGACAGCTGAAACTACAGACCTAGCTGTCAGAAGTTTCCCATCAGAAAGTGGGCCATAGCAGTCTACTGGCAGTAGCCTTCCTTTCCTTGGGATGCCATTTGAGGAGCATTTCCTTTGCACTCCTGTGCTAATTTAGTGGTGCCAGCAAAGGTGTGGTACAGCTACATGGCAAATCATCAAGGGAACCAGTTCAGGTTAAAAGTAATCCCTTTTTGTTCATTTGTTTTAACTAGTTTTAAAATGGATTCCTCCCATAACTCCATGAAAATTCATCTTTGTGCCACTGAGGCACAGGGCAACAGTAGGAACAGCCTTCAGGGAGTGCTTCACTTGGTACTGGGTTTCAAAGAGGCATTTTTCAGACTGTGGCTTTGCAGTCATTTTTAAAGAGCCCTCTGGAAATGTCTCCCAATCCCATGGCTCCACAGATTGCCAGCTGATGATGACCAGTTGTGAAACTGGACTTCAAGCCAAGTCTGTGGCAAAAATAGACTGCAAAAATGATGAATCACAACTTAACACTGCTGCACAATACTACACTTATGCTGTTCCGTCATTTTTTGGGTTGCAATCTAACCATCTGTTAAGTGGCCCCATCGCACATTGCTGTGAGGAGCTGAGATTCATTGTAGGTCCACAGGATGATCAATGTCTCCCGAGCCACTCAGGATGGCTGAACCTCGCAGCTTTTCAGATCCTGCTGCTGTTTACATGAAGTGCACTAAGACTGGCTATCACAACTGCCATCCTCCATCTAATTGCCTCAGTCTCATTGCTATTTTATGATAAGAGATTGTGCCTGAGCAGAAGGATGTGAGTGCATCACCTGCCTTCAAAAAAATCAGTTTGTGCCAAGGAGGATAGGATTTTTAGGCATTGCGACCGCCAGTTAACCTCACCTGGAAACACAGTGTGATGCTTTGTGTGGGGTGGGACTGATCCTGCACCCCAGCACTCCACCTTGGCATTGCCTTCACAGGGATCAGAATCATCCCTGACCAAGCTAAGACCTGCTTCTGTTTATGTTCCTTTCTAAAACTTTCTAAAACTAATCTCTCTTTTCTCCACTACACATATTTTCACATTTGTGCTAATGAAAGCACTGGATTGTTCCAGGGGATCACATGGAAAATATCTGTGAGCTTTGGCCATCTCTCTGAAATACTACAGTCAATTTGGTGTTTGCTTTGGCGTGTTGCTGTGCAAGATTGTAGAGTGCTCGTGTTTATACGCATACAGGGAAAGCGGGCTCCTGCTCATTGTGCCTTTGTGAGGCTGCCAGACTGTCTGGCCCCGTCTATTCTACTGTAAGTGAAAAGAGCCTTGCGAGCGCTCGCTGCGTGCTTGGACCAGGCTCTGCTAGGTACTACGCTTGGAAGCCCTTCTGTCAGCTTGAACAGTTTCTGCCTGAATAGTGTTTACTCCCTCTTGATACAAGTAACATGTAAGATTGCTTGTCAGTGAAGAAATTTTTCCTTCTTCCCTTTGTTTCTTCCGTGTTCTGGGCAGCTTTGCATGCAGTGCATTTTGGTGGCCCTCCTGTACTAGGGCAGCCAGCTGCCCTTTGAGAACAAGAGAGGATTTTCCATACAGAGGAATGAGAGGTAATGTGTGAAAACTGGTGGTATGATGGAGCCCTGGTTGAAAGATTTGGACATTGCCCTTGACAAAGGACTTACTTTTCTCCTGCTGCCTTTTGAAGTGAGATAAGACAGAGGTTTTCAGATGGAAGTCTCTTCTGTCCACAGTGGGATTTCTCTGCTCTGTGTAGAGAGATATTTTCCAGCTGGAAGCTCCTACAACAACCTTTGAGAAGATGAAGATTTACTCCAGCAACCCCTCTGTTAATTTTCTTGTCTACAAGAAAACTTGTTCTAAAATTTAATGGTATCTGTGAGTTCCTGCTGAAAAGTCACAGGCTGCAGGACCTGCACCTGACTAGTAATTATAAAGTGCTTTGATATTGAACTTGGAGTCTGAATAGCAGTTTGTAGAATTCAGGTCTTCTTTCCTTTTCCAAGTGACAACAAATATTTATCTCAGATTTCCTCTTCAAGAAGGAATAGCTGGAAAACAAATGTGCATTGATGTGAATTGCCAGGTACCTGGACCCAGCCTGTAGCCCAACTATCCTGGAGTCCTGTCTGTAGCTGCACTGAGTGTTTGGAGGAAGATGCAAATACTGCTGGAATGGATGATTTCAACTAAACTGCGAACAAACCTGCCCACTGCTTCCTAGAGAGCTCTGTCTGCTTTTGTTTCAAGCAGCACCTCTGTTAATTTCAGCAGGGGAGGTACAGTAGATGATGCTTAACAATTAATATTTTTTGTTTTCTTTCAACTTTAAAGCTTTGCCAGCCAGTTTTACATCACAAAATCTATAAGTAGGGATAGGGATAGGTGTTTTCATTTGTACAATGGACATGAAGGAATTAAAGGATTCAAGATTGTAAAACCTTCATGAATAATTCAGGCTGTTTTTCCAACAAGTATTCACTCTGCTACATACACACTGATACTGGGCTCAGACATTTTGGTATCAGCAACAGAGCCAAACCCCCATGAGCCAAAAGTAAATACACTTTTATTCAGTGTCAGCCGTCAATATTGTTCCAACTTTCAGGACATACTCTTGTCAATTAGGGGCTTCTGCTTGAGAAACCTGGCCTGTTAGCTTGCAGTGAAAATAGATAGGACCAGGCACATTATCTGCACAAAGCTCCCCTGTGAGACTGTGCAGCCCAGCCAGTCTTGTTCCTCCTACTGCTGTGCTTCATGTTGCTCCTGTGAATAAACAGTGCTGCACATGCTTAGACCAATATACTCAGACACCTGGCTTCTCACTAAAGCAGCTGAACCACCTGAGGCAGGAATAGCAGGAGCCTTCTCAAGAAAACCAGTCAGTGAGCTTCTCTGTATCTTGGTCTGATGGTTTTGAGGGATAGTCATGATATTATGGAGATTGAAGAAAGCCTAGAAATTTGCAGTTGACTGGTAGCCTACATGAGATTCTCTTAGTCCTGCCAGTGTGACACCTTTAGGCAAGGATTTTCCCTGTTGAAGCCTTTTAGTTTTTCGGTTGGGGGATTTTGCCTAATATTTGGAAATACTGAAAGCAAACTCTAAGAAGGCTTGCTTCATCAAGAAAGCACCTTACCAAAGCTCTGCCTAGTACAGATGGATCAATCCTCCAGCCCAAGGGCTGTTTCATACTCTGTGCCTCAAAGCATTGACCACCTTAGCATCAACAACCAGCAGGGTGAGGAAGGACCAGCAGGCCCCTGGATTTCACTAGTGCCAGGATTAAATGTTTGTTTCCACTTCTCAAACCACCATGTCTGAGGGTTTGAAACACCGCTGTGCCTGCTTGCATCCCCCCTGCCAGGGCATGGGCACCTGCTTCTGTAAAACCTGTCAGAGGTAAACTGCTGCTGGGAGCTACATAGCACTGAGTGCAGCCCTGTGCAGCATTTGAGAAGATAAATGAATCCAGAGGAAGAGGCTTTTGCTGTGCTGCTGATATTTCAATGGGAAAGTGAGACCCTGAAATGCTCTGTTCTACTTCAGTAGCTCTAAGAGGAGCCTTTCTCCAGAGGTCTCCAGCACCCAGACTAATTGAAATAACTCCAAAGGGCTCTTCTGAACCTAATTCTTCCCCCATGTTTTAAGGTTTTTTTTTTTTTTTTTTTTTTTTTTTTTTTTTTTTTGCCTTTCTGTCTACACCCTCTCTTGAACAAAAAGCTTTAAAACTCTTTTTTTCAGAAGGGATTCAAATGTAATTTGGATGAAGTTAATGTGAAGTCAAGGTTGATTGCTCATCCTCCTGAATTCACCAACAGTGGCTGAGTGCTGGCAAGTGTGAGACAGGAGTTCAAACATAGCTGGGAAACTTGTGAGCAAGATGAACAAAGGGTGGGCTGGAGGCTGGGGATCACTGCTCCCCCTCCCCCTGTGTGGCTTTCTCAGCTCAGGACGAAGCCTTTGATCACTGTCCAGCATGGGGTTTTGTGGCAGCCTGGGCTGGGGCCAGGGATGTATACATGGGCGGAGGCTGCTGTAATCTTCATATGCCCTTGATCCACCCTGTCCCCTTATTTCCACAAACACTGTCGCATATCACAGTGGGGTGCATCACTGCCGGTGCTCCTTCAGCTGAGACACGGGACCGTCCCTGCCAAGCACAGCTCCTTTTTCCAGAAATCTCCCTGATACCAACATTTTGAAAAGTGTGCCTGTGTTTTGTAACCATTACTCTATTTTTGCCAAGCACATTCGTATTTGACACTGAAATACGACACAGTGAGTACAATAGTGTTATTTAGCACACAGAATTCGGAATTCGTGTCTTTCAGAAGTGGCTGTTCTGGGAGAGCTGCACAGGCAAGCATGGCTATCTTGGGAAGGTGCTGCTCATGAAGAGAGCACTATCAGAATCTTACCTCTGGAAGCACATTCTCCAGACCACCTGCTTTAGGGCAGTATTTTAGCTCCATATTCCTCTAATAAGGATTTTAGTACTGCGCTTACTGGCTATTAAGAACTCCTGAGTCCATGATAAGTTCTTACAGATGTGCTACCATTATCATTCACACTTAAATGTTGACATAGTAATCTGCAAAATGAGCTGAAACTCTTGAATAAAAAGGCTAATTGTCTCTAAGGTAAAGTGGATGAGAGTCAGTGGTGGAGAGGCAAGCTGTGGTCCCTTGTGCTTTTCAGTTGCATTTTTTTCTGGCCATTTGCCATCAGAAAGTTGGAAAAGGGATCTGGTTTCTCCTGTCTGCCTCTGCCACTGTGTCTTCAGATAGGTTGCAGCACAATGGCACAAGTAGACTTTACATATTTGAAGACTGCCAGCAACATGTGGCATGTCAGATCTTATAAACCCCTGTTTTCTATCTAAACCTACAACAAAACAGATATGGGTTACACTCTTCTATATTATTTCCTATTTATTTTGGGATGGCCAGAAGACCCTAAAGGAATTGTACCGTTCCCTATCAAAATCTCTTTGGCTAATTCCTACAATACAGTCGTGTACAGCCCTCTTGTTAAGTGACACCAGGTTTTCCCAGGTGGTAGATCCACTACTCGTAGCAGGTCACACAAAGGATGTTGCAACTCTGCAATTATTTTTCTAGTGCAAATGCTGAAAGTGGTTGAAGAAGATTTAGAAATCTAACCCATCTCTCTTCAGCTCCCCCCTCCTCCCAAATTACTTCAAAGGTCAATGAAATGCAGTTTTGTCCAGACAGACAAAAAGCAGTGTTGTGGAGCCTCCTCATTCCTCTATGTTTCAGCACAGCAGGACCAAAACAATACACAGGCAAGTGTGTGGAGCATGAGACTCTAAAACTGCCATGAGCCTGCCAGTGGTACAGCTCAGAGCCCATCTGGAGCCACAAAGAGGGGCCAAGATGTGTAGGGGCAATTTCCTGGGGCTTGTGCATGGGTAGCAATCCATGCTGTGTGACGGTGATGCAGAAAAGCAGATCTAACTTGGTGCTGCAGCTGCCTGGGAAACCACAGGACTTCTGCCATTCCTGTCCACTGCTTACTGGGAAGCTGTAGCCAGTTGTGCTCAGTCCCTGCTCTAGGACAGTAGTGCTTGCTGCTCTGCTACATAAAAGCATCCCCTATCCTCTTACTCTGGTGTAGTTACAGAGGTAAAAATCCTGTGTTGTAGATAGACTATTTGATGCTCAGTCAGGGAATAATCAATCTCTGTATCGGGTAGGAGATGAAGCTGAAGGAGCCTGGGGTACCTTTATGCCTATTTACTTATTACTGTATCCACCCTGAGAACTGTGGTGCTGCATTAGCACAGAGGACAAATGCCCAGGGCTGCTCTCTCCAGAGTGCCCTGGAGCTTGATGTCACCCCCGGAGCAGCCCTCAGATTGCTCTGCAGCATCCATGGGCCCTAAAGATATGGATGAGGATATGGCCCTTACCCTGGGCCTGAACTGCAAGTCAGCCCTGAGGTGACATGTTGTGCTGAGAAAGGATTGAAGGAAAAATAATCTGGTTTAGGAGAGCTACCTGTCTTTAAGATTATTTTGAATGTTCACATTTTTTATGCAGCATTTTAGAACGTTTCAGCTGCTCCCATTTGGAATTCAATTCCTCTCCCTTTTAATCAATAGCAGGCCTTAACAAAACAATATCTCACAGGAGACACAAGCACACGGTGCTGAACAAAGCAAAAGAGCCACTGGCTTACAGCAACAATTGCTGCTACACAATGGGTTTTCAAAGCTCAGTATATATTTTGTCCCTACTGGGAAAACTATAACAAGACTGAATTAGTGGCTAGGCTTGCCAAGGGGAGAAATTAAAGTGTGAGGACTTGTCTGACACCTTGAAGTATCTTTATTTGTTTTGGGGGAGAGGACAGCATGGGGAAATAAGATGCCTATTAGGGAAAACTATTTTCTGTTGCTTTCCAAAGTGTTCAGCAGATCTGCATGCCCAAGGGCTTAATCCAGGTCAGAGATCAAGAGTACCTTCTGGTGGCTCTTGAGAAGAGCTGACAAGTGTGGGGATGCTGCCCAGAGATCTGGGGAGGTGCAGGGGTGGAGGTAGAAGTATGGCTTTCAAGGACAGGATGGTCTGGGAGTCCCCTGTCCTTTCCAGGGGAGGCTTGGGGTTGGTTTGCAGGTTGCTGTTTGGTGAGGGAGAGAGAAGAGGGAGATACTATGTGAGAGCAAAGCAAATTCCCTTCCCTGTACATGGCTGGTCACCCCTGAGCTTGCAAACTTGGCTTCTCATCTGTGGATCTTGACAGCTCCTTGCTCTGGCACTAATGGGTTTCAAGAGCTCCCAGTGAGCTGTAATCACCTTGGTTCAGGGCTCAGCTTGCACCTTTACAAGCACCTTCACCCCTTGCTGTTAACCTGTGGTCTCCTCTATTCAGCAGCTAAGCTTGTAAATTCATGTAACCAAATAGCTGTGCTGTTAACTGCCTGCATGAAAGTGAACAACACATCCATCTTCCAGTGCCCAGCCAGCAGCCTAATGACACTGCTCACCGTGCTTGTGGGCAGCCTTTCAGACATAACCAACTCTGGCACTGTAAAAACAATTGTTTCAGTGCTCACACAGGCCACATGGCTCATCTGGGCAGAGGAGAGAGGTTGTGCAGGCAGAAGCCTTCCCACGGACTGTCCCTGTGCACCAGTGCCCTGTGCCATCGTCATCACATTCCATGGTCTGATGGCTGGCTAGGGAGAACTTCACCCTACTGGTAAATTGTGCCTCACACCCAGAGCAGCAGCCTGCTTGCAGCGGTTTAATTTTCTGTTGTGATTGATGTTTGAGGAGTCTTTTTTAAAAGGCATGCCTCAGTTTTGCTGTCTGTAGCCTGAGTGTAATTTTCTTAAGTAAAGGGCCACCAGGAGGATAGCTGCTAATGAAACACTGAATGGTGCTGAGATTTTCTGGCCTCTCTGGTTCCTACTAAAGCCCGTGGGTTGAGTCCTCTTGTCTTGAGATTGATCTTGTGAGGAAGATTGTCTGAATGCAGACCTGGTTTCTTATGACTGAGTGTGGAGGAGGCTGGGCTGCAAGTTCACCCTTTGCTAGAGACCCCACAAAGGAACTCAGCTGGGGACACCACTGAGGGAAACAAGAGGTGGCTGCTTCCACTGTTGCTTGTGTTACTACTTGTTATTGAAGGAGAAAAAGGGCAGCTTTCTGTCTGCAAGTAACTGGGACCTGCCATTGGCAGGGATCTGATATGTTACCTTCCTCGCCTCAAAGCAATCACAAGCAATCAAAATCGGGAGCACACGAGCTGACAGGGGTTGAATGGTCATTGCTTTTCTTTATTTGCTGGCTGCTTACCTGGTGCAACAGGCACTACAAGAGAATTTCTTAATTAACTGGGCCCTGTCCTGGGTGGCACATGTACACTGCCAATGGGCATTACAAAAGCGTAGTTATTGCACTTTGGCTTGGGAAAAGCCCCGGTGCAGTTCTATTGTTAAGGAAACAGTCTTGGAGGAAGGGAGAGAAGGACACCGGTCTCCACTCCAAAGGCTGTTTGTTGTCTTAAACATGGCTGGATCTAACCTCGAGGGAGGCGGAGGGTTAATTTGAGCTGCCTTTGAAAACAAATTTGAGCAGTGCACAGCAAGATCTCAGGGAAGCAATGTTTATAATCTGTATCCTGCTTCAAATTGTATCAGCACCGCACTTCTGCCCCACTGCCAAAATTAGCTGCAGTCACCAGGAAGCAGCTGGTGTCCCAAGCATGAGACCTTGCACTCAGCCATCGTTCGGTAGCTTTTATACAGCTATGAAGAGAGAGCTTTTCCTGGCTATTGAGCATCACCTACTCTTTGCCTTTGCTGCAGCAGCAGGAAACTTCTCATATGTGGAGGCTGATCCAGTGTTCTTAATCATGCACAGTTCCTGCTGCTTTTAGCAGGAGAATTGTTTTACAGTGCATAGCTGAAGCCTGTTCTTTGAGAGGTCTTCTGTCCTCTCTGAAGGAGGGTGGGGAATGCATTGCTCTGCCAGCTCTCTGCCTGTGTGTCATTAGAAGCGTTAGGCTACGATACACAGTCCTTAAATTTAAACAACAATATCAGGCATTTTGTCAAGCTAGGTGATACAGAGTGGTTGTCGATTAGCTTTGCCATCCATTAAATCCAGGGTGCTTTCAGCTTTTAATTCACTATGCATAAACTAGTGCACTCCCTTCCTTCATCCTTTCTAAAAGGAATAGCTGCTTCTCCTTCCAGTCTGGACTATGGAATATTTGAAAAGTGGCAGTACATTAATTGCTGCCCTAGTAGACCTTTGCAGGAGAAACAGCTCTTTGGGTTGTTCTGTGGCCACAATACATTTGAGAGATTACCAATACATTTGGTGTCAGACCTTTTTGCAACTATTTAAAACATTGAGTAATGCAAACAAACAGAAACAAAATAAAATAATTGGGGAGGGAGGGAATTCCTCTGTTCTCTCTCTGCTGTTGCAGATTTTACTCTGACAGGCAAACTTTTCATTCCCCAAGGTAGAGACTTTTATCCTGTCTTTGTGACTGCTTTGCTTCCCTTTTCTCCTGGGGAAGGGGGAAATGAATAACTTCTGCCTTCCTCCTGTTTCTTCACCTTCATCAGGAAAGAGGAGATGAACAATACCAGGACCCTGCTCATTCATTACTGTTTTCCCTTTTCTTTCTCATCACCAAAACTGGAAGAGGGAAATGACGGCAGGCACTCAATATCCACTCATCTTATCAATCCACCTCTTTAACTGCTGTTGTTATTCAGCGTCATGATGGTCTTTGGCTTGTTATTTACCAACTGTTTAATTTAAATGTATCCCCATCAGGGAGCCAAAAGATCCAGTCTAAGAGCTCTCTCGCAGGATTTGTCTAACCACTCTCTAAATTATTTAACTGGGCTCTGAACTGTTTGGAGATTTTTTTTTCTTTTTAAGCACTGTGATTTGATTCAAAACATCTGTAAAAAATCACAAATGACCCTACATCTGGGCAACAGCTCAGCTCTGTCTTGAACCTGGGTAGGATTCGCAAGTGTGCGAGCTGTTTGAAAAACCTAAAATTCCTGACATGTTGAAATTCTTTTCCTACTTGTTTGTTGACAGAAGACGGGCAGGGAAGGCAAGGCAAGGCAAAGCAAGATCAAGATGCTGTGCCGCTGGGCCAGAAGTGAGCAGAACATCTTGTTACGGAAATAGCCACGAAAATGCTCCTCCCTGCATTAGAAAAGCAGCTATTTAAAGCAGGATCAATTGCCAGTCCTCTTTGCCGCTGTTGTCATTTGGATGTGGCATGTGCAAATAATATTTCCTCATGAAAGAAAACTTCCAGCAATGACAGCACTGCTCTGGCGTATCCTCTCCCAAAGGGGAGAAATCAGCTCATTCACAGAAATGGCGTCCCCCTCTGAAAAGAATCCCCAGGATCTGGGCTTTGTTTTTCTTTTAAGACTTTAGGCAAGTGGATTTTGATCCACCAGTGACATCAGGGTGGTACAATTTCTAAGGCGTTTGGACATTGGAGTTATATAGGGCAGTGCTCTTGTTAAAATAAAAATATATGGAGAAAATGAACAAGCCTCTGTGACGTAGAGCAAAGCTCACTTTCCCCTAAGATATGCATAATAAAACTATCAGTACACGCCTTCGGAAGAGATTGCTTTACCTTTAATGATGTCAGTGAGCAAAAATACTTTTATTCTTGGCAAATCACAGTGAGGTGCTATCTTTCAAAAAACTGGAATAATCAAACAGATTTTTCAGGGAGGTGAACCCATTCTTGGCTTAAGCACCCTCAAACTTTCCTCTAGTTGAGATTCACATCTGTATCCCTGCTCTACAGCTCAAGCCTGCTGCTGTTTGTTATTGTTTGCATTACTTCAGGGCCCACTTAGGGATCGTACAAAATGTTCTTGTAAAAAAAATAAATATTGAAGTGTCTGTACAGCATTTGAGAGAAACACACTCCTTTTGTAAGGTACTGCTGTCTGATCATTGTGTAAGTACAGAAAAGAAATCTTAGGGGTGTGCAGGGTGCTGAGGCTTTGGGGATAAATGTTTTTACAGTATTGGGGGCTGGGAGTCATCCTCATTTCCATGTAAGCCCCTCTACCAAGTGAAGGGAGAGCATGAGACCTTTGAGGAGCATTTATATGCCCTATGTAAGCGAACTTAAAGAACTCACTGGGCATAGGGGCTGGAAGAGATTTAGACCACCTGAGTCTAGATTTTAGAGCTAAGGATCTCTTCTTGCTCTAGCAAGCCCTGGCTAAGAAAGAATTGTTGAGCAACCCTGTTGCTGAGTCCTGAAGGCTGTGAAGATGCAGCAGAGTTGGTGGAGATGCCAGAGATACAGATCATCCTCTTGTCTCTCCTACGTTTATCTCCTTTCCTCCAAACTCCTTGTTGTATTTTTATTGGGATTTTCTTTGTATTAACCCTATTAAACGCATCACTAGCACTGAAATTTGCCGATGCCAATAAACCCATCTGTTTTATTAACTAACCGCAGTCTCTGGAGTGTTTCTCACTGGCTGAGACATGAGCAGCCCTTTCTGCTGTCTCCAGCGGTGTGTGTCAGCCCAGGGAACAATGGGAGGGAACCCAGGAGGTCGCTGGCAGGAAGTGCTGCTTCCCCTGGATAATTAACCGGCTGGGAGACTGAGGAATGAAGATAGCACATAAGACACACATAGTACAAACTGCTGAAACAATAAACAAACAAACCAACGACCATCACTTCCTTTTCTTATATTGTTAAGGCTGCTTCCTTAACTCAGGTTGCCCCAAACCCACCCCTCAAAAAGCAGCCTTTTAGGCTCATAAATTCTTAACCTCTTCACTGCCAGTTCTTGCTGAAGGCACAAATCAATTTTTGCCAAGGTGATGGCCAGCACAAGGTCTGTGGCTCCTCCTTGAAGCTTGCTGGATTAACTGGATATCCCTATTTCTGAAAGTGATAAAGGCACTTTTACCGAAAATTCAGTGAAGAGAGACTTAGCTTGGCCATAAAGCTGCATGGCTGTGACACCATGGTACCAGGGCTGCTTCTCCTGTAGGTATCAGGTTCCAGATCAGCAGGTGACACAGTCCAGCTCCGAAGAGGTTTATTTCCAGAGAAGCTGGCCTCACAGCCAAGACCTGGAGGAAATCTAGATCAGGGCTTTGTGTCTCAAACCCAGGTTTCATATCAGGCCATCCTCTGATGTACCATTGTTTCACCATCTCTGTTAGAGGGAGCTCAGCTGCACAGCCAGTGCTTGCTATGATCTACACTGGTGAGCATCCAACTGCACACTTCCACTGAGATCCTCTCCTCTGCCTCCAGGCAGACTTTTTTGCATGGTTTTCTGCCCCATCCAAACCATTCTTTGGAGAAGTTGCTTTTTTGTTTTTTTCTGACCTGCTAACACCAGAATTATGAAAGCAGGAATCAGGCAGTGGCAGTGCCAATCCCCACCTCCCTCCAGCTAATTTTTCCAGATGTCTCATTGAAGAGTCATCAGAGATTGTTTTTGTGCACAGAGTGTCACGTGGGCATTTATCCCATGGAGGCCAGTGCCAGTGGCACCCAAGAGCTGAGGTGACCCCACATCCATCACATATTGATACCAATCGGTGGGTCTCATTTCACCATGTCCTCAGCAAAACATTGCCAGCAAGAAGGCAAAGCCAAGGATTTTTGGGGAGAAATTAGGCTGATCCTGCTGGAACTGGGAAATTTGGTTTTCAAAAGAGATGCTGATGTTTCTCCTCGTCAATCTGCAGATTCAGAACAAGGTGGGAGCATTGGTAGTCAGGCCAAGGGCCTGTGGCCTTTCCCTGGACTGGGCCCCTCCTGGCAGCACTGGCAAAGGCTGTCCTGGGGCAGGTCCTGCCTGCTACTGAGTGCTCCCAGCTGGCATCTTATTTGTTACTACTTTACATATCCACTGTTTGTGTTAGGCACAGCAGGAAACATGGTAAATTGAAAAGGTGACATTTAAAAAATGGAGTCTCTCAAGTAGATGCTTAATCTTTCTAATAAGGAAGTAATCTGCTAAATATCATGTTAAACAGTTATGCAGTAAATCCATATCATACAATCATAGAATTATATACTCAGAGAATTACAGAATCACAGAATGGTTTGGGTCAAAAGGGACATTAAAGATCATCTAGTTCCAAGCCCTGTGCTATGGGTGGGACGTCTTCCACCAGACCAGGTAGCTCAAAGCCCCATCCAAGCTGGCCTTGAACATTTCCAGTGATGGGACATCCACATCTCTGGGCAAGCTGTCCCAGTGTCTCACCATCCTCACTGTGAAGAATTTTTTTCTTGATATCTAATCTAACTCTGTTCTCTTTCAGTTTAAAGCCATTCCCCCTTGTCCTGTCACTGCACACCCTTGTAGAAAGTCACTCTCCAGCTCTCTTGTAGCCTCCCCTTAGGTACTGGAAGGCTGCTGTAAGGTCACCTTGGAGCTCTTCTGCAGGCTGAACAATCCTAGCTCACTCAGACTGTCTTCACAGGAGAGGAGCTCCAGCATCTTGATCATCTTCATGTCCCCCTGGGCTTGCTCCAGCAGGTCACATCCTTCCTATGTTGGGGGCCCCAGAGCTGGATACAGAATTCCAGGTGGGGTCTCACTTGGGCTGAGCAGAGGGTCAGTATGCTCTCCCTGTCCCTGCTGACCATGCAGATTGAGTTGGCTTTCTGGGCTGCAAGTTCTCTCTGCCAGGTCATGTTGAGCTTCTTGTCAACAGACAGCCTCAAGTCCTTCTCCTCAGGGCTGCTCTCAACCAATTCCCTGCTCAGCCTCTCCTTGTGCTTGGGACTGCCCTGACCCAGGTGCAGGACTTTGGCCTTGTTGAACGTTGCAAGATTTGCACAGGCCCATCTCTCAGACCTGCCAAGGTCCCTCTGGATGGCATCCCTTCCCTCCAATGTGTCAACCACACCACCTATGTCAAAACATAGATGGTGAGGCATGGTTTAACACTTGATGTTTGTTTAATCCATGAAGACTTTCCTGCTTAATCTAAATTACACTTATGTCCCACAGATTAAGGTGCAGTGCTGGAAGTTTTGCCCGTAAAACTGTTACTTTAAGCACTGTGGCACCTGAAGCTCTGGGGTGGCTGAGAGAATGGGGCTGACTTTGTGCATCAGGGTGCTGTTCACAAACCCCTCAAGCTGGGTTGAGGCCTCCCTTCTCCCCTGCCCTTCCCTATAGAGGAGCTGTGGCTGCAGTTGTTCTCTCTGCTACCTCCTCAGGAGTCCTCCCTGGTGGCTTTGTACCCTCACTGGAGCATAGTACAACATCTGCTGCTGCCGGCTCTGGCATATCATCATATAGACAACATAAGGCTTACAGTGAAAATCTTCAATGCTTCCTGTGTGTCTCGCTGAACAGATGAGGACAGACATGGGACACCACATGGAGAAATAATGAAAACCAGTTACAGAGATCAGGGAGTGTGGTAGGAAACCTGCCACTACTGTGGATTATCACAGAAAAGATCCACTGTCTTCTGCCACAGATACTGCTGGATGCCCTTCAGCTCCGCTCAGCAGTGCTGTCAGCCATGGCAGGCCACCCCAGATCAGGTCCTCCGCTGCCACACAGGAACTGGGGCCTGGAGAAATAGTGGGTGGTGTGGAAGGGACAAGAGACTGTGGATCCTGCTGCTCTGCTGTGGCTGACATCAGCTGGGTGCTCTTGACATGCTTTTTTGAGCGGACTGGGAGGGAGGATGGGGGGAACACCTCTCTCCCTCCCTCTAGGGGAGATCAGCCTTCCTCTCACAGAGAAATACCTCTCCATGACAGGTTTCCATCCTTGGTGTCCAGTATATATTGACACATTTAAGGACTCAGTGTTTTTGAAATTTTTTTTTCTACTGCCAAAAATTCCTCTGTGTCAGAGTATGTGTCTCCAACAGTGCAGAGTCAAGTGGAGAAGTGATGGATTTGCACATTGAAACTTCAGTGGAAAGGAAGAAATGTGGAACAAACTCTTCTTGAGATCAATTTCAATTTCAGAGGGCTTCCAGCAGCCAAAGCCACTTGTGTGGTGCCATTCCCCTGAATTCTGCAAAATGATGAAGTGTTCAACCAACTGCAGAAGCAAGAGGTGGAAGAGTGGTGCTGTGGGAACAGCTTTGAAAGGAGCTGAGAAAAGACAGGTGTGCTGCTGCATCAGGGAGGTGCTGTAAAAAGCCCAGTTCCTGTTTTCATGTCATGAATCAATGCTTCCACCTAAATCTCTTTGCTTACTGATTCATTACTGTACGTCATGCTAACAGCAGGCTTCTGCTCTATGCTTCTTTTCACAGTGTTATACAAAATAAAAACGGTTTTACAGTTAAAAAACAGTTCAACAGTTTACAGTTTAAATTAAATAGCTTTATTTCTCATGGAAAAGATAGGATGTGTGCTGTTTAAGACTTTACATAAGGCATGGATGGATCATCCAGAAGATTATGGAAACTCATTTTTTAGGCATCAGAAGTCCTCTTTTTTCCCTCTTTGTAAATGCTCAGTGATTCTGTGCAGTGAAGTTGCTCTGAGAGCCTCAAGGAATAACACAATTAGACATGGAAACTAGCTCCATGTTCTCAGAGGACCAAAACACAATCTCTAGCTGGCTGTGGCACTAAACAACATAAAACTACGTTCACCAGGAGTCCCCAGATTCTCAAAACCCTCTGTATGGTGTACTTGAGAGACTTCTAAAAGTATCAAAACTTTGCTTGCAGTCACTGGATTGGAAAGGCAGGTGCCTTCCTTCCTTCCTTCCTTCCTTCCTTCCTTCCTTCCTTCCTTCCTTCCTTCCTTCCTTCCTTCCTTCCTTCCTTCCTTCCTTCCTTCCTTCCTTCCTTCCTTCCTTCCTTCCTTCCTTCCTTCCTTCCTTCCTTCCTTCCTTCCTTCCTTCCTTCCTTCCTTCCTTCCTTCCTTCCTTCCTTCCTTCCTTCCTTCCTTCCTTCCTTCCTTCCTTCCTTCCTTCCTTCCTTCCTTCCTTCCTTCCTTCCTTCCTTCCTTCCTTCCTTCCTTCCTTCCTTCCTTCCTTCCTTCCTTCCTTCCTTCCTTCCTTCCTTCCTTCCTTCCTTCCTTCCTTCCTTCCTTCCTTCCTTCCTTCCTTCCTTCCTTCCTTCCTTCCTTCCTTCCTTCCTTCCTCAATGTGAGGCAGCAAATGTCATTTGGGGAATTACTGGGCTAAGGGGATGTTCTGGCTTAAGCAGCACATTCTGCTGCTGGATTTTCCATCCCTTGCACCTCTTACTGAAGAGTGGAAAAGGCACCCAACTTCAGACATTGAAACACACAATAACACACACTAGAGTGTTTGCCAGTGAGGAGCTTGGCTTTCATACCAGCTCTGGCTGTAAACCTAATGGGATGGCTGAACAGGGGAAAGAATGAAGATTGGAAAATACAGTTGGGAGATGTATGTGGCAGCTTGCTTCCTTTATAGTTTTGGGCAATGAGACTATCCTGAACACTCCAGCTTTGTCTTGTGCTGAGTGAAAAAGGGAATGCTCAGATCTCATTTGCAAACAGACCAGATCTCTAGGTGGGCAGGCTGCAGGGCACTGGTCCTATTAGAAAATGTTTTGAGAGTAGCCACTTGAAAGTTGAAAGTAAATGTCAGCTCGTGCGTGGCATGCCAGAGTATTTTGACAGAGGTAGAAAGAACATAATAACATACTTCTTGATTTATCCACTCTGTTTAAGGTCAATCTTGCCTTTTAACTACATGTCCACAGAGGGAAAAACTCATTCATAGGTGGAGAAACTACATTGTCCTCAAGTGCAATAAGTCTGATAGAGTTGGGGTAAAGCTTACACCTCAGAACATCCTGTTCTAACTGATGAGAATATCCTTATTCAGAAGAGATTAACCTCCTTTTGTGAAACTTCTAGCATAAAGGAGACATTTTCCATAAAGTGCTCCCAAATAAATTTTACTATTTGTAAGGCCTTGGATACCTGCATCTTGTGTTTGGTGGAGTCAGGCCAAAAATAAAGGACCTTGTTTGGTAACTACTGCACTTCTATGGGGGAACTTTCAGGGCCAATATTCAGTTCCTACATTGCATTGTATGTAGGCCACTAGTAATAATGAGTATAATCTCAAAAAACAAACCAGCAGCTAAACAGCAATGGAAAAGATGTGCCACAGTTGCATTGGTAGTGGATGGAGGAAGTGGTACACCCCAACTCTTTCCTGTATCTGCACCAGCATGCTGCCTGGGATTCACAGGAGATTTTGAAGCTCTTTGGCTTTCCCTTTCTTCCCCCAGGGCAGGGTTGGCCGTGCTGGGTGGGCAGCAGGTGTTGGGTGTTTGCAGGTGCTGAGAAACTGTTATATCATTGAGTGGGATGGGGCTGGAGGGAGCTGGAGGTGTTTTCCCATCCTGTGCTCCAGTGGCAGGTGGATCACACTCACACCAGGTCTAGGGCATAAGGGCACGCTGGGGTTAGTGCTCCTGAGAAAAATGGCTCTGCCCTGCTGCTCCTGGCTTCTTTTTAAGCAGTGACAGGGAGTCTGCTGCAGACTTCCCAAGTAGCTCTGACACCAACTGAAGGATTACATGTGTTCAGAGGGATATATAGGCAAATGTAGAATTTGCCAGAGCTAGTATGCCCACAGACTGTGATGCAGGAGAGTTGTCAGAGCTGTGAGTGCTGCCAGATGATTTCAGCTGCTTTCTGCAATGTGTGTGACCACAGCAGGGTGGTGGGCAGCACAGAGAGGAGACAGAAGCCGAAGATGAGCACTGCGACTTTCTTGTATTCTCCCCCATGAAGACACAGCTTGATTCAACTAATGGCAGTAATTGGAGATAATACTTTGCTCAGAGTTCCTTATGTCCCTTATAATTAACTTGGGGAGCTTATACATATATATTTTTAACCTACAGCAGCCTGTCATATATGTGGTGAGAATATGTTGAATTTTTCTTTGTTTTCTTTTTGCCTTTCTGTCCTGCCCGCTCCATCTCCCTCTGTGCTCCAATTCCATGACAAAATTTGGCTTTCTCCATTCATAGATAAATAGAATGACACTGATGGAAATTGCCACCTCTTATATCTGTGAGCTGATAAAGAGGAAGTGTGTTTTGGGCCCATGGCCAAGAGTGGCACCTATGAAGTCATTATTAATAGCTGCTGTTCTAAAGGCATAGGCCAAAGGTGGCACAGGCACGTTAAGTGACTTGCTGATAGCAGCTGCTAGAATTAGAAACACTTCAGGATCTTGGTGTGGTCTGAGAAGAAAGTTTTTATAGTTCCTGTTTTCCTGGCAGGGAGATTAGCTAGGACAACTAAAGCAGAATTTAGGTTTAGATTTGGGTATTTATGCCAATTAATTGTTTGCTCAGATTACCAGTTCCTTATCCGAAAAAGCATTAATACACTCAGAGCTGAAATCAGGACCCAGCCAGGGCCCTGCTTTTCTTTTGCTATCTTTCCCTGACCCCAACTAGTTCACACCATCTGTGTCCAGTGAGAAGGATGCATACATTGGTAGCAGATGTAGGTGGATGTCTGCTCAGTGGCTGTGTCTGTCCTTCCTCTAGGATATCCCTGTATAAGGATAAGCTTATGAATTTCCTAAACTTTTGATTATATCCACATCTTTGTATTTAGCCTAAATTTGTGTCTCTTTCCTAGGAATTTTTATAATTAGCACCCGAATCTGCTTGTGCTTTTGGTCTTTGCACTATCCATTGGCAATGAATTCCACAGTTTAACTTGGTCCTGTGTGAAAACGTACTTCTTCTGCTCTTTTTTATCTTGCAGCCTGATGATTTCTATGACAACTCCCACCTTTTGCATTGCACAGATTAGTGAGTAATATTCCCTGCTGAGTTTTTAGAAGCACTTCTGATAATCATTCTTGACATTCTGCATGATTTTCCTCAATCACGTATCTCCATTTTCAAGCTAAGGAGTCCTATGCTGCTTAATCTTTTCTTATACACCAGCTATATTGCTGATGATAGTTAGTAAAAAATTCCTGGTAGTACCAAGAACTAATAAATTGCCTGAACAGGCAGAGAGAAAAATTTTGTTTTCCAATCCACAGAAGCCTCATTCAAGATAGGAGGTACAACGTAAAATGCAACTGAATATTCTTCTAAAAATGGCTGCCTTAACATAGTATGATGTCTTGTGCTTTTTAGAAAACCACAGTTTTCGCTACCAATTCAACAGCACAGAAATCTAAGCAACTGCCCTGAAATTATATCCAAATTAATTATTTTTGAGCATTGTCCTTTCCCTGTAAGATCTGAAATGAGAATTAGTATTTTTCAAATGCTTCATATGCTACATGCTCCTGAGGACAAATTACACGTGTTGTACCTACAAATACCCATGGCCATGTATTTTTAATTTAACTCAGATACTGATGTCAGTAACCAGAGAGACAACACAGATGCTTTGGGTCTCAGACCCAGATGTTTTGGTCGCTGTGACAACACCTGTGTTGACTCTGCTGGCAGCACAAGCAGCCCCAGCACAACTGCTGTTGCTACACAGTCCTCAGAGGAGCAAACAAGCCTGGTCCTCTGGTGGCAGGGCCCCATCAAGCCTGAGCATGATGCAGAGGTTTATCTTCATTGCAAAGTTACCTCAGAAAGTGAGGGGAAAGCATGAGTAAAGCTGTTAATATTTTACTTCCTCTGTTCTCTGAAGAGCAGAGGGAAGAAAGACATCGTTTGTTGTTGCTTAGAACACAGCAAGTGGGGTTTTTTCTCTATTCACATTAGAATGTGCAACATAGAAAGGGACAGAGATGAGGACATCTCAGTCAGGCACCTGCACCAAAGTGGGGAGGAAATGGCAATAGCTCAGATGTTTTGGCAATTGGCGATGTGGGGAATTTATTATAACTGTGACTTAGTGAGTAGGTTACCCTGTGTGACCAAATCTTTCACAGGGTCACTGTAGTGATTTAATGTTTTTTATTAACACTTGTTAATAAGTTAATCTTTCTTTCAGTGACTTTGCAAGTACACCTTAAGAAAGGCAGGATAGAGATGGAGAAGTGCTTAAAATATTCTATGTATAAACCACTTCTTTTTATTTGTATGTTCATAAACAGTTTGTTTCAGTCTTGATGCATTATATCTGCATGAACACAGATGCCAGGCAGTGATGTTCACACTTACCTTCCAGAGAAGTGCAGTGCTTGATAATTTGGTGAGATGTCAGTGCTTTGTTAAAATTCTCCAGGTATAATTGGTGACTTTCCTGTAATCAAATGAGTAGGTAGAGGATACAGGGTTTTGTTTTCAGTTGGATTTTTTTGTGTTTTGTTTTGTTTTTTTCTACAGGCAGGTTGTTATTATTGCTAAGAAGATGGGACATATAATACAAATGACAAAATCAAGATGATGGCTATATTACCAAGAAGCAGAAAACAATCAAATGGAAAGCAGAAGCACTAGGCGGAGTCTTGGCAGGGTCATAGTGTGTGCCAAAGAAGCTGCAAGACCAGGAAGATGTATCATACTTGACCCAATTAACAAGGCTATTTAAATGTGAAAAAAATCATAGTTCAGTCAAGGTTTGACTGAAAGCATTCGAAGAAAGGTAGCCGTCAAAGATTAGCAACAGAGAGCAGGGAGGAATACATATATATTTTCTCCTTGTCGGTAAAGTATTTTCCAGTCATAAGAGTGTCTTGTGCTGCATGCTGATCTCACAGATGGTACCGTAAATCAAGGCTAACTCTGAAAGTGTCAGTGGAATTGTCTGTGTGTAAATGGTATCTGAATTGGTCCCTAGCTGTGAAAGACAGGGATTGCCTTGGGGCAAAAGCACAGATAGGAGAACTGAAGGGTTTGTTTTCCCCTCCTTCCTCCCCCCACTCTTTTTTTTTAGCCTTGGAGTCTGACTCACTTTGTGATTTTGAGCATTTTGCATAATTCTTTTGCCTTGGTTTCCTCCCTGCAAAGTCAGCTGATAGTTCCAGACGAGATCTTGAGTGGAAAAGTTTGATTATGGAAATTGCTTTGGAAATGCTTTTTTATTACTGTTAATGGAAGCAATATAATACATTAGAAAATTTTAGCTTGGTCAAGGGACTTTGAGGGCAAAGGGCTCCACAGATTCACCAGTAGCTGGTTTTTGAAGTACCAGCTATCATGCTGTATGATGAAGAAAACTTTTGGCTTTGAGAAAAAAATACCTCCCAAGAGTAAAGCAAAGAGTACAATCCTGTGACTGCATGGGTCAGACTTCAAAACTCAGTGTAAGTTCCTTGTGACTCACATGTGAATTCAATGTCGGGCAGTAATGACCACAGGTCATTCTTCTTTGATGTCTGTTCAGCTTATATTAAATTTGAAGATGTTCTGCAGTATTTCTGTAGATCAATAGGATTTTAGAGATCTGTAACCTCAAGGAGAGATTCTGGGATTGTTCAGCCTGTTGCACTCTTTCCCCACCCTTCATTCATATTCCAAAGGACACACCTAACTTCTGGTTAAAGATTGAGAAGGGGGAGATCTGTGCTGGTTGTCTATTCAGTGTCAGGAATATGCGTTAAAACATCAGGGCATGTTACTGCAATAATCTTATTTAAATTTGAGGCAACGGATGCTCACATATCAAAAATCCTACCTGTGTACTACGTGGGGGCTGATGTGCTACCAGAAGGCAGCAAGCTGGCAACCTAGTAGCAGTGCTAGATCAAAGCCAGTGAGTGACGTTATCCCAATGTCTCAGATAAATTGTCAAGTGCTAAGTAAATAAAAAGAGAGCTTCTGAAATTGTGAATTTAGTTTCTGGAAAGAAAAATTCAGAAGCCTGCCCACTGTGAACACATCCTTCAGCTTTCTAATAGAGGAGGCTGGGACGTGTCAGCAACAGAAGTTTTCTGGCCTTTACTATGACTCTGGACATGAAAATGGGATTAATTTTGCCTAAATGTGGCCAGGTGTCTGGCCTCCTTCCACCGTCAGTGGAGAAAACACAGGTAATTTATCCAAGCTCTCTCTGTCCCTGAGCTGTGGAGGGAACCTAGTTAGACTGGATAGTAACTTACAGACAGATAAAATAAGCAAGATGAATTGCTCTTTTACTACTTCATATGTTTAACAAATTGCACGCTTTCCCCACAATTTTGTATAAGTTCTGTGTTTTACATAGAGAGAGGAATGTGAGGCTGAGGTGAACTGACTTCCCCAAGAGACAGATAGCAACACAACTGAGGTTCAAACACAGATGCATCTCAGTCCAGCCTCCACCCTTCTTCCTCTGCCTCTGCCCTACTGCCTTTTAAGCTTATGCTGCCTCCCAAGGACAACAAATAACTACTCTCTGTGCAGGAAACCATTTCCACTTCATGGGCATAAAGAAGGGTCAAAAAATATGGCTGAGTGGACAAACACAGCCAGCTTCATCAGGCAGGTTTTGATGTTTAGGATTTCTTGTGGGACTTACAGGGCTTATTACTAAACTTGGCCAATTTCAGTTTCCTAAAGAAGGGTGAAATTTTCAGAAAATTTGTTTTGTGAAGAATTATGCAGTGATTTACCTGCCTTGCCTGGCAACAGCATTGCATCATTGCTGTTGCTCTTTTTGCCAAGCATATGGAAACTGAGTGCTCCCTGGCTAGTATCCAGACATCCAAAATTGATGGGAATTGCCATGAGGGTTCTAGCTAATGGGAGACATAAAAAATGAAGCCTGTTTTTTTTTGCTTGTTTCTTTTCTTATGAGGGTTTTCTTCACAGAACAAACCTAGATATGACTGTATGCAGCATATTTCTTCTGTGTTGTCCCCCTGGGGATGACTTACACCAAGCTGTGATCAGTTTTGCTGTTCCAGCCCATTGGGCTCATCAGTTTAGTCAACTGACTTTTTAAATGACCCTATTTTTCCTGACTTTGGAAAAAGTGGCAGGAATCTAATTGCACTTCTGGGCATGGGATGTAATGCCAAGGTGCTGGGATGAAGGAAGACAAAGACTGCTTCTCAGAAGGAGAAGAGGTCCCTGGCCAAACCCACTGAGGTGGCTTGGGTGATTTGCAAGTCAGTCATCAGTACACAGGGTATGCTTTAAGCCACGGAGCTGGTGTCTGCACAATCCAGTGTAGGATGCTCAGTGGTTTCTTATCCACAGGGACAGATGTTACAGAGAAGCTTAGATATGCACCTGTAGCTAGATTAAATGTTTGAAGGTCTATCTTCTTCAAGCCATTAGAGCCTGGGGCCCCTCTTCACAGACTGCTGTATTTGAATTCTCTGGACCAAACTGTAGATTAATAGCTCTGTAGATGGAGAAATATTTTTTTTCCCTAAATTGCAGTTCTGTTTCATTTTATGTTGCTTGCTAGATTAAGTTTTAGAGCTCTCAGTTGTTTTTTTTTTTCTATGCAAAGTGAGACCAGAAATTTTTATTGTTGTACAGTTTTGAAAGCTTTTTTTTTTTTTTTCCCTTTTTGCCATAAGCAAAGCTCAGGAAATCGAAGGTGATTCATCTTTAAGCAGCAAGTGATTTAAACCAAACAATACTTTTTGATTTATGATAATGAAAAAGATTGCAGGTCAGATGAAAACTCACACTGCACCGATTTTTATGATAAGTATCATTACATTCCTGCACTCAACTAATGCTCCACTACCAGTTTTATTTGTGCATTTTATTTATATTAAAAGTTTTTATTTTGAGAATTTATTGCCAGGGTGTGATTGACAGCCTTGGAAAAGGCAGTGTGCTATTCAGAGAATGGATATAAAATTTCCTCATGCAGCTCTGCCTGTGTGCTGCAGCTCATCAGGACCACAACAAAAAAGCAAAAGAACATGAGATCATTTTTCATTGGTCAGATTAAAAGTATAACCTGATATCTTGTCTTCTACAGTCACTCATAAGAGCTGCCTGGGGACTACCATGAAAGAAAGGGAAATGCAGGGTAACATTTTCTCCCCAAAATTTTCACAGTCACCAAGAATTTGTGGCTCAGAGATTTCCTGTACTGGAGTCTCACATGCATAGGCATGCTCACAGCATTACCACACACACACATGAAGAATACGCAGTATGCTATGGCAAGATATTCCACTTTCTTAGTTGCATTTTTTTTAATTGGTCACTGGCAGGTTTCTTTGGGTACTTCCCAGTTTTGGACTGAAAAGGGGGTTCCTGTATCCCTAGGTCTATGTCACTGTCTGGGAAAGCCATTTGGTTTCTGAATCTTTACTTAAGCAACAGAAATTCCTTTTGTGCTAACTTCATGCCTAGACTTAACTTAGAGGATGGCCATTAAACACATTAAGTATTAATGAGCAGTAATAATGGAGTCAGTTGCAATCGTAAGGTTTTTTTATCAACTGATTTTTGATTTTTAAGCTAAATAATGTATTTCACTTCTCTTGTGGATTTATAGCTGCTGGAAGTACTTGTCCATCATGCTTTTAATTTGGTTTGGGTTGGGGTTTTTTGTTTTGTTTTGGTTTGGTTTTTTTCCCCCTTGCAACATAAATTTAGACCGCTTTTTGCTTATTTAAACCTAGCTTTCATGAATCTGCTTGACTCCAGGAGACAGAATTTTAAGAAATGGGTAAGGTACAGTAATACTGAAGACAAAGCCATAAGAGCTTGCAGCATTAGGATATTTACAGTGTTGTAATTGTTTTCTTTTCAGAAAACTCATCCAGGAAACATCTCAAGCATGCTGTACTTAACTTAGGCTGCTCCAGAGAGTCACAGCTGGATTCCATGTTTAGGAAAGAGAATCAGGGAAAAGTAAGTCTGGAAAGGGCCTGTTAATATCATTTGGCTCATCCCTCCTTTCTGAGATAGGATTTCTGTGCCACTGTCCAAGCTAGCCTTAAATTTTCTTCTGGGACACAGAGATTGCAGCCTTGCACCTATGCTAGTGTTTAACTATCCTTATCGCCAGAAAGTTTTCCTAATGTCTGAACTAAGTCTCTCTTTTGGCAGCCTAAGCTTATTATTTCTTATCCCACCCTCCACAGAGATGAAAAACGTTTTATTTGCAGGTTCTTAGCAGCAGCCTCTAGGAAGGCATTATCATGTCCTTCCTAGGTCATCTGTTCCCTATGCTAAACAACCCCCATCCTCCTCTTTCTTCTCACAGGCCATTGATTCTAGACCTGTGACTGTCCACCTTGTCACATTTCAATTCTCTTGTTTTGGCATGTGTCTGTTGAGGCATGAAAGTGGACCGAGCTGTTTCTTTGGGGAGGACATCAACCCAGGGGCGGTGCTGCAAGGAGATGGACCATTTCTCACATCCTACTTACACAGCCACTGCAGAATCCCATCCCGTGCCTGAGTCGTGCCCCAGGGCTCTTTCTCCTGTTTGCCCATCCCTTTGTACATTTCTGCTGTCCTCCCAGCCCGTCCCTCCCACATTCTCCCACCTAAGGGCAGCATTTTGCACTTACCCCCCACACTGATGCCTTTGTGTGGATCAAGGCCCCACACCTGGGTACACACCTGTCTCACACCTCGACTGGGAGACCTTTGGACTTCAGGGTGACCCCTGGGGATGACAAAATGCAGAAGACAGGTGTTGCAGGGATCTGTCTGGACAAAATCACTTTATTACTAAAAGCACTTGAAAAATACTGGAGGCCTTGACCTCCAGTACCTTATATTGCTTGCACCTGGTCAGTGCTACAGGATAAAATGTATTGCTTCTCTCCCACGAGACATGATTTCATATAATGTCCTGTAACTTGTTTTCTTACAACTCCCTGTACCTGGGACTTGTGTCTCTTTGGCCACATCTTCAGTCGTGAAGTTACAGCTCACATTTCAGCCAAGTTTGTTCCATCTCTGCACAGGGACTCAGCTGACAGTTAAGAACACTTCACTTGATGTCTTTGGGCTGGTGTTACCACCTTTTAGGGATAATCCTCCAATGTACCCCAGCGTTTTTTGTGGTCCAGCCTGTTTGGAATGCACTATAATCACAGTTCTTGCATGTCCTAGACATGTTTTCAATATGCCATTAGAGCTGGAGTTCACTGATGAGTACCAACATATTGCAGTCTTCACAACAATTCAACATGTTTGTAATTTTTTTGCTTCATGCACAATGGCCTTAAAAATATGTTGAAATAGCATTTTTATTATCTTGGTGATGGTATTGGCAATATCATAAACCTATCATTCCTTCTTTCCTGCACTGGTCCAATCTGTCCAACCCACTGATGTCTGACACACTTTTCAGCTTATAAAAGCAAGGCACTATAAAGATTTACTCACATCTCCTTTAAATGAGGTAAGCTGGTTTTGGCAGTCAGTGGTTTTCACCTCTGTCTGACCAGCTTTCATCAGTAAGTGCTCCGTGCTTGCTTCACACTGTGGAGCACACGCTGTACTTGGCACTCCTTGCTGCTACTGTAGGATGCAGATCTCCCTGGGCAGTTGATGAGTCACTTTGGTACTACTCCGTGTTCCTGCAGCTCCCAGATGTCAGCAGAGCCTCCCAGTAGAATGATATTTGGAGTTTCTGACAAATCTGAAGGAATTAAGTGGGGACCTGTTATTACTGTCCATTGCCAGGACATCAAACTGACACGATCTTATTCCTACACAAGCACAGAGCCTGCAACCTAATGCCAAGGATTAAAGGAAATCCTGGAAAATTCATGTGCTAATACTGTCTTGCCATTTTCTTCTTGTTATTCCCTACAGCCCTCTCTCCTCATCCTCCCATTCCTTCACAGAGGGCAGGGCCGAGATGAGGAAGATCTGGCCAAGAGATTGAAATGTCTCTTTGAAAGGCACCTGATCAACTTTATTCAATTAAGCAGAAAAACTTGTCACTCATGGAAGGAGCATTAATGAAATCCATCCATGTGCTGCTCTTTATGATTAATTATTTGTTGAGTTTATTTATTTTGATTATTGCCAGGAAGATAATAGATCTGGTGCATGGGCAACAGGGAGGGAGAATAGAGGGTGCAGGAGGTATTTGGGTTTGGATAGGGCTGCCTGGAGCATACAGGTTACCAGTTTCATGACTTTATGCAGAGATTAAGACTGAACTGACTGAGAGAGCAGCTGGATTACCTTGAACTAAAACCATCTCATCAACAGTTGTATTCTGCAAGCCTGTGAATTGCTCAGGCTTGTCAAATTACACCATGTCATTTTTACTAGCTTGATGGCTGGAGAGCTATCTCAGCCATTAGAAAAGATGGTTAAAACTACATCAAATGATTTGTATGTAACATAACATTGCTGTTGGGTTGCCAGCCATTAAAAAATTCTCTGACATTGTCTTCAATGTATCACTTCCTGCTGAATAGCAACTTCTAATATAAAATAGAAGCCATTAGCAATGCTATATGGTAAAGTGCTCAGAAACTGGCCTTACTCATATTTTGTTTGGCTGCCAATAGCTTTAATCAGAGTTACCTTTTCTGAGTCATCAGTGTGACTAATACCCTTCTGAGGCCACCTAGAACAGACCTTTTCTGAAACTGCTTGTCCTCTTCCCATAGAGCTACCTCTGATCCATAAAGGCAACTTTGGCAAATCCCTTTGGCCTTCCATAGTATCGCAGTCTACATCACAGAATTAAATCAAGTAAGTAAAACATTGGTATGTTTCCTTGGGGACATCATTAAGTGTTCTGCTGAAAGGAGAAGTGCTTGTCATTTCTGATGCAAAATAAAATTAGTTAAGTGACTTGCCCAAACTCCCATTTTGAAGCAGTGTCAGAGCTGGGATTAGGATCAATCACCTGAATCCCAATAACAAGATTTATTAACTAAAAATAAAAAATCTTAGCTTCTCTAAACCCATCACATTGGATTTTCAGATTCAGTCTAATTTGGAATATTGACATATCATTTCAAACATTCCACTCTATTTATACCTCCCTCTGCCAGTACACCTCAATTACCACATTTCTGCCTGTATGGACCATGTGTTAATTGTCAAAAACCTTCTAATTCAGCAAAATTGCAGCTTGTTTGTAGGTATGGCAAGGAGAAGTATATTGTATTACCAGACATGGACGTTTTCTTCAGAGTCAAAAAGAGGATTATTCAGAGTCAGAGTCATGATCCCTTCTGTCCTTGGTGCAGAATGCACTAGAAGCCTTTTCTGACAAGCAGGTTATTTGAAGTTTAAGGATATTTTAGGGACCATTATTTCTCATGAGGTTCAGTTTTTCTGGGAGCTGAGTTGTATATGTTAAACCCATGGCAGCCCAGTAGATCTTGTTATCGATAGTGAAGGTATTTGTGTACTGTGAGTAGCTTGATAATTTCTGATAGCAACCTAGGGATTTTATTTTTAACTTTTAAAATTAATTATGATGAAAATCTTCCAATGGGCACTGTGGCCTCATATGTCCAGTTGCCTTGATACAAAATTTGCTCGTGTCTATGTGCAGCTGTAGGTTACTACAACCTTTGAAGACCCATTCTTGTATGTGTAACAGCATTGTTTTACAAGCATCGATCTTAATGGGAGTATTTTGTTAAATGTTTTTCTCCACACCTTTGTGTGGGTGCCAGCCACTGTAACCTTGGGATTACTAAGGCTAAACTCAGTTTACTTGTGTTCTGCTGTTAATCTAGCACAGTGATGATGATATGTGTTCCATTGGCACGTGGCCTCAGAAAATGAGCTGGGCAAGCAACACTGAGCCAGGGGCCACAGGACAGTGAGGACCAGGAGGAAGTGGGAGAGGGAGACAGTCACAGGGGAAGGGATTTCCACCCTTGTAACAATGGTAAAAGATTCCCTATTCTGTCGGTTTGCGGACACACACTAGAGCAGTTACATCTCATTTGGTTTCAATACTCGAGAGATGCAGGCACTGGATACCTTGGGTGGCACTGGTTATGGGTAGACAGTGTAGCCTGAGAGGCCTCTGTAGCACTTCTGCTGTATAAGCTAACATAGCATGAATCAGCATTCTTTAAATTAAATACTTATTAAAGGACTCCTTAATATTGTCTGATACAAATATGTGTATTACTGTGTGTATACATGTGTGTATATACAGATGACACTTAAAGAAGCTGTATGTCCTTCACAATCCAACAGAAGACTGTAGACATGTTTGTCTCTAATTAAATAGTTTCTGATCTAGGATTACATATTTTTGACTTCTATTTAATGAGATTTCTCTAGCAAGATCTGGGAAATAGCTTTTTTTCTTTTTCTCCTTTGTGTTTTAAGTAACATTTATGCTTCCATATGGATTACATGACTCAGCCTTTATCATTTATAGATTACAAAGTTACAATTAAAGACCTAGATAAGACTAACAAGTTGAGTGTGGCAGACAGAAGCACAATTTTCTTTTCTCAAATGAAATTCTAACTAAATTTTAAATATGCAAAAAGGCATAAATTCATGATGCAATATTGATTACAAAGAGTTAATTTGTCTCTCGAGTCAATTTTAAGAAATTCTGCAATGCCTAAAAAATGAAGATTGCCTGGCTCGGTGTGGTCGTGTCCTTCTGCACTCTCTGCTCCATTATGCCATGAAAATTGCATTATTCTTGTTAGAGATTGTAGAAGGCAATACAGGTGACCTCGTCCCTGATAAGTAACAGCTGTGTAAATTACCCAACACAGCCTCACCCCTGATGAGTTACAGCTATATCCAATAAAGATAAGTGTGATAAAAGGGGGTGGGTTAGATGGTGAGGGGTCATCATGCAGGATCATGAAGGAAGAGGAACCTTGAGCAAGACGAAATGAGAGGCTCATGAGGAAGAAGGATCCTGAGGAGAGAGAATCACTGCTGTGAGGTCAGTCTGGGTTTTCAATTAGAACCTCTTGTTGGAACCTGCAGTCATAGTCTAGCTGGGTAAAAGCCTGCATTCAGAGTCTGCAAACTGATCCCTGCAGTCGTAGTTTAGCAGGAAATAACCAGCAGTCAGAGGCTGCAAGGGAAGCCTACAGTAGGAGCTTGCTGCAGCCAGGGTCAGTGAGTAGTTGAAGTCAGGACAGCTGAGCTGTAAATAGGAATAAGCCAGGACCCTTTTCATGCTGTGAGAAACAAGAAGTCTGTGTCTTGGCTCATTTCTACCCTCTCACAAGAGGGCTGATGCAATAAGAGATGCTAAATGATTTTTTTAAGGCCTAGTTCTTTAAAGCAAAAGATTTTTTGAATGCGATTTACTCTGGATCCTTATATATTGTTTATGCAGTTATTCATCAGTTTTGTATTTTCTGCTTGTGGTGGATAATGTTCACCTAGCTCTGTTTTAATATTATTTATAATTAAAATGTGCTGCTCTTCAGTAGAAGAATATATTTTCACAATAGTCATCTAAGACATGCTTTTCACTTTTATCTTGAACTATCAGTACCTGAAGTCCAGTAATTCTGACCAGGCAGCTGCCCTTCAGTGCAGAATGAAAGGAGAAAGGGTGTGCTGTGACTGCAGGGTGAGGGACACTTCTGATAACCTACTTGGCATTTGTGTATTTGGTTGTACCAAGATATTTGGAGATTCTCAAATTTTTCTTCTCTTGCTTTTGTTAAACACAACTTTATCTCATCAACTGCTCTCAGAATCCATAGCAAACCTTTCTAAGTGACTGAACAGTCTTGCTTGTTTGCTTATTTATCTATTTATCTATTTATTTGTTTTTCAATGAGTACAGATTAGGAAGGGAGAAGGAAAGCTCAGAGGAAAAGCTGTTGGAAATTCCTGTAGTAGAGAAGGTTTTGTGGTGTATAAATCTTTGAATTTATACATGCTCTGGCTTTGGCTTCCCAGAACCATGAAAAGCTCTAACTTAATTTATGGGAAGGGATACTACAGAAGAGAAAAAATCTTCAGGAAAATGTATGTGTATGATCCTTCATGCTGCCAATTAGATGGCAGAGTTCTGCTCTTCATGGAAGCACAGATCCCTCTCCTCAGGCTTCCTAAGTGCTGTGGACCATCCATGTGTGATGGTAGTTTCAAGAACTGCTGAAATTTGACTGAAAATTTCATGTTCTTGTTCCTTCAGATAAGCATGTATTTATTCAGGTTGCTTTAAATTACTTTCCATTGATCCAGGTATTTCATACTCAGGCTAAAATATTAAAAGGTTACATACAGTAATTAAAAATATATTCTTCTTGTGAAAATTGAAGGAAAAATGTAAGCCTTAATTAAGTTAGAAAAAATGTGAAAAGCATAATGTTCTTATTCAACAGCTTTTCCTTGAATGTACTTTGCTTTAGGCACATGCACTCAAAGATACTGTAATGCATTTGTTTGCTTTTAAAAACAATTTTTAAATATATTACAAATTCTTTATCTCTGTGCAATCAACAGAGCTTTCACCTTGTTTATATTTGCAAAGCCTTTATTGCTGGTAATGACGTGAGCATGGAGGAATTGTAAGAAATTTAAAAATTGCTGTGATCTAAAGCAAGTGACCGACGTTCCATAAAATAATTGAGTCAGGGTAGGTCAGTATAAAGATTTTAGCAGAGGGATGACTATTATGTATATGTTTAAAAGGAAATTCTCAGGTACTTAGTGTGCTATGTAATTTCTTTTAATGTAACTATATACAACCTGTCTCCAAGAAATGGATGGTCTTAGATTATGCAGGGCTTCAGATGAGCACTCTGGAGTATTTTAAATCAAAATATGCCAAATTTACTACTCTTTATGCTCTCCTAACCCCATGAAGCCATGTTTTATACCTTTGACAGCCTCCAAACACACACCTAATTTCTGCAAAACCCAATCCCTGACCTTATCTAGCCCTCTTCCTCATCTGCCCAGTTTCAAAAGTAGAATGCTAATGCCTGTGCCCACACATTTTGTTTTAAGAGGTCCTATCTATTTGCTTTGCTCTCAGTTTCTGTTTGTTGGAAAATGGAAAAACTCACCTCATACATGAAGAAGATATTTTCTGAAATTCAGCTGAGGGGAATTTCTGAAAGCGTCACTTCTTCCTTGCCTATGACCCAGGGGCAGCTGTCTTCTTTTCCTTATCTAGGAGTTGACTGGAAAGAATCTGTTGCTTTTACAGCTGTCAAGTGCATCTGACAATATTTGTCCTTGTATTCATGAGCATGCTGCAGAAGGCAGATGCTTCATCCTTTTGTTTTCCTGATCTCAGATTCCCAGGAGGTTAAAGAGAATTAAATAAAACGTAGAAAAACTTTAGCATCGAGGATTTCGATATTGTTAAGGAGTCTAATATATTGTAATTGTTCAAGCCTTTGACGTTTTCTTGTGGGCCTGTTTCTCCCTCACTATGATGAAGTTCATGGTGAAGTCTAGATAAATATGACATTTACTGCAAGCCTCTTCTTGCTGCTATGGAGACATGCCTTGTTGAGTGTGTCTACTTCACTTTGGTCTGGAAAACATGATAAGTTCAACATGCTTATGCCAGATCTTCCTAGCTCCTGACTTTGTTGTTAATAGCTTAATATGCTTGTAAGTATAATAATTGCCAACTTAACACATTTGTCTTCATTAAAGCCCTTCACCAGACCTCAGTTAATGAAGCCCTGTCATGGTGGGCTTGAGAGGGAAAGGCCTTTTACAATACAGGAAAAATTGTGAAATTGAGGGACAGATACACTACAAACTTACATCTTCTGAGGTGTCCAGGTACCTAAGATCTGGGTTCTGTGTTAGAGGCCCTCCAGCGGCAAAGCCATTTAGAAGATTTTTCTGTTTCTCCCCACAGTTTGACTTGAACCTTGTCTTTACCCTCAGCCAAAGTGGATCTGTATTTATGGAGGCTTCTGAAAGGTCAATCATCAGCAACATGTTGCAAAGAGGACATCCTGGCCCCATCTCCTTATCCAGCCCTTAATAAGGATGGATGCCAATGGAAATTTTTCATTATAGACATGGAAAAAAAAACCAAACTAGGACTCAGGTTTTGCTCATGGTAGTGGAGTGGCAGTCCCTTTCAGAAGAAGCATCTGCTCCTTGCTGTGCATACACAGAGGGATAAATGTCCTCACCCTGCCTAAGGTGAAGAAATGTCATGTAAAGAATGTAATCAGCCCTTTTCTAATTTCTGTGTTTTGTTTGTTTGCTTTTTTCTTCTCCAATCTGCAATTTTTAATGACCTCCTTAATCCATGAATTCACCAATAGCCAATAGGGTGGAGCAGGGATTAGTTCCTGAGATCAGAGGGAGGGCGAGAGCTTTGCCAATGAAGAATTCATATTTTGGAATAATTTCCATGGAGATTAATGAGAGTTTAGTATAGAAAAACTAGAGGTATTGTGTGTGCATATCTGTCTATAACAGGTCAACATGAATACTAAAACCACTGTCTTCTCCATTTAGTCTCAACTTAACAGGCTGAAATGAGGTCTTGCACTTGATTTGCTGATTAAGAGTGGAAATCCCTGTGTCCACAGGTAAACAAGGGCAAAAGCTCACGGAGCCAAAATGTCACCTACCTGCACCATGGGGTCCAGGGTGGTGTCAGCTTTATGTGGTGTTTTGCATAATTTTTATTTCTGCCCTCTCTACATAGGTTTTAATAAAGGACATGTTAATGAGCCCTAAGTGACATTTATTATCCAGACAGCATATCATGGCCAGTTAGCCTGATGGATTGGTAGGAACATGTCTTAGCTCTGTACCATTATTCAGTCCTTAATTAGGAGTTTTTCCTTAGTAAGTGCTGAAAACCATGAAAGGCTTTCAGATTTACCTGGTGTTATTTGTAAGGAGCAAGTCCTTCTGCACACTCCAGGGGACACAGTCTTCCACCAATATCCGTGAAGGGCTTTGCTCCAATTTCTCATTTAGAAGAATTTAGTACACAGGAAAAGACCCAGGCAGAGGTAGCAGTGCCAGTCCTTTAACTCCTTTAATTTTAAAATGTGTTAGAGGTACTTTATTTCTCCAAGTATGGAAATCAGGACATGTCTGTAGTTTACACCTAGAACTTACCTCTAGATGGCTTCATCATCTTTATAGCCCTAGTTCTTTTTTTCTGGACCAGCACACCTCTAGCTGCATGGTCAGAGACTTGCCAAACTGCTGTAAGTGCAGAGTTCCATCTTCTAATGGAGTCTGAACAAGATGTTTGTCCTCACAGAAAAACACTGTGGGCATCTCTGGCCAAAATAAAGCTCTGGTGGCACAGACAATCACTGCATCAGGAAAAACCTCAAAGAGCATTTCTTTCTGCAAGCAGTGGAAGTGAAAGGACTATAACTGCAAGCTGTTAGCAGCCACTCAGTGACTTCTATCAAGCGAAAGAAAATTGTACTTTGATCCTTTGGGAGATGCATTTGGATGTACCTAGTTATGGAATATTTAAGGGAGCCTTGGGGGAACTTCTGGTGAGAGAGTTTACTTTGCAGCCACTACCTGTGGTAGCTGCAAACTCTCATGTTTATTTTTCCTCTCCTGGGGAGATAAAAATCATGCTTATTTCCAGTGATGATGAGGGCTTGCCCTGTAAAACACCTTTCTCTATATATTACTCCACTGTAATATTTTTGGGGAGGCAAAACCGAGCAAATCAGATTTGTTTACAACAAACAGAACTTGCTCCTTGGAGGCTGCTGTGGTGCAGCTTCCCCAGTTCAAAATGATGCTAATTTGCTCTCACCTAGTTACCAAGGGGAGGCTCTGTGATTTCAGATATGTCACCTGCTGGAAATGACTAGAAGGCTGAAAATATATTCAGCTCCTCAGGGAGTGTTTTTTATCCTTTTAAATGTGCTTTTGTGTGAAGAAGTATTTGATAGACTATCCCCAGTGTAAGATAAATAGTTTCCCGGAGTTCAGGACTAATTATCCTCAGGGACACAACAGACTGAAGAGCTAGATGAGCCAGAAATAAAATGGTATCTCTTGGCTGTAGTGGGAAGTAGGCATTTACATTCCTACCATACATAATTAGATAGCTGTTGAGCTTGTTACTGCTGGAGAGAAAGTGGACGCTTTCTCCTACAGAACCATAACAAAGAACATGTGCACTGCAGCAACACCCTCTCCATTGTGCACAGGTAGGTGTACATCACTGGCAGCACTTACTGGCTGTAGGTTTTTCAAACTGAACAGGCTCTTAGCATAGTCGGAAGAGGGAACTTTTTCTGCATGTGGCATTGCACATGCTTTTCTTGTTTACATAACAGACACATCTAAAACACACATTTCTTACAGAAGAATGAGAGCGCATGCTTTTGTTCTTTAAAAACCCAGGAATGCAATGAGGTTTTGTAACGTTTGCCCAGTGCTTGGGATCTTTTTCTGTTTTCTTTATCTCTTCAGTTTTTCTCAGATATGTTTCATTGACACTTAGCTCAACATTTGGTGCTTCAGATTGTGACTGGAAACAGAAGGCTAAATGCACATTGAAATTGTTTCTGTAGTGTGGACCAAACCAACCAGAAACCTCATGAGAATTTCAAAGAAAAATTAACTCTTGCATCTGAGGGTTAAGGTGTTTGTTTTTTGTTGCCTCCTAAGCCAAAACTCTCCTTAAAGAAAAATGTTGGAGGTTAATTTCCTAAGTAAGTACTGCAAGATCTAGCCAAATTTGGCAGAATAAAAAGGTCATTTGCTTCTTAAACTCTGTATGAGTATCTGAACTCTGTGCCACATTCCTAAATTAGATCATTCCCCGTGCAAGCCTCACTCCAGGAGAAATCCAGCCAGGCCATGCTGTGGGCTGTGCTGGGGGAGGCTCCCACAGGTAGAGTTCCATTTGTGGGGCCACACGCGTGGTGTGGGGAGCACCAAGACCTTGCAGTGGAGAGGGGCGGGGAGAGGGTGAGAGGCAGAGCACTGGTCGAAGGTGGGCAGTTCAACCTTTTTTGTCAGCAATGCCATGTGTCACCTTGCCCACCAGTGGTGTGTGTGGTGTGCATCCGGGAGGTGAGAAAAACCTGGAGCATGGCAGCGCTGGCCCCAGCCAGGCGGGACGGGTGCAATCTCTTGGCTGGCTGAGGGCGCATCTCACTGTGGCTGCTATTTATAGCTGGGGGAGATGAAGTGTGATAGCACTACCAGCCCCCGTTGCTCACCCTAGGTGCTTGAAGGGCAAATGCCTCCAGGGCAGAGAACAATTTCTAAGTGAGCTCTTTCAGGTACTACTCAGAAACTGGTTTTTTTTTTCCTAATGAAAGCTCGTTTCTATCAGTCTGCTAAAATTGGGTCTTGGGCCAGAGCATAGCAGTGCTGGAGCAAACACCAGCTCAGTGGTCCTCCACCCTGCCTCCTGGGGCAGAGCAAACACATTAGCTTCAAGTTCCTCTGAATATCTGTTTGGAAGTGTTTGTTGATGAAGTTGCCAAATAGAGAGACATAAAAAGGAGAAAAGTCTTAGCTTTAGCCAGTGGATTTGTGCTTAGCATGGTATATTAACTAACTGTGTCTGAGAGCTCAGAGTACCTTTGAGAGCAAGGTGTGCCTGGGGAAGTAAGAAAATAGGGCTTGTCTAGCTGAAGGAGTCTTTTGACATTATCTGTTCTTCTGTGCCCTCCAGATCCTGCTGCTGTCAGCACTGGGGAGCTGTTTGCCAGCATCCCAAGGATTCCTAAATTTTAAGTTAGCATTGTGAAAGCAAAAGCAGCATTCATAAATTGCAATTCCCTAAACGGAAAGTTTGTGGCTTGTGCATTCACAACTTGCAGTCACAAAGCTGTGAATTTTCTGATTTTTGTCAGATTCTGGTAAGATTAAAAAGCCCCACAGTTATATTTGATCCTGCTGACTGGGTTGTAGGAATAATTTCTTGTTCAATTGGAATCTAAAACTTTGGAGATTTCATGTCCATTGGGACATAAAGTAATTTATCAATTCCCATTAACTTCAACCACCAATTAGGGACGTTTTTCTTTTAATTTTAGCAAAAAGGATTATGTAGAACACCCTCATTTTTTACAGTAACAGAAATTTCAGAAAGCAAGCAACAAAAGCTGAGCCCTCTGACTCTTTGGAAAAAACCATCCTTTTTCTAAGAAAATCAGAACTTTGTATTTGGTCTGCAACTTTTATGAGGAATAGCATTTAAAAGTCAAAATCTGTATGTTTTGAGCCTTGCCCACTTTAACTAACTTTGATCAGCTTTGTGGGAGCTTTTGCCCTTTCAAGCCTTTATTTTTGAATGTGCATATCTGCATTTATTTTGGGAGTTGCTCTTCTAAATTGCAAACATTTACTAATGGTCTTAAAATAGCTGCAGATTACATTTTCTCCTGGCCTGCAGGCAGAAAAGGAGCACTTGTCAATCACTTACAGAAACAAGAACAATGACATGAACTGTGTTCATTTCTTGTAAAGTTAAAGAAAGCACAAAGAAGAAACATTTTGAAGGTTAATTCTCTGAAATTCCTATGTTAGAACATTTGAAGAAGAGACTTTCTATTAGTCAACTGTATTGATTTCTGCCACTAAGGGAAGTGGGAGGAAAAAATATTTACTGTGTTAAACTGCTGAAGCTTTCAACCAGTTCTTATTGAACACTGTCCTGTTGTCTTCTTGGTGCTTCCCCTGTGGAAGGGAAGACTGGGAGAGACACTACACTACAGCTGTGAGAGGCAGCTGCTCTGTTCCTGTTAGCCTCCTCAAGGGAAACAATCACCTCTTCTCATTGTTAGCAACGGGTCATGAAATAATCGTCATGATTGTGACAAATCAAGTGCTGCTGCAATGAAAATGGGGTCATTGCTGCTTTTTGGTCTAGTTCTTCTACATGGCCTTCTCTAGTGCTATGAGTATGTGCAAGTATAGTTGCTAACATGGTAAAAAAATTAGTTCTAGCTGATTTGTTTCAGGCTGCTTTATATTTAGGCTGAGTTACATGAGAAATTTTGTTGTTCTGTGTTTGAGAAAACTGGAATAGGTGCCTTTTAGGGTCTTTTAGTTTTTAGGGTGTCTTTTGAGATTTTCTTCTCTTTTGTTTACAACCATGAAACTTAAACATGAACTGTTTGCTTCCTTAACAGAAGGCAAAGAAAAACAAGCTCAGACTTTTAACTAAACTCTTAAACTTCAAGATTGATGGATGGATAGATGTATTTTATAGTGGGGCTCTACTCAGGAAAGTAGCTGGGTAATGACAGTGTCTTCTTCCTCAGCATGACATCTATTTGTGTGCATTCAGTCAGATCTTTCACTTTATGGCTAAAATAAGTCTTGACTGCTTTTTACTCATTAGCCCTGCAGAGGCTACATAGCTAAGCTGCAGATATAGCTAAGGGCTAATGAGCTAGATTTTTCAGTGGTGAGCACTGAAGCCTCAGCAGCTGTGACTTCTGCAGACTATTGATTGTTCCGTACAACAAGGGGGTAGTAGGTACAACACCATATTTCTCAAAAGAAATTAATTCCAAATAAACCCAAACTGGCTGCCTGTGCACTTGACTTTTAAGTTTTAATATAATTCTAGGTCTGAAAAATCAAAATTGAATGAAAGGCTGAACTTGTAAGACCAATTTAAGTTTACCCTTTTAAGGCTGTACTTTAAGACACATTTATTTTCATCATTATTAATTTTTTGGTAACCAATAGTTCTTTTAATGCAAATTAGATTTCACATTGACACTAAATAGATGATATATTCTATATAAGACTTCCTAGATTTGATTATTAAAGCTTTTACTGTAGGAGTTCAATGCAGAATCATTAGTGTTTGAAACTGCAGTATGTGGTAAGTTGCTCTAATAGATTTTCTGCGATGTTCCTGAAATTAGTCCATGAATTTGTAATCTTCTTTCACAAAGATAAAAATGACTGCTGTGGCTGTAGGAATCTGAAACAGAAACTGAAAAGATGTGATATTTTTGTAATTTTTGAAAATTATGAAAAGTAAGAATGGGAAATCATAGGGGGCTGTAATGGGAACTGCACATGTTAAGTCTATTTTTATTAATAAAGTAGTGAACCAAAGGTAAAGGGATGAGACCTAATGAACAATAACACCTTTATACATATATAAAATAATCTGGCATACTGAACTGATAGATATTGTTAACATTACTGAATTTGTAGCCAATGATAATGATGGCATGACTGAAATACAGATATTTCTCAACATTAGTAAAGAGTTTGGCAAAATACTTGTAACCCGAACAATTATTTTGTAGCAACTTGGGTATAAGCATTGTCTCACGCATGGGAAGAGTCTAAATAAATGGTGGTGATTTGCAGCAAAATATTGAATCCTGGAGGTGCCCAAGTCATGTGGTGCTGGACAGCATAATGTAGATTTTTTAAGTGGTGTTTATTAATTTTTGTTAGTAAAGTGTAAACTGCACATTAATTATGTTCCACATGGGCTAAATGGGGAGGTGTGCTGGTTTGAAAGCAAAACCAGTGAAAGACTCCAAGTCAGAAACACAATTTAATAAGAGGAAAAGAAAAGAAATAAAAGAAAGTAAAATAAAAGTAATAGTACAAAAAAACCCCCACTGACAGAGTCAGAATACAACCTGACACCCTGTTAGGGTGGTAGTAGCAGTCCAGATGAGATGGTCTTGTCAAAGCAGTGATTCCTGTAGAAGCATCTGGTAGCTCTTGTCTCCTCTGGGGGTCCAGTGGATAAAAAGCTGCTTGTGCTGTCCCAAACCCTGGATTTATCCAGGTGGGAATGCTTGGCTCCTCCCCCTGGGCAGAGCATCTCCCAATGGGCTGATCTCATTCTATGCGTCATGCAGTGGGTCCTTGATGGCCCATTAAACAGAGATAACTCCCGGAGGAAGTTATCTATGAGTCATGTGGCAAGGCATTGTTAGGCTCGTTAACAGAAGATAAGGAAAACACTGCCCCACCTTGGCTCCAACAGCTCATGGGGATAGAATACATACCTTGGGCACAATTTTACATTGTAACCTAGGACAGGAGGTGTAGCAGAGGATGAACTAATCACTTTATCACTGAGCTGGTACAATTTAGTAAAGTCCAACTAAAAGTGGGAATAAATTCTCCCTGATAAGAAATTTATTTCCTGGGCTGATATGTGGATCTGTGCTTTATTTCTTTCAGACACTATATATCTGTTCTTATATGTCGAGGCTACTGGCTTTTTTGTTATTCTGAGTGTTGGGGGCACTGAATGGTTCTTAAACCGCTTGTAGATAAGTGCAAATAAAACAATTTTATTAAGGATGAAAAGAGGAAGCGGATAAATATTGAGGATCACACAGTGATACAAAAAGGATCAGAAAAGGCTGACAGAGCAGGGACAGGCTGCTGCTGAGCCAGACATTATTCTTTGGGTGTTGTATATTTACAGGGTGTGCTCAGGGCCATGCTGTGGAGAAAGAGGAGGCTGCGGCCAGCCATGGAAATGTCTTGTGCAAAGGATACAATCTGATATTTTGTAAGAAAATTTCTCTATTTATTTTAGTTCTGTTTCCACCCTGGCAAGGACCCTCTGAAACTGAGGAGACCTGCCTTTCTCATGGGGCAGAGGAGGAAGCTGGGGAAGACAGAAAATCCCCTGTATGGTGCATGCCTCAACTGTTATGGTCTGAAAAGTGGGTGTGTGTTTCTCAGCTGGAGCCTTCTGGAAAGAAGGTGTTTTTCTGTCAAATTGAGATTTAAGGAATTTTAATGCCCACACAAGACCTCAGCAGATTTTGGGTGTGACTGGAGGATGGCAGAGGAGTGACTTTGGTGAGAGCTGAGCTGGCTTCCATCAGACTGTCTCAGGCAACAAAAGTACAGAAGTTGCAGAGTAAAATCTTCAGCTTTTGCTCAAACTGGCCAAATTAAAATGAGGCAGCTTCTTGTGCTCTGACTACATGTAGGGCAGGTGCAGGCCAGCACAAGCTTCCTTCCCCTGGATCATGTTTTCATACAAAGGAAAGAGTTTAGAAGGGCAAGTGCAAAGGCAGTCCAGACAGGCAAGGCCGGTGCATCTGAGGCTGCCAAGAATGGTGCCTGTAATTGTAGCAGTATTTATCACATTGCAGTAGAAATGAAAACCCTGTAACATCTTCCATGGACCCTTAAGATGCTTGGAGGCAAAACAAAATTTTGATTTAAACCATTGGCTTCAGTTACTTAAAGCAAGAAGAGTGCATTGAAATAACAGGTATGGTAACACATTTTTTTCCTGTTGTCTCTGGTGTCAGCATGAAAACTTTTAGGAGAGTAGGAAATGGGATGGTAGAAGTGAGTATACAATAAACTTGTTGAGGAAATTCTTGCCTACCAGCCCCTAAAAGGCTCCCTGTTATCAGTAGTTTGAGATAGTGAGATGTCTTACTTATTCCTTTAGCGTTTTCCATATTGGGAAGTATTGATTGGGCCTAAATGTGCTCCTTTTACAAAAATGTCTATAAGGGTGATTAAGTCTTGCATAAAAAGTGCTGTAAATTCTTGCAGGCTCTAGGAGACTCTTTAGCAGTCACTTGGCACCAGCGCTTCCTTGCCAGGACCCTGTAAATCAGGTACCAGCTGGCAGTTTTAAGTTAATTCCCCTACTTCGTCTATTCTTTGAGCAAGTGCTAGAGACAACTGCATCTGGCCACATGCACAGTCATCTTAGATGTCCTCTGTCAAGTCAAGGCTGGGAAGTTTGAAAAATAGAGGGCATTGGGATGGGGATTAAAAGTCTTTCTCCTGCTGCCTTCAGGCGCAGACCCAAACCTATGGAGAGGCAGTTGCTGGAACCAACAGTAAAAAAAGGGTGGATTCACATTTTGGCAGGTGCTGGGTGGTGTTACCTTCACAAAGCTTGATTGACATGCACCTAACAGTGCAGGGAATATGCCTGGGGTTTCTCTACATACAGAGGAAGTTCATCCTGTATAATGCATTCTCTGTGGTGTCTTCTGGGCTGCTAACTCTGACCTAGGGAGGGTGGGTGTGGACCACTTGCTCCTGACTGCCATGTGGGACACTACCTAGTGAGGAAGGAGACCTTCATGACTGTCTTTCAACATGGAAATTGCAATAAGTTTTTTCTGGACCTCACAAATTTGGAGTTACTTTGTTTCCTCTTTTCTCACAGACAAGATCACCAGACTTTGCCTTTCAGTCATGAGAGTGGCATTTAATGGTGGGCTTTGTCTTTTTGTGGATGGACAACCCATCAACCAAGGTGCCTATACCGTTGGATTCACTTCGACATGTCTAAGTTACACTTGACAAGAAGTTAGTGTGCTGCCTCACCCGTCTGATTCTCTTGTTTCTCTACTGTTGCAGCATGAATTATATGGCTGAAAATATTTCATGGTTCTTGGACTTAGATATATTCTGCATGTGTCAAATATAATCTGATTATAAAATGTTGCCCCATGATCTGATTTGCTATGTGTTTGTTGCGCAAACCTCTTGGTGACATTGAATGACTTCTTCAGTGAAGAAAAGTGGATTTTAGGGAGTAAATTGTCTGAAACATGTATTGGGAAGCTAGTTTAAAATAATGTCTGGAAGACTTTAAATTCCTGACTAAAATATATAGCACGTTTCATTTAGATTTTTTATGTATATATTTTAAATGTGTTATATATGTATAGATACATATATACATTTTTTGCCTCTTGAAGACTAGGCTTGGGAATTTCACGCTTTGATGAAACAGTTCTGTCAAGGGCACAAGTCCATAAGTTGTGATTTTTGGATCAGTACACTGCTGAGCTAGTCAGGAAGGTGGTAAAAGTTTTAAACTAGCAGGGGTATGCCTGAGGCAAGCTTCAGGCATACTGGAATCATAGCTGCCTCCCTGTTTTGCCAGCAGAAAAGTGGTACCAGATAGACTGATTAGAGGAACATGGACAAAGGAAAGAGTAGATTATTCCAGATACAATAAACAAAACCTTCATGGAGAAGCAAGTTTTTTGAGCTGATCTTTCTTTTTTTTTCCTAAGAAGGTTTTTTTAGTACTTTGAGAATTTGCTTTCAACTGCTGTGCCATTTTTGCCCAAAATCATGTGACTTGGCAAGTTTTAAATAGAACTATTCCTGGTTTACTCCCATGTAAATGATACACCTTGCCTATGATATCAAAGACATTTCTTGTGGAAATCATAGATTTATATCAGGTTCTTAATTCCACTCTGCAAGAGAAGTGAAAGTGCATTTTGTACCCTGTTCTTGATCACACATTGCAGCACAATGCATTTGTGGAACTTCCATCCAGAATATGATTTTTAAAACTTGATGGTCTTAGATTTAGACTTTAGACTTCATACTTGTTGATTTGGATCTATCTTAACATTAAACATCAACATATAATGCTTTGTATATGTAAACATACTCTTTACCTTTCATTTTCTAGTAACCACAGGGAGGTTAACAACAAGATGGAGCCAAGTTCCTCACAGTATTTCATACTGGGTGAATAAGGGATAATAGACATTAGTTGAAATGAGATGTTCAAGTTGGCACATATATAATGAATCAGGTTGTCCAAAGAGGCTGTGCAGTCTCCATCCTTGAAGGTTTTTGAGGTGCAGATTGAGAATGCTCTGGTCTCTGTCTTGTCTGACCCTGCTTTGAGCAGATGGTTTTGATCTAAGACTTTCTGGGGTACCTTGCAAGCTGAACTCTTACAATTTTTAATTGCTGGTTTGTCCAGTCTAGTTCCAAAGGATATTTTGGGCAGTGTTAAATGAAGATGAAGGCCCTTTCCCAAACTGTAAATAATTTATAAATATAGAAGGGCAACTAGGATGTTACCATTGCTTGACGAAGAGCGTTGTTTAGCAAGACCTGATTGTAAATCATAAGGATGGGAGTTGAACTCCCTCTGGCACACTGGATTTATACATATTTTTAATGTAGTTCTTTGGTCAGATTGGCCAGGGACTAGACTTCATTTGTTTTCATTTAATGATCTCTCCAGAGCAGCAGTGCAGTGATTATTCAGTTATGAGGAGTTGAGTTTGGTTTAAGCGGTAACAAAAGCAAGCACAAACCAGGTAAGCTGGGGTTTACACTGACAATTCTCTGAGTTACAGTCATTGCCCTGGGACTTCTTTCATTGAAATCTTACAACTTTTTGAACAACTTTCTCATCTGCTTTTGGCTCTTTACTGATGGTGAAAAATACATTCAGATCCCACTCTTGAGGTTTGCCCCTCTCTTTCATTTCACTTCTGCCACTTGAGCTATGATTTCCACTATTCTTAGCAATTCCCCCAGAGCTCCTCATCCTCCTTTCTCTGACCCTGTAGGCAACGCAAACTGAACACTTTGCTGAGAACAGCTTTTGCAGCATCCCAGCTGATACTTTCAGGGATCTGTTCAGGAAGTCCACAGTTTCTCCAGGTTTTCTTGCTTAGTTGAAAATACCTGTCCTGAAGTCCTGTCCACTTCCAACCATCACACTAACTTTTTGTCTCCAAAGGTGAAGTTAATTCTAGCTCTTACCCCACTGACTTTAGTGGATTTACTGCTGGAACCTGAACACCTCATTGTCTGTCACTTCTGAGTACCACTAGTACTAGGATAACTGCAGTTTTATGAGCTTTTTATTTTGAGACTGCCATTAAAAAAACAACACTTTAGTGCCCTCTGATATTTGAGCTTTACTGTGGTATTCGTAGTATCTCCTACAGTGACAACAAGAAGTATTACTGTATAGACAAAATTTGAGGTACCGTAAATGTTACATTTATTTTAAGTGACCCATTGCAACCCCACAAGAAAGATATACTTAATACTTTAGTCTGTAAATATAAAAATTGATCCAAGACTACGTCCCAGGAAAGTGAGAAAGAAGTAACATTTCTTTCTCTCAGAGAAGTTGCTTCTTGCGTGAATGGGTTACATCTAGGCCTTACAATTTTTGGGTTTTTCCATTATTAGAGACCTTAGGAGTCTTGTTCCTACTGCCTCAGGTTGCTGCTAGGGGAAAACCATCTTTGAGAGGACCTGACCTTGACACATGGAGGGGAATGGGCACCTCTAAACTGTGATGGCTCCACGTCTGAAGGAAAAGCAAATTGTCTGAGACTGTCTGCATATTTCAACCCAAAGGTCTGAGCAACTGTAATTTCTGCTTATTTCATTCTGAGTATAAATAAGGAAGCTTCAATTGTTAAATCTGCCTACCAGCTGAGAGGGACTAATTTTTAAAATTGCTGACATAGCTGTAAACTTTGAGAAAATTCTCAAGGCTTTAGAAAATTGCAAGGAAGTTTGCAATTGTTCTTCATGGGAGGATTTTTTAATACATTCCTGTTTTGAAGGGAACACAAAGCAGTTGAGTTAGTAATGAAAAAAAATCCTATTTAGTAAGAAATTGCTGCCATACAGCTCAACTCCTCCTTTTTTTGATCCAAGAATGTGGCTGTTTTGGTCAAAAATCCTAGAAGAGTTACAGTATTTTTCTACCTGTACTGAAAATGTGAGGAAGAAAGAAGGCAGATAAGAGTCCTCTAGCCCTCCCTTTGCTGCTAATGCCCTTGAGAGTCACAAACACCTCTCTACTCTGCCATGCAGCTCTAAGTGCATCTGTGGATGTCCTCATTTAGGTCTTTGCCTTCTGCCTCAGCCTTGTGTCACATTGATACTGCATGGACACATTGGCCTCTAAGGATCAATGTGCTGCCAGGTACCCACCTCCTCAGCTACAGCCCAAGCCAAGATCAGCATCCAGGCAACCATAACAGCATGTGTTAGCAGCTGGACAAGTTTAGAAGTGCATGGTGAACCCTCTTATTCATGTTTGTGCTTCTCCTGTGGCATAGGACTTTGCCACCTCTAAAATGCTGTGAGACAGGGTGTGCATAGAGACGTGGAAAAGCTATTGCAGTGCGTCACTGCTTCATGGTTTGAGTCATGGCGTTAGCAGTCCCCTGGTGCTAAGAGATTCTGTGAAAAGAAAATTAAAATAAGTACAATTTCGCTGTAGAGGACATTTTATAACTGGGGTACTGATTTCTACTTAGTTGTATTAACTGTGTCAGGAGCAGGACTAAAAAACCTTTTCTGATTTGAACTAGCAATGTGGCTGTTTTTACGGTGCTTTTGAGCTGAGGTAGTGAAAGGTGATTGGAAAATTTTGGTGCTCAAATGAAAAAAAAATTGGAGAGGTCTAATCTTCAGAACAAAAGTACAGATCTGTTTTGGGATCTGAACAGTTAGGGGCATCTCAGTAAGTGCTGCCATCCTTTCAAGAAAACCTAGACCACAGGCTTTTGAGGAGAGGTGCCTGTGTTTCCTTTGTTTGTACGTGCAAGTTGGCGGGTTAAATTAGCTACGCAATTTCTCTATGATTCTTTTGTAAGGATTGGAGACACTGTTGATTCAAAAACTGGTCCAGAGAAATGACAAAGAGTGCACTTGGAGGCCAGCTACTGCAAGTGGCTCTTAGGTGAGTGGGCAGTGCAAACTCATCTGAGAAGGTACATGGATATCCTGGATATCAGCATTGTTGCTTTGTAATAAATTATACAGTTACATGTAAAACTATATAAATATATAGCTATTTGTCCTTAAATTAGGAAAAGAAATAAATGTAGATCATATTTGAATGTTACAGTGTGCATAATAGTCCTCACTCATTAAGGAAATTCTGTGTGTTTCTGTGGGTATACATGGACATTTAGCTCTTTCATAGTCAACCCATCTGGCTGACTATGTTGCTTCCTCAAAGAGTATAGTGTATATTTAAATCTGTTATGCCCAGTATTTGCTTTTTTTTTAAGAAGGAAACATTCTTCTTTTAAACTTAAAAAATTCCAACTTTTTCAAGTTCCTTTCCGCAAAGTTCAAAAGTGGTTTGACATGCTTTACAAGTTCAAACCAACTGCAACAACAAAAGCAAACATAGATTTTTTTTTTTTTTTTTCCCCCTGAACTGGAATATAGAGAAAACCTTTCCATTGCAGAAACAAATCTCAGGTGTATCGTGTTCTCAGCCCTATATTTTTTTCTCTCCTATTGGACACCTGAGGAAATAAAGGTGATTGTAACATGAAGGAGAGAAAAGGTACTTCAAGTTTATATTAGCCAAACATGGGAAGAGAAGCAGGGAGCGATTTCTGAAGTCTGAAATGCTTTTTGGAAAGGACTCTGACAACTTCTTTGTCACCAGCAAATAGAACACATTTTAACTTGATGGTTCTTCTGACCAAATGCTCCTGTAGCAAGGCAATACCTTGAATAGCAATTTTGCTCTTCTGTCAAAGGCTCTTGGGTTCATGTATTTAGAGGCCAGAAGGGCCTGAGATGACTTCCTAAATAAAGCAAGTAACAGAATTCAATTCACTGATGTCTGCATAAAGGCCCTAGCTCCTATTCATGTATAAGTATTAGTAGACATCTGATTTTGTTTTTAACACATCCTATAATGAGAAATCCACTGGATCCCACAGGAAACTGTTCACATAGTTATTTCTTTCTCAAAAGCAAGCATTTCATGTTGCATTTGAATATTTCTAATTTCAGCTCCCTGGTGATAATATCTCATTATCCAAAAAATGTTAACATGTATTCAACATCAGACTCAGATGAGCTCACTGGAGCAACTGCTGCCCCTTCTGCTCACCCACCCCATCCCAGAGGCTGCTGCCCACCAGAGCAGGGATGGCTAAATGTCTCCTGAAATGACACAGTTTACAGTGATAAACTGATCCAGCAATTTACCAGAAATGAAGACCTAACTGGTTCTTGCTGCAGCCACAGAGTTTGATCTTTGGCTGCATGCATATCAGTATTTTAATGTACTAGTCTGAGGTTCCTCTTATCTCCATGGATGTAGTTACGATCAAATATCTTCCTAACCTCTTCTTTGAACAGACTGACCTCTGAGTCTTTCCCTGTAAAATGTGCCTTTGAGACCCTCAATTTTGTAATTCTTTTCTGAGACATACTTCAACATGTGAACGAGAGACTGATAACCATTTCTGAACAATTGTCCAGCAGAATGTGTTAGTCTACATAGACCTCTCCCCACTGAAAAAAGGTAAGCCTGTCACACAGAGGCTTCTTTGCAAATAAATTTCTCAATTCTGCAAGTATGATGTGGTGCTAGATTACTACAGAGACCTGTGGGTTATGAAGCTTTGATATTTAAACACCCCATTTAAATAACACTGAGGAAAAAAAAAAGCAAATTACAAAATTAGGGACATTTGAATTATATTTTGTTTCTTTGTTTTTCACTGCTGTAGTGGGAAAAGTTAGCAGAATACAAAACTTTTGCTTTGAAAAGACTCTATAAGAGAAATACTTTCTTCTAACGTGGAGTTAATAGTTTAAAGCAGGATATTAGGACTGTCCATTTCCATTTGGAAGTTCACTGGAGTAGATGTAATACATTGGATGACCAAATTAATATGTCTGAGAATGTCCAATATATACATGCAAAACCTCATTGTTTTTATGGTAGCTCATTATGCAGCAATTCAGTGAAGTCAGCAGTGTAGGCTAAATTCAACTTTGCTGTGAATTGGAAATCAGGAGAAGTATGAGCTACCATGCATTGCTGAAGCAGGTGAAGTTCATTAATGTTCATTTTGGGAATGATTTAATGATGAGCAGTTGATATATTGCCAGGTCATGGTCAGCTCAATATCAACTCATTAGCAGGAAGCTGGACTCTGTGTGAGTTGTTCTAAGACTTGTGCCTCAAACACATGTATGGGAGAGTAATGATTTTATTAGAAGAAAATAGTTTTCAATGCAAGAAACAATATATTAAAAATAAAGTGAGAGTTTATTTCCAGAGCTGCCTGGAAATTGCTTTCCTGAAAAGCTCTCACCCTTAAAAAATACAACATGAATAACAAGGTATGTCAATGTTTCTCATGCTAGCACAAAACCACTATTCTTTGTAACTGCTAGAAGCTGTGTATGTAGAAGATTTGCTATCTTATACTTTAGATCTAGGAAATCAACACTGAATTTAATTTAGACTCAGTAGAGAAAAACAAATCAGTAACACCATATCAAAAGCACAAACTACATCTGGTCTCAATCAGTTTATGTACAACATTCAACACACTTGAAAGCACACCACCCACAGCAACATCTCCCAGCATGCTAAGAGCTTCCAATACTACCTTCTCTACTTTCTTCTAATTTAGAGTGTGTTCTTTGAAACAGACAAAGAAGCAAACTATGTTTTCATGATTCACATTTTCTGTAATCTTGGGTCTGGAGCACTACCTCTACCTTTTCTTTTAGATATTCCTGTGTTCCTTCATCGGTTGTCTCAAGCATTAAACAAGGTAATCCATAAACTCCATTCATTTGGCATGTACTTTGTGGCTCCTGAGACATTTGGACCCCACAGACTCACATCTCTTTCCAGATATGTTGTTTGGGCATCCCAAATACCTGAGATTCTTTTAATTGTTTGTATAACCAAATCACTGATATATTGACTTTTGTCTGTTTTCATTTATCTGCTTAAACAAGCAAAAAATACTGAAAGATAACATTGTTGATTGATTTGACTGCATGACATTTGATGCAGTCCTCATGGGCCACAAAGCCAGCATTAGGTTTGCAATCACAAGAAGTCATCTCCAAAAACTCGAGGAGGAGGAGGGGAGCTGTTGGTGCTGGGAAGAAATTCAATTCCTTTAGTAAAGAATCATTTGTTTTGGTTTATTCACCCCAGTGACATATATGAAGGCAATGACAGTAAATCCGCTGTCAGCAAGGGACTTCACTCAAAAAAAAAAATTGCAAACTAGGATCTGCCAGTTTCACACCTGGCAGTTTAAAAATACTAATAAAGACAGGAGAACGTGTGACAGGAGACTGATTTATACAAAACCCAGCAAACCTCTGTCATTTGTAATGTAAAGTTTTCTGCCTCTTACAAATGCTCCCCAAGAAAAATTCATAGCTTGAAAATCTCATTATCCCATGTATATTTTGAGATGACCTTGCTCAGGTCTGGACTTTGGGGATAGATCCTGCTTTTCCCAGCCAAGCCAAAGCAGGGGATTCTTGTGCAGTTTTTGCCTCTTAGGTGCCTAGCCAGCTCTTGTAGCTTAAGAAGAGAGAGCAGAAGCTGATCATGTTTTTGATGCAGAGGTGTTGCAGTTTCCCTTTGCAGGCAAGTCAGTAGCTGTGAAAGAATTGTAAAGAGAGAAGTGGAGCTGGAAAGTCTCAAAGATGATGCAAGAAGGAAATTCTTGCTGAATTTTTGAATGCTTGTATCAAATTTGTGTTCCTAGGAAAAAACTATTTTCTCCTGGTATATTGCATTTGTTCAAGTAGAGCCATTAAAAGCTTGGGAATAATAATTTGTGAAGTAGCTTGTGATCCATGCTGCTCTTTCCTCTCTTCTTCAACCTAGCTCAAATAACTTCCTACATTATTGTCAAGTTCTTCTTGTAGCTAAGAAGATAAATGCAGCTAATCATCTCCAGTTAACAGGTAAATTACAGCTTCTCCCTACTGGAAGAGCGAACAAGCGTTTTCTGTATAGGGTAACAGTTTGTTTTCATTGAGTTTGCACTGAAAAATGCAGATAATCTCTGTGAAACAGTTTACAGAATGGAAAACTGGGAAAATTACAAATTTAATGTTTCACTTTTTACCAAGAATGGTTGTCATACTATGGCAGGCACTTTAATGAAGAAATTAGCCATAAGGACTGTATCTTCAAGAGAATTTTAACCAGCTTAGGTGAACAAAATATTTGCACTGGAGGAAATAAAAGTCAAATTAATGAACAAAAGGTGTGGTATTACATTTGGACAAAGTAGACAGTGCAGCTGAAGAGAGGCTATGCATTTCTATACCACAAGCCACCACTGTTTTGTAACTTGTAATTTTGCCTTCCTTTGAATTGTCTCATGTAAGCACCTGGGTCTCTTTTAGGTGATGGCAACTGCCTCGTGCTCAGGAACGTATTTTAGAATAAGGAGATTTATGTTTATATCTCTTTTCTATGCCTTAAGTGTGCAGTTTTTCTAGAAACAATGCAGGGTTTTGATGACAGTGTCAGTGTTTTCTTGAGGATGTTTGATGCTGGTGTTAAACACTTGACATACAGGGCTGCTGGTTCAGCTATAAATGGTACCTGGCCACGTGAGTTAGGGCCTCAGAAAGCCAGGGGCCATGGTACCTCCTTGTCTGCCCTGCTGCTGCCTCCTTGTCATCAGCTTTTGTGCAATGCAGCCAGGCTTGGCCACACCTTCGACCTCAGCTTCAGCACACTGTGCTGTTTTCTTGTCTGCTGCAGGAGGCTCTCATAATGAATGTAAATACTGCTTTTCTTAGATTCGTGAGTTACTCTTGTTATTCAGGGCAAAGAAAGCAGAATCTCCTCCAATTTCTCTGCTGTTTCCCCTTCTTCCTTTATAATTTTGAACTTTTTTCACTGTTCCCTACCAGCTTGAGCTGAGTGGAAAATCAGCACTTCCTGTGTGCTAATGCCAGGCTGTGATGAATGCTTTGCACTACATTGCAGCCTTTTTGCTGGGTTTAGTTCTGACATAAACTGGTAGGACAAGCTGTCACTTGTCGCTCTCATGATGTTTTCCTTGTGAATGGGTTCTTCGACATCCTTTTGCCCAAAGGACAGTCAGACACTCTTCTCTTGCCTGCTCTGTTTGTCATCTTCCAGTGCCTATTGCTCTGCTTGTGCCAGATGCAGAGAGGCAGTTCTTCCCCTTTAGAAATTTACTGTAGGCCTTAACCGAGGACACGGACACAGGTATTTTTGTGGTCCAAGGAAGACATTAAACAGCTGAGGTAGGAGGGGGATGATGGCACCTATGAACGAAGTTGGTGCCCTGTGGAAACCTTAGCTAATTACCCCTGGATGCAGAAACTGTCATGGTCCACTGGCCAAACTATTGGAGGCTGCTACCTGAGCAGTTCATGGGCTCTGGGCACCGAGCCAGTGCAGCTTCCAGCCTTTGCCAGTCCATTAGCTGCAAGCTGCTAATATGACACATCCCTCACGACTTGTGTCCTCTAAAGACAGTGCTGGATTCAGTCCCAGATTCAAGCTCCTACATCATGTGCTATTTCCAGATTTTAATTTTTTTATTAGAAACAAACTAGCAGAATCAAAAGCCTAAGTATTCCTTGCTGCTTAGAAAGCACAGGCAGTTGACACCATGGTGACTGCTGCGGTGTACAGCAGCACTGGTGGGAAGTGTCAGCACACTGGAAACCATGCCCCAAAGATCCATGAGACCGTTCATGAATCACCTTGAGTGAAGTCTGCCAGAGAATGATGTGGCATCCCCAGGCCTGCACTTTCAGGGAAATACCTCTGAGGACCTGAACAAGCACTGATGTAAGTGGAGAGGAAAAAGAGCTTGCCTAGACTTTGCTTGCCTGGAATGTGAGGGTGGCTACTGTGCTAATGCTTACTTGAGGGCAGCAGAAGAGAGCAGCCCCTGCACAGTATCCCTAGGCTGTGCTGGCAGCAGGAGGAGGGGGTAGCTTAAGGACTGGTGTGTGCTTCTTGCTGGTACGAGTAACACTAACACATTCACTTCCTAAAAGGACACCTCTCCACTTGTGTGAGACAGCTCAAAGCTATTTTAAGTAAGCACCAGCCTTGCCCAGCAAAGGCCAGGCAATGCTGCCATCTTCAAACGTGGGAGGAAAAACATTTGTGTGAACACAACAGTGAAGGGTCACTTTCTCAGTCAGCCAAAAGCACAGCATCCATCCTACACTGACCATTAACCTCACTGAGAAATGAGAGCCTAGGGAAACTCCTTCTTTTCTCTGGTGGAAAGAGACTGCAGGGCAGAGCCCTGCCAGAAACAGCACTGGTCAGGCTGTGGGTGACAGATGCTTGCTGGACAAGTAGAAGTTTCCTGGAGGAAGCTGACCTGTGCCAGTGTTCAGAGCTGTGCTGGAGGACCATGGAATTGGCTGGCAGCACTGCTAGGGCTATGTTACTTTGCTTTGAAAAGGAGAGGAGGAATTCACCAGTCTGCATGACAGGTGAAACAGCCAGAAACAGCCCTGCAGCCATCTGAACCACTGCCAGGCCAAAACATCAGTTGCCTTTGGCTATTGTAGTTTTGCTCTCTGTGGACTTGTTTTTTATTGAAGGATAAATTCCTGCTGTAGTCTATAGCATTTAAGGAACTTCTCCTCCTGGAAAACTACTTCATAGGAAACCTCACAGCAGTGACAAGAGAAAGATGGCTCCATGTCAGCATGCTGGCTTTAGACACAGAGCTGTCGCACACATACCAGCAGTTTTGGCCAAAGTGCTTTCCTCATCAGTCTTCAGAGTCCAGCAACACTCATTCTACAGACTTCATACCAATACAAAGATGCTGTACATAGGCACTGTCTGCCCCCGTTTCACCGTGGAGGGGCAACTCCAGCTGGGTGTGCCGTGGCCCTGCTGATAGGGCCTTGCAGTACATAGGCTGATTGTCTTCTGTATGGGCAGCAGGGGCCACAGGTGGCCAGAGGTCTCTCATCTGAGGCCACTCTATTGTTAATGGTGGAAACAGCTGGATCCACTTCCTTAGGGTATTTGTTGCTGTTCCTCAGCAGCTGTTTGTCAGCCTGCAGCTAAACTAATGCAGGAAGCTAGGAAGGCTCCTCAGTGATGATGTGTTGGGTTCCTGAGGCCCTTGGGTTGTTTTTCTGCAGTGAATAAAGCTAAGAAAGGAAGGAGTTTGATCCATACATTAGTTTAGTTTTCCTGAATACACTCATGCTGTTATTTAACCTTGCTTTTGATTTTCTGGAGTCTTTTAATATTTGGATGGCTTATGCTCAGAAACAGACTTGGTGCACAATTTTTCCTGTACCATCACCATTTTCAGCCAAAGGTAAGGGTGTTATACACCCTTCAGTTTCAGCTGACTGTGGTAGATGACTTTAGGCACAGACAGCTTGTAAAGGTTATGTGTTGTGCTCACCTGTTGCTCTTGTGATATTGGTACCCTCTGAGGAGGAAACAGACTGGCAGCTACTGCTGTTATCAGGGTTACATTCTGCCTCACAGCTCTGTTATGGACCCAGCTGTTGGCAGCTGAATTACTAGTACAGGACAGAGTGCTGTAAGAAGTGCCCACTTCTAAACCTGTTTCAGCCAGCAGAAGCTAACAATGCCCATCAACCAGAATAACATTCCTCATTTTTGCTTGGTGGAGGCTCCCTACTTAACTCCAGGTTCTTGAGTCCTCTGCTCATACTACTTGAGGAGATGGATAATCTCTGATGCAAGAACTTGTGAAGTTTTGTGGTGAGCAGCAGGGTTTGCTGTCCTGAGTTCTGCTCCCTCAGCTGTACCGTACATAATTGTAGTCCTGCAGGCAAGTAGCTGAGCCTCAAGTACTGAGTTACTATTTTTTGCCCTTCTTGAAATGATGTTTCAGCAAATAATAACCCATGAAAACTTAACTAGTCAGGTTATGACTACACTCCAGCAGGTGTTTTGGCATGCAGATAGCCAGGAGAAGAAAGCTTACAGTATTTTGTGCATGTATATTTCTGAGTGTAATGTTACAGTAATATTTTTCTGGCTGTGTGTACAATTACAATTAACTTCTTGTAATGTTGTACAGTTTTTTATAAGACCACTCTTCTATTTTGAGGTAGCTTTCCCAATTCTTACACTTGCTGCTTTGTTTGGATCCGGCTATAATCTTTCTGAAGGGACTCAATGTCTCAGGAAAGTTATGAGTCTATCAAAAAGCAGCAGTTTAATTTTATAGGCACACCTGTGAATTTAATTTTCTCTCTAAAACTTCTCTTAAGTCCTTAAAGGGTCAATCCATACTCAAGGTGGGATGTTTTGATTGCATGGTCTCAGTAAACTGCATGATATATAGACACAGTGAACCAGACAAGTGAGTGGTCACTAATCCTGAAACCTGGCCAAGTCACTTGTAATTCAAAAAGCCACTGCATTGAACATGGAAAGTTCCTCTTATGATAAAAGTCCATTTATTATTTCTTTATTATATTTCTTATTGCTGTCATATATTAGTAATTTCTAGCAGCTGCTATAGTAAGGTCATTGATGGTTAAAGGCTTTCCCCACCTGGGGAAATGTCTGTGAACTATAAATTCTAGTACATGGTTATTCTTTCCCCCCTCTTTTCTTAAAGTGAAGCAAAATATTTTTATATACTACATCATATCAGCTCATACAAGGAGTAATCTCTACCTTCAGGAGAGTAATGCTAAAGAAGGAAGCAGGACTTCTGAGCTGGAGAAAACCTGCCTATTACTGCAGCTTGCTTTCAAAGAAAATGCATTTGATGCTATTGTTAAGTGTTACACATACAGTGGTATTTCTTCCTAGTGTTTCACAAAAAACCCCAAACCCTTTCCTATTTCATCCAGCAGGTGAAATGCTAAGCCTTTGTCTTGAAAAAATTGAGGTAGCTGTAGAATAACACGTATTAAAGATTGCTTTAAAGTGATCTTGTTAGTAAGTTTTTGAGTTTTCTTAACAGTGGCCTTAGCCAAGCTGCACTTCAATTTTATCCAAAAGTTTTCTAGAAGGGAGAAGAAGAAGAAAGCAGATAAAGAAAATATCAGCCCAGATAGCTCTTAAAAATATGGGGAGGACGACAATGACCAGACAGACAAAGTTACTTGAGCACTGTTTAAATTCAGGCTAAAATGTATTTGCTTTACTGTTAATGTGTGTATGTCTCTTATTGTGTGCCCTTTTTAACCTAAATCAAAGCTGTGGCCAAGCCTCTTTATGAAGTACTGATATCTGGACAAAACAAAAGTACCTGAAATCTCTGGACTGTCTATCCTTTGGGATATTCACAGGAATTTTGTAATTTTTGACAAGGAAGGTAAAATTGCTACTCTGAAGTCCATGTGAGCACGGACATTTATTTCAGTAGGGCCAAAATTTGAGAGAGTCCATTACCTGAGGAGCTCCCTCTTTATGGATGGTGGGTAGCTCACGTGCTTACCTGAACCTGTTACCTGCTTATTTAACCCTGTTGAGGTTTCTGCATCATTAAATATGAAGCATAACTATCCTGATTATTCATGGACTTTTTTTCTTTTTTATTTCTGAAAAGGTAGAGAATTGCTATACTAAACATGCACCTTGGTGAAACTTGAGTGCCAATCCACCTAAGTATGCTGGCTAAGACTTGGAGGGTGTCTGCAGAGGAGACCCTCTGCAGGGCAATCCAAATGCTCTAGGCAAGCCCTGTGCTTACAGAGCTGCATTAGATTATCTCATTAAAGCTATTACCAGGCAGAACAATTTAACTTGTCTTTAGTGACAAGAAAGCAGTTTTTAATACCACACAATGAAACGGCAGTGGATGCACCAAGGCATTTTAGGTTTTACTGACAGGTGAATTAGCTGAGGTTGAATCATCAACCTCTGTATTGGTGCTGACCTTGTCTAGCTGTTAGTAAAACCTGAAAGCACTTGTGGCCCCTTGCAATTTAGAGCAAGATAACAATCCCAAGTTTAAATAAATAAATAAAGGCAGACATCCTCTCCCTGTCCAATACCTTTGTGTTAGAGAAGACAGTAGCCTCAGTCCTGAGAGACCTCTTAGTCATCTGGCCTCAATGAAATATTATCTTTATATTATCTATATATTGTCTGTAATTGAATCTTGTCTCTGGGACAGAAGAAGTGAGGAAAGAAAGACATTGGAAAAACAGAGGGAAAGTGCAAAAGGATGGTAGAGAGGAGAGATGCAAGAAACCTGATTAATATAAAAATCACCCTGGAATGCCCTGAAATATTCTGATTTCTATTTTGTCATGTTTATACATCTTCACATTGTTTTCTGTTTGTTCCTTAACTCTAGAAAATGATTCTCCATACATTGCAATTACTAATGGCTTTAATAGATTAAATCTGTGGTAATGTCACTGAAACCTGATAAAGCTGGGTGGTTTGTAATGCAGAGCGTTAGGATTTCTGTTTTTACTGTATTGGCAAGCGGGAATATGACAACAAGGGTAACAATTCTAAGAGCATGCAAACAAAACCCAGGAAAGACTTGTGAGTCTTCTGACTCAGAATAAAATGAATTCATAATGGAAAAGTCTTCACAAAGAAAAGCCCTTATTGCTTAACTGAATGTTATTTTCTAGAGCTATTTGACAGTGTTGCTCATATCCTGGAATCTAGAGAACAAAGAGAAATTGTTTTCATTTCTTTTCCACTAAAACATTCTCTTGATGTTTGGGTTCAGTTTTGGTGATACTCTAATAGATTGTCGCACTTCTATATACAGCTTTCTATTTTAAAATCTAAAGTATCATATGTATCCTGAACCCTCACATACCTGCGTGGTGTTGGGCATTAGTGATACCCTTGAGTCACAGGAGTGGAAACTGTGACATTGAATCTGATTTCCTTAGTATGTTCCACTATGTCGGAGGCAGAGTTGAGAGAACAGTCCAACAGCTTTCATTCTGGTTTTTTTTTCCTCCATGTGTACTGTGAAAGCTGGATGTCCCCTTGAATTACTGGGATCCCCTCTGCTTTTCTTCCCAGAGGAGAAGTCTAGGTTTTCAGAAACATCTCAATGATGAGATGAATGGAAAATACTGATAAGCATGTCCATGGGTTGTCACTTTGTTTGAGTGAAGACAACATGGTGTGGGGATCAGGATTTTCAGATACGTGTGAGTGGGTCCTCCTATAGAAGTTTAGGAAAGCACTTGAGCTGGTCATTTAGCTTGAACCAGCAAAATGGCTCTATTGTCCATGGAAACTGCTGTGCTTCCTGTGTCTGCGAAGGGGAGGACTTACCCTTGCCTCAGCTGTTCCCGTGCAAATCATGTGGAACAGAACAAAAGGCCAGTTTGCTAGCAGGTGTGGCTGAGCAGGCCACAGGGCCTTGACAATATGCTCCTACAAAGAGGGCAACCTCTGGCAGAAAGTGTGGTTAGCTGGAAATAATAGTGTTTCATCATGCTTTTTGTGTATATGTGGAGCATGAGAAGTTGAAAAAGAATGTGGCTTTTCCCCCCCAAAATCCAATGTGTTATGTATGAATGAATTTTTTCATCTTATGCAGGTCTCCTGGGCTCTTTAAAGTTGGTTTTTGAATTTTTCTTTGCAGAATTGAGGAAGAGCTACTAATCAGTTTCTAGGTATATTTGCTCCCTGCTATGTGTTTGCATACTGTAAGCTGCTTTCACTTCTAATTAAAATCATTGTGATTGTTTTATGAAGCTGTTTTTCAAAACCTCTGGCAGTGAGCTGTGGACAGAAAAAACCTGAAAACTTCAATAATATGTAACACAGTGCATTTGAAGAAGCTTTCTGAATTGTTTCTTCCTTGCCTGTAAATCTTCCCCTCAAATCCCCTTTATATGCCCATTGCTAGGCATCAAATAAGTTACTATTATGCTTCTTGCTTTCTCTGCTGCATACCTATAAATGGCTACTGCCTGTCTTTCTGAAAAGACAAGAGATCACTTTGTATAAGGTCCAACACAGGCAGGAAAGAATAGGTAAAATCATGTGGTCTCTCACACAGCTTCCTTTTGTCTCATCTACTGTACTTATCTTAGCAGGAGGAATAATTTTGGTCTTTTGTGTGTGGATAAACGTGACAGGATTGAAATACGAGTCTATATCCACAATACCATCAATGCGTTGTCCTAGAATACCGCAACGGATTTAATAACATATAGGACTGGGTGGACAAAGACCTATTTGATCTTCTTGCATTAGCTTTACTCTCAATGGGACCCAAAGCAGGAGGTTTCCTCTGCTCAAACTATAAGGGATTGTTTCACTGTTTTTGCACACTGGTCCACTGCAACAGCACAAGTGGATGCCAGCACTTGATCTTACCTCTGAGCTGAAGGATCAATGAGAAGAGTTAGCAAGAAGTTGTCTGTGCTATGCTAGACCTCATTGTGAGTTTGCCCCATATCCTGGAAGTCATAACTTTTTATGGAACAGATCAGTTTCAGCAAGAAACAATTGCAGAAGCGAAGCTAGAACACGCATTTGCCTGTTGGTAGGTGTGGGTGCCTGAGTTTCATCTACTGCCTACTGTCTCAAATTTACTCATTTGGAATAATGTTGGTGAAAAAAGGGAAGATTTAGCCCCTCACAGGAAACACAGAAGTGCTGATTTCAATGGTTACTCTTTGTCTGCCTGTTAGGTAGTCTCTTCTATCTCTATTTTTGTGGTGGTGCTTACTAAGGAGCAATGGTGTGGGTGCTTCCTAGCTGAAGCAGGGGTCTGTGGAGCTGGGGCTGTATAGTGATGTCAGCACAGGTGTAAAACAGCGGCGTTCATTCAATGAAAATTCTTTCTTCAAATACACAATTCCAGTGCTTCAGCTGACCTCTGGAAGTATTCTAATGGTTTTCCAGTTGTAAGAATCTAAGCATAGCAAGTTTTGAATTCTAAAAAATTCCATTCAGCAGATTCCACTGTCTCTTTGCTACATCTTGTACAATTTGATTCTCCTATTGATGAGAAAGAAGTCACTTAGCATTGTTAATTCCTTCGTCTTATGACTCTTCAAATCATTGAATAATAAGAACCCATTGTGTTCCTTATGGTTATTCTGGGTAATAATAGTCCTAATAGTTATTTGTACAATGTTATTTTATATATTCCTCACCTCCACCCACAGTTTTTAATGCTTGGATGACTTGGGAAGAAGTGACTCACCATTGTCAGGCTAACACATTTTATAATAACAACTTATGAACTTCTTAAACTTTAAATACCTTGTGGCAGGACATACATATGTATCTTGTAACTATATTTAAAAGTTTACTGCTTACTCTCTCCTCCTTTTATGCTTGATGAAATCTCTCAAATGGGCCAGCTGTTTGTAGGTTTAATATAAAACCAAAAAGTGCACATGACTAGATACACTTTTTAAAAATCACAGATGTGATATAAATGGATATTCATGCAGTGATTTTAGTCTGGTTGCATCACCTCAGAAAATGAGTATAGGAGGGCCAAAGCCTGAGACAGGGGAACATAGAACTACAGACCTGGAACAGGGTAATGTAAATACCACAAGAGTGCCTCGGGAGCAGGGTTAACTACAAGAGGATGGGTGGAGGTAGGACTGCAGCCTCTTTCCTCCTCTCATTCAGTTCACACTTTAGTGTTAAGAAGAATTCATAAGTTAGTTTTCTTTGGTGTGTTGTTGTTTTTTATTTTCTTACAGGAAATTCTAAGAATAGAATTTTGGTTCTGGATGGGAAGAAATAACAAAATACCAAGTCCACTATATGGGTCTGACTAAAGCCTTCAAATTTCTTAGCCTTCAGATTCACCAGAAATTCTTATCTGACATTGCATACTAACTGGCCTGGGCTCTTGGAAAGCTGTGAGATTCATTTGATAATAAAACTCTAAAATAGCTGTTTCTCTCGCTTTAGGATTTTGCTTCGAAAATTTCATGTTGTGGCCATGTCTCTTATTCTCATTTTTGTCCTGCCAGGAAAGACTAAAGTGTAAAGATGAGTGGCTTTTGGGGCCCTTCATGTAACTTTGTTTGATCTCTCCATTGCAGTAAACAAGCCAGAAAAGCGTTGGCATGGTTTCTCTTCCTGTTTCCTTTTTTTGGCAGCAGTATCTGGTGGGAAGCAGTGGAAACATCAGGTTTGCTTTCCCTTCCCAATCATGCTCTCTATCTCAAGGCCTAAGTGTTGTGATTCAGTTTCTTCTACCTCTGCCTTTCTCCTCTTTACAATATCCCCTCAGGGAAAACTACCAAACAGATGCCTTCATTATGCTGGACCTCTGAAGGGTGGGATACCAGTACTCAGGCAAACCACAGGTCACTCATAAACAGGGAGATATTGCCTTTATGATAATTATAGCCCTTTGCTGGTAAATTTCTATTTTTCAGCTCTACTATGAAAATCTTAGGAGTGCTAATAGTATGATACAGGGTTCTGCTCTGACAACAGTAATCTAGAGCAAGCTCCTTAAGGATAACTGATGAAATGGTGCAAAGTTAGTAAAGCAAAAGACTGCATTATGTTTAGAGTTGAAATGAAACCTGCACCTTCCCACCCTTTGGAATATTTAGGAAAGGAAATAAAAAACCCCGACCCTATTCTGGACGGAAATATTTGTAGAAAGAAAAATCTGGAAAAAAACAGGTCTGAAAATTTGGAAATGGGATTCTTGCGCACCATTCAAAGGCTGGGGTTTGGTTCAGCTAAGGTCTCTGGGCTGCCAGGTTTATGATGGATGGGCAGGACAGATATCCAAAACTCCTGAGACTACTTGCTCTGTCTGGGATCTTGGGGAGCCTGGAAAACATTTCACCTTGCTTCAGAAGCACTTGTCTACTTCTACTAATTGCCTCATTGTTTCCTGCTCTGTTTTCTTTTTATCACTGTAGTAAATACAGCACACTCAAAGATCTTTTTCAGTCCTTTCTGAAAGGAGACATAATTACTGAAAGCTGCTTCTCTGCTATTTGCAAAACTTTAACACTGTACCAATCTATTAGACCTCAACATCTCTCTTGTCTCAGGTGAAAAACGAATCCTGTTTGGTGACTGACCTTCCTAGGAACAGAACTTTCTCCAGAAAGGCATCAGATCTATTGGTTTCCAGCTGCTGCTAGGTAAAAATCATTATCAGAGCACACAAGGGAAACCTAGTTGCACTGGCTGCTTAACTCAGTGAATGTATTTCTTAGAATATTCCCTGAATTACATGGACATAATGTGATTGCATCTCTTGCCCTTTGAAGGGAAAGGGCTATAGTTCATTATTGGCAGGATTTACTGAATAGAAGTCAAGTAGTTTTATATTTTAAAAAAACCCAATACAAATCTTCAGAGTTTAGACTTTGTTGTCTACCTGCTCTTGGAAGGGGAATAGATGGTACAGGGTCAAAAAGCCTTTCCCTTGGTAGGCAAGTGGCTCCCTTTCTCACTTTGTGTACAAACGGACTCAGTGTGTGCTCAGTCTGTATAATGGATTAATTCCATTAATCAATTTCATTCCCAGTTAATAAAGTAGCTGATGATTGGCTAGCAACACCTCATACTTGCAGTCAGATTTTTGAGGTTGGAACAGAAGTGGCATATGACAGGAAAATATCCTTGGATATATCTGGCTGAAATCTAATCCTTTTGACACTTAATTTAAATGGCATAAATTTGTTGACATCACTGAACTGGGATGTGACTTTACAATGTCTCCCAGCAGTAGACTGAGATGAGACTTCTCAGCCTTGGCATCGTGCCTCTTGCTCTGATAGTACCCTGCTGCAAAAAAGAACACTGAGAAGAGAGTTTACTACACTAGCACAGTTGAGTTGGTTGCTGGTAAAAAACAGGAAGAGGTAGTAATGAACCAAGACCCTCCCCATCTGTAAAAAGAGAGAAGATTGGTTTCTCCTTCACTTGGAAATGCAGATTTTTTCTGTGAGCAGCCTTTGGAATATGGAGACTTCTTGTCCCACCTTTCTCACCAAAAGAGGTCCTAATGAACATGCCCAAGTCTGTGTCAGCAGCTTCAAAACAATGTAGAAATCTGAAGATATTACATAATTATATTCTATTTTAACACCTTATGTTTATTTCCTGCTCCATCCAAAACAGGTAAAAAGAAAACTAAAACATTTCTCTATGCTTTTAAAAGAAAACTGTTACAGCTACTGGTATATCTGTAACTAAAATGAGAAACAGCCATTTGAGAAACATTTGTAATTAATGCTCACTTGTTCTCGCCTTATTAACATTTCCCACCCCCAACATCCACACACCTACACATGTAGCTGTCCTTCCCAGCTCAAATTAAATTCTCTCTTCTGGTGAAATGCAGTATATAGGAGGATATAGAGCATGAATCTAGTAAGACTGTACTTGGTAATCCAATTCTGGGTTGTTTGTTTCTTATCCTTTATTGCTCTATTTTTCTCTTATTGAAACTCCAATATGCTGCCTGTATTATTTTATATTGTCCAAGTTTGATCTTTAATAGCTGAGTATGCCCAGCAGTTACTGACTCTCAGTTCTGTTCCTTCAGAACAGAAAGTTTGGCATTCCTGTAGGCTTGAATGCACCATTTACCAAGTCCTCCAACTTTCTGATTGCAGTAATCATCTGGCTTTGCAATATCAGGACTTGCATGAAAGCATCCCATGAGAACCATGTAGAGTGGGTTTCTCTAGATTCAAGTTGAATAAAATCCTCACTCTTGCCTCTTACACGAGAATGAATGTGGTTGGTCTTTAACTGATTGGTGAGTGCTTAGATGAATTCTGTCATTTTGTGTAACTTTACATTTTTTACTTTTTTTGTTTCTGAAAAGAAATTCAAGTGGTGATCTAGGATATGATATTATTCAGGTTCAAAAGTGCAGCAGATGATGTTAGGAATTCAGATATTAAATGTTGGCATACTAACAATGAGGTTGTGTAGATAAATTTAAGGAACAAACCTAATTTTAATTAAAATAAATGATAATGAAAGTGGAGTTTTTAATTGCTAATTGTCCAAAAAAAAAAAAGACTGGACATTCTGAAACTTTGGGTTTTGTACAACAGCTCTGTCCACTGGTATCCAATAGGCACATCCCCATCAATTACTTTGAGCTAAGGTTTTTGCTTCAGTCTCTGAATTTACACTGTGTAAGATCAGTAAATGTGGAAAAGAAGCAGAGGATAAATGCTGAAAGTGTGCCATTGTTGCAAAGCTGAGGTAGTATATCTTTAAAATAAGTCAATACAGCTCAAGAGATTGAGGTTACACTGACATTACTTACGCTCAGGTGGCTGCATCCATGTCAGAGCTATGCTCACTCATTTACGAATGAAACTGAGATTTCTGGGGCTCTTATTATTGCTGTTGTTAATGAGCTGAGCTCTTTTGTGGTGGCTTCTCTCTCTGGTCCCACTGGAGGATTAGGGGAGGAACTGGAGCTGGTGGCTTTGCAGTCATGTTTGTTTCCTTCCCCTCTGAAACATGATTATGAAAATGGCTCATTTGTACTTTTTGAGCTGGCCTGTATAAGCTCTTAACAACACACAAAACCAGTTTTTTTAATTTTATGTTTTGATTGGCAGCTGAATCCTTATGAGCAAGTTGCTCAAGAGAGCTTGCTTGGAGACAACAGAGGCTGACTTTGATGCCTTGGAGTGGCTATCTAAAACAGAGGCTAGACAAAATTAAGATAATAAAAGTGGGTATTAATTGAAGGCCTTCAATATGTACACCTTAGGCAGTCAAAAGCCTCTGAGGGGCTACACCCAAGATGGACAATGGTCACAAGTTTTTCACATAGTTATAAGTTTGGTCCATTTACATATTGGGATTAATCCTCCAAATACAGCTTCAGGTAATGAATTTACCCCAAGTTTGCCCCTACAATTCACTGTTGTTTACATCTCTTGGGGTCTGAGACAATAAGATGTCCTTGAGTTTCAGACCTAGAGGAATTGTTTTGTCTGAATAAAAAGGGAGAACAGTAGCTGACAGGCTATGGAGTTCTAGAGTTATACACCAAAATAGTACAGGATCTGAAAAATAGAAAAGCTAAATCCTAAGGCATCACCTTCTTGCTGGGCAGGAACATTAGCAGAGATACCTGAAACCCATCTTCAAGAAGAAGGCTCAGGATTGTGTTTGGATGAGCAAGTATATGCTCTCTCATCATGGCTGCTTTTTTTTTTTTTAAATTATTATTATTTCTAACTTTATTCAGACCTGTGAGTTTTGATGTTGCTCTCAGGAGAAGTTTTGTTGCCATTGCCTGTGACTAATTACAGTTCCCCTGCAGTCACTGGCAGACACGTATTTTTTGTAAAGTTTGTGCACGGATCTCACATCACATCGACAAAGGCCTCTTAGACTGCCAACCTCAGCTGTGCCCTTAGCATACCTGCTGAGCTGAGAAGCCATGACTTTTTTTCAGAGATTTTTCTCTGTGGTTCATATTTTGATGTGTATTCATTTCATGTTTTCAGCTCTTCTTCCCAAGAGCTTAAAAACTTACTAGGAAAGAAACAAGGAACATGAAAGATGCTTATGCAAGTCCTCGGCTGCAGTTGTGATTAGAAAACTAGATTAATGATATAATAATGATATAATGAGGTGGCAGTGCCACAGAAGAATGCCCACATCCATTCACCAGACCTAGTGAGGGAAGTAGAAGAAAATGTGGGGATGGCTCCAGCAAGAATGTTGCTCATCATTATGTCACTGCAGAAGCTGCCTCTGTGCATAAACAGCTTGTGCTATGAGGAGATAGCTTGAGACTTGAAGGTGTCTGTCCAGATTTGAAGACCACCATGGTATCTGTGTGCTCATCTCCTGCATAATGCAGCCCATCCTGGAAATAACTTCAGTTTGAACAGATGTAGCTCATCTTCCAAGCCTGCCTCATTATCTTCCTCTCCATGAAGGCAATGTCCTCTACTGCCTCTCTTCCTTGGTGGAGTTTTCCTCGGAAGAGCCTTTATCTTCCTCCCTCCCCCTCAGTCCCTGCTCCCCACTGGTGCAGCTGCCAGGCTGGAGAAAGGCTGAGGTGCACTGCTGAGTCCTGTTATGCTGTGCTGAGGAGGAACAAAACTGGGATACTAGCATTAAGCAGAGATCTCGGTGGCACTGCTGCTGGCAGCACGTGACAATCCCATGCATGTGACAACCCTTCTCTTGGCAGTAGGAGTTCTGTAGGCATGTGGTAGTTATTCAGGCTGTGGTGAGTGTTTGTTATCCCTTCAGGTACAAAATAGGCAGATTACTGCTCACTGCAGGGTGCTGACCTGTGCAGCTCACTGCTGTGCTGGTGTCTTGCTCCAGGTTTATGGCTTTGTTTTTGTTTTGTTGCTGCCATTGTATTAATATTAATGCTATTTATTAAGGAAAACAAAAGCAGCAAAAATCATTTGGGTCACCAAGTCTAGTCTCTCTTGACTGCAGGCAGACACAGAGAGAGGAGATGTTGGTCTGGAGAACATCTGCTTCTCTGGCTTCACAAACACCCTGTCATATGCAGGGTGGCTTTTGGTAATGAGGGTCAAGATTCACTTCTGTCTAGAGCACAACAGTTCATAAAGATTTCACCATCCAGGTAGTCTGTTCATTTAAATGCTAATAAGATTCCTGTTTTGTTTTGAGATGTAGAGAGCATCTTTCTTCTTCACCCTTTAATTCCCTTTCTCCTATTGTTTACAATCTTGCTTTAGCAGTTCAATCTGTTATTGCAGAAAAGAAACACTTGATTTATCCAGGGTGAAAGTATCTTCTAGGTGTACTGTTCTGAGTAATGTGTGCTGGACATGAGTGGGTCAGGCATGATCAGGAGAACTCTGTCCACCTCTTTGGACTTGAAGATATTGGCTTTTGTTTTGCTTTCAGAGCTCTAGTACTGAGAACAAAGGCCTGTTCTACCCAGACAGGCTCTTATGTTTTACCCAGGCAGTTTCCTGCAAAGATGGCAAATGCACCTTTAAGGACTCCGCAAGTGGCCACTGGGAACTTGCTGCTCAAAGATATCTTGGCAAGTCCAAGATAACAGCAGCATAGTTTCTGTGGGAGCCTGACTCCACTTAGGAAAGGATGGTGCTTTCCCCACAGTGCTGAGCTGGACCAGAAATAGAAGCAGGCTTCCTCTGTGTACCACGTGGCTTTAATGACTTCATAACAATGACATGAGTAACCCTGTGAGTATGCTGTAAGATGACAAGAAGCTGGAGATAGTGCTGTACATGGTCTTCTCATTACGTATTCTAGATGCAGAAGGTAACGGGACAAAGGCATTTAATTTAAATAAGGCCCAGCTCTTTTACATTACTCTGATGTGTGTCTTGGGAATATACATTAGAATTGATAGGAAGGAAATTAGAAAGGTCCTGCTAATATTATTCCTTATAGTATTATTGATTACAGTGATCCAGAGGTTCCACTTTATCTTGGCCCAATCTCTGATCATACACATGTACACACTAAAAAAAGTTCCTGATATCACAGCCTCAGATTATAGCATGACCCAATGATAGCTCTATTTTGAGGTTAGGGACAACTGCTGTCCTCTTTTTCAAGTAGCAGAAGTGGTTAAACCCTTTGGGGCATAGTGATGCTCTTCAGACGATTTTCTATAAGCGTATTTGTGCCCAGGTCAGAGGAACCTGGACCCTGGACCCTTCAGGTATCCATGATACAGGAGAACCACTGAGTGAGCTTCAGAAATGATGGGGAAAAAGACATAAAGGAAAGCTTTGAGCACAGCTATCTTGAGTAACCCTGAACAGACTAGAAGAGCCTTTTTAGATTTTGTGCTGAGAGAAAGATGCCAGTAAAGATGAAATCTCCTGTCGTGTGACACTCTCAAACCTGGCAAATGGGTCTTGGTGTTCCTTGTCAGAGAGCAGAGTTTCTATAATAGATACCAGGCTCTACTGCCAAATGCTTCTTCCTAATAGAACAATTTGCAAGATCCCAAATTTTGGGAAACTGTTGAGTTCAGAGAGAGTAGCAACACAGCTGAAAGTGTTATGTAAACAACATATGTTAGGTGTCTGATGTGTGGAGCTGGTTTGTTCCACACAAAGTGCTAGAAAACTGCATAGAACATAGGAGCCCAATTTCCCATTTACCAGTGCAAAAAAAAGAACTAAAAAGCAGAAAAGTGAATTTCTATTGAACTTGAAGTAAGACTATCTTTTTTCTTGTAATTGTTTTTCTGTAGTTTTGTATGGGTTTTTTCTCCTTTTTCTAAAAAAAAAAATCTTTTAAAATTCTTTTCTGTTGGATGTTTGCATAAAGGAAACCAGAATGTGAGTTGTATTTGAATAAGAAGGTCCAGTCAGAACATAAGCTGAATATTTATGCTTGGAATCTTCTAAAATAGCTTTTGAATCAAAAACATAGTCATCAGGCTTGAGCCAGTTGTCTAGGTACCCACCATAGCTAGAAGAGTGGCATCCCATGAGGGTAAGTTGGCCCTTTTTAGAAGGACTTTTAAAATGAGCAAGATGATTTGTCATCCAAAGGTGATTTTCTCTGTCTTTGTTACAGAGAAAACTTTGGATGACTTGTTTATTCCTACCCTTTATATGACTTTGATATCCTATATGCACACCTTATGCTTACTCTTTATATAGTCAGAGTCAGCTGAGAGAAATCTTGTCCTAAAGTGTCTAAGAAAGCCTGTGTTTGAGAGGCTGTGGGAGAGCTGATCCCAGAGCAGTGCTGGCCATGTCGCTGCTGATTGAGCAGCTGTTTTGCAGTCCAGCCTTGCCAGGCCTTCTGCGGCCTGGGCAGGGCCCTTTGCTTTCATGGCACCCAACAGTGAATTACTGCCACAGCACTGAAAAGTCCTCTGCAAACTGTTATTTTTCTCAGTCTTGACTTGAGGCTTCTCGACTGCAGTTTCTGCTTTGTCTTCAGATTCGTATTCAAGCACTGTCGCGTTTGCTGGTTTTCTTATGAAGTGTGCTGCTGGTGCTCTGACAACTGAGTGCTGCCTTGGTGGTGGCATTACTGCAGGGCATTTGTGCTGTGCCTGCAATGACAGGGCCTGACATTCAAAGCTTGGCTTCATCCAGTTGCTTGAGGGGGGACGAGAGTGAAATCTTGCCTTCAAGCTGCAGCCTTGATGCCAAATCTTTTAAGGAAGCCTGCATCTCGGATGTGAGAGCTCCCCTTCCTCCTGCTCATTAGGTGGTAGGATCTGCTACAGTGGTTTGACTTTTACAATGCCACAGGCAAGAGTTGCTGCTGCTTTTTACATTTTTACCTGGATCGTTGGCATTCCACCTCTCTGCTTTTGAGACTCGGATTAGGTATCGGATTCAGGAGGAGGCTGTAAGACACAGAAGCATGCAGACTGCTTTCCAAATCAGCCCTGATTAGAGATGAAAAATTAACTTCTCTTACACATAATATATACTAATGAAAGCATTGTCTCTCTGCAAGCATTACCATTTTTACCAACTTATTATAAGCCAGTCAAAATGGGTCATTCTTTGTGTGTACAGTTAAACATTTCTGCATTTTTAAATTTCTGAATGTTTATTTTCTGTGGACGGGCTTTTTTTTTCTCCTGACTTGATACAATTGATCATAGTGCCTTGTTTCAGATACCTAGCACTTGTCCTGCAGAGGAGAGAGACAGAAATAGAATGTCAGATCCCTTCTTGGCTGGGAAGACATTTGTTCCCTTGCAGCGATGAAGAGGGTGACAGCTACTCAAATGGTGCTGCAAGCAGACATGCGAGGGAAAACCCAAGCCAGCTGTCATTGCAAAGACACTGTAGCAGCCTTGTGCACAGAGCAGTATAAAGAACTGGAAAATCGTTCAAAAATTTGTGCATTCCCTCCACCCAAGTAAAAATCCCATATGAGTATGTGGATCTAAATGAAAACCTAGCCTGATCCTGGGCTCTTTGTGGTTACAGGCCTCCCCAGTGAGCTAGCTTGCTGCCTTGCTTCCTCCCTTTGCTACTTCATCCTGCTCCTAGGGGAGGAAAAAGGATTTTCTTCCTTTCAAGTTTCCCACACTCTACTTTGACCAGTTAAGTCTTTAAAAATTCCCCATTTCTTCTTACTCAATTGCTACCCTTAATAACCCATAGAGATGTGGATTTTCTTTTTTTTTTTCTGCTGAGACCCAACTTAATTTTAAACCATAAATAATACTTTTAAACAAGTTTTCAGAACTGTACTCTGGATAACTTCGGTACCTCTTTTCTCATGGTTATTCTCTTTAGCCTTATGCGGCATGTGCTCACAGACAAAATGAGAAGTTGCTGAGTACCTCCCTGTCCTTTTGTATTAACATTTTGAACGCGTTAATATATTTTGAGTCTACAAGTGGTCTCACAGCTTATGTCTTTTGAGAGTTTACAGGGGAAATGAACTTCTGGAATTCATGTCTTTGAGCTGTAGAAATTGTGTTGAATGAGTTGTGGGTTTGTTTTGTGTAAGGTGGACTGTGATGGGCATCTGTGTGAGACCTCTTTTGCAGAACTTCCAGTAAACCATGCACAGCTCCACTCACTGTCCTCTGTGCTAATCCTGCCCAGCCCAAGACACAAAGCCAAAAGCTGAAATTCTTCTCTGAGATTAAGAAATACCTAGAATGGTTTTACTGGAGCAATGAGAATCAGAGGTGGCCAGGCACTCCCTTGCGTTGGGGATCTCAGATGGGGGCACCCTACAGTGGGAGTGAGTGGCGAATGATTTTTGGGAAAAGTAACATTCCATCATCCCTGATGACCTCTGAGACTAGCACTGGCTGTGGCAGTACTTCAGTACCTATCACTGGTGCTGTTTGCAGGGTTTGGCAATAGGGCTCCACGGAGACTCAAGAAAATGTTGAGAGCTCCTCTAGCTGTTGCTACGTATTATCAATGGGGCCTTTGGGACTGGTGTCTTTCAAAACTTTCTACCCTCCTTCCAGTAGCTCAGGAACCTAAAGCCCTTTTGGCATTGTATTGTCAGACTGTACTCCTCAACAAGCCTTTTTCCATGCTATGGTACAACGCCTGGAAACACTTAAAGAGGGCACAGGTAAAAATGCAACCAAATAGTTAATGCAATGGGAAATTTGAGATAACTGCAAAGGGTGTCAGAGAGCAATGAGCCCAATTTCTCAATCATAAGAGTGCCTTTGGATGCTCAGTGGCAGGTTGCTGGGGTTAGGGCAGAGTCTATTTGTGTTATAATGCTTGGAGGTCCCAGTTGGGAACCAGTGCACAACAGTGCAAGTCAACATCAGCACTCCCAGACTGATGTCCCTGTCCCACACAGAAAGAAATAGACTCTGCCCTGGGTTAATCCAGCTGAAAATTTGTCAGTTTCCCCTACTGTAATTACATAAGTCTAAGCATAGTGTCTCTTTGAGCTTCTCACAGGCCAGGTCCTGGCAGAGGCACTGTCAATTTTCATGCCTATTGAACATCATCAGACAGTTTTCCTGATGGCACAAAATAGCTGCTCTCAAAGCACTGCCCTACCTAAATTTGCTCAGCTTGTGTCATGAAAGGAACTGGTGCACAATGGCCTGTTTCAGCCTTTGTCGGTGAGGGAAAGTTGAATCGTGGACGAAGCGTATGAACAAGGAGTTGCACAAAATCAAGATAATCCAATATTTGCTGAGTGGTGCTTGTGTGGCTTTTATTGGGTGGTGTGCGTGCAAAAGGCTTGCAGCCCCAGTGAGATTTTGGAGTACTTTTGTACTATCAGGAGAGCCACTGGGATCTTGCCTGAGAAGCAGAATTTCTGTGTTGTGTTTATCTTCTCTTTGTTTGATAAGCAAACATAGATATTTTAAACTCTGCTGTATCCATGTGGTTTTCTCCTGGTTGTGGTGTTTCATACAGAGTAAAAGGTTCAACACACTATTTGTTCCTGCTGTCAGATAAGAAGCAAGGGCTGGTGGTACAAGGAGATGGGGCTGGGGTCAGCTTGAGCTGAAATTTGCACTTGTTAGGTCCCTGAGTTAAGACAAACCAAAATCACTTTTAGTTTTTTGGTTATAAAATGGGGAGAAGATGGATCTGTCCTTATAAGACTTACTGCTAAGTACTGCTAGAAACCATCCTGTCTTGGGAGCATTTTTTCACCTTTGGTACTGAATGATTTTATTTTTAGTTCCATTTCTTAAAGCAATTTCATGCTTTGATAAAATATAGTAATTTTTCTATGTTGTATGTTGTAGAGTAGCCACTCTTGAGTAGACCAAATATATTTTGTTGCCTCCCTGTCCTTGCTGCAATACAAAATACCAAAAGTAATTAGTCTTCAGTATAGATGAACTGATTAGCTCTTCAGTTTGGGGAACAGATATATTTTAGAATGAGAGCCTCTGGAGCCATATCTCCCTCCCTAGTAAAAAAATTGACTAATACTCACACCAGCATTGTGTTCCTATTTTTTTTTTTTGTGTGTGTGTGTGTGTGTATGTGTGTCTTTAATTTACTGTGCAGTTTAACAGAGCCATTTAAATTTACTGGATTTGATTTATCAGGTGCTCTGTTCCACCTGGGCAAAAAAGAACTATGCAGAGCAGGGGTTCATCATACAGTGAATAGGTAGCAACCCTTCCTAATGGAAGGGCTGGTGTGGCTTGGGGTAGGCAGGAGATCAGGGGAGGAATTAGTCATCAGAATCCCCCAGTGTTGATTCTGCACTCCCTGCTCTCTGTCTGCAGTGGCTGCTGAAACAGCTGGATATTGCAGAGCAGCACAAAGAGACATGAGCAGCCTGTTTGAGGGAGACCCAGGCCAGCTCCTTGCTGGTCCTGTTTTGGATTGAGTGTAAGGGGGAATGAAATTCCCTACTATGCTATCACATAATATCCCTATTATGTGATGCCTCAGTACTTAAAGATCTTGGGATAAAAGGTACAATTAATTCCTGGCATTATTCTGTAACTTAAAAATGGTTGAAACTCCACTTAAACCCAAATTTAATTAACTTTGTTTTAAACAAAGATTATTGTAAAACCTTTATCCAGCTGAAGCTTTATCTGCCAAGTTTCACTGCAGGCTGTGCATTTGCATAGCAGAGTTTTACACACTCCTGAAATTTGTGGTTTGCAATGGAAAACCTGGCAGACTTGGTTATATCAGAATTAACAGATATTCAGTATAATTGGAAGTACTGTCCCTTGCCAAAAATGGTGTCCTAAAGAGCTTAATAGATTTTTAAGGGTTTGTGGGGTTTTTTTGGCTTGATTTTGTTTTTTTCTTCAGGTCCTTGTACTTCAGTAGTGGAGGTTGCACGTGAATTTATATCTGGGCTATACAGGGCTATGAATTCCACCTCCTGCATCTTCTGCCCATGAGCTTGGGGCGAGAATGCAATCCTCCAATTTAAAAGTAATGCCCAATTTCTGCCCAATTTCCCAGCATGGCCTTGTGTATGTGAGCAATGGCCAAGGACATTTTAGAACACCTCATTTCTCAGGTCAAGCAGTATGATGCCCTTTGAAAATCCCTATGTCAGGGAAGAAAGACAGAGAGGTGAGAGGGATACTCATGTTTCACAAAGTCCACAAACTGCAGCCAGACTCAAAAGTGCTTAAGTACAGGCTGACTGCAAAAGGAATTCAATATTCCATTCTCCAGAGTGAATGACGCTGATCAAAGAAGCTGTGTCTGAAAAGACAAACTCTCTCCTGTCCCCTTCACTTGCAGACTTGAAGGAAAAAGTATAAGAGATCACTGTGCTGCAGGGGCTGCCAACCCTCATTTCCGTGGGGAAAATACTTTTTTTTTCCCTGCCAACCTTCTTTCCTTATATAAAAATAGTGTTTATTTTTATAAAGAAAAATGCTTAATTTTACTTGCACTGTAAAACTGGCTTCAAAACGGGTAAGACAAATACAGAGCAGAAAAGAAAAAACCACTAAGAGCTGCTAAAAAGCTCTAAACAGAGCTGCAAGTGCAATTTCTGCATAGAGGGGGAAGAAGAGAGCACAGAAGTGCAAGCCTGTTCCTGCCTCTGTGCTTCCAACCATGCCATGATACCTGTGCTTGTCCCCAGGCAGCTGCTGCTGCTGTTGTCAGAGTCTGGCGAGGCAGACCTCTGGTTTGACAGAGGACAGACGTCATGTTGCCTTACCCTGGTAAATGGGAAACAAGATGTTGTTCCTTGTTGCAAGGGAAGTCCAGGTGCACCGTGTCACAGTCCTGCCCGTATCATCACTCCCCCTGAGGACTCATCCTGCATGCTTGGCTTTCAGCTGGTGAAGCTGTTAGTGCTCAGCACCTTCCCAGGGAGCATCCTGCTTTCCCTGCAGAGCAGCTGCTGCCTGGGAATGCACTTTGTGGCTGTGGTCACCTCTGTGTGGCTTGAAGTGGACATTTTCCAACTCCATCCCTGCACGAGACAGGAGAGTATAGGAAATGCTTCTGTGCAAGGAGAGAGGTACAATCCTCCAGGCCTTCAGAAGGATCCTCAGAGAGGTTTACATTTGAAACACCAGAGCTGAAAATGAAGTGTAAAACTGCATCAGATCAAATAGTTGTAATTATAGCAAGCATATGAGACAAAACCCATTGTCATTTTCTCTCTCTAGGGACTCCACAATTTTTGTTTGAGCTCTATTATTGGTGAAGTATGAAGTCTAAAATTATAATAATTAAAATGATTATAAAATCTTGGGGATTGTAATTTTTTTTTTTAAATAGCTGGGAACAGCCTGTTCATTACTGAAGCAAAGATTTGGCTTTAAATTCACATCAGTTTAAAAGATAGTAGGAGGGGGAATGTGTTGATGTGAATGCAATGAGCATGCCTGAGGGCTGGGTCCCCTTTTACCTCTCTCAGGCATCAAGAGGAAGGGAACTGTGGTGAAGGACAGACCTGAACAACAGGCTGGAAATGTGTCACTGCTTGACCTTCTGGGAACCTGCTGGTGACTTCTACTTTGTAAATGCTAAGTGGATGGCTCCTGCAGCCCAAGGCTGGCATGTGGGAGCAGGCAATACATTATTTTCATTTTCTGGAAAGAGAGGCTGAGGGTGAAAAATTAAAGAGAACCACTAGAGGCATCAGCAATTGGAGCACAGGAGCCCTTAATGTCAAATGCACCTTCACTGTGTTACTTTATATTGTGTGTTTTATGCTGGTGCTGCTAAGTCCCATTTCATTCTCATGGCAGAACGTGGGGTGTCTCTTGCTGGGGCAGCAGCCTCTGCCAAATGCGGTTGCAAATCTCAACAATTTGACTCTGAACTTTGTAGGCTGCCAGGGCTCGACTGGGTAGCTCAAAGAGAGAACATATTGAATGCCTGATTATCAAAATACTTTTCATTTTCAGATTGGCGCAACTTCTGGGATGAAATGGCCCCAAAATGTCAACCATGTCAGTTCTGTGTCAGAAACAAATGAAAGCTGAGATGAGTGCTAGCTTTGGGCACCCATCCAAAGCTGTGGGAGAGAGGAGGAAATCTATACCATAGATTTCAAAGAGCCCGTGTGTCTCATCTAGGACTCAATGTCTGTCCTTTGCCAGATGAGGCCCACCTCTGTGAAGAAGTGACTAGGCAGCAACAAGGGAACGGAGGGGAAGGGGAGGAGAAAGGGAAAGGAATCAGAGAGACATCGGTAAATTCTATTTAGCGAATAACACAATACATGTAGCAGCACAATGGCCTTTTCTGCAGGCAGATTATCCCAGCCAGAATCTTTGCTATATTAAAAAGGGGGGGAAAAATAGAGCACCAAAGAAAAGGAAAGGCAGGCTGTACAGCAGCAATCAATGCTGCCCTTTGTGCTGCCTGACATTTGAGGGACTTGTTATCAACGATTGCTGGCTGCTTTATCTAAATGTATCTCCCCAGCTGCCAGGCACAGCGCTGATAGGCAGCGGGACGTGCCGATGGCCCTGGCTGATACCGTGGCCGCCCAATTCACCCGGCAGCCTTGCTGCCAGGGGCAGGATGGCTCCTGTCACACCGCGGGCACGCCGCATCCACTCCCTAAGGGGGAGAAGGGCCGTCTCTCCCTTCGCCCCCTCCTCCCCGTGCTTACCAGCCGCCTCTCTGTCTTTTTAAAGGAGAAGGAAGGAAAAAGAAACAGTCCAAATAGGACCAAAATTTATAAAGGAAAAAAGTCAAGAAACTTGGGATGAGAAAGGCATGTTTTGGAGAAAGGAAAATTTACTTTTTTTTTATTTGTCCTGTAACAGCTCTGTCATCTGCTGCTCCGGCAGAAATTCCCATATATGTTCTTGCCTTCTCTCTCCTGCTTTACTGCAAAAGAGTGATAAGAATAATCTAGTGCTTGGCTGCTAGGTTGTCTCTTAGTGTGAAAAATGCCTGTCTAATATTTTTCGTTTGTACAACTTATATACTTGTGTCTATATAATGCAAGGAGCTGCATGCACAAGTTTGCCTGCAATTACTATTAATTTTTATGACTGGAAGATGATGAGTGGGCATAAAATAAATGTTAGTTTGTGGCATCTCCTAAATCCTGGAGGGTATATGTATTTAAAAAGAAATAAGAGTGTTGCAGTCCACTTCCATCCGGAAACTATCTGATCTAAGGTTTAGACGCTGCTTAAAGCCAGTTTAATTATTCCTAAGGTGTAGCCAGTTATTGACACGTTCTAAAGTACGAAAGCTCTGAATTTGTGTGGTCTCTTATTCCAAGAGACAGCTTAAATTATTGCCTTTACAGCTAAAAAGGTTTTGAGGTCTGTGTGGAAATGTCAGCTCATAGGTTTGCAAGTATATTTGCTCTTGCTGGGTGCTAATGAAGCCATTAAAAATGCAATATGGCAAAGCTGAAGGATTTCTTAAAAACGACTGTTTTCTGATGTCTGTGACTCCTTCTGGTGAAGAATTTGGAAAACAAAATAACCTAGAAGCACAATAATAGAGGGCACTGTATTAACTGATCTACTTTTAATGATTCTTGCCAAAATCTGAAAGTAATTAGAGCTCTCAAAAAGCAGATGATTCCAAGAGAATAGAATAAATTCTTATCTCTCTCATGTTCAGTTTTCCTGTTTTAATGTGTGCCCATTGCTACCTTGACCATAGTTGGAATATGTTTCACGTGCACATAGTGAAAACTAATGTTGGCAGTGCATTTTGAGGAAATTCAGATCTATTTGAAGCATAATTTTCTTCTGCAATCACTTACAGCTACTTGCATCAAAAAAAACCCAAGGGGGAGAAAAGTGGACATGCATAAAAGGGTGTTTCAGACCATAAAAATCCTTCAGGAGAGCCAGAGCAGAAGCCCAGGTACCAATATATACAGCTCAGGTACCTGTTCAACAGAGGAATAGCAAAATATTAATAAAATGCAAGATTTGCCTTTGAAAAATGGCACATTTGAATGCTAGAACTTCATATGTCTTTCTCTGGCTGAAAAAGTATCATGTTAAGAATCTAGTTCACAGGTCAGAGCAGGACACTGTTACTCACCTCTGCAGATCCCAGTTTTGGCTGGGTCATGGAATTCTTTGTGGAGCCAATGCTACTGTTCTGTATAAAAAATAGGAACAGTTTCACTCTGCAGTGTGGAGTGATCTTAAATGGAAGCTGTTCTGCCTAGCTTCCTTCATAAGTTATCAAAAATATAGCAGAAATGCCTTTAATAAATAAGTACAGTCCAGCACTGGGTGCCTTTGCCTTTCTGCCTGACAGCACTGAGCAGGGGGAGAGCATTCCACATCCCCTGTTACTCCTCAGCCTTTTGCAGGTGCAGGCAGCACAGCTCAGAGCACAAGTTCAATGTGCACATAGTATAACCTTCCTGAGCATTTCTCTTTCTGTGGCATTAGGAAGCCAATTCCTCCCAAGAGCATGTTTATATCAATCTAAAATTCATTTCACCTGAAATATTTATGATTTTGTGGGGGGGAGGCAGGAGGTCTGGGTGTTGAGTGTGGTCAGATCAAGTTAGCTTCAGCTGGCAAGGTTGACACAAGTAGTAATCTCTGTCCCTCCTCCCGTACCTAAATGAGCATTTATTCCAAGCCCTTTCTTAATGCTGTAACATAATTCATTAGGACAGCCTTAATGAGCTGGTAATTAGTCTGGTGGGAGGGGGGTGAGGAGGGGAAATAGAAATGCTAGACAGAGAGAAAGTCGAGCAGGCTGGGACACCTTAAAGAGCCCTGAGAGAGCCTTTTGTCAACAAAATGGATCGGGCTTGCAGGCAGTAAAACTTTCAAATGACCTTCGTGTCAAAATATTAGGCAGCTATTTTTTGCTAGATGGTGGTTTCATAAACATAAAAAGCGCACATATCATTCAGAGTGTCGTAAAATTTGTCTCAAAGATGCGGTGTTTCCTTCCCTCCTTTTAGTTCTTTTTTTTTTTGTTGTTGTTGCAAGACAAATATCACCTCTGTGTGGCATGAGTGGGGGGATGGGGTAAGGGGAATGGCATCCAATATCACAAACTTCTGCTTAGTCTGAATATAATGTTAATAGCAGCTCATCTTTGTTCCATGATTTTAAGTGCATGATCTTTCTTTTTAGGGGACGGGGGAAGTAAAATATATACTATGGTATACATACTAAAGACAGATATTGAGATGGCAACATTTGGGCTTGTAAAATTCAGGAAAATTACTTAGATGCTTATAATTTATGGCAAAAGCTAGATGTTAATATTGCTCTGTGATTTAGAAGACAGATGTGGTATAATAAATACATCAAAGGCAACAGCTCATTTTTGCAGAAGTGAAGCATCAAAACAGTTGGCTATTTAAGTGCTTTTCCTTCTGTGAAGTCTTCATTTCCAAGGTCAAATTTTGACACGAAGTTGGAGGGTAAAGGGATGACTGTTTACCACAAGGCAAGGAAATGATTCCTTGAAGCATCCACTTATTTTGCATTGAACTTGTCTTTAAGCTTCTTTCATTTCTGTCCCCCATGTAACAAGCCTCAGAGCAGTGGAAATTCTGTAACTTGGATAAGTATTAGAAGGCTGATAAAGCATCACTTGAGCTGAACCACAGGAATGTGCAAGCAGAAATAACTGGGGTAAATAGCTAACTTAATAGAGGCAAAAGATAAGGAAGATAGCAGAAGGATGGAAAAATTGCCTTACTGATCTGTCATGGGGTTGACTATTTCTTTCTCTGCCATCACATCACACAAAGCAGAAATGACAAGCTGTTCCTTCTCTGCCTCTTGTCTTGCAACTGCATTTCCCCTTTGACCACCTGAAGCATTTATCACTTGTTAACAGCCATTGCAGGTGATGTACTGGCAGCCAGGTCACTGCTGGGAGCCCAAATCTTCCCCCAAAAAGTGGCCATGACAGGTGATCAGGAACTTGAATAAGGGAAAGCCAGGCCTGGGCTTAATGGTCATCTAACCTAGCCAGCCACCAGCTTGTGATTGGGTGTAATTGCTTAGAATTTAAACTGATATTGATGCCTTGGGAAGGCTGACCTGAAACAGAGACTGGACAGAGCTAGTCAATGAGGTAGGTATTTATTGAAAGATCTTTAGGATACGCCTTGGGCAGGACAAGAGCCTGACCAGGGCTACACCCAAGGTGGACTAAGAATGGTCACAAAATGGCTGACAGGTCATGAGATTTTACACTTTTATAAGTTTTGGTCCATTTGCATATTGGGGTTTAATTGTCCAATTACAGCTTCAGGTTGTGAGGTCTGATCCTTCTTGTTCCTCCCTTCATGTCCACTGTTGTTTAGGCTTCTGGGCCTGAAAGTTGTCCTTAGTCTTCAGCAGGAAAAGGATTTTTGTCTCCCTACTCTGTGAAGAGAGCTTAACAGCACTTAATATGAGGCTCAGATCTACACCCTAGGCAGCACAGAATCTGAAAAACATGAAAGTTAAAACTTAAGACATCAAAATCACATGAAATATTTCTTATGTGGCTGGAAGTATCAGGACTGATCCTCAGACTTCCAGGTCCTAGTAATTTCCCATCTCTTTGGCTGCCAAGCAGACTTGCCTGTGGCCAACTAGTGGCAGAGGCTGGAGACTGGTTGGGTCTGTGCCCATGTGCAAAGGCCACATGGGGCTGTCTTGGGGAACTACAGTTTAGTGGGCTTTCCCTTTGAGATCTGGAGGCAATCTTTCCCACATAAAATGTGAAATGCAAAGACAGATTTACACAAGGATGAGACAGTGCTTGACTTCTCACAGACCAGAGCAGAACAGGAAATTTTATATGGACATGTTTAGCCCTGTGTGGTTTCACACTACTCTTTATCCACTGTGTGAAAAAGAAAACACTTTGGAATTTCTTTTCCTCCCCTCTGCTTTAATTATTCTTAAGTATTTTGCTAGTGTTATAGTGCTCTGTCAGGACTGAATATGGATCACAATCACCTCTGGAGGACAAGTTCTTGAGCTAATAAATGAGGTCCTTTTTAAAATTTATTTTTTAAGCCAACAGACAATATAGAGATGCTGTAAAATACAGTGTAATATTCAGGAAGGTTCCAGGTGTGATCAGTTTACCATCACTTGGTGTTGCCCTCCATTGAATCTTGTTGTCTGGCTACATTAAACCTACCAATGAAACTTTATTCCATGCCTCTTTTTTTTTTTTTCTTTCTTATTTTCTTCTTTTTCTCAGCTGCCTAAAGAAGACACAATCTCACCCTTTAACATATTCAGGATGATCCAGGCCCACCAATAAAATGCCAAAGTTCAGTAATCAAACTGGATCTGTTCATAGGGTGCAGTGCAATGTTTCTGATACACAACACACCTATGATATGACCCCCCAAAAAGCGTCTTCAAAAAAGTGTTTTTTACAGCACACTTGAGACTTGTAATATTCTATCACATGGTTAACTGGTGAGGCCGTAATCTCTGCTTAGTTCTCCCTATTAGAAGGCTTAGGCTTTTTGTTACATTCCTTTTTTTTTTTTTTTTTGTGGAATATATTTACTTTTATTCCCCAAACCCTGATTTTGGGAAATTGATTGAAATTTTCTCTGCTGGATGCCTGCTGCAGAATGAAGTTCATCATTCTCAGGAAAGACAAATTTTAGCAGGGTGAAGGGAAAATTACCTGCTAAATTCTGGCACCTTTTCTTTGCAAAGACCAGCCAAGACTGAGGGATAGTATTTTAAGATGGGTCTTACGTTGTTTTTAGAGGCATAGATTCTGCATCTTTCTCTCTGCTTTGACAAATTTAGCCAAATTCTTCTGTTTTTGAAAATCTGCCACATGTATACACTTACTAAACATTTCTTGGAAGATGTCTTAAGGAGAGGAAGAAATAAAGTTGTAGGGAAGAGGAAGGCTGAGAGAAGAGCTCCTAGGAGTTGAAATGCTGCTGGGAAGGAAGCTGGGGCAGCACATGTGGGATCAGGCAGGTTTTGAAGAATACACAGGGGATGGAGCTGTGAACCCGGCTTGCCAGACAGGAGTTAATTGCCTGTGTTTAAGTGCCTGAGGAATGAAAGAAGGAAGGACCTTGGTGAACAGAGAGGGATAGTGAGGGAGAGGTTGGATAGATTAGAGCAGATGGTCCTATGGTGTGCTGGTAAATACAGTTATTTCTGTCCATCACAGCAAATGCATCCCTCCCTGCTCCAGAGTACCTGGAAAAGCACCTCAGGTCCTTGAGTTTCAGGGTTTGTCTGCTACCAGCAAACAACCATTGCATAGCTTGACAAAGCCTTCCACCCCTCTGAAAAATCAAGTTGAGTCCCAAATTAGTGGTTCCCTTTAGTTTAATATCCCTGTGACTTGCCTCTATGTACCGTGGAAGTAAATTAACTGTGAATTAGTGCCAGAGCCATAAGGAACTCACACAGAAGATAATAGTTCTGTCTTCATAGCAGGGAATAATGTGCAGCAAAATAAGAGCTAGGCGAGCACATAGAAGAATACAAACAAAATATTGTAGACATGTGGTCTGTGCTGCGGCAAGAGTTCCCAAGGCAAAATATACGATTATGTACAGTGGTATCCTTAAGCAGTGGCACTGAGGAAAGGCTCTGCAGGCATCCTTCATTCCACTGTGTCCTAACTCTGCTTTGCCCCTGAATAACAACTGTTAACTTACCCATTTTGTGAGATATATTTGTCATTCCACCTACCTCCTCACGGTGTTGAGTGTCAGAATTCACTGTACACCATCCCTCAGTAGCAAGGTTATTTTTCTTGCTCTGGAAATGCCAAAGCTGGAGTTTCCCACCTAACCACAACTCTGGTCCCCTGTGTAAACACGTTACAAGACAGTCTTTAATTACATGAGTTTACATTTATTTATTTTTCCCTGCTGCATGATGCTCAGAGGCATCTGGCCATATCATTCAAAGTGTGGCCCGGGCCTTATTTACCTCGTATCCTCCAAAGAGTGTGCTGAATACAAAATTATTGATTCGCTCTTGGGTGTTTCCGTTGTGCTTTCAGCAGAACGTTTTGAAGTACTTAATAGACCCATGTGGATTCAAATTCACAGCACCCCTATGAGACAAGAAGGTGACAGTATTCCCGTTTTACAGATGGGGAGCTGAGTCACAGGGAGATTAAGGTCAAAGGACCCACTGATTTTGGGGCCCCAGTTTGATGTTTCAGAGTACTTAGTGTTTTTATAGCTCGATATATGTTCAAAGCACAGCTCCCAGAGACTTCAATTACAGCTTCCAGCACTCAGCACTTTGCAAATCAGCCCCCAGGGTTTCAAGTCAGGCATCCAGAAAATGAGGAACACACAGTTAGTGACCACCTGTGGTTTATAACTTGGCCAAATGTGTGTGGATTTTCATGGTAATTGCAAAAGGCACCTCTCTTATTCCTGGGTGATGCTTTCCTCTCTCAGTCAAGCCAACTGATTCCTGCAGTAAAATACAGAGTGCTCCTAAGGTCTCTCAGTGGAGCAGTCCTGCACCCTGTGGAGGAGAAATGCAAGGGGGACCACTGTCATTACTAGCAAAACAGTAGTGCTCTCTTTCATGTAATTTGTGGCAACAGCTGAAATCTCCTTTGACAAAGTTTTAAAGTGCTTTTTTTAATTTCTAAGACACAGCAACTTGCCTTCAAAGTCTTAAGTCTCGAAAGACAAATTGTGAGAAGTTATGGGAGGCCAAAGTGTGACCTGAGACAGGGAGGTAGTGGGCATCACACTGCAGGGGTTGATGTCTGGTCTACTTCCAGTGCTCCCTAGCTGTATCCTGAAAGTGAAGGTATGATACACTGGAGCCAGTGCTCTGCTTCTGCATAGTACTGGTGTGGGAAAAGGAGTACTTTTAGCTGTGCTCAGTCTGGGGCAAATTTTTATGGTAGGCTGATGAAACCCCTGGAAGTGATAATTTTAATGGAGACCTCCCTGGTAGACCACAATTATAGCTATGCAAGTGGTTTTAATTTAAAAAAATCATTTAAAATTTGAGTAACATGGAGCTGAAATGCCCAGGCATGGGTCACTGCCTTTAACAGCATTCACAGTAGAAAGATAATGGTGAGCATGGTAGGGAGGATGCATTTTATGAATGAAATAATAAATGATTTATTTTCTTAAAGTACAGAGAGGTGAAATTAAATTAATCTCAGGATTTTATCTACATTCCATACCTTGTTCTCTGTGCTGGCACATGCTTATCACTAAATAAGGTGAAACAGATGATGAAATGAGGTGCGGGTTGCTTCAATTTCATAAGGAAATATTTTAAATATTGGCATATAGAATAATCGTGTAAACTGGGATGAGCTCTGCTGTGGGGAGAACAGAAAGCGTGATGCACTGAAGGGTGCAGGTGGTTTGGACTGAGAGGAAAACTCTTTTGAGAATTAGTCCTTAGGAACTCGTGAGATCCTGGAAAAACTCAGAAATTATTTCAAAGGAAGTCTGTAGAGCTGGAAGAAAAACCCAAGACACTAGGATTGGGCACTAAGAACTTACAAGATCCAGTTTCCTTAGAGGAGCAGTATGTGTGAAGTAATGGCTGCTCTTAATTTGCTGAGTTTCTTGTTTACTGTGAGTTCACAGTGTTGATGATGAGCCTGTTCCTTAGCAGCAGCATATTTCACTTGTTAGTTTTTCCACTGTTCCACTAAAAAAGTGAAAGGGATTGCTGGTGTACAGTCAGATCTCAAGGCAGTGCCTCTTCCTGCATTGGCAATACTTAAAATCCAGCTTGTATGTTCACACTTGTCATTGCTATCACAGGTCACAATGGACTCTCCAGCACAATATTTGTTATCATAGAAGCTTAGTTATGAGGAGGAAAGCTTAGCCCTCAGAGAAAGCAATAGATGCATTTCTCCCTACTATTTCCAAATAATTACCCTTTTTGTCTCTAAGTTGGAAGGGATGTTCTGAAGAACAATATGTGAGAATATCCCTTAAAATTATGGAAAAAGAGAAAATATATCTGCAAGAAATGGAAGAAAACATCTTCCTCCTGAGTTCAGCTGAATCCTGCTGACCTTTTGTGAGTAGTCACCTGAAATTATTTTCCCTGGGTAGACAAGCAGAATTTGTTCTCTGGCAACATTCAGAGGACTTGGAAGAGAGGCAGCCAATACCTGAAGGAAATAAACCCAAGCAAAATAAACTTTTTAGCCTCTCTTAACAGCAGTCCTTTACAGTTTGCCTTTAATAGGCTTGCATTTATGACATTAATATTCGAGCTTCCTTTCTGTGTAATCTGTGCGTGTAGGCTGAAGCAAGACTTTGAGCGCCTGAAAAATACAGAGCCTAATTACAGCAGTGTGAAAGTAAAATAATGAGAGCTTGAGAATGTGACTGATAAGCAATTAGATAATAGACTAACAAGCAGGATGTCTGTAGTCCATCAAAGGGCTAATGAAGGTCTCTGTGTCCTCTGCTGTTGCCTGAGGAGAATGTACAGATGGAAAATATCTATACCCAGAAATGGCATATAAGGATATACACCATGTACTAACTGCATGGTGATATAATAATTTGATTCAGTGAGTGCTTAACCTATGTAATAAAGTAATTACTCTAAGTTATAATGTGCACACTAGATGCTGATAACCAAGTGGGATATGCTTGAAACAAATCTTTACAAAGGAGGTGGTGCTTGGTTTCACCTGCCCTGCTGAGCTGGGCTTGCAGCCCGCAGTGCTGCATTAGTTTCAGCCCACCGGGAAGGTGGCACAGCAACACTGAGGTGGACTGGTGCTGTCTTGGGGGTGGCTGTCTTGGGCACAGGAAATGGAGCTGCTGCTCTTGGAGTTAATGGGGGCATCTGGCTCACATGCTCATGTGCAACCCCTCATGTGTCACAGTAAAGCCAGAGGACCTTTACTGATAACAGCTCTGTGAACATTGATGTCTCTGCAGTATTTTCAACCTCTGTCGGACTGACTGACTTTTCTTAGTAAACATGCAAATTCTGACCCTTTGGGGTGACCTGTTTCAGACAGGGAAATTGGGGAGCTAAGCACTCTGGCAGGCTCAAAAAATGTCAATAAAACAAAAGAAAAAACAAGCAAACCCATGACCAGAAAAGATTATTAAAAAAAGACATTTTGGCCGTTTGGTCATAAATAGTACTGTTCAATAGCACAAGAAATCATGCAGGCTGTGCAGGGAGACATAAAACCACTGAATTATGTATTAATATGTCATATAAAAGGAAAAAGTACTAAAGAAATACTGTTGGAAAAATAAATAAAACCACCATTAAAAGTGAACATGTCCCATTTGGTCAGTTATGCCAAACATAAAACAACAGAAAGTGCCATTTGGAAGTTAACAACACTTTTAATTTTACTACTGACTTTTCCATTATAAACCATACAAAGGTGTGGTTAGACCATAGGCTGAGGAATTGATTTTATGTCTGTGCTCATCTAAATCAGTAGGCTTTCAAAAGATGTATCTAGACCAGTATCTCTCTGTATGTATGTATGAAGGAAGAGAGGAAGAAAGAGTTGGAAAGCTAAGGTTGTGTGAGCTGGTCAATGCTGAAATGGAGCTGTTGCCCTCTCAAAGGGACTGTTTGGGTAAAAGGAGCTAGAGCTGAAATACACTGGTGGTGGCCCCAAGGCCAGCCCTCTCCAGCCATTTGGTCTGCAAAGCTGGGATGTGTGAACACGTGGAAAAGCCACATCTTGCTTGCAGCAGCCCAGGCTGTCCAGCACAGCAGAGACACTTCAAAAGCACTGGGGGGATCGTGTGGCCTCACTCAGGTTTCAGCTTGAGTTTCACTGTCCCTCAAATGTCTCTGGTTTTAATGTGAGGTGACAGGTGCCATGGCAGGCCAACGTTGCGGAGCCAGCTGTGGAAGAGTGACAGGATCTGGGAAAAGGGGCCGCCCACCCCCACACAGCTGGGCCTGCTCTGGCAGGGAGGAGTGCCCATTTGTCTGTGCAGGAGGGCAGCTGGGGGTGGCTGTGAAGTGTGTCCATGAGGTCCAGGCAGCTGAGGTGTGGACAGTACTTTGGGCCCATTAGGCTTTGTGAGCCTCTCCCTGCTGGGAAGGGCAGGGCCATGGCCGGCTCAGGAGCTTCCTGTGAGGGTCGCTGGTCTCGCACACACGCCTCAGGAGGGATTGCAACAAAACAAAAATAGGGATGGAGAAAGTATTTTGCTGGCAGAAAGTACAAATGACATGGAAACTGCTGGGCTGCTGCTTCATTAAATACGTTAGCCAGCCAGAACTGCATTGCAGATATCCTCCTAATGTGTTTTGAACAGCAAAACTCCCTTTGGTCACCTCCACTGCTATTTGCTTGCTCTTCTCAGCCCACCTGCCATGGTGCCAGTAACATCTCTGTTGGGAGAGAGAGGTTGGGAGCAGCAGCAGGGATGGCTAGGGCTGGGCACAGTGCTCCAACACCTGCCTATTCCCCTTCCCCTATGCCTGCAGCACTGGTGAAAGGCTCCATACAAACATCTGACAAGAGGCAGCAAAACCTGCCAAAGCTCATCCTTCCTTGTGGGGCGTGGGGATGCCTGCACAATTCTCCACGGTGTCACATCTGCAGAGGAGGAAGGGCCTGGCTGGGCTGTCGCTTCAGCCTGTGGGTTTTCAAAGATGATGCTGCAGGGTCACTTTCAGCAGAGCCCATCTCCAACACCATGAAAACACAGAGCTTTGATTTTGTTTTGCTTTAGTTTATAGGCCTGGGACAGTGTTACAGAGCATGAGAGGGGAGAGAAAGAAAAAATAGGAGGGAAGTATGTAAATAATCACAATTAATCTGAAGGTCTAATGGCCTGCCTGCCTGCCTTCCTGCTGTAATTTACCATATGTTCTAGCACTTGTGTGAGGTTCCCTGGCTCATGTGTTGTTAGTTTATGCAAGTGTGCACAGACCTTTGGCAAATTTGTATTTTTATTATGTAGAAGCTAGCATTTAGCTTTCTTGTTGTGGGTATGTTGTAGCATATGTTAGTGTTTATGTTGCAGGGAAAATGAATCTCTTGACTAGAAAATATCTTCTTCTACTGTTCTAGTGATTTGTTATTTTGACCTTTTTTGTAATGATATTTTGTCAATAGCAAAGCTGAGTGGGATGGGCCAGGTAAAGGCTAGTCATTTGTGTGTGACACACATGGTATATCGTTTCTTCTGGGTTCTTGAGGGGATAATCACATCCAGATATGTTTCAGAAGGTCAACCTGAATTGGAGGGAAATGATTTCTCAGAAGTGGGTATGAAATAGGAAGCAGTTTGTTTTCCTTTTTTTTTTTTTTTCTTTTTTCTCCCCAGTTTAAGTTGGAAAAACTTATGTATGACAGGGATGCTATGGCTTTTTTTCTAAGTTTTCTGTGTATACATGTTATCCTCAGCAAATTTTTTTCAAGACAATTTTATTTTTATCTTTTTCATTGAAAAATTTTCAATGTTTTCAGTGGGAAATATTTTTATATCATTGATATCTGTTTTCTCCAGGGTCAGTAAATACGATCACACAATATGTTATTAATGGACCAAAGCCAATATGAAATGCTGTGATTTTCCATGATTAGTGAGAAAAAGAAGTATTAATGCTAGTAGAAGTTTGAAGTGCTACAAAATTTGGGGTCTATTGTTTTCCAAAAAGCCTGTGTGAGAAACTTCTCTGCGCTCCATGGTACCTGGATTTGGCATAAAGCTTAAGCCAGCCCTAATGGCTGGCATGCAGCCAAAGAAGGAAGTCTCTGCACTGGGCTCCTCTTGTGTCCTGAGACTAAATTGTGTCCTCTGTAGTCCCACGACTGGAGCGAGTGGGTACAGCTCAGAGTAGCTGACACTGACACTGCTCTCATGTCTGGAAAAGGCATCTGCATGCTAAAGGAGGAGAGTGAGAGAGGTCTGCCTTTTCCCTTGGTTCTCACTGATTTCATTTTACATCATTCTCATGTGCTCTGACCCTTGGTTTGTTTTTGGAAATCTTTCTCCTGTATTCACAGAGAAGTCTGATTTCATTATCTGCAGTCCTGCAACTTTATATGCTGTGTTCGGGTCATATTCAGCAATTATTGTCTGCAAGTTAATAGCTGTGGGTTTTTATGACCTCATGTGATGTCTCAGGCAATGCATTTGAATTCATAATGAACAGTGCTTTTGCCTGTGTGACTATTTGCTTCTGCATTTGAAGCACCATGAGTGTTGTTGCTTGTGAGCACCATGCAAACCAGACCAGGAAAAAGTGGGGAAACCTTTTCAGTTCAGACATGAAATTCCTTTAGACTCCATGTCTTATGGGGAATTTTCTCTTTATTTCATGCAACCTAGCTTTGACTGCAACACAGACATGCACATCTAAAGCTATGCTCTCTGTCTTGAAAACAATGGGACATATTATGATGAACATCCAAAATAATTACTACTACAAGGATCAGAATAGAAATCACTGAAATATGCTTTAAAGCTTGATGTGACAGTATTTACAGAAAAGAATGTTTCCTGAATCTCTACAAGTCATGTGTTCCAGAACTACTGAACATAGTATGAAAAGACCCTGACACTTAATGATTTATAGCACTACAGTGTTTCTGTACAAGCTGCAGCCCAATATCTACCACGTACAGAACATGACCTGGGCAACAGGGAACCAAAACCTCATTTAGTTATACAGAAGCCTAAATTGAACAGTGATTGAAAAATCAACAGGATCTTAAAATGAATCTTGTAGCCAGCTCAGCAGCAAGTGAAAGATTTTGGATGTAAAGAGTGTGTTTTTGACCAGGTTTAGACTGTGCTGAAGCTGGGACAGCTGGATTATGTCAGCTCCCACTCCAGGGAAGCCTGTGAGAAAAGACACGTCCATAAACTGGTAACTGTCTCTTTTTCCATTTTTAGCTGTTTTGTGTCTTTGGATGCATCAGAACATCAAGAATAGGTTTTTGTTCCTTTCCAGAGGGTTTAATTGTAGCCACCCCTTCAGTGCTTTCTATTGTGATACCAGCAAGCAGAAATATTGCTTCCAAATGATTTGCCAAAAATGGCAAGAAAACGGAAAAGTGAAAGTTCTTTGGCATAAAGCCACACTTGTGGATTCTCATTAGCTAATATTTGCTGGGTTTTGGTTTTCTTTTCCTTTAAGTGAAAAGTTTGTTGACCCTCTGAAAATAAGATGTCATGTGCTTCTCTAATGGACATATAATGGAAATATTGACATGAATTCTCTGTTTGATGGGCAAAAATACATGGGGGAAAGTATCTGCACAACTGCAACAACTTTTTGTGTGGTACATGAGTAGCTTTCATTCACATTGTGAAAACATGAGAGTAAGCAGAAGGCTTGAATATTTTGCTACAAGGGTTTTCCTACAGTTTTGCTTTTTCTTACTTGGGTGCTTTCTGGCATGGAGCACAGAGGAATGTTTACCTAGGAAACACTAGGTTATTTTGTAAGTAAAATGCTGAGGAAAAGGATCATATCTTCACTGTGGAAACTGCACTGTTCCATCTCCAGTGTCTTCTAAGCACTTACCAGATGCTGCAAGGGAACAGCTATTAATAATGCACATATTAACACAGACTGTTCCTCTTGGATATGTGTCAGCACATTCTGAATGTATCCCCCAAATTGGAGCAACATAGCTTCAAGCAGTTTTAATCAGAGCTTGAGGTATTGGCTCCTACCAATGGTTTCTAGGAATGTTTTTTTGTGACATGGAATCTTTGCAAGACTGCTTTATAAGCTAAGATCCTAGAAACCTGGAGTTTTGTTTTCCTAACCTCTGCAGCCCAGCATTCTCTGTGACCAGCTCTGTTAGCTTTCCTGCAGAAAAAATGGTGCCATGCAGTACAAACCAATGCCTTCTGATCTCTCTCTGCTGCCTGAAATTTATCTCATCTCCTGTTTTCCCTTGCCCTATCTTTTTCTTCAAAGCTCTTGGATAAAAATATTTCTTTATAATTTTGTTCCTCCTAGTCAGGGTCAATGCTGGTGCTGATAGTCCTGACTGAGCAATCTATTCTGAGACAGGAACACTACTCAAAATAAAAAAAAAAGGAAAAAAAAATACAGGGCAAGGAGTCATAGCAAACATCCACCATGGTTTCAATGTACAAAAATTCTATGATCTCAAAAAGAATTCACAAGCTGCACCTTGATTCCTTGACCTGTGGCAGAGATATTTATTTTGTGTCTGCACCACAGTAGCTATGTTTTTTCAGAAAGCTCTATTTGTTGACAGGTTATTCTATGCTTTCTAAGCACATATTGAAGAGGTTTTGGGTTTTTCTGGATAACCAACCACATCAACAAACCAAAATGTTACACAGATCTCTACTTCTGCGGAAAAATAGCACATGCTGGTACATCTGACCTACTAGGTGTCTTTAATGCAGTTAAAATGTTCCCATATAAGATATGTTCTGTTCAAAATCCAGCTTTCTATGGAAAACAATGAATTTGAATTGTAACAGATTGTTCCTACTTACTCTAGCAGTAAAACCATTGCACTGGCTGGAAACAGCTTTCTTTAATATCTTTAAACCAGAGAGATCTGAAGTTGACAAAGTGTTTGTGGCATCTCTTGTTTCTTGCTATTTTTCTGGATAACTAGGCTCTGGGGAAAAGTCTTCAAATCCTTAAACAAGTTGAAGAAAATAATTCCCTCTGATTTGCACTCCTCAGTGGAATCTCTTCACTGCTAGCTCCATACTTGGCAGTGGATGAGCCACAGAGGGGGCATCAAGAGCTGCTCTGTTTGCAGGAAGGGCAAACTCACTAGGGAAAAGGCTCTGTGGCTGCACTGGCTGGAGGAGGGATGTTTGTCTCCTTGATGAAGCTTCATTGGCTTGAGCCAAGGTATATGTATATTTCCAGAAAAGCCTGGAAGGACACCTGGTCAGGGGAGGAAAAAAAAAAAAATAAGCCTTCCAGATTCTGGTTTCTTCCTTTTCCAAGGGAAAAACTGGGGAATTCATATAGTTGATGCTTGACACTTTACACAGCAGTGTCAGACACTAACAGCTCTTTACTCTCCAAGAATAAGTGTAACTGCTATGATTTGGCACAATGTCTCTAAATGTTCCCATTTTTCCTTTATGTGATCCATCTAAACATTTATACCAAATTTGCTACCATGAACTCTGAATGTAAGTTTAGCTATGGGCCAGATAAGTATAGCACATGTGGCCACTTGGAAACTTCTACTACAAAACACTTGCTTAACTCCTTACTGCACTTGTGCTGTTAGAAAAAAATTAATCACAGTAATATTTTCCATCATGGTTGTACCTGGCAACTGAAGATCTTCAAGCATTTATGGAGTAACTAGATTTACTCTGTATTTTTCCAGGCATCTGGCTTTTTTTTTCAATTTGTATAAGACCAAAGTGAATAATTCCTTTTACAGATTTGAGCTTTTTCTCATAGTGAGGAGTCAGCACAGTACTTCATCCACTTGCTGGGTGTATCTTATCTATAGAATTACTGATGAGAAATTTTTAATCTTTATATCAATCTTGGTCTTTATTATGATCATCTTTACTCCATGCATGGTAAGACCTTGGAACAAGTTTCCCAGAGGAGTTGTGGATGCCCCATCCCTGGAAGTGTTGATGGCCAGGTTGGATGACCCCTAAGAAACTTGATCTAGTGGGTGGCATCCTTATCCATGATGGGGAAGTTGAAACTAGATGACCTTTAAGGTCCTTTCCAACCTTATCCATTTTATGATTCTGTGAATACTTGCCTAAAATTTACCTGAAAATTAAGGAGACATCATAAATAGGGAATGCAGAAAATGCAGAATGCATATTTTGGAGGTATTTTCATAACAGTAATTATGAAACCTGTGTTGAAAAACCTGAGGCCAAATCATGGTACTCCTTTGTTTTTCTTTACATCATTTGATGTCACACAGCACCTTTGTGACAGAGAACTGGAACTGTCTTCAAACTTGAACTCTTATCACTAGAAGATAGTTCCTCATTTGGTACAGCTTGAAGGAGAACAGATGCATGCAAAAAATGTGCAAGGAAAGTTTTCCAAATGTTTCTGTGCACATCCAGGGCTAGTGATGTGTTGGGGGCTCTGCAGGCATTCTCCAGGCACCACTCCTGCTTTACCACTGAGCTGATCCTGCAGCTCTCACTGCTGAAGGACCTTTCATGTTACTTCTCCCTTTTTCATCTATGGAGAGGCACACTCAAAGGACATCATTAAAAACTCTGGAGCGTTTGAACATTTCTGCAAAAGAGAAGATGCCAGTTAGTAGCAATACCTCATGCAAACAGTCATATATGTGTATGCCCTTGACATGTATCAGAAACTTCAGAAAGCTGTTCATACAAATGCTTCTCCTTTTTCCTAGAGGCAGAGAACATACTGCTTTAAAACATACATTTAGCTTTTACAAATTGCTTTAAGTTGGAAGGAGTCAATGGACCAAGCTTCATCATGCTGTGAGTGGGTAAAGCTCCTGTGAAAGAAGCACTCACTCTCTTCATTGATTTTGTTCTTGCAGTGAATTTGTTCCACTGTCCCTAGCTCATGAGACTCTTTTCCCAATCTCTCTCTCTCTTTCCTATTTATGTCTTAATTCACTGCTGTCATGATTTATACTAGCAATACAATGTGCAAGACATGAAAATCTATATATCTATCATACCCCTGTCTGAATGCTGGGATATGACATTTCAAAATTATTTTTTCCATATACATTTATCATTTTTTTTTTCAAAAGGAGACACTGTGGATTGAAACAGACTGAAGACGGCCCAACACCTCTGCTATCCTATTTCATGTACTCCATGTGGTTCATGGGGTAGAAATAGGGGCAGTGTTGTGGTTTAATTCCAGCAAGCAGCCAAGCTGCACCCAGCCACTGGCTCACTCCCCCACCAGTGGGATCAGGGAGAGAATCAGAAGGATAAAACATACAGAACTTGTGGGTCAAGATGAAGACAGTTTAACAGGGGAAGCAAAAGCCATGCACACAAGCAAAGTAAAACAAGGAATTAATTCACTACTTCTTGTGGGCAGCCAGGTGTTCTAGAGAAGAAGGGGCCATTTAGAGAAGAGCAGGGACCCATCACATGTAAGAGCGACTTGGGAAGGCAAATGCTATCACTCCAAATGTTTCCCCATTCCTCCTTCTTTCCCCACTTCATACACTGAGCAGGGTGCTGTATAGTCGGGAATATCCCTTTGGTCAGTTTGGGTCACCCGCCCTGGCTGTGTCTCCTCCCAACCACCCATGTACCCCCAACTTCCTCATCAGTGTGGCAGAAAAGCTTAGGAGGCCTTGGGTCTGCATAAGCTCTGTTCAGCAATAACAAAAACATCTGTATATCATCAACCCTGTGTTCAGCATGAATCCAAAACCTAGCCCTCTACCAACCCCTGTGAAGAAAATTAAATTTACCCCAGGTGAAACCAGCACAAGGAGGCACTGCTCTGTTAAGGTTCTACACTCCTTTGGCCAATATTGTGGAGGTAAATATTTTATGATTCTTGTAGAGATTAAGTTAGGTACGTTTAGCATGTTATCCATCAGCGGCAATTTGAGGTTTAGTGTCAAAGTCAATTGTTCTTTAGGGAAGAGTAAGAATCTGTGTTGGCTTGTACCTGCAACTGACTGATCTTTATCAGCCTTCTGACAGTCCCACAGGGACAACTAGTCGTAATTAGCTCATTTAATATTGATTAAATCTTTGGACAATTAATCAGAATTAATCAGGGTTCAGAAGTGTTTTAGAGTTCTGAAAATATGTACGTAAGAGCTTGGGATTCCTGAGTGTTCAGCAGGGAGCATGACATGAACACTGTCCCAGGAATGGCATGCAATTTCACCTTTTTTTGAGATTTGAAAACATGTAGAAACTTTTTAAAGAAATCTTTTGCTTCCTCTCCCTCCTCATCACTCCTCTATACAGTGTAACTCTGGGAGAGGTTGAGCATAAATAACAAAACACACTGAGACAAACAGTTCTTAAAAATTTTTCAGCCCAGTCTTAGATCTTTCTTCTTTGGTCACTCCTGCTAGCAAAGTCCTGCCTCCCAGAAGCTGTAAGGCACTGGAGCCTGAAATTAGGTGTGTGATCTTATTACTGAAGCCCTTGTGCTTTTTTTCCACACATCCACATATTGTAGTTACTCTTGTTCTTTGTAATTTAGTTTTAGACATAAGATAATCTTGTTGGAATAAATGCTTTGTGTGTGTGATTTTTTTTTTTTTTAATAGAACTTGAACTGTAGTGTCTAGATGCTAGGTAAGGAAGTGGTAGTATAAGGATCAGATTTAAATTTGTTGTAAATTCTTTTATGCTTTTAATGTCTGTTAAATTCAGAAAATTTCTGAATGGACAAACAAGCCTTTAATACAGCTGGAATCTAGTTAGACATAATTTTCAATTTTTTTTTTTGGTTTTTAATTGTTTTCTATGTGAATCTTCTGAACACAGTAGATATCTATATTTTGTTTCCTTAGATAACTGTGTATTTTAGAAATGAAATTTTTTGAAGTATAAATTAGTTTTTGAGTTAGGAAAATAAGTCAATCCTTGTATTTTAGATTGTCTCTTGCAAGACTTTGTAATGTACATTTTTCATGAAAAAAATTACCTCCTCTTCTCCCCATTCCCAATGATTTTTGACTAAGTTACCCTTGGATTGGAAATATTATGAAGAAATAATTTGTGATTTTGCAAGCAGTGTGATAGATAATTTAGGAAGAAAAAAGCCAGACAACTGATTAAGGCTCTAAAAATAAGATATAGCTAAATGCTGAATATCTCCTGCATTTGCATTAATTCTGTTTATATTAGATCTAAGTACTAATTTTATTAGCAGCAGTAAGTCTAAAATTCAAATATATAGTAATGTGGAGCAAGTCAATGACTTATTGGAACACGAGTAATTAGGTGAGTAATTAATTGGACTGTGCTTGAGGTTTTTTATTTTCAGTCAAGGCATTTAAACTAAATATGCTGTTCTTTGTGCCAACTAATTGTTCACAGAATGTATATGCTACATTCTGCACTGACATATGGCTTCTACCTCATGCCATTAATACAGTGGTTAATATTGACAATTAATTAAATATTTTTGGTATGCTATCCCCTCCAAGTAAATGAGCAGAACTGGATATAATTTAAAGGTTCGGTGCATTCTCCTCTGTGTTTGAATTTTCCTTGGAAGTAGACGGAGATACCTGGGGTTAAGGGGCTGAAGTTTTGTTGAACTTCCTCCATTTTTGGGTTAAAATACCCTAACATGTAATTAAGAGTGAGGCATTTGAGCATTTTAAAATTATTGCTAAGGATGTACTACTTGAGATTCATTTAGCTATAGGTCTTATTGTCTGAAAGACTTAAGAGTAACTTAAGTCAATTATTTGTTCTGCTAATAAAGGTCCTATGGCATATGAAAAACATATTAATTGAGGATTAACACAGATGCAGTAAATTTAGAAATCTTTGATGAAAACTTTGCAAAGCATCATTACTTCAAATAAACTAACAGCATTAATGTGACCATCTACTTATAAATCCAGCAGATTTTGTCCAATTCAGAGCAGTATGCTTCTGGGGATATGGCCAGCTAAATCAATCAAGCTTTTTTATACAATGTTTAAATTATGACCATGTCAGAACTGTTTGTAGGTGCTCTCACAGCAGGCATACAGTCACTTTCCTGGTCTGTGAATGGAACAGGTAACTGTTCGCTGACTGTGGAGATCATATACATTAAGTGATGCTTCCCTGCAAAATAAAGGTATCTCAAACCATTTCATTCTCTTCTGGAAGCCTCCAGTGAGAAGGTGTTTGTATATTGGCACATGCATAGTGACTATATTGCTCAGCTGAAGTGGTCATATGCAGAAAGTTGCTACAACTTCCTTGCTCAGCCCAGGGAGTCCCACTTCCCTGCCTGAGTGATGTCCTCTGTGCTCTGCAGAGAATGCAATTAAACCTTGGGGGAGCTATCAGTGGTGTGTAGTCCATAATTTTCTATTAAGTATCTTCTGGGGAATCTGCCTGTGCTAATTGAGAAGGTAGGGCCGGGTGGAACTGTTGGTGGTGTCCCACTTTGGACTGTGCTAAACAGATGTGCTCTGTGTTCCTGTTCTCATCTTTTCGGACAACGTGATTTATGATGCAACTTGCTCAGGAGAGGCTGAGAAATTTGACCTCTGAGGTCAATCACTGAAGGAAGCCTTGGCTTGAAGGCTGCTAAGAGGAGAGGAGGAGAGGAGAAGAGAGGAGAGGTCTTTTCATGGAAGACTGGGAAATGGAAGGAGTGGGCCCAATGATTTCCTTCTATATGTGTATGTGCAATTGTTTCAGTTGATTAGTTTTTTCGAGAGATGGCAGGCAGTATGAAGAAGGATCTGCTCTACCAGCACCATAGTCTTCTGCTTTTCTTTTTGTATTTTAGGGAGATAAGAGAAGAGCAGACTTCATGCTTATTCGTGTTATATTCATGGTATCCAGCCAAACTTGTCCTCTGTTTTCTGCCTCAAACAAAGAGAAGCCCTCTTTGTCTCTGCTGGTCAGTTAATGCCTCAGTGATACCCTGTCCTATTATTGTCCTACCATTCCTGCCAATTTCAAGCTCACAATTTTTTTCTGATGAGAGGAGAATTCCCTAGCATGCTGCAAGGAACGGGATAGGCAGTACACATGGTCTTGCCTTGAGGGCTGTAATGCAGCCTTGTAGTAGGATCTAGTAAGGATGTATTATTATAAGTTCTTATCATGTTTATTTCACTTTTCATTCACATTCCTTCCAATCTTTTGATATTTAGCCTTGGGGCAGATTCAGCTATATATCCAAGGATGCAACTTTACATTGAATTAATGGGTTTCTATCTCTTTGCTGGTTAAGAAGTTAACAAAAAAGGAGTAGGTGTCACTATTTTGCTTATGGTGGGAATTTGACAACGCACTGAACCAAGCACAACACACTTCCCGAATCTTAACTAGTTTGATTGCACCATCGACACTGTTATTTCGACAGTCCCACTCTCCGGCATCTGGCATAATTGGAAGCAGCAGCCAGCAGGTATCAGATGTCAGTATGAATTGTCTCCTGCTGCGTGAGCACTGACTATGAAATTGATTTGCTGTCTTTTTTACGCAGTTTTGTAATGAAAGTAACGTAAAGTCCCAAACAGACAAATTCTGCATTTGTGTACATACAGTTAAAATAGGCATATGTCTGAAAATTAGAGAGGGGGAAATATATCAACAGAAAAGCAGTATGGCACTATCAGGTGTGCTTCCTCACAGGTGGTTCTGGTGACAGTCCCTGCTATGTTTTTGAAGAAATTGAGCTAAATCAATAGCTGGAAACCAATTTCTTTTGGGTACTTGTATGGATCAAAAGCATAAAACATGAGAAAGAAGAACCCTTCAGTGAGTGAGTTTATCTCTCTGCTTTACTCACTGGTGTTATTAAGGCAAGCAAAAAAGATTCTGGAAACCAAGTCTTCAACCTGGAGCAAATTTTTCCCTTATTTGTCATCAGGATGATCAAGGTCCCTAAGATGAAAAAAACTGGCCTGAGCAAAGTCATTGGTAAATTTCTGTGGGTTTACTATTGCCAGGATGTTGCCTTAGGGCACATTAGAAATAAATGACTGTCAGTGTGTTCAAGATGCTGTCGTGCAGAACAATTTCATGTGTATAAAGGTAATGTTTCAGTGACTGGAATCTTGACTGCCAGTTTGAAGAACTATGAGGGAGGATTAGACCAGGTATAAAAGAGGTGCTATCATCCCAAGCCTTGAGAAAAGCCTTTGAGCACTCCTTAGGGATTGCTGACATCTAGATAATGGCAGTAGGAGCAGAGGATGCTGGACTTCACTGGCAAGAACTGGTGCCTTTTCTTAAGCACAGTTACAAGTACCTATGAAACAACCATGTTTATGGTTCTCTTCCTCAGCTTGATGCAACACTTGGCTTTGAAACCAGAAGGCTTAATCAGCCCCTACTGTAATCAAATTATTCAAGATTTTTCAAAGAGAAAATTGAAGCAAATTCCTGTCATAAGAAGTCAGGGTCAAAAGCCTATTTAGAAAAATCAGCTTGAATGTTGATTACTGAGTGTGGCTGCCTCTTAAACAAGCACAATAGAGAAAAACATTCTTGACATCTGGTTCAGTGAGGCCCAAGACCAGTGTTTAATTGTGTTTTTGCTCTGACACCCAGTTGCATAGCAATAAGGGGGAGCATATGATACAATAATCTATATATAGGATAGGTGGGGCTGAACCTTTGACTTGAGGCCAGCTAGTCTGGTATTCCAATCTTGGTGCTGACATGAAGGCAGCCAGTAACCTTAGGCAGGCTGCTTGAAGTTCTTCCTAAATTTCAGACCTTCTGTTGATGAAAGGACCGGTCTGTAACTGTCTTGGGATTGACAGTTGTCATAACCTGATCCAGCAGGCCATTTCATATGCAGCCAGGGCATGGGTGCCCAGAAAAACTTTCTGCCCATTCAGGACAGGCACAAGAAAATTTATAGGCTGCTCTACTCAGAGAACAGTTTTCCCATAGAAGCAGAAATATACTATAGGCTTCTTCCCTGCAGAAGGAAACCATCCTGATTTGAATCTGACCACAGAAAAAAATGGAGTGCAGCCACTTCTGAGCAGCTGGTTTTCTTCTTTTTCCCCCATGAGGCACAAGCAATGGTGCTACAGGTCATCATGATGCCTGAACTTGCTTCCTTTCCCCAGGCACCTCCTGCCCTAGAGGTAGCACCTTGTTTTCTCTATTTCTGAGGCTGGGAAATAGAAGCTGATTCCAACAGCAAGAAGACAATCAGATGACAGACTCAGGTCCTTTTCCACACAACCAGAATTCCTGTCAGATTTTAAACCTATGCTTTGACCACAAAGCTGAGTTTCAATTCCACCTGCAAGAGGGTGTTCTTATATGGATGCTCTCTGCAGCTCACTCCCCAGAGGGATGTGGTAGAAAGAACTCCTCCCACCTCTGTGTTGGAGCACTGTGTAGGCTTGTTCAAACAGGATGTTGCTGACTCAGCCAGCCAAATTTGCCATTATATTCTTCCCTTTATTTTCTTGGGAAGATTTCCTGAGTTGTGCAGGTCTCCAACAGCAAGTAGGAGGAAGAGGACTCTATTCTTCTTGCTGCAACAGAGAAAAGTTGTATGTGGTACTAGAGAAAAAATTGTGTGTTGTGCTAGAGAAGCTGCTGCCTTACTGCTCTGTCATTGAAATTAGAAGAACAGGGACCCCAAACCATTTCCTTTCCTTAGTTAAGGAAGAAAAATTCCATAATTTGTTTTAAAGGTGTTGTTACAGAATCCACAAAATTTTGTGGTGATGCGCTTATCGGTAAAGAAAAGAATTCCTGCAAGAATGAAACACAAACCTGGATAAATTAAACTGCAGTCTTACAGGAATACATTTTATAATGCATTTAACAGACTCTTCTAAGTTACGTTCTTCCAGTCTGTTTCCTTCCCTTCATTGTTGTGCTGTGAAGGCAAATGAGCAGTAGTGCTGGACATCATGGTTTCTGAGACCCTGCTCCCACTGCTCTGCACAACACATTGTCATCATTTTACAGGAAATTTTCCTGCTTTCCAACGTTCTCAGACCCTTATGAGGATTCAATAACCTGTGTTTTTCAAAAAAGGTTGAAAAGCTAAATCCAGTATAGTAAGTCAAGCCCCTTCCAGAAGTGTCATTTCCTCACTCCTTTCAGGTGACTGTTCAACTTTAGTTTTTTTCTTCAGTTTCTTTCTCTTGAAAGGAATAAGCTAGTTCAGATCTTCTCCTGACTTCTCTTTAAGAGAAATTTCAGTGGGATTACTATAAGCAGCATGGTTAAAATCCTGTCTGCTGCTTGCTGGAAATGTAGTCTTCAGCTATTGTTTTAATAGCAGTAAAACTTCTGGAACTGCGTGACTTTTTTTGAACGTTTTACTGTTTCTTTCATAGCAAGTGTTACAGCATGCACATATGATGTCAAATTCCTCTTCAGAGCATTTGATTTTCAGAGACATGAATATGACACAGAGGGACATGAGAACCGGCTGTTGACTCAGTCTCTCAGTGCCCTTTTGTTTATGTCTGTGACCTGGTCACATAGTACAAAGAGTTTCCTGCTGAACTACATGCAGCTGCCTGGCTGAGAGGCATGTGAGAGCTTTATTTGTCCTGCCTGCAGCCCCAGATCTTCTTGGAACAGGCTCCCAAATCCTTCTCAATGTGGAGGTGGGTGATATCACTGTGCAGGCTTCCAAAGGATCCTGTCCTCTCTGAAATACACCGTAAAGGATTTGCAGGGCATTAAAGCCTGCATTTTGGTGTACTGCTCCAAATGGACTGACTGAGTAAGACTCCAGGCTCCCTGGGACATCTGAGCAGAGCCACTTATTTTTGTCGGAGAGCAAATGTAGGTGGGGAACATAAACTGAGGCTTGACTGGTTCATATCCTTTTTTCTAAAATTATTTTAACAGATTTACACACTTCCATACTCCCTGCCCTCCCCCCCTTGGAATCCATTATGCTGTTACGAAAACCGCTTAGGCCTGCTTTTCCGTTTTCCCATTTTTGGTGATAGGAAAGACCTACAGCTCTGTATTGATCCATCTGTTTTGAGATAGCTGCATCACATTGCAGCCCACCTGCAGCATGGTAGGCATGCAGCCTGAGACCAGGAGAAGTCAGAAACACTTGGGTCATACAATGGTCTGCATGTTCTGGGGCACTGACAGGCTGGTTGATGATTTTAACTGCAAGCAAAATGCACCTTGCTATGGCACAAGCTTGGGTGCCCAAATGGCAGAGGTACACTGCTTGGATGGCACAGATGTTTGGTTGCATATCCTGAGAAGGTACCTCTGCACCCCTGGGAGTCTGACCATCTTTCCTGGGGCCCAGGACTCACCCTGACAGCTGAGCAGAGTCATGCTCCTTGGTACAGAGTGTCAGTGTATGTCCCCGAATAAGAGGAGGCTACAGGTACAGACAGAAGAAAACATAGGCTCCCCACGAAATCATAAAAACAATCTACATTCTCAGCAGCCTTAACTGAAAGGATATACTTTTCCAGTACATCCCATTGTTTTGCATTATCTGTTTTCTTTCTTAAGTGGGAGCCTGGTTTTGCATCTCACATTCTCCTGAAGTCATCCATACCTCACTTTACCGTCTCCTGATGTGTGGAGCACCACTCTTCCACCCCTCACATCTTTGGGTTTCTTACATCCCCATTTCAACACTAGCTAGTGATCACATGAGAATGCAATATTAGGAAATGATTTGGTGTATTTTTAGCAGGGCTCAGGCTGAAATAGCAAAGAGAATGGAGGAGTGCCAGCCACACATGACCAACCAGCTGTCTATGGCCCACATTTTGGAAATCACTGATTCAAGTAGCTGGCAATAGGTTATGGAAAGTTTCCCTTTTAGGTTGCTAGTTCAAATTGACCCCAAACTATACAAGGTAGAAAGGTCATCTTGGATATACACAACTTTATGATGTGTGAGCAGTCTTCATCCAGTTTCTTTGCCTTTTAATGCAAGAGAAATATTTCAATTGGAAGTGAAATTTCTACTTTAGTGCCTCGGCTACAGAGACTGCTGAAACATGGGTATGGCTGGAATGGAGAGGCTGTGTGGCTGCAATGTGCTTCTTCCCTACTCTTTGGCCCTTGGTCACACTGTGATAAGTGCTGAGCTCTTCTCTATTGTGTAGAGAGAGGGAGAACCATGTAGCAGGTCTAGTTCCATACATTGTAATGGGATGGCCACGTAACAAAGCCCTCCACATTAAAAATGTGAATCTTCTTCCTTTTCTAACCTCTGTCATGCACATCTATTGGCTAGGACTTCTAGCTTACCTCCTTTCCTGTCTTCTTAATCCATGAGTATTTTAGGAGCCAATAACTCCTTGTCAGCTGGTACCTATTGCTATATATGCATCAAAGGCAGCTGCCTGCTAGAGTTCTGCATGCTTCTGGGGTTATTTAACTACACATGTGAGTAGATCTTGCATTCCTTGTATGTCACCCATCTGTGAAATTCCCTGCACCAATTTCAACCAGGCTTGCTTTATCGCATTCCCTCTCTGCCAGCCTAGCAACCTGCTCTAGTCTGTTTCCTGTCCCAGCTGGGGAGATGGGACTATGTCTTTAATGTGTGTTGCCTGACTTCTTACAGTTTTCAGCTTTCTCCTGCTGACCCTCAGCCCATTGCTGAGCATAGCAGAAAGTGAGATTGGGACCCTTCCAGGCCCCAGCATGTGCACAGCGTTGAGTGAAGAATGACTTCTCTGTGCTAAACAACCCCAAATCCTGAGACTGATCAGCAGCCAGGTCTGCTTAGGAGAACAAGATCCTATTCCCCAGATGATATGGGGAAGCAACCAGAGAATCCCAACAGGCACCCTGCTAGGGCTGCTCCATCCCATTGGGATATTTGATCTTCCTTGTAGATCTGAAGCCTTTGCCAAGCTCCCTGATCTGCATTGTCTGCCAAGGAGATGACAGGCACCATACACCAGCTGTGATGGACGTAGTGGAACTGAGTGCTATGTGTTTTGATTGGATGCACTTTGACTCCAAAGAAAAGCCCCTCAAAACAATCATTCAGCCTCCAGGGAGGCTCTTTATTTTGATTTTTTAGGAATGCATTTTGTAAATCACTCAGGTGATGGCAAGTTTATGTATTTGTATGGCAAATTTATTGTTGTGCTATTAGTATCAAGGAAATCCAATTGAGTGTGTAGATTTTAGACTCCTGACCTCTAAGCAGAATGAATTTTTTTGAAGGGGTGTGAAATTACCTGTTCATCTCCATGAGCTGTACACTCTGTTGAATGAAAACATCCTCTTTGTAGAGACACCAGAGATGTGAGGGGTGGGAGCTGCCATTCATCTCAGTCCAGAGGTGCCTCCCTTCCCAACCCCTTGTCAATGCCTGGGATACTGTGCTAAGAACGGACCCAGTACATTTACAGTCTTCCACTTTGTGTTTTGCAGAAGGTACCAGGAAGGTGGAAAGGGCTGCCCTGTTGCTGGCTCCCATGAGGAATGGCAGTCACCCATCCTCTGGAGATGGGTCTCAGGGCAAGGGTTGCCTGGATCTCACTGAGGACAAAGAAGAGGCAGGGAGGAAAAGGAGGAGTTTGTTTACTTGCCGTGGACCTTGTTAGGACTGGGACCATGTCTGTCTTGCTCCAGGTCTTGTCCCTTTCTGCCTCCTCTGTCACCCCATTACCCTTTTCTCAGACCTCCCCTGCCTTCCTACACAGATCCAAACTTCTCCCCCATCCCTGCCATCTGTGCTATTTATTTAGCTTCCGTGCAATCTGAGCTTTCTGCTCTGTTGGTTTGATGTCCATCAAACTACAAACTCCTTTGACAGAAGCAGATCATGACAACATGCTTCGCTCCTCTTCCTGTTTTTTCCATGCTTTCTCCCGGCGGTCAGGTTTGAACTGACATTGGCTGGTTGTAGGTCAGGTTCAAAAGCATCAAGCACTGTCTGAACATCCCCTCGAGCTATCAGCTCATGTGAAAATGAGTAGTCTAGGAAACCTCTGTGACTGCACAGAATAATCCACTTTATGATTGAGCTCCTAAGGTTGGCAGACTTCTCATTTAATATGGGGTTTCCCGTATTTTAGCTTGAAATCCTGCAATTCTGTGGTAAAGGACAGGCTTACTATCTTCCCTGGTCTTTTTTTTTAAATAAACCATGTTGATTTTTAGCCTGAAATACGGAAAATAGTCCCACCTTACCCTTTTTCTCACAGTTTCCTTGGTTGTCTGAAAGCTGCTACCTTGCCCTGCAAGTAGAAGTAGTTATAAGGTGGCAAGAGGGAAGTGAGTGTACATAAAAGATAAATGGGGAACTGCACAGAGAAGTGCTGTGGCAGTGCAGTGGGAACATCCCATATTTTTAAAATGCTGATTTTAAGAATACTGATTCCCATTTATTTCTCAAAAACAAATGGGTGCAACAGATCATCTTACGGATTAAGTGATTAAGACCCAAATGTGGAGGGAAAGACAAGAGCTTTAGCTACAGTGTGTAGCCATTGAAACTGGCCCCCTGCTCTCTGTTGTACAGTCTTAGGAGACACTTACATAAGTGTTCCAAATCTGGTGCACACAACCTACACCGCTGCCCACAAAGTTCCTAACCTTTGTGAGCATGAGGATTTTAAAGCCTTTGTAGAACTGAATATTTAAACAAAGATGAGCTTCACTGCTGTAATTGTGGGGGAAAGATTGTTCTGCTTGAGTCAGGGCACACATCTTTAGCCTGTTTAATTCAGCATCAGCTTGAATGAGACTCTGTTAATTGACAGCTGCCAAGGATCTTGCCTTTTTTTAAAGGAACTTGTGGGGTAAAGGGAAATGATGGTCAGTGGCTTAGAATTCATAATACCCAGCTCCTGTGTGCTTTCAGTATGCAGCACTCATAAGACATCACTTGATGAATATGGCCTGAAGTGATGCAGGCAACTTATTGTAATTTTTTGCTGTGCTCTGTTTGAATTTATTTCCTAGTCAGTCAGGTGGGACACCCTGTAGATTAAGACTTAGCACATGCATTTTGAATCTGTAGACTAGTATTTAAGCTGAAATAAGAATTCTTTATGTTTCAGAGAAGAAATGGCCTAAATTGCCAGAAATAACCGCAATAACAAACTGCTTGTTTCCTGAGTCAGGCACATAGTGCAAACAGCCGTAGTCTTGGTGCACCCTGTTTTATAATGAAAATAACAGGGATGGGAAACTTTCCAAGAAGAGTTTGTTCCCTTGGCTTGTCTGATATTCTTTTTAAAACTGTCTGATACTATGAAGAAATATAATTACAGAACCATTTAAAAAGTGTGGGTCTTCTGAAGAGGAAAGTGGATGGGATTGTATGTAAACATGGAGACATAAAAAGCACTTAGGCAAACCAAAAAGCATGTGGATGCTGAAATTTCTGTTTGCTGGGTGTTTTTGGGTGACTCTCCTAATTTTGTTAAACCTGATATATAGAATAGGACTTTCCCACTGGCAGTCCCTCCTTTGCTTTTGTGTCTCTTTCAGACATCCTCCTCCTGTATCCTCCTTCATCTTGTCATTTGCTTCACAAGGAATTTTCAGGGTGCTCTGTTCAGATCAGCAGCTTGGGTGGGTTTAGAAAAGTCTGCCAGCCTTCTGTAGAAGAGCTCACATCAGACACTTTCATTGCATTTCTCTCTTCAAAGTCCTCACCTTACAAGAAAATTCTCTCTGACTCTGTGCCTTTCCTTTCTTTCCAGGACCTTCTGCTTCCCTGTCTCATATTCCACATGAGCTGTGAGACTTCCTTCTTTGAACCACCAAAATGTCTGTAGTGGTCTGCTTAGAAAGGCTTGTGAAGACACTAATAGAGTACAGGTATAAACATTCAGGCCTTAATCTCTGCTGACAAATGTACAGCCTAAAATTGTGGCAACGATGATGGAGATGTGAGCAGTAAAGCAGGGGTGTGATGTCAGATGTGTTTATCACTGTGGGGCAAGGGCTGTGTGTCAAAGTACCATTCAATCCCAGCAGAAGCAGGGCAGACCTACCTGCATTTCCTAAGCAGCCTAAGACTTGCTCAGTGTGCACTCTGCTATGAGGAAATATTGACCTCACTTGGTTTCTGCCAGCTTGAGACAGGAGCTTTTACTTGCCCTGTGGCACACTATAGCAAACAGTAAGTCTGATTCCCCATGAGTTTGTGCCAGGCAAACACATACCACAGGCTACCATGACAAAAGTGGTGGCTCATGTTGACAGAGAGAGGGAGGGAGGCACCCCAGGAAAGAGCCCTCTTCTCAGCCGTGCTGTCAATTGTGATCGGTCAGCTGCTGCTTATGATGAAACCAGTCTTTGGGAGATTTCATTCTGCATGGCTGGCCAGCTGGTATGTGTTTCTGTCTGGGCTCTGCAGCCCTGGCCCTCATTTGAGGAGAGAGGTCTTTGTTCTGTATCAAGCCTCAAATAGTTTGGCATCTGTTGGTTTGTGTTGTCTGCTTGACCATTTGTTGCATTAGTGAGCTTCCTTGTAATCACAGCTCCTAAACAGTCTGTTCCTCTGAATGGTTTCTGATCTAAAAAGTAAAAGTAGATGTGTACTGGCTGTAAACACTTGAACCTGCTCTCATTGGAGCAGGTGAAGATATCTGCACACAGGAGATTGAAGCCAGCTTTGAGGCCTTGCTTCTGATTTGGTCACACTACAGTTTCTTACCACCAGGGCATGTTAGTGATGAGAAGTACAAGTTGTGTAATCCATACTTCCACTGCTTTGCAGACAGAAGAGCTGATGGACAGAAAAACTGGTAGCGATTAGATCTGCAGCAGTGATTCACAGCCCAGGATTATAGTTTCTGCAATTTGCTTGAGTTTGTACAACACAAATATCAGATAACATTACAATTTACATTTTCCAAGGAATACTCTCTCAAGAACATATTGATTTATACTGCATAAGATTACTCAGGGGTTGGAGAAAGCCAAAAGGAGATTTTTACTTTTTTCCAGCTGACATTTGAAAAACAGGATTACACATCTTCACACCTAGCCCTGTGTAACCTTCAGCAACCAGCCTTGGAAAGTCGCTTAAGAATTATAATTTTTTTAAGCTTTCCTTAAAGCTTAGTTAAGAATTCTCTTCAAATCCTTTGAAGGCAAGCATTAGTCTTTTCCTGCCACCTTTGCTGCAAGCACTATGCTGAGTGAGGTGGGGAAAAAGATGGAAAATTCACCCTTTGGGTTCAACATCACTATCTCTGCCTCGGCTGGTTTGCTCATTTACATCTCTGGACTCAACAATCAAACCTGACTAGAAAAGCTGCCATGTTTAGTGTCAGCAAGCTGCCTGGGGAAGTGTGGGTACTGCTCACATGGGGTTTCTGAGATTTGGGTGTGATCAGTCATGCTTTGCCCTCCCTGCTGGTACTATCAGTTGTAGCCCTTGATCTATGTCACAGTGATGGGAAAGTGGGCCTGCCATTGCACAGCCTGCTGCTCCTGCCTCCTCAGTGGTACTCAGTGTGGTTAATGCTACAGAAACCAGACTTTCAGTGTTTCATTTTTTAAATGATTTTTTCAGTTTTCATTTGCCATTACTCTCAAATGAAACAATTTCCAGGAGAACAAATTAAACTGAGCCATTAAAAACCTTAACGTTAAGGCACCTGCTTGAATGTATCCAATTTTCAGAGGAATTGAGCCTCTGTGCTCCCCAAGAGACATAGTTTTGAAACAGTGAAGTCCCTGGGTAACATCAGTGCTCAATAACTCTCCAAAATCAGGTCACTCTTGGTTGTATGCCTAGTTTAGTCATCGGGTTTTGGCCTCAAATCTAACATGTGTGTGGAGATGAGTGGGGAGGGGGAAGCTGAGATATATTTTTTTTCAACTTCTCAGCTGCTTTGCTTAGAAGCCACAGACTGCTCTTTGTAAGCTGTGCAGCTGTGGCTAGTCCGTCACACAGTATTTTATTTTAGGATGAGACAAGCACCGAGTCAACGTAGCTCCTATTGTTCCTTGTCTGTCACCCTGTGTTAGCAGAATTCAAAGCCCGCAGTGTTCACCAAGGAGATGTGGCATTAGAGACGCATATGCAGATGAAGGCTCTCCAGATGTGTTGCACTGAAAAGTTCAGAGCCCGGAGCACGCAGCAGTTACTTTTCCTCCCCTTGGAATCTGTATAATTTGATGAGGCACCACAGACTCGATAATCCCAAAAGAAGTAATAGCCTTTGCCACAGCAGGTCACTCTCTGATGCAATGGGAGGAGACATCTTTGCAGTGCTGCGCCAGGAGTTATGCAATCTAAAATGTCAACTTGAAACATGTCCAAGCAGTACTCAAGAAATAGCTGCAGCATTGAACACTCAGGTGCTAGAGATGCTTGGGTACTCAGAGAGTATGGAAGCTCAGCAAAATTACTTTTGTCGTGCCTGAGAAAACAATGGCACTTGAAGAAATTGAGCTATTGAGAGATTCAATTTGCAAGGAAGGAGATGGAAATTACCTAATTGTTTCAATGTACTAGAAGAGGAATCTATTTCTTGGTAGAGAGAACTATTTTCTTCTTGTAATTGTGTAGTTAAGTCCCAAATCTCTCTTCAAGGAGGGATGCCATGGGTCTGTCTGGGATCAGTGAACTTTCTGCTCACTTCCCCATGCTGTTGTGGGGTACACATGCCATCTCTCAAGAAGGATGGTGATGTGTGGGCTCTTGCAGCATTAATCTCGTGTCCTATCTTGCTTCCCAGTTTCACCTCCTTAGCATACTCTATTGCAAGAACCCTGTGTTAAGAATGATTTGGGGGTAAGATGTAGATTGTAACGACCTCAGATTTGATGCTTTCGTAATATCAGTCTCAGTTTTGCAGCATAGGCATTTTCCTGGCTACAAAGGATTTGGCAGGGTAATGAAACTGCTCCATGGGGAAAAATGTTTCAGTGATACTTGCTTCTGTATACCAGATATTACAGCAACATGTCTCACTAGAGTAACTATATCCAAATATTTCATCTCAGGCATTAGTTACCCTTCACCAGTTCTTTTACAGGGTGCACAGAACTACAGGCAACATTGAATTGCTAGAGAGGAGGGCATGGATAAAAGTCACTGTAAAGTCAGCAAAAGCCAAGAATTAAAGAAATTATCCCAAGCTAAACTGGGTACAGCTGGCTCAGGAAATCAGAGGAAAAACCTCCAAAAGCCTGGACTATGGAAGACATTTAGGAGGTTCAATGGTGAGTCCCAAATATGGTGCAATAAATCTTAAAAATAGTCACCAGCTATGGCTGCTACTCCATTCACTGCTACCTCATTCCTCGTAATAGCAGAAGGTCTGATTTTCTTTGGCTTATTCACAGAAAAATCAGGGATAGGGGCTCAGCCTGCTCCTGACAGTCTTGCAGCCCAGAGATTTGCCCATCTTTGGAGGAGGTCTCTGTAGCATTGTCTCACATTCAACATCTCCTTTTCCAAGCTTATTTAAAAGCTAAAGGGAACTCAAGCTAGGACAAACCAATTACTAAAGTGGATTTCTGGAGATGGTAGATGGTGAAGGAAGAAGGCCATCCAGGACAGTTTATGCCATTCATGGATGGGTATGTGAATTGGTCTACGGTGCTGCATGGTGTAGGACAGGCAGAGGGAAGTCTCCTAATGTTCTTCCAAAGCTCTGGCACAGGAACTTGGGTAATTGAATATGCCAGAGCAGAGTTAGGTTGCATCATTGACAGACAGGTGCTCACCAACACAAATGACTTGAGAAGAGCATGAGGGGAAAGGAGAGGTAAAAGCCACCAGTCCATGAATGTGATGTGCCTCTTCTCCCATGATGAGTTATAAAGGGATACACTACTTGGAGATTGGACTGCAGGTAACAGGCTGGGTGACAAGGGGCTTTGTTTGGAAGGACATAAAAAGACATGAAGTGACATTTAATTCCTAACTTTTTTATCCTTTTTCATTATCCAAAGTGAACCTGAGAGATTCAAAACTCTGGTGGATACATTTTTTGACTTTGCAATTCAGGGAGTGAATTACAAAGTAGAGATAATACACATGATTTTTAATGCCAATTGATTGGCAACTCACAGTAGCTAAGCTTTTTGAATGATTAGTCTGTAAGTTCATTGTCTAAATTTGTTTTCAGAAACAATCCCTGAGGCGATTAGAAACACTGGAATAAATTCATAGTTAGAATGACCTATTTGCAAATAATTTCTTTAAATAAAAAAAATGGAGTTGATTTAAAGAGAAAACAATTCTTCTGTAGTGAATTATTTGCTCATATCTGTTTCTGAGGTCTCTCATCTCCTTCCATAGATTTCTAAGCCTTTATGCATGAGTCACTAGTGATATGATGAAACAAGGGATTTGCATTAAATAAAAATTTCCTCCATCTTTTTAAGACACGTTTCATCGCTTCTGTGCTTCTATCTTTTTTCTCTACAGCAAATCAGAATAGGAAAAAATATGTTTAGACTATATACCTAATGATATCCTGTGCAGTTGTTTGTTCCCACCAGACATCCATATTATTCATACTGTTATTTTTGAAGCTGTTACTGATCAAGAGATTTTAAAATAATTTTTTTCATCAGCAACATGTACACTGTTTTAGGGACATGTTTTGGAGAGTTTGCTTTCTATGGCAAGGTTCCTCATCAGCAGATCTTTTTAAAAATTATAATGTGTGATTTCTATTCTTTGACAAAACGTCTTTTTTTCATGGAAGACTGACAGTAACTCAGTCTCCAGTATCTGTCTATATAGTTTCTAACTGCGTTACTTTCATAATGATATGCTGTATGTGCTAAGCATGGATCCAAAAATACAACAATACAATAAATTAGAGAAAGACGATGATTGATTTAAGAGACCTACTATTTTTATCACACTCTGCTACTGGCATACCAGAAATGCAGTTTTAACCAGGCATTCCACTGCTATCAATATCTTTTAGATAAGTTTTAAATAACCACTGGAAAAACACTCTGGACAGTTTTATGGAGATATTAACAATTAAATCATGATTCTTTGGGGAGAAACCCTTAGCAAACCACAGATGAAAATTCCTCCATGAGATCTCCTCAGCCTCGTGTGCAGAGGCAGAGAAACCCACCACTCAGACAGGATCAATAGAGGCCCTTGTTGGGCTGCAGCTGGCATGGCACCCCAGCAGGTGTGCAGGATTTGGGCCACGTGCCTCTCTCAGATCCCCGTGCCCCTGCCTGCCTCTGGCCCCATCCTTCTGGCAGCTGGAGGGGACTGCCCCGCTCCTCCCCCTGGCACCTGGCAGCTGTGTGAGGGTTGCAAGGAGCCTCACTCCCCCTGCACACAAGGATTGCTCTTTATGGCAAAAGCAGAGACTGGCTGCTTGGGCATGGACAGTATCCATGTGCCAAATGCTCTGGGCTGGGGCTTGGGAGTGTCCCTGACTGTCCAGTCAAACAGTGTACAGAGCCTTCCCCCAGTAGTGCCTTGCTGAGTGCCAGGGTGATTTTTTTTGGTAGTTTCCTTCGTTCAGGGATGGATTGCAAACAGCTACAAATGCCCCACTGCAGTGGTCTACCACTTATTTTCTGGTGGATTATGCTGGGCTTAAGGCATGAGCTGCTCTGACTTGTAGGCTTGAGGACTCTGCAGTAGGACCCACAGCTTTGCAGGAGGCTTTTTCTTCACCAAATGTGAGGATAGACACTGTCATTTAACGCCTTTGGGTTTTCTCCCTCTATCCTCTTTGAAGGGTTGCCTCTATTCAGAGCTACTAGCAGCAAATATGTGGCGGTTCCACCGTAGTAACAGAGAATGGACCAGCCACAAGAGTCTGTGCTAGCACTGGCTGGCACAATGGCTGGGAGAGAGGCAACATCCCCTTACTCTCCACACACAATCCCAGTGGAAGAGTATTGCACTGAACAAAAGGTGCTGCATGTATCCTAAAATGCCTGTTGGACTGACAGTGATGAGGAATGGTGGAGTCCTGTCTTTGGCTGGGACTAACAACCCAAGAGCTTTGCCTCTGGTGAAGTACTTGGTGCTGTTCCTCCAGGGATGGGTGAATCCTGTCATTTGCTCTTTATTCTCCCTAGGACAGCAGTGGAAGAGGGGCTCACCATCTGGCTAATCCCCCAAGTTTCTTAGTCTTGGGGTCCGCTGTTATCCCATGCAGCCTCAAGCTGAGTCCCAAGACCAATCCACATTTCTGTTTGGACACTTCCAAATTTGTGTCCTACTGGCAAAACTTGACGGCCCCTGTTGGCTTGGCACACCCCGGGCAGTAGCAGGCTCCCTCTTGGTGTTAATGTCCTACTGTTCTCCAGCATTTTATTGAGAGGTGCTGCCTATTCCAGCCAGCAGCCCAGGCTGCAGACCACCTTCTCACTGCTGCCAGTCAGTAGCTAATGAATGGCTGGAATTTGCACAGAGAGCAAGTAACAGCACTGGGAATGGACCCTGACTTTTCCTGCTTTGGACACTACAGCCCCACAGAAACAGGGAAAGCAATGACAAGTTGCAATCATGTTTCAGGCCTTATGTGAACACTGAGATGCAGAACTGTGGAAAGAGTTTGTGAACCAGAAAAGCTTTGGTAGAGAAAGAGGAGAGAACATCATGAGCAGAGTGGGAATACCCCAACAGCATGAATAGCTGATCCTGGTGGGTACAATTACCTAAGTCATTGCTTCATTTATATTCCTCCCATACCTAGCTGAGTGCTCACCACTTCATGGTGGCCTCCCAAATGTCCTAAAAGTTGTCACTTTGCTAGCTTCCTTCAGGAATAAATAACCCAAGCAGCTAACATGGATTTGTAGCTATCTGAGGACTGCTATTTTTGTGGGAAAAAGCTCGGCATTATGCATGTAGACAGTGAGCCAGCAGTGAAGCCAAAGTGAGGAATAATGGTGCCTTTAGAGTTTCTTTTCCAAACGCCTGCCATTAGGGTTTTAAGTTCTGAAAGGAGCTTATTGCTTTCAGGCAGGACTGTTTTACCACAAGAAAATTGGAAAAAGGAGGAAGAAAGAAGAGGGAGGGGAGAGGAAAAAAAGGAGTCTTGTATTGTATAAAAACAATTGAGACAGTGGAAAGTGGAATTGGTTACTAATGATCTGTGGCTAAGAAAGCATTAAACACATTCAGACTCCAGCCTCTGTGATGATAATACTCAGTGGGTGAGAGGAAGGCAAAGTGAATGTCAGGGAAGTAGGGAAGAGCTATAGTCCTGCTGCAGCGTGGTGTGACTGCCACCCTGGTTTCCGCGCTCAGCCGGAGCCTGGCTGCCTCAAGCCCACTGGGCACCAGTGATGCTGCCCTACATCAGCGATTAGCAACTGCTTTCCTGGCTGCTCCTTTTGGAAAAGCAAACAAACAAGTTTTTGTCTAGTATCTGTCCGTTTCCTCTGGGGTCCTGCCGAGAGCTCATTTGAAGGTGGGTTGTAAGGAGCCTCATTGCAGCAGGGAAGAGTAAGGGTTACTGCTGCAGGAGCTGCTGGGTAAAATTCTATGGCTTGTGATACACAGGGGGTATGATTGTTGTAGCAGTTCTTGCTGCCTTTAAGATCCACGTCCTTCATCAGGGCTGGCTTACAGCTTTGGGACTGTAACACGGGTTGTTTTTTTTTTTTTGGTGAAATGCTGGTGTTTTGTTCTTTTGGCTGCCCACTGCCTGTGACTTTAATTTATGCTGCTCAGAAGAGTCGATCTTATGCACTGGATTCATACGAACTGCTTTATTTAAATCTGGTTTTAAATATTTATGGTGACAGTACTTTTGTGGCCACAGCCTCTGTGGACACAGAACACCAGTGACATGGGTCTTTGCGTTTCATGTCTGTGGGACACGTCCCTCATCCTCTCAGCCGACCCTTTGCCCTGTACAGATCTTCTGAGCAGTGTGTCCTGAGAGTGTTCCTGCCCCGTCCCGGTGTCCCTGCACTGCTCACCCCTGCAGCCAACAGCAGGGCAGTGGGATGAGCAATCTTTCTGGGGTTTTTATGTTTCCCGCCTCCAAATGTGTCAATCAGCAGTGAGGAAGGTGAAGGCAGGGGTGTCTGTTTCCCCAGCTCTGCAGACAGGCATGGCTGCCCTGGAGTTGCACAGGGATAAGTGCAAAATCTGGCTCACATTTCCATGTCAAGGACTGCATCCTCAGCTAGGAGAACAACTCGTGAAGAGGTCCCAGTAACACTTCACAGTGCACACAGTCAAGTGCTGTCAGACAGACAGGTTTTGTGTCAAAACCTCAATCCAGTCCCAAAACTTGAGAACATCTGGATGATTTCCTGTCCAGAGCTCAGCCCTGCAAGGTGGCTAGGCTGGCTGTATTTCATGAGCCCAAAGTGAAAGAATACAGTGGTTAGGTAACCAGGTTCCATTTGGAGATTATCATTTTATTATTTTGCTAAAATATCCTCTAGTGTGATGACTTCAGTCACAGGCTGCCCTGTTTATTTGCTCTGCTGCTAAACTGTGATTTCTGAAATCACTCCCTGTTGGGCCTTTTATAATTCTCAGCTTCCCTAATAACCTTAATTTTCTGTCACAATTTTCTTTTTCAGTGTTAACACCTGCTATTTTATTATTCTTTGTAAACTGGAAACTCTTATGGCAAGCCTCTCTTTTGTAAAGTACTTATGGTGAACTGACATATCCTAATAAAATCGTGTGCTCATATGGAGCTCAGATACTGAGGAAATTTGAAAGATGTGTGAAAGACTTTTTTATTAAAACAATAAAAAATCATTTGTCTTCAGTAGTATTGTATAGGAAATTTAACTGTAAAAAATAGTATGGTCATTCCAGTCAGACTTCAGCTTTTGACCTTTCTTGTAGATCTGAAATATTAAGGAAGAAAAGGAGAAATCCATTACATACATTTTTTAATGTAATTAATATAAAATTTATTTAACTTTAATGTGGTAAATAATACAACTATATAATCCAGTAGGCAGTGGCCTGTTCTTCACTCACCAGGAAAGCACTTTTGTTGGGAAATCTTCTCTTTATGGTGTTTCAGATATGTGAGGCCTAGCTGTGCTAGTTCTCACCATCACAACAGAATAAAAATTAGTTTTTCTTTAACAGACCTGACATTTTTTGTGTTGCAGATTAAACCAGCCTGAACTTATGTGCTATACTATGTTTCTGCATGAAATTGTCACTGTCTTGATCTCATTTGCTCCTGTTTAAATGTAGTGAAAACCTCCTGACTGTCCCAGGCATCACTCAGTTTACAGCAGGGATGCATCAGTCAGAACTGGCTACCAAGATGGAATACTGGTAAATGTGTAAATCTTGGCATGACATCAGTGGCATGACTCTGGACCTGTGCCAGTGGATGTTAGAGGGCATTTCCTTCCTCTTCAGAGACTTCTCCCAGTCTTCAACAGAAGTCCAGTCCCATGGAACACTTGTTTAACTTCTTTTGCTAGCTCTGAGTTAGGAAAATTATTTCCTTTAGACCAGGGTATTTATCTGGAGTGGATTCCCTCTTCCAGGTGTTTTGTATCATAACCAGTAGAGGAAGAGAGTTTCCATAATATCTTCCATGATAGAAAGATGATACAAGAAACTGGAGTGCAGAGGATAACATAAAAACAAGACATAATGAAAGTAGTGTTTGTACAGGATGGAAGTTGCTTCTGTCCAAGCAGGCACCCAGGAAATAGCCACCTTCAGTGAAGTTCAAATACTCTTACTTCATATGCCTTTTCTTCATGTTCACATCATTCATGTGCATGCATTGCTTGTGATATAAGAATTTACAATCATTTATGGCTCATCTTTTTATCATTTATTTCTACCTTTGCCATTCCTGTTCTAAACTGAGAGTAATATGTTATGATGACTTTGAATTTGTGCAGAGAGGCAACAAGAAGCTACGACTGTTCTAGTGCTTTGCTCAAGTGAATTTCCCTTTTACACACTGCTCCCTTCAGTCATGAGGTAGGCTGAATGTATACGATTAGGTATTTGTACCAGTATACCCAGGAAGTCCAGTTCAAGGACTGTAGATATAGAACAACGTGAAGTCCTTGCTCTACAGAACAAACTCCTTAGATATTGAACAAGATACGCTAAGTGGTACAGATCTCTGTTCTGAAAAGGTAGTGTCTTTTTATTTAAGTTTAGCTTTTATAAGCTTTATTTGACACTTTATGCTCCTTGAAGTGGATGGCTAGTGAACAGTCATTTCCTATCCACTGACTCCACACCATCACAAATTTTCAGGACTGTATAAACCACACCAAAGTTTATCACAGTTGATCTTTCTCTGAGCTCTTGCCACCTCAAATGTGTCATTTGTGTCCTTTTGTTGAGGTGACCCTAACTAAAAAATATTCAAGATGCAGATAAACAGTCATAATTATGTTTTTGTCTTGTTTTTTGTTACTGGCATTTGAGTTGTTTTTTTAACTGCTGTTGAGCAGAGCTGATGCTTCTGTGGAGCTCTCTAGTGTAACCTTGAGTCCATACTCTGCTACCTCAGAATCCATAATTTTATTTCACTGTGAAGGATATTTGTTCTGTTGTAAGTGCGCACCTTCTGTTTCATGTCTTTTGGCTCTTTATCCCTGCCAGGACCTTCCCACTTATGCTATGGCTGCTCAATTTCTTTAAAAACCGTTCATGGGAGACTTACCCAAAGAATTTTGAACATCCAGTTGTATTTTATTTGACTGTCTCACCTAACCCATATGTTAATTAATTTCAAAAACTCAGATGGATTTTACAAGGCATAATGTCCCACTAAAGAACTGACATTGGCTCTTCCATCTAAGTTTCATTCAGACACATATTTGTCCTTTATGGTAGCCTTTACAAATTTGCGCACTAGAGTTACAAGCTTGCAGGTCTGTAGCTCTCCAGATCTTTATTTGCATCACATTTGCTAACCCTCAGTGTTCAGTTCCTAAAAATCCACATGGGAGGTTAGGTACCGCTGTCAGTGATTCAGCTCTTATTTTCTTGAGTTTTCTCAGAACTCTTGATAAATACACCCAGTTCAGACAACTCATTAACACTTCTGTTAACATTACAACAGCCTCTCCACTGTCAGTTATGTTTCAGATGGATCCTCTGCAGTATTGCCTTAAAAAAAAGAAAAAACTGTGAGGAGATATAAGGAGTTTCTTCTACAGTGATCCTAGAAACACAGAATCATAGAATGATTTGGATTTAGACATTAGAGATCATCTGGTTCCAACCTCCCATGCCATAGGCATCAGCAGGTGTCACTAGAGCAGAATGTCCAGAGCCCCATCCAACCTGACCTTGAACACTTCCAGGAACGAGGCATCCACAGCTTCTCTGCATAACCTGCTTCAGCACCTCACCACCCTCACAGCAAAGAGTATTTTTGTAACATCTAATCTTAACCTGACATCTTTCAGGTTGAAGCCATTCCCCGTTGTCCTGCCATCACACGCTCTTGTAAAAAATCTCTCTCCATCTTTCTTGTAGGCTCCCTTCAGGTACTGGAAGGCTGCAGTGATGCAGGTATTCACTCTGCTTTTCTGCAACAGCCTTATACTCTGAGTATTCAGCCTGTCAGGGGCTCCACAGACTGCCTGGCAGGCTTTTTGCTCTGATGTTGATGATTCCTGTGTAAGAGGAATTTAGTATTATGTTTGATTGCTCCAGCCAAATGTTCTTGAAACTTTTTTTTTTTTCTCCCCCTGGCCTGCCTAATTATATTTTTGCATTTAGTCTGCCAGGTTTATGATCCTTTTTATTTTCTTCATTTGGATACAGCTTCTGCTTTTTGAATGATGCCTTCTCAATTCTAATGAACTCTTTTACTTCTCAAATCTTTAGCTCACTGCTCCATCACGCTTGCTTTTTTTTATTGTTTCTCAAGTTTTTCCTAACAGAGAGTGTGCACTGGAGCTCTGCTTTTAGTAGGATGTTCTTTGGTAGTCTCCGTGCTATCCATAACGATTTTGTTCTCTCAGATAACTATTTTAATTTCTTTTTAAACAAGTTTCCTTATTTTCATCTACTTCAATTTCTTGAAGTTTAGACCAAGAAATTGTTTAGCCCACACTTTGTGGTGGCTTTTTTATCTTTGATGCTCCAAAGAGTATATTTGATCTAAGTATGTTATGATCATTGCTTTTGAATGGTGGTTTTTCTATGAACTTTTGAACCAGAACCTACATAGTCTTTACTGTCATGACACAAAGTAGTTTGAAATCCTGAGATGAAAAGATTTTAAAGTGATAAGGAGACAGCTCAGGTACATGTACCAGTGTCAATGGGATTGATTTGAAGGCAAAATGGTAGAAGCGGTTTAAGAATATATTTTGAAGTATTCAACTGTTATGGAATTTATCAGAGATCAGGAAAGAGGATAGTGTGGAGATGGAATGACTTAGGCTAATAGCACTGGAAGAACAGAGCTGGAGTCAGTAAGATACCACAGGGTGACTTTGGGCAGTACTGAGAACAAGCAGAGGAGAGGAAATGATGGACCAGGAAGGTAATTTTTGGTAGCAGCACTTAGAGTGGATTTGAAGGGTAATCAAACAATATTTTGGTTGGATGCTGTGGCATGAGGAGATGATATGACCTTTCTCCATGCTAATTTGTTCATGCAAACAGAGCTACCTCTATGCAAACTAGGTCAACATCTTGAAGGCATTTGGACAACTGGGCCCCTGTCTGAAGGAGTTCATATATTAAAAAAAAGATTCAAATCTCAGGGAATGTTAATGGACTAATGCATGACAGAAATTAAGGATTAGAAGTTGAGAGTAGTGCTGATGGTCTTGAAAATATACCAGAGTCCTGCAATGCTATATTACTTGTGCCATACTGCTCAGAAGATCCTCTAGGAAAATTAGCAGGAGAATCTCAGGTCAAAATTGTAGCAAAAGGTTAATCCTTCAATGAATCAAATCACTGTGGATGAACTCTTTTTATGCAAAGGGAGCAGGTAATTTTGCATTACTGTTTTGCACATGTAGGCTTTATTCACTGAGGAAATGTAATCATCAGTCCAGGCAGCGCTTTTCTCCTCGCCTCCCAGACGCTAGCTTAGAAATAAATGTGTGCAGAATGGATGTGTGTAGTAGTAGCTATATTCTTTCCCTCTGATTTATTTGGTCCCATACACGCTGAATACATCAGGCATTTGTTTAAGTGTATCTTTCTGGGTAACTGTGGACTGGAGGAATATTGAACTTGGTATAATACGAATCTCTCAATAAATAAAAAGTCTCCCACTAAATCTCCCTTTATAAAGGCTGAGAAGAAAGATCTGTAGCATTCCACCTGCGTATGAATCGATTTCAATCAGCCTTTAGGAGGTTTCAGGCTGTGTTAGCTGTAGGATAGAACACCACAGCAGCAAAACTGCCCTCACATCCCTTATTGACAGGTTTGTTATGAAACATGGAATATTTAGATTGAGGAGATTCATCCCAGTACTGCAGATGCCCAGCCCTGTTATCTTCATTTCAAGTCTGCTCTAATGCTATCCACAAGCACACCAGCTTCCCCATCCTATGCAACAGGACACTAACTTCTCCAGACTGGCCTTTTCTGCAAATGAATAAGCTCTTTAAGGGAGGGAGACTGAGGGGGATATTTTCTGGTTACTGTTTTTAAGGGCAATTTCTGTATTTAGGAAAATGGGCCAACTTTCCCATTTCAGAATCCTCTGATTCAGATATGGGCAAGGTGAGAGGTTAGAGGCCTCGTTGTTAATGAGTGAGGCAGCCTCTGATTTTTACACTAATTGAAGCATTTACATTTTTCAGCAGAACTAAAATGCAAAACTAACACATTCCTTGGAGATTTATAGCCCCACAATGGATTCTCCTATCCTCTCTCCCTTAATTATCCCAAATTATCTGAACTCTCATGAAGAAGAAAGAAATTAATATTAATATTCCATTTAGAATATACTCTAAAATGCAGTAGAAAATGGAGGCAATAATAATGATAAAGAGGGTAGCTAAGATGATTTGGAATATATAATCTTTCTTCTCTTCATTGCAGCTTTCTTATACTAGAGTAAGCCAGGAAAACTCAGTCTTGCATTCATTTAGCAAAGCAATTTTTTTCTGCATTAACTTACAATATATAAGTAAAAGCTTAGTAAAATATTGTTCTGCCTGTTAAATGTAGTATTTTGGCTCTGTGTATTGATCAGAAAAAAGAAATAGGGTTAAAAGAAATTGGATAACTTTTTGAATAGTGTTTGTACATGGGGGGCAAATATACAGGTGTGACTCATCACTGGAGTGTAGATAGGAAAAATACCTAGAAGAAAAGAGCAGCTATAAACTGGACATGAACTGCAGCAGAAATTATAGTTTAGGTTGAAAGAAAGGAGGAAATTACAGTTACCAGAAGAGGAAACAGTGGGGTCAAACTAATCAAAAACTGCAAATGTTGAATTTATGTCTATGGACTGTAGGTCAGAGAGAGAGTCTACTTACATGAAATTGACAGAGAGGTGCCACAGCGAAGGGTGTAAGTGGGAAAGGAAGAATGTCTCTTCATTTGGATGGTGAGACCAAAGTATCTGGTAAATGCCCAGTTGGCCAGTGACTGGCTACTGTTGTGAGCTACAGGTTTGTGTTTGGCCTTTCCTGCTCCGAGATGGTCGCAGCTGCTGTGCCAAGTTCCTCACTCCCAGCCCTAGGGCACCGACTACAGGGCTCCCACTGCCCTGGGAGTTTGGAGTTACAAGATGTGAGTGTAGGATTGGTTTAGTTCAGGTTTACAAGTGTCCTAAGATGAAAACAGCCTTGAGAAATGGTCCTTGATGGTGGGATACCATACACACTGTGGGCAAAAGTATGCCCAAGTTCAGCTTTAAAATTGAGAGCATATTATGTGAGTCCCACTTCTACATTTTGTTCTTTGTAAATTTATTTAGTGTTTCCACACACTGAGAGAAGTCAGGGACTTTCAGAGGACCCACCACTTGTGAGGATGTTGGCTTACATACACTTGCCTTGGTGTTGCACTGTGGGCTATGATTAAAACTATGTTATCCCATGAAGTAATGTTTGATTTCTCTGACAATATTTTGTGTTAAAACAGTAACTTTTTAAAGGTGGGAGTGATATGGAGTAACCCTACTCTTCTGGGCTTATAAACTCTTTTTTTCTCATTGTACAATGTTAGCAAGTTGTTGTAACGATGGAAGACATCAACTACAAGCCCAACTACAAGCCTACAACAAATGAAGCCCATTTGCAAAGCAGTTGCATAGGGCATCACATACTGGGCCTGAGGATGGATTGTGGGTGAAAAGAATGTCATATTAAAAAACCTGAAACATCAACCATACAGAATGATACTAAAAATAGTGAACAGACTTGAGCTCAGCTGTGAACTGAAAAAAAACCCCAAACATTTTACTGCGTCTTTTTAGGTTGAAAATAGCCTTTACTGGTTTTGTAAGAATTGGCCTGCTCTGTTTTGTTTGGTCAGCTTTGAGAGGCTCAAGACATGTTTGTAAGAAGTATTGAGGCATGGAGAAATGTAGAGAAACTGGTCCATATGCAATCCAGCTGCCCAGGACTGTGCATTGCTGCACAGAGTGGTAGTGCTGTGTGTATGTACAATTGCAATGTAGCTGGGGGATACTGTGGGTTGGATATTTTGGGTTCATTTTCAGTATAGAGCTCCTGTGAAAGGAACTTTCACAGCCTTCTCCAACAAGACAAAACATTTGGGAAGGAATACTCGGGCCCAATGAAATATTTTCTTGTTCTGTTCAATGTAGCAACGTTCAGTCTCAGGAAAAGCAATTTTGTGATCCTGCCTCCTTGGTTTTATTTAAAAGTCAGAAAAAACCCCAAATCAAACCAAAACTCATGGCTAAATATATTAGTAGTAGCTGCAGGTTTTTGGTGTGAATGTGTGTTTTGAATAGTTACTAGCGAATATGTGACCTTTAAACATAGAGGAATGGGGAAACTAGATTTTATTTCATTTAGTCAGATGTAACAATCAAGAACACTTGCAATCCACCATTGAGAAACAGTAATGTGATAGATAAAACACTGGACTGGGATTTCAATCTAGGCATTGCTGTAGAATTTCTACATCAATTTGTCCAAGAAAATTAACTAGAACACTTAGCCAGGGCTTTCTTATCTGTGAAATGAATATGATAATCCCACATTACCAGTCTGTGACAAATCCATGAATATTACTTGTATTTACTGAACAGTTTCAGATTAATTTTTTCTCTTCCTCAATTATTTCAAAAAATAACTTTCAAAAAAACCTGACTGAAGATATGAAAGCCATTACATTACATGCCTAATATAAATTGGCTGACACATGTTAGACTGTTGAATGTCCTGGGACGAAAAATTAAAATAATTGGTTTAAATTATTGAACAACAGATTGCCCAAATGGACATATGACCAAAGGTATCTCTTAGTGACTTCATGATCACCGAAAATTTCTGCAGCAGTCATAAAAAATTATGCGTCTTAGTTACATTCCTCATTATTTTTTTTCATTAAGAGATATGAGACTAAAATGACACAATTTTATTATTAAAACTAGAGTTTAATTTCCAAATATATTTTTTATGCAGCAGAAATTTTATGGATTGTTTTCTTGTTCATCATTTAATGAGCAACAAAATATTCTGCAGACTGCCACAGAAGAAAATAACACATACAAAAGGATGAAAAAGGAAATAAAACAGCACATGCTATAAATTGAACAAAATAAATGCAAGGTATCTATGTATGCTTTTTATTACATGCCTTTTTCTCTATTACTTTGGATAGAAAGAAATAATCTACATTTCCTCTTGGGAATTAGGATAAGACATTGAATTCCAGGTGCTGCTTGGTACCTTTTCTTAATTTGGAAAAACAAGAAGTGTGGGTTTTTTCCATTCTTGTTTCCATTTCCTTACAGCTGTCTCCAGTGCATCACATATCAAATCTGCAGTGGTGCTCATTTGCAAGAAGTGTGCCACATGTGAGTGCGTGATGGTCTGATTGTGGAAGACTTGCCTTCCTTCCCTTTTCTGGAGACCCCAAAGGCCACATTTGTCTTACAGTCTCCTTGCTATGGGTGTAACTAAATGCAAAGGACTTTGGGATGTTCAGCTGTATAAAGCATTGCCATTGAAATGCAAGCTCTTTTTCTGCAGAAGAACGCAAAAGTAAAAAACCCAAATGAATGGCAACAAAAAGCAAATCAAAAGGTTTCCAGGGATAAAAATCTGAACACGGTTAGATAAATAAAACATTAGAAAGAAGGGAAAATACTTCCGGAAAACAAATCAATGAGATTAAAAAAAAAAAAAAAAATCTATTTGTGAAAGTTGACAGGCTAGCAGAAATTTCTAGCTTACAAGGTATTTGCAGAGAGAAAATATGATTAATCAAGACACTATCATCAAAGTAAAAAACCGTAAGTATTAAAATTTTAACTCTAACTTGTATAGAGTCCAAATCTTTTCCTCTGTGACATAAATTTGCACAGGCAGTAGAAGCTTCCAATTACAGAATTTCTTCTGTATTTTACATTCTTGGAGATAGTGTTTGTCCTTTTGTAAAATGAGTGTGAGATTCTGTCCTTCCTAATTTATGACTTCTACATGACACATTAGGAACTGGAATTTTTTATAAAAACAGAAAAATAATAAAGCTTAACAAGCTCATTGATGGATAGTCCTATTTATTCACTGCAAGAGGATACTTTTGCCATGGTGAAACAGTGACAGGACTTACTCTGAGTTGTCATACAGCCATGGACTAGACCTTAGGTATTCAGTCTCTCGGGTAAATGCCCTGATAACAAGGCTGTAGAAGTATGGGCATAATCATGTAAATTTTTTTCTCTCCATTGATTCTAGTGGTTTGTGTCCAACACGACTGAATAGGGAGCCGCACGGAGGTCTCCCCTTCAGTGGCAGCACCCCAACCCTCACATTACTAAGTTGCAGTCCAAGAAGAAGTATCATGATATCCAACACCTCTTTGCTCTTTTTGGAAAGGTAGCCTCTGTCTAAATCCAGGAACACTCACCCGCTCCTCCTTCCAACCAGGTTGTTTTAGGAAATCACGGCTTTACCTCCTTGTAACCTTCCTCATAAGAGGTTCCTATCCCCACATGATCTTCCGAAGGAACTTCTCTTTTGGGAAGGCAGTGTTTGAAGCAGGGCAGAGGCACACGTTGTCTTCTGGCTCCAGTTGTGCTGAGCAACTCTTTAATTTTTTTTTTTTTTTCAATTGAAAGTTTCTGGAAAGTAAGTGAAACTCTGACCAAAACAGTTTTGCTTTGCTAGAGAGCTGATGTTTGCTATACACATATTTTCCTGATAACTTAATAGACCCACAAAAAAAAAAATCAATATATGCTCTCTATTAGACTTTTTGTTTGAGTCTTCAATGATGGTTTCTCATCAAAATTCATGTTCTGAAGGTCCTGGGTTTGATTTAGGTTTTATAGCTTTCCCATACCAGACCATATTAACTCCTGTTGTAATCTACTAGTCTATGCTGAACTGAAACTAATGTGTTGATGGCTCTCTCTTTACAAAATGTTCATGCTTCTCAGGTTTGGATTGTTATATGTTGAAGGACAAGGAACAACAGAAGTGTGAATTGCCTTTTAAATTTGCGGTTATCCTCTGCATTTGAGTTATTTATGCTAAAATATCTTGAAGGTATCAATTCACTTTGTCTTAAAAGTATAATTTAATGAAAATTGGGTCTTCTCTCTGGTTTAAAGGATACCTACCAACAAACATTTCCATGCCAGATTTACTTCAGAGTGATAAGTTGGACTGCTCTTTAAAGTTTCACTATTTTTTCATATTTTGCTTGAATTTACTCAGTTTGGGGTAAACTAACTCTCTTGAAATTTGATAGTTCATTTCAGTAATGCTGTGCGCTCCCACTTTTTTATTAGGTAAGACTTGACAAGTTCTGAATGTTAGTTTTGTGTTTCCCTTTGTTTGGAGAAATAATTGGTGTATTTGATTTCCTGAGACATAGATCTATATGTTAAGAAAACACATCTCATACAGTTGCTTTGCTTCTGCCCTAGACTGAAATGCAGTAGGAAGGTGGGAGAAGGCCTCAGCTGAAACTTAAGAGAAAAAGGGAAATGCACATGCACCATTGAAATCTGGATCCATAGAAGGTAGTTTTTATGGCAGCTTTATTTTTGTGGGTTTCTAACAACCATCTTATTTAATCTGATTTTGAACAGGGAGAGAGGAGGTGCTGCCATGAATGCTAGCGCATGGTCTAAGCTCCAGCTTTCTTTATTACTTCCATTATCACAATGGATAGTCATTGCCTGAATTGCTAACCATTGCTTATAGGAACGATAAGACTAAAATGGCTCTACCTGTCATTCACTGATGTGTGAATCGACAATCAAATGATTGATCAATTTCTCTGTGCTTCAATAGCTACTTTCATCCTGATTTGCTGTATAAAATGCTGCAGTTTCAGCTAAGTTTTCTAAGGGGTAGGTAAAGTAAATTAGGCAATTAGACATAATCATAGATTTAAAAATTGAAAACCCATCAGCATCTCTGTCTTGCAAAGAAAATACATTTCAAAATCTGGAAATACGAAATCTTTTGTAAGGAAGAGATATCCTTAAAAAGAAAAATCCTGTAGTCCTGGCAGTCTGCATGTGAATGGCTTTCATGAATTTCTAATATATTTTTGTTGTTCATTTTTTAAAAAAACTTTGGACTCTAGAAGCTTTTAAGCAGGAGAAGTTTTTAAAGTGAAGCAATAGGAAGTGTTAAATATTTTATTAGTGATTTGTGATAACATGCTTTTCCTTTATTCTTTTAATAGAAAAAAATCATGACAGTTAGCAAAATGATGAGGATTAATGTATGAAAATGTATTGCATGGCAGCCTCTGAGTAATGTATTTATAAACAGTTTCCTTAAAAAAGAAAGTATGTCAAAATAGATTACAAGAAGACTAGGAAATTATTGTAGTCGGATCAAACAGAATACACAGTCCATGCGTTTTTTTCTGTAACGTCTGCTGCATCTTGACTGACATCACCCAGTCTTCGTCTGCTTCCCTCTCTCACAGGAATGTCATGTTGCTTTTGTTCACCTACTTGGTTTAAAACAGAGTAAAATCTCAAGAGTTTAATGTAGGAAAAAGGCTTCATGATTTAAGTGAGGTTTCATCCCAAATCAATTTTTGGTTTATTTAGTTCTTTTTGGTCTTGTTGGTGAACCTGTGCCCTTCATGGTCTACAGGTAATCATTCACTTTTAAACATTAATATGACCAGAGCTCTATGTTCTACATAATCTGTCAAAACTAAGGAACAATGAAGAGCTGCAGAGACAAAAAAAAAAAAACCAAACCCAAATCAAACACCCAAATATAAAGATAAAAACTGAGACAGAAACCATCAAAATAGAAAAGTTGAGGCAGACAAAGGCTGAGTAATAGTTTTGACAGGCTTACTGGAAGCCACTGTGCTTTAGGCTGTGAGGGCTTCGTCCAAATTTCACTGGTGGCAGTAGAATGGCTTCAGCAGGCTTTGATTCAAATCCAATTCAGCCAATTTATTGAATGATTTCTTCATTTTTGTCACACCAGTCTTGTTGCTGAGCAGGAATGAGGAGGAAGGGGACAAGGGGAGGCCAAAGGAAAGTTGACCACACAAATGTAATGTTGGAAGCATTAGACTGCATGGGGTTGTTCAGCCTCCACAAAGAAGCAAACTTATTCCCATGGAAACCAATGTTCAAAGATGAATAAGTAGCCTGGCTCTCAGCAGCTCTCTTTCCTTTTTTCTCTTTTCTTCTCTCTTGGGATGTTTTGTTGTTGTTTTTGGTGAAGGGAAAGAAAGAGTCTCTTCACCTCCAAGCAGCTTGAGAAAAGACTGGCAACATTCATTCCACTAATAAGGTGTCAATTAATGCGAAGAGGAATGTCCTGGATTTCTCAAAGAGATGTATTTTTCAATAGGAGCTAGTCAAGATGTTGATGAGGTTTTGTTTCTCTCTCTTTTTTTGTCTTGTTTAGTTTAAATGGAACATACACTTTCTCAAAAAAGAGGGCTGCTAAACTAATGTTGTAAGTCTGCCCTCACGTGTTGGATTTTAACTCTTCAGGAGAGAAAGTGTCAGTGAGCTCAAAGGAATCTGCCAGATGTACTGTGGCACCAGCCAGTACAGATACTCAGGTCTGTGTTTATTTTAGTTTTGAGGCTTAGATACTGATGTAGGTGTAGCAATGGGTTACACATACAGGAAATACACAGAGGTATGCACTATCCATTTAATGTAGCAGATATGGGTCATTGTAATTCCTACACTAAGTAGATAATGAATTCAAAGGGAATGTTACAGAGCTGTTGCTGATGGTATCAGTGTTACAACGTGTTGCAACTATTGACTGAGATCAAAAAAGATGAAAGGTGGGCTGAAAAGCACAAGAGTTATCAACCAATTTTTAATAAGTAAGGAAGATAGTCCCAGAAATCTGAAGGAAATCCTTTGCGTTTGGCTTCATGTGAGGAGAGTTTCTGAGAATAGGAAATGCCATAGGATATTGCGTCATATGGGAAATGTCCAGTGTGAGTCAGCATGAATCAGTGCTTAGATGGGGCACAAGTGCTTCTGCAGGCTTTGGAACCAGTGGAGCCAGGTCTCCTACAGGCCACCTGGGCCAACTGACTGATGTCTCTAAAAGTGTCAGTGCTCACTGAATTTTTTGGTATCATAAGCATCTAGAGAAGAGCTTTTCTGTCCAAAGGAGGACCTATTCTGTGTGGATCCTCTGATACCTAAATGATGATCTTATGCTGCAGTCTTTCCTTTGGTAGGGAATAAATTTTGGTTGCTCTCCCTTTCCCCTCTCTAGACATCTGTAAAATTTACATTTCTGTAAAATTTATAACAACATAATGTCTGTCCGTCTATTCCACTTGGCTGACATTGGCCAGTAGGCTCAAAATTATTGGGGAAACCAGCCAGAAAAAATGATTGCCTAAGCCTCATTTCCTTAAGAAACTCAGCTAAAAAGTTAATATTAGCAATAACTTGTGGATTGGAGCTACCACTGGGGGAATGCAGTGTGGCACTGAAGCTGTGTATGTCCAAGTGCAGTCTGGTGTGTTGCTCCCATTGCACTTTTGCTGTAAACTTTCTCCTGGGCCCTGTTGGCAAACAAACCTCCCTACAGCTGCTGTGTGGGTGAATGGTCACAGCAGAGTCCCTGGCTGGAGGGAGCCAGAGCCTCATTGCATCTCGGTTTACCCACTGTTTTTTGGAGGTGTGGACACCTGCTCACCAGAAAAGGGATAGACACCACACATCCATTTAATCTGGGTTTTCCCTGGCCTTCTGCACATTTGGGATCTGCACTCAAATCAGAAGTTTGCAGTGGGTTTCAACTCCTGAGTAATTAATTTCCATTGCATTTTTTAAAAAGTCTTTGAAAAGAGCCACATGTTCTTCTCCTCCTGAATATATGAGAGTCAGTTTGGTTTAATGAATCTATCTGGAGTCTTTAAATTGTTTTTTGATTTACTCTTTTAAAGTTTTGTCTTTTCCTTCTAGACAGTAATTCATGGATGTGGAGTGTGAGAAATGTGTTTTCTGCTGAAATGGGTAGAAACCTGAGTCTCCATTTCTTCACTGCTGTCTAGGGTCTTCATTTTTACCTGCATGCTGTTGTTCTTCCTGTGTATCCTCCCTTTCCTCCTGTTCCTTTCTCAGGAGAGTGCTTAATAAATTGCATTTTTCTTTTCAGAACACGTAAATGATAATCTCTGTTAAAAAAAATCCTTAAAACTCCACCACATTTCACAGCATTTCACAGCAGACTCCTCCTTCTCCATCTCCATCCCATATGGTCAGTGATAGTTACCTCACTGTGATCCCTTCAGCTCCCAGTGTGTTTCAGAAGTTCCTTATATGCTAAGAAGGGCACACAGCCAAAGCTGCTTGTGCTGAGATTTTTTTTCTGTGCGACTATGATGCAGGGCAATGGCATTGTAACTGCTTTGCAGAGTGAGCTCATTTTCAGTACTCTCTTTTATCCTGAGGCGATGACCTTTCTATTACCAGCCTCACTGAAAGGAAGGAGTACAACCATGTCTTGTCCGTGTCTTCCTGTTTATGGTTTATATGTGGCTCAAAGTTCTGCCAGAAACTTAATGCCATTTTACTGCCTGGTTTTACATTCTGCCTGTGATGTACTAATTATCAGGGTGTGACAGAGCAGTTACTTCCTATCATAAACCAGGGCTGTTACCCAGGAAGGAAATTTTGTTTGAGTCATGAAAGAATGTAACAATATGAAATATTCTCTGAGGACCATATTCTGATCCTGTTGACATTAACGGGAATACTGCTTTTTCTTCACTGTGAGAACCACATAATGAAAGACAAGGCATTTCTATGCCTGCTTCTATTTTATTTTTTGAGAGCAAATTCCCCACAGTACTGTCAGCACTGGACAGTTGTATACCTCAGCTGAATACCTGGTGCAGGACTAGCAGGAGATACTCAGTATGCTAGAGAGCCACAGTCTTTGTGGATGTAAATTAGTGTAGCTCCTCTCACATCAGGGGCAGTGCACTGTTTTATATTATGGGGAAGTCTTGCTCTCAGCTTCAACCTGCCATTTCCTCCCCTTTTAGAAGGGAAAAAGCAAAGAGTCTGCACTTTTAATCCATTTCTGCCGAGGGGAGGATGGGAGGAAAGAAGTAAAACAATTTGGAGACTGTGTAGCAGTTTCCTAGTTCCCTACTTGTAATACACAGTTAATGCCCATGACTTAATGGGAATACACTTGCACTCAGCCACACTTGCCTACGGCAAAAGAGACAATGAAATATTTCTGCTTATACCATCACAAGGTTTCACTTGAACAGCAGAAGCACAAATAGAAAGCAGATTCAAACCAAGAGCAAGGGTGAACAGAGGGCAGCCTCCAGCCTGGCCAGGGCTCTGAACGCTGTGCTCAGCAACATTGGTTGTTGGGCACCTGTGCATCAGGTTCAAGCCTTGTGCTGCTGTTGCTATCAGTTTTTCATGCATTCACTGGCTGATGGCTGTTCCTTCCTCCTGTGTGGAAGAGATGGTAAAATTTAAATACAAGTAAGAAATTTGGTCTTCTTAGACAATTCTAGCAGACAATACAACCCACGGTGTTCAGAACATGTGCAAGATTATAGACATTTCTGGTTGTAAGAGCAGAATTCAGCCCTGAACTAATTTACATGATTAACATGAAGACAGAATGTCCCTCCATACTTTTATAGCACTGGAATGCAAATTTTGATTTACATTCTAACTCAGTTCTTCTCTGACTGATGTCCTCTCCCTTCTTATCCTCCTCCTGAAAAAAAGGAAAAAATAAAAAAAAGAAGCATTTTCATCTTTAACTTTTATCTTAAGTATCTCTTTCTGATCTTCTGCAGACTGAACCTTGACAGTTTTCAATGAAATAGATGGCCCCTTCTGTTCCACATATCCTATAATTTATTGGCATCTTGCACCTGTCAAATGCCACGTTTCCTCCCTCTGGGAGCATGCCCCTGTTCATGGAACCCTTCTTTCCTTGTAACTAGAGAGAGAGCTACAGGTGTCAGTTAAGCCATGAGTATTTCTTTGATCTTTTAAAGATATTTTTTAATTGGAATTTTTCTTCCTAAGGGTTTCTCCTGTGTAACTGTACTTTCAAATAGAGCAGCATTTGTTTTGGTTTTGGTAAGCCTGGAGCCCAAATTCTGCTGCTGCATCAGTGAAAAATGGAAATGATTCCCCTCATTTCAGCAGATCACTCTGCATTAAACTTTATCCACAAAATAGTTTTGGTCTCCCTTTCATCTTTCATTTCTTGTTCAGAAACAATATCCCTATTTATGAATAGCCCTTCAATGAGCACTTCAAATCCACCCCTTATTTGAGAAAGCACTCAGATAGTTTTCCAAATCAGGAATATATATGTATAAAATACTCACTTCTCTATCTGGAAAATTTAATGATAAAAAAAATCAGGTACACTGAAGAAAAAACAGATACTAATTTTCTGTGGAACTGATATACCTTTTGTCAGGACAGCAACTCTTTCTAACTGATGTTCTGCAGCTGAAATGGAAGATGAGAGTCTAAAGCACGCATTACTGGGGAGACCATTTCTTTGTGCTATCCAAGAGGCTAGATGTAGTCACTGCTGGCTTTCTCTGCACCACTGAAATTCAAACTGAAATTTGCCTCATCTCTGTGTCTTCCTTCAGAGATTTTAGTAGTAGTAAGTCCTAAAAAGTGCATTTTAAAAGCTAATGTCATCAGCCATAGCTAGCATTTTAAACAGCTCAAACTGGATATCTAACCTGACCACTTTCATTTTTGATTCTGACCCTTCCTTCTCCCTCTGGTTCTCCTGTCTTTGCAAAAAGACTGTGCTGCCTGTGTGAAATGGTTGGTAAGTGTCTGTGTTTCTAAAATAATCCAGTACCTGTGAGGTTTCCATATATCTTTTTTTTTTCCTTGATAATGCTTTCCTTTCTGTGTTGGAGCATTCACGTTGGGGCAGAGCCCAGATCATCCTGTTTCAGGCTTTCCTGTGCTGCAGCTAGCCATCTTTGTACTCCCTGCCCTGTCTAAAATGCCCCTGAACAGTACTGCAGACCCAGAACAAGCCCCCTGGGCTCACCCAGCTTCTAGTCCCACATCTCTTACTCACCTTGCTCCAGCCTTTGTCCTTCCATGACCAGGGGGACCACACAGCACCTTCTACCTCTGCCTACAGGAGCCATTCAAGGTAAATGTATGTATGTGCATGTATATGTATGCATGTATCTTTTAACTCTGTGTAATAAATTTCTGTCTCCTTTCTGTGTGACATGATAGAAAAGTTAGAAATTAGTTCAACTGTATTTCCCTACACTTTAATACCCCTCATGCATGAGGCAAGGTTCTTGGTAGCGTAAGTTTTCTCATCTCAGCCTATTGAACTATTGTCTTTAATATATTTCTTGCAACATCTCTTTGGAAGTAAATGTTTTAGAAATGTAAGGAGGATGAGTGAGCTTTCTGCTATGTTTATTCAATTCTCAACCCTCCAAACACTTGAGAATTCGAATTATTCAGCTAGGCTTAATGAGGCTGACTCGGAGTGAAGTTATGTGCATAAAAGTCAAGGATAGGAGGCCTTGATGTTATGCATTTTTAGGTGGTTATGGGGTTTTCAATATTAATGTTTATTACTGAGTAGTCTGAAGGAGAACTCAGGCTGTACCTTTTCATCAGTGCTTGCTACTAGTTACCTTGCTGCAAAGGAGCTCCTTGGGGGGTGTCTGGAATGTGGAAGTTTGTTTGTGGAAGCACTGCCATCTATCAGTGCAGATCTGAGGGTTTCATGTCAGCCACTCCAACCTCAAACCTTACCAACAGCTAAAGCTGCAAGCTCTGTGTAGGTTTGTGACACTAACCTCTAAGCTCTTAGATAGATGACTTTCCTTTTGCCTCCATTTCCCAATTAGTAGAATGGGAAAAAACAAATTTGGATGTTCAAAATGACCAGCATGAAGCATCACTATGCTGTACTTTGTTCCCTAACACAAACCACAAAGAAATGGGTAAGAAAATTGGACTAGTCTAAAAGCCTGGCTATTTTCCCATCCCTGCTTGTTTGGGTATTGAAGGTTGGTTCGAGTTTTGTTTTTCCTCTTGAATTGTTTTTGACCCTCTATTTTTATGATCCTGAAGAGTGTGAGAGGGCCAGTTTGCTTGTGGCCTTAGCAGTTTTGGGCAATGGGACTGCAGTAAGGACTTCTGGCCTCATGCTGGAGACCTGAAGGAGATAGGTTCTCATACAGCTCTGGAGAAGAGATTGTTCACATAGTCTGGAAAAGATGCACGTGAGTGTGGGGACATTTTAGTGCTGGTCAACATTAAACAGCCAGGGACTCCTCACAACTCATCTTACAAGTTTCTATGGGCTTTATCCTGACCTCATCCCTCGTCCCATTCATACGTATAGTAAGAAAAATTCCTGTTGAGTCATCCTAAGGAAATGTTTAGAGGAAAACTCTTTTTCTTTTTTCTAGATATGCCCTTTGCTCTGCTAAAGCAGCTGCTGGGTAAGGCCAAGTGCCATTCTAGCCTTTCTGAGTAGCAGATTTTTCTGAATGCAGCTGTGAGAGCAGAGGAGAAGGCACCTTCTATATTTGTAATGATTTTTATTCCGATTTTACTCAGACCTTCAGCTATGCATATTTGCATATCTGTCTTTACAATTTTGAGCTGGTAAAGGGATTTGGTCAGAACATGCTGACTGCAGGAAATGGAAGCCTTTTTCAGAAACATCTCACATTAATGAAATAAATATCATGTTATACTCAGATCACTCCTACAAAGTTGAGTATTTGTCCTCTACAGCACAGTTTTGGGTTTTACACCATGTTGCAATATTCATACTACAATTATAAAAAATGCATAGCCATAGAATTGCTTTTGGAATATTCTATTTCACAGTAAAGGTATGATTTTTTTGATTTTTATCCTCCTTTTACTTGAAGGAATATTGAAGAATATGAGAATTCCCCACAAAATAAAAATTCCAACTTTTAATTAGGGTTACTAAAATAAATGTCATCCACACCTAGCACTATGGGTTTTTGGAAATAAAGTCCCACCTGTTTCTTCAGTGCGTTTTGGGGAAGAATGAAAAGTGGAAGTACAGGACAGGGAGGTATGCCTGTTGGTGATTTGGAACATAAGCAGGACCCTCCATTCCAGTTTTATCTCTAAAACTCTCCCTGGTGTGAGGCAGCTGTTGCCTCTGAAGCCTTCTACATATCTCTCAAAATCCCAAGGGTGCTTCTTTTTTTAACCTGTATTGTATCCCCACTGCCCTTGAGATCCTATATTACAGCTGCTTTCCTCAAAATGATTTGATAAGAATATCTGTTCTGGACCATGTCAGTGTTAGAGAATTGCTGTCAAACATCAAGAGATGCGCTCTCTCTCCCCCTGGGGCATTAAAGATGCTATTCTAAAATTAAAGTGTTTGGTATAGATAAGATGCTTAGGGTTATAATGAGGTCAAGAGTTGCTGGCAGTTTCCAACAAGATTTTTTAAAAAATAAGTAGATTAGATCTCTTGCTGTGTTTATTTCCCTTTTTCAACAGAGGGAATATAGACAGATCAGGTAGAGAAACAGAAACAGAAAGGTTTAGAAAAATATTTGGAAATTATTCTGGTTGCATTGTCTAATTCAAGTTGCCCCATTTTATTATGCTGGCATCCTCTGCAATGCAATGTGACATGGAATATGTGATGTAATGAGATATGCCCGCCAAAATGCAATGTGCTTTGTTTTAGTCAGAATATATTAATCCACTTACTGAATAATTGACCCAAAGAGATTCTGTCAAACAGTATTAAATTATTCACTGGATTTCCAAACCAGCAGGCAGTGTCCTTTAAATATTTAAGAATAATGTCAAATAATTTTCCACACCAAAATTATTTTTTTGTGTGTTGAGATTCCCTGGCTGTTCTCTGTTGTTTAAGGAGGGTAGGATAATTAAATAAAAGCCAGTGTGCCCTTCAGGTGCTTTCTTACCTACCAGCACCCCAGAAGGGGAAGGAAATGCTCACCTGGTTCGGCTCTCAGACCCAGCCAGATCCATTAACACATTTTCTGCCTCACCCATGCGTTTTTAAGGAAATCCCAAACTCTCCACATACCTATTGCTATACCTATACCTATTGCTATACCTATACCTATACCTATTGCTATACCTCATTTTCACAATTTAGCCTGTTGTCTTGGCAGTGGAGTTCCCCCAGAGAGAGTGCAGCATAGAGGCTGTGGAGTGTCCTGCTATTTCCTACCCTCAGGCCTCATAGTACCTCTCTAGGTGTGCATTATGAGATAACAGCCTTGCCGGATCAATTTTGGTGTGGAAAATAGGTTTCCTTAAAAAGGGGACACCAGTACAGCAGCATTCAAGTTCTACCAATTACAGTGTCTGACACCTTTCCCCTTGAAGGTTGCATGCTGAATGAGTGCAGGGTATATTTCTGGCTTGTTTAAAAAGGATGAGGACAGGCATCTGATAGCTTACCTTAATTATTCCATTTCCTCCTCCCTATATACATTTCTAAAATCTAATTATAGTGCTCATGGCCCCTGCTATCAGCCACTACCCAGATTAATATAAAGCCACGGGAAGGACAGCTACCTCCCTTCACGCTTTCCACAACATTGCAAATCTATTCCAGCAGTCTTTTGATGCTAATATTTTGATATATTCATCATTGTGTTAGCATCAGCAGTAAGTAATATTTACAGTCTATAAGCTCTTCCAGGACCAACTGTTCATATTACTCCTGTTAAGTCCATTCAATTTTCCACCTGAAATACCACATTTATCTAATCAGAGTTTGACATCTATTTTCGGGGGGGACGGGGTTGCCTTTAAGAACAAGTTTTGTTTAATTGTATGTTTTGCTCCTCCTAAAGAATAAACTAAGGCAATCTGTTACGTATTGTCAATCAAGTAAGATGCACTTGGCTGCATCCTCGGGTTTATTATCTAGGTCCCGATATGGGGACATTTTTGTGCATATGCATCTGTGTGTGTTGAGGTGGAATTGCTTATCTGTTCTGTAGCTTTATTTGGACTGGAATTTGCTGCAATGTCCTCATGAGTGCAGGAATGTCGTCCAGGGTGATGGTCTGTGTGCAGTCAGGGGACTGTGGGCAGCCCTGCCTGATAAGATTGCTATTGTAAGCCACAAGTATTGTCACTTGCACTCTGCTTCTTTTAGTAGACAATCAGACTCCAAACACATTAAATATTCTTTATTTGTCAAAATAATGATTATTTTGCAACTGATCTACCTTAAAGGCATTTAAGTCTGGCTTTAGGAGACAGCAAACCTTATGACTCTGCTCAGCCATAGTGGAGGTTAAGCCCAAATGGAACAAAAATGTATAGTAAATTCTTATCATCATTATCATCATCATCTTCTTCTTCTTCTTCCTCTTCAGACAAGGGAGAAAATTAGAGCAGCATTAAAAATAGACTTTGCACCTCCTGCAAAGACTTACATAGGTCTTTGAACTTTAAATTCCAAGATTGCCATGGACATAATGGATTTCAATGTTCTGGCACTTTGGACCAGCAACAGCATCACAAGCCCTGGCCAAAGAATGCACTGCTCCATTATTTTGCTTGATGGACGCCCCTGCTATAATCCCTACTCACTGCATAGGGAAATTTACCCCCAGAGCAAGAGCTTGTAAGAGACTCCTTTTGGTCTAAACCAGAAACTTTTTTCTCATACTTCCTGTGTGCAGAAACACCAGGGTTTGTGCATGGTACTGGTGTGAAAAGACCATGCCCAAGACTCCTGTTAGCAGTCACCACATGCAGCAGAGGTGATGGATGGAGTTAATTGGGAAGGAAGTCACTGTTTTATGAGAAAGTCTACATTAAATTCTGTTAAATGGAACAGGAACAAAGAGACCTATAGTCATTTCCAGGAAAAAGAAAAGAAATAAGGGTCATACCAAAGGCTTAAGAGAATCAAAATCTTTGATTCTAGTTTCAACCTTTAAAAAAATCTGTATAATAAATGTACACATATAAAGGAATTAAAAGTCATAATTTGAAGGAGAAACTATAAATCTTCTTTTTTAGAAATGACATGTGAGAGCACTGTGATCTTCCTTGGATGGTTGATTTCTCTGTGCTCCAGGTTTCACTTTTTTGCAATCTTTTCCTTTGTTGGTCTGTGATACCTCAGTTGGGTCAAGCCCAGATTTTGCTCCCAACATGCTGTTCATACTGTGCCTGTTGAACAGGGCAGCACAGAGCAATGACTGCTGTTTTGAGAGGTAATTCCTCAAGCAGCATCCACTACTGTGGAAGATCAAGAAGCCAGGACAGGAGGTGACTGTGTCCCAGGGACCTGCCCCAAGGAATATATCTTCCTGCAGGATCTTGTCAGGGTGGAGGGTCTCCTGCAGACACAGCAAGGAGAAAAGTGAAAGAGAAAAGGAAGAGAAGGGCTGGTGAAGGTCTGGTTATGATTCCACTTACTGTGCCTTTGGGTAGAGGATCACAGGTGCTGTGCAGACACCCTGCTCCACCAATGGAATGGAAGGGGAATTTCTCCTCTTCAGCACTGAGGGAAAGCCCTGGGGCTAACAGACACTATAACCTTGCCTTGGTGGGATTCTTACAAGCAAAATTCTGAATTTGTCTGAACACAGAGAGGTGGAGCGCTTTCCACAGATATGCAGCTACTGGCTAGTAGAGCTAGGGTAAAAACCTTTCCCTTCACTTTGCAGTCTGAAGCAAGACTCAGTTTCCCCCTATGACAGTGTGTGTAAGTGGCAGTGTCTGTGGTGTGCTGCTCTGCCGGGAATGTTCCCTGTCCTGACAGAGATTACTGCTCAGCTTACACAAAGCCAAGGAAATGAGTGTGGAGGACTTGCTTTGCCTTGGCTGCCATGCCAGCAGGATGCTGACATGTTGCTGACTGTGTGCTGTCCTGCAAACTAAGCTTTTTGGGAGGAAGGCTGCCAAAGCTTTACAGAAAAGCATCTTTAACCTCAGGTGCTGCAGCATTATCAGACAGGGCAGTGATGTGCTGGGATGTGCTCTGTGTGTGTGTGCTGGGGGCTAACACCAGTGTGAAGCAAATGTCTTTTGAACAAATTGGTGCCAGAGGGGACATGCACAGCATCCCAAGGCAGCCTCAGCGAGACATCCAACTGATTAGATATTGAGGTCAGGCGCTGAGATACCAAGGTCATGCCACGTCCTGCTTTCCTCATCCAGCTGGGCCCTGATAAAATAGCAGCTGGTAAGACCACCAATCAGATAAGGTGGCAATTTTCAACTGTCTCAAATTATTGTTACAGCCAGGGAGGTCCAAATAAGATCAATCAGATGCTGGAATGATTTAGCCATTTCTGGTTTCTCCTCCACCCCCTTCTTTTCCTATTCTTCTTTCTGAAGACAGACAGTCATGTGAATGTGAACACAGGGAGAATTCAGAGTCCCTCACCATCCTCAGAACAAAATGTGAGGATTGATTTATGGGTTAGATTACTTGGAAATGGTAATTCTTTGCTCTTTATGATGTTTTGTCGGAAGGTGCAGTACTCTCCAGTCAGAGCAGCTGGATTGCACTGAGGTTTTTACAAAAGGGGTGAGAGAAGGGGGGTGGTGGTGAGCACAGAAGCTCCTCTAACACAGCAGTTAATAAGACACCAGCACATTAATCATGTGACAGATATTGAATCTAACAGGGCTAGGCAATAGTTTTTAAAAACAGCCAGTTAAGCTACTACCTGGTAGAAAAAGGCTGACTGAACAGCACAGGTTTTATGCCACTATTTGCAATTAGAGTTATTTTTTCTCTCTTTTTTTTTTTTCTCTCTTTTTTTTTTTTTTTCTCACCTCTGTTTAAAAGTTTTAGAATGCCTTTTTAGACCTGTAAGAAAATAAGAGATAAACCATTCAGGGCAGTAACAGAGGACTGCACAGTCCTCTCCCCCTTGATTTGCCATAGCCTGGGCTACACCTCCTGTGTTTACACAGGACCCTGCTGTGGTCCCTCTCCTGAGCTGTAGTGCCAGGGCTTGGCATGGGTGAAAGGCTCCTGAGGGTCATGGCACAGAAGAAAGTCTCTGATGCTGAGATACAGCCAGGAGAGACTCCTGATTAAAAGAGACATGATCGTCAACTGCAGCCTAGAGGTGTGGCTCCCTTCTTCCTTGTGACTCTCCAGGCAGCTTTATCCTACCAGACCATGTACACCTTGGCCTCTTTTATGACCTCCAGCCTGACTAGAAGTGGCAAAGTGGGGGAAGAACTGGAGTAATTTTGGTGCACAGCTACAGATGAGCCCACACCTCATTGGTGTCCTTTATTTAAAGGAGCTTCAGTCATTTTAATGCTGTGGTTACTGATGTTATAGTGAAACTTATTTTTCATCACTAAACACTATTTATTATCAGAAACACTATAAAACAAAGGAAGGAAATATTACTAAATGTGTAAACTAAACTCACTCATGAGTTTTTAGACTTTCAGAATGTGCATATGCCCTTCATTTTGAGCCTTGGTCAAACTGCTTGCCATGAAAAGTTGGGAGCAGTGGGCAAGACCAAAGCAGACAGAGTAGTCATAAATAGAATCATAGATTTGTCAAAGTTTGAAAAGACCTTTAAGATCATCTAGTCCAACTGTCAACCCAGCTGTACCACCCTGCTCATGATTAAACTCCATCACTTCCCTTGGCAGTCTGACTAGGTAAAGTTTTGTCTTGCTTCCCATATGACAAATATAGATTTCCAGGGACATGCCTCTTGGCCACTACTGTATGATGAAATAGGCCCTTAAAGTAGGATGCAAACAGATGTCATCACTGTAAATGAATCATAAGAATTGCCTTCCCAGAGGACATCTCATGTCCATCTTGCTTATTTATCAGTCCCTGACAGTGATCAAAGCCTGATGTTACAAGGAAAGATAAAAAAATAATTGTAATAAACAGAGACAAAAATGCTTCAAGCCAGTGCTATGGGAAAAAAATGTTCTCTTGACTCTGGACAAATCATTAGCAAATGCCAAGCAACAAAAGGGGAATAGATGGTTCTGTTGCTGAGAATCATAACATGGAGTTTCATGGTCAGTGTTGGCAATAGCTACAGTAAGTGCAGCTTCCAGGGATGACTGTGTTTGTAAGAAGAAGTCATAAATTTTGGGGGTAGATCATTTAGATAATGAATTGCCTGAGAATCACCAGTTCCAGGAAGGCTTGTGAGGAGTTCCCTTTATTTCAGTGAATACTATAACTGATGCAACTCATTACAGCTTTTTGTGGTTGATGCGTGGGAACTTTGCTTCACTGGACTCAAGGAAACCACAGTGTTTCTCAACAGCTGAACACCTGGCCCATGGTTTTGAGATGTGGTTTGGTTTTGTTTTGCCTTTTAAACGTCGCAGATTGCATTTAGAGTTCCTTTGTTTGGTTTTACGGACTTAGAAGACATTTGATAGTAGCAGTGCTGAATAATGTCTGCATGGATTTCCTGCTGCTAATCAGATTAATCCTTTTGCTCTTTTTCTTTTTTTCTTTTTCTTTTTTTTTTTTTTAATTTTTTCTTTTTAACATAATTTTTGAGCTAGAGAGGTGAGCTGAGACTATGAAAGATGTGTATAGGAGATAATTTCTCTAGAAAGTTCTGATATATTTTTCTGAAAAATAACTTTAAATTTATCTTATGGTTTCCCAGATGTTTGCTTTCTGAAATTTTTCTCCATGTCATAGCATCAGAATATACTGCAGGTTACAAGGTAACTGAGGGAGATACCTGAGCTAGTTCTAACTGAGTGGGAGTTTGAAATAATGCTGCTGCAGACATATTTCTTCTGGTACCTAAGCCAGTTTGGAGTGTTGGCTATCTTCATTTCACACTGCTGTCTGGGATCTAGATATATGCTTCCAATCCTTAGTCAATTAACAGAAAATATTGACAAACACTCTCACACTTTAGTATTTGTTTCTCAGTGAAAAATCCTTCCCTAAGTACATGATGGTGTAATTTCACTTGCAGCTAACTAAATACAAATATAACTCACCCACCTCTGTCTCTGCGGAGCTCTGTGGGCAAATCCAGAGACACACCAGTTCACAAGAGCAGTCTGGCTGGCTGAAGCTGCTGCTGCTGCTGCTGCTGGCCAAAGGAAAATCTTTGCCCCATTGAACTCACTAGTAAAATGCTTGTTGACTATTTTTGGGACCAAAATATGTACTGCAGCAAACACTCAGCACATAAAGAACAAGACTGCTTGTTTTCTGTCACAGAAGCCACTGAACTTGGCAGCTGGACTGTCACTTTGAGCATTGGTGCTAAACAAATATCTTCCTGTGATATCTTCTCACTTTAGAGGAATACAGGTCTTTTTTCATTGTGTTGTTCTAGCATATGATATAATTACCAGCATTAAGGTAGATTTTGTTTCTTTTCCTCCACACTTGGCCCTTGGATTACATTTGCTTTTAGGCGTTTGGGTTTTTTTCCCAACACAATACAGAAACACAGGGAAGCATGAGGTTGCTTTATAGTTGCCAGAACACATAACGTGAAGAGCTTAAGCCCACCTAACTCCCACCCATCCAGTCTGCATCTCATCTAGAATCCCTGTCTGTGGTCCAGCACTGACTTCCTAGGAGTCCTTTCCCTGCAGACATTTGCAAGTGTTGGATAATTTCCTAATTAGCCTGAATGTACTATGATGGCTCTGTTTTAGTTGTATATCTATTCTTGGAACCAAATGCTCTGGGTCAACAAGGTCTTCCTGTGAGCCAGAGCTGTGGTGCAGTGAAAGCAGTGATGGCCAGGCAGGTCACTTCCACCTCCTTCCCCAGGGGTGTCTGTGAAGCTTCGTGAAGGAGCGTGCTGTGACACCAGGCAGGAAGGCAGAGCCCACTGCTTCAGGACTGAACCCAAAAGGCCAGCAGGCACATACTGGCTTCTGCTCCTTCAGTCTCTTCTATTTTGCAGAGGCATATTTGTGGCTTAAACCTCAGGAATAGAGTGAAGACTGAATCGGTGATTAAGTTATATGGATAGATCACCCTCACCTGTGAATGTATTTAATTATTTGTAGAAATAGTTAATTTTCTTGCTAAAAAATGTAGGTGTCATCTGGCAACAAAAACTTAGAATTTTTTTGGAGGCAGCACCTAAACAGGACACTCAGAGAAGATGGAATAGGTTCCGCTTTTGGTTCATAGGCTGACAAATGATGTATAAAGAAATAATAATAATAACAATAAGAGGTAATAATAATAATAAAATAAAAATTAGAGAAGAAAAAGAGAAAATTAAATATTTTATCAACAAAAGCCACTTTGTCTTTTTTTATTCTCAGGCGTTTGAAAATGCCTCAAACTTTCTTTCGATAATTGCTATGCAAACATTTTTGATGTCTGTGCAAAAACATCTGGAAGCTTACAGTGGCATCTGGACATAAATATTAAAAGATCAACAAAAACATGATGCGAATTAGCCATGTGGATAGCCATAAAAACCACAACCACAAAACCCTCCTCCACATCTTTGGCTGCAAACGTGGGTGCTTTCTCACTTGGATTTAATGTGTTTATGAACTGACATTCAGAAAGTGAGTGGTCATGACTAATGATTTGGTTTCCTTTCATTTTGACCCCTCTTAATCACACTAGAAATTCCCTTGCCTGATTTAATAGGAAATAGGGTAGGGAAAGTCCCTCATCCCTTTTCCAAGCCCTCTTCTAAATTTTTGGTGTTCTATATGGAAGTTTCGGCTCAGTTTGCAAAACACGTGCTTGTAAGGCTCCTTCTTCTGCAGGGCACAGTCTAGACATGCACTGATTTCTTTCTGCAGTGGGCAGAGCTACCTCAGAGTAGTTGCTGTGGGCAGTCACTGCTTTGTGTTACAAGAACACTTGTTTCAGTGTACCCAGGTCTTAGAAATATTAGTATGCCCGCTGGTGAGATGTGCTCTGATGGAGGAAAGGTGACTCTAAGGTCCAGCTCACATAGGACAGCTGAAGGAAAAGAAGAACCTCCATCCAGCTCTCACAAAGTCAAAAAGCAAGCTAAAGTGGCAATTCCAAGATTATTTTTCTGCTTATGCAATCTAATCTCACAACTTTTGAGCCCCTCAGATTGACAGCAGTCACTTTTTCAAAAGCGGCAAGGACACACAAGGCACACAAACCTCCTTGCTTTTTAATGAGTCTGTGGTGCAGATAATCAAAGGTTTTAGAAACTGACAGGAGTCAAACATATATGGATTTGATAACTCAGGTCTTATTACCTTGATTTTCTCTTGGTAAAAACATACATAATAGCTTTCTGCCTCCAGAAATGAATACACGAAAGATTGAGCAGTGCTAGTACAATAGAAGTCCTTTATATTTTCCAAAGAGAACTGGAAAATGCACAATTCAGTGATATAGATCAGCTAAGCAATGCTGTGTCTTCCAGGTGCCATCACTTGCTCTTATCTCATCTTTTTCGCATTCTTGTTTTCTTCCTGATTTTTAGCTTTGTTTGCCCGTTGCAGACTTCAGTGCTACTCACCTCATTCTAAGGAAAGTGCTCAGATACAGGTCATATATATCCTACTACCCAATATGGACTGCTTATGGGGTGGACTTGTTTTTAAATGGTACTCCTGTTTCTCAGTTGTCTGAAGACATGCATAGTATTTCATGATGGAAACAGAAATGCTGTAATTGGCTGTTACCCTCTCCAGCTGCTAACCCACTGGGATATTCTGGATAGGACCGACTGCAAGGTGAACAAATTGCTCTAAAACCCTCTCAAGAATGGAAATACACAGATGTTTGTATTTGATTTCTGTCCTAATATTTAGTGAGGACTCTATAATTTAAATAAAAGGGCTCATTTTTCCCCAATTTAATCTCCTTTAAATAGTGTGGGAGTTATAAACATTATAATAATGTTACCACTTTCATATTTAAAAATATGCCCTCTAAGCATTTACATTCAAGATTTGTTTTTCTTCAGATGTGTAAATAACGCATAGCAATTTGCATCTCATGCATAAATCTTTCTCCTGTTGAATGCAAATTAAAAAATAAAAAATAATCTGGCCCCCAGCCCCTTTCATTTGCTTCTTTTCCCACCTCCTCACATTTAAAGCAAGTTAGCTGGCTAATTCTTCAAATGAGAGTTTTAAGAGTTTATGTGTGTTTAAAAAATTATCTGACTGAAGTTTTCTTCCACCGAGTAAAAAGAAGCCTAGAGCTGATTAATAGTGTTTCCTTTTCCAGTCCTAATGAATGTTTTTCAGGTTTTATGCATCCCAGATGAATCTTTTAAATGGTGTGTCTGTTTGCGTGCATGAATGTTGCTCTTTCTTGGGATTTATCCCAAATGAGTTTAGCTTCTCTGTACCTTGTAGGACAATATCGATGTTGGCTTAATCAATTTCAATTTGCTGTTAAACCAGAAACGAAGCATTTATCAGGATGAGCCAGGAAGGGCTGAATGGACTTTTCGTGTTGCTGAGGTCTCTTTGTGAAATCTACTCCATGAAGTTTCTGGAGCTCAGAATTTACAGGAAGCTCTTCTCTGACTTGCACTTACCACCTATTCTGGATGCACCCTCAGGGTGGTTTTACTCTACATGTCTCCTGCACTGGCAGAATGTGTGCCTACTGATGAGTATCATGGGGCTCAACCCACTAAAAATAACTTCTCTAGATAGTCTTGCTGCCTTCGTAAAAACGCAACTAAAATATCTCATTGAATCATCTTCCTGAGCTCAGACCGGCTCTGCTATTTCTGACTGTAGAGTCACTCCTGCCTCCCCGGCTGCTTCACACCGAGCGTGGAGCCAGCCCCGGCAGACGTGAGGCGGTGCCAGCAGCAGCAGCAGGAGCTCTCTGGTGGGTGAAAGCCTTCTGCTCGCACAGCAAGTCCCGGCCCCAGGCTGCTGGAGATGCGGGGTGTTGCAAATTCCCCGGCTCCTGGAGGCAGGTGCTGCTTTAGTGATCAGCTCTGAAGGCAGTGGCAGGCAGTGGGTGAGCGTTTCTTCCGCTGCTGCCTGATCACAGCAATGCTAATTTTAAAGTGGTGAGGAAGCGCAGGGAGGTGATAGCACGATGGTCCCAGCTGTTCATCCCAAGGACGTGAGAGGCACTTCTATCTGAGAGGGAAGGCAGGAACTCCCATTTCACTGCACAGGCTGGGAGAGTGGGGAGAGGAGAGTGAAACCTTCCCTAGATTCCTGTTTCACTTCAGAAAAGTGTTTTCAAAGGCTCATTCTCTCTTCCCCTCCTGCAGGTTATATTTAGTTTTAAGCTCTCCTGGCTGCTGCCCTGATAGCTCCTTGCTATTTCCACTGCAATTAGTCAGTACAGGGTTGATTATGCTTTTGTCTCTGACTGTGTAAATCAGGATCCTTCTGTCTAAAAATGAGGAGACCTTTACTGCCTGGGTACCCTGCTTTCCATCCCCTTCCATCCCATGCCATCCCATCTCTTCAGCATGGCCAGGCAGCCAGGCATTCCTGGATTCACGTGGCATATGTTGCTTCTGTGTTGAAATCAGGCCAAGGAGGTCTGAGGTGAAGGACTAAGCAAGCATCATGGCTTTGGTGAGATGGATGAAGTCACCATTTTAGGGGGCCTGTTAACTTACTTTCATGCTGTGGTACAAGGGGGAGATGAGAGGGGCTAGACGGCTTTGGCCCACTTGCTTTGTAGCACAGCCAAGCTCATCACTTCAAGTACACTTCTTAAAAATCTGCTTGAATGTGGCAGTGCCCATGCAATATGAACTGAGAAGAAAAAGTAGGTTTGGATAGAAAAATATCATAGTAAAGAAAGCAGCTTGAGGTCCCAGTAGTCTCTTCTAACAGCCCAGAGGTTGCTTCCATCCCTGTTTCACACAAAACATCATAAGGGCTTTGGCCCTCACTGTGGGCCTGTCTGGGTCACCTTGAGGCAGCCAGGCTCTCACTTCAGATCACTGCTGACATTGGGACAGCATGAGAACAGGAAGAGCAGTGAGGATGCATGACACCTTCTGTGCGTTCGGAGAGGTTAATTGAAAGAACAAACTGTAATTGTAGGAGTCCCCAGCACTACAGACATTAGTGGCTTTGCTGGCTATTCAGCATTAGCTGTTTTCCTTTGTATCTCACAGCCCCTGAGCCTGGCCAGAAGATATCCTCTGTTTTAGAGTAAGCTGTGCCTGCAAACCAAAAAGCTCTTTAAAAATAAGTATTTAGACTCAGCACTCTTGTGGGAGTGACTGCTTTGCAGGTTTGTAGTCTCAGGTGCAGAAGGGTTAAAATTATTTGCTCAAAGACTTAAGATGCAGAGCTGAGCAGGCAGCAGGACCAGGAGTTGCAGTCCTTAAGGGGCCAATCCAAACAGTAGTCCAAAATACCTTCTTTTCAGTGGGTAGCAAATGATCATTTGTAACATTGCCTCTTAGGAAAGCAACCTGCAGCATTGCTCTCCAAACCAGTCGAGGTCAGAAATCTTCCAGTTACAGTAGCTAAAACTGCAGGAAGCATTTCTGCAGGACAGACACACTAAAGGTCTTTTTCTTCCACCTGCCTAAACACTGGGATGTGTGTTTCTGTTCTGGCCTTAAAAAGGAATGGTGAATTGCAACTCCAGCTTACAGTGTGTAACATTTGATTTTGCTGTATCTGTGGTTAGCAGATCACATTCTTAATACACCCTTACTTGTCAAACAACAGCTCTGTAGGCAGAGATCAAAGGAGCTGGAGAGAACACGTTTCCTTCACTCACATAGGAGAAGATGAGAGGTAACATGATCTTGACCTCTGAAAGTCAGGGACAGCTCTGAGAGTGGGTGATGTGAGCCAGGACTTCTGTTGATCACATAACAACAACAAATACTGGTACCATAACACAGACATGGATTAATTCTTTGGAGGAAGTTGCATTTTTGCAGGTCCTAACCCCTGTAAAACTAGAATTAACTGGAAAAACGTATCCTGTATTGTTTGTAATTTTAACTATTTTTTTTTTTTTACTATATATATGAGCAAAACAATCTGATTCTTAGTAGATTCCATTGCTAAATTTTGGGTGGAGAAGAAGCAACTCCTTGAGTGAATTACATGTTCAGATTATGTCACAAAGACTGTCTCTGCAGGGTTTTATTGCTCCCTAAGTAATGTACCGTCTGCCCTTTCCCAGGAAGGTTTTATACCATCAACAAACAGCAGGGGAGTGAAAAATATCATCTCTAGGACATAGTAAACTCACACAAGTAAACGTGGCTATAAACTGTAAGTAAGCTAGCACATTTACAGATGTTCATTCTAATCCAGATGCAGCTACTGTACCTCCAAGGCCTCACAGACAGAAGTGCAGAAGCTGCTTTGCCACGTTGCATGGAGAATTAACAAGGTCACATGATGGTGTCGTTGCCATCTTCTTCTTTTTTTCCACAGCTGTTAAGTTACATTAAAAGGCACTAAATAAACACTCAATATTTTCCTTAAATAAATTTATCGCGTAGCAATTACTGCAGTTAATCTCAGTGCGGGTGTGTGACTGTAAGTGGGAGGTGTCAATCAATGTAATTAGAACAGATGCGCCTGAAAAACAACCTCTGCATTACAATATTGCCCCCACTATAAACACCCTACCACATGGTGTGTCCCTTCTTAGTTACGCAGTGTAAGTCCTGTGTTGATTCAGGCTTGAATTGCACAGTAAATCTTGTTTGTGAATTTATAGACTGTCCCTTTGAAGGCAGAATTGTGCCAGCCTATTTATTTAAAGTCCTTTTCTCACCGCACTAGCGTGCTTTGGAGATGTAATACCTTATACTAGAATCCCTGAGTGACAGCAGCTCTGCAAGCTCATGATACTTATAATACATTACATATTATCAATAAAATGTTGCAAGACATGTCATAGATCTTATTAACATAACTTTAAATTATGGGTACAAGTTTGACCTATCTATTGATGGATTAGAAGCAAAGCTTAGATTGTTAAACAGAATTAAAAGGCTCGGCATCATTAAACAAACTGTTTCAAGTAAAACGTCTGTATTTCACCCTAAAAAGTCAAGGCATACCTGAAAAGCTAGCTGTCCCCAAGGCAACTTATAAAGTTTAAAGATACCCATAAATAGCTCTCAAGTATTTTTTTAAAAAATTGTTTTTGCCATTGACCTCATATTAATTATGATCCAAATTTCTCCCAGAACTTTGGCTGCCCCAAAGCATTTTAGTCTGTGTCTCTCCCAGTCCCCCAAAGCAAACCAGAGAAAATAAGCTCTGAACTGCCAGGAGATCTAGACAGCACCCAAACCCTTGGTATATCAGTGACACGTAGATTGCCGGCCTGTTGTGTCCCATTTCTGAGTTGAGATTCATTATGTCAAGGCTGGAGACTGCAGTGACAATGAGGTTCCAAACAGAGATTTACAATGACTCCTCAGACATGCAGGAGTCTATGCTGGCAGATCCAGCTGAAGACTTTGTACATTAGGTCACAAATGACTCTTCTGTAAATTTTCAGAGACATTTTGTAGGTTTTGTTTGTCTGTGTATGGTTGGGTAGCTTGACTATTTTTTATTTATGGAGTGGGTTTTGGCATTTTAACTGTGGCATTTTTAACTTTGTTACATCTTTTTGTGTTCTCTTTGTGTTAGCACTTTGCCAACAGGGAAAAAATTAAGGCAAGTCATTTAAGTGACTCACCTGAAGTTATGTAGAAGAACAAGGATAGGGCCATAAACAGCTCAGAGATGTCCTGTTTCCTAGCCCTCCACTTAATCCTGGAAATATTCCTTTTTTTCTGAGTGTCATTAGGATTGACTATCTACAATACTGTAAACAAGGCTTCTTCCCTCTATACTTTAATTGTTAGAAATATTGAATTTTATTTTAGGATGTGAACGTCTCTGTTGAGAGGGGTGGTGGGGTGCGCTTAGTCTAGTAAAGATGGAAGGAAAGAAGCCCAGAAATTACTGCTTTTTTTTCATTATTTCTATAATATAATTTCTGGATCAAGTACAAAACCATGACTGAGAGAGAAAAAGAACTTTTCCATTGACTTGAGATGGAATGGAGAGAGGCATTTAAAAGAAATGTGTCCAGCAGATGAGTAAGCTGGCATGCACATCACTGAGTCATTAGTTTATTCTATTAGAGTGGACAGTATTTTACTGTTGATAAAAAACCAAAAAAACTCAGTCCATTGTGCATTAAATTAAGAGAACATACACATGCCCCATAATCACAATTCTATCTCCCTGAGCACTGATCAGTAATAGTGACCTTTTGGGTAGGGAGTGGAAGGTGATAGTCTAAATAGTTTTGTGTTAATTATTACTCCTTTATGCTCTGGAGAATCCTAAAATTTTAACAATTTTCCTGTGCCTCAGGTCCCTTGAGACCTGACATTGGCAACAACAAAAGAACACATATATTTTGACAACAGTGCAATAAGTAATTCTGCTGTTTTCTGTTTGTTTTGATTTAGGGGGTTTTGTTTGCTTGTTTTGTTGTAATCTCTCCTAGAGTGATAAAAAAGCTTTTTTTGACAAGTTAAAAAAAAAAGTTAGATTTCACTCCTATTTATTCAGTCTCATATACTGAATAAACAAAGGCACACATAAGAGCAGCTTGAGCTCTGCAGTGGACTTCCCTGACTCTTTCAGTTAACCTTAAAGTTCACTCTGCTGAAAACTAATAGCATTTAGTTGTCAAGAAGCCAGAATAATGACATTTTGTGCCATTATTCTAATGCATTTTTCACTGTGCATTTTCTTTAATTATTTCCATGAGTAATATCATTATGCATTCATGCCAATACAATTCTGATAATTAATTTACATGATGGCAATTTCTTAATGATTTTGATGTCAAAGTTAATAGCAACATCTGATAGTTGATCTGTTTGAGCTGACATAAATTTAACTTTTAACGTATTGATGCCAAAACCAACAGCAGCATCAAATTACATTGCAGAAAAATAAACATCCACAGGGTAAAATCCTCAGCAGAAAAGTCTTGATCCTTACCCGAGGTTTATAGGTTCAAAATAAAACTAAGGCCCCTAGACACGATGCATGTCAGATTTTTACTTCCTCTTGGTTTATTTATTTATTTACACATTAATGGTATTGATGTCTCGTATTTAAGAGATCAAATTATATGCTATCATATAAAAGATGTTGTACTCTTGCCTCTAGCTTGGTGCATGTATTCCATATATAAAAAAGAAAAAAATGCATTAATTAAGCTTTTATCTTTCTAGTTCTTTAAGCATGAAGTCTAAACTGCTCTGCAGGGAGGGAATTTAGGACTGATGTCTGAACCCAAATTTGTGTCTTGGTTTGTGATTTCAGTTTGCATCACTTGGTAATAAAATCAGCAAAATAAACTTTATGTGGAGGCAAATATTGTTAATATCAATAAAACAAGAAACAGAGCAATACAAAATAATGTTTGAGATCAATAATTTTAGTAGATTTTTGCTATATGGAAGTCATGCATAGATAAAGAGAGAATAGTATGTGTTACTATATATATGTATCTATCTTTTTAATATTGACTCATGTAAGTATTACAAGACAATTAACATAAAATAAACCCACAATCTTCTAGTCTTTGTCCAGGAGATTTGAAGATCTCTTTACAAGTCTATAGGTATTTTTATTTACCAGTTAAATATTTTAGTACACCTTAGTATTGAAAAAATGTATGTGAAATAAATTATGATAGCCATAAAATGGTGATGGCTCTTTTCCCTTATTTTTTAATGAAAAGCAAAGCCTCATTCCTTGACACGGTCACTAACATAATATTTATTTCCCCTGCTTCATCTATACTGCATCAGTATAGATGAAATGTTAAAAACCATTAGAAATAAAATTGATCCTGCTGTATATCTCAGCCTTTTCCCGAACTGGCTTTTCATCAATGATATCCACCAAGGGAGTGCACATTTCATTTTACATCATGAGGAGATAATTATACAGCCTCAATTTCATTGCTAGAGTATAAAGGACTGCTAGAGCAGACCCAGATAATTTGCCTCTAAAATGCACTACCTCTCCTTCTTCAGACTCAACAAGAAAAGGTGTCTGCCCCTACCTGCAGAGCAAGAAGCTATGTCTGATTGCTTTTAGACCATCTTGTCCTCACAAACATGAGGACACATACTTGCTTGAAGCCAGCCCCCCAGAATTCAGGCATGTCAGTGTCTGTCCATTTTCTGCGTCCATCCTGTGGAGATGAACACTGCTCCACCCAGAGACAAAGTTTGTTGAATGATTTTAAGTCCTGGTGGTGATGGTGAAGGTGAAAATGGCAGCAATAGCTTAATCCCTCATGTATATTTCTGGGGAGCTGTACTTTGGAAGAAGCCTGTGGGATGAGAGGGACTTCATTTGCTTAGAATTTTTAACTTTCTTGTGCAGTGTACCATGAGTGCACACGCTCAGCTACACACGTGCAAGTTCTCGTAAATGTAGTGCTGTGACGGAATACATGAGAACAACATGGATGGGAGGAGAATGCTTGAGAGCCCTTGAGTTTCAACCACCCTTTGTTAGGACACACATATCTTCCACACATTCAGACATAAGCTGAGTCTACCTCAGCCTTTTGCTCTTAAAAGAGCATTGGTTTGAGGCATACACTGGTCATACAAGTAAGGACAGTGAGAGAGAAGATTGGAAAAGGGTCTGATATATGGAATGGGTATTTTTTTGTTGTTCAGGCTTTGTCAAATACTTTTCCTCCTCAGACATTTGTGGTGAAGACCTAGGATGCTTTCCTCTAACAGAATATATTAATTTCAGAGCTATTTTTGGCAGGTGGAGAAAAGGGAGAATTCTTTTTCCATAACATTACCCTATAGTAATTAAATTTTATTTTAATAATAAATTTTTAAAATAATAACATTTCATACTATGGAGACTGAGAAAGGAATGGAAAACTGACTGTCCTTTTTCCTAGGTCTGCAGAAGGTATGGGTTTTAACTGTTCAAGTTTCCTTTGGAAATAGGTTAAGTCAAGAACATATCTTGGTTTTAAGAATAGCTGCTCAATGAGAAAGAGCAGTATAAATGTTATCTTTATTCCAGGTGAGCAGAAAATCTCTGAAAAGCATTTCTGAGGAGTGTTAGCTTTGTGGGTTGATTGTTGGAAGGTGTAAGAAATATGACTGTGATTGTGGTTTGCACACAGAGAGACTCTCCCCCACAACCCAAATGGCTTTCTTGTGTGTGGCATTTCAGAAACCCTTTTTTTCTGCCTCCAGGCATGTGGAATGCCTGTGCAGAAAACATTTTTTTTTTTTGGTGTAGGGCTTGTCATGAGTTGGACACAACCTCTTTGGAATGCAATGTAGGAGTTTGAAAGGGAGGTTTTAAAAATTCAGAGCTGCCTGAGGACTGTGAGCATTACTAATGAAAATGTGTTTGAGTTAAATGTTGAAACTAAATGTCCCATAGAACAGAGTGAAATTAACTTCTTCCCTCCCCAAAACTCATACTAAGTTTCCATAGCCTTAAAACTGGCCCAGATAGCTTAGCCTCTGAGTCAAAAACTGCTCCCGATGCCTCACATAAACACCCACACCCAGACATCTCATATTATCTTCCATTTCTTCAGCCCGCCAATTATTTGCCACACCCTGTTATTGTGGACTATCTTAAATTAGCTCCTCAGTGACTCAAACATCTATTAACAGCTCCGGAACCAGGAGTTCCTCATGCTAAGAAGCTCCCAGGCCTTAATTGTTGCAATAGAAGTCATTTAGGATGCTGATGGTGGCTGTGAATCAAGACAGAGGCAGCAGGGGCACCACCTGGCAACGGGGCTGTGTCTCACAAATCAGGGGATGTTCTACTCACCCGCTACGCCAGAGAGACATGGAGTGCTCTGCCGGATGCATCTTGTAGCTGTGTCTCTTCGAGTCATGAAGCCTGAGGGAGGTGGCAACGATCCACCACTCACTTTCTTTAATCAGGTGTGAGCGCAGAGGTGTGACTGGGTGTGATCCAACTGCTCTGGTCCTTAGTGCAGGGGCAGAGAGCACAGGTCCTTTCTGCAGGAACAGCAATTAGTCAGAAGGCAGCCTAGCTACCAAGTACAATGCTCATTGTTTCTCTCCTTGACAGCTAGCTCAGGCTGGTTATTAACACACAAAAAAGCTTTCACTTTGAAAGTAGTTTTGTTCCTTCCATCCTCCACTGCTACATTTCCTTTGCAAAAACCGTGCTGAGTCACATTACACTGTGGCTAAGGTTGTGGGGCCTCTTTAAGGTGCCATTTTGGCACTCTGGTTCAGAAGTCTCCTACTGGACCAAGACCAGAAAAGGAAGCAGTGGAGGTGGAGGTAGCCTCTCAGTTCCCATGGCACAGACAGCTGCACAGTGAGCTGGGAGAAAGTTTTGTGGGAGAAGTTCCACAGCACATTATATGACAGCTTTTAACAAGAGAGAAATTATGTCCTCTGTTACTTGTTACACTGGGATTGATTACACTGGGTCCTATAACTCTCTGGATGTCTTAAGTCTGCAGACCACAAAGAGCTTTCACTTAACTGGACAGTCACTAATGTCCATTTACTGCAATGTCCTTGTCATCCAAAGCTTTCAGTCATACAGTTTACTGACTAATTGTACCAAGCAATGTGTTTTTAATACAATGGGTATTTACAATCTGCAACAGTTATATATAAAGCCTTTAAAAAAAAAAGTTATGTCTGACTGCTAAATCATATGATTTTAAAGAAGGTTCTGTATATTTTTACATCCACTTTAGACTTACACACAGAGAGTATTTCCAATTGTTTACATATGTTAGAATCTCTTGCATTTATATAGCTCATTATGCAAATATTTACAAAATACATGGATATTTATTTTTTACTGTACCCTCTATTCAATCACTGAGCTAAGACTTAATGTCTAAACATTGTCTGCAGAGTTGTATGTGCAGTAATGTATTATGAGTAATTATGTACTATATACAGTTATACAACAAAAATAACAAATTCAAAAAATATTAGCCTTGCAAAGGCAAGCACTCAAATTTATGGAGCATCAGAGGTAAAGTGCAATCCTATTTCAACACCTGTTATGCACATGTGCCTTATACCATGGTCTTCACTAGCCATGCTCTGGTTGTCCCCAGGCTGCCTTCAGCTGCGATGGGTGCATGTGTCCCACGCTATGTCACAGGCCAAGGCTCTGACCAGGGCTCCAGCCAAGCCTTGGGATCAGACCAAGGCAAATTTATGTTTCCCAGGCAAGGACTTTTTCCTGGATCTGGTCACCTAAGCAACTGACCTGGCTCAATGAGCATGTTTCTGATTTTCTCACTCCAACAGCAAGAGCTTGCAGAAAGAGAACGCCCTGCACTAATTCACCTCTCTGGCTGGAGCCATACACCAAGCAGGACTAATTTTGCATTTGAGACATTTGAAAGAGCACTGTGTTCTCATATAATCAAAGACAGCCTGAAGTAATTGTGTTGAAGGGTTTTCCTGACCAGAATATCTTCCACCAGGAAATGCTGCTTTGTCAGAATTGAAATACTTCATAGGAACATTTTGGTTTTGATGATATTTTTGACAGAAAAAAATGTGTGCATTTCAAAATCTGAAGAAAGTTCTTCTCACCACTGGTTGTTTCCACATAGGCTTGATTTAATTTCTTTTGGTTTCAGAGCATATATTATTTATATTTACTATTCATGAGTTAAATATTATCAAATCCCCTGCACAATGTCCTTGGAACATTTCAATCCTGTTAATTCTGACTTTGACCAATTTGATTATTAGAAGGCTTCAATAAGTTTGGGATTTAACAGTTATGTGTTTATTGGCCCTTCTGCATGCACAGGGTTTTCCTATATTTTAAGAAAGCAATAAAATTCCAGAAACTTAATTTCAACAGAATTTATAACTGCTATGAAGATGACATCCAACCTAAAAAAACCCAAAAAAACCAAAAACCAGATTTGTAACTGGGTAAAGTTTTCTGAAGTTATAAGCAGCCAAAATAAATCTAAAAATTATTGAGTGATCTCAGTAATAGATGGCAACTTTTGTTCCATCTATTACACTGCAAACAATTTGTCCTTGGAAGTAACTCTGAAAACAGTTACTGTATTTCATTTTTTAAATAATAAAATTTATAGAGAATTTGTAACACAAAGAGAAGATACTTGAAGTCAGTTTTATTTTAGTGGTAGTTGAATAAGTGTTGAATATGATATATACAATTTCCTACAGTTAAAATTTCCTAAAGCTGATTTATAGCAATATGCATCTGCATATTGATAATGTCCCAATAAAAACCAGACTAAATAGAAGTTATCTTAAACTGAAAACAAGTTTGACTACAGTAATATCATTTGGAAAAAGATTTCTCAGGCTAATTAAATGAATCTGATTCCAAATCTTTTATTTCCGGTTCACAAAACATTTTGTAACTTCCTGGGTATGTATATTAATTGACATGTTTCACTACATACTGATTATGGAAGAAGGTAAAGCAAAACAGTGATGAAGCAGACTCATATAGGCAAGTATCAGAAAATGCTAGGAGTTTTATTAAAAATAAGTGCTTTCATAGCATTTCATACTAAATTAACAGTGTTTGGCTAGTGGCTGACATAACGGATCAGGATTCTTCAAGTCATTACTCACTTGCTCTCTTTGGAGACATTTGGAAATAGGAGTGCTCACAGCAGGTGGGCTCACAAGGGTAACGTGGGTAGTAAGAAATCCAGATCCATACAGAGCACTGCAACAAGACCTTGTTTGGCTGTAGCTTGACTGCTTTTTCTGTCGAATGTTTAGTGGTTGGGCAAAAAGAGAGTATCCTGGTTTTCCATGGATCCTTAGCCTGAGGTGGCTACAACAGCTTCCAAGCATTTTTACATTTAAGTTTCTACTAGCCACTTGTTGGGGATCTTAATAGAGAAATCAGCTTCTGCTCTTCTGGGGACTGGGATTTTTGAACAACTTTCCTACAGACATATTGAGGGACTATGGGGATTATGAAGTGGATCTCAGTGTGTTTATAAAAGAGGTTATAGACCAAGGTCTTCTGCAGCAGCAGCCAGCTGTGGTTGGTGGCTCAGGAGTTTCTGTTGTTCACTGAAGCAGACTTGTCCAAACTCAAAAGGACCAACATCTTCTCAAAAGCTTCAGCTCCTTTCTGGAGGCCAGCAAAAGCTATCTGAGGCATAAGTTCCTGCTGCTAAAATCCAGAGCCAGAACTCAGACTGACCAGTCTTCACTGAAATGTCACTGGGGTCCTGTGTCTTCTGCTGGCTTCCTTCTCCTCCTACTCCCACCTCATTCTCACAGAGTGGTCTTGGGAGAGCCAGGCAATGTACATATCACATTTTGACATCTAAAACAATGGGTGAAACATTGCATGAAACACTCTGATGAAGGCAATGATGTTTGATTAAAATATGGTAGGTGTGTCAATCATCACTGCAGCAAGGCTGGACCACAGAGTCTACTGCTTGGAAGGCACCTACATAAGCAATTCTACAGTCTCAGCTTGCTCTGCTCTAAACTTGTCTCTCATTCTGTTCCCCTCATCCCCTCTTCTGTCACTGGATATATATTCCATTACACCAGCTCTGTTTCAGGTGGAATGCAGAATGCCTTTAAAAAGAAAGAGAAAAAGGAAGGCAAAAACCAGGACACACCTATGCATTTCACATGTGACTTCCACCCACCTCCTGCCATACAGCTGCAATAAAGTTGAGTTTATTTATATATAAATAAATACACTTTTTCATCACTGCAACTTGTAAATAGGAAATGAAGTCACAATCCTCAAAATTGTAATGGCAGGCACACAGAGACACAGTTGCTGGCACGGAATTCAATTAACAGATAGCAATCACCCTTGGGTGACTGTGTGAGGTGGAAATATACAGGCATGCTAATAAGTAATATCTTAAAGCCAAGGCGTTTATCAGCCAGCAGCCAGACATGGGCATAAGTGTGGGCAGACAGCACTGCTCTGGGATATTTAATAAAACCTGCTCTCTTCACTTGAGGATTTGTGTTTAATCATTTGGTAACATTTTAGAAACATCTAGCCTGGGAAGCTTCTCAAATGGAACTGCTTAGGTCAGAAAACGTAGAGAGTTATTTACTGATACTAAAATAGCCAAAGGAACAGAGTGGATTCTAGGTAATATTAACAGAATGCTTTGTTGCCATCTTTTTGACCTTTTAAGTTTCTGGGGTATGCCTGCTATGTGAATCACAGCCTTATCTGGGGAAACATGCAGGAGGCGTTCATTAATACTGGGAAAGTGAATGATTGAACTGCTGTTTGAAATAATTTTTTAACTCTTTTTTGCTTGGTTGAAAGCCTGAAGCTAAAATAGTTTTCTTCTAGGCTCCTTGAACTTTAATTTGCATTGCATTTTGGCCTTTCAAAGGATTCAGGCAGGCCAAGGTTTGTCATCTGCTGAAAGATGTTCAATTTAAACTTTCTCATCAGGACTCTCTTTGCCACAGCAGAAGGGTGAACTCACAGGGCTGTTTTGCATGGCTAAATACCAGTGCTTGGAGGAAAGGCAAATCCAGTAGCAAAGTCATGAGTTTCTTTAAAGGAAGGCAGGGAGACATTTGTTAGGAGCTTCATGAAGAAGAAATGTAAGGGATGGTGTTAGTACATTCTTGGGTAACTCCCCAGGGTTAAAGGATTCATAAAGTGAAAGTGGTTTGGAGCAGGACACAGGAGGCTGGCCAGCCTAGTGAAGGGACATGCAGGAAGTGGCATGTGTCAGCCATTATCAAGGAGGGCTGGAGGTGATGCCTTAGGAAGGCTGACCTGAAACAGAAACTGGACAGAGCTAGTGAATAAGGTAGGTATTTCTTGAAAGGCCTTTAGGGTACACCTTGGGCAGGACAAGGGCCTGACCAGGGCTACACCCAAGGTGGACTAAGAATGGTCACAAAATGGCTGACGGGTCATGAGATCTTACGTTTTTATAAATTTTGGTCCGTTTGCATATTAGGGTTTAATTATCCAATTACAGCTTCAGGTTGTGAGGTCCGATCCTTCTTGTTCCTCCCTTCATGTCCACTGTTGTTTATGCTTCTGGGCCTGAAAGTTGTCCTTAGTCTTCAGCAGGAAAAGGATTTTTGTCTCCCTACTCTGTGAAGAGAGCTTACAAGCACTTAATTATGAGGCTCAGATCTACACCCCTAGGCAGCACAGAATCTGAAAAACATGAAAGTTAAAACTTAAGGCATCAGAGGGTGTTGGCTGTGAAGCAGACAGTGGTATTGCTCTCACTGCTTTTGGTTTTGCCTCTGACCTGGGTATGCAGTCATACCTTTTGTGGTCATCGGCTCTGGCCTGGCAACTGGGCTGGTGACAGCAGAAAGTCTGTGGTGCCTTCACTCCTTCCCTGAGAGAGGGGAATACCCCTCTGAGCTCACTGCCTCAGCAGCCTGCATTGTCCCTCTCACCGGTGTGGCTGCCTGCTTTGCTATCTTTGGAACATTTCTCATGCCCATGCAGACTCTGGTGACCACCAAGAGTTGTGTAGCAGCTCAAGCAGTGGTGATTGTCCAAGTTGCAGAGTCTTAGTCATTTTGCTTTCTCGGAGGAATCATCAATAGTTGGGCTGAAACAAATGTTAAAGATGGGCAGTGACATGCAGCAAGCACCCCCCCCAACAGGTGCTGTCAGTACCTGTTCCCCTTTCCCTTGGGGATTCACGTGACCTACAAATCAGTGGCCAGAGCCTCTGCCAGCCATTTTCCACACTGCTGGCATGCAGCCCAGCCTGGGCTCTGCTCAGGAAGCTGCAAAGTGGCTCTGAATAGCTGCTGTGAAGCTGTCCCTGTGCTGCTCCTGTCACAAAGAGTTTTCAGTGCCCGCCTCACTAATGGATGGGTTTCTCTTATACAGAGTGCCAAACAATGCAGTGATACATTCAGGTTTTATTAGTGTGAGTTTAGCGTGGCTGCGTTATTCATAATGGAAACAGCACAAGAGAGCTGCACTGTTCATCCCAACCGCGAGACCATAAATCCTGTGAGCCATGCAGTGCCGTCGAACGATGTGTTTTCACCACTTATTTAGCAGGAAAGCTATTTGTAGTCCCTCTGTATGTAAACCCAAGCTGTCTTAATATTGCAAGCCCAAACTGTGTTGGAGGAGGTAATAGCAACAAAAAAATAGCAACCAGTACGTTTTAGAAAACTCAGCCCTGGCTCTACGATACCAGGGCTCAGCCCTCACTGCCAAGCAAGAGGGGAGCAGTGCTGTGGATGGGTGCTCTGCTGAGGGGGCTCAGCCCTTGCCCACCTCCGGGCTATGACAGTGGAGTGCTGTGTCTGGACCAAGCATGGATCTGCTCTGCTGAGGAGTGTGTGTTTGTGTGGGATGCAGGGAGACTTTGTGCTGCTGCTCACTTGGTTTGCTTTCCCAGAGAGCAGCTGCAGCAGCAGGGTGTGTGAAATATGCCCGGTGGAGGTACATTAATGGCCTGAGTGCGGGTAAGCTGGTCAGGAATGAAAGACAATTGTAATTTACTGTGATGAGGGCACATCACCTGCCTAACATAAATCAGGCTTTTAGGGTCAGGAAGCAGTACCAGCTATACTCTGATTATGTGTTCCTCGGGAGACTGTCCCAGAGGGAGTCAGCCTGGGCTCACGACAGGAGCAAGCAGTGGCTTGGGAGGAGCTAGGCTGAAAGTGATGCCCTTCAAGTAGGCACTGTGTGACTGTGACAGAGATGAACCTGACTTTTGTGTGCTTCTGCATTCGACCCAGTGACCCAGAAATGAAGGGCTACAGAAGTTATTACCAGGCTTTTTGGCTACTGCCTCTTGTGAAACTCCTGTCACCCTGCTTCCCTCAGCCTTTGCTAGGCGTGGAAGCTGGGCAGTGGAAGCCCCCACATCTGTGACTTAAGCACTGTTCCTTTGATGCTGCACAGCACTCATTGAGAGAAATGTTCATGAGAAGATTCATGCACATTTTAGATGTATTATTAGTTGACTCAGATGCGATGGCTCAGGGAAATTACCAAGCAGGTCCTTGTTACTTTTGCAGGAAATATTGCCTGAACTTGTGGAGACACCTCCTCATCTCTCCTGCCCCTTTCTCTCCTGCACCCTCTCCAGTATGGCCATTAAAACAGTCCACCCTGGGCTGAGAGAAGAATCTCTGATTCCTATGCCTCACCTCTGAAGCAAGCTCTCTACATTCCTCCAGCTACTTTGTTCACTGTTGGTATTAGCACTGGAAATGCTGACAGCAGCTGCTAAAGGTTAAATGTATTTGTAGAAAATCAATAGTGTGGTGGCCCATTCTCCCTTTCCCCTCAACTTCTCAGGGGGAAAATGGCCCCTGGATACATGAAGAATATAAGTTCACATTTCTCCATCTCAGAACACATGCATTTATGCAAGAGGCTTAAAAGATATCTTTTATGATCCTGGTACAGCGACGTTTCTCTTAATTCGGTGCATGGAATAGTGACAGAGGCTTCTGGAAGTGTTGGTTATTATGCAGGGCATGTGTTTTAAAATGTTAAGTACCTTGATTGTCTCTCACATAGCTAGTGCTGTCAGCAGTTTGCACAGTGCTTTTATGTGCCTTTTTCCTCCCTGAGATACCTGTGTTAAGTTCAGAACTGATTCTGCTTCTGAAGCAATTTATTAAACATCTTCAGTGCACTGCTTCTGTGAAGAGGTGAGTTTGTTCTTTCTGTCTAGAGATGCAAAACTCTGGGCTTCAGTTGGTAAATGCAAGTATTAGGTGAATTTCTTGCTGTTTAACATAAGCTTTCCTTCAATCTACTCTCCCTAGTGATCCCTTCCTTTAACATAGGAATTTATTATTCATGAAATGTGGAGACATGCTACTGTACCAGTCTAGGGCAGGTGCAGTAGGGTAGCCTGGCATGCACACACTCTACTCTTCACCCTCTTCTGGAGGACACATTTTCCAGATGACTGAAAACATCTGTTTCTTTCTCTTGTGTTCCTTTGTCTGGCTTGCAAAGTGCCAGTGTGATGGTGGTGGGTTGGCACACATTCATGTCAGGAGATTCCTGGAGCACAACCAGCCTGAAGCTGGTCCATAAGGCAGCTCATGCACAGGCTGCTGGATACATGTGAGGAGCCTCTGGCATTTGGCTCTCTCTGAGGTGGCCTCCCTGGAGGTTAAAAACAGGGCTCTGGGAAGGAGTCCTGCCCCAACACCCAATTTTGTTTTTCCCTTGTCTTACTGCTTGAAGAAGAGTCTTCAGGGAGGTGTTATCTATAAATTGTCACCCTCACAGGTCCAAATGTCTCTACGTATCCTTGTTTGTGGGTGGACTTTTTATTTTTGTTTGCTTTGTTTTTAATCTGGATATTTCTGATATATAAATTAACCTGGATCACATCTGTACATACTAGATACAACAGGTTTAATATTAAAATACAAATTTTAGGTGTGATGAACTGGATCAAAATTAAAATTTGCTTTGCAAGGTTTCTGCATAAACATTTTTCCCCTTTTTTTTCCCATCACCTGTCATTCTTATCATTGTTCTGGGATCACTTTTATTTTGCCATTCCAGTTAGGAATAACGCTCATGGTGTTTGGCTAGCCTAACAGCAGTTAATTTTGCTTCTGGAGGGACCACATTTGCTGAAATAAAAATTAGTAGGTAATCCTAAAGTTACCCCTAGGACCTTGGTCAATCTTTAATGAGTAGACCTGAGACAGCAGATCCTGAAGTAAGAGGGACCATTTCTATTGGAATATCAAATGTATTAATTAATCTGTCATCCCAAGACAAGTATGGACATGCAAAGTCTATATTTCCCCTGAACAGTGAATATTTTGGTAAAATTCTTATATTTCTTATTACAGAAGTTACAGCTTTTTGGCAAGATTTTCATTTAATGGGATTTAATATAATTTTCTGGACTGTATTTTGCATACAGTGTGGTTTCTTTCAAATTTTGTGGTTTTTTGTGGGGAGGGAGTTCTTTTATTTTTTCTTATTTTCTTTTTAATTTTTTTTTTTTGTTAGACAAAATCAGGCTGCAAATTTAAAAAGCAAAACTGATTACAAAAAGTACCTGGAGAGCATAAATCAGTGTGAACTTGAAAAGCAGCAGATTCTCAGAACTAGTGATAGAGTAGTATTTTTCTTCTTTCTTTTATCTTAGAAAGGGTCTGTAGAAGTATGTACTTGAATCCCTAAAAATGTCCAGTTCTCAAGGATGCTGACTAACTTGGTATTCTTAGTTTTGATTTAAATGAAATATTTTCAGCATGTGGTTCATTTCCAAACAAATCAAACCAAAAAAATCTTGAACTGTAAGTGATGCTTCACATTTCCTGTTGGAAAAGATTTCAGAAGCTCATAAAATGTCTCCAGCCCTTACAATATATCAAGTCATATTAATTTATGGTAGTCAATGAACAGTCAGAAATGGTGGAGGAGAGAAACGGAGAGCCTATAATATTCACTTTTTTTTCAGAACTGTATATCAGAGGGCTTTTTTTTACTTCCTTTATACACAACTCAGGCACAGCATCTCTTCTTCCTTGCTTCAGGAAAAAAAGGGAAAAAAACAAAAGAAGGGAAAAAAAATCTACATATTTGTATTATATTATGTTCTCCAAGTAGCAAATTCCCTCTGCCAGCTATCTGTGGGTGTGCAGCCCTTCCTCAGGAACATGCTGTATCTTCTGAGTTCCTGTGTTTGTGATATCACAGAGCTTTTGCTCTGAAGAACCATGAATGGGGCCATTATGAGGGGCCGACAGATAATTAAGATTCTGAGAGGGGTAGGCTGCTAAAAGAGTGTTTAGTGAGGAAATTACAAGGCCAATAAAAAAATGTCTTTGTGAGTTCTGATTGTATTCTTTTCTTCAGTGGATCTGATTTTTCAAGGTCTGGCTGGATCATGATGAGGTTTTCTTTCATCCTTTTTTTTTTTCTCTCTACAACGGAGCTGAGGCTGGAATGTAAGTCCAAGTTAATGAAGCAGCCTCAAAGTTGAGGAGGAAAAGAATAAACTGCAGCTCTGAGGCACAGACCATTGGAGATTCCTCTTTCAAATCCTGCCTTTGCCACTCACTGGAGTTATTTGATTTGGGAACAAGATAAGGATTCACAATATCTGATTTGTAGAAATAACCTGGAGGAAGGAAAAACAGTCAGAAATACTAATTTCAGACATAATTTTCATCTCTCAGTTTCCTAAAAGCTTTTCTCATCTCTAATAGCATTAAGCAAATACAAAGTACAGATTTTGGGGAAGTTGTGCACTGACTGACAAGTGCATCTTCAAATAGCCCACAGTTCAGCACTTCTTTTTCTGTCAATACTCCATCACCAGCAAAGGTTTGGAGCATAATTCTCTCCCAGTAATCCATCTTCTCTCTTTCTCTTTCACTCCTTTTTTTTTTTTTCGAGTAAGAAATAGACCTGGAAATTCATTGCTGATTTCCCAGGAGTGTTATTCATGCCAGTTTATTTATGTATTTATTATTCAAGTGCAAACTATTGCAGTTCCTTGTGGTAAACTGCAAATAAAACTGGTAGAGGCAGAGGGCTGGCTGTCACACCAAGTGCCGTAGAGACGAGTGCCGATGCCATGGCTGCTACTGCCCCTAAGTGATGAGGGTGAGTGAGGGCAATTCATCCCCCTTGGTGCTCAGGTCTACCCAGGCCTTGGCTAGAGCTGGAAGAGAACAGTATGCCCTCACAAGCTTTTGATTGTATCCAGCAGGACATTTAGTACAACTACGTTTTAACATGTGAGCATAATAGTTTATTATGTTAAAGTGTTGGAATGGCAGCTAGGAGAAATCTATATTAAGGCTGATAAGAAAGGAACAACTTCAACTTGGAATGGGGTCAATTGCAAAAATTAAAGATGTCTCTAATGTAGCACTTATTTCTAGTCTTCCATCTTCCTAGTCCTGATTTTTCATGACTGTTTCCCATAATTTATTCACATCCATGTACACAGTCCTTTGTTACTGTATGAAAAACCTATACAAAGGCAGTTCATTGATTACACAGAGGAAAAAGTGAAGCTCCTGTCAAATTCTTAAAGAAATCAAATTAAAAGTGTTGTCATTTTACTATTTTGACTTAATATTGTTCCCTTTCATAACAAAGGATAAAAATGTGAGTTTGACATGGTTGTGTTCTTTGTGTTGTATCTTGATTTCCATACAGATATACTGATTTACACCAGCAGAAGTCCTAATTGCTTACTCGAATGCCATCTTCCTGTGTCATCTTGGTAGAGACATAACATTCCTGTATTTTTCATGTGACCTTGTCTCATCTGCAAAGCTCAAATTTCATTGCCACTCTGGGAAAGGTTAGTGGTGTGAAATGTTTGATCTTTAAATGGATTCTTAAATTTGAATAGGACCCATTTTTTTATGTGTTGAAAACCAGGCTTAGGTCCAAATACCTTAGAAACTTGAGAAGATTCAAACTTGGATCTAGACTGAATTGTGCAACTTAAATCTATTTCAAGTACATAAATAATTCTGTGTGCAAAGAGTGTAAATCCACATGTATGTGTATGTGTGTACACATAGAGGCACAACATATGTATGTTGATACATAACCATACAAATGTACATGTCTTGGTTCAGTCTCCTACTTGGAAATAATAAGTGAATTATATACCTTTCCCGGGAATTCCATCAGTGTTTACTCTACTTCCTAAAGGAGAATTCAAATTTTAAAAGTTTTTAAATGATTTCTTGAGTAGCTAAAGTAATTGCTGATGGGAAAAAAAAATCAAACCAAACCAAAGGAATCAATTTCAGGTTTTTTTGAAAATGTCTCTCATTGACCATGAACTAGATTTTAGACATAAATGTAAGGTATTTTAAAATCTTTGTTCCTTCTCATTGTTCTATACTGAAGCCAATATAGATTTCAGTTTGAGTAGGACCATGATAAGAAGAAAACCCTCTTTTATGGCTAATACAAGGTAAACAAATTTTGGGAGTGTGAAGTAGTGATTGGCAGGCAGAGGGAAAGGATGTTGTGTGGGATGGATGGCAAACCAGGGAATCAAAATGTGGAAATGAAGTAGACGTAGAAACATTCTGGTTGTTTTGGAGAAAATCACTGTCTGACTCCTGGTTCTGCAGAAACAAAGACAGGGTGGCCTGGATTTGAATCCTTTTTTACCAGCAAATCCAGTCTTAAGGATAGTTTTCATAAGCTGTTCCAGCTTTGGCTCATGTCTGTTTTGAATAAGCAGTTAAGCAGTTTGGGTATTTTTCAGTTCCCTGTGGGCTGGCAGAGAAAAGATATGCAGCACAGAGGACTGAATGAGATGATTTAACTTTTGCTGGCCTGCATGGATGCACTTCCCTGAAGGCAGTAGCATTCAGCCACCCTCATCCCCAGTACTGACTGGTGTACCAGGTAGAAGCTGCTGGTCTCACAGATAAAAAATGTTTGGTGCTCAGTGCTTCAAACATTTATTTACAGAGGTTTTACTTAATTTAGGAGCATAATAGAGCCATCTGCTAAAAACTTGAGGTGCTCTGTTCCTGGTGCTGGTTCCAGCTTGTCAGGAGTGACTCCAATGGACACAGGAAAAAGAGAGAAAGCTGCCAAGTGTTATATGCTTCCCCAAACCCTTGTTCATAAGCTGGTGCTAAACCTCTGCTGTACTGCAGACTCTTCCTATGAAAATATCCAAATGGGCCATGAGCACACCAAATCACAGGCACCAAATTTCATCAGAAGGTTTGCGGCTGAAGCAGTTTTTTATGTGTGTGATTTTTTTCCATATGGATGTGACTTTAGAGCAAGACACAAGCCATTATAAGGAAGAAAATCAACCTTTGGCTTAATTTTGTCTCACCTAAGAACATATATAAGTTTAAAAAAAAAAAAAGACTGAGCTGTTGAGAAAGTACGAGGCTGGTTTTCCTCAGTATACAAAGGCAGATATTTGGAATGCCAGCATTCCAAAGACCTGGAGAAGACTTCAGCCCTTTGGTGCAGTGCCCTGCAAATCCAAGGTATGAGACAGCTCCTGTCTCCAGGAATTTGCCTTCTCTGCTCATAACCTGTAAGGAGGGAGGATATCCTGCCTGAGGCATTGCAAGCGGCTAACTGGAAAGCTGAAAGCAGAACCCAGTTCTCCAGTGCCTTGCATGATGAGCTTCACTCTGGATTGGTTACTGTTTTCCCACAGCAGTGCTCTGCTGCACTAATTGGGATTAGGTCCCTATTGCACTTAATGCTTCCTGAGCAGAGAGGAGGAAGCAAACTCTGTCATGAAAAGCTCGACAGTTGTAGCTGCTTAATTGATGGGGTTATTTTAAATCCAGTCAGTTAAATTGCTACGGTCACCCTTTATTATAGCCTAGGCAATTTTATTTCAAGTTAGCTTTAATCAATTAGGAATTGATTTTAGCTAAGTCAGTATAAGAACATCTGATCTGGTTTAACAAAATTGGTTTTAGAGAAGTGAAATGGGTGCAGATTCACCATGAGCCCAAAGAAGGCTTGTTTTCTCTTTTTGCCTGCTAATGATCAGGTACAGGATATCCCAGTAAAACCCCAGATCCTGCACAGCCTCAGCAGATCCTATCACAATCTTAAGCCCTGGCAAAATAAAACATACAGAAAGGCAGGTAATGGTGGTTGCCTGAATGAAGGACTCTCCCCTCAGCAACTTGTGCACATATGCACAAGCACATCCTCATTCTTACTACACTGGTCAGTGGAGGAGTTTTGGGAACAGCAAGCGAGATGCAAGAACTTGCCAACTCTGCCTGCCCAAGCTGCAGCCCCCCAGGCCACTGAGGCAGCAAACCATCTTGATCTTCCACTATACTCTTTTAATTAATTTGTTTTCAGCCAGTTTAGTGTTTTGAAGAGGTTTGCAAAGATGGCAGAGCTGGAGGTATGGCAAGGAAAGTGGTTGGCAGCAGGTGGAGGTAGGAAGAGGAAGCAGCAGCTCTGCCTCTTGGCTATATATTGTGAAAATGAAAATCGCAGGAGAACTGAGAATTATCAGTGGAGAGTTTTGAGATGTAATGATTTCTAATGATGTCTTGCTTTCATGGCTGTGAAACATTTGTAAGGTTTTATGACCATTTTGATGCTTTTTTCTCCAAATGATTATTCTGATATTTTTACCATACTGTAAATTTGTACTATGTTTTAAAAAACCTATCTTGTTCTCTTCAATTTGCTGTTGTTTGTTTTATCATGATTGTTATGAATTCTCATATAGGAACTCTTTATCACTGAATGTTGGAATCTTTCATTTCTGTTCTCATAATATGTAAGAATAAAACTACTGCAGTAAAGAACCCACTATTTCTGGTATTGTCAGAAGAAAAAAGCAATATTTTTGCCTAGGACTTGTTTACTTTGTGCTAAAGCAGTTCCCATGCTTGACTTCTTCTGTAGGTGCAAGTAGTGTTAATGAGGTGTTAATGTGTACGTAGGCGTCGAATACATAGATTTGCCTTTGATCAGTCACTGTTATTTCCTTTTTTCTTCCTTTTTTTTCCTTAGGTTTTTTTTTTTAGTTTTTTTTTTTTCCTAACCTTGAAAAGCTGTTTGCACTACGAAAGCCTTTTGACTTAAGAGAAATTTCTCCAGGAGCTGAAAGAACTTCTGAAAACAATGTCTAGTTAAACTCCCACTGACTGCAGCGGGGTCAGTACTGCTCCTTTGATTACAATTGTTTGAAGAGCAAAAAACATACTCCCAAGGGTTTGTCTACATGCAGTGTTTGTACTACTTTAAATATAGGCTTGAAACTAGTATATTGAAAGCAGTATATAAACACTAGTACAATGCAGTTGTGCTATTATCGGGAACTTATGCTGATCTTGCTTGATCCCACAAATGCAGAGCAGATCACAAAGTCTCCCTATTTGTATTAGTATAATAAATTCAATGCTGTTTGGTTTTTTGGGGTTTTTTTTTAATGCACTCCTAAGGAGCTAACTTGGCACAGAGACTGGGTGTTTTCGTTTCTTGGTTTATAATTATTAACACACACGAAATAATGAAAGCAAGGTATTTGAAGTGAGAAAGCTCCAGAAAACAGAAAAATTATGCTCTCATCTTATTGATGTGGGCTTCCTTATCCTGTTGCCTGTGTTATCTCTCTTATTCACTCCTGCTGACTTAAAGCAGCATCGCCTCCTGTTTATCTGAGTCTCATGAAAAAAACAATTGCCTGGGGGGTGTGTGTGTGTGGCTTTCCTAAAGTGAACACGTACAAAGTGAAGTTGAAAAGGTGTCCAGGTCAATGCTCACGTCTCCTCCTCCAGACTCTCTAGGCATCCACTTGGGTCTCTGAGGCCTGGCACAATCATAAATTCGAGTGGAAGACTGAGTGGGTTTCAGCATATGTCTCTCATGGGGCATCCCGTTTGCTGCAGTCATGCCTTACAAGCGGCCAAGAACAGACTCTACTGTCCCAGGTGCTGCACAGTTGAGCCAGCAGACAGGTCCTGCTCTCTGCACAGCAGCCTGGGCCGTGGTGTTGGCCTGGCCACACACAGCAGAAGGGAGACGTGCAGCTCAGTGGGAGACAACAGCGTGGTCACAGCAGCCACTGTGCTGGCACTGAGGCTGGTGAGGGCTGAACATGGGAGATTTCCCAAGAAGAGAAGCTGAAATGGAAAAGGAGGGAAAGTGAAGTGAGAAAGAGAAGCTGGGAAAGATGTATGATCCAAGAAAACTGTGATGCAGGCTGGAGGAAGCAGCCCACTTGCACAAATTGACAACCCAGTCAAAACTGTATAAAAGGCTCCAGGAGCAGCTGGAGACTCCCAGTGATGATGGCTCTGTAGCTATCCCTCCTGGCTCTCTACCTTTCCCTCCTGGCTGGGATCTCATTCTCAATTCAGTTTTCTCCCACAGGCCACATGGCAGGAAGGGGAATCAGGCTTGAAACATGGAGAATTGATTTAAATCAGCCAAGCTGGGCTCCTGTTCCAAATCCTACTTTAGAGGATGTCTGTCTCTCCCTTGTAACTATAGAAAACCCTGGTTTGTTTATCCTTGCCAAACTTCAGTCAACCTTTGGAAGTGCTTGTCTTCCTCCTTTCTCCTAATTCTGAGAATGAGGTAGGAGGGTAGGAGAGGTGGATCATTGCATAAAACTTTGTCCAAGTGTTGCCAAGACGTAGAGTAGCTGCAGGACTGGCTCCCAGCCCCCTGGGTCCAGAGGTTTCTGCCTTATCTGCCTGCAATGACTCCAGTTCTGCCTGTTTGTGTTTGGAAGAAAACAACAACTCCTAAAATAGGAGAGGGAAAGTGTAAACATAGTAGCAAAGGAGAGGCATAGAAAACTATGCACAACTCTGTGTACAATTCTTTTTTATAAGGTTTGTTCCCTGAACCTAAACAAGCCTGCCACAGCAAAGGTTAGAGCATGTGGCAGTGGAAGCATTTGCTGTTTCCTACAGAAGCAGCAGCTTCTAGTTCTTCCTCCCCCACCCCAGTTTATGTTTTGCTGTCCCAGTTGGAGTTTAATGTGCTTCACAGTTTCTTCTATTTTTCTTTTTGAGTGTGGGTTTGTTTTTTTTTTTCATGTTGAAGTCTCTGCTGACAAAAGGTGCCAGCCCATTTAACAGCTGCTGGGAGACAAGTGCTCAGACAATTGGATACAGACAGCATGGCAGGGTGAGAGGCCAGACGAGACATCCTTTGGCAGGCAAGCACCATGTGTCCTTGGCCTCCGTGTCCATTTACCCCTTCAGCTGAGCTGCTTAGAGTACATCATGGACCATGCTGATTTCTGGAATGGGAGCTTTGTGCTTTGGACGTGAAAGCGTGCTGTATGTTTTCACACCTGAAAGCTCTTCAAGGAGAGATCTGAGATCTTTCCTTTTGTGCGCATACATTGAACTTTCTTTGACTGGATTCAGACTATTTTTTTTTACCACATATGGTGATTGCTTCCAATGTGTGCTTATAGAAACTAGAGACATTTCCATTCCTAGTTTAAGGAAGACTTGACAGATATTTGATTTGAGTTGGTTTGTTATTCCTAGTTCTGGCTTATTGCAACCACAGTGCCTACTGCTGTATCTCTATTGATTGCAGACAGACATCCTGAGGGAAAGCTCTGTCTTCCCTTTCATTTAAAAAGAAGAAAAAAAGGCATGTCTCCAGCCCCAGTACTTGTGAAGACAGACACAAATACCTAATGCAGACTGTTTGATGAGACTGAAAGTATGTCACTGTGAGTTCTAAAATGTCATCATTTATTCACCCTGACTTCTCTGTCACTCACTGAGGTACCCACAACCTGAGGTACCACATGTTTAGAACTGTGCTGAACAGGCTGCAGAAGAAGAGTACCTGCAATTTTTTGGGTTAAACTAGCAAGACAGTACCCTGAAGGACACCCAATCTGAATTCAAAACTCTGCTAACTCTAAAGCAAAATTGTGTCTGACACCCCCTACTCACACTCCCTTATTTCTGTCCAACCAGGCAAATTCCATTTGACCCCTGGGTTTAGCAGGTTTGGGATTGTTTCCTTGAGCCTTATCCGAGGAAGAAACAAGGAGATTTGGTTTATATTTGCATGTCTAGAGCACAAGAGTGCCTGGGAGTTTCTCTGGCAGCCCAGATGTTTTTCCTAGTAGAAAAAGGCCCTGACCATGTCCTATTGTCTCAGCTGTGCAGGGGTGAAGGACAAGTATGATTATCTGCTGGCACTAAAGATCTTGCTTCCATCATTGTAGAAACTTAATCAAAGAGTCTCTTCCAGTTCTTCAGCATTGCATTCTCTTGCCTGACATACCTGGGCTGCTGCTCTGACTTTCCTTTAAGACATTGGTGGGTTTGACTGGTCTGAAAATGAAGGAAGCTTGAACAGGTAAAAGTGGGACTAAAATCCTGGAGCATGAGTAGCAGCGGCAGTGCAACTCCTGTAGCAGGACACTCAGCACAGGTGAGTAGCCCAAGAGTTTACCTCTGGCCTCTCTGCTGCAAGCATTTGTAGGGGTCTCTGAGGTATTGCCCCATGCCTCCTCATTTAAAACGAGCATGACCAAGTTCTCAAAATCATTGAAGATTCCCACAAATGCAAGACTGTCTCACAGTATGAGAAGACAGTCAGTCTTCAGCTTTTTTTACCTCTTTCCTACTACTCCTAGAAGTGAAAATGAGGCTAGGAGAACTGGCAAACATCATACTCCCAGCCCTAAAAATTTGTGGTTGCTGTGGTACAATTCTTTTAAAGCAACATGCTTTCTCTATTTCATTTAATAAATTGATCTGATGGCTTGTGCTCCTGTGAAGCCACTTCCTCTTGCTCCTTTAGCTTTCTTCCTCCCTCTAAGCCCCAGAATTTAGACCTTTCTCATCACACTACCTGTCGGAAGGAGATCTCTGATCATTCCTGCCAAATGAGGGAAAATCACAGTCCGTGCTGAGCAGCAATAAAAGAGTAATGTTGCTGCCTGGAATTGCATCAGGAGCTCCTTCCTTATTAGACCGTGTAAGTGTTACAGCAGGGAAACAAGTAGCTGAGCCTGTTCAAAAGCCTATGAATTCTTTCTTGCATTAAGTTAATTAATGAGAAATGAAACAAGAAGCTGGTGCACGAAAGAGAAGCATTAGGTATCTTGTATCTTAGTAGCTCAGTGGAATTGCCAGGAAAAGGGATCCAACTTGTCTGTCAGTGATAAGAAATAAGTGTTTTATCCTTGTTTCATTTTTGAGCAAAATTCACTGTGTGTTTTACCTGCTGATGGACAGAGAACATTTTGCTGCTGGGGCAAACGTGATAACAGATTATCTGGGGAAATTTGTGTGACCAGTTAGTGCTCAAGCACAATCCTGTCTGAACCACTTCCTACCAATTGAGAAGCACCATCTAATTCCCTTCTGCTCTCACTCTAACTGGCTGATTCAGGGAGTAGAAAACTCAAAAATTAACACACTCACTCCTCCCCAGCACTTAGAAGCACAAGGAAAATAAGGCAAACAGATGGGAGTCAATGTATCATCCAAATGAAATCCCACCCTTCAGGAAAGTGTGCCAGCTGAAGAGGAGAAAGGATTCTTATTGGTGTCCTTTGCCATAGATAGCAAATGTGAATTTTTGGCTCAAAGATAGCAGTGAGTACTTTGCTTTTTTCCTCCTTTGGGTGCTTGTCATCTTGGCCAGGTGGTCTTTGAAGCTTGGGACATGCAGAAGCATGAGACTTTCCAGAGAAAGCTCCAGATGCCCTTGGCAAATTTCTTTCTCCTAAATCCTGATTTCCTGCTGTGTCTGTGGCTGAAATTTTCACAGAAAAACTAGCAGGGTAGTTAAAAAAAAATCTAACAGGCTCTTGAGCTGTATTTTAAGTGGACAAGATGTGTTTCCATCTGGAGTTGTGGTGGCAGTTTTTCCTTGCCTTGCTGATAGACTTCATGTTGTCATGAACAAAACTTTTTTTTAATGGGTATTGGGATCCCTTTCCCCATCATGTGTTTCAATTGTGACATTTGGAAATATTACCCGGGAAATCTCTGGCCATCTGGGTCTCCAGCAGCCTCAACACCTGCACCACTGATGCACCCTTGTCTCTCTCAACAGTAAGCCCATCTCTTCCCCTGCAGCTGTTCCCTTCAGATTCTCTACCTCAGTCTGTCAGCAGATTCATCAACAGAAACTGGCTTATGGATCCTGGTCAGTCCTTTTTCCAGCCTATAAACGTGACAGGAGACTTCTCTATTTGCTCAGTTTCCATTGCTTGCCACGAAGGGGAGAACGTTCCTGCAACATTTGAGGAAGCGCAGATTTACCGCAGATTTATTCCCCACCTGCTTGTAGGGAGAAAGATGCCTCTTATCTTCAAAACTCACAAGTATTTCTTCAGTCTGAGTTTTGAAGGGGGCAGCTTAGGGCTACTTCTTTCCCTTCTCAGCTATAGCGCAGCCTCACTATGCACATACAAAAGGCTCTTTCCCTCAGCTCCAGCATCACCTCTGCTTTGCTGAGCATCTCCATCAGCAGCATACAGCCTGCTGAACAGCCCTCTTCCTCCACTTCATTCTCTGCAAGGTCAGGTGAAGGTGGCTAGGAGGGAGTTCTTCTGCCACCTCTGGAGCAGCACTGCTGATCTCTTCTCAGGGTTGAGGGTGAAGCTGAGGTCACCCTACGAGGTACAACTGCATACTTGTGCACTACTGCTAACCTGAACAGCCTGCTGGCACCTTCACTCACTGTGGTAGCTTCCTGGTCTAGCTAAGCTCTGAAGGGCTTGTTATCTGCTCCAAAATAAAGCTGGGGACTGGCAGGAAGTCTTGACCAGCTGTGCTCCTTGATCTGCACTCAGGGTCCCAAGCAGGGTAAGCTAACACACTAAAAGTGGGTAGGTGGGTATGTACAATTTTAAATTTTATACATACTTAAAATTATATGTACTATACTTTATATTTATATAGGTATATAGTTACATACATATATAAAATATTTGTGTATAGTTACTGAGGAGAACTATGAGCGTATCACTCAGAAACCATCCAAATTATAACACCACAGCAGAAAGCTGGATCAGCTCTACTGAAGGCAATGGAACAATGAATCAGATTAATGTGCCATTTTCCTTGGGTGAAGAAGGATATTTACATGAAGTACATCATTTCAAAATGGCCAAGGGTGCTTTAAAGTCTGTGAAACATTGTTGTTTAAATATATGTGTAAAATTTCCTTTTCTGGCTGGTAAGACAGTTGCTAGGGAGTTTACTAGCATGAGTGGTCTTTTCCAAATTAATTTTACGCTTTAATTAGAGTAAGTATTGTACTGCTAGAAGTTAGAGAGAATATGGAAAGAGCATTAAGTTCATTGCAGTTCTAGGATTCACAGGTAGGTATCATATGTTGAAAGGTGGACATACTATGGGAGTCCTAAGTACTGCTAGCAATTCCATATAGCTAGTGAGTTTATGTAAAATCATTGACCTTGATCTGAGGATAGACCTCCTTAACACAATCAATACAGGTGCAATCAGATAAGAACATTCTACTGTTTTATTAAAGTGCATCTAATTCAAAACTCAATAACTCTCACAAATCCTTAATCAGAGAAGACATCCTGGGAGGTATTTAGGTGAGTGATCTTATAACTCTTGCTCTCTCCTTGTTAGGATGACATTTTACAAATAGACATGTCTGTTTCCTCCTTACCCTCCCTGCCATAATTCTTTCACTATACAGTTGTGTTGATTATCATGCATTTATCACGTATTTTTTGCCTTCATTTATTTAGAGAGACTGAGTCAAGTGACAGCTTCTCTTTACCCCGTCCCCCTGCATCAGTGTGGCCAAGCATACAAATGCAAATGTGGGTCGTTTGCTGGCACGCTGGGCCCTGTGATCTAGTCCTGGCTTAGATGTGTGACGCTATAGGAGGTGTAGTGTTAATGCATGCTCTCTAGCTCAGGGTGGCCGGGGATAATGAAAGAAAACAGTCCATGTGCAGCATTATGTGATAGTTTAAGCAGAATGAAAGCCAAAGGCAATGACTGTATTTTTAGAAATTATTTTAGATCAAGATGATGCATATCGAATGAGACAAAATAACCACATGGTAGAGAGCTATGAGAGCACTGCTTACAGTGAGGTAATTATTATTCTTTCCAGGTGATCCTCAGCATGTTCCTCGATAATGATAAACAAATTGTAATTTGGAGCAATTGAGCTGAAGGCAGATTTCTTTTTAGTCATTTAAGTTCATATATGGCAGACTGAGGGGATCAGGTCTTTAGTGTAAGTGTGAATGGCTACACATGCTTAAATAGGCCCCTGGTTCCCTGCATTGCACAGAACAGCACTTAGCCAGCCCATAGAATAAAATAAGAAAAAAAAATCAAATTGGTTTGTAACTATGTACAACACAGGGAGGCTCAAGAGGCTGCAGCACTGCAAGAGTCTCTGTAACACACGTCTCCAATGAAAAGAGAGGAGGTCTGGACTGTGGCTCCTCACAGTCAGGAATCTTCCAGTTTGATTCTGGTCCCTTTACTCCCTCAGACTTCAACCTAGTTATTTAGAACTTTTATTACAATAAATATATATTAAGTATAGTTATCGGAATTAATTTTTATATTATTAAAAAATTATTGTGCAGGTATTTGGGGTCTTCCTCAGCCTTCTTTCTCTATTTCTACCTCAGTTGTTTTAAGACCTAAGTGGTTAGTTATCTTGTTCAAGACAATGTCTACAAAGGACAAAACTACCAAGTTCCAGTTCCCACATGCACAAACACACCAACATCTGTGCTTTCCAGGAACAGAATTCTGTGTCTCCTGTTCCAGGTGGGCCAAAGTAGTATCTCCTGTGGTAGAAACAACATTTGAAAGGGGATGGACCAAGCTATTTGGTTGTGTTCTGCTCAAGTTCTGCTGTCTGGGAAAAACTCAACTATCATCTTTTTCTAGCAAGGAGTGTGGCCTGGGTCATCTTCTGTTCTAAGGAGACAGATTGAGGGCAAGAGTGGTGAGCAACAGAGAGCCAGGCAACCCTCCTGAAACTGGTTTGGTGATGCTACTACAGCTGATGGCAGCAGAAGGAAAGAGTTGATTCTTCCTGCCCAGCCAACGCAGTAGCAATTGCCATCGTAGTAATTCTGGCCTTCCCTTTTGTTCACACCAAGAGCATGAATTTCCAGGGCTCTGGTGTAGGCAAAGCAGGGCTCACAGTTATATTGCTGTTTCTGGCTGCCTATTAACTTAGATGGCTTTCTGCTTGGTTTGTGCTTCATCCCTACAGTCCCCGCTGTTCTCCATGTCCAGAAGTGTGCTTGCTCCATGCAGTGATGATGACTCAGTGCCTCCTGAGGGACCCCTCAGATACAGCATGATGCTGTGTTGTCTTGGCTTGGGTCCTGAGGTCACCGAAGCATTAGCACTGCACACTGCAAGACCTAGTCACTTTGTCATTGGCATCATCTTCTCCAAAATGCTGAGGTGATTTATCAGCTTTCACACGACAAGTGGAATTACAGAACTGAGGAAAGTGCTGTGTATTTGTGTTGGGGGTTTTTTGTGTTTTGTTTGTTTATTTGTTTTAAATTACTGAGCTTTTGATTAAGCTCAAATATCCCTTTAAAACATAATTGTGAAAGAAGATGTGCTGGAATGGTTAAATGCAAAGGCATGCTAAGTATCTCGGCCTTTGCCACAAAAAGCATTGCTGATTCAAGACATTACATAAAAGCTTCTGCTGCACTGCAATCTCTCAGTAGTTACTCTAGCTAGCCTTTTCACTCTCCTTCTACAAGGCTAAATAATACCCTCTTTTTATTTTTGTAATCAGAATTTATATCATATCATCTCTGAAAGGTATTTTTTGTGTGTTTCAGCTTTGATAAATGCAGCCACCATCACCAGTGGAACAGAAATAAAATTTATCTCTGCACACTTCTGTGTGCTGGGCCTGCAGTTCAAAAGCAGTTTTACTTTGGAGAGCTTGAGGAGGGGGAGATGCTGGTGTATGGATGTACACAACACTGTATTCGAAGACTTAAAAAGGAAAATGCTATTTCTTAATGCTAAAGGGAAAAACAACAGTGAAAGACACTAAAAACTGTCCAGATGCTGCATTATATCCACAATGATATGTAACTATTCTGTATTAATGAAATAAAGCCATAGGATCTGAGTAAGTTTGTGCTTTTTACTGATGTGTTGGACTCTGAAGGATTCCCACCCCCAATGGAAAATATGGATACAAGAGATCTAATTAAAAATGGGAGCTTGAGAAGCACAAGACTTTAAACTTTTCTACTTAATGGAATTTGCTGTGGTGTTAAAATAGTATTCCCCCCTGTCATCCTAGCATGAAAAACATTATTGAATATTTGATTTTATTGTGGAACAAATTATGGTAATAACGAGTCTTTGAGAAAAAAAAAAAAGTGTTCAAATTGTGTCTCATTTAAAATGTGCATGTGTAAAATACATCAGAGACACAAAGTGTTGTCTGCTACTTCACCAAGAGACTGTCATGTTATGAGCTGCATCCCCTTTCAACATAGTGCTCAACATGTACCGTTTGCCTGTCTCAACCCCACTCTTACTACAAACTCCTTTCTTTATATAATTTGGGCATAGGGAATGTATGAACTGTCGGGTTTCAGCTCCTACTCAGCAATCCAAAACTGCAAGGTCAGGTATCAGTGGGCAGAAAATTCTCCCTGTCTTTCCAACTGATTCTCAGACATTATGGCATTAAAGACTGATCACTTCCAGTCAAAAATGTGAACAGCCAGGCAACAATTTATGCTGGATTTGTTAAACTTATTAATTTAATTTGCATTTAGTCTTATAAGAATGACTGAACTCCAGGCAAGAAAGTAAGGAGGACATACTAAAGAGAAATGGACCTAGAAGGATAATTTTTTTTTTTTGGTTATCAATATACCCATTGCTGAAGTGGGTGCTGTCAAGGGAGATGTCTCCTGCTATCTTTTGCTTTTAATGTTACATTGATTTTAAAAAAGTTGATGAGAAAACAGCTTCAGCTTGCTTGAGGATGAGATGAAGAGTGACTAAGCTTCCAAAATCCAGCTCTGGCAAGGACACTCTCTATACCCTTGACCAAAGGTCTTTTGACCTCCCTTTGATTTTTTCCTTGATAAAATGAAAATAACCCAATACTTGCAAGATTTATTAACAGGAATATGGCAAAGAAGATAAGAGGCACTTTGGTGCACATTGGGATCAACAGAAAAAATTTTCAGTCATTCCAGTAGATCAGGTCACATTGTCACTATGGGAAGCTGTAAAATAAATTTTCTTGTCCAAATGACACCAATGGATTACTTGGGACATTCTCTAGGAAGCAAAGAGGTGGTTGTCCTGTCACATCTTTTCAGGAGCAATGGCTTCAAGGTTTCATGGAAAGTTTTGTAGAGGAATGGACTGAATTTATATTCTTGATACATTGCTTCTACCTCGGAACCCTGGCTTCAGCAGACCTTGCCCACTTTCCAGAATACCCTGGCCCTTTGAGATGTCTGTGAGTATGCCTTGAGGAAGGTGTGTGTGGCAGGGGAGGGGGGAGAGCTACTTTTTCCCCCATAAACTCTTATTTGTCATGATGCCCTTGTGATGGCCTTTATCAGAGGACATGTCCAGAAAACTCCAAGGTGAATCTGGCTCAGCCTTTGCAAATTTGTGTTTGTATCTTCAGAATTACCACTATTTTTCTTTTGCTAATTATGAATGAAGATTCCCAGATTCCCTGAAGGCTGTAGCTAAAAAAAAAAAAAAAAACCCAAACAAAAACCAAACAAAAAAAAAAAAAAAAAACCCCAAAAAAGCAAAACACCAAAAAAAACCCCACACCCAAACAAACAACAACAACAAAAAAAAAGCACCAAAAAAACTCAGTGGGTTTTTCATCAACATGAGAGGATAATTTTGTTTTTCTATCTTAAAAATCAGAAGTATGTCTGTGTCTTCTATGGTTTGGGTCACATACTTGAACGTGCATGTAAACATCGCAGCAGGGATACAATTTTTCTGCATATGTTATTAAGGTGACTTTTATTTTATTTTGTAAGCCAAAGATTCTCAATGTCACTAACATGATAACAAATGAATGTGAATGATGAATATCAAATGAAAGATCTTTTTGTTATAGCTGGGTTGTCTTATTTTTATAAAAACATCTAAAAAATAAAAGTGAAGCAGGGTATACGTATACATTCCTTTCCTCAGAATGCATCATATAATCCCCTTGCATTCTGTTGAGTGATTAAATGAAAATGACTTGGGCCAGCAAAGATGTGAAATGGATTTTTGTCACTGAGCAAGCCAATTGAAATGACTCTGTTTCCCAGAGCATGATGTTTAAATGGCATTTGTTTTGGAGCATGGGTCACTCTGGGGCAGGTTTGCTCTCGTAAGCTACACACAAATGTAGCTTAAAAAAAACCCAATAAATGTTAGATGTCAGGACATCTTACTAAGAATTTGAAGAAGATCTTACTCCTAAATAGGATGGAGAAAGGAAATATCTCACAATCAAAGGCTTCACTGTCTTCATGGTCAGCCTTTGTCCCAGCCAAAAACATAGGACACATTTAATATAATCTCACTGTATAATGTAATCAGACTGTCTGAGGTATATCTTATGCTACTCTGATAGTCAACAATCAAGTGTGGTCAAGGACAGTCAAATTGTTTTATTGCACATAACTTGGCGAAGGCTAAGAAAAAATATGTACAAATTTAATGGCTCAAGGCTTTTATTACTTTCCTAATAAGTGATTTTAAAAATGTACTTCCTTGCCTTCATGTCAAATGCAAAGTGAAATGGATGGCTTTAAAAATCATAAGTTGGAGATAGAAAGAAAAAGAATAGCATTCCTCAGACGTGAACCTTCAAATTGGTCTAAAGAGGACTTGAAATCCAGCAAAGGATGTCCTAGAAGACTCAGGACAGTTGTAAAGGATGACACTACAGGACACAATTCGTTTTCAACAGACTTGATATTAGAGGACAGGCTCATGGAATTTTCAGCAGGAAAGACTCCTGCTCTGCTGCTGTAGAAGTACTGCAGATGTCCTGTCCACCTCATTTAACCTTCGTTTAATAGATAGAAGTCCACAGAGAATGAATCAGGAAAACAAGGGATTTGCACGTATGAGAATGAGAAAAAATATTTGATTTGGGAGAGAAGTAACAAGTTTGGGGAAATGCATTCCTATTCTATGGAACTGAAGTTTTTTTCCCTAAATCATCATCAGAGTGAGGATACAAGAAGCAAGCCAGAATTATGTTTTTCCCTGTGATTACAAAGCCCAGGTTACAATGCTAGTAAAGCAAAACTTGAGTGAGCGATTTAATCTTTATTAAAATTCTGTCAGCACAATAGAATTAGAAATATTGCTGATACTAAATTTGGAAATAATTATACACTGACCAATATACTGCACTTTTAAAGCATTAATACTCTGTTCATGTACGTCAGGTAGCCAGAACCTTTGTCAACCCACAGCAGTGCCGCCAAGTAGCAAAACCATTTTGTTGATTTGAGATGATAAGGAGCATGGCTAGCTGGAGTACAGCTACCCAAGGTATGGTTTAAACAGGAGGCCATAGCTGGTATGTTACAACTCCTGCATAAGTGCTACACAGTCTTTGTCAACTGAGAACAACCAAAACTTGATTTTAATTTCTGTCGCAAAAAGGCAAACTCTGGTGATCAGCTTCAGACAAGATTTGCCATTGAGTCAGCATTGGTCAAAAAGGCAGAGCTCCTCCAGTTAGAACATGACCTGCAGAAACAACCCAGATTTTCAAGGACAGTCTGGCCTTTGACCAAACCCTGTGCATCTTGTAAAACTTGATAGGATCATGTTAGAAAGCTTTAATGCAGGATTGTGTGGAAGTGACCATTGACTTCAGAATATTCACAGACACATGAGGTAGGTTGGCTGATTTCTGTCAGGAGATATGTCCTGGAGGCACTGCTAGAAATATTTCTTCTAGTGGAAACAGACAGGAACATTGAAGATTAATTTGTAGTCCAATTATTTTTTTTTCTAGATTATCTCTGACTTTTATCATGATCTCAACATCTTTCATATGGTCTTCATAAATTTATACCGCACAGTTAAAGTTCTTTGAGGAGTTTAAGTTTAAAGCAGGATTGAAATATTTTAAAGGACTTTATAATGACACATTGGAAGCACAGTAAATCCCTTGATAGCCTAAATGGTAGGAAACATTCTAGAGTACAAATGAGTTAGAGATTAATTCATGGCACCTTGTATGGGCTTGGGGAATTCTGTGTGTTTGAAATAGTTCCACAGCACAAGCAATCTGCTGGACAGTAGAAATGTCCTCTCAGCCTCTCCTCACTTCCCAGAATGAGTGTTTAGGGGAGGGAATCTTTCTTCCTTTCCTGTCCTCCCCATTGCAGCCTTTTTATTGTCAAAGAACTTGAAGAAGTTGTAGGGCATTCCTCTGTGTACTGCAAGTTATGGAAAATGTGTCATAATAAGAATTCAGAACTCAGGAAAAAGATTGGTTAACATTCAAAAGATTGTAGACTAAAAATGGCTAAATTATGGCTGGCCATAGAAAGAGGGTTTAGGATTACACACTGCTGGGACAAGTGACCAAAATGCCCAAAATGCCCCATGGTAGTTAGAGCCAGGAAAGCTTGCTATATTCTTAGATGCCCAGTTGAAATTAAATCAGGAGGTTTGTTCTTTTGTTTGAAAGAACAAGTTGAAGTAAACAGGATATTTGTAGAATCAAAAAAGATCCTCTATATGGTGTTATTGCTGGAGAATCTTCAATTGTCCTCCACTCTACTTTTTATTTCTAACAGAAAGGACAGTAGGACTGGAGATTCAGAGATCATTCGGATGACTCCTCATCTTCCAAATGATCAGGAAAAGGTGAAACTGATATTTCCCCTAGGAAATAACTTTTTTATTTATGTATTTATTATTATGTGTGTAGAAGAACTCTGTGAAATATCTTTTATCTTTCCCAGTACTTCCTTTGATTGAAACCAAGTTCATTGTCTTGCAGAGGCTCCAGGCTGAGAAAGTCCATGTGCTGCTGAGTTTTTGGCACATTGTGATGAGTTAACTTATGTGGTGGGTTAGCTTTGGCAAACATCCAAATTTCCATCCGGCTGCTCATTCATAACCCCTCTCCATGGGGCATGGAGAGAACGTAGGATAAGAAAACTCATTGGTCAACATAAAGACAGGGAAATTGCTCACCAGTTACTGTTGCAGGCAATACAGACTTGACTTGGAAAAAGTTAATTTAATTTATTGCCAATTAAAATAGAATCTGGCAGTAAGACACAAAGAAATACAAAGATATATCCTCCCATCCCCTTCTTTTCTCTCCCCACCCTTCTCTCCAGACTCCTGAACATGGTTCCCAAATGGTGCTGGGGGGCAGTTGCAGTCAGAATGTAGAGGTTTAGTGATTTCTCTCACCTGCTCTTTTCCTCTCACACTTTTCCTGTGCTTTGATGTAGATTCTCCTTCTGGACTGCAGTCCCTCAGGAAATATCTATTGCTTCCTGGGCTCTCCATGGGCTGCAGTTCCTTCAGGTGTACCTGCTCCTCCTCTGACCTTGATGTTCCCTCTGCTGTTCCTCGTTCCCTTTAGTTCTCCTCTCTCTGTGTTACCTTATCTCAGAGGCACCGTCTGATGGGCTCGTCTGTGTCCTGCAGTGGGTCTGGTGGAGCCAGCTGGAGCTGGCTGTGTCTGCCAGAGGTCAGCTCCTCATCTCTTCTCTCAGACTCATCCCTGTAGCCCCGCCTTTGCCAACAACTTGCTGTGGACACTCAACACAACTTTAAAGTTAGGGAAGTGAGGCAGATGTTTGTCCGTTCTGACCAGTTAGCTTTGGAAAACGAAGAGTTTTGTTCACTGAACCGTGACTATTCAAGACTTCTTTATGATAAACAGAAGAACTTTTTGTGCTACTGGTAACCAGGTCTAATTGTTTTAACTGTCCTGTTCAATTCAAAGCATGTGGTGCCATACCCAGTCTGCACCCCTTGTCCTACTGTGTCCCAGGAGAGCTTTTGTTTGTCCTGCAGCCATGGGGATTTGGGCAGGTGGCACATAGCTGGACTTCTTGGCATTCCTATCTGAAAGCACTCCCTACTTTTCCGACTAAAAAAAGATACAGAGTACTTTCTTAAAACGGTGTTGCCCAAGCACCCTTGGGTGATTGTTTTAGATTCTTCATGAATACCACTTTCTGAGTACTAACCTTCTACCCAGACTGTGCTGGATTTATTTCGGCTGTGGGAGAATAACTGGCAGAAAGCTGAAAGAGTAGCTGTGAGATGGGCATAGGAGCTCTTGCCTCACCATTTTCTTTGTGAAGATTAAAGGTGCAAGGGTGTCAATCATCTTCTGTGTAAAGGTCTGAAAAGGCTCTCAGAGCTCAGTATTTTTAGCTCTTTAACAGATTATCTCTTTTATTTTTAGAGGTAACAATAGCTCTTAGGTTAAGAGGGAGACAAAAGCCTCATTAGTTTTGGAATTTCAAATGAACTCAATAAGGCATTGAGGAGATTCTTTTTCCACAGGAACCTGAAGAGTTGCTTAAAGGATGTTGGAAAAAGAGGGGAAAACCTCCAGCTTAGGGGGTTTCTGCACTCACAGAATGCAATACAAATATTAGCAGCCTTGGCATGCCATGGAGCAGCTCAGGAGCACACTGTGCCCCAGCCAACACAGCAGCAACCTCTCTCTGCTGGGGTGAAGGCGGTGTCAGAGGCCACAGAGGATTAGATCAGCCAAGCTGAAGCCTCTGTTCTTGGGCAGGTCGAGTTAAAGGGTCACAGCTGCCAGGCCTTACTGTGCCTGGGCAGACCACCCCTTACCAAGGGCTCGTGTAACTTGGACAGGAACCATACACGGTGTGGCTAGACCTCTGCTGCCTGAGATCCTCGAGAGGGCTACTGCAGCTGCCAGAGTGGTCTCAGGAGGTCTCATATGTCCCACACATAAACCAAAAAAATGTAACTACATTTCTAATTTGGTCAAAATCAAAAATCAATATGAAGGTGTAGGAGATATTTGTTGATATTTTTTTTCCTTTTTCCCTAGTCAAGGCCTTGCTAAGGGGATATCATCTCTTTACTCTCCTCCAGCACTCCTTCTGTTCTGTTTTTTATGGTTATGTCTTCCAGATTTTTGTTGTTGTTATTTATTTTGAGGGCTATTCAGAGTGTTATTTGTTTGATTTTTTTTTCTCCTCTAGGATATGACATATTCAACCACTTTCTTGCAGATTCCCTGTATCAGGAAACTGAATTTTCACCATGATGGTGTTTGAGAATAGAAACACTTTTTTTTTTTTTTTTTTTTTTTAAGCAAAAGCTTTAGTGTTGAAGCTAAGTTTTTGATGAAGCTATTATTGATGCATGATGCTCATCCAGCAGATCCTGAGTGTATCAGTAAATCAAGTGTCTGCTCCAAGAGAGAACACTTGGGACAGAGAGGACAAGGCACTTTGGAGTCTACTCAGGAGCATTCCATTTCCATATGGCATTTTGCTTTTCTTGTCTGGGGAATGCTTTTTGCTGGAGCTCCATCTGCTTAGTTTGCCATAACTGAGTTACTGCTGAAATCTTCTTCCTTTGTACTTTCTATAATGTACAAAATAGAAAGAAAGGAAGCTTAAAAATGTATATTAGAATTATACTGAGCACATTTCTTTTGAAACTATAATTTATAAAAATGAGTGCATATTATTTTGCAATTATAAATATATGAAATAAATGCATTAGTTAAGAAGTGAAGCTTTCAAAGGTGCTAATTATTAACGAAATGCATTTTACAGTGTTTTAATGACCACTTTTTCACATTGTGTTAATATCCATTAGCTACATTCATACTAGTAATGCTAATATTGTTCAAAGCCATTAGTTTGCTACAAAGTCAATAATTGGTGATACTGATTCCAAGCCTCCACTGCACTAAAAGATAGACGGTTTTTTGGAGGATTTTTTGTAGAGTGGGAAAGTTAACCTGACTTTTTGCTTGGATATTGTCAATGAAGCTGTTAATGCTGATTACACAGATGAATGTGGAGTCAGTTATTGAGAGCCTATGGACAAAATACTGATGTGCCTCTGTCTACTCAAAAGCAGAAACTGGGTTCAAAATGAACTGCCCTGCCTCCAGAGGAGGGCTCTGAATATATATCTTCATGGACTTTATCTCAACTGCCTTGTAGTTAGAACTCCTTCACTAGTAATTTCTCATTAAGAAATTTCAGCAACACTTCTTAGACAAGATGTTTTTAGGGATAACTCTGGAATATTTCATTCACTACATTATCTGAATGGATTTTCAGGCAGTTTATTCTGTTATTCTTCCTCTTAAAAACATTCACTTTTATTTTGTCAAATATCTCTCTAAGATGTAATCATTGTTTGGGTGGTGGCTTGAACTAGGAATGGTTATGTATGTGCCACATTTTGCTCCTTATTTTAGGAAAACTTTTATAAGATTATTCATAAGTAAAATATTTTATTGCACTAATATCAGGAGCATTTTATGCTACTAGTGAAATGTGTGCATTGTTTGAGAGGCTGGATTGTAAAATGAACCATACATCTTCTAAATCAACAGAAGAAGCCTCAGTGGTTGTCTCAGATATTAAGCATTTTACTATTTTAGTTTTAGTAATAGAGTGTCTATGTTTAATTTTTAATTTATTTAGCCAAAATCTATTCTAACTTAAGGCTTACAAAATGCAAATATTGAAAAATTCTTTAATACAGAACACATACACAGGCATTTGACTTCCTGCTTGGTATGTTTCATCTGCTTCATCTTCTTTTGCAGGGCATTAACTTCTGGGAATAAACTCCTCTCAGCTGTAAAAATGAACCTTTGGCCAATGTGTTCATGAAATGGATTGAGTTCATTGTGGTGCTGATTTACTGTAACTAGATGCAAGATTGATGCATCCAGGAGAAACCATTCCACATATCTCATCTGTCTCTCGAACTGCCCCTTTAATCTCTTTACTAGATTTGATTGTGCTCTAACAATCCAACAAATACCTCTAGAGCAGGTGAGATTTTTCTTTCAGTGAAAGGCCCAGATGGGATGAGCAGAGTTATTGTGGACAGGACAGATTAAAATGTCTCAACTTCGTGTAAGCATCAGCAGAAATAGGTTTGGGGCTAAACTCCTTTGTCTTCTTATTCTTACAGCAGAGGAAAGCCACAGACAACAGGAAAAATGGAGTAGAAGGTTAGAACCCATGCTGCATCCTCTTCCTGTGTTCCTGATATTCTGTTTCTTTGTCCCCCTTCAGGCTGTGATATGAAGACTGACTTATGGTGGGGCTTTTGCTGAGATGTGGATCTGGGGCTAAGAGGACCCCTAAGGAAAATAAAAGCATTATGCAGCATAATTAGAAAGTTGTTGCCCAATAGAGAGCTCTGTGGAGGATCATGGAGTGATTCCTCACCAAACTGAACTAAATCAGAAGTAACTCCATTAAAGCAGGCAGATTAAAACCTGTTTGGATGAGATCAGAAGTGGGCCCTGTGTGGAAAAACACAAAGCACTTTAGGTAATTGTGTGGAGAGCAGGGAGCAGAAAAAAAAAAGTAATATCCTACCTAACAGAAATCTTGATAACCTGGAAAACCAGGTGAAAGCCAAGAATGTAAACATCTCGTCTTGAAAAACAAAAAAACTCAGACAATCTCTTGACATTTAAGAGACACTTGATCTGCCAGGGAACTCAATACTAAAGAAGACCTAACATGTCTGAATAGTGCTTGTGGAGGTTCCCCAGGAAGGAAGAGCATGCATAAGAGCAATCCTCCTTTGGTGCTGGGGAAGAAGGGACTGCAGGCGTGGGAAACTAACCTGGAGGAATCAGACAGAAGAACAATGATAACTTTTCATTTCATCCTGTGAAGTCAGTGGCCTGGTCTTAGCTCCGTTGATCAGGGCACAGTTTTAATAACACCAAGGCTGTGGGTTCAATCCCTGTATACGCCATTTACTTAGGAGCTGGGCTTGATGATTCCTGTGGGTTCCTTTCAACTCAGAATAATCTGTGAATCTGTGAAAAATTTATTCACAAAAAATGCTCCTACAGAAAAAGCAGGGGGGGTATTAATCTCCTGCAGATCAAGGAAATAATTTGGAAACCAAGGCAAGTCTTCTAGTGTTTGGTTTCTAAAAAAAAATTCCTCTTTCAAAAAAAAAAAAGACCCCTGAGTTGGGTTTAGTCTATGGTACTACCATTTGGGGACCAACTGTAATCTGTTTAGGCTCATATTCTGCATAGTTGAAGCCATTGGCAAAACTTTCACTGACTTCAATAGTGCTGGATTAAGCTTTTGCTGAATGTCATGAGAATTTGAAAAGCAAAATCGATCCAGATTTTGCAAAGAGCCCTTTGGTCTTTGTTGTGGATCAAACCAAAACCATAAAGTAAAAAAACCCCAAAAACTTTGCCATGAATGAAATAAGAATAAGGAATCATAATGGTATCCTGGATAATTTCCAGAAGACAGACAAACTGAGTCACTTGGTGGTCTACATCGATAATAAGAATAGTGTAAGTACCGTATAGCAAAAGATATTTCTTGGTTAGTCTGCTCCTTTTGGCACAGTCTTTCTGGCAGAAATGGATACATTTATTTTGTTGTTGCTCAAGAGCTCCTGGTGAGTAATTCCTGCTTTGCAGATGGTATATGATGTAGATGATTTTTCAAGTCCAATTTCAAACTGTAGTGCTGTGGTTTATCACAAAATGTTTTGCTGTAGTCTAATGGCAAGAACTCTGAGAAGCCAGTTTCCACTGTTAATTTTCAAATAAATCCAGTCCCTTTCTGAAGTGTGTTCCTCACTATAAATCTGCAATTTAAAAACAATGAGAAACAGGAGTGCCTGGCTGTGGAGGAAGTTCTTCCATTCCAAGCCCCATCCTACACCAAGTGAGTGAAGGCTGCAAAAGTTTGGGAAACTGGTAGGACTGTAGAGATTTTTCTCAGGGAGAGTGATACAAATAAGTATCATTCATCTTACAGTAACCCCTCATCCAAAAATAAACAACAAAAAACCCAACAAAAAAACCCCAAAACTAATTCAATAGAACAGACTAACCTTATGTAGAAATAGCAAATGTATTCAGTCTATTAATGAACCACAGTTAGAGATGTGTGGAATGGAAGGTGACCTGAGTTTCCCTTGGTGATTTAGGGGATTATTCTGGTGCTCACTGAATAGAAGCTTGTCAATAACTGTTGTTCCCAAACCTATGCTTTGTCATAGCAGTGACCTCTGGTCCTTGCTACAATTCCCTTAGGATCAGAAGGAAATTCTGATCAGAAGGAAATTCTACCAGGAAAGATGAAGAGTCCATTTCATCAGAGATGCAAAGGCTAGGAGAAACAGTTCACCCCATTAACAGGATTTGATCCTGCTCTGCTGTTGTTACAGCCCTGAGAGAGGACTGGACTTTCCACTCTTACCAACTGAACTATATCGGTAACACTCCATCCTTCAGTCCTGTCTTTGAGTTGTCAACATTTTTCTTTGGCTTTAGTAATGACATAACGGGCTAAGTAGGGCTCAAGCAGATACTGCATTTCTAGGGGGGCACCAGAATAGGACTGCAACTGCTGTGATCACTCACCAGCATGCCAGACCTGGATTGCCCTTCTCTGGCTACAGGCTTTCTCTCCTGTCCCCCACCGCCCCAATATTCCCAGCTTCTCATCCCTTGGATAGAGGGACTTGTCAGCCTCTGTCTTAGCCACACCTCAGTCTTTTTTTTGCATTCTGCTCCTGCCTGTCATGGTCCAAGGGTTCTGGGAACACAGCTACAGTATGTAAATATGGTTATGCTTTCTGACACTTCCCATAAAACAGCATCAGCTGTATGCTGTTTATCAGTAATTTCTGATTATACCTGAAGACTGGAAAACATGTATCCAGTCAAAATGTTTTTACTTAGTGTGTTTTGCCTTCTGAGATACTTTATCCTCGCTTTTATTCCTATTACATTTCCACAGTTTTCTGGCAGGTCTGTTTTCTTCTTCAGAGTGTGTGAATTTTACCTATCAGATTGCACTGGAGAAGAAAACATTTATTTTCAAATGTTTATGGGAATAAAATAATAATGCTATTATCTGCACTCTTGATTACCAGGATTTTCTCGTATATATACAGATCCTCCAGATAGGCAGATTAAGTGATCAGAAGGTTCTTAGTGGGCCCCAGGCTCAGAGCATACACTAAAGAGGATCAAGCCTGCTTTAATTCATGTGCTGCCTTGCTAATGCTCCTGCTCTTTCTCAGGAGAATTTCTGAAATATATTATCTGGGTCCCAGTGTGGTCCCATTGAAGTGGATAGACAGTCTTTGGCTTTGATGGGCAATAAACTGGGGCTGACTTGGAGCAATAATGTGTAAAGAAACATGTATTTTGGTCATCTGGGGCTTGAGCCATCTCAGTTTTTCACATGTGCTGGCAGATCTCGAGTATCTTGTTCTTACTTGCTCAATGTTGTTAACAAATGCCTCTAGGATCTAGTGAACATGCCTCTTTAGCCATTCACAAATCCAAGGTGTTTGAGGGAGCATAGGAGAGGGCCAGATGTGTCCCTTAGAAAAAGAAAGAAGGAAGTGGAACAAAGGTTTTGCTAACTGATTGAACAGTTTTTAGGCAGGCAATGGGACTTGCTTATAAAGAAAGTTCCTGAGAAGTTGACATTTCTCCATGGCCCAGCTAGCATTTAGCAGTTTGAACAATGAATGTAGGAAACCACCCTGCAAATATGATTTATCCACCAGCTTTTTTTTTTTTTAAGACATGATTGCTTTCTGACTAGGATATGTGCTCTGAACTGCTTAAGAATTTTGAGAAACTTCCTTTATAAAGCTTGAAAATACAATAATGTAGAGATGAAAGCCTCCGTTAGAATTAATGATGGGAACAGAACAGAAGTGACATCCATGTTGAAATGCCACTATCTTAAATTTTCCAGTTACTGTGTTTCTGAATATACCTGTGGCTCCCAGTCTTTGTCATGTCTGCTAGAAAATATCAGAGCTAGAAGATGACAGTAAATGTGCAGCAGTGGAGAGTGTTATGGGGTAGGAGTGAGTTCTGACACTGAGTCTAAGAAAAAAAAAAAATGGAAAGATCTTTTTGCTTAAGAATATAAAATTACATGAAAATTGGGGCTGATAAAAGAGAAGTAGACAAGACTAGATTAATAGATAAAGTGTCTTGAAAGGAACAATGGGGGTGGATGCATCCACCCTTGAGGAAGGGATGTCCTGTGGATGTAAGAAAAACCTCACTGTACCTCATAAACAGAGGTAGAAGACTTGAGTTTAAAATTCAAGAGGAGGAAATCATTGAAAAAGGGCTCTAGAAAGTCAAGGAAGTCAAGAAGAATGACAGTAGTTTGAGTTCAGTAGCAGTGTTTTGAAAAGATTAGGCTATAGTGATATCATCAGGTAACATTCCTCACTTCTCTTGTTTCACAGGGAGGAGGGTAATCTCTCATTTATTTATAACTGTCCCATGTGTGAGATGAAAGTCAGAGCTGATTATGTTTGGCTTCAGAGTCCACCACAGGTATAGGATCCTGTGAGAAATCCTTACTTGTCAGGCCTCTAATTTTATGCTCTAACAACCTTATGCCATAGCAATAATCTCCATTAAGACCCAGCAACCAGCCCAGTTGCAAGGCCAAGGTGCACAGTTTAACTTGATCTTCCATGAACACTGGCTTTCAGTGTAGGAACAGGGCTATGAAGCTGAGGTGCACTTGTATGACTACATCTGCAGAGCAAAAACACAGCCCTCCGAAATAGCTTTTGTCTGTCCTTTTGGTGCTCTGCTTAATGACCTCACCCAAAACCCAGGAGCACGCCTTCCAAAAATATTATAATGGAGGCAGAAATCTGCGTTTTCTCCCAAGGGCAAAGCTGAGAATCAAGAAAAAAAAGCACTGTCAAGCAAGACCTTTCTGTCTGTTTTTAATTCCAGAAAGGCTAGTTTGGTAAAGCTTGGGCTGGATGGCTTTCAAATGCAAATCCTCCAGGCTACTTTAGGTGAACTTGATATCGTCTTTGAGTCAGACTAGTCTCTTAAAATGCAGCAGGACCAAAAAAGGACTTGTGATTAAGGAGACCGCACATCCTTGGTGCCCTGGAAGCATGCCAGGGTATGAGATGATATTTCAGTCCTTTGCATTCCTGAGAATGTCCTTTTGTCCCATGAAAGGCTGACATCTTCCTGTGTCATAACAAAATGATGAGACAGGGAGGGAGGTGTCTGTCTAATGAATCAGTCTAGAGACCGGCTAGCAGGCTGCTGGTAGGGTGATTGACTGTTGCTTTTCTGGGCTCTCCAATGAAGAGAATAGTTGGACTCTGATGCCCAGTCCTGTCCTCTGGCTGCCCCCTATTGGCTGGTCCACCAAGTCTGCAATGGACCAGGCATACCCCATGTGCAGTACTTGGAAGGGCTGGACACAAATGGAAAGGATGTTCAAAGGAAGTCACCACGTAAATTACAAAATCGTCATTTTGTGTGTCCCTTAATGTGACATGAAGTGTTGCACGGGTTTTTGTTGTTGTTGTTTCTGTTTTTTCTCTTGCCAAACTCTGTATGGTTTAAGTTTAAAAGGGTGATGACTGCACAATTAAACTTTTGGAATGCTGTGCTGGAAGCTGGTGGCTGTTTTCATTTCTGCTTAGATTTACTTTCACTTCTGATTCATATTTTCTTTCAGTGGCTTTCTTGCACACAAAACTTCCTGTGCCAAAATCATTGCTAACGCTTTATTATAAAATGGCTACATCTGCTAAAAATCACCATTGTATGAAATAGCTGCATCCAAAATTCCAGGCAGGTAAACTCTTCTCAGGTTATATTAAACGTGAATATATAGAAGTTATATACTTATATAGAAACGTGAATTACAGAAGTTCTACCCCCAGCTATTCAAATACAAATTGTACTGTGCCAGGTGGGAACTTCAAGAAGCTTACTAAGGGGAGAATTGAGGCATTTCTGCTGTAAAGGAGCTGAGAAAAATGTCACTTTTCTGCTACCATAACCTATCTCCCCATAGATCTTCCTTTAGAAGGGCATGAGGACTCTCTTCCTAGATTAGAGGGCTGACAGGGCTACCAGCAGAGACTTAGGAAAAGTATATCAGCACAGGGCACACACAGCATAATCTTTCCTTTGGTACATCCTCTTACCATCCAGAAACCTCTGTTTTCGAGACTTATTATGCAGAGACTGGAAAAGGTCTGTCACTTTTATAGCTACCAATGAACTAACTCTAGTGTCTAGTGTCTGAAAGTTGTCCTGTAACCTATGGATATTCACCTGTAGCCCTGTTAACTTTGTGAACTCCATGTAGCTCTATATGCTTGTTTCTACCATTATTTGACTAATATATCATAAGTAATGCAGTGAACTAATCTCCCATTCTGGAGTGCATTCCAATTCTATTTTCTCAACTAAGATACTCTCACACTCCTCCTCCTCCTCACCACAGTGTATGTGGGCAATTCACACCCAGCTGTGGATGGCAGCTGGCCCACCTCACAACACAGCTGTGTGCAGCTGTTTTTTCGAGAGATGCCAGGTGGTCAGTCAGTTGACAGGCTGTCCATATTGTTGTTAGTTATGGGTAGAAATAGTGTTCTGTGAGTCTCTGCAGTGGGGAAATGCATGGAATGATGGTCCTGTTTTGGCCCTTTAAGCATACAGCAGGAGCAGGAAGATCCTTCTTCACTACTCCATGCTGTGTGTAATGGACATCTCTCCACGATGGATCCTAAGGTGTCTGTAGCAATGATCACAGTAACTTAGATGTTAACCTTACCAGCCTTATCCTGTGTGACCACATTACAAGGTATAGAAGTTAGAACTATTTTTCAAGCTCAGTTAGATTCCTGGGGACAGCAGCAATCCAAGATGCAGAACTTTCCCAGGTCTCCAATTTAAAGAGATCTTGAGGTGAAATGGAGCCAAGAAGAGCCAAGTAAGAACATCCAAAGACTCAAACTGTCATAAAGACTGTGTTCTTTCAGCAGACTATGCATAGGGGGCCCAGTGGCAGTGCTATGACACAATTTTCCATGAGAAGCACAGCCCTGCTTCCCAGGCTTTCTAAGAGTCCCCTCTGGTGGCTGTGCCAGTACATTCTGCACTGCACCTCAAGACAGCCTGGAGGCCAAGTAACCTGGCCTACCTGGTAGCCATGTGAGACTTTTCAGCAACTGTTGACTGCAAAAGACAAAGATCATGCTGTAAGGCAGAATTACTCTTTTGAGATAAAAGTGGATAGAAATAAGATTCAAAGCTGATGCCCAGGAGAAGTAATGGAAAAAAACCCATGCATTCAGTCTACAAGCATGGATTCTTTAGTCCAGCAGGTGCCAGTCTGCTGCATTTGCAGATGGTATATCAAGGGAGCCTCAATGGCTAGTTAGAGCAATTCCTGCACTAATGTGAACAGAGATTTTGATTTCACGGTCTGAAATAAAATGACCCAAATATAATTATGCAAGCTTATTAATTTATTTGCTATGGGTCGGTAGCCCTTCATAGTCTATGGCACGAGTTACATGAAGGGCCGGGGGGATTGAAACTCAAATTTAGCAGAGTCGGATTCCTATGTAGAAATTGGAAGAAACGAAGCACTAAATTGCATGTTTTATGATGATATCTTATTAAGAAAAAATTAATGCTCAACTTTGAAAGCATCAAATTCATTCTGAAGACAAGCAGTATAAAAAGAACAGCCTCATGAAGGTTTGAACTGAATGATATATAAGCAAGTTAGATCCCCCTGTCCAGTGCTGGAAACATGGACAAACCTTTAAAGTTACCAGCTCAGGATGGCCAATATAACATAGGCTTTCTGTTTGCTGAGGGAATTTTTACACTGGTGCCAGAGGCATTACTGGAAGATTTAGTAAAGCCAGGGTACTGCATAAAGTATGTGTCTTGGTTTTGAGACAAATTTTGAAAGAAAACACCCTGGAATGAACATTTCCTCCAAGGAGAAAGGGTTCAATAATTCCCTTTTCTTTTACCAATGAGAGAAATGGATACCAGAGGGTGAAAGTGAAAAAAATCCAGTTTATTAAGAGAAAAAAAGGGTGCCCACAAGGCACAGAAAAAAGAAAGAAAAGAATTGAATAAATGCTAGATATTGAAATTGTGCATGGCAGCCTACGTTCCTCTGCATGACATCTGATGCTTTGTCCTCAGGGCTGTGTGAGCATTTCAGATTTCAATACATGGCCGTATTAAGATTCTTCTCCTACAAAGCAGAAAGGGGGTTACTGGGTCAGACTCCTTCCATTCCCAGTGCAATAGGCTGTTATGATATAAGGTGCGTGCACTGAGTGAATGACTATGGTCTAAACACACTGCACTGTATTTGGAAGCTTAAACAAGACAGCCTGTCCCACACAAAGTCAAATGGAACAAGGATGAAAGGAGTCAGGCATTTAGTCTGAGTGCTGCTAAACACATGTGGAGTCTTTGTTGACGTCTCAGGAAACTACATCTGTGTGCCATAGCCACTTGATCAATGCATAGATCACAGAACCCATTAGGATCACAGAATGTTCTGAGTTGGAAGGGACCCCAAGGGTCATCAAATCCAACTCTCAAGTGAATGGCCCAGATATTACAGTATACTTTTCTCACATGCAAAAGCTGGCCCTGTAGGCCCTCCCAGCTGGACCTAGACATAGTCAGGACCTTCAGCTAGAGCACCTTCCAAGGGCACAAACTTTGACCATTGTGAACTTGATTTGAGCCTGAGAGCCAGAAGCAAGAGAACAAAGCACACCTGCCTCAACTCTTCAAAGCACCTCTTAGGGGGTTCTGTCTTACATGGGGATACAAAACATTACTTCGTATTTCTTCCTTCAAAACTGTCTTACAAAACTGAAAATCAAGTGAGAAAACTTTCCAGCAGGGATAAAAATTAAACCTCATTTATTTTGTTCCATTAATTTTTCTCCCTACTTTCTCTGTTCATGAGGAGGATACATATGATGACTATGTCAGTGTCAATGGCGGAGTCCAGGGCTTGACCTCAAAAGACACTCCACACCTCAGTGACATTCTGGTGGCCTCCATAACATAGGCCTGCTCATAAACTTAGCACTAGATAATGGATAAGTGTCTTTCCTCAGAAGAGGAAGCTATAAGGTTGAACCCTTTTCGGTATAAAAAATATCAAACTGGAACTCACTTCCTGGATAAATGTCCTAAGGTGATGGGAAAGGACTATGCCTGAGGTGTGATAATGTTCCAGTTCCTCTTCCAGAGTTACTATTTTGAGGTACATAAAGCCAATGGGAGATAGCAAGTTCCAAAGCTCAGCATACACATTAGTATTTATAGAATGTTTTGTGCCATATAGTGTAATTAGGACTAACCTTAATAATGGTGATTTACTTAGCCTTTTGATGGTAAAAAGCCTTGCTGTTAAATTAAATGACTGCCTTTCTTTTATTTTTTTTTTTTTTTATTTAAGAAGGTCTGGACTACTACACGTGCCTGTAATGCTCTCCTAAATTGGAGTAAAGATGATGTGTTTGACTTAGCCAATAAAACTGAATCCTGCTGCTGATTATTTGATTGCAATTCATAGAAGTTTATTATAGAAATGTAAGAAGGAATAACAGCATCACTTTAGAAGAAGATAAAAAACACTGACCCTAATCTTCTCTCTGCACTGAAATGAAACCCAAAGTTATTCCAAATTAATTTTATAGAAGGAGTCTTATCAGGTCTCTACTCATGCTTGACATTTTACCAAGTTCTTTCCCTCCCGGTGCTTTTCTCACAGGACACAATGAAATTTAGCAGTCATAAATTGCTCAGGGCCTTTTGTAAAATCCCAGCCCATGATATCAGGACCTCCTTTCCTTGCTCAGAAGATCTTGTTGCTGAACTCAAATCTTCCATCAGTCTCTAGCTGGGGTCTGCTTGCCATTGCATCCAAATCCCACACCTTCCAGGGCAGATAAGTTGTTATTGAGGATGCTTCAGCACCACAAGACACAGTGAGCAGTGAGCTTTTTGATGGTGGTGATAAGAGGCATGTAGAGAAATGTGAAGACTGGTTTATGCCTCAGTGGCTTCTGTGCAATATAGAATCATAAAATAGAGTCATTTATGTTGGAAAAGAGCCTTAAGAACATTTAGTCCAAACATAAACCCAACACTGCCAAGTCCACCCCTAAACTATGTCCCTAAGAGAGCATACCATATTCATTGATAGTCATTTACCTTACTACATTAAGTAGCACAGATAAACTAGCTTTGCAACACCAAGCTTGAGGGATGTTCAGTGCAGCTGCAGCAGAATACAGCAAGGCATGCATTGCACCTCAGGCTCGAGGTGCTGAAGTAGCTCACATAGATCCATGCTATATCAGCTTCACCCTTTAGGGGTATACATGCTGTCTGGTTTAAAGGTCTGCCTGCATGATCTCTGCCTTCAGTGCTGTATACCCCACGGTTGTACAGAAAGAGTGGGAACAGGGATAATAGAAGGCTTTGGTTAAGCACTGAGCTAAGGAATAGATGTAAGCTTTCAATTTTCCCCTGATTCTTGAGATGTTCAGTGGTACTGCTCAGCTTGTTAGAAGGAAACTGTAGGAGCAATAAACTGACTTTTAGTGCCAGGGGAAGAGGTTGGGTTGGCAGTGGTTAGGTTAAACCCCTACTCTCAGGAAAACACTTAGGAGAAGCCCACTCACCATGGCTGCATGGGCTGGTCATTTTAAAAGTGGAGTTCTTATTGATAGCCTTTTCATGGTTTTTTTCCCCTAGAACCTGTATTTGGCTGCCAAAGGACAGCTGATGTACTGGTGCTGTTGCTCCCACAGTGCCACAGTCATAACTCTTCTTCTATTGCATAATAGAACTCCTCATCAACACCTCACGGCTTTGGGATCAGGATTTAATTAAAACATCATAAAGTTGTCTTTGGGGAGCTGGACAGAAGATTATTCGGCATGCAATGCAGTATTGCAGGAAAAATATGACTCTGTCTACTTGAACGCAGGGTGACCAATCCAGGTAACCAATAAAGTCTTGCCAAAATATATGGATCAAGTAGATGATATAGAGGAAGTTTGGTTTCATGAAAATAAACATAAGGTGTGCTAATTTCCAGTATGCTTTCATGAGCAAAATTTGTTTGAATTCTATTAGAAAATAAAAAGGTGCTGTCAAAATAAGAGTCCTGAAGTCTGAGACGGGGAAGGAGCAAAATCAATCTACCTACTTGAAATCTTGTTTGAAACACCTTAAAAGGTCTCTGATGTCAGGTAAAGGTTGTAAACAAAACTTACTTCCAAAAAATCTTAGGAATATATTTAGTGACTAATTTAATAAGTTTCATTTTGTTATAAAATACCAGAGTATGAAGTAGAGAAGGACAAACTGCTGCCATAGTTATCACTGTGCCTTCACCTAGAGAATTACAAGTACTGTGTTTAATTCTGTCTCTGGTCCACTCCTTTTAACTTAAATATGTGGTATCTCTTACACCCCTGGTTTTGAGTTTTATTCCTGAAAGACTTGATTCACCAGCAGATAACTTCCATTTCATGGAAGTTGTCATAATTTCATCTTCCAGCTGATTTCAGCTAAATACTGCAAAGTTATTTGTTGATGATAGAGCAGTAATTAAAAAAAAAATCCTGTAAAAGTCTCATGGATCATTTTTGATTTTAAATAGTTCATTTTAGTGGTTCTAGCTCTCAAGAATTAAAATGGTCCAATCAACAGATTGACAGTGGTAGGAGAAGGGAATGCAGGTGATCTCGCCCCTGATAAGTACCAGCTATGTTAATTACCCAACACAGCCTCACCCCTGATGAGTCACAGCTATATCCAATAAAGATAAGTGTGATAAAAGGGGGTGGGTTAGCTGGTGGGGGGGAAAGTCATGAAGGAGGAGGAACTTTGAGGCTTGTGAAGAAGCAGGATTCTGAGGTGAGGGCATCACTGCTGTGAGGTCAGTCTGGGTCTGCAGTTAGAGCCTGTTGCTGGACCCTGCAGTCACAGTCTGTCTGGGTAAAAGCCTGCATTCAGAGTCTGCAAACTGATCCCTGCAGTCAGAGTTTAGCAGGAAATAACCAACAGTCAGAGGCTGCAAGGGAAACCTACAGCAGGAGCTTGCTGCAGCCAGGGTCAGTGAATTGTTGGAGTCAGGATGGCTGAGCTGTAAAGAGGAATAAACCAGGACCCTTTTCAAGCTGTGAGAAACAAGAAGTCTGTGCCTTGGCTCATTTCTACCCTCTAACAAGAGGGCTGCTGCAACAGACAATGCCTTTGTCACCTTTTCTGGTGTGTGTGTGTGAGAGAGGGAGGGGATGGCATGAGGGATGTCCCTGAGTTATCTCTTCCCAACCTGTCTGGGTTCCAGCTGGTACCACTGCTTGCTGGTTCCAGCAGCAGTGCAAGTTCCCTGCCCATAGGATAAGGCACTTTATTTATGGTTTTGAGCTGGAGCTGCAGACTGCCAAGGAAGGGAAGAACCTGACACTGCCTGCCATTGCTGCAAATGATGATAACTCTATTGATTTCAGTAGCATCAGGCAGCTTCATAGCCAGGGAGAATGCTTAGCCTGACAGGGTTGGTTCCTGTGTGAGGAAGGACAATTCTCCCAGCATCTCTGGATCATATAAAGGAATTACACAAAGAAAGGCTAAAGGAAAGAGAAGGTGGTATATCAGTTCTTTGGGACTGGTGATGCATTTTGTATGACATTTACTATTTTTCTTAAAGGAAAAATTGGAGAACAGTGTTTCCTTTCTACCCCAAACTAAGGTTCATGGCCAAGTCTTAAATATACATATTCAAATCAACTATTTAGGAAATTTGTAGCATAAGCTGGTCAACTCTCACTAAGCCATATTTCCTCTAGTAGGAAAAATCATGTTTCTGGGGACAATATTCCATTTATTAGATTCTTGGGGGAAATAAGGGATAAGAACTGTAAAGATGAAGTTGGCAGCCAAAGCTGAGGATAAAGGCTCAAAAGAAATCCATCAATTCCTGAGGGAATGTGCAAATTCCTCTAATAGACCTGTGTCATCTTTATTGGAAGCTGTTTATACGTGACTAAGATTGTGAGTATTTGGCTGTACAACTGTGCCTCTGTTAGAGGCTAACAGTGGTTTCAGTGGGTCAAATGCCTGACATAATTACTGCCGGGGTTTGGGGTGCTTGGGAGGGCTTTTCTCATCCTTCATACAACTTCTCCCATGCTACGGTGATGAATGGCTACTTCACTTGCTCAGTACCACCAGTTCTTTGCTCACACCAGCCAAAGGACTTTCTCTGCTCCATTGAGTCTGAAGGATTTAAAGTGGAGGCTTTTATCAGATGTCCATGAAATGCCTTTCTGCTCCCTGCACTTCCTCATAAACCATGACTGGTCTACTTGTCTTTCATCATATAAAACTCTGTTTCCAGTGCACAGATTCCTTGGGTCTCAAGCAAATGTGTGTTCTGAAGCATTAAAATGCAAACCTCAGCATGGGACTCATGAGGGTCATGTGTTATCTTGCTGTCATTGTCTTCCTTGGGCTTTTCATGCTAATAACTGTAATGGTTTTTCTAACATTGTAAGATGTAAATTTGAGTGTTAAATATTATATTCAGTGTTTGGATTTTTTCTCCTATCTCACCTGTGGCTCATTTTCACAAGTTGTTGTTTGTTGTATAAAAGATTCTGCCTCATTTTTTCCTGGATATATTGCTGTCCTGGTTAATAGGCAATGTTAATTATGTCAGCATAAAGAGAAGTACAATTTTTTTCTTCATATTATATGCATTGCTTAACTGCATTTGGCTTGCTTCTAATCAGAAGCTGGGTTTATGCATTCCTTAAGGAATAATTAAAAAGTGGGGCTTTTCTGTTTGTTTGGTGGGGGTTTTTCTGCAAGTAGCAAGGAAAATTTTCTCCATCCCACAGGCTGGCTATGAACTCAGCTGTACAGGAAATGCTTCTTTATCCAAATTTGTAATTAATTCTATAGACATGAGACAGTCCTCTGTCTATCCATGCATTTATTCTTTGCTACAATTATTTATATTGCCCTGTTTGAAAAAGTTGCTGTGAGCATTAAAGTGACATGATAGTCTCACTCTACGTGAGAGGGTTTGTCAGTCAAATGTAGTTGGTAGCGTGCATTGCTGTGCAGAATGTGGATGCTTAGCCTTTTCTACAGCACCCAGGAAGGTCCCATATATTTGGTAGTTCATGGTCCTGCTGATTGAAAATAGTTCTAAATTTACTTTGAGGCAATCTATTGATAGTGCTTTCCTCAAGATTTTTCGTTTCTGTGTGTCTTCTTGAATTTGCAATTGATTAGTATGCCAGAGAGGAAACAATTAGTAACTACCTGTTCCTACCTCCCACCATTCTGTACCCCTCTCAGGATAGATTTTTTTTCCAGTCTCTACTTCTCCTGTTCCTTTCCTCTAATTTTTGGAGGAGTACAAAGGACATGGGAGATGGGTGACCATAATGAATGAAATGAATAAAAATGAATGAATAAAAAAAAAATCTGCATTTTTTTAAATGTAAGGATGGAATAAAGTGGTTTCTTCTCTGCATATATAAAGGGAATTTGGGATCTCATCCATCCCTTGGGGAATCATGTTTTATGACCTCTGAATCTTTCTCTTGGAGAGTTCTCTGAAGATGAATGAGCTTCTGCCACAGGAGTAAGTTTTGTTTCTAGGGTTTTTTTTTTTTAACTAGAGTGTGACATGGCATTTGAAGTCTAAGTGACGCTATGTTTTCAGAGGTGATGACCATCAAAAGGTCTAACTGGCTTCATTTACAGTTCTGATGCTCAAGGGACAAAACTGAGAAAGTCCCAAGTCCTGAAACGTGTAACTGAAGCCACACACATTTGAAACTTCAGCTCTTGGTGTTTCCAGGTAATTCCAGCAGTTTCACCACATGACACAGAATTAAAGATACTCCAACATCTAGAGAATGAGACCAAGTGCTTTCTCTAGATGCTTGTAATGCATTTACCACTGCAAAAATCCACTCTCAGCTGTGAAACATGGAGTAAGTGTTTGCCTGATTTTCTTTAATGTTTAAACTTTTTAATAAATTTCATGAAAAAAATCCCAAAGAAATATAACAAATGTTGAATACTGTTACCAATCAAAATATAAAATGTTTTTATTGTACAATAAGACAGTGATAAAACTAACAGAATACAGTCAGACATAAAAGATTAAACAAAATGTCTGGTTTTGGCCAAGGGCAAGTTAATTTTTTATAGCAGCTGTGAGGAGGCAGAGCCTGGAGCTGTGTGGGTGTGGCCAAGACTCAAATGTTATTCCATACCATCTTAAATCATTGCCAGGAGCTGAGGAGAAAGGTGGAAAAAAGGGCATTCCTTTACAGTCTTGGGAATGCATGGTGAGCAAAAGGTCTGTCCACCATTTTTTTTTCCATCATCCCATGTTTGGTGAGCATTTTGTATGTAAATCACCCTCTCTTTGTACATTTTTTGTTACTAGTATGTTGCTGCTACTGTTAATTTTTTAACTTCATTGCTGTTTCCATTGAATTGTTCCTATCTCAGGCCCAGATTCTCCAGTTTAGTACTACCCTGAAAGAAAAACAAACCATGAGCTGCTCCTCTCCCACACTTCAGTTACCTTTTGCACAGTGACACAATTTGATTTTGAGCAATAATGGGCAGTGCTTTCATATGTGGTGGTCAGGGCACTCTCCAGCCAACTGCAGAGTGAAATGTCATCACTTTCCAGCCTCTCATCCACTGTGCAAATAATATTGTGTTGTTGCAGGTGCTGTATTTTTGGTTGAATTTAGGGTTTCTAACAGGTACAGTGTGAAGTCTTATCACCCAGCTCCAGTGGGCCTGAGGAATAGGCCCTTGGCTGCTCTAATCTGCACACCCTGCTCTGGGCATGAGTAAACTCCAAAGTAGGAGCCATGGGAGACTGCTCCATGGAGCGGCAGTGCCAGCTGGTTAGGGGTTTTCCAGAATCAGAGGGATTGCATCACTCTGTGCCATCCTGGGGCAAGGGAGGAAGTCTGGTGTTTGCTCTACTCCCAAGATGAAGTGAAACTCTTGAGAGAGCAGAATTGACTTGACTTCTCCTTGTCTATTCATATAACATGAAACTAGACATTGTCTGGCAGTACTTGTGTTGTAGATGTCTCAAGCAGAGTCAGACACCTTTGCATTCTATGCAGATACTGAGTTTATGTGGATAAAAACTCCCTAAGGGGGGCCATGGCCCAGATCCGATAAAATATTCAGGCTTCTCACTTCCCACTTAAATCAATGATCACCTATTAAGTGCCAAGCATTTCAGGAGTACTCCTAGTGCCATGGAAAGATCAAAGAGGAGCAAGACCTTAACTTGGTAGTGAGATATTTGTACGAGGAATGAGGTATTTCTGGATACCAAGACATATACAATGTAGAAAAATAGACCAATAGAAAGAAAAGAGCCAGAAGCTAGATTTTGGAATTAATGAAGGAATTTCTGCATCCAGAGTATCGTCGGTGTGGACAATGATTAGAGGAATGAGAACAAGAGAAATATTACTTCTAGTTTAGTTTAATTATATCATTCTTGCATTACCACAGAAAAATCAATCTGAATGTGGATTATCAAAAGAATTTCATTTACATTAAAGCACCAACACAGCAAAACTAATGATGATAATAGTAAAAATTTTCATCTCAGATTCTGTTGAACAACATGAAATACTGTGAAAATTCATGTAGCTGGGATTTCCCAAGTACATTTGGAAGAAGCAGGAAAGAAGGTGATCTGAGGAATAATATCAGAGATTTGAATTTTATCAAAAATGAGAAGTTTCTAGAGAAAAAAGGTAAAAGAGTAAGGAGATAAGAGACATAAAAGCCAAGGGAGAATAGGATTTGAGGTATGTTGAAGTCACCTGAGAGAGCTAAAAGTGTAAAATATTTGACAATTATGAGATTACTAAGGTGGTTTTTTTTTTTTTTTGTGGACTGCTAGAGAGATTTTGGAAAGAGTCTAGGGTAGAAGTGGAGGAAAGGACTTCTGATGTTTACTGCAAGAAGCATATTCAATAAAGCTGAAGGAGAAAAGGAGACAGTAATGAGAAATCAAGGAATGGCAAAACAGAGCCAAGATTATTTTTTCTTTATTGTTTTTCTAAGATTTACTGTGAAAGAGGAGTCAGAAGAGACTAAGCTGCTGAGGAATAAGCTACAGAAAGGTTGTATAAGAGTTTGTGTCATGAAGTGAAGCATCTGTGGCAGGTAGATGAGCTGTAAGATCAGGGGAAGCATCAGTGTTTGGTGGAGAGCTGTGTTTGGCTAAGGGGAAATAAAGAGGCTGGTCCTTTCCATGGGCAAGAGGAGCTAGGAAGGAGCTACCAATGTGGTAAAACATGAGGGAACAGCACATGAAGCTGCAGATTAAGAAAGCTCATTGATACTGAGGCTGATGTCTCAGCTGAAAGATTGAGATGTAAAGAACCAGGAGAATCCAGAGGTAAAATTGGAGGGCAAGGCCAATGGAGAGGAATTGGAGGGATAAGAGATTGCAAGAAGGGTTGAGGTGAAAAGAGGTATCAGCTAGAGTATTGTGTAGAAGATAAAGAATGAGAAAGGGAAGGAGGAAAGGCTTAAAGGGGAGGTCAAACTTTTCCATCACAGCCATAACCAGGAAGGGGAGAGGGAGAAAAGTCCTCTGTAAGTGAAGGTAGCTGCAGACAACAGACAGAGACTTACTCTTTGCCAGAAGAGCTGGTAATAGCTCCTGACGGAAAATTGGGAAAGCCTGCTTCCTCAGCTCTTAGAGGGTAAAGAAAGAGAAGGAGACAGAATAAACTTAACACTGTCTGTGAAGAACTGAGATGCAAGGGGATAAGGATGTGCCATAAGGAAATAAGGTAGATTATAATTCTAAAGATTTTCTTTTCAAAACCTCATTAACCATATTCACAGCAAAGCTGTGAAAGATTGAAGTACAGAAAGAAGGTTTCAGGAGACACTACTTTAAAATATACCTGCCCGTATCCAAGTCTTAGAAAATCATTTTCATTTCCCCTGATCTTGTCTGGATAGAGTTCAAAAACCTTTAAAATCTTGTTTTGGCCTTCTGCCTTATAACTGTTTATTTCTTATGACTTTTATCCAACTCAAACTTCAAGGGCTATTTCACTGAGCTGTTTAAAATTTAGCTGAGACACTCCGTCTTTCTTAGACCAATATCTTAAATGACTGGAACTCCATAATGGTATGAACCTTTCTGTGATAAGTGAAAGAAAATGGTGATGCTGGTTGCTTACTAAAAGCCTGGTGTCAGACAAGACAGTCTGACCTATAGACAACCTTCAAACAGAGCTGACAGCAGATGGGACCTTCTGTCCTGCAGGCTTTTGATACAGTTCCACATGTTTTTTTAATCTAAAATCAAGACTAAAAAGTAAAAAAGTGTAAAATTTGAATATAGCAGTAAAGTTGTGTGAAAAATTTTGTTGTAACTCAAATTTTCAAAACATTAACCTCTACTTAGTCACACATTTACCTCCAAAAGTAAATTAATATCTCTGGAGTCCTTGAGGCACAGCAGTACACCTGCTGCAGATGACACCTCACAGCTTCAGAGTGGAGGTTTTACCAAGTGTCATGATAGGGAATTGTTGGTACATCGCAGCAGTTATGTGGAAAACCCAAGACTGTTCAAACAGAGAAGGGCCTTCTGAAAAGACCAAAATAGTTTTCTGTAGGGGTTTGTGGAAACAGTGTTTTTTCTAGGTGAGCTTTCCTGGACAGCTTCACCTCAGAGATCTTTCCACCCAAGAAAGAGCATCGCTTCCTTTGTGGGCTTGGCTCACCTCAGCCAGGGCTGAGTGGCAGAGGAGGGCCTTGCATCAGGGTCCTTGGGGCTCCAGAGGGCTTGGAAGAAACTGGCCCATTGTACTTAGAACCAGAGTAGGAAATTAGAGGTGACCAAGAAAATAGCTGTGCCCTTTAGGTTTTTTTGTTTTGTTTTTTTCTTAGTACATAGAAAACCCCAGAAAAGTAATTTCATTTTTCAACTCTTTACATTGACAAATCTTTTTAAAATTGTTGATTGTAACCTGTTGTAGACCAGAAGAGAACTAATGAAATGGAGAAGTCAGAAGACTCAAATGGAGGGAAGCTGAGGAGAGAAAACACCCCAGGCAGGCAGTTTAAAATTCCAGTGGTGCTTTTCTTAGCACCTATTTATCTTTAGTAGGTTAAAAATTTAGGTAAATGTCACCAGGGTCAAAGAATTACCACCTCAGTCCCTGCAGCTGTGGAGGCACAGAGACCACATAAGTTCTCAGTGGGCATGTCCACCTGATTGATACTGAAACACCTGTATAATCTACTGATTTTTATTCGGGCTGAAATCTGTATAAAGGAACTTTCCTGTTGGCACTGTGTGAGTTAATTGAAGCCGGTAAGTTGGTTTATAATGAACATTCATATTAGTGTTATTCATACCAGCCCAGGAAGAAAAAGATGGCTAATGGGGGATTTCACAGTGGAGGTTCATTGGAGACTGTCATGCCACCAGGAATCATAAGCCTACCCTCCACAAGCAAAGGCACAATGTGTGTCCAGGGCTGAGTCTAGCTGTCCCTATGGTAGCAGCTTAACCACAGACTGGCCTAAACCACCCATGAAATCACAGTCTCGTAAGCTTTCCTTGGTCTTTGGGTTTTACTACATGGACAAGATCTGAGACCTGAGGTCCACTGCTAAATGGAAACAGAACAAGATAAGATGTTGGATACTTTTTAAGCAAAAGGAGGAAATACTGCCTCAGGGAAATAAATGTCCCTCACTTTATCTCATAAAATTGGCTAGAAATATGCTTAATGGGTCATCTTCATGAAAGGAACTTTCAGAAGACTCTCAGGAGCTCTGGTGCACATGTCTCCTCATCAGATCAAAAAGGGAATTTCATATTTTGAGGCTAACTGCAGGTGGTTCTGCAAGTGTTGAGAGTTTTGAAAGAGGTAGGGTTTGTTTGCCTTCTTAAGCTATGGCATAGAGGTTTGATTTGGTTTTATCCAGACGGCAGCTAATGTGGTGAAAGTACCTCCCTGCTAAATCTTGTCTTGAGACAGAGAGCCAGTGTTTAGTACAAGATAGCCACAGAGCTTTCCTTTTCAAGCATAAAAAGCTGTGTCCTTTGCCATACACAAGAATTATTACACAATAAAAACACAGTGTAGACAAGGTTCGTAAGTTCTACCAGATGAAAACTTACAGAAGTGAGCCTCATAGTGGGTACAGGGCTGATCTTAGTGAATTTACCCTATGGCAAAAGTACAGCACATTGCCTGTGCTGTGCTTTTACCTCTGGCTGCACAGGAATGTTGCCTGGCTGGGGGTGGATAACAGAAAGGATGAATATAAAGAGTTTAGATGAAGCCAGAAGTCTCTCCTCACCTGTTTTATGGAAATCAAACTCTCTTGGTCTCTGCTACTAATATTGCAGCAGGATTGGGAATTTGGGCCAATTATGCATCAGCAAAATAATCTCAGTGCAACAGGGTTGCAGCTCAGGCAGAAGGAAGGAAAGCCTTCACGAGGGGATTGCTGCTAGCACACGCTTGTGTGTGCAGCACGTACATCTGCATTCTTAGACACATTAAAAACAAAAAACCCTGGCACACTGAGAACTTAGTGTGGGCTAAGCCGTAATGCTCGATCTCTGTGCAATGCTGTTATCCTATAATTTTGCCTCAGGACAGGCTTAGCCAAGCCTGCATACATTTATCCATATGAATAGCAAGTATTTAATGGAAAACAGGAAGCAAACCAGGTGGGCTTGCTAGCAGGGGATTCATGGTTTTATTTACAAGGAGAGAGAGCATATCGAGTGCCTCCCTCCATATTCCCTTGTTACTTACAAGTCCATCTGAACTTTGCAAAGGCGCTTTCCAGGGCTTGTCGCTGGAATCCTGCATGTTGCAGACAACGGGGAGGTCTGGGATGGTGGGCCACACCGGTTTGAAGTATGTCAGCTTAGCTGCTGTTCACCCTCTACCATGGGTAAATGCACTTAGGAGCCTTCTCCCTCTTTCATTTCTCCACTATTTTTCCCCCCTTTTGGTCGTAGACAGAGGAGCCTTTCAAAGCTTTTGATAAACTTATGTAATTGGGTATGTTTTCCAAAGCACGTCTCTGTTCTTTCCGAGGGCTTAGCTAAGAACATTATTCCAATTCTTCTCTAGGCCTTCAAAAGTGCCGATCCTTTCAAACATGTGCAGTGTGAAGGATTACAAATTTGTTTTTCAAAGGACCCCAAATCCCTGCTGCTTTCATCAGTTCCTCTCCTTGTGCTCCCAGTTTTCTCCCCTCACCCATCTCATAGCCCCAGCTCTGAGCTGCAGGATGCTGACACTCTCTCTTCTCCTGTCCCTCCACCTCTCACTTTTTCTTTTCCTTTTCTGCTCCCTCACTGCCCATACTCCCCAATATTATTATTTTTTTTTAACATGAAACAAAAGTGCAGAGAAGCATTGCCATGGCAGCAATGCTGCAGTGGGCCCTCCCGTCCATGTGCATGCGAGCTCTAAACTTTTAATATAATGGCCTGAAAAGAACAGGAAGGGGACAGCTTAAAGCGGAGAAAAAGAGTGAGGGAGAGTGCAAAAGCAATGAAAAGTGGGACAAAACCATTGGAAATGCATTCAGGCTGACATCACCACCCTTTCCCACAGTGGTCATTCACTTAGGAGGCTCCAGTGTCCATTCACTGTCTTAAAGCTAGCTTTCTAGAGCCCTGGGAGACCATCTTTCCCAGCCTGAATGCCTTTTTTGTTGTGAAACAGTGAACTGTTTCTGAAACCCTGCATAAAGGGCTGAGTAATTCACTGCAGTTGCCAGGAAGTCTGAGCCACTTGTGAGCTAACAATAGTTAACTTTATCTGCCAGGCCCGAGCCCCCCTTCCAGCTGTAGGTCCTGAATTCTAATAAGGGCTTTACTCATGCCTCTGAGGTTATGGTAATATTTTATACATCTTTTTTCATTAAGACACAGTCATAGCTACTGTTGAGGCACCGGAGGCAAGTGCTGTCAAATGATGTGGGGTGGGGGGGAAAGGAGGGAAAAGAAAGAAAATAGCATTTTACATCAGGCAGGCAGTTTGGTCATTTTATACTAGAAATACAAACTTCGTTTGGGCGAAACTAGGGATCATAATTTTTAAAAATCCACATTACAAATCCCAGAGTCAAGCAAGATGTTATGATTGTTTTCTAGCTGTGGAACAACCTCAGCTTTCCATAATTTGGGGTTTCTGGTTTTATATTTGCTCTCCTTCTCTGTCCCTGCACTGCAGGGCATGATGGTGACAAATGAGTGAATCATGAAGGAAATAGATGAATTTGTTTGGGTTTCCCTTTTAATCCAGATTTGGATGTTGATGCACAGAAAAATTCTTCACAGTGACAGCACAGCTGTGTATAAGCAGTGACACAAAACAGTGATTCATGCAGTGGTTCTGCAATGCCGATAACGACAGTGTGTCTTTGAGAGATGTGGATCATCAGCTTTTTTCTTTACCTTCTGAACTAGTTGCTTTCTTGAGAACTGAAAAAATCAAGTGTAAGAGGAGCTCTAAATTGTCCCTTTGGCCTCCAGTATTTTGAAAAAGAAAAAAAATTGCTTATTCCTCACTTTTAAGCAAATGATCACTCACAATGGAATTTATTTCAGAGCATCACTGTGAGCATTCCTGTTCAAGGTAAAAGGCAGCACAGTTTGAACCACTCTTCCATGTCTTTGGTGTCTGTGCATTACTTGCTATGCCTTGAGAAATAACATTGGAAATGCCTGGATGGAAATAAAAGCACATATTTCAAAGTCCCACACAATAATTTTTTAGTGTTTATAAAAAGTGATTGAAAGATGCATACAGGTTTTGTAAAAGTAAACCACAGAAATGTTCCTGATGTAATCCCCTATCACAGCAATACTTTTTCTTCATCTGTACTCATGACACCAGCTGATGCCAGTGGGAGCTGCATGTGTTGTGGATGAGGTCACTGCAGGGTCACCGCATAGTAAATAAGTTGTTTGGCTTTTTGGTTAAGTTCAAGTATTGAATTGCTTTCATATCTTCTCTCCAAGTGACCTTTACTGGGGGGGGGGGGGGGGGGGTACCATGCTTTGATGGAGTGGCAGATTTAAACTGGCCCTTTTACTGTCTAACAGCAGTGACTCCTGAACTCCTCTGTGGGTTTGCCTTGCTGAGAATGAAAAGCTGCTTTTGGTGGGTGGAGGCTCACAAGCCATGTGTTGTGTGTGCACACACACAGGGGTGCATACATCCAGCTCTCCCCAAAACCTCTCTTTTTCCCTAATCCAGATCAAATGTGAGTGCAGTCGGATATCAGAATTGACAGAGCCCACAGGTAGCAGGCAGAGAGGAGAGTGGGGATGCAGGAGAGATGTTTTACAGAGACTTTTATTAATAGTGAACCAACTGTAAAGTCATCAAAGCTATACCTGTGGTCCTGACTAAAAGCTCTGATCTACTGGTAGTGTGGCTTTCTCTCAGCAAGGACTGCTTCTGCTCTTGAGCTGAAACATGTGAGCTGAAGCTGACTGTGTTGCGTTTTGACAACCCATTTAAATAAAATTAATCTATTTGCTAATCCTTTGCAGGGAGGGAGTATAAATTAGAGGGACTAACAGCATATGATAGAGAAAAGGAATCCAGCTTTCTAATTTACAGTGACCTTCAGGATTCATCATAAACATTTACCATCCACAAATGAACATTTCATCTCATTCTGGAGATAAGTTTTAAAGCATGAAAAAACCTGTCCACTTTTTTACGTGTCCAAATGCAGACCAAGAACTTTTGAAAGTCGTGACCTGTGATCTCAACTTAAAATTTGTCCCTTAATATATTAATTTGTCAGATGTGTCTGTATGATGCAATCCCTCTCTAATCATCTCATCCCTTTCAGAGTGATGTAAATACTCCAAGCAACTACATGCCTCAACTAGATACAATATGATTTCATTCTCTCACTTCACGGTCTCTCTGTCCATCAAAAAGTGCAATATTGAAGCAACACCATCAAATTTGTGTGTGATAGAATACCAGGAAAAGGCCAAAACAAACCCAGAAAAATTTACAGTAGCACTTCTGTATTTCAAACTGATAGGCATGACTTCTTCTAGAAAAAGATAGTGACTAAGAATTTTTTTTTAATTTTTTGATAACCAGGTCAAATATTTTACACCCTGTGTTATGAAATCTCAAAACCTCAGCTGTGGAGTTACCTGGGACAGAATGTCTCCCGGCTTTTATGTTTTACTTGTACTTTCAAGTTCCATAAATCAATCTTTTTCATTTCAGTGCCCTGCTCAGCCCCTTTTGGCTCCTAATTCTTTGTCCCTGCTTTTGTAGACTTCTTTTTTTCCTATTTCTAAGCCTGGTCTCTCTTTCCTTCTGTTCTGACAGACCTTTCTCTCACTCTCAGAGTTTTCATTATTTAGCAGGATTCTTTATCCTCTTCTGCCACCTGGACTGTGTCTCACTTGTTCTTGCTCACTCCCACTTCAAAGGCTTCTTTGTTTCCAAGCCTCTCCTGCTGGACCTGGCTTTCTGTTTTATTAGAAAGTTCTGACTCAGAAAGCCTCAGCATCCTGTGAAGGGTCATCTTAGCTCCTGGTAATGGTGTTCTACAGCCCTAGAACTGCTCAGAGATACCTTGGAATACAAAACTCAGGGGAGAACAAATAGCTAAGAGCTCACTCAGAGCTCTGCTCTTCTGACAGCCTCTGTCCTGGGAGCCAAGGGGTTGCAGGTTTGTCTTTCCATGAGACTCCTGAGTGACAAGATCCAATAGCTCCTCACCCATCTGTGGCTTGGGGACAGCATGGAACCCCAGAAGCTGAGCTATAAGAACACACTAACTCTTCTATTACTGCTGTTCCATCAGACTTCAGTGACTGCCCAGGCTTTTCTACATCTGGCTTAAGAGAAATGAACTCTGAGCCAGAAACGGCAGCGGACCCTTAACCACAGTACTTGACACTGAGAGGCACAACATTCCTCCTCACTCTCTTCCTCATACAAGGACCAAGGAAAAGCAAGTCTCATGAAAGCTATAAGTGAGGTTTATACATGAATAAAGGAATGCTTCACTCTGTGACAGTTCTTAGCTGGAACCCCTCTTACAAGGAAAGTTGAGGCAGGAGGAAAGGCTTTTCCTCTTTTTACATCTTTAGAGAGTAAATATTCTAAAATAAAACTGCACAAGAGACAGTAAAGCTGGTGAAAGTCTCTGTTATATCCAGCATTAGCATACCAAAGTCACCAGCACGAACCCAGCAGGTGGAGTTTGCCTGTTCATTAGCTGGATTGCTCTATTTTGATGGTGCACTGGCTTAGCACTGATGTAACACCTTCACAGTCAAACACTGTGAGCTGGTTTGAAAGACTGTAAGCATTTCCTTCAGGTGGCCAGGCAAGCAAAGCAAAATGAAAGCTGCTGGTGGGTGACAGGAATAAAAATACAGGATAAGAGAGTGCGATATTTCTCAGAGCCACACTGGGAACGCGGCAGGAATCCTAAAGAACACATCCCAGCTGAAAGGAGAGAGGAAGAATTTTTGGCGGGAGGTGATGCAAACAATTACTGTGCAAGCATCAAGAGCAGACCTGCCTCTTGTTTTTTGGTTTTTTTTTAATGGCTCAGGGAATAGATTTGGCAACTCTGTTTCCTAATTTTTAATGCTCTGTCTGTGTAACACAACCAAAGAACTTGATGAAAATGCCGCTTAAGAATTGAGCCATTGGTCCTTCATTCAGAAACCTGATGTTTGTCCAGCTATTCTCTCAATTCATCTTTGCCAGTGAAATTTAATTTCAACTGCATGTGTGTTTTTATCATTTCTGAAGCAGGAAATACTAATCACTAAATCTGATTGGTCTCACTGCTGCTTACCCCAGGGCAGCTTTTTTAGCTTATGAAAACTAGTGTCAGTTGACATTGTCATCTACATGGCTTGACAACTAAGAGCTGAAGATAGACTATTTCCATTTTAACGAGACAATAAAGCAGAGAAGCTGATAAATGCTCAGGTAGGGCAGATTTCAGCGGGAAAGTTTTATGAAATGACGTTTGTCATTGGCCTCATACCCACCCTGTCACTAGAAATGGAGTTGCCTATGCTTATCCTTTTAATGTTTTTATTAAGAGATGTGAGCAAAGTTGGTAGAAGACTGTGCAGCCAACTGAGAAAATTAAGGGGGAAGAGGCTTATTGTTATATAAATGTCCTTTCCTCCCACTTTTGCAAAGCTGCTCTTGATCCTTTCAAAGCAGTGCCCCTTCGAGAAAAGAAGTTGCTGTTAGCTTCAATCATACAAAGAAGAAATTACAACAGTTTGTCTTTTATGTTAATATTTTAGTCCATTAAAGCTTTTATTACTTATCTAGCACAAACTGAATGCTAGAGGCTGTTCAGATAGCAAACTCCATGTCCTGGTGTGTAGTGTATGGGTGATATAAGCAAGAGGATGCGTGAGCTGCCATCTAATTAGGTGCTGGCACGTACCTGAGGAGACGGGCACTTGCTTCCTAGCTCTGCAGCACAGGGGTAAGCCAGACTAAACAAGCTTTTTAAAGTTGCTCTGCTCTCAGCTTTGAGGTATGAGGCCTGATCTCTTCTCAGTGCGTTACTTTTCATGCTGGTAAAAGAGAAGCTACTATGCTTTGTCACTGTGTCTTTAGATTTCAGAAGATGTCACGAAGCGTAAGTTCCCATGTAGATAAGGACTACTTAGCATACTGGGACATGCTCTCATTAAAGGCCTTCGTGCACTGCTACAGCATGATACCTCAATAAATGCATTTCCTTCTCTGCTAGAACACGTTTTCATTTTCTGTACTCAGTTCCACAAACAAGCACTGAAATTTCACCTGTATTTTTAATGAGTTTTCTTCATAGCTCCTTTAATTTTATTTTTTTTTTATTTGAAGGATGAATATTTTAAATTAAACAGAAATGGAAAGGGGCAAGCCGAGTATAGGGGCAAGGCTTACAATGCTTAGGATGAAGTTTATTGTAATTTCCTTCCTTTTTCCCCTCATGTGCTTCCTTGTAGAGAAGTTTGAATAGAAAATCAGGCAGAGTTGATTCTTGATTTCTCTGGTTACCACTGTAGAGGAAAATTCATTACACCTAATTGCCGAAGCAATTGCATAAGCAGGTAATACCTTCTGCTCTCAATAGACAAAATTTTCTAAGCTGATGCACTCACGCATCCTCTAACAAAATCTCTGAAAACTGGATTGAATTGTTGACCTGGTCTAGCTGATCTTCACCATTTTGCACGGGAGGACTGAGGTTAAGCAACTCCACAGGGTTACTGCCCACACATTCACACTTCAGAGACCCCCCTTCAACAGAAGCAGCAGGTTAAAAACAGGGCAGAAAGGGAGAAGTAGCTGTGTTCCTTTTGAGTCTTCCCACCTGCACATGCCAAAACAGAGGTGACACAAGAGCAGTAGGAGTGGACTCTTCTTTGCTTTTTGAGGAGGATCAGGGCTGGTCCTGATGAACTGGACAGAGGCTTTCCAAGTGCCCTTGGGCATCCTGTGGCTTCACAGACAGCAAAATGCTAAATAAGGATGTGTTCAATATTGAGTTTCACACAGCCCTTTCTGAAGCTGAATCACTGCATGACATTGGTGCTATAAACTCTGACATTAAAGACACTGAGACCCAAGGTCCTCTGTAAGGACAACTGTGGGCAGTCATCTCTCACTCCTATTCCAATCCCCTTGGGATTAGTTGTTGGCATATAGGGGAACACGGGTCAGGAGCTCAGTGGACCACATCTCTATACAGATCTAGGAGATACAGATATATAAACATAGAGCCTGTGCTTAAACGGAACATCTCTGAAGTCCTTGGATATATAGCGCAATTCAGGATTTGGTTTAGCTCAAACAAATAAACAAATATGCTTTGGTTTGGAACACTTGCCTGTGGCTGAACCATACTATAGTTTTGGCCCAGTATCTCTGACTGCAAACTAATCTTCCTTTACACACAGGTTGATGCCTGTGTGTACACAGAGGCAAATGCAGAGAAGCCTCTGGGGAAGACAAGCAGTCAAGTGGGGAATTCTGCATGTTGGGAGCCCAAACAGAACCCAGCTGATGAATACATAAAGGAGTGCTGGCTTCTGACTGTGCCAGTTTCTTAACCTTTGAGATCATTAACGACTTCTCTCTTCCATTGGAAAAAAAGAAAAAAAAGCCAGCAGTTCCTGTATTTTTCTGAGACACAAGGAAAGCATTTAGCACCACAAATAAGCTCATAATTTGACAGGCAAACTGCCCAGAAAAGTGAAAGCAGATTTCTCCCTCCAAGTCCATGAATATCTTAGTGATCCTTTACTTGGGTTTCAAGTGCTGTTTCCTTTTTTTTTAATCACAGGTTTGGGTCAAGCTACTCTTCAAAATATCATTCCCTGTCCATGTGCATTTTCTTAACCTTAAGTATGTTCACAGTTTCCTGCTTTGCCAGCAAAAATGGACACCGCACAGAAATGCCTACACATGTCCAGAGCTGCTGCTGAGTAGCTCTCATTTTTTATTTACCTACCATCCATCCATGTATTTTTCCCTTACGTGCAAATCCAACATCCACAGAGTTGACATAACAAGTATTCAAGAAGTTGTATTTGCTGTGAAACTCAGCAAAGGGAATTAGCTACAGTATGTGAACAATAACTTTATATAGAGCTGAGGCTGATAAAGGCCACAGCCAGACAGAATGTTCAAGCCTCTTCAAAATGAAGTAATGCTGTGTCTTTCCCAAGAGAATTCCAGCCAAGGAGCCCAGTAGGTTCTCAAAAGGGCTGAGGAAGCAGGTGGCACCCCAGGGTCAGGTTCCTTGTTGGAGATAAGCCTTTGGGTGCTCTCTCGGAACTGGTCTGAGAGGATTGTTGTGCATCCCCAGCCTCTCTGAAGGACCAGACCTCCCTGTCACACACAACCATCCAGTCCTGGAAAAGCATGATGCTTCAGCACAGTGGGTTTCCAAGGGCTTACATTATCTAAGGAGATGGATCAGGAAAGACAGTGATGGAGCATGGGGCTTTGCTGCCTTGCTCTGTGGCTGCTGCTGCATCAGAGAAAGGTGATAGTTGCATTTGCATCAAGTCAAAGTAAGTGAAATTCTGACTGAGTATGGGGGAAAAAGGAGCAATGTGAGAGTGGTATAGCCCTGAAACAAGTACCCACCAAGGCTGTGCACTTTCTATTCTTGGACAACCAAAACTCAACTGGACAAGCCTCAGCAACCTGCTTTAAGTTTAAATTTAGCCATGCTTGTGTGGGGTTTGGACTGGAGACCTCCAAGCCCCATAACAACCTAAACTGTGCCATGATTTTACGAGAAAGACAAGATGAGTCTCTCCTCTCCTCTCCTCTCCTCTCCTCTCCTCTCCTCTCCTCTCCTCTCCTCTCCTCTCCTCTCCTCTCCTCTCCTCTCCTCTCCTCTCCTCTCCTCTCCTCTCCTCTCCTCTCCTCTCCCATACATCTTTTGGATTAGCATTTGACTACTTTTCTGCTATAAAGGAAAGTTTTGAAGGTAGCTCATCACTCCACAATACACACCTGATTTTGAGGAGAAACACACATCCCAGTGGCAATTTTATGCAAAGTTTTCAATATTAAATTATTACTGAAGACCATGCAGTACATTGGCAGCAGAACTTGACTCTGACCTGGTAGTCTGAGCACTAATGGTTTGTAGCTAGAGGATTCACACTTCCTTCTGTCCCTCTGAGGAAAGGAGAAGGATATTTCTCTGGGCAGCCTCTGTGAGGAGCCTGTCACCATGGTGAATGACAGTTGTGATTATCCTGTGTAAACCACCTGAAATACACATGTACAGGGGCAAAAAATTAACCTTAAAGGTAACCTCTACCAATCACATTAAAGGGAGAAGAATGATATATTTAATTTTGTTTGATAGTCATCAGAGTAAGAACAGACTACAGTCTTTTCCATTAATGTTTTACAAGAACTTTATTAATTTTCTTAAATAAAGGATTCAATGTCTCACACCTACTTCTTGGATTCCAGATGCACTCATCTTCTTTGTTATCAGCTTTCGCGTTTGCTTTTGGGATTTTTTTTTTTTTTTTAAATCTGTTTTTTTCCTCCTCTTCCTCTTGCCAGTAAATTCTAGAGAAGTTTTCCGGCTGCAGGACACGTCTGCAGTCGGGATAGCCGTACGAGTGAGACCTGGATGTTGGCTGAGTTGTGGGCAGACGAGGAGATGTTTCCCCCGCAGCCCTGGGGAGCCCCCCCGGCTGCTTGCACACCCCACTCGATGCGGAGCGGCAGCTCGCAGCACCGCGCCGTAATTCATTCATTAATTAATCGCGCCGTAACAAGCTGCATGGCTGAGGTGACTGCTGTAGGAGTGCCTTAGGGAGTAAATACAAAGCCTAGCCCTGCCGCCGTGCAGGCACCGCCTCATGAACGCAACACTCGCCCCGCGGCGATGCCCGTGCGCTTTCTGTGTCCTGGCGTGTGACAAGCACCTCCGAAAGGGCAGAGAGGGACGAGCGGCGGGGCTGGGCACTGCCTGGAGCCGGTCTGCTTTCCTGCTTCCCTAAAAAGATTTTCTTGAAATGAGGGATAAGAGCTTCATGATGGTCCCAGGGGTAGAGGGAGGGTGGAAGGAATTATTATTATTACTATTATTACTACTATTATTACTACTACTATTATTATTATTATTATTATTTTAATCCGTGTTAATTTTTGTATTGCAGAAGAATTTGTAAGTGTCTTCTTGCCGCTCTGGATTTTCAGTTTTCCCCCTTTCTTGAAGCTGTGAAATTTCCTGAATTGTGAAAAACACAGGTCCTTACTCAGGTTTTCAGGTCAGCAAGAAATCTGTGATCATCTAAGATGAAATCGCTGTGACTTTTCCCAGGATTAGTTTGTGTTATGCCACATTCAGGGAATGCATTGCCTGCACTTTCGAAGCTGAAAAATGAAGTCGAGGGAAAAGTTCCAGATTTGCCTGCATGTAACAGTGGCTTATTTGGCCAAAAGCTTGTCATAAGGGAAATCACAAATGATTTCTGAAGTCAACTGTATTATTCTGTCACACAGAAAGGGGAAACTATAGGCTCACTTCTCTTTCCGAGGTGTGATTAATTCCCATTGATTTAATCACTGCTGGGATGTGTGTCAGGTGGGGATAGAATGGGATAGGGAGCAGAGAGGACCCAACAGCAGGCAACCATTTATGATTATCTCTAATCATAAATTTTCCTCACTGGAAGTCACTAAAAGGCCTTGGCTACAGGATAATGTTCATACACCTATTTTTTCCTTCTGTAAACAACGAAACATTTTATGTACAGAGTAGGGAATATGGATTGCCATGTCAGGACTCCAGATTATTTCACTCCTTACGGTGAAGTGCTGCAAGTCTAGATTTGAGAGGTAGCTGATATCATGCTGCAGGGTCTTGATACAGCAAACAAATCTCTGAGAAAATGGAGACACCTTCCCTGTGACAGGAGTGCCACTGCCTACACAGCTATTGGCAGTTTGCAAAGCCTGTGTAATCGGTCATGGGGATAAAGGACAGAAATATTTCTAGATGCAGCACTTTGTTCCTGATTTCAGGATTGTCCTACAAAGTAATATGACCAGCCTCACCAATTCAGTCCTTGTATATTCCCTTCTTCTTGAGAACTCGCCTTTTTTAAAAAAAGAACACTGTCTGTCAAGGACAGCGAATCCCTATTTCTTGCTCTCAGGGGGTCCTTTCATGTGGCAAGAAAAAAACCACAGTTTAGCTGAGTGAAAGTGGGCTGATGTTCTAATTTTATTCTTCTACTTTCCTTTTGTTTTACAATCTATTTAGGATTACAAATGTACTTAGGAGATGTAATTCTCCTGAAATGGAGTTTCTGTCAAAAAAAACCCAAAAAATGTCATGACAAGGAACAATCTTAAAAAGTTTGAAACTTCTTGTTTCAGCAGTCTTTAATGGAATAGTGCTTAAAAAAAATGAAATGCTTTGTTTTGACATTTACCAAATGAAACTTTTGGACCTTTCATGTCCAAATGGCATTTTTCATTTCAAAAGTGACCTAAATGAGAAGTAAGCAAAGTTTAACAAAAAAACTAAACACCTGGAGAATGAAGCATACATTTCGTTTTGGGTTGAATAGTTTAGTCTGAATTACCCTATCAAAAACCTCAAAATAATTTACTGTAATCAGAATGGCATTTTTCCTGATTTGTCAACAGAACAAAAAAAAATAAAACCATCTCTTATACACCTCAGCTTTAAGCTGAGGACAAAATAAACATTTTTAAAATTGATTTGTAACAGCAGCAGGACATGGCAACATAGCAAAAGAGCTGCCTAAGATGCTTCTAATTTCTGTGGTGAGTGGGAACAGGTCAGTTGCAAGAACACAACAGCAGCTTACCCAGCCTCACAGCCTCACAGCTTTTGGTGATGTGAAAACTATAGCTGCAGATAGTAAAATGAATGTTAAAAAAAAATTAGTCTACAACTAAATTTCTGAGCCAAGAGGCATAACCTATAGCCACCAAATCTTTTCAGCTGTTGTCTTCTTCCAGTGAAACACAGCCCTAAGAACATTCATTTTGTTGCTGAAGCCCTGCATTACTGACCTGGTCGCCTCATCTTCCTTGGAGCTCTTACCACGTGCTCCTCAGTGCTGTGGCTGCTGCCCATGTGCAACGAGCCTGGGAGCTAAAAATACCCATTACAAATGCTATGACATAGCAGCAGCATTTTCTTCTCTGTATGAAATCCTTCCATGTGGATTGTGTTACCATCCCACTTCAGCTAGCACATGCCGTCTAGGATTAACTGGTCCATGAAACGCAGTCCTGGCGAGGACTAGTGCAAACCCAACTCTGTCCACACCCCAGAGCTTCCCTTGAGGGCATTTGGGAGGCTCAGATGTGCTCCTCTCAGGTCCCTCTTCTGAGGGTTGTTCCTCACAGGGGTCGGCATCGATTTTACTTCCCCTCTTCAGGTACAGTCTATACTTGGCAAGAGGTGGCCATCAGTGTCCCACTCCAGAGTCTCCATAGTGACCTCTCCTTCAGGCTCCCTGGCAGCTGAGCTCTGCCATAATTCCCCTGCTTAGTGTTGTCATACAAACTTTCATATGAAGACTTTTCTCCTTCCCTTCTTTGGAAGCCTTTCACATCTTTGAAGGGATGGGAAGGGACTTGGTGAGGCAGAAGTATGTAGACAGAGCAGGGGACAAGAGTGTAGGAAACTTAACTCTGTGTAGGTTATCCCATCCAGACACTTTGTCACTCCAGACACTTTGTCACTCCTTACCCTGTAAATCTAGTGTAGTCTTACCAGCATGAGTAGAGGTTCCTTTTATATCTGTGCATGAGGTCAACATTTGTAATGTAATCTATCCTTGCCATTGTGTGTGTGTGTGTGTATTTTTAAAAGTAGCCATATAGATGCTTATAAACTAGTGAAGTTCAGCAACTCTGTGAAATTAGGAACATACAGGTCACTGTTGTAGATTGAAAAAAAAACCAAAAAGTGATGCAGGGCTTAGCCCTTTCAGGCTATCCTTTCTTGTTGCAACAGTTTCTGCAAACAGGGTGGCAGGAGGGACTGGGTTACAAGAAGTTAGTGATGAGCTATGGGGCCCTTCAGCCTTGGCTGTCTGGTTGAGGCGTGACTCCATCCAGTAGCAACTTTATTCCATCAAGAACAGTTTTTTGTTTGAGTTATTTCTTCTGGATAGAGACCCCTCACAAACTGTCAGACCCTTTGTTCTGAGCTGAGGTTCCTTTTAGAAAAAAGTTTGTGACTGGAGTATGGGAAAAATGGTATTTCTTTCCTTTTTTGTAGTTAAGGGCCAAGGTAAGCTGGCACCAAGGGCACAGCTTCAATTCCCCTGCCCTGTGCTGGGAGGGCTTTGGGGTCCTGGATATATTTGCAGCATGTTTCACAGACACCATCACTGGGTGTATAAAAGAGCATTTATTACAGCAAAAGCTCTGCTGATAGCATGGTGCCCGCAGTGAACTCACAAGGATGGCTGGATTATTAAGGGATGTAAAAAGAGCCTTTTAGAAGTGTCACTCCTACACACTAGGGTACAGCAGGAGGTGCACAGCAATGGTCTATGTGTCTCTCACAGCAGGGACTGTTGGCACAATGGCTTCTGGTTTTGCTGCCTGCTCAGTATTATTTGTTTTATGTTGATACTGTCAATGCACTTAAAGAGATTATATATTTTTCCCATGGCATAAACAAAATGACTTGCATTTTCCAAGGAGAGTAATGGTAATGAGAACTCAGGCTTCAAGGGGAAATGATAGTAAGGTTGACAGCAAGGAGAAATAAATCTTGTACATTAAAGTTAGTCTGAGCTGACTGTCATTTCCTTAAATAAATTAATAAAGTCAAGTCCCCATGTTCTTACCTTATGCGGATGGGGAGAAGCAGGAATGAGCTGTGACCTTGTAGCAGGCAGTGTTTTTAGTAGGTGATCTCCTACCATTAGCTCGAACCAAGCTTCAAGCAAGACATGAGTTTGGTGGTTCTCCTCAAGCCGATGTCAAACTTTTGCCCTCCCCCTTCCATCTACTACCTTGCAGCAGCTCAGAGCTAGACATGATTACAGAGTCAGAGGATGATGTAAGGACTCTTCTGAAGCCAGCTGGGCTTAACAGGTCACTTCAGAAACATCTCCAGCCCTTCTCTCCTACCCGCTGTCACCCCTCCCACCCCTTGCTGAAGTCTGTAGCCACGAGCTAGACTGAAATGGGGAGGGGGAGTCATGCTATTAATAACTCTGAATCCCTCTCCCTGGAAGATGCTGAGCATTTGTTTATCCATTGTTCCCAGGGGACAACATACTGTATGTTACAGCCATTTGTTGGTTTGGTTTTTTTCCTCACCCAAATACAGAACACTGGCAGCTGAGCCGCTGTATGAGAATAGCATTAAAATGTGTAATGCACCATAAATAAACAGAAATAGACAGCCAGGAAGCTGTGGTAATCACTGCTTTGATGTAGCATGAATTATGATGTGTGTATATATGTGAGCGAGTGTGCGGGGGCGGGGTTTCAGGGTTTCATGTTTCTGGCTGTGCTTGTTTTGACTCAGCTGCTGTTGCTCTGCGAAAAGTGTGAACCGAGCCTGTCATTTACCTATCTCCACCTTCGCACTGACAGCTGTGCATGTCCCTTGACTCAGAGCAAAGGGACTGATCCTCCACTGTCTGTTCCCTTGGAATCCCTCCCTCGGCCTCCTCCCTGTCCCCTTTGCCCCGGTAGCAGGGCAGAAGGGGTAATCCTGGCTGTCTCCCAGGACCGGGTCACTCCTCCTGCAACCTAGAGGGGATGCTGGGCTTCAACACCACCTTCCAGGAGCAGCTGATTTATGGTTTTTGGGTCTACATTAGGCTGCTGGGTTTTTGTTGTTGTTGTTTGGGTTTGGTTTTTTTTTTAATTTTTTTTCCTTGCTGATTTCCTGCTGCTGCTGGGATAGTGAAAAAGGTAATGGTTGTGTTAGCACAGACAGGTGAAGTTATTAACAACTCAGTGTCATGTTTCCCTCAAGATACCAAAATTAAAAAGGTGGCTGTTGCAGCCTAGTGCTCTGAGATCAGTAAGATACACACGGTAGGTGGAAAGAGAGGAAAGCCAGCAGAAAAAAAAAATGTAGCACGGGTGTCTCCTTGTTGATTATCTCCTATCAGATTCCCAGGGACTCCTTTAGCTGGCACAGCAAGCTACTTGTTTGGAATTATCTCCTGCCCATCCCTGCTAGAGCAGCAAGACAGCTTATTAAAACAGCCTAGCTTTCTTTTTGCGCTCTTTGCATTAATTTTTTACCTGGAGCCAATAGCCTCCCTCTGAAAAACTTGTTTGGGCTGAATAGCCGCAAATGAGTCTAACAGTGCTTAAGTGCTGCTCGGGTTCAATGAATTCTCTGACCTTATGATAATTTAGGTGTCAGAGGACACCAATAAATGCCAAAAACTGTCTGCCAGTCTGTAACTAGCTGCACAACCACCGCCGAGCGCCGCGGTGCTCCGCCCGCCTGCGAGGCCAATTAGCGAGGCGGGAGCGGCAGCAGCCCCGGCCCCGCGTCCGTCCGCGCCCTCTGGCGGCTCCCGGCCGGGGAGCGCCGCGCATCCCGCCCGGCCCTCATCCCGCCCGGCCCTCATCCCGCCCTCCTGGCTCAGCCCCGGGCTGAAAACATCCACCAAAGGTTCATTCTTCTCATGTAAGAAGCGCCGTTTCCTAGCTGGGGCGAGGCAGGGAAAACGCAGGCCTTGGCTCTGCTGAAAAGCAAATTGTCTCGGGCAGGGAAAAAGGTTTAAGAGCGCAGAAAACTGGGAGTGCTGAAATACCAGCATTTTCCAGCCGAGTCGGTCGAGTCTGACAGACTTAGGTAGTCCTAATTAACTATTAAGCATGGGCAAAGTTTTCCTGCAGGGATGATATACTGACGTAACCAAAGACCCTGCAGAAACTATCCGAGTGAAGGAGTGCTTTTTAGCTTGACAATTCCCTTCAATGGGAATTTAGTGTCTACATATCTCCAAGCATCCAGAGGTGTATTTTTCTCATTGTTGTCACTTAATACAGTTAAACTTTATTTTATTATCTTTATTATCTTTATACCCTTTATTTATGAGTGAAGAGGAAAGGTTGTACACTGAAGTCTTTCTACATATAGGGACTGCAATACATAAAAGCAAGAGGCAGCCCTGCAATTTTTCTCCGAGGAATAAAGATTAGCACCTTGCTGGAGCTAAGTAAATGCTGTAACTAATCTCTCCCTGACTCAGCAAGGAACTGAGGGATGTGCTTAACTTTATTCACAAACTTTAAGAAGTTTGTGAAACAGATGAAGCCTTGTTGCTGTGTGCCATAGCTGCACACTAATGCATGCATTAAAAAATGCTGTCACAGCGCACCTATATTGCCACACATGGTAATTAGTCAAATTGCAAGACAATTATCATTCCAATGCTGAGATTGCTGACTTGCACTTGCTTCACAAATGCTGGAAACACCTTCCTCATTCAGAACTAGCAGGCCTAATTCTGTGTTATGTTGTAGCTCCATTGCCCTCCAGCAACACAAAAGGCCTGAAGAGGCTAGAAATAGCCTCTGGAGAGCAATCTCTGACATAAGATGTTCATCCCAGCCCATCTGTTGGCATAGCACAACTCCTCAACTCTAGCTCACTCCAACTGTCTCACAAACCTCTGCCTGGGGCCCTTGTTGGAAAGGGGCCATGTGTTTGACACATACAAGCAGAGAGCACTGCCTAGCAGTAGCTCAAAAGCAGCTTACGGTCCTAGGGGCTAAATTAAACTCAGTTCAGGAGACAATAATAATTCATGAAGCGCCCCTTCCCTCACTCCTATCCCCCAGATAAGCATCTCCTCCACCCCTTCTGTTCACTGCCTGTCCCCCAGCAGATCGTTGCTGGCCCTTTCTCCCGCAGAGAGGTAAAGTAGGAGCAGGGGGATGGTGCAGGACTCAGCAAGGAGGAGCCAGTGATGGTGTATTTTGGAAATGGCAGTAAGCAGGAGAGGGAAGGGAAAAGCAGGCTCTGTCTCCTTCATCTCAGTGAGTGTGCCCATGCACAGAGTGGCAAGATGAACCCTAGGAAGCCCATGGTGAGCCAGCCCCTGTTTCTGGAGACAGCACAGTAAAGTGGAATGTCTCTGCCTTCATTCCAGTGTGCCAGCTCACAGTGAATGGGCAGAGGGTTTTGGGCAAGAGGTGGGACTCCTTGTGTTTTGGAGCCACTAACCACTCCCTGCCCTTTGCTCAGGACAGAAATGCTCTCCTATTTGGTCTTTCAGGTTGCCTGTGGCTCTGTCCTCTGTGGGAATGGAGCTGTTGGTTCTCTCCCACCACGGGGCCATGATGGCCCTGGGCTTTCCAATGCTGTCACTGAAGTTCAGAGCAGAAGGTTGCCCCGCTGTCCACCCTCCAAGCACCAATAGTTCAGACACTGGGTGCCCACTTCTTCTCCTCCTTCATTTGGATGTTGCTCTCGGCATAAATCCTTCTGTTATACACAACATTTTCAAAACAAAAATTATATAAGCATGAGAAATAGACACTGCCCTTGACTTTAGATTGGTTTTCACTTGTTGTAAAGATAGGACTTGATAAACTAACAATACAAAATAGCTTCTCCTAAGTCATATGTCTTTTTTTATTAGCTTTAGAGGTTCAAACCACCCAAGAAGAACATGAGGATTTTTATCGATATTTCTTGATCAGAGGAAGACGAACATAAGGGGATTCTGCAGTGCAAGACTTATTTGACAATGCAAGCCTAATATAATAAATTACTCTGCTAATTTCTGTAAGTATGTAAAGCACATATAAACCAGCCCAAATGTCAGTATCTTCAGACTTCTTGGAGTTTTAAATTTCTTTTGCATTGCGGAAGAAAAATACATTTTTTAAAATGAAAAATTATTGACACTTCTGTTCTCACCAGCTGAAATTAACTGAAGGTTTGTCATTGTCTTAAATGAAGTGAGAATCTCTCCACTGCAGTCCTGTTTAGTGTCATAAAGTTGTCAAGCTGCCAGTTTCCTGTTGGCATGTTAATGGCTTTTTTAATGATATTTAAAGCAGATAAATTATTTGTATAGTGATTTATTCTATTTTGCAATTAATTGCAGTCATTGAAATATGTTTTATCTTACACTGAGGTTTTATTTTATATGGTGAGGCCATTATATTTCCATTTTTTGTGGTATTTGAGAGCTTTATATTTGCCCAAAAGATATAAGTATGGCAGTTAATGACTGGATGCAAATTCAGTGTTCTGCTTTCAGACAGTTTATGACATTCAGTCAGTGTCTTTGCTGAGTAGAGGTTTACATTTTAAGGCTTTTTTTTTTTTTTTTAAATCTTCTGACATATTATTGCTAGGATTTCAGATAAATCCAATATTTTTACACCTCAAATTTTTTGTTCTTGTTTGCTGTGGGTTTTCTTTTCATTTTCAACGAATAACAAGATTGAAATGTGTATATAAAATGATACATCATAAACCACATCACATTTGCTTGAAGATACTGCTAGCACAAAAATATTAGTACTTATAAATCCATCTCCAAGAGAAATGACTGTATTTCTCTGCATTCAGCCAGCTGTTCATTAAATGGAAAGATACTTTTTCTAAATTGTCTAAATTTTAAGGTCATGTATCTCCTTGTAATGGCTCAGTCTTGAAGAAGCATTCTTCCAGTTGTTAAACCAGCTCTCAAAATAAAGTCTTTTCTACTGTTTGTGTGCATGCAGATGAAATTTGTATTCACAAAAAGAGCTAAACCAAGGCTTATATTCTTTTTCCCCTGAATCTACTCTCCCACCTTTTAGATGCTTCTGCTTTTGCGGTGTGGAAGCGCATGTGAATCACAGCAATTGAAAAAGCAGCCAAACCTGCAGATTTCTGATATTTCTGTCTTTTATATTTTACAGCACTCGCTGGGCTCCTGAACTTAACAGAAGCTTGGCCATTCGTACTGTGAATACCTAAACCTAGGAAAGCTAGAAAGCACAAAAAGTAAGATGTGCTACCCCTTAAATAACTGTTTATAATGTATGGAGGGGAATAGAGAATTACATTGGGGAGGAGTTAACTAGAGTTCCCAGGGGATGAAGCGACTGACCTTAGAATTATGTCAATACCACTGGCATTACAATCCTGTTCTAAGGCTCCACTGGGCAAAGAGCTGGGCCTCTACCTAATCAAAGACAGCCCACCTGGTATAACTGAAAGAACTTATGCTGATGCAGATGACACAAGTGCATAAAATACTCCTAGTTCTGGCTGTAAATAGCCTGTCTATAATCAGTCTAGTGTCTGGGTTGTATTTCCTTAAACAATGTGTGAGTTTTTGTAGTATTTTTATAATAAATATTATTGAATGACAATTTATTCCCAAAAGTAAGATTAGAATTTATTCAGGAATGCTCTTCTCTTTAGTAGTTTTTAAAGAGAAGAGCACATAAATTAATAGATAAGCTTGTTACCAACTCTGAAATAAAATTAATTTGTTGATGTAAATTATTACTCAGCAAGAATTTCAGGTCTGCAAAATAGCTGCAGTTTTAGTTGCTGACAGTCACAGTACCTTAAATAAGTTATTTCCGCAAGTTCCATGAAACAGCTTATAGATGTTTTTATTTAATGTTAATATTTTATATTATTCTGATGGTAACTTTTGCTCTTCTTTAATAAAACAACTTCTCCTAGACACCAGGCTCCTGGGAAAATTGGAAAGAAAAACAGAAAAAAGAAATCACTCTAAAGCATCCACTCATCAGCCCTGTATCATAGGGTTAAAATTCAGAGATGATAATAAACTTTGCTAAATAATAAAGCAAGTTTAGCCATGTGACAGCAACTGATGTTTGAATCTTGTAGCAAATGGATGATCTCTGAGTTACAGAAATTAAAGATCAGTCATTCAAATAAGAGTTATCTTATTTAACTCACATTATTAGTGGCCATTACTACTATTTCAACTGACTGGTAAAAGTTTATTTAATTTTGCATTACGTCCTCAGAGCAGCAAAAACAATCCCAACATGCTGATGTGTCTAGCAGGAGAAAACATCCACACTGAAATCAGAGGCAGCAAGGGAAGAGACACTTCTGGTGGGGTTAGCCTGGGTGTCACTTAGAAAGATGCTCTGCATATGGTCCTTAGTGCATAACAGCTACCTCTGCATGTACTTGCCATTTCTAGGTAGATCTGTCCAATTTATCCCAGAATCCCAGTGCCACAGTGTGCTGCTGGCGCTGCCCAAGCTGGTTTCCTCAGTTCTAGTACAAGTGCTGTAGGAGAAGGGAATACAGGTGACCTCACCCCTGATAAGTAACAGCTGTGTTAATTACCCACTACAGCCTCACTTCTGATGAATCACAGCTATATCCCGTAAATATAAGTGTGATAAAAGGGAGTGGGCTAGCTGGTGAGGGAAAGAATCATCATGGAGGATCATGAAGGAGGAGGGACCTTGGGGAAGAAGGAACAAGACGCTCATGAAGAAGAAGGATCCTGAGGAGAGAGAATCACTGCTGTGAGGTCAGTCTGGGTCTGCAGTTAGAGCCTGTTGCTGGAACCTGAACCTGCAGTCACAGTCTGTCTGGGTAAAAGCCTGCATTCAGAGCCTGCAAACTAATCCCTGCAGTCAGAGTTTAGCAGGAAATAACCAGCAGTCAGAGGCTGCAAGGGAAACCTACAGCAGGAGCTTGCTGCAGCCAGGGTCAGTGAATAGTTGGAATCAGGTTTGCTAAGCTGTAAAGAGGAATAAACCAGGACCCTTTTCATGCTGTGAGAAACAAGAAGTCTGTGTCTTGGCTCATTTCTACCCTCTAACAAGCAGGCTGCTGCAACAAAGTATATCTGTGCCTGCTGACATCATGACCCTTGGCTCCATGAACATGCCCATGGAAACAGATCCACCAACCCTCCCTTTTTAAAATGCTTGTGCAAGATTTGCAAAATCTGTGCAGTGGAGACCACTGATGAAAGAAGTCTTCTGTCAATGGAAAGAGCAAACCATAGAAGCATGGATACAAGTATAGGAACTGCAGCCTCACCTGTCCTATGGGGAGTGCAGTGGCTTCCAGGCTGTCCATACTAGTTTGTTCAGTGCCTTCCCCACTGGCAATGTGATTGTGCAGATCCTTGTTTGTGAAAACAGCTCAATAGCCTCAGATGAGACTGCATAGAGGGTGGGATTTTCCTAATACACGCAGCTGAACTTTAGGAATTGAATGGGATCCAAAGTCACATGAGATAGATGCAGTCATGTGTCCAGTGGATGTCATGGTGTGAGGTCAACTGCTGCTCTTGGTTGGTAGGAACTTTCTATGAGGATAGAAGGGCAATGTACAAATATAACTTGTTCTTTATAAAAAATATTATTCATAATTCATTGTTTTTATTTTATTACCAGTAGAATGTAAGGTGAAATAAACAATTCATAAAGCTCATCTTCCCTTATCTCTGCAATCCTTTCTTGGGCTCACTGGTGATATAATTTATGATTGTTTCTCCATTTGCTGCAATTGCCCTTTATCAGAATTCAGGCTATACTTTGCTGGCTGATTCTGATAGCTGGAAGTAATGCAAAGAGAATGTTTTTAAAGTAGATTATTACAGGGAAAAGAAAGGTTTTCTATCACCATGATGGTGTTTTGATGGTGTTTGCGAAGGGGATCTAAATTTTTTTTCAAACAGTACTCTAATTGCTTAATCCTCTCACCTCTATGAATATTTATAAATACAAGAATCCGAGTTACCTTTCCTGTCACCCTAAAACCGAACATATTGATAAGGCAATATGAAATAAAAAAAACAGTTTTGACTTGAGAATTTCTCCCCTTGGTAGAGAAGCAGTTATGAAAATAATGTAAATAATAAACTCAACTTAATAAGCTTCAATGTCAGGGTCATATCTATGCCTGGTGTGAAGAGGGATAGTATTTGAGGGTGACAGATGAACAGTGTGTTTTCTTCTGGTCTTAAAATTCTATGAAATCAGATCTCTCAACTCTGGAAAAGTGCAGCGCTTTTTTCTGACCAAGCCCTTTCAGGGCACCTTGAAGTGCCTGGAGGGAACTGTGGTAGTGCCATGGTGGCTCAGTTAGTGGGAATACTGCTAATGTGATACTTGCAGAGTTCAAAGCAGCCTTTGAAGGCAGCACAATGAGAAACAGTCCTGAGTATTTTGTGAAAACTTCCTTCTCCAGCTGCTGCTGGCAGGAGTCCTATGGGTTGGGAACTGGTCTGGCTATGAAGGCTCAAGATGAGCAGCTGCCCTTAAGTGTGTTTGTATTTACTTGCATCTGAATTTATTGCTCTGAAAAATATGGAGATACATCCAAAGCTCAGCCTCCAAACCCAGGATGAGGAGGGAAGTCAGCATGGTGCAGGAGGATGTGGCCAGCTACGTGCTGGGGAGGAGAGGTTGTGTGGCTCCTGCCCCAGGCTCTGCACTGAGAGTAAGGAACTCGGGACAGAAGCAGTGCTGCCCACTTCCTTCCTCCTGGCAGAGCACCAATTTGCAGGCATTATCCCCAAGCAACAGGAGATGAGCTAAGCCAGATGAAATTTGGCCAGTTCAGGTGATAAAGCACTTTGTTGCTGCAGAGCTCATTATGAACCTCACAGCCCTTTCTGGACCTAGGAGATAAAAAAGGGAATTCATTAAATGCATTGGCTTATTAAGAGTGACTGACTTACCTTCAATATTTAGTCTACTTCATTTGTTGCTCATCATAGGTAATTGTAGATGATTAAGGATATGAGGGCTATCAATTTTCCAGATATTGGGTAAACACCACTGTCCTTGTGTCTTGTCCTAATTATTTTGATTTGTAAGTTCTGATTTACAGTGACATATGATTTTTTTTGCAACTGCTTTATCAAAGACACAGGGAAGCATTTTTATTTTCAAGAAAAATTCCAACACAGCAGATTTCAAACCTTAGTTCACTTCCAGTAGCAGAAATCTCCCTGGAATTTGAGGTACAAATCCAAGAATCAGTAAATAGCTAGTTGTTGGAGCAACTAACCCAAAACCCAAAAACGAGGAAAAAAAAAAAATCTCAGAGCTAAGAATGGGTGCTTTAAGTATTTACATCACCTGAGCAGTACGAGAAATATAAAAATGTTAATGATGATCATGTTAAAGCTATGAAAATGGAGAACAACATGAAAGTGAAGAGAAATAGTTAAAAGGACTGGGGAAAATAATTAACTGCTTAAACGGCAGCATGCTAAAACAACCTAATAGAGAAGCCTATTAGAAGTAAAATACTCGCCCATTTAAATGTGAAAATCCTGTCCAAATGAGGAAAATAAAAGACAAGTTAAACTCATCCTGTTCAACATAGAACTCTAATGAGGCAAGCCAAAAAAAGATTTTGAAGAGCAACTTCCTACAGGCATAAAAGTGACTAATAAGAAGTTTGTCAGAAACAGGAAGACTTTTGGAAAGTCAATGGGCTGAGAGATGATTAAGGTGCAAATAGGATACTCCAGGAAGCAGCGCTGGTGAGAAAGCTAAATGAATTATTTGCATCAATGTTCTCTTCAGAAGAGGTCATGAGGGTTTCCACACCTGAGCCATTCTTTACAGGTTCAAACCTGAAGAGCACTCAGAAATCGAACTGTCAACAGAGGAGTTTTTCAGAGCAATTCAATAAAATGAGCAGTAGCAAATCTCAAGGACCAGGTAGCATTAAACCAAGCATTCTAAAGAAGCTAAAATATGAGACTGCTAAACCACTAATTTCTGAAATCACTCTTGAAAGCAGGGAAATAGAAAGTTGTAAATGTGATGCTATTAAAAAGAAAAAGTTTAAGGAGCAGAACAGAAAAACTACTGACCAGTAAAATTGATTTCTGTACCAGACAAATTGGTAGAGATCATAGAAAGTAGAATTGGTAAACACATCATTTTGTAGAGAGCAAACATGCTTCACAAATCCACTATCCTCTTTTGGAGGAGTTAATGGGAATCAGGCTAAGGGCATGCTGCTGATATACAGTGGGCCTGGGTTTTCACAAAGTGATTCATATCACCAAAGATCCTTAAAGGAATTAAACACACATGGGATAAAAAGGAGGTTCTCTGACATGGTTTAATACATGACTTAAAGAATAGTAACAAAGATTAAGGATGAACTGCCATGCGTACACAGTGGAGAAATAGGGCCTAATTGAATCCCACAGGGCCCCTGCTGGCACCCATGCTGTTCTGAATTAGGTTTGATACAGGAATGGGGATGAAGCCAGGCTATGTTCCAGCTTTCTAGATTTCAACTGTTTTCTTTGATCAGGAATACAGTTTAATTTGAGTACAGACTGAACAGGTTGGTGCATAGGCTTTTGTGACCAGGAGACCATTGTCAGGCTTGTGTTGTTGAGATATTGTGGGTTCGCAAGCAGGCTTGAAGAGAAAGGAAGAAACTCTTTCTTTCTTAGGTTAGAAACTGCAGTAATGGCAGACATCAGGGAATATGTTGTGTATGCCTTGGACTTGACAGAGCTGGCAGATATTCCTCTTATGTGTGTCAAGCAAATTAAATGCTAATATTGACCCACCACTAGCAAAGATAGTTGTTGACTGAGGATGGGAGAGAAGTAATCATTTGCCAATCTATAGACCAAGATGTCAGAAATATGATACTACAACAAGAAGCAACTTTTTATCATTGAAACATCAGATTTTCACAAATTGTTATACTTAAGCAGTTTTATTACTCTCTTGTATGAATCGAAGCTCTCTGTTAAATTTGTCTATTTGGGAAATCTAGGTAATTTTTTACTGCAGGTATATGGAGATAATTGATTGTCAAAAGCTAAGTGGTCACAAGGAAAATTATTTTCTCTGCTTTAATTAGTGAGCCTTTTCAGACACTCTGAATCCTTAACCCATGAGAACCTTAGGGCAAAAACAACCTTTGTATCTGTAGGCACACATCTATGTTCTTTTTTTTATATTAAATAACTGCGACATTTCTCCTTTAGAGATGTTATGGTTCTAGTAAATGAGATGCTGTTTCAAAACTTATCTTTCAAATAAACTGCACTATAACTGTTGCATACAATGATCGTAACTCTGAACTACGAATCTATTCACAAAGTGCATTGATGATACTTAGAGTTATATTTCTAAGCCTTTTGCTAGCATAACGGCTGTTTTGGGGCATGGTAGTTAGTGTGGTTGTGTAATTTTTACTTCCAAGTAACATAACAGCCTAACAGCAAGTCTCTAGTGTAAGAAATACCTATATCTCACTTTCAGTGGAGCCATGAGTAAAGAACAGGTAAATAAACCTTTGTATGGTTTGTTATAGCTTGCATACATATACACTCCCATATCTTCATATGTACTGCACATTTTGGGCAGCAGGGCAGGCTGAAGGGTATTTGGCAGGTATGTGGCAGGTGTGCATTGTGTAATCTATCGGGGAAAACTCCTGTATGGGAAAATAATAATTTACAGACACGAAATTAGTAAAACTCTCGAGAAACCACAGCACAACACTAAAAATAGCTGGAAAAATCTACTTTCGCACTCTTACCATGACAGTGAAATTAGTGGAATTGAGGAATTTAATTAGGTTGTTTGCAGTGCTGTTTGGCACTGTCTCATGTTTTGTGGAATAACAGGCCCTGCCATCAAATTGCTCCAAGCTCTGGTTAGAACAAATCAGTTCACATCAATTCACATGAACAGTACAATGACAGGTTACACCACTGAAATGTGGAGTTAATGTGCAAGGCAATGCCAATCTGATCTGACAGTGGCATATAGTGATGGTGAGCAGCTGTCAACAAGGACACAAGTGCATGGAGACAGAAATCCCAAAACATCCAACAGTTTCTTCTCTTACTTATCCTCCTTTTGAACTGAATCAGTGAAATTGCTTGCATTTGCAAGGATACCAGGAAAAAATTAGGTCAAGTAGCACAATATTGCCCCTGAAGTACTTCCATTAAAATGGGTAGAATGATACCCACTTCTTTCTTTCAGGGCTAAATCCAGCCCATTTTTATTTCTGATGCCTTTTGCATAAAATGAATTAACCAGTTGACAGGTTTAGAGTAGGAAAAGATTAAAAAAAACCCAAACTAAATCTGTTTCGTGATGTTCCCGAATTTGCTTTAGGCTGAAAGAAACTTCTGTGAAGTCTCTTTCTATCTTTTCCTTGTTTGTATAGTCTTTCACAGATACCTGTTATTAATTACTGTTGATAAGATTGTGATGGAAGAGCTGAATTTTGGGTTGAGCTGTTAAGTCCATTCCTATATGTATGGTGAAAGGCCAACACCTTCCCCCCACATACAATTTCTGCATCAAGACTAGGATAATAAAACCATATAACTTCAATTCTTCTTATCTTTCTGAGAGGCTAGGGAACTCAAAAATTATGAAAGCAAACAGCTGCCTGAACTGATACCACATGGCTGAATTTTTCATTGTTCTTTTTCTCTTAGTCTATTTGTTAATTTCTGTCCCAGCAAGACTACAAATGAAACTCAACTGACCAGTGGAAAGTGAGAGTAAGCATTGAGTTTGTATCTAGGGAACAGAACATTTTATCTGCTTGGACAATGCTCTTACCATTTGTGGGATGAGGTGAACAGATAATAAGTACAAATCTTTTTTAATGTAACCATAAAGTTTTACAGCTAAAATAGAAAAGGTCAAGTAGTGCAAAAATCAAGGTTTCTCTAGCAATCTTTAACTTGGCTTCATTCCACAGTATTTTCTATTTTACGTTGTTAAATGTGTCATGTAATATATTCCTCTTTGACGCTAAATGTGTATGATAAGTATACAGGGCATGAATTGTGGCAGAACTGTTGCCATGGGAACTTTAACTTTTGCATATGCCAAGTTTGAATCTGTAATAGTGAAATCATAAGACTGTGATGAAGTAGGGTGTGGCACATCCCTCTGACCCACCCCTTTGAAGCCGTCCCTCCTTATGTACCTCCCTGCCAGCTCCATGCTCCCACATCTGATCCACAGCAGGTCCCTACACTGGGGTGGGGAAACACTGGACTGTTCTTCTGCCTCTCTTTTTCAGAGAGCCCACTGAATTTCTTCCTGATACTGTCCACTTACAGGTGAGCCTTTTGAGGCTTGCATACAGGATCAGACCTGACCTATGTTGCCTTCTTCAATGAGTTCTTCAGCATGTGTTCAGCAACGCTTATCAGTTCTCTGGCAGTTCCAGATGCCTTTTCCCTTAGCCTCTCACAGCTACAGAGTTATGGACATATTTTATGTTGTGAGGAAGAAGGGTATTTATAGTATGGCAACTTCTACTGGACCCAGCCAGAACCTGGAACCCTACTCCAGGGGCTTGAACAAAGTTATTTGTACCTTAAGCATTTATACCATCAGTTTCCTAGAGAAATATGCTACACAGAAACATCCTTCCTTTAGGTCCTTTCCCTAACCTAGTCCTAAAATGGGAATTGCTGTCTTCTTGAAATTCTGATGCAGTGTTTGTTTACTCCCAGATAGACCACAAACCCTGAAATATCAAAAGCATGAAATAGATCTGCAGAGTGAAACATGTTTGTAAATAACAAAACTGTTCATTTTGTCAGTCTCCAAAGATTCTTGTCACCTTGTGGAGATTTTTTTTCAATATCATGGGGGTTTTTTTCCTGCCTATGGCCCAGAATGTCTGGCTGAAATATAGCTCCTGAGGGATCTCGGTTCATAGTGGGGAGAAGCTCAAACTCTGTGTCCATTGTGCAATTCTGTGGGCCTCTTCTAAGGGAGATTCAAATAGAAGTGATATAGGAATACATTTTCCTGGGGAAATGCCAAGCCAGCCACTGTTCAGACATTTTGATACAGGCTGGTGAGGTAGCCTGGATGGCTCCACAACCTCTGTGTGTATGAACCACTTTGTTCTCACCACTTTTCTGTCCAGTGATTTTTCATAGCTTTAAATTCAGGAGGAAGAGGCATGTGGGGGGAGGTGTGGAGAGAGAAAGAAAAAAGGAAAAAAAAATAAGGAAAGAAGGTTGGTCTGTCTCTCTTCTGCAATACACACAATTATCAAAGGAAAGTGACAATCAACAGAAATTGGAAGGTAGCTTCCCAAGCAGCAACATTGTGTGCCATCACTTGGTGAACAAAGAGTTTATTCTTTCCCTCTTGGGATGATCATCCATGCCAAATATTCTGGCACGTTCTTGAGCCTGCTATCCAAATAATATTCACATACTAACAGGAACATTTGTTTGTGGGTAATGCTCTAAGTTATACTGCTGGGGTTTGCAGGGCATGAGAATTTTCGGTGTTGTAAAGAGCATAAAAGGCCACCTCCTCTCTCTGCAGGCAAGCAGAAACTCTGCATTCTCTTCATGTAGGCTCTTCTTTGTCTTTAGTCCAGAGATTGTCTTAGATCCAAGTCAACCAAACAAAAGCTGATTATCTCACCTTTAAATAGAGGGATTATGGAGGAGAAGTTGAAACTGGGTAACCAATCTTGCACTTGAGCAGCTGAGGGGGATAACCCTTCAGATGAAGCAGATTTGAAGGAAGAAAGGGAAAAAAATTTCCAAGCTGAAGATTAATGCAGAGCCATAGCTCCAAGCATCACGCCTGACATTTGACTCATCATTCATAGGTATTTGTATCTGTATAAAAAGAGCACAAATAAATAACAATTTTAATTCATTCTGCAGCAGTGAACCTGCTTTTCTTCTAAAAAGTTCACCATAAGGGAAACTTCCTTGAGAAGCATTAAAAAGAAGAGTAATGCCAATGTCAGCTTTGACATCTTTATATTTTCCCACAGCCCCACAACAAATGTTTCGGGATTTTTGTTGGCAACATATATTTCCTCTTACTTATTGTGGATGCCTTGAAATTAAATGGGCTGCAATTAAATTCTTGAAAATACCCTCCCTAGAACAGCTCTCTTCTAGGAGTACTGTAGAACAGGTCCCAAAATAGTACAAAGAAATGCTCAGCAGAATTCAGATATTACATCTGTGCAAAGGTAATTTTAAGCAACCCTTTAATTTTCCCAGTCCTTGTTTACTTAGGCTAGTATCCTGAAAACTGTTTTTCATCTTCGCTGCTAAATCACTCTTAAGGTGAAAATGCTGATGGTAGCCTGGGCTTCCTGAAGGAGATTTGGTGGCTCCTGGCTTTCCCTGGGCCACAGGAACACACAGCCTTTCCCTCTGTCTGACCACAGTCTCTCTCCCAGTCTGTGTTGGGAGAAGTTTGGAGTTATCTCAGTATTAGTGTGCTCAAAAAGGGTTTTCCTGTGCTGGTACAAGCTCCCAGAGTTGCCATGTTGTTTCAGGCTAGGAGAGAGATGGAAGCCAGGTTCTGCTTCAAAATACTCTAAAACTGAAAAGAGTTTTCTGGCACTAGCACTGTTTTGACTCTGAAATGGGTTTATCATTGAAGATCATATGGATCAAGAGTCCTGGAAGTAAGATAAACCAGATTCCACAGGAGCTTTTTTCTGTTCTCTATCTAACCTACAAAATTTAATACTTGGAACTGTAATTGCTGAAGATGTTTTTCACCAGATCAACATATATGGAAATGGACCTGATTCTGCTTTAAGCTGGTACAATTCCAAGGCGGTGATTCTGATTTATACTCAGGTAACTGAGAGAAAAATCAGTTCTATTGTATCCATAAGAGTGTTCATATTTTAAAAGGGCTAGAGTTTTAAGCTGTCATTTCAGCCAAGACAAATAGATTTTCTTGTCACCCATCCTCAGAGTCCATGACAGCTCAGAGCTCTTTTGGATGGATTTTTGAGTTGGAGGAGGATAGCAACAAGCTACAAAAACATCACAGAGTGTCTTTCTAGTATTTTACCTTTTCTTCTAGTCTTCTTTATATCATCATAAACTAGATAAAACAGCACTGCACAGCATGAGTAGCATTTTGATGTCATTCAGGCTACCAAGGAAGTGGAAGATGCAGCTTAGTTCAAAGTGCCATACATGCACTGGCAAGATTAATTTACAGCAAAGTCAGAAATCTGAGTACGTTTGAATTATGCTCCTCCATATTACAAAAAAAAAAAAAAAAAAAAAAAAAAAAAAGAAAGAAAAATATTGCACTATGGAAATTGATGTGGCATAGTGCACAGGGGAAAGAAAAAAAACCATTTTCATTCTGCTTTAGAGATAACATCAGAGTCTAGTAGTAAGACAAGCTAGTGAGAGTATCTAACACTGGTGTTAGAAGTGAAAGGTATTTGTCTCCCCAAGTCAGGACAAATTCTACTTTTTTAATTGTTGTGAGGAAATACAGATCTAAACCTGAACCAATAAAAGCAGGATGAACTCCTTTTCAGCATGCAAGAAGAGAAGAGATACAGATCACTCTGCAACGCAGAAGGAAAGAGTGTAAAGTAATTTGCACCACCAAAACACATTTCCCCCTCCAGTATGAAGCAGTGGGGAACAGCAATCAAAATTGATTGTTCCAGTTAAAATTCTACATCATGGTGTTACTGAAAAAGTAGCATGATGAGCTCAGCTTTTCTACATCGTGTCACAAAAACTACAGACAGGAGCCTGTTACCATTACAGAGTTCTTTGGCACTTCATACATTTTCTTGATTCATTGTACATCATTAAGATTTCTTTTTGTTCACAATGTTTTGTTCACTTCATGGACAAGCCATCAAATTCAAATTACATCTTGAAGGAAGTTAACTTCATTTGGGCCTTACCATGGAAAGGTATTGTATGTGTTTGTGTTTCTAATGTGGATAAACGAGTCAGATCTTAATAGCAGGTTAGACAGGTGTGATAGTCAAGATGTATCAATAGCACTACTCTTTTTTGCTTTAGCAGTCCACTTCTACCTTTTCTGTGCAGAAACTCCAAATATTTATGTAAATATGTAAATCAGGGTGATAAAAATGATAGAAAACCTTTTTTTCCCTCCAGCTCCTGAGCCATAATTTTATGTTTTATTGCTGATTACAGTGACATTAAATAGTCAGTAAAACAAGTATATCTGCATCGCACAGTGCATAAACAGCATTTTGGATGGCTGTCTAAGTTATTTAAAATTTTTCAGTGGCATGGTATTTAGGATTGTACCCTTTCTTAGAAATCCCTTTCCTTTTTTGACTTCTCAATGGTCATGATTTTTATGAGTAAGAGGCTAGAGCTGTGTAATCAAATTCATTACACTGAAGTAGAAAGTTTTATTTGCCATTAATTTGAAAATAAATTGTGTCACTAAGTCTCCCCCTTCATTGAAAGATAAGCATTTTGTAAAGTTAAATAAAGTGCCAAGGTGCATACTCAGTTGGAGGCTTGTACGGTTCTTGAAAGTCTTCTAAATATGATTACAACTTCTCTGAAGTTTTCTGATTTATGCTGCCCCCATGAATCCTCCTTCTCTCCCTTCCACCCTTACCTTAGGGTTTGTCTTATGCAATCAGGAGAGCAAATCTGCCCAAATCAAAAATTAAAAGCTGGTTTGGTTTTTGGTTTTATATTTTTTGACAATAGAATTTCTAGTTGGAGCTTGTTCAACCCTTGCTGGGTTGTCAGAAACCAGTGACAGAAATGGCTTCTGACTCATGGCCGTGCTTTGTTACCTTTCAAAACATTTGTGTTTGTAAGCTCTACTGTTGCTGGTTATGTTAGTGTTTACTACAGGCAGATGCCATTATGCAAGATGTTGATCTTCAACGTAGACAAAAGGAGTCCAGCATCTTGGAAGATGTCCACAACATCTTTCAGAATCATGTCCAAACCTTAGAACCAGTCTTACTTCTGCTTTCACATTTCACAAACCATTGATGCTGAGTGATCTTTGTGATAACGCTAGGATTTCATTTCAACTTGTCTGTAATTTTTATTTATTGTAATGTTTTGCTGTTTGTTAAAAGTCCAGTAAGATTTTGCATTATAAAGATAAAACTTTCTCTACCATTTTATGGTGTTATTGTGTCAGGAAATAAAAACATTCCAAGGTTGCTTTCCAAGATACATCAAACTGTTGAACAGGACTGCACATGGATTAATTATTTCAGTTGATACATAACCAGGATGTCAACTCAGCCTCAGCAAGGGACTCTGAGAGAAAACCAGAATTACCTGTACTTATACAAATATGTTCTGGAGATTAGCTGCTGTAGACCCAGTAGTCATTTTGGAAGAAAAGTAAAACGTATTCTCATCCTTAGCTAGTAGACTCCTCTATGGAAATTTTGAAAATACATGAGTAACTGTCAGCCCAGAAGGTTGATAAACATAGCAGTTCTTCAGATAGACACTGATTTTAATTTTGGTAAAGAAAGCTGTGCACATATTCTCCAAACTATCTTTAAAAATATACCTATGTTATAGTCACAGATACCAGTTTTCACCTTAGCCATGGAATAAATAGTGCCTCTCCACAGAATAAGTCTGGTGTATCCCAAGCAGCTTAGTAACAGTAGGAGCACAATTACTACCCTTGAATTTAACCACTATAAAAAGAGGATTCCCCACTGGACTACAGTCCTTCCCCTCATATTAATTTTGTACAAGATGCATTTCCACCTGGGAGCTGCTGGTAAGCTTGTCTTTCATAAGACAAGACAGAAGATAATATAGTCTCTGGAATGTGCCTGTAGTCCAGGACAACACTTCAGAAAAGGCACCTTAAATCTCTGTAGTTAGGCAGATTACCATATTCACAATATTCCTAAACTCCACCTACATGAATAATAAGAACTTTGGTCTGTTGCTTCAGGGAGAGCTTCATCAGTGCTTGTAACATCCTCATCTGCTCCAGAATTTGGCTGTTGCACATCCACTGACAGACCTGGATTCTCCCTTGACGTTGTTTGGGGTATTTATACCAACCTTGATATGCTTGCAAGGAGATTGATGGTGACACCCCCATGAGAACTAGATGCAGTGGAAGGTATTCTTTTGACAGAGTTTCATATGCCTGAAATCTTGTCAATGTGGCCAGTAAAGAAGGAGTTTGGCTCTGCTGGGAACACTTTTGTAATATGTCTCAGTGAAATTCCTGTCTCTAGTCAGCTTCCCAAATCACAAAGGCAAAACTGCAACCAACCTGCAGATCTGTATATGTTCTGTTTAACACCATGAATAAGTAAGAGGTCTCAACACTTCTCAAACATATGCAGGGCAAATGTTTCTCTTCTGGGGAATGATAGACTTACAGTTTATATATTGATATTATATTTCTCAGTCCTCAGGAAAACTTTTCACTGTTATGAAACTTTTCACTGTTGTGATGTTCTGCCTTTGAGATGAGATGTGAACAGCAATCTATGTCAAGGTAAACACATATTTCAGCACAATTGAAAAGAGGCCCAGTGTTTGGGGGAAATGATCATTTTAAATTATGATGTGCCACTGGCACTGATCTGGGATATCACACCAGAGTCAGCCCACTTGCTCCTGAGATTCATCAGGCTGGTCCTTTTTTAAATAAAAATCACAATTTGTATTCCTTTATAAGACCATCATCTAATATAGATATTTCAGTAAAATCACCAGCTCTTAGAGACTCAGGGAAACTTAGAAAAAAATCTTAATTGCTTGTTTCTTGTTCCTAGATTTTTCAAATGTGCTTGATTTCCTTTTCCAGCCCTCAGAATGCACATCTTATTTTATTACTAACTGTTAGTCAGAAACGAGCTTTGTTGATTTCAATGGGCTTTTTTACAAATGTTAGAGATATACTAGTTTGTTTTATAATACTTATATTATGACATAAATATTTTTGCAAGTGTACTAAAAAACGGATTGCTTCTCCTCCTCTATGTGGCTTCATAGAAAGTTTTCTGAATGTAGTTGTGCCTTCTTATTGCTTCTGAGGCCAGTGGTTACACAGTCACTCATACACACACACACTTGCAGATGCAGTCATACACATAAACAGCTTTGCAAAATCTTAGTTTGCACGTAGGGGCCTGGATTAAAGGACGTTTCATGAAGATTAAAAAAACAGAACAAAACACAAGTAGTAATTAATCAAAATAAAAGTGAATAGAAAACTTCCAAGTTGTTGTAAATTCTGAGACATATCCTTATCCAAGTCAAAATTAGAAGTTAAAACCTACTCTGTTTTTGAATATCTCTCATTCAGAAAAATAATACTGATATAAATGTCTTGATTTTAAAAGTACAGCTTTTATATTTCTATTTGCTAAAATCTTTTTGAAGAGAATTTATTGAGAAGTCAACACTGTCCCAGAAATAATTCCAAACTGAAGAACACAATGTTTCCTTTAGTGAGGTTGAGACCTGGGGTTGAGGACATAGTGCTCCTTTCTGGATTAGGTTTCTGTACGGAGTTAAGATTTCTGCCTGAAGGGATACCAGTATGGGGCTGCTGGTTCCTCACTCTAGACTGGCCCTTGCCTCCATGGCCACTGATGGCTTGATGAAAGTGTACACACACTGTAAAGAGCAGATGATGGAAGTCCAAGCTGTTCCTATCTTAAAAGCCCTATGTGTGTGTTTTGCCCTCATGTTCTTATTTATGCTGCAGTTCAGCCCAAGAGCAAAGACTTAGGAAACCACCTGGCCCACAGTATAAGATCCACCCCCAACACACAGGTCTGAACCTCTCCTAGATTTTTTCAAGGAAAAAATCCAAGTCCTTCTCTTTTTCTGAACACACTCTAGCACTGGATTACACCTCTGGCCAGGTGGTAGAATTATCCTAAACCTTGGAGTTGTCAGGGACACACTGACAGAGAGGTGCCTCTGTTGCCTCCACCTAGGTTATACCAAACCTTTGACAAGACACTTTTAAAAGGATGTGCCAGCTAGAAGGGCATGTATTAGTGAGATTAGTATGTCATTGTGTAGAGTTCTACAGTGGTTTGAGATGTATAAATAGTTTTTAGGCATCAGAAAAATTATTCCCTGTTAAGGCAACTGTGGAATGGTACGCCTTTTTCCAGAATTTGCTTCAAAAAGCACCAAAGTCAATGGGAGTCTCAGTGTTACTTGAGAGTTTTAGATCTGGCTGACCAAGTGGTTTTTTCCCTCTGTCTGCTTGGATGTAAATTCAACAAAACTGTGTGTCTTTTGCCTTGGGAAATCTATTCTCACAGCTAGAGATCTTTTCTGTTAAAAAAAGACTAAGCTTGGAAGAGGAGAAGAGGCTGGTCTAGAGAACAAAGCAAATGCCGCACTTTTTGTGGAGTTTCCAGCAGTGCAGTGAATGTGTTCCTTTTGTTAGAGTGCCAAACGTGTGGTCTATTGCACAAAGAGAAAAATGGCCCTCTGCTCTCCTTTTCTAGAGAAAGCTACCTGTCAGGTATGGCGCTTCCTTGTGTTCTTGGAAACCCTGGCTGTATATGAAATCCAACTCCAGACCATATCTTTAGTGTACGAATAATGTGGGAATTTTAAATTTAGAGACGCGGTGGAAGGTCTTGATTTCATGTGAAGCAGGATCAAGCTGAAGTGATCCCATGCTAATTGCTGTGATATTGTGCATGACACCTTGAAATTTCTCTGTTATGCTATTTTGTTCCATCAACCAAAATAAAGTTATCATCAATTCTCACAGCCATCTATAACATATTTTTTGATGACTGTGCATCATTGGTATGTATTCCTAGAAAGTGTGAAGAATAATAATTAATAGGCCTGATTCCAAACTACTGAAGTACCTAGGAGGATTTCCATCAGCTGTAATGAGAGTTGAAATGTGCCTTAGCTGAGCTATCGGGGAAGGAGGAGCTTTCTAAATTACGTATTTCTCTAGCTCTGCAAAAGGTTCTTTGGGGTCACTGTCTGCTCTGGGTGAAACACACATTTCCAGCCACAAACAAAAGGACTGCTCATCTCACCTGACAAGCATGTTGGCAAGGTAAGGAGACAATAAAATAAACCCCATCCTCTCCAGTTCTCAGACTATTTGTTCTGCAAAATCCAGGAAAAAAAAAGACATAGTTTGTAACATAGCCAAAGGCTTAATAACTTACGACTCTTGCAGTCTCCAAGGTCTTGAAGAAGAAAAAAAAGCCAAAGTCAAGGATGCCTACTCCTTCAGCAGTTTCCTGCTTTTGTAGCAGAGGACCTACAGCCCAAAGAGATCATTTAATAACAACTGGGGGCACAGGATCCCTCTGTGGAAACCAGTGATAAAAGCAACAGTAGAGTCTACAGTGAGTTATCAGGCAGGATTATAGCCGTACCTCCAGACAAAAGAGATGCCAATAGTAATAGGAAAATCTAACAGAAAAGAGAAGACTTGTGTCCACTCCTCACTCAGAAACTAAGATAGATTTTTTCTGGCAATGCCCAGGAGAAGCTGTTCAATCTCAATACATGCCTAAATTGAACTAATTCCGTCTGCCTCACCAGCAGCAGTTGCATGCTCCCTCGGCGAGCAACAGGGATAGAAAATTTGGCAAGACTTCTCCCTGCCTCTGTTCATCCCACCAAGGTTGCATGAGTCTCTTCCACACTCATTTGCAAATAGCCAGCTCCCCTGAAAGCCTCAAGTGTGTCTAGACATTGGCTAATCCCTTCCCTTGTGCCAGCTGGGTGACATCAGCATACTGAATATTGCTACAGATCTCTGCACAAGCCAGGTCTCTTGGCACACATTATCACACAACTTTCCCATGCTACTTTGCTGGAATCACTGCAGACAGAGGAATGCTGCCAAGGGCTACCTGTTAGGGTCTCTCTGGAGCACGAAGATGACAGCTTCAGAGAGCAATTCTGTGCATTCCTGGGAGACTCTGCATAAGCAAACAATCTCATGGTCATGGCTATCCTCCTCAAGGAACCACTGTGGATTCTGTTTGTCTGTACTTAGTGGGAATTAATCTAGATTTTCCAAACTTTTCATATCACTATTAAATTCCTTTTGAGGTCTATAAGCTTTGATCCCGTCCAAGTAAACCCGAGGATTCAGGAAGTTACCACTTTGCACAGCAGGAAATTCAGTGATCTCCTGCCACCTGGCTGATTGCTTACCACTGCACAGGGCTGTCAGCATCAAACAGGCTGCTGAACGCTCACTTCCTAAAAGATATTCCAAGTTCAATGACATTCTCATTCTCTATTATGTATGAAAGAAACAAAAGAGCCTGTCAGAATAAAGCCATTTACTGCATACTCAGAAATACCTTTAATTGTTGCACGGCACTTAAATACTTAGAAAATCTTGAGATCAATAGATTGATCTTACTGAGTCATCTGTCTCCCACCTATTCAAATGTTCATGCTCAGCATTGTAATTATCTCAGCACCTGTAAATTGGGAGTTAGGAGTATCAGAAAATCACAGTCTCAGAATGGTTCAGGTTTGGAAGGGACCACTGGAGGTCATCTAGTCCAACTTCCCTGCTGAAGCAGGATCCCCTAGAGCACACTACTCAGGATTGTGTCCATACAGCTTTTGAATATCACCAGACAAGAAGACTCTATGACTTCTCTGGGCCACATGTTCCAGTGCTCAGTCACCCTCACAGTAAAGAAGCTCCTCCTCATGCTCAGAATATCAAAATGATGTCTGTATCCCTTTTTCTGAATAAGGCTGTTCTAGAAATCCTTGCTGTGCAAAGTGCAGCAGGGACAGTGCTGCAGAGGGGAAATGCTTGGGAGCAAGGTCATCAGCTTTCACAGGCATAGGGTAGGACTCTGTCCTTCTGCTGAACCGATAAAGACTGCCTTGTTTTCCAGGAGATTATGTTCAGGCAGCACCTGCAGCACTCAAATGTTACAAAGGAAAATGGAACTTGCCACTGTCTGCTCAGCACATTGATCTGTCTTTTAGTCTAATGTCCTGGCTGCAAACATTGACAATATTCAAACCTTTCAAAGATGAAAGATCCCCGCAATACGGATCCTCACCAGTTGTGCAGCAGTGCATAATGAGATAAAATCTCCTAGTTGATCACCTACCTGGTCAATTCATGCCTTGGGGCATGAGATTTAATTGTCTTTAGCATTGTCTGTAGCTTAAAAATGTATACTTTGTTGGAATTATTTCAGCTTTGGTCTTACTCCATACTGAGAAGTGGTAGACACTAGCAACAGAAACACCATTCAAACACCAGCTTCTGAGGGGAGTTAATTATGTTTTAAACGTATACCATTTTAGTCAAATAAATAACAGCTGACTTATGCATCCATATAACAATAAAACAAGATTTTATATCATCTTCTGCATCATTACACCAATCAAAAGTCACACATACAGATGACTGAATACTGCAGTTTATAGTATTAATAAGTTTTTTCTCCCTTCTTTTTTTTCATATCAGGTTCTCAACCCTGGTTATCCAAAATCTCCAAAGTAATATATTTTAACAAACAAAATTAGGCAGATGGATCATCCACTGTGGGATTTGAACCCATTGTCACTGGGGAGAAAGCTGCAATTTAATAGATGAAGATGTCAAACCATGGTTTAGAAGCTCTTGTGACTGCATATTTATCACAGTGTCATAGGGGTCCCTGGCAAACTGAAAGATTTCACTATTTATTCACAGTGAAGACACTTAATTAATGACTAGGCCTAATCAGCCTGTTTTATTATTTACAGGGATTCCAACATGGCTTAGCTCAACTGATATGCAAACAAACCACCCTCAGCCTGCTCTAATTAATAATTCTGAACCAGACTCACAGAGTGGCACTGTCAAGTAGCTCTTTGGTGATTTACAACACCTCCTCCGTGAGATTCACATTGCTGCATGCAAATGAGCTGCCACCCCTGTGAATCCTTCATTTTAAAATACAATGTGCCGTCTTGTTGACTACAGGAATGCCCTTATCTTCACACATGACTTAATGGAGACAAATGTCTGACTTGGGCAGGTTTGTGGAAACCTTCATGGACACACACCTACACAGGATGTCATTTCAGAAATGTTTAGGAGGTGAGGAAGAAAAATCCCTTTTTGCCTCTGGCACAGTTGCTGAATTCTTCCACCAAGTTGTCAGCCTCAACTTCCCCAAAAAGGGAGGGATTACCCATTGTCTTGCACTTGCTAAATTATTTTCTACTGCTGCTAAGTAGATGAAAGGCAAATAAAATTTGTCAGAGAGGTGGAAAGATGTTATGAAATAAGTTGACTCCAATGGCAGACATAGGTACTGGGTGATCTCACTGGATGATTACATGCCATAGTGGTCTTAAAATGAAAAGAAGCAGATTTTCTTCTCCAGGAGGTTGGGGGAAAATCACCATAAAAATAAAATTAGGAATTAATAGGGAGTAATTTGCATCTACAAGTGATTGGAGAGTGTTTCACATTTTTAGGTGAATTTTGTATTCACAGTGGAGAAACTGAGGAAAAGAGAAAGTCAGAGAAGGTCAGGAAGATATGCTACCAGCTGGGGTTGGCAGCAGTGGATTCATACCAGCAGACCTCATTTTCTCTGAAAAAGACTTCTAAATACAGAGGGAAAACATTATGAGTGAAGCAATATAAGCCAGATGAAAATAGCTCATGAGTGTGAGTCATCTCACTTGTGACTGCTGTCCCATTCCATTGTGAGCCACACTTGAGAAACACTGTGAAGCAGCACATCAGGAAGAGAAAAGATCTCCCTCAAACCTATTAACTGAAATGCAAACCCAGTGGTACTTAGCACCTGCCATGTTTGTTCAGCTCAGGGAAAGCATGAGGGCTTGGATCTGGAAGATGGAAGTTCTGTACCAGAAGCACATAGGGACATTCCTGTGGTTAGCTAAGGGTGTAAATGCTCCCAGGAAAAGCTGGCTTTAGTGCAAGGGCAGGTGCATGAAATTGCTAATGCAAAATAAACCACCTATTGCACCGCATGCAGCTTCCCCGCCCTGGAGGGCAGGAAGAGCTGCAGCTCACAGAGGGCAAGTGTTTCTCCAGGCTCCATGTTGCACCAGGCACCTCATTCTTCACAAAGATGGTACTGAAAGGAAGTAATTATTAAAGGCTCACTGTCAGTTTGAAATGGTGCTCCCTGTGCTGGTGCCACCAAGGTGTTTCCTATTCAGTAATCTCATTAATGAGATGGATAATGGAATGGACTGAGTTTATTAAACATGGGGAAGATGCAAGCGTGGGAGAAGCTGCAACACAGTGGAGTACAGGATGAAAGCTCAAATTTTTCATGACAAATTGGAGAAATGGTCTGAGAAAGAAAAAAAAAAATCAATTAAGTCACTAAAAGTAAGTGTGGAGTGCTACATTTAGAGCATTGTACAGAAATAATGTACCACACTAGTACAAGGTAGGAAATTAATTTCTCTGCAGTCATTCCACAGAAAAGGATCTGGTCTTTATAGTAGACTGAAAATGAGGCAATATTAGCTGCAGGGGAAAAAATAGAAAGAGGAAAGGAAAGGGTCATGCCTTTCTAACCTCAAACTGCTAATGATTCCAGGCCTTTTGTCCAGAAGATAGAGCATTGTTTGGGAAAGACTGTCATGTGTCACTGAAAACCTCCTTTGTTTGTGCTACTGATGGCACAGTAAGGGTGGTTTTCCAGAACATACGAGATGGACTGAAATACCCCACAAGAGCCAAGGGATAGCAGTGAAAGATACTTGTAAGATGACGGTGTTGAACAAAATTACAAATTGCAACAACATGAGAAAAAAGACAAAAATAAAGAATGAGGAAACTATCTATACATACAATGTTATTTTTATTCAGAGGCTCAGAAACACTTATAATAAAATACGTGAAAAGCATTGGGGTTTCTGGGATTTTTAAATAGCTTTTTCCATTAGTCAACTTATGCACAGACTTTCCTTAGATTTAGAAAGGAAACAGGGCATAGCTGGATAAAGCAGACAGGCAAATGGACAATTTATCAAAATGCTATGCATTCAACTTGATAAAAATTATTAATTTGTAACCTGGCTATTAAGAACTGTCAAACCTCAAGTCAGGTTGGCAATTCTCAAGTTTGAAAATGTAATTTGTAGTCTGAAACATTAAATTAAAAAGTCCCTCTTTGTGTCAGTCTTCACTAATGTTTGTAGATGTAGCAGGGACTTCTGGCTTCAGTGAGCCAGCTTCTCAATTATTATTCTTCTTGGCTTGCAACAAAGTTGAGAAGGAAGCAGAAATACAAAGACATCTCTTCTGCTTGAGGTTTTTGATATTCTGACACACTTCAGAGGCCTAAACCCCCAGTAAACTCAAGGTCTGCCACGCTCACATTATGGTCCCTGGACAGAGCTCTGTTCCCCTGAGAAGACAAGACCTGAGAGGGTGACGGGCATTTCTCTGAACAACTGGGAGAACCCACAAATATGAGTTGGAGCATAATCTATCACATCTCAATACTGCAATAAAACAATTTTGAAGACTATATGCTTCTAAGCTAGGAGTCAAATGGAATCCAGGGATGTCCTATATCCAGGGTGTAGAAATAGAGAGCCAAAACGTTCCTGCTGTTTGTTGTGAAGAGGTAAATAGCCATAGGTCCTCCAAATCCAGTGACAAAGGCAGTTCCACAGGTACCATGTACACTGGATGAGGGGGTGAGTACAGAAGGAAAGAGGGAGCCCTTCTCCTTTTTAACTTTGTGATGGGTCCTCCTACAAACTGGTGAGTTGTCTTTACTGAAGACTAAAGATTTGGGCTGTCAATGGACTAATCAATTCTTCTTGCATAGCTGGCAAGTGATTTATCTCTAGGTATTCAGATTAGGTAGAGAGTTGCAATATCAACACAGCTTCCATTTGTAAGCTGTGCAATTATGTTTTAAACATGCTTAGGTTCCTTGCTAGGTGTTAGTGTCAAGATTTACATGCATAATTTTAAAAAACAAATTATTTTATTTTTATTCATAGATAGACAATAGAAAGGTGATAACAAGCACTTTTCTAAACTGCAAAACATGGCATAGCAGCTCTAGTTCATGCTAGCTTTTGCAGGGACTCTGTGAGCTTTTAATACTTGACAGAAAGGCAAAACTCTATAGTGTGTGCAGGGATGACTCCTTGGGAATAATGGGTCTAGCCCCACCCAGTGCTTTATAATATTCTCTAAAATCTTTTTTTATCCATTTTGCCTTAACAGTGCTATATATGTGTTTAACACACATACTCAGTATCAGCTCAAATGCTTTTTAGCTGGTGGAGATCTCAACATAATTTTTTTGTTGTAGGTGTGTTTCCATGCATGTTTCCACAAACACTTGTGGAAATAAAACAATGAAAGTTTAAGGGAAGAATATTGCATGAAACAAGAATAAGAAATGTAAGATGTTCAATACTTAGATAATATTAGAAGTTACAAATATTCAATTGTATACAATGAAAAAGAGAAAAATTAACTTGAAAAGATTGCTATGACTTTTTCCACCGAGACCACAGACAGCAATTTCAGAATGAGGTTCCCTGCCAAAGAAACTGGTGCAACTACACCAGATTTAGTTAAGCTTTTCCAGTTAGAACCAGCAGGCTTATGTATGCTGGAGGAAGTGACGAGATAGAGAACAATCATTCTTAGATCTTATGTAATTTCCTACATGAATATCCAGGTTCTAGGTCCTCACACAGACAAGAAAGCTCTGAGTGAAAACACCCTCTATTAACTTTTAATTCAATATATGAAATATCACCATCACTTTTTCCTCTCAGGCTGTTACATATCTGATATGATATACAGACATAAAAATGTATGTATGTATGTAATAAATAGGACAGTTGTCATTAAAATGTATTATCTGATTATAGTTAAAGTTAACTTCCAGGGAAAAATCGTATTTAATAACTAGTTTTAATACTATTTAATACTAGTTAAAATATGTAATGTAGTTTCCAAAAATAAATGGACACTGAATCTACAGGAAATTCTGAGTTAAGGTTTGCTCTCTCAATCTTTAAAATTCAGTTACTCTTTTATACATAAAATTCAATATTAGTATGAAAAGAAAAATAACATAGCAACCACAATTGAGATGGTATCAATTCTGTATTCTACTTTTCTGTGCAATGCATGATTATAGTTACATGATTATGCTTAATCATTCCCAAAGAAATGCTGTCTTAAAAGTTATATTCTTATGAAGCCTTTCAAAATTGCCTATGTAAAATTACTAAAAATAATCACCCAAAGAAATGTCTGTATCCACATAATCCTACAAAGGATAATAATGCATAAAATGGCTGGCGAAGTCACAAGACAAATTTGAGAATTCCTTTCACAAAGATTAAAAAAAGACAATGATAATTTACATTTGCTCTTTCTAATGTAGGCAATACCTTTATTTTTACGTGACTGATCACAATTTAAACTCCATTTCTCAACTATCCATAGTGAACCGTGCAATGTCTGCCTGTCCTTTGGAGGGGTTGCCCTGAAGATGGGAAGGATTGAGCAGCAAAGCTTGAGCCAGAAGCAGAATCTCTGAGGAAAACTTGTTCTCTGAGGGGACAGTTCCTGATGACCTGCCAAAGAGCAGAGGCTATAAAGTGGTGTTAACAGGGTGCAAGCAGCTGCCAGACAGAGCTGGCAGAGGAATCACAGGGTAAGATCAAGAAGGCTTGAAAGTGGGGGGCCAGGAGGGAGGAGCAAGCAGGAGGAAGAGGGAGGAAGGAACAGGCTCTAACAGCTCAAGAGACTAATAGAGCTATGCTGAGCTGCAGGGCAGCATCTGCACAAACCGGTCTGTCAGCAATGGGCAAACAGCCAGATAAGTCCTTGTCTCCTCCCTGGCTTGGGAAATGGTTGTCAGACCTGAGTGACCTGAGTACTTGAAAAATACTTTAGAGGAAGATGTGCTATTCATCAGAAAACCCACTGTCCAGGACTGCTATACACAGATACTGGGGGCACTACTCTCTGCAAACTGGGAATTCTTTGAACAACTGGGAGAACCCACAAGTGTGAGTTGGAGCACAGTCTATCACATCACAATTCAGCAATAAAACAATTTTGAAAACTAAATGCTCCTATGCTAGGAGTCAAATGGAACCCAGTGTAGAAAAGAGAAACACAGACAACTATATGTACATTCAAACAGTTTTGATTTTGAATCCGTGTGAGAAAATCTATTCACTGATTTGCACATATTGAATTGGATCATCAATAGTAGGTGGTAGGAAATGTAGACATTTTTGTTATAAACTCTGTATATAAAACTCTGATTTCAAGCACATTTTCTCTCATGCAGCTCAGGAGTTATGACTACTTCAGAAATTTAGGTTTAGAGACTGATGGAACATTTGGATAGCCTGTATAGTCTATTAAAAAGGCAAAAAGCTGCCTTTTTAAATAATTATTCCTGAAGACCAAAAGCTGAAAAGAATATTTTTAAAAAAAAGGTATTCAGTTGAATTAAAATTAACATGGAATGAAGTAGCATGTAGTTGTACAAAACCCCAGGCTTTAACCGTGCCTCTTATGGCTCATTTCCTCAATAGAAAGATAAGTGCTTTGTTCCATGGCAACTCATTATGTTTTCTATCTCCCTCTGTTTTTCTGGACTGTGAGTGTCATTAGTTGTGCTCTCCTATGATGTTAAACACTGAGAGTGGGTGGGTGTGCAGGCAAAAGTTTGTTAATTGCCCACCTGATATTTTGACTGTCCTGTGAGGAACTGAGAGTAAATTGCTAGAAGGAAGCTCGTCATGGAAATATAAAGACAGGCTGCAGGTTTTTCTAAGTCTCACCTGTGATGAAAACCCATCAGAAGAGAGAGGGCAAGAGAAACCTTTCTCCCTGGGACAAGTGCCTTTTAGAAGTTGTCAAAGAAGTTGAGAGACCCCTGAAAATGCTGCTAATGGACTTGGGATGTGCTTGTAGCACTCTGAAGCTGTTGCTTGCAGGCTAGATTTAAATTACTATCCCCAGGACAAAGTGCAGACAAAATGTTTTCACTGGTTGGCCCTGTATACTGTGGAGTCTTCTTTTCAGAAAAGCAGTATGTCACATGATCTTGTTGAGACCTTGAAGTGGCAGAAGCATTTGAACCCCAGCTGGGAAAACATTTAAATGTGAAGATCATATATGAAGATCACCTGATTAGTTTGTGATGTTAAAAGAGAGAAATGCGATTTTGCACCTTCTTTAATGAGGACAAGGAAATAAGGTGCAAGGTCATTTTTTCCTTAGCAAAGGAAGAAGATAGAAAATGTGAGAATCTTTGAAAAATCACACAGCTGAAAGTGACATTGTTATTGTGTTGGCTCCCAGTCCAAGTAAAGTTCAATGTTGGCTTTATCAAGATAAGCACGATGAGTTCCCTGGAGAGTGGAAGAGAAATAATAGGCAAAGTCATCTATATATCTAGCTTTGGACATACCCAAAGAGCATCAGCAAATTTTGCTTACACAGACTTCATTGGAGTGCTTTAAGATTAAGATTATACCTTTTGGGACATGTCTTTAGTAGATGACAGTTACGACTCTTTGATGGATAAAATAGGTTAACTCTATAGGGAGCACTTGCCTGTGCATATTGCTGATGTTGGCACATTGAATACATCCTAAAGCACACACTGAAGTGCACAGCACATCTCACTCTCTTTAAAAGATTGGATCAGCCACAAGTCTTTCAGGGAAAGAAAGATGTATAGCTGGGGTAGGACGTGGGGAACACTTCATGGAGATTTTGACTGATGGAAGTTATCTCTACCTCCAGAACCCATGGCTAGTCCATGGACAGCCCAAATAGGACTAAAGACTGAGCAAAACTGGCTAGTGATCTCTGTGGTAAATGGCTATGATACTTGAAAACAGCCCTGAAAAGGTGAGAACTAAGCTGGAGTGCCAGAGAAGTTTTTAAATGTGACTCATTATCAACACCAGCATCAAAACAACATAGAACTGAATTTGAAGGTCATGGAGAAAACATGATTGAGTTAGTAAATTGATAAAGGTGGAGGAGGAAACTACTGTGGAAGGAAAGATCTCATCTCCCCATACAGAACATGACTGGTTTTATTAAGACTATGAATGTCAGTCATTATTTATTTATACATGTATTTTGCTAAAAGGTAAATTCAGACAAGTCAAGGTCTTCTTGTTACCATTAATGATATATTAATTGAAATATTTTGTTTTGCTTCTGTTTGCCGTCTGGATTATGTGGCAGAGAGCTGTATGCTTGTGCCAGGATGTTTGATGGGACATTGAATTAACTCAGCATTGCAAGACAGCAGCATCCCACCGCTCTTAAATCTTTCTCCTTCCTTCAGTACTTCCTGCTACATTTGTCTGAATCTGCTCTTGCTCAAGGTATTGACACAGAAAAGCAGGCTTTGCCAAGGTTATTTCTCTACACCTAATAAATTCTAAATCCTCTAAATGCCTCATTCTTTAGGTGAGGTTTCTCTCCTCTGGTTTAAAGAGAAGAAAAAGCATTTCAGGAACAAGGTCCTTTCTTCTTGATTTGTGTGGTATTAATTTCCTTCTCAGAATAAATAATTTCCCTAATAACACCATCCCACACAGGCACCACCAAAAGAAGTCTTCACCACTGTTGAAGACAGTGCATCTTGAAGGACTCAGTACCTCCTGCTATGTTTGGCATCTGCATGTCTAAGTAGAGAGGTTTGGGAATGTTTCAAGGAAAGAAGTTTAATTTGAAACTCCCATTCACAGGGTAAGTAGATCTGAGTACCAGAAAGTCAGCTCTGCGTACCCTAGAATCATTTCTACAATAGCTGACCTCTTTGGGAAGGAGTTTGTTCCCATTTCAACTCTCATCTTGGTCAATTCAATTGTAGCCGAGTTGATGGTGTGGTGAGCTCAATTAAGATATAACAGGTCTCAAGTAAAACTTGCCACTGATCTGGGTGCTCAGAAAATGTTGTTACAAGTCCTGCAAACTTCATCCACTTTCAGCACCACACATTAGCATCCATGGTCCATTTAATACCATTTTTTTTCCTCTGTTTTGTAAAGGGAGCACGGGAAAATGCTTCCTTTCCTTCCATTTCCCTTTTGCAATCTTGCAAGGTGAGACTCTACTCATCAATCAGATGAGCTACTGGTATAAGTGTAGTCATAGTCACCTTTAAAAAAGTTATACCATTCTACCAGGGATCTGACTTCCAACTGCATTTAGATATTATAGTTTTCTGCTGGAAACAGCGACTTTTGTCAGTGGAAAATACAACTGTAACAGTTATCAAACTGTCCTTGACTTGGAGCTTGCTTTTTGGAACTGATGGACTCTCAGGTCTCTCATATAATCCAAAACATTGGAGTTTGGTGATGGAAGAACCATGACAAGAAATGGAAGTAGATGTAGCAGGAGGGTTGTTGCACACATAAAGACATGTTCCTATGAGCAAGGTTTGAGCCATGTACGTGCCTTGACTGACATCCCAACTAAAATGAAATTGATAAATTTGCCTTTGTTTTCAGCAGGAGATGATTTTCATCTCTGTCTGCTGTATATCATCCATTTCAGTCTTCACTAAACATTTTATTTCTGGTTTTATTTTGAGAGAATACGTGGCCAAGTTGTATATCCATGTTTTTCAGCCTAGCCACACAGATTGTAGAATTTTTTTTTTTGTAAAATTAAAGAATATGAGTGAGTAGCCAACATATCTCAGGAAAGAGATATTAAAATTGCATATTTAACATTACTGTTTAGTTAGCCAAATTAACGTTTCTACAATGTTTTTACCTCCAAAAAAAAGCCACACAACTCAGTTTTATACTGATCAAAATATTGTATTTCAAAACAAACACCAATATGTGGACTGAAATCAATGAAAAGGATTAAGAGAGGATTGTGATTCTGAAAATCCTGTGCACAACAGTGAGATTGTTCTCTCAGCAATGAACTTTGCTAGCTGGGGTATGAGAAGGCACAGAACTTAGTGCTGTAAAAGCAAAAGTCTCCAGAGAACAATGACAACTGCTGAAGATTAGAGCAAGTTTTGGGTCTTGTTCCCATAAGCTCTGGTAAATTTTTGGGAGACACTGTTAACCCTGACCTCTAAGACATTTTTTATGGCATTTTCATTGAAACCAGTGAAGTGTTACTGAGCCTGACCAGATGCACAGATCTAATGCTGCACGAGAAAGAACTGGGCCAAAGAAACTTGGGAAGCATGAAAGGACCCTACTTCTAAGGAAGCTCCTTTCTTTAAGTGGGGTGTTCATGGGCTGTCTGTGTTTTTTTTAATTCCTGGTGAGAAGTGGAAAGAACAGCAGAGCAGGCTGTCAGGAGAGACATTGCCTCCTTCACAGTCAGCTGGAATTTTTCTCAAAAGGTCCAAATTAGTACAATTCAGTATCTACATGGTCAGGAAGTGATGCGGTGTGGTGTGAAAGGCAATAAGCAGTATCATGCTAAAAGAAGGACAACATGAACTATTATTTATTTGCTTTGAGTAGATAGGACTGGAGCAGAGAGCAAAGGGACCTATCGTAGATTGTTTCTCTATGCTGTTCTTTTTCTCTTCTTTGTTTTAATACTCTCACAAATAATATGCTCTTTGAATAAGCCTGTTTGATTTGCAGCTTGTGAACAAGGAATATATTGTTCATTAAGTGTTCTGACAGTTTGATTTGGTTTCTCTCTGGTTTTGGACCATGCCTCAAGATGATGTTAAAAGTGGGCATCTCGATGCAGAACTTGGTGCTTATTGCTGCCAATTGGGGCTTGGCAAATGAGCTACCCAATTAAGCTGTATACATTAAATGGAGCTGTCACCAATGTGCCAGCCAGCTATACTAAATGTCCAATTAGAAATCCATCCAGTATCTTTAATTCCAAGGAATATTTTACATTCTAACACACAGGAAAGCATTCACCTACTGTAATGAAGTCACCTCTGGGGTGGCAACATGGGAGCTGTAACCACGTGAAACTGCAGGAGGAGAAAATATATCAGCAGCACACAGCTAATTCCTCTCATTTTCTACACAATACCATGCCAAAATTTCTGCAGCTAAGCAAATAATGTCAGACAACATTGAATGGCATCTCCTTCACGTGGGTGGCAACAAGCAGCATAGCATAAGGGTTATTATAAATATTGTGAATTTGTTTGAAAAAAGTCTCTTGAGTTAATGTTCTGAAACATATCAAGTTAATATGACTATTAAAATTTTTTGAATACCTTTACAGCATCTTGAGAAAAAGCCAAGAAATTAATTTTTCTAATTTTGTAGCATTTGTCATACACTAGAAATATCTTTGTAAATACTGACAGGTCTGAGTGAAGACTCTGTGGAAGCAAAGTTGCAAGTACAGCCCTGTGAAATCCTGTGTTGGTTTCACACAGGCTTTCTAGAGTGGTTCCACTGGTCTCAGGTCTGCATCTTCCTCTGCAGGCTTCAAGTAACCTCAGTAAAAATGAATTTTATTTGGAGCATTTTTCTCTCAACTTGCTATTGTCAACACATACCCCAGAAATCTCATTTCTACAGTTTATTTACTAGGACCTCTTAGGTTTTATCCAAGAGGCCTTATAACCCCCTCTTCTCAGATCAGTCATTTGTGAGATTTTCCCAAAAATGTCTGTGAGTCCCCTCCTCATGTGGCATCGTGGGTTGGGGAGGACTGCTAGGCTTTACCCACAGCCCCAGAGGTACCTCATTTGCTTCCTATTTCTCTGTAGGAAATGGAGGGATGGGTCCTCCTGCAGAAGTGCCGGTGTTACCACTCTTTAGAACCTCCTTCTGAGGTAAAAATAATACTTTGGGTTGCTTCTCTTGTCCTTCACTATCTGTGAGCTGGAAAAAGACAGTCAAGTCAGTAAAAACAGTTTTGTGTTAAAAGTATCTAACTTTAGAGTGTCCCAAACACCAATTTTAAAGTTAGAGAAAATGGACAGTGAAAATCAGGCAGTAGTATAAATCAAATGATAGCTTTGTCTTTCATGCCATTTGTTCGTACAGATGCTGGGTCAGGGAAAGAAAGGAAAAACAATATTGTGGTAGAATGGTTTAAAACATCTTTCTTGGTTAACACACATGTAAATAGCACTTAGGTAAAGCAGCCACTTGCCCTCTCAAAGCATGTGCTCCCATTAAATACATCAGCAGCGCTGAAGCACAGTGTGTTTGCTGGAAGTCTTGAAAACAGCCCCAGCTCTGAATTGAATGGCTGCTTTTGTCTCCTTTAGGAACAGAAGGATTTTCCTTATCCAGGGGAAGAAAGAAATCTTTTCAGAGAACAAGACTTTGTGCCAGATTCTCTGCCAGGAGTCGTGGGGTTTTTGGATGACCTGGAGAGGCCACATCACATCAGTAAGCCTAGCAGGGGGGGAGGGCTGAGAAGTCAGGGCACCTCTCTGCAGCTCTAGGCACTGGCATCCACGTTGCCATGCCAGACAAGGTCACCACAGGCAACAGGTTGTTCCCTTAGGGGACACAGCATCCTCCTTTGTTCCCTTCCCACTTCTTCCATTCACTTGCATCACCTGCTCCAAACTTCTCTGGCAGTCCCAGTTTAACACCCCTGCCTCAGTAAAGTCCCACTCTGCAGGCAAAAGAAGCAAATCTGGACTCTCTCCTGAGCCCAACAGCACTGCTTATTAATCAGCCAGACAGTTCATGTCTGAGAGACATAAGGGCATTCCTCTCAGGGAGAGAACATGCTGCTTCCAGGGACATCTCTTCCACCATCTGCCCACATCAAATCTAGGAAGCAGAATATTGGAAAGCAGATTCAGCACAGATGTATAACACGTGAAAGTCTGTTGACTTCAGGGTATATTTGTATTGCATTTAGCCTCAGGAATCTAAACCAGAGACAGCCTTCCCTCCCTTCCCTGTTGCCACTCCAGTGTAGATGTCAGTAGACACATATTGTGACACCTATTTCGGATTTCACTATGATCGTCAGTGGAGTTGCATTATGTTTTTCATTTGTTGTTTGACTTCTTTTCTTCTGCAAGGAAATAGTTTTCATGGCAATTACAAGACAGGCAACCAATATATAAATTGTGTTATTTTACCAAATTGAAATTCCCAGTCATCTATGTGACTTGGGAGGGTCACTAAGCTCTTCATGCTCAGAAGATGTATATCCTTAATGTATACCTTCTGTCAAATGTGTTTGGAAAAGTATTTCTAAAAAACTCCTTACTTCATGTTGCAAAGGGCCATAAAATATCAGCCATAGCAAGTTGTGCTATCACAGTTGGGTTATCTCTGGGTTTGATGTATAGGGTGTAGATGTATAGAGAATAGCAGGTCTTTGTTAACTAATGCTAGTTTGGAAGAAGAATGAGGAGGATCTCAGTAGTATCTTCCTGCAGTATCTTCCCTCTCTTAGACCCTCCCTATCTAAGGAATAAGAAACATCCAGCAGACAGTCCCTTCTTAGCCTGTGCTTAAGGAAAGGCTCCAGGGCAGTGCTCATTTAGTCCATCACATCTGAGTCTGTGCACATTTACCCAGTGCAAATTGTTCCTCTTTCAACTGCCCTTCTCTGAGACAGAGATTTTAAAAACAAAGAAAGAAATATAAAAAAACGGATAGAGAAAATAAGACATTCTTCCACATAAACCTGTCCTGAAGAAGGCAAAAACCAAAACAACGTGTGAAAATGTTAATTGTGTTGTCAGATACACTTCTGGAATGAGCTCAATAACACATTGCTAAGTATGGCACAAGCCCTTGAATAAAATGGACCGCCAAGTCTAAATTCAAACAAATACAAATGGAAGGGTGTTTTTTTTTAACATCCTGAACATGCTGGGTTTCCTTTGGTTAGCACCCACTGAATTAAAATGTGTAGAAACTAAGTGGGAAATACTGTCTTTCTATTATAGATTAAGCCCCCTTTTCCCTGTTATTGAAGAAAATGGTTTTTCCACTTCAGCAGTCCTTCAGCAAAAACAAAGATAGAACTCAATATTCTTGATAGATCTTGGATAAAATGAAGACAGGAAAAAAAACTTTTCAGACTGGTTTTATGGGCTGGAAAGAAACAGGACTGCATATCTTGTCTTATTTCAGCTCTTAATAGCACATCGTGACCTCTGGCAGAGTCTGCTGAAGTCAATGGAGTTGCACCAGGGATTGGTACCAGAGCTCATGGTCTGAAAGTACCAGTAAATAAAAGGCCAGGTGCATATTTTTTCACTGTTTTATGTTAAACAACTTCTTGTATATGAAAACAAAAGAGGGAAGGGCTATTCCTCTTACACATTTTCCTGCAGGTTCCTACAAGCACAGAAACATCGTGGTTTGGCAGATGTTCAGTGTGGTCTCCCAGAAGATGAATGGTGAGGGGCTGCAGGCCTCCACTGGGCGGAACAACTGGCCTTGGCTATTTCTTGCTCAGGGGCCAGGAGGAGGGGAGCCAGGAACCAGAGTGCCTGTGTCACCATCTGTAGATGGGCACAGGGTCACACAGTGGGCACACCCAATTGCCTGGGACAATTTAGGTCATACTGAATATCCACCACGTGCACATGCAGTCTATCTTTCTACCCGTATCTCTAAAAATTTGGGGTTTCTTCAATATGATTTTTGGCTGACTGGCAAGGAAGCTTTAAGAAAAGGATCAAGTATTCACAAAAGGAGTTTAACTTCCAAAATTTGTATAACAGCGATACTCTGGGCTTTTAGGGGAAAGTGTGCCATTATATTTCCAGAAACACTGGGAGTGGCACATTGCCTCAAATAACTGTAAGAGGCAGCAGAACAAGAGTGAACTTTCAGCACCTGAGATTTATGTGTCAAAAACACCTCAACCCTTGTACATGTTTTATGAGTGTTAAAATAAAAAGTACAGTCCCTATGTGTCAGGTGGTGAACAGGCAATACTTCTATAAGATTTAGCTCTTTGCAGTCAATTCTTGAAATTCCTTAAATCCCTGAAATTCTGAGTGATTGCTCCAGAGGGGTGTGAAATCTATATCTGGACTTCAGGCTGAGTTTCAGCTGTTGGCTGTAATTGCAGGGGAATTTTTGGTGCCAAAGAGATCCTAGTAGGTCACAGGGAAAAAGGAGAGAAAATAAAAAGGCAGTTGTATTTTGAAGCACGGTTGTTTAATAAACATGTTCTTCCAATAAATAATAAATAAGTCTTGGAATGTCTTCTGCTGTGCTGTGCCAGTGGGGGTAAGCCTGCATTTGCACATAGAGGCTTGGCAGAATGGGTGCTTGACTCACCAGATATACAGTGTAAAGTCTGTGCAATGCTGAACGTGCCAAAGTGAGAGGCAGATTCTGTCAGCTTTGCTCCCGATGAGTAGGACTGTGCTTTGCACCTGACTATTTGAGAAGGAAACTACTACACAACGGAAGAAGGTTGTCAATGTTGACCAAAATAAGTATGGGTCTTTTTTTTTAGACTGCTAACGTGGGCAGTTTCCTTAGAAAGAGGAGGTTTTTCAATGGCCTTTTCTTTCATTTCCATTTGTTTCCCACATTATTTGTTTCCCACGTCTATCTCATTTTAAGCTGCTAATCTTTTGCATCAGTATTCTTAAACACACTGTATACAACACTTGTCACAAACATGCTGTTCTGGCTATATCAGTGCACATGACCAAGCAGAGATTCATTTTTAGAGCAGGATGGTACTCCAGGAGCTGTTCTTTCAGCTGTGTGCGTGGGCTTAGCAGAGAATATGCAGGCTAAAAGAGGAAGGAGGGCTCAATTAACTGCCTCCAAGGTTCTAAAGCACACCATTGCACCCATTTACAGCAAGTTTCTCTACAGTTAAAAAGGAAATCTTTTCCACAGTTTTATTCAAGCTCTTGAGTAGAATTTAATGGAGAATTAGATCTGTGGTTCAGCATTTTAAATATCAATTTAAGTTCTAATCTTAACAATACAATATTGGGTTCATTTCTACTAAGATCTATAGTTCCTTTCCTTAGGACTCCTTATTCCTGGTAAATGTAAAGGACTGTTAAGAGAAAACATGGAGAACCCTTCTTAAAGAATGTGTACTGCAGCTTCACCTGAGGAGCAGAGGTGGAGGGGGCAGAGGTTCACCCAGTCTGAGTGACTTCATCATGAATGTGACTCCATCATGAATGTGCTCACCCTTACCTAGGGTGACTTTCTGGTCATACATCAGAATGGATGGAAAGGCAGCATTTTGAACAGTGTTTATTTTTCCTTAATGGGATACACAGAAATAAACCAAGTTCAGGCTTCTTTCCCTGTACCCCAGGTGGAGGAGATGTTTGCCTTTCCTACTTCATCTCTCCTCTGTCCTTGGGAAACCAAAGTCCAGTTAAGGTCCGTGCTGCAGCAAATGGTGCTGACTTTTGCCAGATCTGCACATCAGGTTCCTTCATCTATACTTTTTCAGACAGAAACAATTTCTCAAGCATCTTTGCAAATGTAATGTCATGCCCTTTTGTTTGCATGAGGTGACCAGAAAAGGAGACATCTTAATTAATGATCATCCACTCACTCCAGTGCAGCTCAGAGGTTCACAGGTTTGGGCCCTTTTCTGACTGCAACTCTTGTTGTGGAGAAAAAAAAGGAGGCTTTTCTTGTATATAGAAGTCTTATTTATACTTGGATTGAAGGGCCTAGGAGATTCTTTATATTCAAAGAGCAAACACCACCACTATCATTATGAATTACTATTCCTGATGAGTCTAATTCTTTTTACTGCCATTACAGCAGATGCTCACATATCTATCCTCGGTGGCCAAATCAATCTTTCCAAACTTCTAATAAATATTCCAGGAAGAATACTAGATTTTATAACAGCATTTCCTGGCCTTGGCAGGAGAAGAAGAGCTCCTTCAAGTAGGCTTTTCACACAGCTTACCTGCAAAGCCTAAGGGACGCCAGATAGGGATCCCTTGCTGAACATTGTTGTTATAGAGGCAGATATTCACAGTGACAGCATTTCTCCCTGTTAACAGCCTTCAGTACAATATTTTTCTCTCTGTGGCTATGTCTCTTCTTTTGGCTTCATCCATCTTCAAGGGCGTGAGCTCTGTTGTGGTGAATTATGAATTCAGGGACTTTTGACATGGGGAATTTCTCAGAACACAAACCAACTGAACAAACAGGCATCCCCTGACAGAACCTGGAAAATAGAAAGCCTAGTGAAATTAAACTTATGGGTTGCTCAGAATAGTAGATCTTTAAAAGAAATCAGATTTGTAATCTCCCAAACTAGGTAGATTATCTGCCTATAGATTTCTTCTTACTTAATTTCTTTCCTGCTTTCATCTTGCAGATTAGCAACTTTCAGCTGCTAATCATCACCAGTGTGTCTCCTAGAATGGCTGTTTCTATTTTCCTGTCTCTTCCTGGAAATTCTATTTCCTATAGTCCTGTTTTATTATATAACAAATTACAGAAAACTAGGAAAAAATTATTTCCCATAACCTTATGGCTTTGTAACATTCTGTTCTACCCTTCCTGTAACTCTTCTGGATGCCCCTTGGATCTTATGTTTCCACTGCTCTTATATTGGCTCCTCTTTTCCACTGCTGTGAGAAACAAGAGGTCTTATGGGGAAAACCAGTCATTTCAGACTGACCAACACAGCCTGATAACCTTCTGGTGTTGGTACTGCCTATTTTCATGGTACTGCCTATTTTCATGCCCTCTGTCCATAGGTTCATTCCTAAGGAACAAGGGTGCATCCACTGGTTTTCCCCATAAGAAAGACTTCTTGTCTGCCACTGTTAACATGTACCAGGGCCTATGCATCTGGAAAGTCCATCCAGTTTGGGATGTGGGGCAGCTGGATGAGTAGAAGCAGACAGTGTATATCCAGTGGGTCTCATAGGGGCAGTAAAGTGCAATTTTAGGAATACTTTTAAGCTATCAGTGGCCCAAAATCAATCAAAACTGCAATTTAAATAAATAGACTTTCTTGTCTAAGAATTAGTTCCACAAAAGGCAGCATACTGAGGGGTGAGGAGGACCTGAAACAAGAGAAATGGGGAATGACACAAAAGAGGTAGTGGTGGTGCCTTTTAATTCATAAAATGAAGAAAAAAAGCCAGTCTGAAATAGCTAAACCAACAACAGGTTACTCAGTAATTTCAAAACATTCTCACCATCCAAAGCCTCTTTAAATGGGGGCTATTTTATGTCTTTACTGTCTGAGTCTGTTGCTGATCATAATCCTCTTCCTTGTGTTCATCTTCTAAGAGTGATGGTCCTCTTTTTTGAATTAGAGAGCTTGAACCCTAAGAAGGTGTAAAAAGGTGTATTGCCAAATCTTGTCGGGCAAGATCCCTCTTTCCTTGCAAAAGCACAGCTCCTTATACTCCTCAGTAAAGCTACAGAGGTCAGTAGAATAAGCCAGGCTCCCATGTTTCCCTGGGTCCAGAGTAAGGCCCACTGCCTGCAAATGAACTTTTCCATACTAGCATAACAATGAGGAGGATAGGTTATATATACATCAAGTGTCCTACCTAAACAGATAATTAAATTAAAAAAAAATATAACAATAACAATACATCTATATTTTTAAACCACTAGATTTTGTGTGGTTTCAAAGTCTTTTCATTCAGTTATTCATGGCAAAATAATGTTTATAGAACAGAAAAAGGCAAGCAGGAAGCTGTAAATAATGGATGTCTAGAAAAGCTGTCTTAAAAACAGGTGTACCTATGAGGAACAATTGGCAGACTGTTGGGACTTTCATGGATAATTACATTACACAGGCTCTCATAATGTCAGATGCAATATAACAAATAGGCTGCTCAGTTTGGTGTTCCCTATAGTCAGCTAGAGCTATCTGGGAGGCAACTCTTCATTTTTCTGGTTTGTGTGAAAATTATGCCTTTTCGTCAGGAGCTCCTTACTTTGCAGAACACCACACTGCCCTGCAGTTGCTCGTAGCAGTTGTAAATCGATTATACCAAACTGTCAGTGTGGGAACACTGATGCTTGTCTTCCTCAGCTCTAACTCCTGAGCTCCTCCAAAGCCCCGAGCTTGTCACACTGATGCTTGCTTGGGCTGGACCCTACAGCTGAAGGTCTTAAATATACCAGTCATCACCTCTCACCCTGTGGCTGTCCTCTGTAGTTGATGGTGCACCTTGCAGAGGGAACACAGGATCTCTCTCTCAAGCCTGGTATCTACCTTGTTATTTTCCTGGGGAACCAGTGAAATTCTGCTGGGATTTTTTTTTTTTTTTTTTTTTTTTTTTTTTTTTTTTTTTTTTTTTTTTTTTTTGTGGGGAGAGGTGATTTGGTTTCTGGGTGTTGGTTGGTTGGGGGTTTTGTTTGTTTTGAGGGATTTTGTTTGTTTGGTTTAGGGGGTTTTATGTTGTTGTGTGATTTGAGGTTTTGTTTGTTTGTTTGTTTGTTTTTTGCTTGTTGTGGTTTTTTGGTTGTTGATTTTGGGGATTTTTAACGGTATAGGAGTATTAGTAAGAAAAAAAAAAGAGATAAATATATATGGAGCTTATATGCATTTTGCCCTGCCCTAAGCATAGATAGCTCCTCAAGTATTTCAGGTAAACAACAAGGGAAAGGAAGTGACAACTCTTGAGCTGCTCTGAGGTAAGGATTTTCTTGGAGAGGCAAATGTCAGGCTCATACTTCTCATTGTATATTCCCCTGCATGCCCCAGTGGTGGACATCTGTGATAAAAAGGTGTTTCTGGTCAGATCTGCATTCAGCTGGGCTCTCCTTCTCACCTGGGTGCTAATAGCAGACTCCTGAAGGGTTGCCTATCCCTGCTGGAAGGAAAAGGCAGCATCCAGCTTCAGCTGGAGGTCAGGCAGTACCTGCTGACGCTTGAACTTCTGCTCAGACAGGCACACACAAAAGACAGAATTTGGAAGCAGAGGTTGGGGTAGATTTTCTCTACAGTGCTCCCTGTTCACACAAGACATGGATGGCAAACTGACAAGCACCACTTCCACCGTCTTTTTGTCCCAGCTTGTCCAGCATGGTCATGCCATCAAAGCTGGAGGATCAGTTCTTTCCTATCAAGTGCCTCCATCTCTTTGAAATGCTGCTAAGTCTGATGGATTAGAAATAAGATGGATGCTTAAGCATGGAGTATTTCACTGCATTTATGGACACAGCTTGAAGCAAGTGGATTTTTCAAGGAGTGGGGTGAGGAGAGTACTGGTGAGGTTTTATTGATTTGCATTTTTTTCTTCCCTTGTGTGTTTATTTTCCTCCTCCACTCCCTATCCCAAATCTACAAGCCAAGCGCTGGCATATGGGATAGACCTGCAAACAGAGAAATATTCCGGTTTGCTCAATATTTAGCAGGAACAGAATCTTTCTCTAGGCATTTCTGGTTTTCATGTGAGGCAGAGAGCAAAATAAATGCAGCCATCTTTCAGAGTCTGCTTGAGGAGCCAGTCATTTTATGTTGTAATGACATGTGCATTTAATAAAGATACAGAGTATTCTAAGGAGAGTAAAACTGCACTCAAATCTTAGAGGCATATAGACATTAAGAATGAAGATTTCATTTAATTGTGGCTTGCTGCTGTGCACAATTTACCAAAATGGCAGTAAACTGCTATTGAACTGTAACATCTAAAGATGTCTAAGTGCTTGGATAATTTGTGGTTTTTTCCTCCTTTGGAAGATAGTCATAAAATAGCTAAAAAATAGGAAGAAAATATTGCATTGAGGCCTGCAAAGCAAAGAGGGAAGTAAGGGCTCTAATACAAACATCATTCCCAGAAGAGGCACACCATGACTCCCTTACCTTTACCATTACAAATAAATAAAATGATGGGCTTGTATCCCAGAGAGATGAAGTCCAGCAGTGCTGGTGCTTTTGTAAGCTTGTGAGCCCTTTAAGAAAGTTCCCATAGGTAAGTTGTGGGTTTAGCTTTTTCTAATTGGATTTTACAGGCCTCTTAAAAGTAGTGTGTGATCCCATCCTCTCCTTAGCCATTCCATAGCCAGAGATAAAACCCAATGGCTGCAGCTGCATAGGATTTCTGTCCACAGTTGAAGCACTTTATTGTCACTTAATACAACTCTGAGGGTCTTGGCTCTGCTTGGATGGCCCAGGGAGCTCCCTTTGATCTCTGCCCATTAGTGGAATCCCTTGGGAATCAGACCACTGACTTGCCCATGATGACTATCATGGCTGTAACACCTGAGCCCTATGAGACTGACAGAAACATTTGCACATCTTCAGTGTCTCTTGTGGGGCCTTTGATTCAAAATGACTATGACAAGATGTAAGTTGATGGAGCTGACAGGGCTGTTTGAGTACAAAATGCAGAAGAGGCACTTAACACCCTGGCATAGCAAAGAGAGCCTCAGCTGATGATGAGAAGGCACGGCATCCAAGTAACTGGACAGCGCTGGCCTCCTCAGTAACAGAAGTGTACCAGTGGTAGCTCCAAGATAAGAGCTGGAGAAGATCTGCACAGGCATTCAGGAGAGGAGTTTTGGGAGGAGCACAGACAGCAGAAAAGAATTGGGAGAAAACAAAAAGAAGATTCTGTGAAAGAAGGAGTGCAGAGTTTTACTCAGACTTTTTTTATCTACAAGTGTTTTTGCTTGTTTGGTATGGGGTCTTGTGTTTTGTTTTGGGTTTTTTTGGTGGTTTTGATGCAATCTGTAGTAATATTTGTGTCCACTGGGCATGGCAAGCATTTGTCCTAAATGCAGAGATTTTATTAGGCTACACAATGGGCTCCTGTCCTTGGATGGGTAAATGAAGGATACCCAGCAGCCAGCTCTCTGCAGGGATGAAGCATGGGGAGTAGAGATTTTACAGATTGCAGTGTTACAGCATCAGTGTTGACCTACCTGCTTACAGAGACAAAGAAAATTGGCATTTGGATAATGTTTATCAAAGGTATTGTGTTGAAGCACAAACCCAGGATTGTGGATTATTCTTATTAATAGAAAGTGTAATCTACCTCTAGGAGATAACAAATAAGTAAAGTTCATAGCTATTATTACCTCCAGATACATTCAGTGTGAGTATTTCACACTGGAAGTTATCTTGCATTCATGTAAATTACATTGACTAGAAAATACTAATGCTCTTCCCAAGATAACAAATGTAAATGTAAACTATTCTAATCTCGTGGTGCTAATGTGTCTCGAGAAGGTTTATTACACTGTGAAATTTAGATGATTTCACAGAAGTGGAATGTTGGAAGAAATTACCAGGTAGTGATGTCTTCAGCTGTGTGCCCAGGCAGGTGGATGGCAAACTGCAGAAATTAAGAACGCACTTTGCCATGAGAATCCCTCTTTCAGTCATCATCCAGAGACAGGACTGTCCATTTTCCTCTGAATTTGCCAATGGGATCAAGGAAACACAATAAATTCTTTCTTTTATTTCTCTTTACCTTCGGAATTACATTTTGTGTGTGTGTGGTTTGGTTTTTTGTTTGTTTGTTTTTTGTGGTTTTGGGTTTTTTTTCTATTTGTATTGAGTTGTTCATCTCTGACTTATCTGCTAGCAAAGAATGGATAAATAAAGCCAAATGAGCTGAATGAGTTGTCTGAAGAATAGCGTGAAATTTACTTGAAAAATCATTCAGCAGTTGTTTGAGACAACAAAGAAAACTGAGGAAAGTCTGTGGCATATTTATAGAGGTGTTCTCAGCACCTTTCAGATCTGTCTGCAGTGCCTCTCCCATTTTGCCCATATGAAAGTGGGAGAGCTTGTAATTTTTGTCAGGCAGCTGTGTAGCCATCCATTAGCCAGGAAGGCTGCTCCAGAGCTCAGGGGAAAGATTTTAAAATTATTTTTATTAGCTTAACATGCTACTTTCTAAAATGAATTTTTCGCTTAGTTTACTCCAGGGCCTAGGAGTTCAGAGCTCACACCCCTTGGCCACATTTTAAAGTAAAAAAATGCCCTGCCAGACAGCTGAAACCATTTCTCTGTGTGCAGCTCACTGTGTCTTTAGTGGAGGTGAATGGTGCTAGGCTGGCATCCCCAGACAATAAAGCCCTTCACCAGCTTATGTTGGTTCACTACAAGGTTTCATACTAGATTCACCAATGAACCACGTTACTGGCCAAAGGGGCTACCCCAGAGGTGCATGAGTACTTCTGTCAGCTGCAGCTTACTCAGTCCTTTGCCACCTGGAAACTCATAGAATTGTTAATGTAATTTCTGGTCATACTTGTTATATCTTAGTCAGTATCTGCCCAGGACTGCACTAACCCCATTTGGTGTTTCACACAGACCTCAAGCAGCTGTCAGATGGTGAGAGTGAACAGTCACTGCTGAGCTTGACCAGATTTGAGACAATAACCTTGAGAGCTAAGGCTCAGTATGGATTTCCAGCCCTGGTGCACAGGAGACAAAAATATGGAGAGTGATAGAAGAAAACTACTTTTAGATAAGAATGAAAGTGCCATGAAGAATGAAAAAATTGATTCCACTTCTAAGTGCTCACTTAGTTAGCAAAAATGATTGTCCCCCTCTCTTATTTGATGTTCAAAAAGTCATAATTTTCTGACCTTGGCTTTGTATGAGAAGATACAATACTTGAACTTTCATATCAACAAAATGGCAAAGAACAAGGACTGAAGCTTGGCTTGTTGAAGTCAATAGAGTTTTGCTATCAATATTCAATTGAGTCAATTTTCTTCCTCAGGCACATTGTGGATCAAGAATAAGGCAATAATCCTCTGATTAAATTTTTTCTTTTTCGTCATCTGCAGTTCAGAAAATATATTTATCAATTTGGGACTTTAACCAAAAGGAAGAGGTTTACAAGCAACTAAGGCATGTTCTTTCAAGATTTACAAAACGAATAAACTAGCAAACCCAGTATTTATCCATGAATAACTTTAGCTAGAAAAAAGGATGAAACAGAAAAACAGAACTGACATTATTTAAAGGATTTGTCCACAATTTTTTTTAAACACTAGGAAGAACTTGCTTTAACAGCAATAATATTTTCAAGGTTATTTATATGGGTTTCTTTCTGAAAAAGCTGACTCCTACAGCAGACATATATAAAAGAAATATAAGAACTTTTTATTTCTTTACCTTTTAATCTTTATATTACTTTTTGCCTTGAATCATCAGTCTATCCTTCAAACTTTTTTGATGTCATTAATAATGGTTCCTGAATATTATGTTCGTTCTTAAGAACATATTTTTTTCAAATACGTCATATTGCATGACTACTTTTCTGTCTTAGGCTCTTCACAGATATCATTTACTTTGAAGAAGCTCCTAATCCTTTCTTCTCTTACTGGTTTGACTTCAGAGAGGGAAAAAGGTTTCTTCTTTCACATTTTCCTTGACTGACCCATGAAAATGATATATGAGAGAAGCTTTAAAAAGAAATGTGTCTGTTACTGCCTTTGAAAATTAGTCTCTTTGTTCTTATGGCTGATGTTTTTGTTGCATAGCCGTGATCTGTTATGTGTGTTTATTCTGAGGATTCAGTTACTCTCCCTTATTCCACTGCAATTCTCAAAGTCTGGAGTAGAAGCCCCAAACTTGAGGAGTGGGCCAATGAAAATCTCAGGAAATTCAATAAATCCAAGTGCAAGGTGTTGCAGCTGGGTCAGCATAATCCCAGACATAAGTATGGACTGGGAGCAGAGCTCATTAAGAGCATCCCTGCAGAGGAGGGATTTGGTGTTCTGGTGGATGAAGAGCTGAACATGAACCAACAGTGTGCGCTCATAGACCAGGTGGCCAACTACATCCCAGGCTGGATCAAAAGCAGCATGGCCAGCAGGCTGAGGGAGGTGATTCTCCCCCACTACTCTGGCCTTGTGATACCCCACCAGGATTACCATGTACAGCTTTGGGGTGCTCGGCGCAAGAAAAATGAGGATCTGTTAGAGTGGGTCCAGAGGAGTGTGACAAAGATGTTCTGAGGGCTGCAGCGCCTGTCCTACAAAGGCAAGCTGAGAGGGCTCAGGCTGTTCAGCGTGGAGAAGACAAGGCATCAGGGAGACCTCATTTTGGCCTTCAGTACTTAAAAGGGAGCTTATAAAAGAACTGGAAGAGACATTTTACATGGGCTAACAGTGATAAGACAAGGGGGAACAGTTTTAAACTAAAGAGGAGACATTTCGAGAGGAAAGAAGATCCATTAATACCTGTAAATTTCTAAATAAAAGCAAATAGCCTAATAGAATAGACAAATTCACATCTGACTGCAGTATCTATAAATTCAAGTCTTCTCAGCACAGTTATCAAAACAGTCTTTAGTTCACCAAAAAGACTGTCTTACTTACAGGAACTGTATGAATACATGTTGTATCTCTGGATTTGTGCTTTTGAGTAATCTACAAATCACTATCAGTTGATGTTTCGAAAAGGATATTTACTTACACATCATATTTACTTACAGTCAATTTAATTTTAGTAGAACCCTTCTATTTCAATGAAATTGCTTTTATTGCATTTGATAACCATCTGCCTTGAGAAGCATCTAGTTTACTGGTCTTCAGAAATCCTTTGATATCAGTAGGATTCAAGACCAATAGAGAGCCAACACCTGAAATTCACAACCACTGATACTGAACAATTTTGATACCTATTGACAGTCACCGACACCTTTCAAACTTGATAGATTACACCCGTAGGTCATAGAATCATGGAACACAGAAGCGTAGAATGTTAAAGATTGGAAGGAAGCTTAGAGACCAATTAGTCCCACCTCCTCTGCCTGTGGGCAGGGATGCCTCCCACTTGACCAAGTCGCTCAAGGCCCTGTCTAAACAGGCTTTAAACACTGCCAGGATTGGGGCATCCACAACCTCCCCAGGCAACCTGTTCCGGTGTCTAACCACCCTCATAGTAAAGAATGTTTTCCCCTCTTTCAGTTTATACCCATTACTCCTTGTCGTATCACTGACAAAGAGTCTATCTCTGGCTTTCCTGTAAGCCCCCTTCAGATACTGGAAGGCTGCTATGATATCTTCACACAACCTTCTCTTCTCTAGGCTGAACAGCTCCAATTTTGTCAGCCTATCTTCGTAAGGGAAGTGCTTCATTCCTCTTACCAATTTTGTGGCCCTCCTCTGGGCTTATTCAACAGTTCCATGTCCTTATGTTGGTGGCACCAGAACTGGGTGCAGTACTCCAGGTGGAGTCTCACAAGAGCCAAGTAGGGGTTCAGAATCACTTCCTTTGACCTTTTGGCCACATTGTTTTTGATGCAGCCCAGGATGTGGTTGCCTTTCTGTGCTGTGAGCACACTGCTGGCTCATATTGAATTTTTCATCAGACATCACCAAGCCTTTCTCCTCAGGGCTGCTCTCAATCATTTCTCTCCCACCTGTAGATGTGTCTGTGATTGCCATGACCCAGGTGTAGACTTGCACTTCCCGTTCTTGAACTTCATGATGTTTGCAATGGCCCATCTCTCAAGCATGTCAAGGTTCCTCCTCTGGATGGCATCTCTTCCCTCCCTATAAACTGCTCCACAAAATCTTCGTGTCACCAGAAAATTTCCAGAGGATGCACTTGTCCCATTGTCCATGTCATGACAAAGAAGTAAACACTGAGATCAATGGATAACATTTTGATATTCACAGGCATCAGTGCGTTTCAAGCTCAATAAGAATCCAAACACTTTGTTCCAAAGAAACTTTTTGATACTGGTAACAATCAAGACCTGTAACTAATGAGCCCTTTTAGTATGGATAGACATTGAGACCAATCAGTTTTGACACATATTCCAAAGATGTTTATAGCAATAGCTTATTACCATATCAGCGTCAATAGGCATTGATACCTTCTCATTTCAGGAGGCATTTATTTACTTTGGTCTAAGAATCATTCTTTTTCATATTGGTACAAGTCAAGACCTAAAGATAACAAGACCTTTCAATATTTGTAGGCTTCAGTATCTACCGATTCTACAGAATTTTAGTGATTGCCTTGTAATGTACTAGAAATAAAAGTAATACTGTGTGCCCCCCAAGTTAAACAGTGCTGCAAATTGGTATTTCCCCAACACTGAAGGGCTTTATAAGAAATTATGGGAAATAATGGAAGCTACTCTTTGATAAGAAAATTACAGAATATATTCCAGCTAACAATATTTTTTACATGAATAATTATTTTTAAGTGCACATGAATTTCCTGATAAGTATAATTGTTAAAGATCATATAACATTTAAGAGTAATTGTAATGTAATTAACTACTGATCACTCCATATCTTTTCATCCATTCTGTATGTGTATAGGTAGACAGAACAATTAAAAAGTTGTACAAGAGTTCATATTGATTTGCACAGCTCTGATTCAAAGCAGAGCAAAATCCCAGATGGGCAGCAAAATTAAAACTGCACTGTGGCAAAATAAAAAGAAATGTATTAACTTCCCTTTTTTTTTGCCCTACTTTTTCTGAAAGCCTGTAAATTAGCTTCTACTTACAGTTCTAATACAGAGCAAAGCATTTGTTATCCACTTAGCAGTGCTACTCATCTCTGCTAGGGAAAATATCAATGTTAGTGCACTTCCACTAAAAAGCACTCAAGAATTTAAAAAAAAAAGCCAACAACTAAACCAGAAACAATTTCGCTTTGATCTAAAATCCAGCACTTGTATATAAAAGAAATGTAACTTGAAGGTTACTAATGCATTTTCTATGTCACTTCTATTTGTATAGAAATAAAAATAAAGTCACTTCATAGCAAATGCACTTATTACTCTCTTCTGTAGCTGTGTCCTTTTCAGGAGGACCTAAATTTCTTGCTATTGTTAAGGTTTGCATTTGCTGGGCTTTATTGACAATGTTTCAGTGAAATAATAACGAAATAGCACAACCTAGCACTCACTAGTTGTTTTGAAGGCAGTGATATTGTTCTTTTATACATCATTAGAACTTGTTACTGAGATGCTGAAAAAAACCTAGGAAGTCTTACATGCCTAGATATACAAGTCAATGAGACAACTGGGTCCTAAAAAGATGGGATCTTCCACAACTGCAGGATTTTGTAGGGCTCAGCTCTTTCAGGCTTCAATCAACTTCCAAGCCACATCTTGGTATTCATGTATATTATTCACTAAAATAATTGTTTTGTTTCCAAAACACTGAGTTTTTGAAGTATTTTCTTTCTCTCTCTCTTTTTTTCTTTTTTTTTTAAAGAACTGAAAAACTGCATATGATTGAAGAGAAAGGGCTGAAATTATCTCTTAGAACTCTCAGAGTCCTAAATCTTGACTTGGGTTTTTACTAGGAGGTACTTCACCATTTTTGTTTATTTCACTGTATATATTTATCCTTTTAATTAAATTGTGTGCTTGATAAAACTTCTGAACTTGAAGGTCTTGGCTCCTAATATGTTACAGGAAACGTAACTTCTTTCTCATGTTCCCCTCTGCTCGCATGCTGACTGGGAGAGCCTGTGTGTAGCAACCATGTTTTATGGACTGTGAAGGCATGACTTGCTCCTGGATCTCAGCTGTAGCACCTCAGCAGGGATGTGCCGGGAGGCAGCAGTGCCAGGCACTGCATTCACACAGGATGTACAGAGATTTTCAGGGTGCTTCCATGAATGTGATGAGACATCAGAGATCAGTCTTAAGTCACCATGAACTCAGCAATTCAGATTGAGATGAAATCTGTAATCATCTGTCCTCCTCTCACAAAACTTTTTCCTCATGATCCCTTTTATGTTGAGGTACCATGGAGGGAATGTGCATGCCAGTAGTTAACTATGTTTCCCAGGAAAGAACTTATTTTCTATGGTTATAACAAGATCATCAGGGCTGGTGTCTGCAACAGGTCTGCCTCCATGTTTAAATGAAGTGAGGTTTGTTTTTTTCCCCCTCATTCATCAGTGTCCACTGTGAATTGCACATCATCCTTATTCACAGTCTGTACAAACAGTATTAAGCACATGTGTATCATTTTGAATCCTGAGTGGCCTGCTCCTCTGAGGATGTTACCTGTTCCTATTCCTCTGAACCATCCTATATCACTCATTTTGTCACTTGCTAATTTTGACTCACAGAGTGCTCCAAGAGGAAGGGTAAGTCAGGTTGTATGCATATTCTTTATTTTATTTGAACTACTAAAACATGATCTGTTTTCTCTCTCTAGATACATTACACAGCAAGGCATAAACAAATCCTAAGTAATAAATTAAGCATGGTGTCTGAATGCCTCTGTGAGGTTTCCTCACCATGTCAAGGACGCCTCTCCATTTTCCTGATGCATTTACAGTTCTATTTGTTAGGAGTTGTGGCAAAGTCTGTACAGCAGAAAGGTATACAGACTCAAGCACTTGGACAGGACTAAAGGAGAAACTGTTGGCTTCAATGATCTGTTACTGAATGTGCATGTCTCGCAATTCCCTTCTGTTCTACAGGTCATAAATAATGCACATCCCTCAGATGCACATTCTCAGCCTTGTGTGCCGTTTCAGAGTGAGGTACACATGAATGTAATACAGAACATGCTATGAAAATACAATCTCTAGCTGACAGAAATGGGTGGCTGTACTGTGGTCAACATCAGAAATCCAATCTAACTCCTTCTGTTTAAATATGTATGCAAACACCCCTCAGTCTGGATTTGTTGGGTTGGGGTTTTTTCCAGTAGTACAAATGCATCCAAATTAATTCATCACAAGTCTTAACAATGCACATAGGCACGAACTTTCTAACAGACAAGTTGCCTTCTGGAGCTGTAAGAGGTCACATACATCCCACTTCCTTCCACTGGCATGAGGATGTGATGGGTCTGAGCTCAGCAGTCCACAGCCCTCAAGGAAGAGGAACAATTCCTTGAGTTCATCCTCTAGGATCTCCCAACAAGAAAGCCCATAGTCGTGACTGATTCCCTTGCCTTCAGCCTATTTACAAGGGAGTGAAAATAAATACCTATTCACCAGAACTAACACTGAAGAGTCCACATGATCATACAACCTTTGTTCGTTTTTCCAACAAGAGTTGTGGAGCTTTACTGTGGCAGATATCTCTGTGAATTATGGTTACCTAACTGGCTCACCAGAGAATCAGCCACTGTCCTCTTTGGAGCTTGGGAACCAGCTGTACAAACACCTCAGGGAGTCAAGTCCCTGCAACAAATACCTCATTCGGTGGGCACAAGTCATGTTATGCCTACAAGCTGAAAGTTACAGCAGCAGTTTTCAGCTTTTAGTGCTCCAAAATTTTTTATTGCTAGTTAAATAAAAGCAAACTGAAGTTTTCATCTCAATGAAGCCTATAATTTTGTGGGACCCAGTGGCTACATTTTTCACATGGTTGTAGAAAGGGAATGAAATCTCTGGACAGCACTTATTATCCATTCTCCTAGGCATTCACTCCACATTCTGATAAAGATCTGCCTTGAGCTTTCTGGTTATTGATCTCAGCCGAAGGGCAGATCTCTCAGATCCGGCAAGTGTTTCTGCTAATATATTTTCCTTCCAACATTAATACTCTTTCTAATTTCAACCTCAAGAAGCAGCAATAAATTGCAATCTGTGGCTTTAGCTTGTAAAAGCAGAGTGAACTGTATGAATATGTGTTGGACAGCTTGTCACAGACTGCTGCAAAATCCAATTATTTCTGGGGTTATTATACCTTCTTTCACTACAGCTATTCTAATTGGGAGGAGGGGGAGGAAAATAAGGTTGAATGTCCACCCCAGCGTTAGAAAAACACTAAATCTCAAATAGCTGAGATACAATCAAACTTGCCTATAGTATCTAATGAAATGTACTGGGTATTTTGAGCTTGTTATCTGAACTTATAGGCAGAAAATACTGATGTATCTGTCTGGAAGTCAATAACTATGGAAGTTAATTTTAAATACAGTTGTGTGTCTTAATTGCCTTGATTGGGCCAAGTTCTGGCTTCTTCATTGGGTGGGACTGTTGCAAACTTGTGATTCTTCTGGTGGGCTATTTCCTCAGAGACATCACAACTGTGAGTGTTGGCTCAGCCTCCCCACAGAGACCTGCCAGGAGAAATGGCTTTGTGCCTTGCAAAGGGAAGGTACAGCCTTGCACCCAAGGTGGGGCAGAGATGATGTTGGATTGAGACCAGGATACCACACTAAAATATCATTGTTGGCTTTCTCCAGGCACAGTGCAGCCATGTGATCTCTTCCTTGAGGTGCTGTCCGGATATATGGAGTTTTACTCCATCTCAAGTCTTGAGCAAATCAATTGAGAGTACATAAAGGCAGGATAGAAAAGAAAAAAAACATTGAGCTTGCTGTTCAGCAAGCCTAATGCAAACAAAGGAGAAGCTCTTTTTCTGTTTTTTAATTTACAATATTCTGAATTAATTCTTAAATATATGGAGGAAGGTGTTGCAGTCTATACAGATAGATTTAAGGAGCAAATCACACTTTGGCATACATAGTTTATTATGTGCACTGGTATTGTAAAGTCTCAGTTAATTACTGTGAATTATTTGCTTATTGTGGCTTCTTGGAATTTATGGGACAAATATCAAGTTTAAACAAATCTTTTTGATCTTTTAATGGATTTTGTAAAGGCAAAAGTAAGAAAATCACATCTGTATTTCTGCATATTTGAACATTATTAGAATTGAGGTTTTCTTAAGCTGTTGATGTAGAAACGAAAAGGAAATTTCATTTGCATAAGCTACAGAGCAAGTATCAATCCCAGCATTAAATGTTGTTACACAGCTCTGTGAAGGATAATAACCCTTTGTTTCATTATAGAACTGACATCAGTTTTTCTAGATGATACTAACAGAAATGTTTCGGAAGCAGTTAGTGTTAAACAAATGGTCTGGCTCTTGGGTGACATTAGCTAATCAGATATAAACGAGGGCTTGAAAAATAGGATAAAACCAAGCTAATTTGTAGACTGAATATAAGTCAAATGTCTTTTGCTTGCCCTTTGTAGTCTGGAGGAATTTTCTCAGAAAGAAGCTAGCTAGATGAAGAAAGAAGACAGTGACATTTGTCTGGATCTGATGACTGTCACTTGAATTTGTATGCACCATATTCAATATTTATTTTTATTATGTAGTTCAAGTTTACAGTCTTGAAGCAACTTATAGGCTGGAGCTAGTTTCTGACAATGGGCTACCAAGTCAGTTCATGGCGATGCAGGCAGCCTTGAATTAGCCACCATAAAATTGAAGGGCCAAGACCAGACAATGCCTGTACAATTTCTGGTGTGGAATGGAAGTGGCAGTGAGCAGAAAGTGAAACACAGGAAGCTCTGTCTGAGCATCAGGAGAACCTTTACTTTACCGCAAGTGTGACCCAACACTGGAATATGTTATACAGGGAGGATATGGAATACCCCTACTTGGAGATACCCAAAAGCCATCTGGACACAGTCCTCAGTAACTTGCTCTAGATGGCCCTGCTTGAGAAAGCAGGTTGGATCAGATGACTTCCAGAGGTCATTTCCAACCTCAGCAAGTCTGTGATTCCTTGAAGAAGGGTAAGGACTCAGGGAAAGAGCCTGCCTCATTTTATATTGCCTGAGAGCTAGACATATATAATGATGTAGCTTGGCATAATTCGTAGTTCAACCCCTTCCCCAGCACGCAAAACTAACCCAGATATCAACAGGTCTGAAGCAGCAGCCTTTGGCAGAAGCAAAAATTTCTGGCACAAGCAACATCCCAGCAGTCTGCTACCCTGAGCAGTTGCCTGCCCTTCTCATGGCTCAAGACAGTCCAGTCTATCTCACATAGGTTATGTTCTTACTCATCCAAATGCTGTTTCTTCTTGAGTGTATGCCTTTTCATAGCCCACTGAAGCTCTCTTCCAACTGCATATTTTTTAGTAGCTTCAGTGTGTCCTGCCTAAAAGATTTCTGCAATCTATTACTGGATAATATTTTTTTAGCAGAAGCACAACTAGAAACATATTACTATGAGTGACACTTTTTAAAAACTAGAGTAACTACTATGAATGCTTATCCTGACAAGGTTCAAAGGGTTAGTAAAGATTTTCTACTACCTGGTAGTATGATAATTGGTATCATACTTTCTACAAGCTCATTATACTGTATCTGTGAAAAATGATTTAGTGCTAGACTTGGTAGTGACAGTAACACTTTGACTTGATGAGCTTAAAAATCCTTTCCAACCTAAAAACTTCAATAATTCTATGATTTTGTAGCAGATAACAATTTCCCTTCATGCTGAATCCATGCACCCTGCAACAACCACAGTCACAGTACAAGGTGCTGCAACCAACAGAATTTGTTGGTGACATTTTACGGCAAGCTGAGTTCAGATTTGTTGTGCAATGCAAGAAATTGATAAAAAATTGATCATTGGGCAGATGTGACCTCATATTGAGCTTACATTTCAGAATGTTTTCCACATATTTATTTACACTTCTAAGGAGAGAAAGAATATAATCTATGGAGAGATGCCAAATTGCCTAGTAGATTGTTAGTAATTAAATGGTAACAGTAACCCAATTTCTTCATTCCTTAGACCTGTGCAAGCTTATTTTGGATTGCTGACTGCTATTTTTGTCTGGTGATATGATAAGAAATGTCTTTAAGCTGGTCACATCAAAAAGCTTCATGGACCATAAGTGACATCTGATCTATGCACTTCATCAGCTTGGAGCCTTCAATGTATCTAATTCAGATACATTTTCACATTGCACTCAGCATGCCTTTCATGCAGCAAAAGGCTGTAACTGCAACTCAGAGGTAGGGAAAATATTGCTGTGTTTGCACTGTGCTCTGGTTCCCAATTTCACTCATGCTTCTCAAGTTTGCTTCCACAGAGAGCTGCAGTTTCACTTAGTAATACCCCATGAAAGTCCTCACATAGTTAAACTTTATAAATCCCACCTTTAGATATTGCAGACACTAAATATTTACCTGGGTTCAAAGAGAGACAGGCAAATTAATATCATCTCTAAAGTCATACAAACCATGGACACATTAGGATGTCCACATGATATGTAACTACTGGTGATAGGTGAAAAAGTAACTGAGGAAGGAAAATTAGATATGGATGTCCTACTCCTGCTCTTCCCTAAGCATCCGAAGTTGGCTTTGTCAAAGGCAGAGTGGTGGCTTAGCTGGCTCTTTGGTCTGACCCAGTATGTCTGTGCTCATGCTAAAGAGCTTCATTTATTCAAGGTATTCCTTACTTACGCACTTTGAATTATTCCCTGGTGACTATGTAGAGAACCTCGGTGCCCGTATTAGGTGACTCAAGTTTGAAAGTATGCTTCTACTGCAGGAGCCTTGAGCAATGAAGAGCCATCACAGCAGAGGAACAGATCTGCTCATTTTGGCCTGTCAGCTGGATGAAAATATACAGGAAATATTTATTTATCCTGGCTTTTAATTGGTGGCATGAGATATTCCTTCCCTTTTTAAGTAGTTTCATCCTCCTCTCTTTGGACCTGCTGTCAAGGAGTATGAGATGGGGCCTGAGTCCTGGGTCTGTTTCTATGGCTCAAAGCTGCAGGAACATTATCCATCAGAGCATCAGCCAGACCAGGGGCTGTGATGTGTCTTTCCTCTAGCCAGTCAGCTCCCACACTCAGGTCAGGAACAGGTTCCCCCAGTGATGTGAACTGATAAATGTCATCTCCCTTCTTTGAGGCTACATAGCAATGAACCAAAGTTTTCTAGCACTGGAAATTTAGATTTAGATATCTGAATTTGAATGTTTGTGACTTCGTTGTTTAGGAACTATCTGTAAGCAAATCAATTTAATATTTATAAAAAGTTAACATGGGAAGACAATGAATAGGAAAAATTTAACCAAGATGACTTAGATGACCTTATTCTGGGAATAAAATTCTGCTTAATTGTGATTTATGTGTTTTAATAGAAAGACCTTTAAATCATGGTTAGTCTGATATAAATTACATTGCCTCTCCAAGAGCTGCAAAACTCTGAGGCAGACCAAGCATCCCTGATGTAGATTCAACCATGGATTGCTCTTTTGTTCCCTTAAGTATAGGTTTATTTTTTAAATTTGCTTTCCCTTTACATTGTTTTTACCTACAGAGATCATGTTTTCATATCCTTTTCTGAATAAAGAAAGTGAAAGAAAAAAAGGCCAAATTCTCATATTGGCAGCTGGGATTTCTTGGGGGAGCAAAGAACAGAAAAGAAAAAGGAAGGTAGAGCTCTCCATGGAGAGAGAATAAGGCAAGATTTCTCATGAGCATTGAAAAGGGTAAAACATTAATGGAAATCTGACAGTATAGTTCTTTGAAATGGAAAACTTCGTTTTCTAATGTTAGTGTAAGTTCTCTGATGGGTGAGGGGTTTGCTTTTGCACTACAAAAAATATTTTCAAGTATTCACAAGTAGTCCCCAGAGAGGAAGGAAGGAAGGAAGGAAGGAAGGAAGGAAGGAAGGAAGGAAGGAAGGAAGGAAGGAAGGAAGGAAGGAAGGAAGGAAGGAAGGAAGGAAGGAAGGAAGGAAGGAAGGAAGGAAGGAAGGAAGGAAGGAAGGAAGGAAGGAAGGGAAGACAGAAGAATTTTGCTGTTTCTATTTTAGATATGAAGACCTAAGGACAAACCGGTTCCTAGTCTCAACATGTCCCAAATAACATAGTAAGAGAGGAAGAAAGGGGAAAACACCTCTTCAGCTCTCCTGGAAACAGCTATTATCAGGCTGCAGCATGAAACATAGAGACTTTTTCTTCTCTCTCTCTTTCCCTGGACACATCAAGCTAGCCAGTTGCCTTGAGAGCAAGATAGCACATCACCTCAATAAGCTCTGAGCTTTATGCCCATACTTTTTTAGTTTATTTAGTTACATAGGGTAATGCTTATTGTTAAGGCATTTGCAGAGTATTTAAACACATGACAGCATAGCCTTAGCTCCACACAGACTTAGCTCTCATTCTACTTTTGTAAAAGCTGGAAAATAAGACGTCATTTTAATATATTTAAAGGGAAGAGGAACATGAAGGTGTCTGTTTCTGTGGCTTCTTGGAGACAGCCCTGGCAGCCTTGACTCTACAGGGGAGAGAATGGTCTGATTTCAGCACAGAGTGGGTGATTCCTCTGCTGAGATTGCTGCTGTGGTCAGTCCAGCAATTAATGTCACTGAGGTCAGCAAGCAGGCATGAGGTGGTAATGACTTTCAGTTGCCACTGACCTGCCTGGATCCTAGCCAGAGACCTAGAAATTGAAATTTTTGCAGGCTGCTAGCAGTCCCTTTAGCTCCCTTTAACTTAACATATTTCAAGCTGTAGAACAACAGAAGATGAAAAAATCAAAGACAAGCAGATGTTGCAGGAATGATAAAAAAAGAGGCAAGAGCAATGGGAAATTGGGTTGGCAGGTAAGTGATGTGGAGAGATATAGATCTAGAAAGGAGTAATTTCAGATGCTTGTCTGTCACTGGTTGTGCATCCATCCCACATAATTTTAATATCAAAAGATCATGAGTAGTGTTTGGTTCTCAAATATATAGGGTGTTTTTTTTTAAATGCAGCTGATTTCCTGATTTGCAAAGCAAGATTTTTTTGGTTGGCAATTAGTAGTGCTGTGGTGAGTCACTTCTCTACTGGTACTTAACTCGCTCCCTTTCTTCCATAAATGCTTCTAAGAATAGCTGCTATAGAAATAATTTTCATCTAGGGAAATAGCCCAAAATAGCAAACTCTATCCCTAAAAGTTATCAGACTGATTAGTCATTAGCAGAATATTAGACTGGAAAGAACAAAAGCCTGAAAGGAGGTAACAAATGTGTTTCTTATCAGTTTATTTTTCACTATGATTTATGCTTAAAAGGTGCAACAATTTCAGTAAGTTCATGTTTCTATAGAAAGGAAGTAGAAGGAGGTTGATTTCCTTAAAATCCTGTATCACCTTGCTAAAATTACGTGTTGGCAACATTGCGCTTACAAGCAAATCATTCTTTCAGAAATAAAAGATTTAAGTTTTATTACATCCTAATATTGCTGCTTTGGGTTTGGTTTTTTTTTGTTTTGTGGTTTTTTTGAAAAGTAGTACATGGGCCAGTACATGTATCTTTTGTGTGCTGAATTTTACAGACAGCTATAGTGCTTTAATAACTGATGTCACTCCAGTGACACCAGCAGAACTGGCAGAGAAATTTTGCCTCAAAATCTCAATACACAAGCCCCTTTTCAGTATAGTATCAATGAGAGGAGGACAGAAAGTATGCTTTGTGAGGCTGAGACAATAGTGCCCAATGGACTATTAAATAAACTTCTGAACTCAGCTTATCTAGATGTAGTTTTGTATGGTCTTGTGCAACTCAGTGGGATGGTCAGTTTATTTAGATTCTGTGCTTTAGATAACAGCTATCGTGATGTTTGGCAACTGGCTAATCTCCAGGGATTTAAATCCGGTGACATTTTATTTGGTACTTCTGCTACTTTACATAGCCCCTTAAGAAGGCTTGAAGGTACATAATAAGCATATTTATTTAGTCAAACAATAACTTCAGAGTTTCACTCTTCCTCTGGGCTTCCACAACTAAGAAGCCCAGGTTATGCTCTCATGTGCACTGGGGTCTCAGTTCACCTGTGTGTGAGTTCAACTCTCCCTTCTTTTACAAATAAATTCTCAAATCCAGACACAGTGTAGAAATAGCCCCATCCTCATCTTTTTTTTAAAAAAAAAAAAGATGTGTAGGTTGTAAAAAGTAACTGAGTTAAAGCAGCTGCTGCCATGAGAAAAGCCTCTTAGATCAGAGGAGGTAGAGAAGGGGCAAATGAACAAATGTGGGCAAACCCACAATGAAGGCTAAGGAGTGGCCCGTGCCATTTTCCCTGCCACCTATGATCTACAAAATGTATGTCATGTTCCCAGGAACCTGTCAGGGGGGAAATCACAGCAAAGAGAAAGATAGACTTCTGAGGTATCTTTCTGTCTTATTCTCTTCTCTGAACAGACTCTGTATAGTTGACCCGCTTAGGATGGCTGAGGGTGGTAGCAGCACAAGTTGTCATGAATTGCTCAGTTCACCATCCCGCAGCGTGCTGTCCCCTCAGGCACGCTTCAGACACAGGCTGGCACCATCCCAGTCAAGCTGAAAGCTGAGTTTAATTTCTAACATAATGATTTATTCATTGTAGTATTGGACAGTGGTACAGACTGACAAGCCTGAAGTTCGCACCTTGTGGTGTTTTTGAAGGCAGGTTTATGGTTCTGTGCTCCTTCAGCTAGGCAGCCTTGTTCACTGGCTTATATGCTCAGCCAGGTTAGCTGATGATTGCATCAGTTTGGAGCTCTGCCTCTTGATTCCTAAATCACAGTGCCTGCTACTATGACAAATTCTGATACGGTGTCTCCTCACAGAGCAAACGTGATGCCATCCTCATGGTTTCTTCTGTGTAAGTCCCTGATACAGGAATGCATGCAAATTTGAAAATTAAAGACTAGTGGGACTGTCGTTAGTAGGTGATAATTCCCTCCAGAAAATTGAAGGACTGGTAGTGGCAAGGGCACATAAGAGCAGCAGATATGCTGTGGTGGTAAAAAAATTATGATGGGACAAACAGCACTTGTTTGAGGTGCCAGTGGCATCTATCCCAACTAGGGTATATTGGGTTATATCTAGGGAGTGAAGGGAAATACATTCAAGGTCATTCATTCCATCAGATTTTGTATACTGACTGTATAAAGTAGACTTAATAGGACTATGAAGTGCATCACAGTTCAACATCTGAAAACTGGAAATTAAAACCTGTCTCTTCATTGTCCCTGGGGTCAGCACTAACATATTTATTCTCTTTTAATTAGTCACAGCCAACTCCTGGCTGGGTCAGGGGAAGCTGGAAGGGAGAATCTCAGAATGAGAGTTTAAATCCTGCCTTACTGCAGAGGGATAAACAGAAGGGTATCTTTGGCTCTCTGACCTCCAACACTGTGTGAACTCTCCTAAGCATTGATTCCCACTACAGCATTTGCTACAAAGGGATACACACACTATTAACTCTCAAAGAGAGAAGGGCAGTCTGGGAGTGACAACAGAATATGTATGTAATTTTATTTTTGGTTTCAGAAAAGGTAGGCCAGGCAGGGTGTGGATACACTGCCCCTTCCCATTCCCACTATTTTCATAGGAGGTTCCCCTGGCACAGTCAGGCACAATTCTGCTCACAGATTTCTACTGATGCAGGGGCCTGAGGCTCCTCTCAGTCAGTGGTAACAGAAGTAGAAGTGTCACACAGCTCTCCCATCTCACTGTGCCTGCAGTGAGGAACCACAGCACCAAAAGGCCATGAAGGGGAGAAGTCTTTTCGGCTGGCACAGCAGGTGCTGGAAAGGCCATTTTACTTACGTTATTGCATTCATTATAAGGTCATCCCCAATAATGATGTCATGTCCAGACGCTTCACACTCTGGTAGAGTGGAAAGGAGAGAGGAGCACATAAAAGATACTGAAATCCTCTGTGAATTTCTGAAATATGTGGCAAGGAGAGGACCAAGTGGAAATTTCCCTCTGTGCTTTCCTCTACACAGAGATAACTTTAAGAAAAAAAATGCACTACAGTGATTTGAAAGGTAATTAGAACATAGCTTTGGTTTATGTCCTCAAAAAGCAACTAGAATAGGAATTTTTCACTAGCTGGAGAAAGAAGATAATGAACTATTGTAGTTACCTGAAAAGAACTGGAAAAGATTTTTTCAGTTTTTTCTAGTCACCATGTTTTTGTCCATTTTATATTATATAATATTATGGCAGAAAAATTTATAGTCAAGAATGTACTTCAGAACAGTCAATATTTAAAGTTTTTACTGAGAGCAGATTTAGAATCCTTTAAATTTCTACCAAACACTTTCACAGACACATAATTATTCAGTAAAGGCACAGAAATACCATGTGAATAACACATTAAATCCAAACTGGTTTGATTTTTTTTTCCATTTTTTTAAACCAGAAAGCTACTCACAAACAACCAACAGTTTTTGGAAATTACCCACAGAGTAAGTTAAATTGAAAGGAAGGAATACTAAAGTAGATTTGTGGACAGGAAAGAAATGAACTACATGTCCAAGTTAACTATTAAATTTTTATTGCTGGAAATTTAGTTACTAAATTTACTGGTAACTATAAATCTATGAAGTATCCATGTCCCAGTATGCTATGTAGTTTGAAATTATTCTTCCCAGTATTTACCAGAGAGATTTTCACTTAAAAAGAAATGTTATAAATGAATGCAGGGAGAAAAAAATTAACCCCCATAATCATTTTAGTGACACTGCTTTTTCGTAATTTTAAACAGTGACTTCTAAGCTACACTTTTTCTGTAGCTGTGTTACCATTAAACCACCTTATCACTGCTATTCCACATGGTGCACTGGACAGCCCACACTCCCAGTGGGTTTTCCCCGACGTTATGTGGCTTCTAGTGGTGTGGTTCTATCATTATCTCTTATCTCGTAACTGAATGCAGACCTCACAACAGCAGCGCTTCTTTCGGCAAACTATTGATCGTGTTAGTCTCTTCTCCCTTCCTCCCCATTCCCTTCATCTTTCTAACCTTTTCACCTATTTACTTGTTCTTTCTTTCTACTGTATTAAAACAAGCCTATAGGCCAGGACATTTATTTCTCTTTCTTGTTTTAAGACTCTTCCTGTTGAGTCCGACAGTCTTGACAACATATGAAAAGCTACTTCAGGTGAAGAGAGGCTTCTGTACATAATAGCACATCATGCCATATGTGCCACAGAGGCTCTTCGGGGCCCTCTGCAATGTAGCTTCTGACAGATTATGCAAAACAAACAAGACAAACAGCATACACAATTCTAAAACACATGTGGCTTGCACCTAAGTGAAATTAATTTACCTAAGTGAATTAATTGAAGCTGGAAATTTCAGTAAATATATAGAGATTTCAAAAAGCAAAAAATCAGTTCTATCTTCCCATATTCACATTTCATAAATGCAGGCACCTTCACACTTTATCATATGTATTGCATGCTACTTTTCTGCCAAATAGCCTGGAATTTAAAATACTGTGTGAGCTGCTAATTTATTTAAGGCTCTAATTTCGGGGTCTGGCCATTGAAACACTGCTATTATCTAGCCAGTCTGTAGCTAAACTGATTAGGTGTGTACAGTGCAGACAATGACAGCACTGAACATTATGAATTTAAAGAAGCAGCCTACTTCATAGCAAAAATTGTGGGAGTGAACTAATACAGCTTTGGGATGGATAGCAGAAATTTACTGATGTGATTTCTGGTCTGGAAATTTTTCTGACTATTGAAGCTCTTTGTGCTTTTCTGCAGGCTACCAAAAGGACAAAAACTTTAAGCAAATGTTCAAGTTCAATCTCTGACTTCCCCTCTTAAAACAAGAAAACCAACCCTTTTTCTCAGTTTCACATTGTACTTCACACTTCTTTGGAATTTGGCCCTCCCCATATTTCTGTCATTGTCTCTGTGTGATTTGGCCTGCAGGTGGAGGGGTTAGAGAAACAACTTGAAAAGAAAACCTTAGGTAAGCCAGACAACATTGTACTGCCCCAAATAAATTCTGTGTCCCTTCTCCACAGGGAGACATTGAAGGTCAGAAAAGGAGAAGTTTCTCCTGCTTTTCATAGAAAAGGACCATAGAATAATTTAGGTTAGAAAAGATCTTTAAGATCATTGAGTCCAGCCACAAAGGAGATCAAGTTAGCCAAACAGGACCTGGCTTTTCCTCTCCAAAGTGGCTTGTTGTCTTATGTTTTTTTGACCCACAAAATTAATTAATTAATTCCAAGCCTGACCTCCTACCATATTGCAGGTAGGAATGAGTGCTCAAATACTTCCTAATTGTCCTCAATTTCTCTCTGGTTCTCCTGTTGGAAGGCTTTTATTTCCATAGATAGTGTTATGGTTGACTTACTCCTGCTGCTAGTCCAAGGCTTCCACAACCTGCCGTGCCATTGAAGTCAATAGGAGCTTTGCTATCAAATGAGCTGCAAGCTGGAGGCAATCCATAATTAGTTAACTCCGATTGCTACGTGGAACTTGCTCTGTAATGGCCACTGAATTATTATTCTCTGCTAATCTGTATCTGACTGAGGACCCAGACAGAGTATTCCTGAGCACTGCCCGTTCCCAGGGAGGTTAATCAAATCACTATTTCTGCTCTTTTATGTCAGAAATAGGGGATGAGGTAACACAAACCCCACAATATTTAAGCTAAATAACAGGTCCAAAGAGACAAAACCATGAGTGTCTGCTGTGGCCAGCACAGAGTCAGTAGCACCAAGGCCATCCACACATTTAACATGAGGAGCAGCAGCAGCTCAGAACTCCTCCACCACCTCCCGCTGCCACAGCACTGTCTGATCACCTCCTGCCTGCATCTCGTCTGACTAAGAGCTAGCAGCCTCAGCCCTGTGCTCTGAAACACTGGCCAAAAATTCATTTAAACCAAATGGGCCCTCATTACTCTTAGAGTCCTCTCGCTGCAGCACAGCATGACGCCAGGCTAGGTATTATTTTGTTTTAATCAGTGTTGCTGATATTTGAGAGAGAAGGAGAGAGAGAGTGAGAGGATTTCACTGCAGCCTTTAATGTGGCTCTAGTGAGATGCTGTTATATATTGGGCTGTGTCTCAGTATAGGGGCTTGTTTGACAGGCCCTGTCATCATCTACCTCCAAGATTATCATTCATGCTGCTGGAAAGACAACTTTATTGGACTAAATATTGGCATGTGTCTGTGTGGCCCACACAGGTAAAGACTCTCCCTGGGCCGCGTGTCTGAGTCACTGTGCGTGGGTGTAACAACTGCACTAGTTATTATTAATCTCTCTGAAACCTCTTTACAGTGATTAAGGGAGTACTGTATGAAAGCAATCTGCTTTGTGGGCTCTCGCCAAGGAAGACCCACTAAGCAGATTTTGTTGGATCCTTCAGCCAAACTGCTCTTTTCTTGGCAGCTTAAATGTGCATCAACATAGATGTAATGTCAATTTCCAGCATTTTTGTAATGTAATTTATTCAGATTATTTGGATGCTACACAAACCACTAATTCAAATCACAGTATTTAACACTGCCAATCGCTTTTCTGATGTGCCAATGTATATAAATAAACCTGAGCAGGAGACAAAAGGTCACATTTAAAAGATATCTAGAAGGGGAAAATAGTGTGTTCTTTTTGTCTCCAACCCCCTTTTTGTGAATAAGAGACTTGAGTGAGGGATTTCAATAAGAGATGAATGGCAGGTATATGTCATCAGGAGATGGACTTCCTGCAAATCATGGGCAGAACAGCTCAGCAAACTGCCAGGGGTCTGCTCAGCTTTTCTCCAAACGGGGCAGTTGGGGATGAGAAGAGCCAAGCTCTCACTGAGAAAGCCATGAAGCTGAGATCATGTGGCAATGGCCTGTAGCTACATGGAAGTTCTGGTAACCCTGGTTTTGGATGAAAATAATGATCACACAGAAAGCTTTAACCTATGTATATTACTAAACAGGGCTAGTAGCTAGTTTGCCTGAATCAGAGGGAGACTCTAGTAAGTTTTACCTGGCCCATTTTCTTTGAGCTGTGGTATCTTTAACTTCTGTTTACTCCTGTAAAGTGTCATAGATATATAGATATGTAGATAGATCTAAGTCTATCTTTTAGAAAAGCTCAACCTTTTTCTCTCTTCCCACATCCATTCCTACCAATAGATCAAAGCCTGGGTTTACTATTCTACTATGTGTCTCATGACATTTTGTCCTCACATAACAGAAAGTGACTGTCTCTAAAGCAACTAAGCAACTTTAAGAGGCTAAGGAAAGCAGAGTAAAATAACAGCAAAGTTTTTCTATTTTTGTCTGTTCCAGGAGGGTTAGGCTGGAGAAAACCAAGACACCCTGAATGAAGCAAATAACAAGAATGAAAGAGAAACCAGTCTGAAGAAGGGAGGGAAAAAAAAAGAATATATATTAGCCAAAATGTCAAATAGATATTTGGAGTTTGGAGCGCTACACCAGCCTGACTGTACTCAACTTTGACAACCTACAGAAGTTTTTATATCACGGCTTTGTGTCATTAAGTAATTAATGTTGAAGTGATGTGCCATTTTCTTCCATATCACTTACATTCACTACACATCATATGGTCATCACTTCAGTTTCTACTGCATTAAAGTACTTAACAGAAGTCAGTTCCTTTCTGACTTCATTTATTCAGTGTATGTCGGTTGTTGTTTTTTGTCTTTGCAGATCCAAAATACTCAGGTAACCTCTGAAATGCATTTCTTCCATATAGAAGACAAACAAGCTTACCCTTAAGAAAGCAGTTAAGAACAGATACACAGAAAACACTTTACTAGCTTAATAGGCCCCATGTGATAGTATCATAGAATCAGAGAATCACAGGATGGTTTGGGTTGGAAGAGACCTTAACAATCATCCCATTCCAACCCTCCTGCCATGAGCAGGGACATCTTTCACTAGACCAGATTGCTCAGAGCCCCATCCTACCTGGCCTTGAACACTTCCTGGGACATTAACAACTTCTCTGGGAAACCTGTTCAGTGCCTCACCACCCTTAAACAAGTTCTTCTAATCTGAACCTACTCTCTGTCAGTTTGAAGCCATTGTCCCTTGTCCTGTCATGCTCTTGTAAAAAGCCTCTCTCCATCAGTCTTGTGTGCTCCCTTCAGGTACTGGAAGACCACAGATAGGTCACCCTGAAGTCTTCTCTTCTCCAGGCTGAATAGTGCAAACTCTTTTCCCCTTTCCTCACAGGAGAGGTGCTCCATTCCTCTAATCTCCTTAGTGGCCCTCTTCTGGACTCATTCCAACAGGTGGATGTCTGTCCTCTGCTGAGGGTACAGCACTGCAGATGGGGTCTCATGAGAGCAGAGCAGAGAGGCAAAATCCCCTCCCTGCTTTTGATGCAGCACAGGGTGTGATTGGTTTTCTGGGCTGCAAGTGCACACTGCCAGGCCATGTCTAGCCCCTCATCCATCAGCACCTCCAAGCCTTTCTTGGCAGACTCTTGATCTGTTCATCTCCAGTCTCTGTTGATAGTACAGGTTGCCCTGATCCGAGTGCAGCACCATGCACTTGGTCTTTTTAAATCTTATGAGATTCCCATGCAACCGCTTTTTGAGCTTGTCCAGGTCCCACTGGATAGCATCCCATCCTTCAGGTGTGTCAACCATACCCCTAAATGTGGTGTCTGAGGGTGCACTTAGTGATGTCATATTCTTCTGCCTTCACATACATAACCATAAAATGACACTGACTAAATCAATTTACATACAGAGGAGTATTTAGCTGTATAAAACTGCATCCTTGAGCAACTTTCAAAAGCAGATATGTAGGCAGGTATCAGTCTGCATCTACAGCAGGCAGAGGAACTATCCTTGTTTTACCACATTTGATACAGTGCCAGTTATCCCATTTTAGTTGCATCTGTTTTGTCAATCTCCACCACAAGGCTGCGTAGTGATGATATTGCCCCTCTCTACTGCCCACAAAGTGATGCACAATCATTGGTGCAGCAGGGTGAAAGAGCTTCTCCATTGTGGCTCTGGTCCTTGCAATAGCAAGTAAAAGAATTTTGGGCAAGCCTCCTTTCTCCCTCTTAGAACATCTGCAATGTCAAAAACCAGTAAGATCTGTTACTGGAGCTTTGAGCTGATGATATTTATATGACAGACAATTTCTAAACTTCAAATACTGTTAAAGAAATAGGATGATGAGGACTTGGCTGAAAGAAAAAAAAAAACAAATATGGGTATATGCATTAATGAAATAATAGTATCCAACACTATTTGTCTGTTAATGGTGGAGAAGCAGGGCAAGTGTTAGTGACCCACTGACCTCCCCAGTAAATCCACACTTGAAAGGGAGGGGATTAAAATGTCTTAAAAATCATGTGCTAGAAACTGAGAGAGCTTAACATTTTCCTTATGCTGATGTCAGATAACTTTCCCAACCCCTACATCAATTATACATAACTCCAGCAGGTTAAAACTGAAGTACACAGGTGCTGGTATGTTAAGGGTTTTTGTAAAAATCTTTAGGTGTCTTGACTTGGCATGGATCCACTTTCCTGCCTTTGTCCTGGGGACTGCTATGAAACATCTGAATTGTCTACACAGATTATAATGATCCTGTTCTCCATTTTCACCAGTTTTCCATTTTGTGAGTGTGGGAATACACGAACATGTGATCATCCTGTTGGAGAAGGCCCCTTCCAGCTTTACAGACCACTTGTGCTGGGCTCAGTTAGTTCTTCCTGAAAATACAGTAAGAATTCATCCAAATTACCAGCTCTGTTTAGCAGCATGAAAACAAAATTAAAAAGAAATACAAGCATAGCTGTAACCTACCTAGTGAAAGAGGAGAAATACAAAACTCTACCAAAGAGTATAAAGAAAAAAAACTTCAGTGTGGTAAAAAAAGGAGAAGACATAATAATCAACATGCTAAAACGCTGTGTGTTAATGATTATAAGGAAATAGTTTATAAGATCCAACAAAAATAAAATTAAAAAATGGATGTTTAAATTATCTAAACCCAGAATCTCTCAAGTAGAATAAACTTTTTGCATGTTAGTATCAAGTGTCTGTGTGACACCAGTAAAACCTCGTCTGATATTACAATAAATATGAAGAGGAAAAAGCATTACCCCAAAACAACAATCTGCCTCTGTTCCAGTAATAAAGTTATTACTTCTGTGACTAACACAAATGACTGAAGGTTTTTACAGCCACCCTGTCTGCACAACATTCAGCTGCAATGAAATTGCCTTCTTACTCCAGAGAGACACGAAATTTAACTTGTAGTCATCTGACAGCTGCTTGCACAGTGCCACATTTGTACTGGAGAGAAAACAAAAAAACCAAACCAGGCTCAAATTTTTAGTTCACATGCTTTCAGTTCTTGTAAAATGATATCCACCGAAGCTTGAAAATGTAATTTACTACTTCATTTTAGTTAATACATATATATATATATATACACACACATATATATGTATGTGTATATTACATTTTATTTATAATTTTATATATATATATATATACATATATATATATAGTAGTTATTATATAAAAACAAATAAGTGATAAGTTTGATTCGTGGAGGAACCTCTCCATTGCCATCCACTGAGTCTGAAACCAGCTGCTGCTTTCTCACCAAATTGGAGGCAGATTCAAATCTTGGTTGCCCTAAACACATTTCGAAAGTAGCATCAACTACTCCAAAGTCTTTTGAGGAATTCATAGCATGTATTTCTCCCCTATGCTGTGTACAATGATATATCAGCTTGTGGGCTGTTATGGTTCACTGACTGGTACTTCTTCCATCCGTAGTCACCGTGAATGGCATCTCACTGAATGAATATTCTCCCTGCAGGAAAAGCGACCACCTGTGGGCTCTAGAGCATGTTTGCAGAAAACCAGCATGATTTCTTCCTGGTGGGGGACCTGAGCACTCAGCCCCCATGGGTGCTCATCAGCACACTTAGAGGAACATGTTTTTTATTCAAAGCTTGGCTGCAGAGTCTGAACCTGGAGAGGTTATGGGCTGGGGCTGCAAGAGGCTGCATTGTGAAAAAGGACTGTACAGTGTCAACAGCTTAGAAGACTAAACAAAAATTGGTTATATTTTATGCTGCAAACTTTTGAGTTTGCTTTAAAAGCTGTTTCATTAAATTAGTCTCTTTTCTACTTTTTAGTGGGGTCAAAATATTTTCAATAGAAAAAAAAATATCTTCCAAAGAGAAAAGTTATTTATCCCTTTGATATTCTTTATCTATAAGGTCTTTGCATTTCTGAATAAGGCACTATAATATACAGCATGTCAGAAACAGTACACATATCTCAGTAAGGCTTCAGGACAGCAGGTGAATGAATTCTTCAAATCAACTTAGAGATCATTTTTAGGATGCTAAATATTTTTCCAGTTTGAAAACTCACTATGTTTGCCATATGTGCAAAGGAGATCTGGGACTGAAAATGGCTTAATAGCCACAATTTTGACAAATAGCCTTTATCAACAACAGGAAAAAAACCCCTCTAAACTATATAACACCTTAAACACTATCACTATTTTCAATTGTACATTTAACAAAATGGAAAGTAATTGTGACTCCCTTTATAACCGTCCATCTTCAATATTAATAATTCTCAAAAAGTCAGAGAGGAGTGGTTTATCTGAAATTCCTTTGAATAGTTTCTTTACTGTCTACCCACATAAGAAGACTTGGCCCACTCTGCCATGCAAGCACAGAGCACTTATGAGGAAATTTGTATTGCTTTAATTTCTTTGTGAGCTGACATCATCACCTAGTGTACTGGTTTGAAAGCAAAACCAGTGAAAGACTTATAGTCAGAAATACAATTTAATAAGAGGAAAAGAGAAGAAGTAAAATAAAGTAAAATTAAGTAAAATAAAATAATTGCAATAGTACAAAAAACTACTGACAGGGTCAGAATACAACCTGACACCCTGTTAGGGTGGTAGTAGCAGTCCAGATGAAATGGTCTAAAGCAGTGATCCTTTAGGAAGGTCTGGTAGCTTTTGTCCTCTGGGAGTCCAGTGGGTAAGGCTGCCTGTTCTGTCCCAAACCCCGGATTATATCCAGGTGGGAATGCTTGGCTCCTGTCCCTGGGCAGAGCATCTCACAATGGGATGATCTCATTCTATGAGTCATGCAGTGGGTCCTTTATGGCCCATTAAACAGAGATAACTCCGGGAGGTAGTTACCTATGAGTCATACAGCAAGGCATTGTTGGGCTCATTAACAGAAGATAAGGGAAACACTGCCCCACTTGGTTTCAACATTTCATGAAGATGGGGATAGAATACATACATCTTACATTGTAACCTAGGACACTTAGTAATATTCTTCCCTTTTCCTAAAGGCATATACATCTCAGCTCCACAAAAAAATCATATTACAACAAGACCTTACACATAATTTAAATAAAACAAGACACCGTCTTTAACTGAGCAAGATGAAGCCTCATTTGGACATTTGGAATGTCCAAAGGTTTGAGGAGTGGCTCCTGCAGATTGTGTGAAGCTTGAGAGAGTGTCTTAGGGAAGCCTTTCTGAAGGAAGGATGGGGACAGCCCTGAAACACTAGGTTGTGTTCATCCCAGAAGGCACCACCTCCATTGCTTCCCCTGCTGCCTGGTGAGGAGGGAACAAGAGCACCCCATAGGTACAGCAAAACATGATAGAAATGATGTTTTAATGTCATGAGCACAGACAAAGCATGAAAAGCCTCTTTATCCCCCAAACCTTGCTCTACACGAGTGCCTAGATTCAGCTCCCTTTCACCTCTCACTCTTGCAATGCAGAGTAGCTATGAAAAAGTGGAGGATCTTGCAGGATGTAAGCATCACTGCTGCTAGTCTGGGTTTTGAAAGCAGCCAGGAGTTGTTCTTTCCAACCTGAAGGTGATGACTTAAGTTTTAACTTCCACGTTTTTCAGATTCTGTGCTGCCTAGGGGTGTAGATCTGAGCCTCCTATTAAGTGCTAGTAAGCTCTCTTCACAGAGTAGGGAGACAAAACAAATCTTTTTCCTGCTGGAGACCAAGGACAGCTTTCAGCCCAACAGCATAAACAACGGTGGAATGAAGCAAGGAACAAGAAGGATGGAACTTCATAATCTGAAGCTGTAATTGGACAACCAAACCCCAGTATGCAAATGGACCAAAACTTGTAAAAGCGTAAGGCTTCATGACCGGTCACCCATTTTGTGATAATTTTAAGTCCATCTTGGGTGTAGCCCTGGTCAAGGCTCCTGTCCTGCCCAAGGTGTACCCTAAAGGCCTTTCAATAAATACCTACCTGATTCACTAGCTCTGTCCAGTCTCTGTTTCAGGTCAGCCTTCCCAAGGCATCAAAAGAGATACAACGCTGTCATGGAAAATAATTATAGGAAGACCCTTCCAGCTACAAAATTGTTTAAAATCCCATAGGGATTCCAACTGTTTGTTTTGTTATTTTGGAATTTTTGGGTTGTTTTTCTCTGAATTTCTAGCTTTTTTCTCAGACCATTGTTATAATCTTATATGATAGAGTCTGTTCAAGTCTCTTGCTGTGTTTCAGTTGCAGCTGTATGGTGTACATAGCAATTAGCTGCTGATGTATTGTTATCTGGTCTCCAGTCTTTACCATGCTTCATTGTACTTTTCATTCTCCATATGCCATAGAAAGTCAAAGTCCTGATCCCCTCACACAAAAAACCAACTTTTAAATATGGGACCTAACACATGCTGAAATGCCTGATGAACTTTCTGTGAATTTGCCCTGGTGTGTGAGTGCCTGTGCATGTGTGCACACATACGTGCATGTGTCTGTGAGAGGTCAAGAGAAGGAAAGCACTCTTTCAAATCCACCTGAGCAGTACAGGAGAACATACTGTTTGAGATTTTGGCAAATATGCTAAAATATACTGAAGAAACAAATTTGATTTGTATCTGCAAACAGTTATCATTTCTGAAGGTGAGTTTTCATAATAAGTATGTGTATTCTTCCACAGCAATGTAAGCAAACACCAGCAGAGACCCAACCTTAATTAATGTGATGCATTTTTGTGTCTTGTAAACAACTATTTATTGCCATGTTTAGATCAAAAAATGTGACTGATTAAAAATTTCAAAAGTTAGGAAAAAGTAACTTAAAAAGAATCTTAATAATTAAGAATATGGTCAACAGAATGACTTTCTTGAACAAGGTTCTAGAGAATAATATAATATTCAAACAGACACATGCTCAGTAATTTGGATGATCTTGCAAAAGCAACTAGTAAAATTAATTTCCTAAAGCGGCATGTGAAAAAAAGAAATATTTCAGTGCAGCTTCCTTGTATTTAGACAAGAATTTTTTTTAAAAAAGGGTTTCAGTAAACCCCTAATTTTTGGCAAAATTTAAACCTCTCTTTTACAACACAAACTGAAAATAAATATAGTTTTGCTGGAATCCTGGATTTTTTTGGTGTGTGTGTGATAGAGATAAATGTAAGCAAAGTAAAACAATGCCACTAGAAAGGAATTAAAAAGATGTTTTACATCTAGCTCTCTCTCCATTGTTTCTCTTGACAATAATTTCACAGTATCTTTGTTTTCTGCCAATGCATAGCTGTGACTTCTCTTGAAGAAGTTCAGTATCTGTATTGGCTGAGGTTTCAGCATTGCCTTTCCTGCAAGAAGCCATCTACTTCATGACCTCCCCATGTTACTAACAATTCATGATAAAGATGAGGCAATGGAGGTGACTCATGCTCACTGTTTGATAAGCATTACCATACTGCTCTCACCTCCCCACATAGATGCCATGCAAGCATTACTGCATATAAGTTTCACAACATCTCTGCAAAAAGAAAATGTCTGTGCCACCCTGGATTATAAAGGGTAAACTTCAAGCCAGGAGTGGCCGCAGTACAATTTATTTGGCTAAAGGAAGCTATGCAAAATGGAGATGCCTACTATAAACACGGCCTCCCCGAGGTGGCCAGAAAGAAACAGTTCCCTCTGAGAAATATTTATCTCATCCTAAAACAGGAATGAAGTAAGTCTGATGCACTGGACTCTAGACATATTTCCTTCTCTTAATTTCTGGCTTCTGGGGGGAGACAGACATGACAGTCTCAGATATACAGTAGAGTCATCTGTGGGGAGGTGACCCTCATAATTTCCACCCTACATGCCAAACTCATGGAAATCTTGCACTCCAAGTTATATTTGCATCAAGGTCATCCAAGTACCAGACACAAGCTATCCAAAAATAAATCTTCGTCCAGTAATACAGGGCACAGGTGTGAACAGACCTCTGTATATGCAGTGTGGCATGTTAGGGAAAAGAAGGATAGTGGGAAGAGGGGAAGAGAAGGATGCTGTTTCAGCAGTAAGACTTCTTTCAGAAGCTCTTGGGAGCCTTCACCACAGAGAAATTTAGTCTCTTCTTTCAGCCTCACACACAGCAGAATTCAGTGTGTGCAACCTGGAAGCCAGGGTGAATTTACAATATATCTACAAAGGACAAGAGTTTTAAAGCCCTTCTGGCTGTTATCACAGCAGCTTAGTTTCAAAAACAGAGAGTGGAAGAAAATCAGGGAGCCAATATTTAAAGGTCCTTGAGACTCTCTTCTATCTCTGAAGCCCTCAAAACAAAATGGTTGGAGAGACTTTGTGGCAGGAAGTTTGTGCTGGGCACAGCCCGGCCACTCCTTGCAGCACAACCAGGCAGTAGGGGTGGTCCCAGGATGGTCCATCCATGTCTAAAAACAGGCACAACTTGGGACTGTTTTCAGCAGACAGTCCATGTACTCAAAGTTGTTTCTCACCTCTAAATCAGTTTCCTGTGATTCAGCAGAGATGTTAGCAGAAGATTGCCGTGCTGCTTCCTCCACCAGAGGTGTCCAATGCCAGCAGTACTCAAGAGCCCTCGGGAGCATTACTGTTCCCATAAGAAATGAGAGGAGAGGGTGAGCTTTATGAGCTGGATATTTTATTATCTTGTGTCTGTAAGAAAGGCTGTCATACTCAGATAAGGCAAACACAAGATGTTCTTTAGCTATACGTCACAACATATGAACACAAGCCAGAGGCACAAAAATGTGTAAGACCCAGACTTGCCTTAGTTGCTATCCCCCCATCCCTTTACCTTCTGATAATTTTTATGTAGATAAACTTTCAGTCACTTTACCTTGTTTCCTATTACTTTTTCTTCCTGCCTTCCCTGTTGCCAAAAGAATGTACAATTTTGCAGATGGATAAAACTGATTTTCAATTGCAGACAACTACAGGAAAAGCCTGCATGGTCTCATCATTCCCAGCAAAGGAGAGCTGACAGAAAGTAGGAATCATCCCACATATTTGTGTGGCCATGTCAAACCTACCTGAATTTGAAGCATGGCACAGAGTTTGTGCTTTTTGTTCTGATATTCCCTGGGCTAAGAGGCAAAATTAGACCAGCTTGGTCCTCATCTCACAGCCAGAGTGATGGACCATACCTACTGGGAGATATCAGCTGTGCCCTGTCTGGGGTCCCAGTAATGTTCATTACTCTCATTTGGGAACAAGAGAATGGTTATGCAGACACCAAGGGCCATCCTCCTCTGAGCCTGGCACTCTAATTCCTTCTGATTTTGAAGACTTTTCCTACCATCATATCTGCCTGCCTTCCTTCCCTGTTTTTTGTTCTCTGCTCCTTTTCTTTCTCTTGTCATGCACCCTTCCAGCACCTCCTTCCCAGTAAAATGCAGCACAGGGAGGCAGAACAGTCTAGTATTGGCCTTTCAATGTATTTAAATACCAGCAATTCACTGAGCTGGAAAATTGTAAATCTGCAATTTTATTAAAAAAGGTGGTCACCCTGTTCTTTGGAGCCGTGTTCAGAGACAGCAGCATAATTAATGGACCTTTATGCAACACAGAAGCAAAGAATGGCAAATTTATTAAGACTGGTAAGATGATATTTTTAATTTCTAAGAAACCAACTTTCCATATCTAGTTTTGCTTATTGTTACATGAAAAGGAAGGCTGTTTAAACCATCCTGTGCAGGTGAAAACACTGTCACACAGGGGTTTTTTTATTCCTTTGAACTAACACGGATGAGGATAGCAACTGGCACTGAGGGATTACTAATGTCTTCTAACAGTGTGCATGTGGTGCCTACTCTGCACCGTGTCTAGACACCTTCCTAGCATTTCATGTAATAGCCTTTCAAACCAAACCAGAGACAGACCAGTGCTGTCAGCACAGTTCATTTTAGTTATAAAAGGCATGCTTACTTGATATGCTGCTGGGAAAATTAAGCAAGGCAACTCAAGCCATAAAACAAGCTTTAAATTGGGCAACATAAAAGGAGAAGCACAAGCCACCAAAGTGGAAAATAAAGATGATAGGTTTCAAAGGTAGGACAGGAGTCTCACATGGAGGGGGTGTATAAATGAAACAGAATGAAATAAAGTATGTCATCATCCTTTTTACAAAATGTGAGTGGACTGACGTGGCTGTAGTGAATTTTGACAGTGTAGTAAATTATTTGTGCAAAGAGACAGATGACATAACCCCAGTCTAGAGGATAAAAAGGCCCCAGAACTATACAACTGGCCACAGAAATATGGAAGATGTGATGAGAGATGAAGCACCATCTTCTTTGAGGAAACCCTCTTGAATTAAGGATACGGCATGAGCTTAGAGTGGAGCACCTCCTCCAGAATAACTGAAAGTGCATATCTCTCTATTCTGACTAAGAATACTTTCTCCAAATTAGCAAAGCCAGTTTCACCAGAATATATTTTCCAGATAAGTCCTTAAGCAACTAATCCCTGTGAGGAAATAAGTACTCTGCACAGAGGATGGGGATTATAGCAGCTCTAGTACAAACTCTTGGTTGCTGATGGCCACTTCCCTTTTCTAGATAAAGACTTCCTAACACCCTATTGCAATGGTTGGCTGGGGCCTGACACTTCAGTGCTCTTGGAAAGAGTTCTTCTGAGTAAAGATAACTGAAATGCCAGGTAATAAGCCAGACTTCTTCCACCCTTTCTCCTTATTCTGGCAGTTCTGTCATTCAGTCTCTGTAACACATCCATCATTCAGGACCTGAGTCATGTCCTTAGTCCCTTTTTCACACAGTAAGCCCTGCAAACACTGAGCATAGCTGAAAGGGTGTGATCCAGTGGTATCTGTCAAGAGAAACTATTAATTCAACCCCATGATGCTTAAAAATGTCTAGATATTTTAAAATAAAAGAGCATTTTAATTTATTTCCCTACCTATATTAAGCTGCAATATATGAATATAGCCTGCAGACTAAAACAAGATCATTTGCTATGAGCTTTAAAAATCAAATTATTATTGCTTGTTATGATCTATACATAAATATTTGGGAAATTTATATATTAATGTTGTATTTTGTCAAGGATTCTCTCTCCTGTTAACCCCACAGCTTCTTCAGGTTCTTATTTTCTGTGCTCTCAGTAGTTGCATACAGTTACAGCAAATCAGACCTGATGAACCACACGCACTTTCACACTTGTTTCCCTATCTGGGTGCAGTACTCGGTGAGAGGAGCCACTCAGGCATATGGCCTGTAATAAGCTGAGCTCCAGTGAGTTGGAACCTCTTGCTTCAATAGCTATTTGGCCATTTGTTTCTCTTGCTGCAGCACTTTGATTGTCTTTCTCCCTTTGACAGAATGATGAAAGCAGCCAGAGGGCTTATGTACCACCTCCACCAAATGTTACCCATATTCCAGTAGTCAGGTAGAAAATGGAGAGATGATCAGGGAAAAGGCGCCCACTGACTCTGGAAGTCCTGAGGATTAAAAGCACATATCCTGCTGGAAGAGAGAGTAACGTACATGCAGTCAAAACTTCCCAAACCAGCTTTAGTGGCTCTTGGTGATCTTTCAGCTGAGGTTGTCCATGCAGCAACTGGCAGTCTCAGTTTTCTCTCTTACACCAAAAACTGGGATAATTATTTTTTACAGTACATATCTTCGGTAACTATTACAGGGTGTAGTTTAGAAGCACATTAGTGTAAAGGTATTTGAATAGTTTAATCCATCTCAGTGAAAAATATCACTTACAGCAAACAGGAGACAAACCTAGTGCAATGACACTAGGAAATAAGGCTGTAATTTTTCAAATAAATGTGTGAAAAAATATAGGCCTTTGAGCAATGCAAACATACAACAGAAACAAGCAAGAAAAAACTAAGCCTTATCCCTGGCCTAAAGAGTGCCAAGTAGTATAATTTCTGAAGAGAATTCAAGGAGACTTCCAGTAAATTAGGCTTTGTTTCCTTCCTCTCATGCCTATATCTTAAGCACACAATCTGATCAAACGTTTATTGCTACTGAAGATACAGGACAACAGCTGTGTTGCCTTCTGAGCCCCAGGACAGCACAGAGAGAGTTCTACATTTGTTCTAATTGGAAGAAACCGAAAAGTTTTACATCAAACTGTTTTGCAACACAGAGGCGAGCTTTCAGTTGCAGTGAATTATTCATGAAATGGTTCTGCTTCCCACAGAACATTTCAATTTTTCATTGAAAACCTGAGCAGGCAAACCAGGAAACTGCATGAAATACTTCAATTCTGAAAAGTCATCACAGCACTCCAGAGATCCCGTTCTGTTTCTTTGTTGGGGACTTTGCCTCTCCATCAAACTTGATTTCCCAAATACACTGACCAGGCAGCAGTGCTGATGCATACCTTCCCAGCTACATGAGAAAGGAAGACTGTTAATTATGGAAGATGAAAAGAAGTCAAGGAGTCATAACTGTGAGTTTATTTGTTGGAACTTGAAAACTTCTACTCCCTAACTCAGTCATTGTTTCCACTGGATAGGGAGGAAAAATGTATGAAGAAAGGGCAATGTGGAAGAAAAATGGGCATGGATCCTTTCAGCCTACTCAACTGCAGCAGCTAGTTTGTGTAGGAAGTGAAGCAGAGCTACAAGGCCCTACAAAAATGAACAGGAGAGCCACTGAAGTATGAGAAACCAATGAGCAGAAAAAGAGGCCACTCGGTCTTGCTTAGCGACAGCCACAGGATGTGTCAGACAGCTTTCATAGACGTGTCAGCTCAGCACCCAGTCTAAAAGCAAGGTGCAAGTGAATACGTAGTGTGAAGGTGAACTTACACCCAAACAGGACCACAAAAAAGTACAAAGATTCAGAAGAAAACTCTTGCACATCCTCAAGCCAAAAGTATGCATTGACAAGAAAGGCAACTTAAAGCCAATTGCTGACTGTACTTTCTTTCTGGAACAAATTGCTTTTGATTTCTTCAACCAGAATCTCAGCTGGTCTAACTTAGATAGCTGATTTCTGTAAAATTCATGTCCATTTACCTGTTGAGCCTCTTGCCCTTTGAGAAGTGGCATATTATCTGAGGTCAAAAATACATCCTTTGGCAATGCTTAAACTTCTGTTCAAGCAGAAAATATCATGAGCTGGAAGCTTCAAAAGTGAAAATGCTTCCTCTCAGCTATTAAAAAAACAGAGGTGAGAAGTCAGTTTCACCTGTGAGATCAAAAAAAATCTAGCATTTAATTTTGAATAGAAAAAGGAATCATCTGAAGCAAGGTGACGACTAGGGATGTTAATGTAGGGGAGCTCTTAAATGTATCTGTAAAGAGGATCACAGATAAACATGCAAAAGGAGTTTGACATATTTCTCGGAGGGAGAAGTTATGAATGATTGGATATGTTTGAAACTTGGTGTGATGACTTTCAGAACCAAAAGATCAAGAGACTCTTGATCAAGGGAATCTACAAGAGGCAGAAATAGAAGCATGGGTGAAAGAATATAAGCCCATAGCAAAATACCTTTCTCTCTGTGTTTCAGGCCCTTTTTCTCTGTAGTGGGAAGGAAAGTCAGAAATATATGAGCCCCTTTCTTTGAAAGCTGGGTAGTATCCACTGATAGCATCAGAAAAAGTTGGATTTGGGCTCTGTTTGAGGAACAAGTCCTGATCAATTCTCATTTGTACTCATGTACTCATCCTTCTGTACAAGGGAAAATAATTGGTTGGCTGATCAGATAAGGAAATGCCAAACAGGATACTCGATTATGGCAGGAAGCTGATCTATGGAATGAATTAGCTTCTTGATTCTCTCAATCATATAGAAAACTGGATAAGGAAAATTATTAGACGCTGACAAGGAATTTACTGGATTGCTTTGACTGCTCCAAGTGATTCCCAAGGCACAAAGTTCAGCAGTGTTTCTAGGGCTGCTCCAGAAAAGCCAGGCATATGGTCTTCCCATAGCTCAGTGGGCAAGTTTGTCTGCAGCAAACTTGGATGACTTGGTCGCTTATATGAGCTCCGTGACCATACAGAGCAGCACAGTTAGAGATCCACGACCAGCCTGCCTTTAACCATTCATTTTCCCTCAGCATTGGTCATGCAGAAACCAGCAGTAACAGCAAAGTGCCTAACACAGCTGCAGGGGCATGCACCATCTCCATGTCCTCCTGAGGCCTTGTACAAGGCTGATGCTGTGCATAAGTGCTGCCTGTCTGGCTGACACCTGTCAGCTCTGTCCCTGTGCCAGGGTTCACTGGCTCAGCTGCTGCAGCTGCCCACAGCCACTGCTGTGCTCATCTTTGGTCAGCGACCACAAAATGCCGATTGCCATTGGGGCAGGCAGCAATATTTCTTTCTCCAAGACATGAGTTCTGGCAACTGTTTTAAAATTCCATGTTGAATATTCCCCTGTGAGTGTGTGTGCATTCTGTTACTTGCAGTATCTGCTTAGAAGTATTAAAGCAAAACGTCTTTGTCAGTTTTATCTTTTTGTATTTGACAACTGCTGATCTCATTTTACTTTTGTTTGTAAATAGAAGCCTGTTTGCTGCTGAGTCACAGAAGAAGGCAAGACATAATAAATATAGCTCCTAATCAACCTAGAAAGTTGTGGATCACTGGAATGACAATCAGAAAGGGAGTCTTTTTTAACCAGCAATAGCAGAACAGAAGGATCCTGTTTCCTGTGCAGAATTCCCTGTCACTCACATGCTTTGACTGATGTGGGTTACGTTCCCCAAAATACAAATGTGAGTATCAAGAGCTGGTAGCAGATACTGCCCTTTATATGAAAATAGGAATAGAAGAAGGCCAGCATTCCCCATATAGGCCTCTTAATGCAACTGTCTGCTGGAAGAAATCATGAAATGCAAACTAGGGAGCTGAAGTACAGAATGATGACTTTCATATCCATGTTCTGATTTCCAGAGTGTTTATCCCTTATCCTCTGTATTCCTCAGTCTTTCAAATGGCTTGACCAAGGCATGAAGTATTTGAACCGTTGTCCTCATTTTTAAGTTTTAGGAAAATTCTACTATTTCTAAGGCCAGCACATTTCAGATCCACTGGGAGACAGCAGCATCACAGGAGCTGACTGTGTATCCACATGATCTTGAGTCATTGCTACTTGATTATCTGAGACTGAAAGGACATGTACACACAGTTTGTGATAGAATTCTTAGAAAATTGGCGGGCTATAAAGTCCACTGAGGCATATGCCATTCTTGCAACCACAGAGTCAAGTGAATAACTATAATGAGGACACTGAGCTAATGAATGAAAAAAACTGAGGGTAGGACCCTACTACACTGTCATTGTGGAAATTATGGGGTTGTCCAGCTGGTAGCTTGAGGGATGGAATGAGAGAACAAGATGTCTCTTCCTCAATATGAATCAAAGGCTTTCTTGGACCTCTAGAATGAGAGAACAATATGACTTGGTGATCTCAGCCTTTTTAGAGACGTCATGTAAACCTTCCAATGTTCTTCACCAGCACAGTACAAAATATTTTCTTCAGCTTTAATGGCTTCAAAACAGCTACCACAAAGTCCTGAACATTTCCATGAGAGAAGGGGTGTTGCTGAAGTTCTGTGGGGATTCGCAAGAGGAATCATTGTGTGCATCTGAAAAAGGCTGGTGTCAACAACCCTAGCAGTGGATCAGAGCACAAGATGTGCTCAAAATGATCCCCAGAATTAAACTCTCACTACCAAGAAAAGTGTCTTTATGGGTGTTCTGGTTTGCAAACATTCTGTTTCTCATGGCCAGGTTTATTTTTCTGTAAAGGATTCACTGAAGCAGACAGCAAGGTAATGCATAGAGAATTCCCTCAGGTCACAAAGAGAAGAAAGTATCATTTCTCAAACTGTAGATGGCCACTCACCTTGGTGGAAGGCTGTAGAGCTAATGTAGACTCTTGCATACACATCTAGCAATGTAGTGCCTTTGAGAGGCTTGCAACACCTACTATTCTCAGCTTTCTCCTTTCCTCTCTTTTTTGAATTTGCCTCACATACAATACAGTGCTGCTACTTCCAAAGTCCATTCCCCTGAGGCAAACCAGAAAGTCATTCTGGTTTTCCCCCTTTTATTCGCATCCGCATTAATTATTCAGGTGGTAATTGAAGGGACTTTGAATATTTATTAAAACTACATCAAAGGTGTAGCACTGTTTTTTCTTTCTATATGACCCACAAGGAAGCAAAAACCCCCAGATAATTCCATTCAAGTTCAGGTTATTTAGTCCCATAGCTTCCATCTGGGTATTTTTTTCTAAAGTGGTGATAAGACTGAGTTTTGTTGTTGTTCATGGTTAATTTAGTTCTCTGCATGTATTTCAAGCATTTTGCTGAGAAGCTACATTGTTTGTAATGACATTGATGGTGAAGTTTCTTCACCAACAGCCCCTCTCTGAGATCCTAGATTGTCTGAAGGGAATGGTCCCAGACTCACAATTTCTTTTCAGGACAAAAGGTATAGCCCATTGTCTCAGAGAAGAGTTCCAGAATTCCAGAAGGATTAAAATCTGCAAGTTTGCTCAATGTGAGCAGCAAAGAGAGGCTGATCCCCTGCCAAGCAAGAAAGTTAAAGCTAAGAGAACATCAGCCCATAAAGCCCCAGTGCTAGACTTGATTGCAGACTAAGCAAGGATAAACATATTTTATTCACTGCAACATGATAGCTTCAAATAGATATTCAAAATATATGTCTGAAATAATTTCTTCTACTCACACTCTAAAAAGGTGTCATTGCCTCAGTGCCAGTGGAGCATATCACATTATATACATACCTTTTTCATGGCTATGACATTAATGGAAGGATAAGCACAGTATTGACAACTGATTTATCTATTTATTTAGGAAAAATCAATGCATTGATTAAAAAATCATTAGCAGCAACTGGTCTCAGGGCTTTCTAACTGTTTATAATTCTTAAAAATATGCATACATTCTTTATAAACAAAGAAATGGAAGTATGGTTTTGTTGTTCAGTGTGAGCTATGATTTTCCTTTGTTACAGGTTATGGCAGCAAGCTGAAAGAGATGCCATTCTGAACTCAGATGGGAACTAAAATTCCAGCAACTGAAAGTTTTTCTGGTGTCTGATGCATCAGGGACCTCAGTCTACTTTGGGGCTTGATATTTTGGTTATAGTGATATGATTAAAACCCTTTTAAGCATTCATGGCATAGGATGAGGGTTTAGCAGAAATGCCTACCACTGTCTGTCTACATCTTTCACCGTGCCTGGTGTTGGAGTATTTTACGGATTTGTTTCCCTCCAACCCAACCACACATGAAAAACAGAGGATTTTTGGCTGTTGCAGCATATCTATTGTGTCCCAGTACTGTACCTTCATTATGAGCATCAGCCTGGGTCATATATGGGGTTCACTTCATGTTAGTGCAGATGTGGAAAAAGTAGGTAGGTTTTATCCTTGGTATTTGGTTTTACTCCTTTGACAGGACAGACCTTCCTGGTTTAAGCTGTCTTCCAAATAGCTGGGATTCATTAACCTGTGGAGCTGTCTTTTGTGCTGGTGCCTCACCAACCTCTAGAGCATAAGGGATTAGATTCAACTAGACATTTAACATTTTTGACGGCTGTGACTAGTGGAGCTGAATCCCACTGTGGGTAACATCTTTTGCTGGTTTTATTAGTCAGGGCTGGCTCCAACTCACTTTAGCACACTGTTCTTGCTCACCCTGCTCTCTGTTCTGTACACTTGCCACAACCATTTAATTCTGTATGAGGCACATCCTTTCTGCAGTTCCATACTGAATTTTCATACGTCTTGCTGCCTCACCAACTTAAAACTATTAAAACCACAAAGTGCTTCAAAACAAGCAGGTGTCAAAAAGAAATCTCTCTTCTAAGTATACCCCTTGCTGCTGGCAACTATTAATCACAGTTACAAAGCAGATAATTTAAACTTTGCCTAGATATCTCCCACATTTCTAAATTACCTCCTTCCTGAATGGAGCTGTAACTTTTGCTGTCCTGTTCTTCCACTCAGGGTATTTTTTCACATTATTCTTATTAATGTATCATGTCGAGTAATTCCTCAGGGCCAAGGCATCTGGCAGAGGTCTGCTGCTGTCGGTGCCTATGTCCCAGTTGTTTGGCACTTATTTACAGAGGTGAATAAATAAATACACTTATTTACACTGCAACATTGCAAGCCTCCCAGCCAATAATTGGTTTGGTTGGTTTGTTGTTTTTTTGGGTTTTTTTTTGGGGGGGGGGGGCGTGTTGTTTGATTTTTTTTACTTTGGCTTTGGCTGGTTGTTTGGGGTTTTTTAAAGAGCCAATAAGACGATGGCAAGTACTCAGATCTTGTCATGATGTTCAGAGAGGAATCAGACTTCAACCCAAGAATGGGGTATTCAGGTGAAAATTTGAGTATTCCTGTGGTGTAGAAAACACCATTGCTGGGAGTAAATAGACAGACTGATGTCAAGACTCTTGTGACTCTGTAATACAAAACTTTTGATTTGCTGTTTCGTGTTATGTAACACAACTCCAAAAGGATTCTGTTGATGTCATTTCCAAGGGGTCATTATTAGATGCTGATTTTAAATACGGTTGTGTTTTGACAACTTAGAGATAAATCCTATGCTTACAGAAATGATGGGTTTACACAGAGTAATGCAAATTATTTTGATGTACAGCAAACCTTAATTGTTATTCTAATCAGATTGCAGTACATTTGATGCATAACTCCAGTCCTCCACTAACACCACAGCATATAAAATTATTCTCATGTGTGTGCATATTTATACTTATAAATACACATGTACCCAAACTGTACATACAGGTATATTTATATGCACACCAAAAATTTATTTTATACACACAAGTATGTATGAAAATATATGCACATAAGCAGATGTACATAAATCTGTGACTTCTAGTGACCTACAAAAACGAATTATGAATTGGGTAGAGGATAATTTTTGTTGTTGCTGTTCTTTTTTTTTTTGTTCTTTTTTGTTCTTTTGCCTGGAATGGGTTACATACCCTGTGAATGGAGCTAAAGAAAAACATAATTAGTTGTAGAGAAAGGAAATGGTTTTGATGTTTATGAATCACTATTGTCAAATTTGTACATATATAATACAATAGAGAGGGTATATATACACAGCAGCCCCCTTCATGTTTAAAACATTCTAGAGAGCTTAACAAGTGATAACCTAAGATAAAGCTGCTGTTGGGTCAAAGCATGAATTAAACAAGTGTTGCCTTTAGTCTTGACATGAAAGCATTTACAAAGCCAATGTTCTAAATCTCTGCCGGCGGAATATTCAGAGGTAGAAAACGATAGAGCACTTAAGATGCACAGGCCCTTTCAGCTATGGATTTATAATGATATTTCTGTAGAGCATTTATAGAACACAAAACCTGACTTGGGCAGTAAGGAAGTAATACCTCAGCTGGATATGTAGGGCCTGGAAATTAGATGTGCAGCTAGATTTTTAAGAGCTAATAAAAGCCTGAGAACAGTTCACCTTCTGGGGGACAGACAGAAACAGTATCTGACTTTGTGAACCTTCCCTCCCCCTTGCTTCTTTCTTAAATGCATGTGACTCGAGGCTTTTTCTTGCTTATACTTTGCAGATACACTTCATGATTATGCAACTGCCAGGATGAAAGCTCCTAAATGAGTATCACTGATGCAATGGTTAGGTCATAGTTTGTTCAAGAAACTACTTCCCTCTACCCTTAGTGAATCAGCCCAAAGCAGGGGAGAGGGGAATTTCCCTGTGTCCAGTCAGAGAATGTGGCTGAGCAGTTTATTGTGTTGCTGTCATTGTGTGGATGGACACCTGTAAGCCAAGATTTAGAAAACTGGAAAGATCTGGGTGGATGCCCCTTCCTAAACAGCATCAAAAATCTGAAGGATGGTTGTAGCTTGTAGTTGTTTCTTGACTGATCCCAAAAATCAATACAGCTCTCTGGTATGGGCCATACTCAGTTGTAGTCTTGGTCTTACATTATATTAGTATGAATTATTTTTCTCTTCTTGAACCTCAAATGTGCTTTTAAATAAATTGCATTCACTTTTAAAAACTCTGTTTTATCTGTAAAAAGCCTCCAGGAAAACCAGAGGGGATAACAACAAAGAGGAAACTCTGAGGGTGCTTAGAATTAGCCAAGATTCAGGTCCAAAGACAGAGGTCTTTCATCATTACAATTTTTTCATGTAAAGTGTAGAGTTATAGATTAAATTGTCCTTGACCCAAATTTGATTTTTAAACAATATGTTTCAGAATCATTCTAATAAAGACTGAAAGCAAATGAATTTGAAAGAAAGTGGACTCTAACTGCTTAACTCCAGGCTTGTTATCCAAATCTCCTTGGTTGCCCACACTCCATCAGCATCTTGATTTTTGTTTTCCTTTCTGTAACCTGTATAAATGCCCTGGATTCTGTATTCCTGACTGCACACAAAACCTCTTTCTGAGCATCAACAATCTAATGAGATTCTAAAAATGTGAATTTTCTCTGTGAACAAACACTAGTCATAGAGTACACCTCGCCCATAGGGACAGGATAAGACACCAAACCAAAGAGACAAGCACTTGTATTTCCTATGAGACACTGCTGGTTAGGAAGGGGCATGCACAGGGTCTGTGCTCTTGGCATCCTGCCAGAGACCAGGCAGATGATTCTGTGCTGTGCAAGGGGCCCTAACCTTGGCAGGACATGCTAGCCTAACCACAAAGTCTCTCCCCTGGGCTTACTGCACAGAAAAATGCAGAGACCAACAAAATCAGAAGAGGGCTCAAGCAGTAAGGGCACTCACCTTCACTCTTGGAGATGTTAGGAGTTCAGGCCCCCTCACATAAAAGACAACCTTTGGACAAAAGATTTAAATTTACAAGTCCATTCCTTTGTGTAGATCTCATTTATATCCCCAAGACCTAGGTAAGATGTGGCAGCACGTTTACTCAATGTGCCATTTCATTTTACCTTTATAAATGGCTTTAAGGGAGTTTACCTGAAGAGCTGGTGCTTCCTAAGGATTGGCAGCTGATGGCAGTAACTCATTGGCACTGTAGGTGAAAGGGCTGCACTGCTGCACTACACACCTCCTGCCAAGGAGATCGGGAGATTCTCCATGGTGTAGAGCCAACCATGACCATGACCATGTTGCCCAGTATCATTAGATGTAAAAACTGCAGAAAAGACTGCTGCTAATGTGTACTGGAGGTTAATTGCAGGAGTCGGGGAAAGCTGATGTTTGTCTGAAAACAAACATTATGTATGTTTGTAGTGGGAAGTTGTAAACAAGGAGACATGCTGGGTAGGTAGCCTCAAGCTAGCAGAATTTTTTAAAAAATCTTGAGTCTTTTCTTTACATTATTTATAGGCTGGAGAAGATTCATTGTTTGTGAAACAACAGGAAGCCTTTGTGCTACATCTATTGACAAACTGAAACCTTCTTAGAGTGAAATTTGCTTTGATATCCTGTAGAGATTTACTCCTGAATTCTGAGTTTCTTAAATATGCTGCTCTCAAGACTGCTCCTTCTCTCACAAGCACATTTTCTTGCTACGCCTCGTATGGTGCGTGCAACATTTCACAGTGAACCAAACCCCATGTGGTGGGAGAGAATTATCAAGGGTACATGGTATCTTTAAAGAGAAAATTAGCAAAACATTGGTTCTTATTAACTCAAATAATAGCAAATTTCATTAAAGCACTAGCAATGAGTGAAAACGCTGTTATGTACACAAAGTTGGTGTGCTCTCTGCAGAACCCAGCATAAGCTGAAGATGCTACTTTTATAATATTATCAGAAAGCAGGGAAAAAAGCAAAAAAGAGTACTGAAAGACTAATTCTTCCCCCAGGAAAACAAGACAAAACACTGTATCCTAAGAGAATAGGCTGTACTCACTGTGATCCTTTATCCTTCGTGGCAATACAAGAGCAGTCAGCAAAGGCTCAGTGGGCAATATTCTATTGCATGTAACTCTTCTGAAGTCCAAGATAGCATACCAGAGATTAACACAGCCCATATCAGACTCAAAACTGGGTTTTCATTTTATTTATTGTGATTTATTGAACTGCAGTAGCCCCTAGAGGCTCTTAGTAGGACTGCTGTCCCATTGTGCTCCATGTGCTAACAGGAAAGGAAAATGACAGGACACTTGGGCACTCACTTGGAATTCACTGGGGTCTGGCACGAACTCAGAAGTCTTCTGCACTGCCTTTCCAGAGATCAGCTTTGCGTCCTCTTTTGTATGAATTGCTGAGTGAGGTACTCTGATAAAGACCCTCAAAGTTGGTGGTGTTACTAGTACAGACAGCTTGCTGTTCACACCAATCCATCCTCACCTGTTGCAAACAAAAACTCCTTTGCCAGAGGGAAACAATGACCCTGCCATGTTGGAGACGGCCTTCACAGAGAAGATCTTCTATTAGCCAATCCCAAGAGCTAAGGGAAAACAACAACAACAACAACAAGAAAGATAAGAAGGCAAAGCTAGCAGTACAGCTGTCAGAAGAGCACTGGGATAGTCAAACAGGAGCTTCAGTCATTCCCTCTGGGCTAGGAAGAGAGATATCTTGTCCTGTGGAGCTGTTAAGAGAAAAATAATTAAAAACTAAGGAAAGAAAAAAAAAAAGGAGACCAGCAGGAGTAATCCCTTTAGAAAAGATTTTAATTTGATAGACTTATTTTTCTTTGTGTGGGGGATTTTCTTTTTTTTTTTTTTTTGGAGAGGAGTGTTGGTTTTTCTTCTTTTGCTTTGCCTAAGTCTTGAAGCTACAGAATTGCTCAAGAGAGGATCTTCAGTGCTAAATAGGCTTTAGACAATATGAAAATACCACTACATATGCAGGGATAGGCAAAGAATGGAAGTAGATATGACAGTAATGCTGGATCCTTGCCCATAAAATATATCTGAAAACAGCCTCTGGTGCAACTGGCACTGGCTATAAGGCAGTTCAACTTTCTCAGCACACTGTTGAGTCCTAAATCTGCTTTGAGCACAGTAAATGGCTCTTCCCTCCATGGCATCCTGATGTGTTTTATATAAGTAACATTTTCTTTTTATACTAGGTTTCTTAAGGGATGTTAAACAGTTTAGAAAACTTTCCAAAGCTCATTAAAGTCTTGAAAAATCAGTAAATATACTTTAAATTATGTTCAATGCAAGCATTGGAAGCAGTATTGCTTCTATCATGGGGACTCATCCCACAGTGGTTTTGCTGTAGTACATTTAAAATCCAGAGGTCTGAAATACTGAAACAATACTACTCAATCAGTTGGGAAAGGATGTGCATGACAAAATCACATGTGTCAAAAGGACAGCAAAGAAGGCTCTTGTTTTCAGAAGATAATCTTCAAAAATAAGAATGACCTGTAAAGACAAGTCTTTCTGATGAATCTAGTTTGTCTGCAAGAAGCAAGGAATTTTGGCAAGAATCATAATTTTCTCCATAAAACAAAGACTGATCCTTTCAGCACATGGCTGTGTCCTGATCCAAAAGGGTTAGGGCATCCTAGTCACCTGCCAACATCATCTCTGTAGATCTTTCCTCAGTGACTTCTTCTATTCAGGTCTTTGCCTATCAGCACTTACTGAGGAGATGGATGGAGTTCATGCCTCAAGATAGTCAGTTATGACAATTTAGTGCCAATTCCTCTGCTGTTTGTGACATGAGGTCCTCAGAGGGAGATGTAGAAGGCACCTCTTTGCATGTGTTTTCCGCAGTGGGGAGCCAAGACTGGTTTCTGCACCTCAAAGATAAGTACTCAAAAAAGAGGATATGACAAACAGGAATGAGCAGGAAAAATCATCCCAGCACATCCGTGGGAAGGTCATAGTTAATGAGTAAAAAGTGCAAAGGGCTCAAAGAGTAAAGTCTGACTTAACAGTGTTAGCGTGTCTCTGCTGCAGACCTGGTATAGACACATAAGAGATTAAGGAGATAGAATGCAATCCAACCACAAGCACTTTTTGTGTAGCGATCTTTTCAGTTTAGGAAATCCAAGTAAACTCACTTTTCAACATTTTAGCTCTCTAGTAGAGGCTCAGCAGTGGAGGGGAGACAGGAGCCCCTGTCAGTCTGCTGGAGGCCAGACCGCCCTGCTAGTTGTGGAAGGCAGCACACACACTGCCCGGCAAGGATGCTCCTTGTGCACATGTTGCACAAAGCCCACTGCATGCTCATGGACCAATGGCTCAGCCAGGTATTTATTCTTGATGGGAGTATGATTATTCAGCTTTTCTTTGGGTTTGATCTAAGGATCTAAAGGGGCTCAAGGCAGGAATGCTTAGAATTTTCACTTGTATAAAAACTGGGACAGAATATAAAATCACACAGAAGGTAAGAAGTACAAATAAGAATTTATCACATCAACATGTGAAATGGGTGGTATTAATAGAAGGCCTAATATTTTTGTTAACGCAGAAAAAAGATGCCCCGGAGTGGTATTACTATTGACAGCAGTGCATTGTTACGTAGATAAAACTTTGAGCCAAAAACTGGAGTGGTACTGTTCATAACATATTTTTGTCAAACAAAGACAAATCTAGCATTTCTTTTAGCATCTCTATAGGACTAAGATTTTTTAATCATAAGATCCAGAGCAATTGGGGCTACCCTTCTGCCAGGTGTGACCAATATAAATTTAGTGAGAGCAGTAGCAATGTACTTAGAGATGTAGGGACAATCTTAGGATCCAACCTCTCTGGATCCATTCTCATCTGCCTATCGCAGAAGGAAATCTAGCTTGACATAGTTTTTGCACATAAACTGAGCAAATCCTAAATATTACAGTTGTACCCCCACCACTACACCAGTGCCTCTACTAAACTCCTTAAATATAGTTCTTTCAGAGAAATGCTGTCAATAGGTACAGAAACCATTTCCTGTAGTATGCACTTAGAACTAGCCCAGAGCTAACCAAAATATCCCCAGCACCTGGTGAGCACTTAGGACCTGCATAGTTTCCAGCTCAGAGGGAATTTACAGAGCTCCAAGACTGTGCCAATTGATTTGGTGGGCCTCTGCAACTTGAAGTTGAGAGCAGCCTGCAGTATGTAATATAATAATATGTTTTCCTTGGGGAGTTTAAATTTTCCTTCAGCCCAGGCTCTGTAGCTAGTTTGCAAAATGCAATTAGCAGAATTTGTTGCTGCAATTGGAGTTTGCAATAGTGCTTCAATCAGGATATGTGAGGCACAGTCGAACCTAATTCATTTTTTCCTGACTGTATGGACTCCTCAATGCTAGTGCAAGTAAAGGATTGTAAAAATCCTTTTTTTTGTCACCACAGTAAAAGCTCTGCCTATGAATACATACACAAAGCGCACCAGGTGTCAAAACAGCAGCCATTTTACATGGTCACTTCTAGAAAAGCATTTAACTTAAGAGTGAGAGAATGCAACATGGGACAGTTGTAGATTTGATTCAGGCGAATTATCTTCTGTGATAAAGTAGTGGGTGTAATCTTTAGAGAGGAGTTCTACCATTTTAATCACAGCAGTGGAGTGGTAAGACTCTGTGTGTAGGCAAGCGACAAAATAAATTTTGAGATCCTGTTCTGAGCTATCACATTCCTGTGTTCTCACTTTATACTTCTTTTTGCAGTCCTTCATGAATTAGGGTGAGTTATAACACAATGTTTACTTAGATGAAGGCAGAATTTGCAGGCGGGGCATGCAGAGAGAGGTTTGTATATTTTAGGTGGGTGCTCTGTAGCTCAGATCACTTCCTTCATTTCTGACTTGTAAATAGCAAAAAACATTTGTTATTCAGTTTTCAAAGACAACATAACATGTTGGTCTATCACACTGTAAATTGGCTGTCAATAGGAACTTCTGAAACAGCCCACCCCTTCATGGCTGGAAAATACTAAGTAGCAACTACCAAAATGTAAATGCTTGCCTTTTGTGTTTTTCAGGAAACAAGAAAGAACAAAAATTTGAAAGAAAAGAACATTGCCTTTTCCAATAGAGATTCTTTTATGTGCTGACACACACTTTTTGAATATTACCACCTTCTAGCTTCATTCACTAAATCATCATTAGCTTTGTGGTCTGAATAACATGGTTAAATCATTGTGAACACTGTAGTTAAATCATTGTGAACACTGTAGTTAAATTATTAATGTTGCCTTGGTTGCTAATCCAGTGCAGGACTGCTTGTTACTTTGGATTGTGTAGCTGGCTACAGCTCATTGCCTTTTGTCCATGTCTTCCCAGGATACCATCTCTAACCAATTACCTAGTCTGATGCTTTCTTCTTATTCTTGCTAGCTTTTCCTTTGGCATCACAGCAATAGTGCTAATAAAACCTGGATTGGACCTGGAACAGGGAAGCTAGATTTTTATCCATGGAGCAAGCCCAGCTAAGTCTGGAGCACAGTAGGCTTCCCTGCTTTGCCATGTCAGACCTTGGCTGATACTGAAGTGGACTAATTAATGCTATTTCTGTTACTGTCACCTACATCCAGGGAGGTAAACTCATACCACATGACTGAGGTCATGCTATCAACAATTCCTCATACCCATGCAGGTCCTCTGGATTTGAACCAGCAACCCACGACTGAGTCTATAGCCTGCACAAATTCGTAGAGCTCTCTAACGTGTTTGCCATGGATTGTTTCAGCAGCGTCCAAAATAAGTCATTTAAACCAGTGGAAAGATCCAGCTGGGAACTGAATCTTTTCTGGTGGACTATTCTGAATTTCAATAATTCTAGTTCCCAGTTAGAATAAAAGCCATTCCTAAAATACTCGTTTCCTACAATTGCCGATTCTTAAAAAAAGAAAAAAATAAAAAGTCAGTAATGGATCATTTTAAAGTATTTTCCTCTGAATCGTTTCATTTTGGTTTTTTTTATGACATTCAGTGTTGTAACTGTACATCTTTAGTATACATAATATTATACACAGATAGTATATAGGAATTGTTTACAATACTTTAAACAACCCATCAAAATAAAATGCCCCAGCATTGTATTTTGAAATTTTTTTTGTAAAAAGTAAAAAAATTGAACTTCTGTAAAATACTCTGATTCATGTGAAACAACATGTTTAATGGAGAGTTGGTATTCATCTGCTGCTACCAATAGCTAGAGGCACTACTGTGATACATTTATTTGGCATATCATAATACACTTGGGTGTTGGTTTTTTTAGAAATATCACTTAGTGCCTTAGTTAACATTCAAAGGTTAACCTGACATACCAGAACATCAAAGGCTACTTACTACGTGGGTCTGGATCTTCTCTCTTTTCTATGGTATCCTCAGGCTTGATTTGGCTGTTCTCTGGCTGTGCTGGATCATAGAATCATAGAATGTTAAGGAGTTGGAATGGCCCTTAGAGGTTACCTAGTCCCAACACCACTTCCATGGGCAGGGGTGTCTTCCACCAGACCAGGTTGCTCAAGGCCCCATCCAATCTGGCTGTGACCACTGCCAGGGTAGGGGCATCCATGGGCAACCTGTTCCATGTCTAACCACCCCAACAGTAAAGAATTTCCACCTGATATTTAAGCTAGATCTCCCCCCTTTCAGCTTGTACCCGTTACTCCTTGTCCTTTCACTACATTTTCTGAGGAAGAGCCCCTCTCCAGCTTCACTGTAGGCCCCTTTCAGACACTAGAAGGCTGCTACGAGGTCGCCATGCAACCTTCTTTTCTCCAGGCTGAACAGCCCCAACCCTGAAATTAGCTCAGCCGGTTAGAGCATGGCACTACTAGTGTCAAGGTTGTGGGTTTAAACCCTGTTCAGGCAATGCACTTGAGAGTTTGACTCAAAGGTCCATGTGGGTCCCTTTTAACTTAGGATATTTTGTGATTCTTTCCTTGCCTGTTGCTGTAGATGACATGCTCCCGTCCTCTTATCAATTTTATGGCCATCCTCTGGATTTGCTCCATGTTCTTCTTATGTTGGTGGCACCAGAACTGGGTGCAGTACTCCTGGTGGGGTCTCACAAGAGCAGAGTAGAGGGGCAGAATCATTTTCTTTGACCTTGTGGCCATGTTGCTTTTGATGCAGACCAGAATGTGGTTGGTTTTCTAGGCTGTGAGGACACTGCTGGCTCATATTGAGTTTTTCATCAGCCATCACCAAGCCTTTCTCCTCAGGGCTGCTCTCAATCGTTTCTCTGTCCACCTGTAGATGTGTCTGGATTACACAAGGACACCAGGTGGGAACCTGACATCTCTTTGTTGACTTCACGATGTTTGCAGTGGCCTATCTCTCAAGCATGTCCAGGTGCCTCTGGATGGCATCCCTTGTCTCCAGTGTGGCGACTGCACCACAGAGTGTGATGTCTCCTGCAAACTCACTGAGGATGCATTTGATACCACTGTCCATGTCACCAAAAAAGATGTTGAACATTTCTGGCACCACTACTAACCTCAAGGCACACCACTCGTCACTGGTCTCCATGTGGGCAATGAGCTGTTGATCACAACAACTCATGGGTATCATGGCCCATGCTTGCTTTCCAAACCTTGGGAAGCAGAAGCACAGATGTGCCTAGATGTCACCCATGGGGCACTGGTGTCCAGGGGAGCATAGCAATGAGAGCTCACCACAGTGATGTGATGTCGTTGTAGGACACCAAAGAAAGATGAAAGACTCTAAATATTTCAGAAGGCAAAGAGCATAGAAAGAGCTTTATTGTCTAATTCTTACTACCTTTTATAAGGTCTTCTGATATAGACTTAACATGATTGGTGAGTATGAACGACACCTCTCTAATCCCATTGGTTAAATTAGAAACAGCAAAACACCACCTGGTGAAAGATTGTTTTGAGAAAGGACAATTGTTTGCCAAGATTGTTTTGAGAAAAAGCTTTCTTGAGAAGTTTTCCCTTGGGAAAAAGTTAGCAGCTGCTAGCATGCTAAAATCTCTCAGGCCCAGAAATATCAGGCCCACAATGTCCTCTTTACAAGGAAGTGCTCATGCTAACAGGGTTGCTTGTGTTTCATGGCCCCACATAATGCCAGCTTGTTCCTTTCACATGTCAGAAACTCATGATCTAAGTGGAAGAGGCCTACGCTGAAGTGATTTTCTATATACGTACTATATATGCATTTTTTTATTTATCCGTACCTATATAAATGTATTGATATAAGATTCTCATTGTATTTAAATGGTTTTGCCCATATTTGAGGGAAAAGATGATATAGTGAAACACTAAACTAAGACTAAACTGTCTTATTTTCTTTCCCAGATAACGATGTTATTCCTTGGCATAATCGGAAAATAAAAATTAGCAGCCTTTGTCAAACTGAGGACAGCTTAAGTGCCGGGAAAGAGGACAAGCCACATCTTCCAGAGCAAAGAACACAAGGCTGCTCATCACCACCATCTCTGCTGCTGTAGAAAGCCACCCCAAAGCAGTCCATACCAGCCCAGCAACCATACCAGCTCTCTCCTCACCAGCCTACTTGCAATCCCTCTGGGGAGGGTTGATCTCCTATCCACTCTTGGCAGGAGCCTCAAGCAGGGGAAGCTTTTCTACCAAGTGCGTCGGGCAAGTCAGGCTGCTCAATTTCTGAGTTTGACCTAAAAAGAAAATTAGCAGAAGGCAGCAGGCAGATGTACTGCCTCCAGCTACTTTCAAAGATCCGTGGCTTGACATCTGTGTCCGTACAAAGGTCTTTGCTGTAGACATTGAAACAGATGCCAGGCCTTCTTGGATCTTTTGCAAGACAGAAGACCTTTAAACTTGACTGCTTGCTATGTCTTAGATGTACTTCTTTATTATCTTGTTTCTGTAACAATTTGCTACTTATAAAGTGTGATAGCACCAGTAAGTCAAGTAGCTCTTTGCTTTGGCTTTCTTGCAGCATCTGTCACGTGAAACCCATTGATTTCAGCAATCTTATCGGAGCAACTTTCTGTGCTGGGAGAGAGTGAGGAGAGCATTTACTTGTAGAGAGGCAGGAGCAGGGATTCATCCCAGAGGGAATATTTGTTTTGCTTACACCACAGAGAAAAGTCATCATTGAAAAAATGGCTCACAAGGAATAGTTGAACTAATGGTGAACTAATTTTTCCTTAGTAACAAGCAAAAGCAAATGATATTTGCTATATCTCAATGTTATTTGCCATCTGGTAGTAAAGAGTTCATTTCCATCTGTACTGACAGTCCAGGTCCAGGAGTCATCTTGATCTCTGCAGCAAAAGCCATGAAGAGCTTCTCATTGGTGCCAATGAGAGCTCTGAACTGAGGCTCCTCAGAAGCCCATTATATGCCAGGTCAACTCAGGACAGGCCAAACAAAAGATCTGCTTTGGGACCAGAGGAAGGAGGAACATTTCTTTGACTCTCTGTTTCTTAAAAAAGAGAAGATGGAACTTTATGACAGAAGGAAATTTAAAAAAAATTAAATAATTAATACATAGCATTAGCTTATATTATGGCTAAATTTTGCTAGAAATCTGAAGCAAAACTGAAACACTAGTGCCATCAATGAAAAAATTAATTTAATTTTTATCAATGAAAATTCATGATTTAAAGAATTGTGAGTGTTGCTTGCACACTGATTTGTGTCTTGCTTCCTCAAATTTGTATCTCTTGCCTAAGTGAAAGATACAGAATACTCAGAAATAAGGAAAACTCTGCAGATTTCTTGGCTATCTTCAGAACAGACTTTGGAAGACTGAGCTGGAAGAGTAAGACCCTGTCAGTGCCTCTGTGGAGAAGAGACAGCAATGTACATTCACCCATTTACACATCAAAGAGTTCATGCAAGAAATAAACACTTTAAAATGTTCCAGCACTTAGGGATTTTCCATCAGAGCTCTAAACAACCACAAATCCATAGGAAAACCAATACACTATATCAACAGCCTACAGAACAGATTTTCATGTTTTCATTACACTTTTTTTTCTTCCATCCCTAAATGTAGTACAAAAATGAAGTGCATATAATGTCCCATTTCTCCCAATTTTTTTCTTTCTTTCATTCTTTCTTTCTTGCTTGCTTACTTCTTTTCTTTCTCTACTCAAAGTTTTTTCAAAACTCAGCCCAGGTACAAATGAAAAAAAGATCATGAAGGTCTTTCACTGGTGCTTGCTAAATTTTCTGAAAATAAGGATTGCCTTGACAAGAAGGCTTAGCAAAAACTGACATTTGACATACAGAGAATCTTTTTTTAGAGTAGGAAAAGATAAAATTTCCAAGAGAAAGAGGAAAATAAAAAAGCTTTATTTCCAAAATGTTCATATGAATTTCCTGACTGGAAGTAATCGATAATTTCTCTGTTTTGATGGTTCTGGCAACATGACTGAATGGTCCAAGAAACTTGGTCATTAAGTGAAGGCCTCATTTCATATTCAAATGCAAAAATATCCCCTACAGTATATTTCCTGTGATAGGTTGCTCTTTTTACATATATAGTTATCAGTGACACCTGTAATATGTGACTACAGCTTTCAGTCCCTGAAGGCAGTTTGTTACAAGTATGTATGTTGATAATGGCTAACATGTATTTTTATCTTACTTTGCAGTGCCCAAAAGGCACCTTAGTCTTTCCCTATAAACTGCACTTAAATACAGTTAATGGATGCTAGCAGCTGCTTTGCCATTAACTTCTCTTGGGCCAAGAAGGCAATGCAGACTTTAATTATGCAGGTCATCGTGGAAAGCATTCCCAGAGCCTGGCGAGATATGTCTTACTTATTGGAAATTCTGTGTTTTCACATATCTGAATATGAGCCAAGGTTTTTTCCCCCTGCTATGAGGATGGGTCATTCACATTTGGGCCAAAGCATGGACTGGGGTATTTAATTAACAGTATACCCAACTCCCATTTTTCTATTATTCTGAACGTTGTTTTTTCTTCCTTCCTTTTTTCTTCTCCTTAGGGAATAAGAATGTCTCTTGTCTTAAAAATAACCTCAGTTTTCCAAGACCAACTAATCTGGGTAGCTTGGTGAGTTTATTTTGTAGAAAACAACGAAATGCAGAGTGCAAATGGAATTGCTTTAAGAGCTAGCAGGACAGAATCTGTGTGAAATTTCCCCCACTGTCTCAGCTGTTCTCACTATATGCCAAATCACAGTTTCAGATGGCTGAAATAGATTAATCTCTCCAGTCTTTGATTTGGTTGCTACAGAACCCCATACTTCACCAAAAAAAAAAAAAAAAAAAAAAAAAAAAAAAAGCTCCTTCCACAGTCTTTTACAAATTCCAGAGATTTTGGATTTACAGATTAAAAGCATACAAAGTTTCAGAAAACAAGGGTATATATAATCAAAAAACATAGTCCTGTGCCAACTAACATGGCTCCTGTCAAGAAGTGTTTTTTGGGAAAGCAGACAGTGTATCCCATGGTTGATTCAGAAGTCCCCTCACTCTGATTTTTGCACTGATAGGGAAAAAAAGTATAAATTTGAATCTCTTAGTGTCAGGCATAAGCAGTTCATCTGTCCAATCAGTACATTTCAGCCTTACAGATTTTATTTCTAAATCACATCTTCTGGTAGCCTACTGAAGTGCTGACTGGCATCACTGAAGTGATGGCCTCCTCTGCACCCCTCCTTTGGGGTCACATAAACACTACAAACCAGGGGCACTGGGACCTCCCTGTTCCCTCTTGTAGCCTAAACTCCAGACTGGTGATGGACAACATTAGTCCTCACACTGCTGCATGGTGTCACACCTGACTCTCAGGAAGCCTGCAGGATAAAGCGTGCCCTGTCTTTGCCAGCTTGTGGAGGATAGCTGGGGATTAGAGAGCTCCCAGAGCCCAGGACTTTGACAACCTCCTCAAGATGAGTGAGGAGGAGTGGTGTTCCATGGGCACACCTAGACAGAAACTAGAGCACCAGGCGAGAGCTGGAATTGCAGGGGAGTAGTATGGACTTCCCAGCGGTGTGTAGCCTTTGGTTCAGGAAGCATCACATGTGGTTGTCTCTGCAGACCCCTCTTTCACAAGCTCAGAAGTGTGTCCCTTGAACGATGGACGTGCACCAGTTTCACGTCAGCAACTACAAGCAGCCCACACTCAGCTCCAGTAAGTTTCTGAAGTTAGTCTACTGGTGATGAAGCATGTGATTTTTCCAGATATTCTAGGTTTTGGGGTGGTTTATTTTGCAGTGTCCCTTCACCAGTTCAATTTCAAAAGGTCCATCTCAGAGCCCTCAAGTAACAGTGGCTTCTAATTACTATCTATCCATATTGGATTTGAACCAGTGACCCAGAGATTGGATTTGAACCAGTGACAAAGAGATTAAAGGAACCATTCCTGATCCCATGACCCATCTCCTGAGTCCAGCAGTCCCTGAAGAATGTGATTCATTAACTGAACTGCTTTTGCTGACTGTATTTTTCCAGTGCCTCATAACCTACATGAAATTACAATATTTTTCCCATTCTCACTGTGTGTATGTCAGATACTTACTTCAGTTATTTTCCTAGCTAGCCTCATAGGAGTTGTGTAAATGGCATTATCAAAATTGCATCTCCCTGATTCATTATTTCCAATTTTATAAAATAGCTGAGTTAGTAAAGACACTATCAAAGGGGTTTTTAAATAAACATGCTTAATCTTCTGGAGATTAAAAGAGATAGTATGGGTGACATATAATGATTATTTTACCCCAAAGCCATCAGAAATACAACGTACAAGAAAAACACATCAAACAAATAGGCACAATAGAGAGCATTTCAATGAGAAGATAATCACACTTCAGTATTTGCTTCAACTCAGTGGCCTAAATATTGCCCTATATGTATAATAACCTGAAAGAGGAATACTAAAAACCTCTAGATTTATACCCACAGTTTGCTTAAAAGAACAAACTGCAGCTAGTATCTATACTAATTTATTTTCAAATTAATTCTTAGGAGTTCAATCTGTCCAGCAGGCAAAAATAAAATAATTTAGGAAGCTAAAAAATGTTAGGTGATCAATTTCTGGCATGATGTAAATTTTGATTGATAAGAGTAAAATGATTAGGCAATGTGTCTCTAAGTAAGTATCAAGAAAATTACACTGACTGTCTGATTATCATAACATTTTTCACAGAAAATGTATGATATGCAGAAAAAACACATGGCCTGCCAGTGTAGAAACTCATGGGAGGCAGCATAGATTCAACTTTGTAGAGAAGGAGTTCATTTAATAAATCACAAATCCTTCTGCTATTCATCCTGGCTGCAAAGGGATGGCTGACACAGAATAATGCCCAATTTTCATACACCATGCTGGACTATTAGATATAGAGATGATATTAGGTTCTGTCCTGATCCTCTATTGGTGTAACTGGCATAAATCAACTGAAGTTAATTGAGCTATGCAGATTTACCCCAGTAGCTGGGAGAAAATCACATATTCATTTACAGCGTGCCTGAGAAGCCTGGAGAAGGGCATTTTAAGGCAGACTGTGTTCTTTGAAGTTAGGGGCCTGATTAACTCTTTCCAGCAAATGCAGCCACTTTGTGACTAATGGCTTTTCCACTGACTACATAGGTGGACTCACATTCCATAGGGCCCAAGTTCCTGCCAGATTTTCACTGAGACAAGATCTCATTTCTACTGTGTAATTATTCTGTTAATTAAGTTTTCACACATTTCAGTCATATGCACTGTGACATTTCATCTGTCCCCACATAATTCTATGAGTACAAAGAGACAAAGTAGGAAAAAAAAAAAAGAATCAGAAATGGTACCTGTCTATGTAATGACAGTAAAAATTGTGGATCATAGCTCTTGCCAGTTGATTGTCCATATTGTCACCTGACTAGCACATAGTCTTACTCAGGCCCAATGTTTTCCAAACAGCTGAGGCCAATGGCCCGAAAGAGCCATGGATTACTCAGAGTGCTTGGGAAGAGAAGGGTTTTTTTCAATCCATTTAAAGAATGGGCTAAAATCCACTCTCTTTGTCTGTCCCTCCCTCCCCAATCACTTTGCTTTAATACATTTTTCTAAGACGCCTTCAAGCACTGCATTTCAAATCCACCCCTCTAATAATGTTTGCTTACCTGGTGTGACAATAAAAACCTCACCTCATGTAAGGAGCCCCACCACAGATCTTCTCATCAGTCACCACCTATGAACAGTACATGCTGTGTTCACATCAGCATCAGGAGAGAAGTTAAGTAGTTACCTCCCTTCTGCTTGAAGCTTCAGACAATAGATTTTTACTCTGTTTGACTTCTTTCAGCCCAGGCTGTATGAAAAATGCGTTGCACATCAAGCAGTGGGCAGGCTCACAGCTGCTGCTGGAAGAGCAGTGGTTACTGAGACCGTTTCACTCTGGGCCAATGCTCAGGTCTGCTTAACAGCTGAGAACATCAAGATTCATCACTGCAAGAGTTTCCCCTGTAACCAAGCACAATAGGGACACTGTGTGAGTGTTGGATCAGGGCCCCAAATATCCAGAATTCCCAATGTATATTTAGGCTTAAATACCGAGAGGACACAGGAATAGTACTTGGTTTAGTTCAAAATAATATCAAAATTTAATTTTGCTGTTGTTTTGTACCTGTATAGTACCAATACTTCTTCTCAGAAATAGTAAAATACATCATATTCTTGTTGGCATGAAAAAAAAAGAAAAAAAAAAGCCACAAAGAATACCAGTGTATTTGATATTCAAACACAACATTCACATATTTGCATTGACATGAATGAGCAAGGTTTCTCAGTCATTGCAATGGGAGCTTGGATGAAAGAAACAGATCTAAAGGTTTATTCTACTGCCTTTTTCTAAGACTGCCTGCAAGGTACTTTTCTGGCTTTTTTTTTTTTTAACTTATCAATATGTATTTCGGAATTTCTTACTTTTATGTTTAACACATCTTTTTTAAAAGGGAGCACGATCACTTTCTAAGGATGCTACTTAGATATACAGTGGTACAAAAAGGCAGCCACAAACTGGGAGGAAAGCTTTTGAAAGCCCACGGGAAGTGACAGGGATGGAAAGCAGATCTTTCCAGAGGAAGTCAGTCTCTGGTACCTTCCCATTATACCCAGCCAGTGTTTATTGTGGCCTTTCACATGTGCCAGGTAGTGCTCTGGACTAGGATAGATAAGTGCTAAGGACAAGTCCATCATTGTATAGTATTACAGTCACTTATCAAGCTCTGAGGTCTGTTTTTCCCTTCAGAAAGCACTTGAGTTCATTTATCCCACCTTTTAATCAGGCACCACATCTCTTTTGACTAAAGCTTAACCTAAGGGAAAATCTGAGTACAAGCTGAGGAAAAAAATTCTACCTTTTTGTCAAAGAAGAGTGGTTTGCTCTTGATTTCAAGCACGAGGCAGTTTGATCTTAATAATATTGTGCTATAACCTCCTCTCAAATTAGGACATTAAGAATTCTTCCACTTTTGTTTCTGCAGGTCTTCAGCACATGGTTCTGGTTTGAAATATGATTAGCAATCTGTACAAAACCATGGAGCTAAGAATAAAAGAGGCAATTAGGGTTACATTCAGGTGAGCACACTACTCTAAAATAGTAAGGATTTCGATAATTATACAGTTCAAGGATAATACGTACCAGTGTCTCCCTTGAGAATCTTCAGTTCATCTCCTGGTCTTTATTTCTAATTAATCCTTGAATCCTTTTGTAGGTTAATACAATTAACAATAGGGATAAACTTGCTGTAGTGTATAGCCAATTAGATTTATAGAGCTTGCTTTTCTTTGTTATGACCATTGGGGTCTTAGGAAACCCTCTTAAATCAGTCTTAATTTCAGCATTAGTCAATGACATGCATGCTCAAACACCTTCTTTTAACCATGCCAGGGGTACCAAAGAGATAAAATCAGTTTTGTTTAATATTTTTTTCAAAAGACTACTACAGAAACCAACATTTGCCACCCCTGAACACTTGCTGTATTCCTATTGCACTGTGACTATCCAAAATGAATACTCAGCATGTCCTTAAAGACATAGACTAATCTTACAAAAACTCAGGCTCAGATATAAACCCAAAACTTAATACATGAAAATAATGTTTTCCTCACAGAAATGTAAAGAGAGAAAGGCTCTGTAGGGTAAAACTGTATTTGGCATGATATTGATTTATTTTCTCTTAGCTTCTCACTCTTATTTTGCCAGTTGTTTCTAGCTTTTCCAGGTCTTAACAGCTGGATGTGAACCAAAACACATGGGTGCTACTCTCACCACTGCAATTTAAATTTTCTTTTTCATCACCCACAAATGTATACTGAAATAAAATAAAATTTAAAAAATTAAAACAGCAAAATGAGGCCAGCTATCCTGATAAAAAGAATCGGTTATGCAATATAAATACTGAAAACTGAGAAACAAAAGAGTAATTTTTAAAGGGTTTTTGATTAAATCTATACTCCCACTGTCCTCTGTTGCTCTATGTCCATGCCTTCTTTGCTTCCTTTCTCTATTTTCAAAAATATCTGTAGTGCTGTGAAGGACTTAAAAGGTAAACATTTTCATCTGTCTGGTTATACACTCAAAATGTGTGACTGTAGAGTGGAAGCCTGAAATGAAAGGGCTTATTAATAACATTTTTTATTCATACAGCAGTAAGAAAAGGTTTCATTTGTTCACCCCTTGATTGTCTTTTCTGTTTCAATTACCTCTTCTAAAAGGAAGTTTAATGTCATTTCTGGATTCCAGGAGGTCTCCAGTTAAAAAGAAAACAAGACAAACCACTTTCAACTTCAGGTAGGTTTTCCTCTGACTTGTTATTTATCATGTTATCTATTTGTTAATGAGGCAGCTGGTATGCATTAACTTGGATTGAGAAAAGCTAATTTTTGTGTGGGCCAACAAAGCTTATGTCTCCTAGCCCTGGTGCCAATCCTCCACCCTGGGCTGCCTAATACCTGGATCTCCTTCCAATCCAATCCATCAGGGGTACCTGGCACCTGGCCTCACTAGCAGGGCCAGCTGTCCCTCCTGGCTGCAGCGTGCCCCACTGCAGAGCTTGCCTGAGCTGTGGGCTGGTGCCCCCCCTGCCCTCACCAGGCTGCTCCAGGCGGGGCGGTGCAGCAGGAGGGCACACAGGAGCTCAGTGTGAGCTTGTGGGGCAGGCTTGATCCTGCTCTAGGGGGTCTTTTCACCCTTCTCCTCTGCTGTGCTGTTCCACCCATGGTTTATACTCCCTAAGCCCACAGTAGTGTTCCCTGTTTTTTTCTTCAAGACCCCACTATGTTCCTACAACACTGATTGCAACCCTTTTTCTTCTGAGACAGGACACAGCATCCCAGATGTTGTCAGGCTGTCACAATGAAATGAGGGCTTATAAACTGAGACAAGCCTCAGTTGAAACAGGAATGCAAACTCCTAGCCGAATCTAGCAGAAGAAAGGAATACATTCCATCTAAATGAGTCTTCCCTCCAGACACTCTGTGTGAAGGACTGCCCTATGAAAATGGTTCAGAGGACTTGAAACATCTTGCAGTGAAGTAGGTCATGCACCTCAGGACCCATTGAAAATGTATGGTGCTCCAAAATCTAAAATAAATGAATACCAAATCTTTCCATGATTCTTAGGCCTAGGCTAGTGCCAGAAAGCAGATGAGTAGAAAAAGAGGAATGCCTCCAGATAGTTTTGTATGGACGGTAAATGATTCTTAACCCATCACCTCAAGCTGAACATGCAGCCCAGGGCAGAACTTTCTGGCTATTCAAAGAAAGGCTTTTCCTTTTACTGTAACATTGGAGCAGATCACCAACATTAATTAATTTATCTTCACAGTATTTCTTGTCTTGCTCTAGTGTTTACATGACGCTGACACTAATACCAGTTTACACATGTATTACAGGAGATCATCTGCATTTCAGCTCAGGGACAATGTTTCTGGTAGCTGGGTTTGCTGAATGCTAATTAACACTAGCATAAAACACTTCTTAAAAAAATGTTCAATAATATGGTATTTGACTGGTGTAAGAGTAAATGGTGCTTTTCTTTAAAATCATTATTATTGGTAAACCAATTGTCAAACAGAAGCTTCTTAAATGTACTTCCAGGAAAGCAAACATAAAAGAGAGAAAAATAGGCAACTACAAACTCAAAAAAGCTGCAGTCATTCCGGTGGTGCTGTAAATTCTTCAAAGGCAACTTACCTTTTCCTTGTTAAAGAGCTATAAATGATCCTGGGATCCTGGATCTTTGCTGAGATTATTCAAGACATCTGTGAGAGACTCTGCCCTAGAAAAAGGACTATTGTTTTGCTCCACAAAATATGTTGTTTCTTGGTCCCTACACGTCAGAAGAACAGTCCATTTAGAGAAGAACCATAGTTGGATGTTTTCAGTACATTTCCATATCTTGCTGCTCTTGATCCAAAACATAACTCTTCTTGTCTGGCTTGCCAATGTTGCACCTTTCTTACCTCTCCCAGAAATCTCTGTGATCAGTCTTTAAAATGTCCTGAGGCACAAATAATGAGACAGGAAAAGAAGCAGAAAACCAGCTGATTTGTGATGGGTTATTTTGTTTCCTCTTGATTATGCTTTGTTGAGTTGTTAGGGGGTCTGTTATGGGAGAGCTTTTGATAACTACCTGGCTTTACAGAGATAGTCCAGTTTTTCTCAGCTATGGACTTTTTGCAGTAGAGTTTGTACCTTGAAGTAGGGAAATGAGTGATTAAGCAGCTATTTTCATGGTTCTGTAATTTTATCTCACCTTTTCTTCCTGTGATTTTTTCTTAAGTCCGATACTTTAACAAGTTACTCACCTCCTTGCAACTCAGAGAGCTGTTATTTTTTAACAAAGCCAACTGATTGCTGCCGGCCTCCTATTTAGCAGCTATTTCAAGTATTTATCCCAGCATATAACACTGTCTGTAAAGAAAGACGTAGCTGCACATTGAGCAGGTCTGTGTCACTGCCTGCTCTCTCTGTAGCTTTGTTTAATACTCCCTTTCTCTTGAGTCTGGTGAGCCTAGGAAACCCAGATTCAACCTTTTGTTCTAGCAGAGATCTGACACGTCCAGCATAAGAGAGAATATCCTTCTTGTCATCAAGCCACGGGCTAGGCTGGGCAGGACCACCTTCAGCTTGTCCTTTTGCATACAAACAAGGAGGGCAAACACAAGGACAACAATACCACAGAAGGGAGTGCCACTATCCCTTTGCCTTAGTTGCTCATTTCCAAATTTTCCCATGTGTTAGCACAAGGGCTTATCCTGCCACATAAGGACATGGATCACTGAATGAATCTGGTTAATAACTGATATGCTTTAAAATTAATAAAACTGGATAGGTTTTCAAACAGGCTATTGTTAATGAGCACTGGTTAAACAGAATATTTGCTTGTGGTGGGTTGACCCTGGCAAGGCAACGGATGCCCACCAAAACCACTCTATCACTTCCCACCTCAGCTGGGCAAGAGGAGAGAGAATATACAAAAAGGGTTCATGGGTCAAGATAAGGACAGAGAGAGATCACTCACCAGTTAGTGTCATGGGTAAAAAAGACTTGACTTGGGGAAAAAATAACTTTACCAACTACCAATCAAATTAGAATAGGATAAGGAGAAATAAAAACAAATCTTAAAACACTTTCCCCCTACCCCTCCCTTCTTGCCAACCTTAACATTACTCCTGATTGGGGAATGGGGGCTGTAGTCAGTTCATCACAAGTTTTCTTTGCCACTCCGTCCTCCTCAAGGAGAGGACTCCACAATCTTGCCCTGCTCCAGCATGGGATCCCTCTCACAGAAGACAATCATCCAAGAACTTCTCCAAAGTGAGATCTTGCCACAGTTCCTTATGACCTGCTCCAGCATGGGACTCTTCCATGGAGTGCAGTCCTTCAGGAACAGGTTGCTCCAGTGAGAGGCCCCCATGGGGTTACAAGACCTTTTAGCAAACTTGCTCCAGCACAGGCTCCTCTCTCCACAGATCCACAGGTTCTGCCAGGAGATTGCTCCAGTGCAGGCTTCTCCTTTGGGCATCCATCTGATCCTGCATGGCATTCTTGAGGGTCTGCAGGTGGATCTCTACTCCCCGTGGACCTCAATGGGCTGCAGGGGCACAGCTGCCTCACCATGGTCTGCGCCACAGGCTGCGGGGAAATCTCTGCTCCAGCACCAGGGCTGGAAGAAGCCCTGCCCATCCTTCTTCACTGAGCTTGGTGTCAACAGTGTTGGTTCTCACCTACTCTCACTCCTCTCTTCTTTGGCTGCAGTTGTTGTTTTGCAGGATTTTACCTCCTTCTTAAATACTTTACCAGTGAGACACTACCACTGTCACTGACAGGCTTGGCCTTGGCCACTGGCAAGTCTGTCTTGAAGCCAGCTGGAATTGGCTCAGTCAGATACAGGAAGCTTCAAGCATCTTCTGTCAGAAGTCACCTCTGGCACCCCAGCTACTAAAACCTTGCCATGCTAACTGAATATACATAATTCCTATGCTTAAAACTACCTTAAAATTTTGGTAAGAAGCTTGTTTGAATATTATTTATATGAGATCTGGTCCTGTAGTTAAGTGCCAGAAGGAATGAAAACTAAACCTTGTGAGTAAAGATTGCTTAAAGAAGCCAATCAGAGAATGATAATATCACCAAAATATTCCGGCACCTACTTATTTCCTGACATTGTGTGTCATTGGAGTTCCGTGTTTACTTTGCTATGTGGGAACAGAGATAAATGACATGGAAACATCAAAGTAACTGCTTTGCAGTCAACAATCCATCTGCTAGATGTATTGGATTACTCATTAGCTGACCATCATTTTTAGAAGAGGTTGCTTTCTAAATTACATTCAATTATTTGCAATTACCCTAATTTGAACCTAAGACCCCTCTCCTCAAGATATTATCCACTAGAAGAGAAGAAGTTTTGACATTAATCTCCATGTATTTTTTTTTTAATGCACTACTTCTGCATAATTCAAGCAAGAGTATGTCATTATACTAATCTCAGACACATTATACTATTTTCAGACACACAAATCTGAATCTACATTGAATGAGCAGGTAAGATTAGTGTGTCTCATTACCACTCATAAACCCTTCTGCAACTGTGTTTTACACTTGGACAGTTTAAGTGGCACCCTTTTTGAAAGGAAGAGAAAACAGTTTAAATACCAATCAAAGAATTTGACATAATTAATGTCGTTTGAACATCTTGGCAAGATCATCAAAAACGGAATTAGTTGCTGAGCGATAGCACAAATGTGGTACTCTAAAGGATTCAACATTTCTGGAGCTTATCTCATGCTCCACTGAAATTCCATAATGTATCTACAATGAATGCTGTGATTTCAGAGAAACTAAAATTAAGATTTTGCATGCCTATTTACATGCAAATTATTGCAAAGAAATTGAATTACCAGTTCTTCCAAAAAATTAATTTTGGCCAGATGTCCTTGAGCAAGTTAAATAACTATACCTGTGGTGTGTTCTATGCAAAACCAAGGGAGTTTTAGATCAGAGATTTTCCAGAAATCTCAAATTATTACCTCAAATCTCAGGGTAAAGGGATTAAGATTTAATTCCATGGAAAGGATTAAGACCCTGTAATAGATCTTGATGGTTAGAAATTAGGCATGACAGCATTTACATTTCAAACACCAGATTCCCACAGTCTGTCTGGACTCTGTAGGGGACAACAATCTAAAAACAAAACAAAACAAAGCAACAAACCAAAAATGCGGAATCTTCTCTTGCTATGGCACTATGCACCAGCAGTGAAGAGGACATTCTATTTGGAGCCTGTTTCTGAAGCACAGCCTGTCATTTTCTTTCTCAGAATTCATTAATGTCTCTGGCCCATTCATTCATTTAATGACTGGCAAAAGTAAAAACTATGTTTAGGTAACAGTGGTGGTGATGACAGTGGCACATATTACTCACTTTGCACTTAACACAAAATGTAGAAACATTCTATAGAGTAAGCACTGGTGTCCCCTTTCACTGTTGTCCCCCTTTTATTAACTCTAGCATTAGGTCCTATTTTTCCATGTCCTTCTCTCTGTATTTGACTCTCAGTAAATTTTCTGGATTTCTCCTTTCTGCAGGAAAATAGCTACAATATAACATGCAGAAAGTACCTCTTACTCCCATATGGTATTTAGGACACCCTCCTTGGAAGTGTCAAATGTAGTTTTGAATGTCCTCTGATCCAGGAGTGAGTCAAAACCAATTTGCAGTTCTATCCATAAGATGCTGCCTTTTCACCATTGAAATTAAGCTGTAGTTTGTGTATTGGGTGAGTCCAACACTCTCAGCGTACCTTAAATGAATTATGAGGATCTCTATTGGTCAGAACCACTGAGAATGCTGAGAAAAAGTTTGGAGTTTCCCACATAGATATTCCTGTTTTCCTTCTACTTCTGAGACACATTTACATCCCAAGGATCACACAATGCTGCTGTCTTTTGAAAAATCACCAGTTCATTAATCATTTCTAATTAACACTGTGGAGGACCAAAAATAATTTTTAAGGATGGGGAACATATTGCCAAAGGAAATAATGAAACAGATTTTTTTTTTTCCCTGAGATGTTTACAAACAAATCACAGTAAAAATGAAGCAGTGTCCCACACTGTGTTTCACCTTAGAGTGGATGGAGGCATGGGTAAACAAAATAGCTTGAGTCACTCACACAGGAGTACAAACCAAAACTGGAAAATTTAGCCAAAGTTGAAGTCCCTGGTGGTGCCTTGGCCCCTACCCTTATCTCATCTGTTGGACTGATCTTTTCTGAACCAAAAAAAAGTGCTGAGCATTTCCAAAGCTGAGTCAAGGATTGTAAAAAAACAGCCTAGCTACAGAGAGATCCTGCTTCTAGAATCCATTCCCAGTTTCAGGCACAGTTGTGGTGTAAGATCAACTGCAGCCTTGGATTCAAATCCTAGCCTCTCCCTACTTCAGGAGTAAGAAAGTTAGTCCAGACTAAACCTCATGCAGCTGAGATGATCCAGTTGGGGTGGCTGGTGATGTGTGGGGGAGCGATGAACTCAGTTTTGTCTGTGCTCTGTGCCACCCCCTGTGTGCACCACTGTGTGGGAAATGACACCCAGTAGTGACCCTCTAAGTCATCCCTGTGTTGGCACTTACCATTCATTCATTAGGAATGAATACACTGGAAATGCTGCTTGCCACAGGGCACCCTTTCCCTTTCTTTGCTTGTACTTCACTTTTTTCCTTGGAGCACAGAAGAGTTCCTCAGATTGATGCTGATATATATGAAATGATATTAATTTTTTAGTCTGTAACATAGATATATATATATATACATACACATATACACATATGTATGTTCTTATTATCAAAGTGCTTTCATTTATTCTACTTAATATTTCTTTTGCATTTTACAGGTTTCTAAATCTATTCTCAAGTATTTTTTACCTAAGTCTCAATGTCACCTTAAATTCAAATGTTAATGTATTTGTCCAGGCCTACTTGCAGAGCCAGCCAGCTGAGAAATGGAGCACAAATTCATTAGCAAATCATACCTACCAGAACTGACCTTACAACCTGCATGAATCAAAAGGAAAGACTTAACTTGGCTGACTTCTGTGAAAAAGCAGAAGCTAACCAGCATAGTCAAAGAGAGCAAGATTTATAAAGCACAAAATGTTGTTATCAATCATGTAACATCAAATCAAAAACAATGAAAAGAAAAAAGTATAGAAATAAGTCTCTGAGACTACTCCAGTGAATTTGGCAGTTGCTTACTAGCTTAAAAAAATAAAGGCACAGGTAGCCTTTATCAGTGTGGAACTGTAGAGTCACATAATGACAGCCTACGCATTTTCACTGTAGAGAAGTAAACATTTTACAGCATGAAAGAAATTGCTGTAGTGACCCAGGGGAGCTACCATTGTTTCTTGGATGAGGACAATTAACCAAACCAATATAGTTAATTTTGACACAGGTTTTAAATGATCTAGAAAGCAGACTACACACTTTGCCTTAGTAGACTTAACTAAAATACTGCGACTGAAGAAAACCTCAGTAAAACCCCACAGCAGCCAGGGCTGCAAATGAGAAGCCAGGACACCTGCAGAAATAGATTTGCATGGATCTTAAAAACACCGCTGCATTTCTGTTAGCTGGGTTCAGCAGGGACCAGCACAGGCCAGCACTGTGATACACCCAGATTGGCACCTCTTGCACTGTGGAGAGCCAGATACAGCTTTAATCATCCACATGAAGTGACTTCCCACCCTGGAAGGGTCTCCCGATATACACTTCTGCATCAAAACAAGCTGTGCCTTAAGTAAATATTAGCTCCATACCACAGATTAGGAGGTAGAGGTGTCCATGGCTAACCTCGGCTTATGTAACAGGACATTCATGCAACTAGTCTCTGAAAACAGTCCCTACTGAATCTTGATTCCCACACAGCTGTGCTTACAATGACTTTAGAAATGAGCATCTTTGTGAGCCACTCACCCTTAGAAGCAGTGAAGGAGGAGAAGCACCCATGGCTGCCCACAGCAGGCAGGCAAGTGGCACTCCAAATCTGTGCCATAGGGGCCGAGGCAGGAGCACACCCAAGCTGGTTATAATGGCAGTGGTTTAGGGGTGTAACTGTGCCATGGAGCTGTGCCCTGCTGCTGCCCTGTGCTGATGGAGGACAAGGCTGTGATGGATGCACACGACCCATGTTAGCCAGCCAGCACACAGCAGAGTTGCAGCAGCAAAACACCACTTGCACAGAGCCTGTGCCTTTGTCAGGAGCATTTCTTTCCTCCTTTTTAACTAGATGACAGGGACCAATTAAACTAATGAGCCTCACAAAGTATTTCCCCTGGCTAACAACAGCCTGTATTAATGTTTGCAGAAGTGCAGCATTTGGGCCATAAGCTTTCTTATTAGACGTTAACGCTTTGCAAGATGTTTAAACACCCTATGAAATTCTCCATCTCTTAGATGAGTACCTTTGTCAGGTGTGGGAGCCCCACCTTGTCTCCCGTAGCTGACTGTATCCCAGGACCCAAGTAGCACAGTTGTCTCTCCCCAAGACCCAGTTTGTCATAAAAAAGCCACAGAGGACTATATGAATCCCAGCCAGGCATTTTCTCTTCTGTGAATAGAGTGAATTTTGCAATTGTGTCATCTAGTGTTTTGGTTTGTGGAGTGTTGGTTTCAGGTTTTTTTCTGGGGAAAGCTTAAGTTGCAAATATAATCCCTCCCAATTTAATCTCCCTCAACCTGCTAAATCAGGTTTGGAAAGAGAGATGCAGGTTTACTCTTTCAAAATATCTTGTTTTTATAACTTTTGTAATAAATTATAATGAAAATTTTTCTGTTGAACTTGACAAGCTTCTGCTTAGAAGAGAAAAAGAAATTAGGTAACTATTGACTTTGGCTTGGATTCTTTCAACTTGCTTTAATTACCAGTCTTCTTACATTCCTGTAAAATGCCAGACTTTCAAATGTGTTGTAAATGCAAACAATGAAGAGAAATTAAACATGGATATAAAAAAGAGTTTATTAACTTTTCAGTTCCTATTTCAGTGCTCCATCAAGCACATACCATATTGCAATGGATACAGACCCTGGAATTTAGATCTAGATTTGAATCTGTTTGCCTTCCAAATCAGGGCCTTTCCAGAACTGTGGCTGCCCCCTAGATCCATTGCTGAAACTAAAACCAAGGTAGCATTTCACATTCTAGACTCAGTTTTTGTAGCTTATGGGCAATATTTTTCAATTGTTTTTGCCCCTTATTAAACTCTTGGAGTGATAAGCAATCATCACTGAGGTTGCAAGTCTGTAACAGATTAGCTACCTCAGCCTCTCCAAGTAGACCTGTGCTGTAACTTTTCTACTTATGACTTGGGTATCTATGTTTTGGTCAGCATTGCTGCCAGGGAAAACTGCCTGGCTGTTTTGGTGGGAAGTTAGTACAACCATGATCCAAGGCTTCCCCTTGGTCCTTGTTCGAGGACCACGTGAGAACCAGGATGGACAAACAAGCAGAGCTCTCCATTCATGTGGAAGGAAATCACAGAGCACTTTGAGAATAGTCGAGCACTTTATGCAAGAAAACCAACCTAAAGAGAAAGAGGCAAGAGCTCAGCATACCCTTGGATACAGACACAATCATAAACTTCCCAAAAGGCTATGATCAGACTGAAGGTGGAATAAGACAGGACTTTTGCTCTTTTGGTGAGGCTTGTAGCTGATGCAGTTAATAGACTGGAATTAACACCCTTCTTCAGAGCAGAAACTTCCAACTCCGGAAGAAAACTGTTAGCTGAAATCAGATTTCAGACTCTAAGGATGCAAAAGCAATATGAACAAGGCACTTAAGCAAATTTAAGAACTGCACTAATCACTCCAGCTTTTCATCTTACCTTAAGGTGCGTAAGTAATCCTCTATTAATCACTATCCTTTCCTTGTTTCACTCCTGCTCAGCTGTAGACAGAGACTTCTAAGCACTTTGAGGGTTTGCTGCTGGCAAAACATTACACTGGAATGTTCCCCAGTTCTCTTCCACCTTGCAAAGAAAGGGAGTTAGGATTTACATAGAGAGTGCTCAGCTCTTAACCAAATAGATCATTTAAAAGTCAATAAAAACATCTAAACAAGAGAACTGACATCTTGGGAAGCCACGTGTCTTTCACATCTGAAATGATATGTCAATATCAGAGGAAACCCTTGCATTTACATATCACTTTATCTCTAAACACAGCAGCACATATAAAATTATTTCACTTCATAGTATCTGCATTAGCTCATCTGTTGTAAAGATGAAGATATTTACCAAGATCCTGGCCCTGCAGGGAGTTATCCAGATGACATTACCCTGACACTCATGGCAAGAGTGTCCGCAAATTATTGTTTGGCAAAACAATGCCCTGACTGATAATGCCAAAGACACAGAGAACAGCGATCAGAACCAAAATTTTAATTCCAGAAAGCAGCTTCATTCAGGACATGTCCTTAAATCTGAGCATCTGCTTTTCTGTTCCAGGAACAGGATACAGGGTCCTGATTACTAGTCATTTGCTCAAAACATTATTCTTGTAATTAAATATAATGCTAAAAACTTGAAGGCAATAGTTCTTTTAGCTCATTCTAAAGAGTGATTTTATCTTATGTTTTGGTATTGCTACTGAAATCAGTGAGAGTTTTACCATATAATTTCGGGATGATAAAGATCAAGCTCTTAATACGCATACTAACTTTTAATTGACTAAGGTAAAAGAATTAGGCCATTGTTTGCTTTGCACTTACCTGTGTTTTTTTGCAAAACAATGCCTTTCATTTTACTTCAGTGACTGCCAGCTGTTCTGAACAGTTTGTGCTTTTCCATCTAAAAGCTAAATATAATGTCAATTACAAAAACTCTCCAAAGGGATTTGCCAGGCTTGAGACTTCTTTTAACAGACAGTCAGTAACAGTTTCAAGTTGCTCACAACACTCTGAAACCAGCTACAGGCAATGATTGCTTTTATTGAAGAAAATAAAATGACCACAATTATATTATATTGGATTCTCTTATACTTGGAACTTGAAATTGGAGCTGTGCTGAAAGGAACAGATAGTGCATAGACTATGATTTAATATACAACAATATTTGAAATTAAAACCCACAAACTACACCTATCATCTTTACTTACACATTGGTCACTTAATAACTTTTAACGATCATGCCAAGGGAACACAACCACATGGCAAACACTACATTTTTGCTGCAGTCCTGTCCCAAATCCCAGTTTGGGTAAACAATATTCCACCTGGTTTTTGATATGACGTGCTGCTTTCTTCACTTCAGCTTACATGCTGTTGATAAGCATTATTGAATACTTTGAGATCCTGTCCTCACATCATAGCTGCTGAGGTCCTCCTTACTGTAAAATAACACCACATTTCTGCTGTCTAGGTAACTACACTTAAGGCTGAAAATTTCAGCTACTTCAGGTTGAAAATTTGGCTCACTGGATTTAGATGTATAAAAGACCTAACTGGTGTAATGTAATAGTAATAAGAGCAAACAAATGACAAAAAACCCAAACCATGCTTTCATAGTTACTCTTGCTGAAACTTACCACAAAGAAGATACGTGCCTGGTGTTTTGGGGAAGGTAAGCATTAAAAACCTGATTGCAATGCCAGTGTTTGGGGTTTGGTTGCTAGTCACACTAGAAATCACAGCTTTAGTAGAAACTTGGTGGAGAAAACTTTTTCAAACAAAAATTATATGTATCATATATATTTGAGCTGTCATCCTCAGAGCTCACTAGCATATGAACTCCCTGAAGGACAGATCAATTTTGAAGCAAGCCTACACAAGACCCTGCAACTCTGCAGGACATGGAACATTTTCTGCATGACCCAAGGGGATACTAAAGGCACCAATACTAAAGGCACCAATCACCCTGCAGATGTGTTCTATATTAGAGCATAATGAAACGGTGTACAGGAGGCTCTACTTGGAGCAAATCACTATCCCACAATCCAGCCTAAACCTTTCCTCAGCCTGTGTATCTGCAGACACACACACAAACTTGTAAGCTCTTGTCAGCACACTGAGGCACAGATCTACAGTGTTTATCTTTTTGTACTGCAGAACATTGTATGGCATACAAAGCCTGTCTTTTATGATTATATTCCCTCCCTGCTTAACTCAGCTCTTTCAAAGGTAAATTTCTTCCAAATTTTGAATTTCTTAGCACATTTCTATATTAAGAAATCCCCAAAAACCAAAAGCCTTCACCCCAAATGAACCCCCAAACCCAGGAAAGACAAACCCCCAAACATACAAAACATAAGCAAACAAACCCCCATTCTGTTACAAACAGTTGATTGAAACTGAGGTAGGACAGACCTGAGAGCAACAAATCCCTTCTATTTCAGAATGAAATGCAATGAAGCCTACATATTAAGAGAGGATTCTCCACTGTTTTCTGATGCATTTGTCTCATATCCTGCCCTTCCTAGTGCTCCTCTATACTGTCCATACTGTCAGTGGAGATAAAGAGGCAATGAGCAAAAAACCCACCTCATCTACTTGAGAAATTTGTGCCAGGGAAAAGGATTGATCGATTTGTAAAGGTGCTTGGCTCTCTCTACTGGTCACTGAGGGAGATGAGATAATTTGCTTCGATGAGACGGTCAAATTTTACCAAGTTTCTGAGTGAAGGCCCACCCCTAAAAAACTTTCCAGAAGGGTCACTGTTTAGATGAGCCAAAGTTTGTTCAAAAAGGTGGTTGAATAGATATATCAGAGGCAAGTGCACAGTCAGCACCACCCCTCAGCTCTGCCTTCTCCCTTTGTGCTTCTGCTTAGGGAGAAGCCCAGTAAGATTTCTTGGTTAAGATAACATTTCAGTGTCTTGGCCATGAGGCTGAGTCCTTCAGAGGATCAGAATCTCAAAAAGAGCCTGTTTGCATTGTTTCATAAAGAAAGGATGCAGAAAGGAACAATTCTCTCCTCAAGACATGTTCGTACTTTAAAACAAGACCTGTAGGAAGGCTTTGCCTGCATAATTGACAGACTGAACTATCGAAGGTGAAAATTGCACTCCTGGTTCCCTTTCAACAATTCTTTGAGGGGAGGCAAGAAAGGAAGCCTTCAGAATACATTGGAGCTGTGGAACTGCAATGAAGTATTTTTTTTATTATTCAATTTGATTTATAACTTACTGGTTTGGGATATCTACACTTAGCCACTGCTTGGAAAGAACAAATAGTATGTGAGGTCAACAAGGAAGAAATGGCTTGTATAATGCTATTTCCTTTGATTCCCTGCAAAATCCCTCAAATCCCCCTCTTCAAAGGTATCATTTGCTATTGATCTCTGCTGTAGCAGAATGCATATCTTAACACATGTGCTCCAAAAAAAAGGTCCAAAAAATTAGAGCAGGGTGGTAAACAGGATTCTCTTGAAAATCAGGCTAAGATTTTGCTATTCAAACTTGGTCTTTATCCACTAAAAAAAATGAGAGGAGAGATCCAACCAGCCAATGTTTAACACTTGCATCTGAGATGCACAAAAGGCAGCCTGAAGTCTCTAGCTGGCCTCCCCACAGCAACTTTTTGAACCTGTCTATTGCATGTTTTTGCTTGCAAAGTTCCGACTCGCATTGAATCTGTTATGGATTCAAACACTCTCAATGCCTCTCATTACAACTTTTCCACTTCATATAAGAGAATTAACTACTTCTTGGCCCAGACACAGCACTTGGATTTGGTCTTTCATCTCCCAAATCACAAGGAGGAGGCTGAATCATCTGGCTGTGTTTAGTGCAAACTCCAGAAAAGATTAAGAGAAAGGCTGACTTTCTGATTGCTGGATAAAGACACTATTTGGTCTCAGGAAGATCCAGGTTAAAAAGTGCCTTTTGTTTTTAGTATTTGAATGCCATATTATTATGTTTCAGAACCTAAACACTGGAATCCTGATAATGTTGGAGTGAGTCCATATCTCTATCCAAGCATCCAGGACTCCACTGAAAAATGTCCCGTTATGTTTTTCAATCCTTGTTCAGAGTTGAAGAGAACACGATACTAAAATTTTGTGAGCCCCCTTAGTGCAGTTTTGAGTAGCCTCTTCTGGCAAATAGCATATTTATATATGTTGCATAGAGCAATACATTGTGAGTTTATCAGCAAATGGCAAAAATTCCATCAGCCTCAAGATTTACATGTAAGTCACTCTTCTGTGTCCAGCCTTTAACAAATGGTTTGAGGGAGCCAAGACATTGTGAAAGGAGCTGTGCAGTTTATCCAGATGTCCCAAGACAAAAAGAGAAGAGCAGTAATTATCATCTGCTGGTGCAGTTTGTTTTGGGAGGAATTTCTTGAGCTGAGCTGGGCTGAAGACAGACTAGGACAGGAAAAAGTACCCGTAGTAACTTCAAATTCTGACAAAGTGCCTTGGGGAACTTTTTTTACCTTGATGAGCAGCATGAATTTTAGAAGGTCTTGTGTTTGTTGTTTGTCTTGTTCAAGATCCCTTTGGATTCTGGTGGCTGTGGTTTTATTAAAACCCACCCTATTGTTGTGAGGGCTCCTGAACTGATGGCCTCGGGTTGAATGCATGCCTTTACAAGTGGCTTGAAATCACTCACTGTCACACTGACTCTTCTGTTTCATTTTCTGCTTACTGAGCACAGAGCGGAGATGGATGCTTTCACTGGGTCTGTCACCTGCAAAGCCTTGGAGGGAGGGCCCAGAAATAAACATGGTGATTTTTCTTTCTGTCCTACTGATCCCAGTGGAAGTCAACATTTTCCAAATCCCCCTAGAAAATTCTGTGGTTAAAGGAAAGGGATCATCTCACCTATCTTTTTATACATTAACATCACATGCATACTTTTTTAGTAAAGTTACAGTATAGAGATGGCTCTTCAACTTGAAGGTAGCCAGAATGAGGCACATTGTGCCATTTCCTATGTCACTCCAGTGTATGCCTCTATGCTGCACTTCCAGAACACTTCATATCCATCCCTCTGACAGTGGGAGCAGAGCCTCACTCAGTACTACCTTTGCTGTTCCTCAATATATCTCACATTTTTCTTTAGTTCCTATTATTTTCCTTTGAATCTGCATGATGCCAGTGATCAAAGCTGGCTCCCCTTTTCTTTCTCTGCATGTCATCCTATCGGTGAATGACCCTAGAGGAGTGCAGCTTGCAGAGCATGCACCCATCAGGTAGCTCTATGAAACCAAGAAAAGCCAAGCAACTTCTTCAGTAGACTTTCATCAGAGGGTTGTTAAGTTCCAAAACAAACAGAGAATAGCAGCTTTGATTTTCTCTGGATATGTGGAGTTAAAGATCTGAAACTCTATAAAGAAAATAAAAGTGGGAGAGCCCTTCAAAGATGGAAAGAAATGGGAGAACAAAGATGATTTCTTATAGAAATGTCAAGTGAATAACCTGTTGCTCTGGATAAGACCAGGCTGGAAAAGAGCCACTCTTTACTCTGACATGCTCCTTACCAAAAAGTGATGAATCTATGGTACCCAGGGGCAGTGCTACCTTTATGCTGTGCCCTCACTGCTGAGTGGTGAAGTAAAAACTCTGTTTGAATTTTTTAAGCATAAAGTGCAGTCAGAGGGGCAAATTTCCCCCAGGGTTATGATTGCCTTTTTCCCATGTATTCCAATCCACAGAAATTCTAGATATTTCCTTCATAACAATTCCTCTTTCTGAATATTTTTTCTTAATTACTTGTTTTACAAAAATTGCGTGGATTGTAAGTTCTTAAGTCTAGGCTGTGTTGAATTCTGTCTGACCAAAAACACCCCCAAAACCTTCACTTCTGACCTTAACAAAAAAGAAAGTAGCTTATTCTCTAACTTTTTCTTCTTCAATATACCATCTCTTTCTGGGGCAGTTGTTACTGATTATGATGCAGGGTTTATTAATTTAGGGATTTCTTTTTGGTGAGATTTTTTTTAAATAAGATTAAGATAAAAGCCAAGAAATACTTTCACATTAATAACCAAGTAGCTTCCCAGTCTCTCCCCACCTGGGTCAGAATTTAGAAGCAAAAACCTAAAAATTTTATGTCCATTCATATGAACTTCTGTGTCCCCTAGATATATTAACAGTCTTTTAAAGCCGGTCTTAGCCAGAGCAACTGTGTAACTGATCTTCTCTTACAGCAAAGGTTTTGACCTTTTTCATAAAAGAAAACATTCCTCTTCTAGTTTACCTAGGGAAAAAACTCATCAAATTTAAATTATAAATTAAGTAATTGGGTAATACCCCACTTTTTTTTTTCCTTTAGTAAAAGAAAATCTCTCTCAAAATTAATGATCAGGGACCAGTGGAAATGTTCATATTTTCAGACTGAAAAATGCAGCTTTGTTGAAGTTCTGGAAAACTTGAGAGAAGAGCAGAAATTGGTATTCAGATAGAGGAATGAGAATCACAGAGTCATTTAGGTTGGAAAAGATCCTTAAGCTCATCAAGTCCAACTATAAACCCAACATTGAAAAGTCCACCACTAAACTAGGTTCCTAAATGCCACATCTACACACCTTTTAAATACCTTCAGGGCTGGTGACTCAACTACTTTCCCCACTTCAACTTTTTTCAATTTCTAACAACCCTTTTGATGAAGAAGTTTTTTCTAATATCCAATTTAATGTGCAATTAATCCTCCCCATGTGCAACTTAAGGCCATTTCCACTCATCCTGTCACTTGGTACTTGAGAGCAGAGACTGATCCCTACTTGGCTACAACCTTCTTTTAGACAGTTCTAGAAAGTTCTATGTTGCCCCCTGAGTCTCCTTTTCTTCAGCTTCCTCAGCTGCTCCTCCTCAGAGTTGTGTTGTGGACCCTTCACAGTTGCCATTCTCTGAGTTTGCTCCAGCACCTCAATGTTTTCTTGTTTTAAGGGACCCAGAACTGAGCTCAAGGGGTGGCCTCACCAGTGCCAAGTATAGAGAAGAAATTATTGCCCTACTGGCCACAGTGCAGAAGCCAAAAATTATGTTCATTGCAACTACAAAGTGGGAATAAAGATAGAATAGAGTGAAAAGTTGTTGCAGGAGATACTTCTTGGGGCACATCATGTGTAGAGCAAGAGAATGGTCAAGATGAAGTTTTGTGACCATTTAGAAACCAAAATTAGCATAGAGGTACTTCAGTTCCAATTTTTTTGGCTTTCATGTAGTCACCTGTTACCTGCTTGTTTCAGTTACAAGAGAAAAAAACCCCTCCTGCTTCAGTTCCTATCACAGCTCTACTGCAGCTAGGGAAGAGCAACTATATTCTCTTTCTCCATGCATCACTGACAGAGTTGTCAGCTGAGTCCCCAGCTGCAGATTCTTTATTGGTGGTGATAATGCGAGAAGCAGAAGAGAACACAGCTTGACCTGCAGAACCCAGGCTACTGGGTTCCCAGGCTATATAAATTTCTATTCAGAAAAATAATCCCTTTATTCATAATCTGAGCAAAACTGATAATGAGACAATAAAAAACCAATGGGACACCCCTGCAGTCAACCATAAGGAGTTTCATCTGACTCCACAGGATATGCAATAAGGAGCAAAGAGATAGAAGGAGGGTTTAGTGGGATCAAATCCAATGGGATTGCACAGCAGGTATGTACTTCCTATATGGCAAAATATTTCAGAAAACTGTGGAAAGTCATCAATTCTTAGTGTGCAGTTGGTATGAGAAAAACAAAGATTGGAGACAGATAAGTTATTCTTCCTTGCTACTCTCCTCCTCAAAAGATTTCCTTTCTCTGGATACTAAAGAAACAATATAACCTACGTGTAGTGAGGTGCCCAAAACTGGACACAGTACTCGAGGTGTGGCCTCACCAGTACTAAAAATCCTACTTTCAGAGATTTGTCATCATGATGGACAAATTGTTTCCTGCTGTATAAAATACTATAAATCTTGAATAATGACTTACAGCATCTAAGAAAAAGTATTCAGGAAGTGCACACTCTACAGATGCATCAGAAGTCCTGAGTGATTTCTGGTGTGCCTACATTAGCATTTTCATTTGTTTCAGCAAAACTTAGTATGTTTTGTTTCACACTGCAAAGCTGTCCTGGCTCTGAATCCCCTGCAGAGGAAACTAAATCAACAGCTGGAAGACCCCACTGCACATAGACTATGAGGGCAAATAGCCCAGTTTCTCCTTTATTTGGGGGTTGTTCCCCAGAGGCACCAGCTTGAGATATCATTCTGCTGCTGCACCATGATAAAATTAAAGGAACTGGAGGTATGAGACTGCTATGGGAAATCTGGGATCGTGCCATTAAGGAAACCTGTCCTGACTGTGTGAGAGTGAAGTGTGTAGGGAATCAAGTGGGACATCCATTGGCTTACTGGAGCCACTCTCTGAGAAAAGTGGGTTTAATCCCAGCTGTTAAAGCCACTGGTGGTGGGAGTGTGATTACCAGAGTGCCTCTTAAATGGTCAGATAGGGAAGTTTCCTAAAAAGTTCTTATCAAAGATGCTGTTAAAGACTAATAACATGCTTTAGTTTACAGTTTAAATCTGCTAAGAGCATTCATACCCACAATTTGTTCCTTATTCCTGCTTCACATTTTTTCCCAGCCTTCCTTAGACTAATACAGAGGTAAATTCCCTGTCACTTTAGTGTCACTTCCTTACTGCAAGTGTAGGTAACTCAGAGTTTTGTGTTCTAAACTGAGTGTTTGGGGAAATGGGCTTTATGCTCACAGTTTTCTGTGTTTTGGGCAAGTCACAAAAATTCTATGCATCCTTTTTTCAGCTCTTTAAAATAAAGGCAATCTTCCTTCTAAATCTCTGTAAAGCAACCAAAAACTACCATAGCAATATAAAAGCAGAACAGTATTCCAAAGACCTGAAGTTCCCCCATGAAAAAGATAACAGATTTTGCATCTTCCTAGTTCTGTCCAAAAACTGCTTCAAGAAAATGATCCGGTAACAATAAATCCATATTTTCAGTACTGAAACTTTGCCCTGGCTGAAAGACAAAAACACAAAATTGTGCCAAAGTTAAAAATATTTCAGACTTAAATAAAATACCTTTTTTGTTTTCCCATGAACATTATGGAGAGCTACTTTTCTTCCACTTAATTTAGCAAGTTTGCCCATTTCTCTGTCAGTGCAGATACACACAAGATCAATTCACATCTGTGCAGAATGTCCCTACCCACTGTGTTTAATTTTTCTGTACAAGTCATAATTTAACTACATAAATAAACCCCTTTCTTCCTTCACCTGTGTTTCAAGTAACAACTGCTTTCATTAAAAAGAGCAGAGGTTTTTCTGGGTAGCTTGCACCTTTAAACCTAGAAATTAATTACAGGTAGTCACTCCTGCTGTCAAGCCATGCTACGTTTCCCCAGCTAAAGCCCAAATAACACAAAATCCAGTTAGAGGTTATTATAAAACCATGTTTTCATCTCCTCATTGGTGAATGTTGTTTATCTTTTTCAGCCTTAACCAAGTCCTTTATCATTTTGAATGCTTCTCTAAGTCACCTTGAAATCTTCCCTTTTGCAGAGAAAAATCCATCAGCATTTGCTTTTCCTCTCTTCATTTCCCCTGAACAAATATTACTCATTTATCTCAAACTGCCTTTTTCTAACAAGTCTTACAAAAAGTCACTCAAAAAGGTATAGCACAGATGTTCCAAAGGAAAAATCTTTGTTCAGAGATTTTTTTACTTCCTTCTCATATTCTGAACTTTCCCAGAGCTATTTTGTGGGCTGGGGTTCTGTGCTGTTTTAGGGATATGTGTGTGTATATATATATATATATATATATATATATATATATGTGTGTATATTAATTATGTAATAAATTTTTAAGTAGGTTCTTGAATGAACTCACTGGAGATTTCTCCCAGTGACTGGCCCTAAGCAATTGTCATTCATTACATTTTCACTGCCATAACCTGCTAGAAACCTTCCAAGTTAGTTAAGACTTAGCTTAAGGCTCCTTTCACCCATGGCTGTCTCCAAACAAATTATGCATTTTGAATTGCAAGGTGTTCCTTCCCTGCAGCCATGCAAATTGTTTCTAATACTATAACTGCAACTGGTAGCTAGGAAGATACTCCATAACTGTTGCTTTCCTTTTGTGATCTTTTTTTTGCTTTTGTGATCTCCTTTTGTAGACAGTGAGCAGATGACACTTTCAGACAGTAAAAGTCTCACATATATTTGGAAACTTTCAAAAAATTTCTCTTGGGAATTTTGTTAATTTTCATTCTCCCTCTTCTTTCAGTGGAACAATTTGTACACCATAAAAATAGTCATCACTGCTCACTGGAACACTGAGGAGAAGCAGGAGCCTCATGCACTTGTATTTTTCCTGTTTGATTCCTGCAGGGGAAGCACATGAACATTGCTATGGCTGCATGTGGACACACACATGTATACACACCATACTATAGGTACCATTTTAAAAAGTAGCATTTGGATACTGACTGCAACAACCTTCTGTATATGGTGCAGAGATTTGTTACTTCTAACATCACTGTGTGGCAAGGATGGTACAGTCTAAATGACCACCACCATACATGCAAGCACAAAACAAACTGGATATAATTATAAATGGCTATGCACAATTAAGAAGACTATTTTGACCTCAGGTCATTCCATTTCAAGAGTTTGAAAGTATATTACTAACACTTTACAAGAAAGAAACGCAGACAAGCCTTAGCAGATGGTACAAAGTTTTGCTGGCATCTCGTTTAGAAGCATGAGACTGCTCCTTCCTTTAGTCTCCCAAAGAGGCTGGATAGGCCCTTAAAACAGGGAGCAATAATGCAGACTGGGGCTGTGTCAGATGTCACTCTGATGTGTCACCTTTCTAAGGATCTCTCCAAACTGCCACCATGTGTCTGTGGAGACAAGTGGTGCCCACCACTACGACTGGAGGGAGATCTCTGTACACTGCCCCACAATCACAGATACCCAAGCTGCAAGCTAAGAATAGCTCTCATTGCTGATGACTTGCTGAGCACTCTATTGAAGATTGTCTTGGAAGGAACCATTAATCTTCACATAATTTCTGTTCTGGAAATGGAAACCTATTCTGAAAAAGCCAGTCATATAATTTTTCATCATATGGCTCACTTCAATCCCTTCCATTGAAACATAACTGGTTTTTAGTGCTTTATTTTTTCCTGCTTTTCATCTTCTTTAGTGTACACATGCCCTTTAACCAAGTTAAAAGATTTTCATATTTTTTAAAGTTGAAAACAAAACAAAACAACAAACTCTCTATTGCCTCTTTTCTCTGATACTGTCTTTTAAGGAGATAATCTCGTCTTCTAAGCTGCTTGTTCAGACAGCTGTTCATTACTGTATGTCCAAAATGAATTGCGATTTTGTAGTTGAAATTGAAAAAATGGCAGAAGGAAGCAATCCTTTAAATAACTACAGAAATGTGCTCCCCTCCTTAGAGCATTCATAGTTATTACCATGAGCAATGTCGAAGTCATTAAGACCCATCTGAGATAAAAGCTCTCACCTTACACTTCTTTTATCTCTAAGGACCTTTCTGATATACATGTCCTAAGTGCTCTGAGGAGATATAGAGGAGTGTGAGCATATCCTGACTACGTTAATTATCTTGAATTTCCACCAACCTGTCTAGACTTGGGAGAGAGCTAAATTTCATACCTCTCTTCAGCTTGTAAATCTCATGATGTATTAGGAGAGCAAAGTAGGCTTTAGTTTTATACCACATTTCCTTCTCAGGGTATCTTAAAGTTTCTTCACAACAAGAAGTTGAATGGAGATGACCCAGAATCCATGGCAGCAGATGATTTAAAAATTCAATCTCCAGCTGATTTCTGGTAGCAATGGCTGTATGAGATTCCCAGACCCTGGACCAAAGGTTTTTGCTAGAAGCAATACTTGCCATAATATTTTTCCAATCTTCTTCTTTTCACAGGGTTTTTAACTTCCAGCGAGTTGTGTACAAAAGACACTCAGAAATGAAATCAATTTAACTACACATTGAGAAGATGCAATTTTAGCTGAGCAGTATTCACTACCTGTATTTTTTGGTACTACCACCTGACAGCAAATCTGGGTCCTAGGATAAAAAAACGAAGCCATGAATCTCTTGTGCAGGAAGGAAGACAACATCACCTAACATCAGTAACTCAATTTAGACCACTGTTTATATTCTTCTTCTCCTACATTCTCAGTTCATCAAGTCCTTTTTTACACCTGTATAAATCAGCAGATTTCAAGATGATCTTGAACTGGGTTTTGAGCAACCTGGTCTAGGGGAAAGTGTTCCTGCTCATGACAGGGAAACTGGAACTAGATGATCCTTAAGGTCCCTTTCAACACAAATCATAGATTCTATGATTCTATGATTAAAGCAGGACATGGCACAGCATCTAATCATGTCTGGCATTCCAATCATAACAACCTGATCTTTGAAAACAGATCCTGAACAGCAACTAGATCATGAGCACAGCTACCATGGTTTGATATTAAAAAAACCAGTTTTGCTTCTCCATATTGACTTCTTATTGGTTTACCTTCTAATAACTTCCTACAATGCTAACCACTGAATACTTTACCAATACCTCTAAATTATCTCTAAAGTACTTATTTTTTTTCCCTCTTAGATAATTATACACTGAATTAAAATCACAGTAGGACATGTATGTCTTTGCTTCTACTTGCTGAGATTTAAGTTGCCTCTCTCATCCCTTGATAGATGCACGTACCATAATGCAAGCAGGATATTAAAAAGGTAATTCTTTTTCTTTCCCCTCTTTAAATATCTTAGCTTTTTTTTTAAAAAAGATCAACCATTTCAAGTAGCTCTTCTGTATTCCTTTGTTAGCTTGCAGCATGCTTTTTTAAACATGAAACGGCAATACAGTTTAAAAATGAACATGATCTTAAAGGTCTTTTCCAATCTCAACAAGTCTATGATTCTAAGAATGGCTATGATGAATCTGCTCTTTAAAAAAACCTAATCTACCACTTAGTCTGATTTCCCCTTTCTAGTTATAGTTTTTTGTTTGTTTTGTTGGTTTTTTTTAAGCAGGCAAATGGCAAAATGATTTAAGAGATTTCTGGAAAAACAATAATTCAAATAGCTAGAACTCAGATCATGCCTATAAAAAATACTAGAATGGTTAGATCAATGTGCATGTCCTGAAGTAAAGTGTGTTTCAAGTGTATGCTGTAGGGAGAATTCAGTTTCATTTGGGCACTAGTTTGATTTCTACTAAAGAGAGTATGATGAATCTCTTACTCTCCTCCTCTTCCAGAAGGAGAATGTAAGATACAAAACTAGTGGTGGTCCACTATTAAAATCCATACTGGGTCACTAGTGTTACACCTGTGCACTGTGAAAGCAAAGTTTTCTCTTTGCTGTCGTGTCATCAGTTCACCATGATAGCACATAACATGCTAGGCTCAGAGATGGAATTTCCCAAAATCATGGGCAATGCTGGATCAGTCTCTACATTGGTTTCCATTTACACCAACAATTCTCTGGCGTAAAAGTGCAGTGGCTGCCTTAGACTTGATTTGAGATGAACAGACCTTCATCAGTAAAGCATTTGAATAGGATGAAGTTAAACATAGGAATAAATGAAGGAATCAAAGAACCAATAACATTGGTCATGTTGAAGGTCATCTAGTCAGACATCCTTTCTCCAAGCAGGTCTGCTAGAGCAGGTCACCTATGACCATGTCCTGTCAGGTATCAAATATTTTCAAGGATGGAGACAATTGCTCTGGCAACTTGTTGTGATAGAACACTTTAGTAGGATGGCATCCTGTATGTTTGCAACCATGAGCAAATAAATGGATTAGGCATGGGAAGAATTTCCAAACAGGTACATTCATCTTCTTCTCTGGGAAACTATCCTCATCCAGAATATAAAAGTCTCAGGCTTAATAGAGATTGTATGGAAATGCCATCACCAATTTGTTCCAGGCCTACAGATCATTTGCAAAGAGTTTGTTCTACTGACTCTCCATTCACAGTTCATACTTTGATGCTTTGTTACACAAGCCAACCTCTTTCTTTCTGGATGATTTGCGTAATTCTTCATCCCAGCACAGCCTAAGTAGGACATTTTACCCTACCTGAAGTATTCTCCTGGTAAATGTTTGTGCATTTCAGGCTGATGTTTGCTTTACACAGTAATAGAAGACCCTAAGCACTAAAATAATTGTGAAAGGCAGACACAAATGGCTTGCAATCAAAACCATTAAATCTGAATTCATACTCAAATGTGAATAAGTATTCACAGAAAAACTGATCCTAACTTTCACTGAGTACCCACTAATCAATGTTCGGAAAGTGTATTTGCTCATGGTCCTTTCTAGTCATTACATTATTTTGAAAAACACCTTGCTTTTCTTCCACTTCTGCTTCTTGTAATTTATGCAGACAAGCTCAGTAACAATAGCTGCAGGTTTGCCCCAAGTTGCTCCTACCCCATTTCCCACTCTGAGACCTTAGGTCTGCAGTAACCTGAACTGTCAACACAAGGGGAAACACAAGCAGACAAAAACTTGTGTAGACCTACGTAAAATTTACCTAAACTGCTGAGTGATGATTAGCTGATGAATGCTCTTACTCTAATTGACATTAACAGAAGCTGCTAAATGATCTGTGCAAACTCTAACCCTAACTTTGGGTATCTATTTTTGACATACTTGGCCAAACTCTCCATGAAGAGAGAGAAGCAACATGAACTGTAAAATGTGTTTTGAGCAACTGCTGCATTATTTGCAATAAAAACAATAGCAGTAACTTCACAACAGGCAGGAAGATTCCTCTATATTTAAGAGCTTATTAAAAAAAAGAGACAGAAGGACACTTCATTATTGTCCTTCTCAGGATACAAGTTTCAGAGGGCATTTTTAAAAGGTTTTTACAGTATTACGTGACATTACTGGCAATGTTGACTGAGATAATTTAAACTAACTAAACTAACTAAATGGGAACAGACACTTTTTTTTCTGATTTCTTCCCATTAAAGCATAATAACCATGTAGATCAGCAGCACTTCCATAGAAACAGTGAGTAAACAACATTTGATATTGGCTGCATATTCACAGATGATGTTCAAGTATTGTCCTGGACTATCTAAATGTTTTAACAGCGTGGCTGAACTGGAAATATCTTTAGGTTTCCATGGCTCGTACAATTTCACATTTTCCTCTCTCAGGTTGTTTTGCAAGTAAGCTGTTTTCCTTCATTGGTTATTGAAATCAATGAGATTTACACCTTCTTTTAGGAACAGCCCTAGAGTGAGCTTTCTCCTTGATATTTGGATACTTGCATTTCTGTTCTCAACACAAAATGGAAATTATAGACATGTCTTTACAGAGGAAATCATAGAGATAATTTGCATTTTAGAAATTCAGCAAAGTTGGATTCTGGAAGGTGATTGTATCTGGGCCAGGCAGCACAACCCTGATTGAGAGAACACAGGTGAAGCGGAGACACTGTTTCACAGGTGTGTTATTACCTGTAATACCTATCTGTAGAATCTACACAGCCAAGTTAGCTGTTGAAACACATAGAGGTCCAATTGTAATTTACAGCTCAGTCCTGGTGGGACTGAACCATGCAGTAAGTCAGTCTGTGCACAGATGGGACTTCTGTCTTGCATCAACTGCTGCAAAAATATACTTACTTTCTGTAATAACTTTACCTTTTTCTTGAGTCCCCACAAGAGAATGAAGAAATTGCATCTCAGACACTGATCTTGCTATGTGAACAAGTCCTGAGTCTCCCATATTGCACACAAAGTCTCACGAACTCCACAGCCAGCTAGAGTTAAATTCTCTGGCCAGGTAACCCTGTTATTCTTCCTCATGGCAAAGTGCTGTACTTTGCTTCACATCCCTGCTGTGCCTGCAGGTGTGGGCAGCCTGCATCAGTAACTCCTGATCTTTAGGCACTTCTGCCTTGCAAATTGAAAAGACCAATTACTCGTTCTTCTCTTGGTTTTTTGGGGGGTTTTTTGGGTGTTTTTTTTTTCCAGTGCAATCTCACTTCATCTGCTTAATTCATCATTAGAGAGCTTATGAAAGCTGTTGTGTAAGGAAGAAGGAAAGAAGCAATTAATAAGTGGAAAAGGTAAAGGAGAAGGATTTTTTTTAAACTTTTTTCAAAATACAAGGGGAAAAAGACTGAATGGAAAATGTAACTCCGAAGCACATAAAAAAGCCTCATTGAGGTAGGTAAAATACAACTTATTTCTGGAATTCACTGCTACATTAAGTCCACACCTGACTTTTAAAGATTAGTCATTTTGAATTTGAGAGCTTCTCTGAAATGAATCACATTAGTTTCTATGCAAGTTCACACTGGGAAAAGAAAATCAAAAAAAACCAGTGATCTATTAGTAACCATGAATATGAGCTTTAAGACTTTCTACAAAGTTGATTTTTCAGGCACAATCTGTAGGTCTATTTCAGATCCTGTACCATTTAGCAGATCCTGGAATTATTACGTTCTTTCTTATCTGTTTAGATGCTAGTATTGTGTGCTAATTTCACATGCTAAAAAATCCTAAAGACATTTTTACTGAATATAATAATACAGCAATGTAGCCACAGTAACTGGTTTTTATACCTCTGGGGAAAAAAACACTTAAATTAATTTTATGCAAACAGTACCAGGTATCAAATTTTATTAAACTAATCACACATTTGCATTATCATTCAAATTCGCTTTAAGTTACTCAAATATAATTTTAAAACCCTAATCGATATTGCTCTATTTTAATGTATTTATTTATATAATCAGACACATGGAAGATGCTTACAGTTTAAAATTTTAGAGCTGGGTACATTTCTTTTTTACTAGGCAAAAAACCCTAGGGTTTCTTTTTTTCCTTTCTTTCTTCCTTTCTCAATCACCTTCATATACTACTGTCTTTAAAACAGTAAATGATCTTCCCTTCCTTTTAGACTCAGAATAGATTTTTCTCTGTCTTGATCTCATCTAGGTTTCTTCATGTGCAAATACATGGTAAGCAGGCTACACACTTCTCCATGGTACAAGAAGAAGAAAAAAGCCTGAACTGGCATCATGATCAGTCTCCAAAATAGCTTCTCCTTCAAGTCCAGAGGGAGAAAACGGGCCAGAAAAATTTTCATTGCAGGTGTCTACACTGTTTGCTTTTGTAGATGAATTTAAGGTAGCTTTCCAAGGGGTCACTAATTACTTTATGGTCTGCTATCTTTATTTTAAAGGAAAGATGAACCAGCTTTTAAAAAAAAAAAAAAAAAAAGTATTCTTAGTAAGAATTCCCAAGCTTTATTAAAAATTCCATGCTGCATGTTGAAGAAAATCAAACAAAATGCAAGGCAAAAGCCTTCTTGGTAAGAGATTGGAATGATACTTAAAATAAAGCAATGGAGAGGATAAGACCACTTTCATTTTTGTATTATAATTACTTTTCTCAAAATTCCTTTAAATTCTTCTGGAAGAGACTGAAAAGTTCCCATGGAAATATAACTTACTATAAAGAACATTGCTTTATAGTATTTTACTCTATTTTGGGTCATGTCACTGACTTCTGTGGCTCAAAATTTATGATAAAAAAAACCCCAAAATTTTAACCAAGTCCAGACACCCAAAACATCAATTTTCACAGAGGCTACCTGATGAGCTTTTTGTGCCCTTGCTGTTTATTTATAAGAAGTAAGAAGCTGCAGATTTTGTACTCTAATTTGTATTATTCAAGCCACCAAAGATGACAGATGTTTTTTAAGCTGCAGTTAGCAAGGCAGCCTAGATTGAAATGCTTTTTTTCTATTATTATTGCTTTTGATGCACACAAATCCTTTAAGAAGAATTTTAGCAATTGTTCTATTATTGAATGTCCCTTCTCCCCTTCAGATGAATTATTCATATGTTGTTGTCATAGCAATCCTTCCTCTCTCTGAAATGTTTAATAACTAGTCCTGACTCCCAACTAGACAATGAATCAAGGTGTAACAAAAGCTTTATTATCTAATGTGCTTGTGGCAGACATACTGTTTGTCTTCCATCTATGCCTTGCCTTGAGCTGTTGTCAGTCCAGTCCAGTGCTATTAGTGATGACAGCAAAGATGCCTGTAAGGAATGCCCTTTACATAAGCTGGTTCCTTGGATAGCGTCCATCTCCTTTACAGAGTGATGAGCCTCTACTTTTTCTCTACTCTTTCCAAAGCAGTGGCAGGCAGCCACTACTCTCTGCAGAGGACACCTCTCTGTGATAGATGGAGATATGGGATTTAGTGGACATTAGGAATCACATAAAGCATCAAGTCTTAAAAAGGGAAAAGGGTGACAGTGGCATTTTCACTGCTTTAAGCCTGTGTCTACATTACTCACCTGTGCTGATTTATTCTTTAACTATGTCCCACAATGCAGACCAAGTAGATGTTGATCTTACTTGTCTATTTGCCCCAACCATTATCATGATTGGCATGACTGATATTTTGCATCTGAGCTCTGTGTTGAAGAACATAATAACCTTTCCTTCTACCATACTCCTGAGGAGGAACAGTCTGAGTGCAAGAAAGTAGTCAGAGAATATGCAGATCTGAACTTTTCTACCATTTTTACAACAGTGCCTTTGGGGAATATTACACAGACAGAATCAACAGCCCTTTTAACTTTTGATTTTCCTAGCAGAAAGGTGTCTGCTTCCTTGGCAATCACAGAATGGGTCAGGTTGGAAGGGACCACAGCAGATCATCTGGTCCAGCCTTCCTGCTAAAGCAGGATCATCCTAGAGCACATTGCAAAGGATTGTGTCCAGGTGGTTCTTGAATATCTCCAGTGAGAGACAACATCTCTGGACAACCCGTTCCAATGTTCCATCACCTGCACACTAAAGAGGTTCTTCCTCATAGGTGGAACTTCCTGTGCATCAGTTTCATCCCATTGCCTCTTGTCCTATTGCTTGGCCTAACTGCATTCTCTTGGCACCCCACCTTCAGATACTTAGAGACACCAATGGGGTCCCCTCCCAGTCATCTCTTCTTGAGGTTGAGCAGGCCCAGCTCCCTCAGCCTTATAAGAAAGATGCTCCAGTCCCTCAATCAACTTTATAGGCCTCTGCTGGACCCACTCCAGAAGCTTCATATCTCTTTTGTACATAGGAACCCAAACAATGGTGTCACCTCATCCAATTGAAGGCTTAAAGTCACATTAGAGACAGCATTTTCCATTTCTTTTGTGGAATTTTGGAAAGACGACTGACGGCCAGCAGCTGGGGGCAATGTTCAGCTGAAAGATGGAAGAGACGAGAGAGGGAAAGCTGGAATGGCTTCCTCCTCACCTGCCTGGGTATTCTGGAGCATCTTCCTCACAGCCTCCTTCTTCAACCACTCAAGGTTTGGGAATGAGAAATACTGTTTTGGGGGGGAAAAACGAGGTATGAGTTTGTTGGCTTGGGGATCCTCCTGCCCAAATCCATCTTTAGAAGTCATCAAGCATCTTGTGAACATAAACCCCCCAAAAAACTGATTCAGCCACTTCCTCTGCCTCTTCCATCTCTTCTCCTCCTCTATATCTCTGCTTTCTCTCCTTGGAATCTTAGCTTCAGTGGTTTCTAGCCTCCACCCCAGACTCACTCTATATGAACGCAATTCATTCCCTGCACACTTTTTTTTGAGGTCAGCTATAAGATACTTCAAAACTGATTCTGAGTTCTCTATGAGAATTCTACAGTCATTTCATTCATAGTTTATGGGAACTCTGGCATGCCATTCCTAAACCTGAGAAGGTGGCACTGCCCAAAAGAAGATAGAGGTAATAGCCCTGTTTTAATTTGGTTCAGTTCAGTGCAGTTAGCTTTATAATCCCCATGTGTACTCATGTTGCAGTTTCACATATATCCTGTACAGGTTTACCCTTGGCAGGAACAATGGACAACGAACAATGCTGGTTGTTAAGCAGCTGACATACTGGAACTCAGCCAGAGCTCTGTGTAAGTTGTGGATAAATGATCAATAGGTTGTCACATTCTTCTGCAGTGTTCTGAAAGGACAATGAAATGCCCAGCTCATGGTGCCAATACTGGCCAAAATCCATCTGACACCTAATAAAAGCTATGTCCTAAAAAGTCTGTGTTTGGCCTGAAAGAGATAAATCAGTTAATGCAACAGTCTATGAACAGTATTTCTGTATGAAAGACCTGACAGAAGTTTAAATCACTAGAGCTTCTGATGATGGTATTAATTCAGGAATAGAAGTCTGTTTTCTTGGAAGAGAGTTCATGTGAATAACAAAGGTTTATATTTTAGAACACCAGCTGCCTTCAAGCTTGAGCAAGGCATGTGGGATGAATGTCTTATTTTTGTCCAGCCTGCTGGGATGACAAAACCCAAACCCCTTGGCCAACAAGGATTTGCTTCCAGGGAGGGATATGGAACTAGTTCTACTATGCTGGCACAACTCCCATGAGACAAGAGATGTCATTCAGGGAAGTGATGCCAGAAGCCAACAGACAACCTCCTTTTTCACTTCTACTTGCATGTGTGTGTAGGGGAGAAAAAGAGTGACTTTGCCAACACAGGTACTAGAAAAACTGCTGGGGAGACCAGTTGTTATTCCAAGATATGGGCATGGAGGCACAACACCTTTTCAAATTTATCCTTTCACATTTTGTTTAACTAATTTACTACTTTATCTCGTTTTACTACTTTATCTTATTTTACTGCTTTACCCTGGATTTTGCCCCTAGTTTTGGCAGTGTTTACACATGAATTATTCTTTTCAGTCAGAAAAGGTCCAGCAAGCTTCTCCAGAGAAGGCTCTGCCCCTCTGAAACTTCTCTTTTGATTTTTTATCCACAGGGTGAGTGGTACATTCAGCATCATTAGTCATCCACAAGTTCGTACATATATTTGATGTAACAAGTGCTTTATCTATTCAATCTCCTGTTGAAAAGGTCTCCTGAGACTTCTGAGACACAAATATTTAATATAAAGCAGAATATGCATGACCGAGTTTGGGAATATTTTGTGACACTACTACTCATTATATGTGGCCTAAGCCAAAAACTCCCTTATTTTAATATTTTTTTCATAAATCATCATTTGCTGTTATGCATCTATTTTACTTCATGAATGTGTAATGAATTTTCTCTGGGTTAGACTGAGTTTGACTTTTGTAGCTCATTAATATTGAAAGTGAGGTAAAAGGAGAACAATACTTAAAAATAATTCCTCTGGCTCAAAAAAATATTGAAAAAGATGTAAAGGTTTAAAAAACTTTTTTCTTAATTTAATAAATATTTCAGAATTGTGAGCCAATAATTTTCCATGCAAAAGAGAATAAATAATATAATATGCAATATGTAGCTGTGTGTCAATTTGAATAAATAACATGTTCTCTAAATTGTGTAAAAATACAGGTCTTGCCCAGCAAAGTGTACTAGCTTGTATGTTCCCTGGACTAATTAAGCTAGTCTACCTAAACCATCTATCATTACAAGAAGAAAAGGTAAATCTTTGTTGGACTAGGCTTACCTAGACAGAGTCAACTTTCTCCGTCCAGCCCTATCCCCTAATTTAATTTTTGATTTTTTTTTTTTTTTTTTTTTTTTTTTTTTACCCCAAGATCACTTATGGAATAAAGAGCCAGAATGGTTTTGCAATTCAACTCTTGCTCCTGTCCCTCAGCATTCTAATATTGCAATACCTTGGTACGCTCAGTGGTTATGAGATTTTTGTGATCCAGTGAATTAAAAGGATATTTCTCTTCCTTTGAAGTAAGGTTTCCTGTGTCTTCCGTAGACCTTTCAATATTTTGCAGGATCGCTATTATGGGAAAATACTACAAGTAATCGCCTTTGCAGTGTGTTAGATGTAGCCCATCAATAACTTGGCCTTTGTTAATCCTCCTAGACAGTTCCTAAGCTGTAAGACTGAGATCAGAACTGAAGCCTGGAAACAAGCTAGTCAATAGTTTCATACTGTTCTTTTGGTACCTGTAGAGATGTGAACATAGGTCCACATTAGAAAACAACCCTTCTGTAGTCTGAAATGCTCTTGCCTTCTAAGACACACCTCAAAGTATCTGTTATTCCATTTTTGTTTACAGGAAGGAACAAAGAATTAGAAATTCCTTCAAAGAATGGGCTACTTGTTAAAGTAGCACAGAGAAAAGCACCACAGACTCAATAACTTTATACTTCAAAGAGACTTATGTTTTCCCATCCTGAAGAAGAGGCAGCTGCTGTCTGTAGCAGCCCTTCATCTATTGTGTGCTGCTTTGGGCTGGGGTTAAGTTGATTTTTGTCACAGTAGCTGGTATGGGACCGTGTTTAGGAAGGTGGAGAGCATTTGGAGTGATGGCATTTGTATTCCCAAGTAATTCTTCCTGCTTTCCTGGGCACGGCTGAACACCTGTTTGCCCATGGGAAACAGGGAATTAATTCCTTGGTTTCCTTTGCTTGCTTGTGTGACTTTTGCTTTACCCATTGAACTCTCCATTTCAACCCACAAGTATTCTCACTTTTACTTTCATATTTTCTCCCCCATCCTGGCAGGTGGAAGTGAGCAAGCGGCTGTGTGGGACTTAATTACCAAGTGGAATTAAACCACCCCACCATGGAACAATCTGCTGAAAGAGATACTGCTGTTTTTGGAAACAAATTTGTCTGGTTCAAAATGGAAATGTTGCACACTGTTTTTCAGGACTTTTTCTGAAAACTTACTAATCACTTGATAAAAAAAAAAAAGTCACAGTTTTTAGGGGAGACAGATGATAGGAACACCTTGATTTTGTTGCCATTTCACACACCCATTTGACAGAGTTTAAAACTGCCATCTCTGGGACTGCCAGAATATAGCCTGCAAAAGCTGAGTGGACAATTATCAACATTAGTGACTCCCATTCATGAAGCAATGCTTTGCCATGGGCACTCAAAGAGTCAGTTGTAGGAAGGCAGTGTCACTGCTTATATTGCTAGAGGGCTGTGGATGTGCAGCCCTCAGCTCTCCTGTACTTTTGGAGAACTCAAAAGCATGCTTGAGCCCCAGAAGAGGTTATCAGCAGCAGCAGCAGCAGAGGACAGCAGGAATGCCAAGCTGCTGCTAAGTGCTCTTGAGCCGTGATTGCCTCTTGGACCCATCTACATACCTGTCCTCCCACAGAGTTCAGGTATCGACTTTCTTCTTATTTCCAGTAGAAGAAATGGCTGCAGGCAGAAATGTATTCATAAACACTAGCTTTAGTCCTCAAATCCCTCCTGAACTGAATGTTCTTATGACTTCTGCCTGCAAGACCTCTGCTGTCCCTTCTCTCTTTCTCTTGCCTCAAAGAAAAGCTCAGTGTTTTATACTTCTGAGTTAATGAGTCTGCCTGCCTGACCTGACTGTCAGGATGAATCAGCAGTTAGTTCTGCACCTCCATGCCATCCTGACGCTCTCTCTCAAGTGGCCTTGGCATCATTTAATAACATTTTTTTCTGTATTAATGCAGTGGAGATTCTATCTTACCTGAGAAGTGGCAGCTGATCATTAATGTTGTTTCACTTAAGATGGGTCTCATAGTCCAGCTTCAGCCTAGGGACAAGATAGATTTTGTTCTTTGTAATATCCTCTGTTAGCAGCTACTTGGTGATGGGTAACTTCTTCTGTTCTTTTGCATAACTCTGTAAAGAGGATTCCAGAGTAGAAGCCTACATTCAAAACAGATTCCTAATTTAAATTCCACATACATTTATTAGCAAACATATATAAAATTAAAACATAAATACTAGCAACTCACATCCACACCTGCATTTATTATAATTCATGAAAATATTTATATTAAATAAACATTAGTATCACTGTAGTACTTGTGAAATGGTAAAGACAAATCTCTGAACCAGGTAATTCAGAAGTTATGGAGTCCTAGATCTGAATCTGTAAATGTTTTGAGTAAGTTAAAAAGCCATAGACTCTTCTGCAACTGCAATGATAATATTTTCTGCATTTTTATTTGTTTAGTTACTTAAATTCAGTGGCTAATTTATTCATAGCTGAGAAAATTTTGGCTGCTGAAAAATGGGATAGCTTATTATCCCCCTTCCAATCCATAAATATAAATGAGGTGTAACAGGATGAGATCTGGTAGCTCTAAAATCATGACCGACATGATGATCAGAAACTATTAGTACAATTTGTTAACTGTGGACAATACTTCCTTTGTTTAATGAATCAATTAGTTTCAAAACTCATTTCAATAAATGGATGTTTTGCCTAAGTAACCAGCTATTTAAGGTGATTTAATTTAACTAAAACAAACAACTTTATAAAGCTAGATTTGCACTTTTAATTGATTTGCAAATTCCATCCAATTGCACCTTGACAAGAAACACATATATGAGCATTCTCATAAGAGGGTACATAGTAAAGGTATCTATCACAATTTTTCTAAATTATTTTTTTAATCATAATCCAACTAAATGTATTCCATGCTATACAGTGACTAAATGCATATAATATATTCACCTCACTAAAATAAGTACTTTATTTAGCAGACAACCTGTATTAAGTTGAAAATCAACACCCTCCCATGGTTACTAATCAGGAGGGTTCAGTATTCCTTTAGGAAGGTGACTAATAAGTAAAAATGCAAACCAAGATTAAAATTGATTATTTAAAACTAATCTCCCTGTTTTCTGGTTTAAATGATGATTAAAATTGGTAATCCACAGTAGTCAACTCCTGCTTTCTATTAGAAACATGGCTTTAATAGTTTTTCTGTAACAGAATACATCACAAATGAAGAAAAAATCACTTGTGATAATCTATCTGTGAGGTAATTTTGAAGCACAAAGGATCCTTTTTCTGTGCTGGGGAAATTTTCCAGACTGGAAGGTAGGGGGTAAGCATCCATTAGGATTTGCACCAATCCAACATGATATCATTATGCCATAGACTTCTAGTTAATTGTAACCCAGCTTTAAGATCATTTACATGTATGTAATTCCTTAATTACCTAGAGCTCTTTGTAACATTAATATAACATCCTGCAATATTACTCACATTTCTCTCATTACTATGGGTGCTTACAAACACCATTGTGTATGGAAAGCTGCCAACTTCACTTAAGCCACTGAATTTTTCTGTCCATCATACAATTTTCTTGGCATACATTCACAAAATAGAGGCATTTTCAAGGAGTAAATGAAGGTAACCTGCATTGTACTGCTTGAAAGAAAAACCTCTTTCATCTCAGCTGTCCCCTGATCATCCCTGTAAGAGAATCTCTTCAACATCCCTTCTGCCCTTTCCTCTTGCTCTTGGGAGGTGAAAGGCAGCCAAAGTCTTGCCATTTAAGGACTGAAGTGGCACCTCTGAAGATTTCTTCAGAAGGCTGTAACCTCCCATAGACCTACCTAATAACAATAATAGAGTTAACAGAATTTCAAAATTACTGTCACAGTCTTGAAAAGAGTCAATATATCGAATGAGTGTTCCGTTCAAATTTCAGCTTCCTTCCTCATGTTGCTCAATGGAACCATGAAAATACTTTATCAAGCAAGGATTCTTCACATGGAAGACATTGAAAACACAATACATAAAAGGGGTAATTCAGCATACTCCAAAGAGGCAAAATAAACCCCACTGCAAGACAGTCAGTACATCTCTGCTGCGCATGGAGTGGAGGACACATTAAATGGAGAAGGTACAGTACTCTATGCACAGACCCATATTGTGCCTGTCCTTTTGCACTGCCTTTTCCTTTTGGAATGGTGGGGCTTGGATACAGGAGAATTTTGTTATGTGGAACCTTTTACTTCTCCGTCCAAAACTCACACACGGGTCCACAGATATCTCAGTACCATTGCATTCAGGTGCTGCAGAACAAACTCCTACCTGCTATGACTCCACAGGCATTCTTTTTCCTGGTAGCTAGCCAGTCTTGGAGAGAGACTTGCATCTTGGCTTTTCTTGAACAGAACAGAGTAAAAGAGAGTGCTTCAATGTTGGGGAAAAAACCACAATATCAAAGTGTCCCAGTATTTTTCCCATTGCTCCCAGCAAATGATCAGGAGTCTTGCATCAACCACTGAGAGAAATCACTGAAGTAATATCAGAATGTTTGTCATAAGCTCCCACTCCATTACAGCCATCTGTACCCAAACTGTACTTAAACTACCCCTTCATTACATCAATCCCTTTTCTACACAGATGAACATCTACTTTGTAGGAGACAGTTCCTCTTAAACAAGGACCCAGATGCAATTCAGTGAAGCAAAAAAGAGGAAATTACCCCCTGAATACTAGCTGCTTTAAATTTTCAGAAAAAAATTATTAACATTTAAGTAATCTTGCCCTCTAGGCCATACATAACTGCACTTCAAAGCCAAGTAAACAAGAGGCTGCACCACAATTTGCATCTGAATACAAGGAAAGACTAGCATGTGATCTCTGCAGCTCTGTGCTGGTGATATTTAATTTTTAGAGTTGCAGAAAGAGAAATTTTTGTCCACATATACTTATAGCCCAGTCTGGGTCATAAATTAAAAGGCAACCCCAAGTATCCTTTGCAATGCTATTGGGTCTAATAAAAACAGTAATGGCTTTTGCAATGATCTGCCTTGGTGTTCAAGAAACAGAAATGTTACTGAATATCCTGTATGTCTTACCATATCTAAGAAAAAATTCAGAGTAGGAGCTATTTTATGCAAACTAGCTCATCCCCAGAAATGTCTGCTTTTTCTTCTGTCTCTTCTACCTTTGTCTCTTCAGTCTAATGTTTTACAGAAATCTAAAATAAAACTGGAATTCTCCTCTGATAGGAAATTCCAGTATTTTGATACTTGATTTGTGTATAAATACCTAATAGAGGGACAGAAACAAGTTAAAAAGAGGGAGACAGTGGTGCCTAGCAAGAGGAGTAATTGGCACAAACTTACAGACAGGAAATTCAATGAAAAGAGTTTACTGTGACAGTGGTTATACAGTGTCTGACTGGTACAGGTTTCCCAGACAAATTGTGGAGTTCCCAGCCTTAGATATGTTCAACACCCAACTGAATGTTACCTTAAGCAACCTGTTCTAGCCTGGACCCTGTTTCTGACCAGACACCTCTAAGGGTCTCTCCCAGTTTCACCTGCTTCATGATTTGAAAATCTCAGGAAGTTTTTAAGGCAACAGCACAAAATATTCCACTGCAAGATTTAGAGTTGAAATAATCATGTCAGTATTCTTGTATGGAAGCAGTCTGATTTGTTGAATCTAACAGACAAATTTGTTTTCAAATATTTTTGGTATTAAATTACAATTACCCCTTTACTTGTTATTATTTTGGGGTAAAGTATTGCTGATTTTAGCTTCCTTTACCAATCCATCCTTTATTTTTGTATCATGTGTCTTGTTAACACATGGCACAGCTAAACTATGGGACAAAGACATAAGGGATCGAGTACCTACATTGTAATTTTAAGAGCTTGAAGAAATCTTCTGTGAGTCAAGAGTAAATATTTTTGTTTTGTTCAAGAAACTAAAATATTTTAAATTCATCATGCAAATGACCAAAGCTGGTCATTTCAATTTTCCTTATAGAAGAAAATTTAATATCTGGAAGCATGATTCTATTCCTTGTAGTTTGTAGAGACTATGTTTCCCTCAGAAAAAAAACGACATAGATACAAGCTGCTAATAAGAACTGGGATAGCAAAGTGCAATGGGAGACTATCACAATCATTTCTGGAATCTTATTGCCTACTGTGTCATGGAAAAGGAGTCACTTAAAATTTGGTAACTCCCACAGAGGCCTATGAAGAAAAATATTGGGGGTGGGGGGTGTCAATATCCCAATCCTACTGTCACCTGAAAGAGTTTGGTTATGTTGTATGTGACAGAACTTAAGAGCTAATAATAAGCTAATCATCTACCTCATCTTGCAGTTCATATGCAAAACATTTGTTCCTGTCTGCAGTGAAATAAAATCTAAGAGTCAGTGGAGAATACACATCCCAGTGAAAATTGACAATTCAAATAGCTCCACAGCCAGGTGTTTTCATAGTCCTGTTCCCCACTCTGACACTTTGCAGGATGGCACTATCCCTTCTGCTGTAGTAGAACAAGGAGGCCACCCCAGTCAAAAGCAACTCAGCAAAACAAAGAGAAGATCATTTTTCAAGCTGTTCCATTCCCTGAACAGCAACTGCACATTCACAAGGAAGTCAGCAGGACCACACAGCCAGGGAGCACAAGGAGCAATGACAGCCTCAAATAGATCAGCCTGTGGCTGCTGGAGAGGTCTGTGTCTCACAAAATTCTGTGTGTGTGTGTGTGTGTGTGTGTGTAAAGGAGGCCTTTATCTTTTCAAAGCAAAGAGCTGTTAATTAACTGGGAAGTACTGGCACTTGGACTGAGAGAACTGGCACCTCTCAGGAAATGATATTTAGTTCAGTTAAGAGAGGAATCATGGAGAGGAAGATTAAATCTGTGTGTACCTCCTGGAGGACTTCAGATGGACTATAAAAGCTAGCACCCACTAGGGGTTTTCTCCACAGCATACAATCTCAGCTATTAAATAGACACAAGTCCAGGATTCCTAATGAGGTGTACATGAGAAAAAGCTGCAGCTGGTTAGTTGAGCTGAGGGACAGACTCTCCGGACTGAGTCTCCGGGAAGGCAAATGACAAACAGATCTTCTGTCTTTTAAAACTGTGCTGCTTACCTTGGATGTGCACAGTCACAGCACTTTCCTTTTACCTTGCCCGAGTTGTTCGTGATCTCAGGGCTCCAGCACAGCAAGGTATTTCTCACCCAAAGGCATGGCCAAGCTCCAAACTGTGGCATAAAACACCCACATGAGCATCCCTGCTTCCAGCCTCTTCCCTGGAGAGAGCAAAAGGCAACAGAGAAGCTGCTGCTGCAGTTCTGACGGCACAGTGTATGTCTTTGAGTATTTTTCACATCCTTAATGCACAGTATCTTTTTCAAATAGTAGAATCCCTTATCTTCTGTGTTCAGAAGCATATACAGTTTTTTGGAAATGGAATAAAAATCTTTAAGTACCTCAGAGAGACAAAAAATACTCAGCAATTGATCTTCTGTGACATTTATGTACACAACTAAAGATCAGCCACCATATATTAAACATAATATACATTGTAGATATATTTTATTCCCCTGATATTCTTGAGGAATGAAGGTGCTTCTGAGGACAGGTGTGAGAAATGAAAAGTGCTTGGATTGTGCAGGGAAAGATGGTTCTGAATAACATTAAATTTTAATAACTTGTGAGTTTTGTCATCAGCAGAGCAGCAGTAGATGTGAGAAAGTAGGAGTAAGAACCACATGGAAATCTTTTTGCACATATCATTCCTGTTTACTTTCATTTTTTCTCCCACCAGTCCTTTTGAAGGATACTGCTGACTCCAAGTCTTCAGCTGTTGTGAGTCACATTGTGTTGATCACCTGCCAGCGTCCAGATCTCTAGGCTAGTGGCATATGTAGTCTGGGAATAAGATCTGTTTGAAGGAAAAATCCAGCTCTCTCTTTTCTCTCCAGCAAAGCAAGCAGAAGTAGTGATGATTTCTCTATGGCAGAGCTACCTAATTCAAAACACATATCCCTTTTTTCACTGCTAAGTAATAAAGAAACACAGTACTGGTCTACTTCCTAGCAGAAATTCAAACAAAAATAGGTGCGGTTATTGATTGTTCTTGTATAACCAGCTGTTACAATTATCTTCACTCATCCTGTTAATCTAAAAACAGGCAACTGCCAATTATACACTACTGATACAGGAAATCTACACAACATGGGATGTGATGTTCAGTCCCCACAGCTGGAGTTCACTTTACCAGTTGTGTGCTGAAGATTGGAGCAAGCTGGCAATTGTTTAAACATCTTCTTGTTCTGCTGGTCAATTATTCACAGGAACAGTAAAGCAGGAAAATGGTTTCTGTTAGTGTGAATTGTGCATACACATCTATCAATGGCTTGCAGCGAGATCTGTGGCTGACTCTTCCCTCCTCTGTGCCCCTGGTTTTCCTTACACTCCTTGCTCTTTGCTAGGCCAGGTTCACATGGTCCGAGTGGCCTCCTGTTGCCGTCTAATGTGGAGCATGAGACTCTTGACCTCAGTTGAGTCCTCAGGGTTCTGCTGTTCACAGTTAAGGACTAGCTGCATTTTCTTCCCTGCTGTAAGCTACAGTATCCTCCTTCCCTCACAAGAAAAGTGTTAAGATGGAGCTCCAGGTAGGTTAAACAGTCCCCACCCTGCCATGGCCCCCCTGCACACCTTGGGACAGCCCACTGAAAATTTGGCCCAAGGTAGCAGGAGAAGAGCATCTCAGCATCTTTATGTACTCAGTAACTCTTGCAAACAAGTGAAGGAACAGTAGTTTATCTTTCAGCTCATGGCTCACCTAACTCTCTTTTAAAAAACAGACCTTGTAGGCTTCATTGCTTAACGCAGCTTTTGTAAGTTCATTAAAGTTACAGTGTTCAGCTTCTGCAGTGTTGACAACCAGAGACAGAGAGGCCTGTACGATTTTTTTGAAGACCTGTTTTGACACAAAAAATCCCTATTAATTCGCAATAATAATTTGTTGCAGTCTCACACCTCAGCAGGAGGTCTTGTCATATTGATAAGACTGGAATCTCACTCATGTTTTTTGAAGGTTTTGCAAAGCTCTTTACCTTTTTAATGTATTATTTAGGGAATATTGTAAGCACAGAAAGTTCTTTATGAAATACAGTAGAACACAAGGTCTCTGGCACCAAAAGTCTTGTGATCTACTTCAAATACAGTACATGTAACATTAGTTTAGATGCAACTGCATGCAAAGGTGCCAGTTATGTGGGAAACACAATGTACAGGTTCGCATTAAAAGACAAAAAAGACTTAAACTCTCAGAAGACCTACACTGATTTTCTTTCCTTTGAAGTCATGCAATGATACATAACTCATAGATCTGTTTTTACACTAAAGCATTATTGAAAGCTAGCAGCATAGTACATTTTTTGCCACATTGCACTAAGAGGCCAAAAGTTGAGCCTATTAAAAAGAAGAGAAATCTGTACTGAGACAACACATTTCATATTTAAGTGATTATATATATTCATATATGATCATACTATAATTACAGAAACAAATAAAAAAGACTCCTTATCCTACACTCCTTATCCTATACTAGACTTCTAGAGGAAAAAAAAAAAGTCCTGGAGATTAATTGCATCTGTTGACTTGAAAGAGTGATTTCACAATAGTAACATGTGGAAACTGCTATTTTAACTCCACTCTTCCACAAAGCTCTTTTCTTCTGTACTGTTCCCAAACCTGTAATAGTTATTGTGCTTGATAGCTCCTCTTGCTAGAGGTTAGGATTTGGGGATGTGCATATGCTGCTTCTGTTCTTCAGACTTTTTTTCATATCACACCACCATTAATGCTGACTATTAATTGTGAATGTGCATCCCACATTTAACCCTTAAAGACTGCACGTAACAATTACAAGATAATATATAATATTTATTATATTATATGATTTTTTTTTACAGTATCATCACAATCGATGGGAAAATTGTCAAACTGTCATATCCTGCAAAACACAGCACAAAAAGGGAAAAGCTGGGACAGAAAAACTGTTCTAATGAACTACTCCTGAACAGAAAAAATATATTATTGAGTGGCTTGATATTATATGAACAGCAATATTAAATTAAAAATTTGGAAAGCTGAAATCCCTTCCCAAGACTGAAAAATAAATATGGCAAATGATTTTTGCCAATATATCATTATTTGCTGTTCAGTGGAAAAGCCAGACATAAGAATACCAATGGCTTCACCTCTCTTGTGTATTCTTGGGAGCCCTATTTGTTTGCATTTAGATAAAAATGAGATTTTTTGGGAAAAGGCTGCATTGTGCTCACTCTTTAGGAGCAGATTTTCCTGGATATCACATTAAGTAGCAGGTTATTAGGAATTAAGTTGCTGTGAGCTCCAAAGGTCACAAATATTTCAGTATTTCATTCAAACTAATGATGGGCACTGCTACACACAAATGTATTTTAAAAATAAAAAATACCCAAACCCCAACCAAACCCCTCCACCTTCCCCTGCTTTAGAAACAATCATTTTCACTTTATGTTCAGTAGTGGTGCATCTTCAGTATTTTTGCATTGCAAATACTGTTTGTTTATTTACTTGCATGGACACCCACGGCCAGCTTCCTCTCATTAGAGTAGCAGAGGGTCAATGTAATTCTGTTAAAGTAATTCAAGTAACTATAGCTTCCCACTGCTGTAATGTCCACCCTCCTAATAAGAAAATCTATTTGTCTGTAGATTTTAATCTGTTCTCTAAAGTTTAATAGGCAGAAACATATATATTGAAGAAACCTAAACCGTAAGACTAAACACTTTAGAGTCAGTTTTATCTTATATCTAGCAATTATTTTGATGATCACCAGTGCACAATTACATGAATGTACAATGATTTAATTTTGTTCTTGCACAGCAGTGAGAAAATTGTGTGTAAATGAGTATTGCAGAGCATTACCACATGACAGAAAATGTGTCAATTAGGCTATTTCAATGTAACCTGAAGACTGTGATGCAAACCAACACAGTGTTTCTTTACATTATATAGCTGGACCTTCTGACCCTTTTGTGACAATAATTAGGCTGAGCACAACACTGTAAGCAAGGAAGGGAAGGACATCTGGGATATCATTTTGCATTAGTTTTACTGCAATAATCTGTTGTAAATATAATCTTCTTTTCTGTATCTGTTCACCTTTTTTAAAAAGATGGACTGTCCGAAAAGTAGTAACTTTTGGGGTAGCTGCATTGTACCCAATATTTTGAACAAGATCCTGTAAAACATTATTTTTCTTGGTAGAGATCCAAGAAGACACTGAATGTTATTCTTGGCTATCTGATATGGAAACAATCCTAATTTGAACATTTCACATATTTGCTTTTACACACAAACCCCTTTGCTTTGCAGTTTTAGAGCCATCTACATAGGAAGACAAACTACCTGTTTACCTGGAACCACCTGAGAATTGACCAAGAGAATACTAAGACACCAGACCTTTATAATAAAATTTGTATGAAGAAAAACCTAATTCTCAAGTACTATGTCAGATGCACACCCCAGGAGTTGGGACCAGTCCTAAGAGAGATCAGAGATTACTCTTCTGATCTTGTACCATTTTACAAGAGTAATAAATTACTCTTGATATGTATTTTCTGCCTCCCTGCTAAATTGTTATAATCAGTTTCTCACTCTCTAATCCTTAATTTTCTTAATAACGTCTTGTGAGAAACTCTGCCTTGTCTTAATGACATCTTTTTCATCAGCACAATTAAGATTAAATTATTAGATTTAATCACATATTACTCACATTACACAGATTTGGATATCATTTATAAGGATCCCTATCGAATCTAAAAACCTTACCAAAATCAATAGGGTGGTGATTTTTATAAGTGATAACAAGGCCACAGGCAGCATTGACTTGGCATGAAACAGCAATAGGCACCGACTGGCATTAACCTCCCTGATGCCTTGAGCTTCTGACCTTGTGCATTTTGACTGGCTGGCCATTTTGGTGCTTGTACTATGATTGATGAGGTTGTTAAATAGCAGAAGAGTATGCACAGGGATGAGTTTTCAGAATTTCAGACTTCAGAAAAACCTTTGAAATTTAACTGACAGCTTGAACTTCTGGGAGAAAAAAGTTAGTAACCAGAAACTGTCAGGTTAAGACATGACTTACACAATTCATTTGCTTTGTGACCTCCTTGAGCTTCATCACAAAAATTTCAAGAAGACAGTTTTCACAAAATTCTGCTGCTCATAGCCAATGGTTTTAAAGGTTTAGGATTCATGCCAAAAGAATGGTCTATAGGTGTAATGAGAAAATCAAACTGAAAAAAAGTTTATAATCTTAGTTGTAAATCCTAAGGACTGACTTTTTTACCCCTTAATTTCCTCTTAGAACACAAAATAGTAGTGAAAATAATATTTTTTTCAAGGATCCTCAAAGGACTGAGTTTCTTAACTTATTAATATTTATTGTCTAATGGAAGAACAATCTTCATCCTTTGTATCAAACCTTGCATCTTAAAGAACAGCATGTAGATTTTTAAAAGGAGTCATAAAGACCAGGTCCAGAACTATTTAGGATGTTTTAATGTCTCCTTTCAAAATAACATCAGTCATGGCATGAGTACTGAACTATTAAGTGTAATATATTTTGTCTGGTACTTTCATCTTCTATCATAGTAACATGGTCCACTAGTGTGTTAATACAAAGATATCCTAGAGACTCATAGTAGTATTTTATCTCAGCAGAAATTCCTGCCAAGAGTAGAAAAGGAAAACACAGAATAACATTTCTAATGGGCATGTTTGAACCTCTATTTGATTTTACTACTTCTGTATATGTTTTAGGGCACATACAGTGCTTACAGAAATGTAGTGCACAAAGCCTCTCTTGACTGGTTAGAATGCCTAACTGGCCTTGAACAATTCTGTACAGAGAACACATGACCACTTTCCTTGAAGTGCTAAATCTAATCTAAGGTCTATATCTTGCTCATCTACTGGTTAGCTTTGATGTATCACGACAGACCAGCAGGTATCTCTAAAACACAAAACATCACAAATTATATTTGCAGCTCTACTTCCCAAAACAGAAGATGCCACAGTGAGATGAAATTTCTATTCTAAATTAGCACACACTCATCACAGATAGCACTGTAATCTGTCATTAAGGTTTTAATCTACGTATTTTATCTTGTTTTTTTACAACAATTTGCCCACTAAGAGCGAAGCCCTTATCTCTCAGATGGACAGATTAAGAGAATGACAAAAGATGGCCAAGCTCTGTAGTTATATCATTACATCAATAATAAGAGGGAAATCAATTGGCTGCAATAAAATAAAAAAAAATCTTTAGTTAATCATCTCACAGAATTTATGATTCCAAAGTATTTTCTTTGGATTTTCCTATCCTTAAGATCTCAATTTTTCTTAGGCCAGAGAGAAGAGAAAGCTCGTCTGGATGTTATTTTCAACACAGGAAAATAATCCCAGAATTGCAGCACCAACTACTCTGGAACAGGCCTCTGAGATCATTGAGAATAACCTATGGCCAAACACCACCATGTCAGCTGGACCATGGCACTGAGTGCCATGTCCAGTCTTTCCTTAAACACCACCAGGGACTCCACCACCACCCCAGGCAGCCCATTCCAATGTCTAATCACTCCTCCTGTGAAGAAATTCTCCCTAATGTCCAAGTTAAACCTCCCCAGGCACAATTTAAGACTGTGTCCTCTCATCTTGTCATTGGTTGCTTGGGAGAAGAGAATGATCCCCACCTGGCTGCACCCTCTTTTCAGGTGGCTGTAAGAGCAATAAGGCCTCCCCTGAGCCTCCTTCAGCTCCCTCAGCTTCTCCTCATCGGACTTTGGCTCCAGACCCTTCACAGACAAGCTCCTGCATCTCAAAGTCCTTCCTGAGTTGAGTGGCCCAGAACTGGAGACACAACTCAAGGGGTGACCTCACCAGTGCTGGGTGTAATGAGCTGTTGAAAACTTCTCCCATTACATTCTCATGAAATTTCCATCTCAGTTTCCAATCCAAATAATTTTAGACAAGTTCAGATACATTAGCTTAGATATGCTAAATTATATGAACAGGGGTTTTTAAGATCCAGATAGGAAGGACTAAGACCTCCTTAAAATACAAATTTAAAAATTGATAAAACTGTCACAGCTCATCTTCCTGAAACTAGCATTTTCTCTTCTACTTAGAAAACTGCCAGCATTTTATGATAGGCTATTCAAAAGACAAGATTTTTTCCACTTCTCAGAGACATTAGATATTCCATCACATTCATTTAGCACGTGAAGAGTGTAAAAAATATTCTTTGTTGGCATTGTCTTTCCCTTCCTCCAACAAGCTCTATAGAGGGATTGTCCATGTTGTTTGCCTGTGGAGCTGAATGTCTCAATTCTTTCCTATCAATATGGATTTCTTAACTGACTGTAACAAAAGCAATGCTGAGCCTTACTTTGGGGTACAGGTAAATAATACACATTTAATGTATGTGTATTTGGAGTGGGCGTATATGCACAAAGATTACCCCACCTCTACCCCTCCAAGATATGTCATATATGGTGCTATAGTATCATTTTTGACTTCAAGAGCAAGAAGAAAAAGGAAAATAGTATTGCTTGAACTTTTCAATATTTACGTCAAAACCAAACAGGCTATGATTTATGGAGAGAAATTGTATTTGTGTACATGACTCCAAAAGTCTTTGAAGTGTTTCCAGCAAACCCTTGTGAAAGAGATCAATATTAAGCAGAAAAGATGGAATTTTCAGTTCTACTAACATTTTAAGCTGATAATCAATTCTAGTGAAAATGTATATCTAAATTTCTGTTCTAGTTAAATAGCCCTCCCCTCTGGCTTTATAGGGCTCAGGTGACAGCTATGCTTACTCCAGATCAGCAAATACAGTCCAAACCTAGAAAATTCTCTTATCAGCCTGCTTTAGATTCACAGGGATTTTTATTCTGAATATTGGATTTTTCAGTATTGTTTCATACATATCCCTACAGAAAGCATACTTCAGGATTAGGGATTTCATTTAAGAACTTACTTTACGAAGAAATTTTTCCTTCACCACCTAGATTATATCTCCATGTTTTAGAAACTGCCAGAACCCAAAGTAGCAGAGGGCCTTCATGTTTGCTTATGGCTAGAAAATCTAGTTGTGAGACCCTGGTGTCCTTTTGCTATTTCTGCTTCCTCTTGCTCTTTAATGAACAAAACAAAAATCCACCCAGACACCTGGCAGAACTTCTCTATTTATTCTAGATTACAACACTTTTGTGTTTCTCTTTTCTGCCTGTTTTTGTTTGAAAGACACTGAACTTTACTCTTTTAACAAGTCAGTTTCTAAACAAACAGGCAGCATTTCTCCCTTTTCCTATTCTACCCTGGAAGAGCAGACTTCATCCTTGCTGCTTGTACGACTACTACTATTCCCATCACAGACAACTTCTTTAACAAAACATATTGCATTTTTTAACATGTTCTTACAAAAAACCAAAAGCCTGTAAGCAGACTGGTTTTTCTGTCATGAATTTCCACCCCAAAGACACACAAATGGAAATAATCACTCTTAGAAAACTCCAGTCCCTAGGATTTAGGATAAACCAAATAGAACAAAACACTCTCCTTCAGTTTTCACAAGAAAAATTGAAACAAAATTTGTGATATTTCTAAAATTGAAACTTTTCTCTTTTTCCAGCCAAAGTGATTTTTTTTTCTGGCATCAGTTCAGTGCTGATCTATCTGCCTGTCTCCCATGAACAGCAGGCTGGATGTCTCTGGCACATATTCCTTGTCTTTGGTAGTGCTTCCTGTTTGGACTGCTGCTTCTAAGATAAACTGCACTGTCCCATCTGCCTTCTGCACTAATTCAAGTATTTTAATTAGAAAATTATTAAAACCAGCTTTTAAAGATACTCAGTCCACCAAAACACTGAAAATCACTCCTATCATAAAAAGTCAAAAGGCAATTTAGGAAATTAGTAAAAGCAGTCAAGGTGCCTGGTTTTAAACTCTTAAGTCAGCATTGAATTTTTCCTATAAATAATTAGGAATTATATAGACACCTTTTTCAAGGATAAACAGCAGTAACATTATAAAATTTGGTATAAATTTCCTGTCTGAGAAACTGGATTTAAATACTTTTTTGAACAATTCAGTTGACTTGCCAGTTCATAAAATGAGTTTTGAATAAGTAGAGCTGTTTAATGGCACTGTCATTGTTATTGAGTAAATGTATTCTTTCACTTCTGAGTCATATAATTGTCTATGTTTTAATATTGACTGCATTAATTTTTCTAGTATTCATTGTGAAAGGCGATGTAGATAAGTCCATGGAGAGAAATCAAGCATCTTCATTTCATAGAAGTACCCATTTGAATATTCCAGAAGCTTTACAATAAATCTTGGTTGTTTGGCATAAGTCAGCACGTGCCCATGGCACTTCTTCCCACCACCCTCCTCTATGTTTGTGTGTGAAGATGTGGATGCATACCTTAACCCCCTCAAAAGAAATTCCTTGAGACAAGCCCCACCGTGCTGTCTACCTCAGCAGGAACGGAGACAGAAGTCTTATGGAGTCCTAGACATGTTGGTCCTTCCCAATGCAACAGCTTTAGATACATTTAAAGATATTTAAAGCTAAATAAGAATTGAAATCCTTCCCCAGAGCCAGCTACAGGGAAGCTGTGTCAGCTCTCAGAGTGTAGAAACATGAGGTGTGAGTTTGTTGCCCAGACAATGCAATTGTGCTGAGCCTGCAGAGACCAATTGCCTTAGAGAATTTCATGGTGAGACATTGATTTATACTGTTCCATGAAGAATGATTTAGGGTAAGGTTTTTATTTGAGAGTGAAAACAAATTGGAAAATGTATGACACAGTTTAAAAAATAGAAGATATAACCAGTCTGGTGAGTTTACCACTACTCTAGAGATAACATGTTAAATTACAAATAACAAAGAAAATAATTTTCTCTTGAAGAAGATTCATTCAGCAGTATATCCAGAGGTTGATCTGACCTCCTTTGAATGAAGCTAGATGTTTTCCTGGATGGACAGAATACAGTATTTTACTATATCTTGCAGGGCAGGAACCATAGAGAATACCTTTTCCAGAAAGTCCAAGCAGCTGGTCCTACTCAGTGTTTGAAAGCACGATCAGATACAAGGTCTGCAAGGTAGGCAGTCACTAGTCAATGAGCATCAAAGACAAGTATTAACTGCATGCACTGAGGATCACCTTTCCCAAAAGCAACCTGTCACAGTCAGTCAGTCATAAATATTCATATGATAGAGGCATGGTATCACACCATGTCTGTTTTAATATAAGTCCCCTTAAATTATAGGGTAATTTTTGCTTATCTTTCAAATAATACAACACCATAAATTAATTTCAGACCAAGGAATTTTGTGTGCAGGAAGAATCAAGCATGTTCCCTAATCCTTTGCATAACCCCTTCCCTAAAAATGGATATATACACTGAGTATTAGTAATTACCAGTTACATTTAAACTGTGTTCAAGATAATTTTCATTTGAAGGGTAAGGACTTCCCACTGTACAGAGGAGGTGCACCATATTGCCAGGGCTGAGCAAGATTCATCCACTTTAGCAGTAAATAGAAAAGGAAAGTGCTGGTTGCTTTCTCATTTTTATTTCCTCCACTTACTCGAGACTTTCTAATTTCCGTCTCTACAATCATGGGGAGATAGATCTGATCTCATGCTGGCCATGTGAAAGGAGGAGTGGGCCTTCTTCTATCTGTCATATGATGTGTTCCCATGAGGCAGGAAGAGTATGGGTGCGAGTGAGGCATATCATCAAGAGATATCGACATTTATGATCAACACTGTAAAATGTGCTGAACACGATTTTCATTTGGATGCCATGCCTCCATCTTAATGTACAATTAGCAGAGAGAAAACACCATTAGGTTCCATTTCACTCACAAAAATTCCTTTTCAAGAAAATACTTTATGGTTATATTTAAAATGTACACGTATGTATATTTAAGCAGATGACAAAAGCATTTATGAAAACTTTAAAAAGCCTAAATTCCTGAATGTCTTCTGACTCAATAGCAATTAGAGAGTCAGAAACTTGAAAAAAATCACCCTGTATAATTCTTCTCACATTTGAAAGCATGAAAATTAGAAATCAGGCAAAATATTTTCTGTAGTATAAAAAAAATTAACCACTTAAAGGTCACAAATAAACCTTACTGGCTATGGCAATAACTCAGTAGAAACTCTGGATTCAACTTTCATGGCCTACTGCAGCTGTTTGAGCCATCACGTCCCACTTTCCATGAGCGTATCTTGTCTGATCAGCTATGACATGTGTTATTGTTTCATATGATATGCATGTGTCAGTGTGAGGAAGAGCCCCCTACTTGTTTATCTTGATTTGTATGCTCATTGCATAGCTAAAATTAGTGAGTTTAGAGTATTTCTCTTTCTAAGTGGGGAAAGAATATGTGCCTGAGCAATGCAGAATGAGAGAGGCCATCTCCCTTGCATGTCCATGGCCTCTCTGAGCAAACACAAACTCACAGCCTGCAGGAAAAAGGGAAGAGTCAATCAAGCAGTCCTGCACTAATTGTGAACAATTTCTTACTGTAAAAGGACAATGACAACTAGTTGTTTCAAGTTATTTGCTGCCTGCCTTAGATGAAAGCAAAAATATAATAAACAATTCAAGGGAAATCAGGACTTTGACACAAAAGGAAATTTTGAAACATTTTCCCCTTAAGAAAAAAAGAGGAAAATCTTTCTTTTTGATTTAATCACAACCAATTTCACTTGGTGGCACTTTCTTTTTATTTAGCAGGTGAACTAAGAAATCAATTATTGTTCTATATATTGTACAGTAGAGTACATAGCTGCACCATTCTGAATAGCTTTTAAGTTATGGCCCTTACCTCCTGAGGTAGATTTACAGAAATGAGGGCTTGTATTTTTCTTTCTAAGTCAATAAAATCCCAGGGGAAAAAGGAATGTTTTATGTGACAGAAATTCCCAGATTGACATCCCTAGACCTTTCCATTAATTTATCAACCAAGCAGAATTTATGAGGTATCAAAATTGGAAATGAGATGTGTATCTTAATGGTCTGTTTCCCCTGTAAGCAAATGAATAAATAAATAAATCACACTATTTTTGTAAACAAAATGCAAAGTTACTTCCATGTTTCTATTCAAGCTCTAAACACTTGCAAATCATGACGTGAACATGAGAAAAGAAGGATGACAGAAAATGTGTCATATACCCATGTTTCAGTGTGTAAGAAAAAAAATCCATTTGTTCATGAGATGGAAAGCAATAACAATCTTTAAAAGTATAAAGCACTTTAATGAACAAATCATAGATTTTAGAACCCTCTATACTGCTTGGCTGAAGATGTAGAGAATATTACTCAGCAGATGTAGAATGCTGCACGCCACACACAATGAAAAAGCAGTGTAACTTGTTATTACCATGGGGCATTCAGGTCAAAATAACTTGGTATATTTAGATTTTCATGATAAATGAATATTAGAATCAAAACCCTGAGTTTACAAGGATGTGTGTGACAACCTAACAAAAAAAAAAAGATTTCTGGGAAGAGTAGCAAGAAATCATGTCACATCTCTATAATTCACAAAATTAAAAATGTCACCTACTTTCACACAAAAGTTGCTATTCCAAAATACATTTTATTTTAGTATTTTGGTTTTTTAGTATTGGATTTCTGGGAACATAATTTTTTATACTGTAGCTGATCAAATATAAATATGTTTCTGTAACTAGCATGCTTGGAACCTGCTAAGAAAATTGATCCCCAAACCCCACGTATGAAAACTGAACATGCATGATTGCTTCACATCAACAGAGAGCATGTTCAGTTAATACTTACATTATAAAGGTTGTGCTAACAACATTAAACTGAACTTAAATTAAACCTTTTCCCTACCCATCTGCATCTGAACCATCATAAATTGAAATAAGTGTAGAAGAGATGCATTCAATTTCAGCTCAAGTCCCTGGCCTGATTATGTTATGCATGTCAATATACAGTCTCTTAATTAAAAGTGGTTGAGTGAACACTTGTGGTAAGAGAAAGGGAGATTATTGTCCTCTTATTGCTACCCAAGATATTACTAGAAAAAAAAATGGAAAGTAAATTAATGGGGGAAAACTTCAACTAAAGACAAAGTTGTTGTATTGTGTTACCATAGTGTTCTCCTATGCTGAGAATACAAGCAGAAAACAAAAAGGGTCATTATTTTTCCCTTGATGACCAACTGTGGATCTTAAACCCACAAAAATGCATAACACCTCTGAGGAAAACCAAATGCTACACTTAGCCATGTATCACAAATCATCACAAACAACAGGAAGGCATGTGCTGGAAAACTGCAGTTTAAGAGTTGAAGAGTAACATTGAGCCCAAGGCTTTCTACCACCCTCAGTTCTCTCCATTTCACATGTGCCTGATGTGGTTTCTGCACAGCATAGGAGACTTTCTGTTTTGATTTAAGTTTATTTTTTGCTTTCTTTTTTCTCAATTCTCTTCAGTTTCCTTGTCCCTTTCTACCTCTTCCCTAATCAGTCTGCCACAGTGACACCCACTGAAGTCATCACACAGTGGCCATTGGCACACACAACACATAAATGGATTCCACAGGGGAATGTTTTCATCAACATGATTTGGTAGAGAATGGCTACCACACAAAGACTGAGTTTGCAAGGCTGTAAAGAGCTGATAATTATTCAAGAGCTTTAATTACATTTCTGGCAAATATAGCTTTTCACTCAGAGTAATGCAGATCCTTGGAGGAGAAGATGTGATGGACTGGAAGAGTCACTGGGCACTGACATAGAAACTGAGTCAAGAGGGGAAAAAATATCTACAGTTGGCTTGTGTTATTTCTTTTCCCTCTCAGATTTGGATTATACAGTATTTATGTTTCAGAGAGAATAAAACGTTCACTGGTGTGCTAGCAAGCTTTTTTTTTCATTGCACAGATGAGAGTTAGATAATCCCAGGTATCTATTCCCACCATAACTGGATGCACATGGTAGAGAGGCTCTTATTTTAGCCCTTTTTGATGATTTGATAAATTCTGGACCTGGGAATAGAAGGACGACCTGAGAAACTACCAGCCTCACCTTCAGTCCTGGAAAGGTGATGGAACAGACCATTGCAGAGGTAAATCACCAAGAACATAGAAGAAAAGAAGGTCATCAGGAGTAGTCAGCATGAATTCACCAAGGAGAAATGCTTAACCAATCTTATAGCCTTCTATGATGACATGGTAGGATGGGTTGATGGCAGAAGAACAGTGGATGTTTTCTGACTTCAGCAAGGTTTTTGATGCTATCTCCCATGGCAATCTCATAAGTAAGCTCAGAAAATGTGTACTAGATGAATGGACAGTGAGGTGAATCAAGAACTGGCTGAATGGCAGAGCTCAGAGGGTTGTGATGAGTGGAGCAGAATGCAGTTGGATCCTGTAGTCAGTGCTGTTCCCCAGGGATCAATATTAGGTCCAGTCTTATTCAACTTGTTTGTCAGCAACCTGGATGAGGGGATAGGAAGTACCCTGCACAAATTTTCTGATGATACAAAACTGGGGGGCCTGATACACATGAAGGCTGTGCTGCCATTCAGTGGGACCTTGATAGGCTGGAGAGTTGGACAGAGAGAGACATAATGAGGTTAACAAGAACCAGTGCAGGTCCTGCACCTGAGGAGGAATGACCCCAAGTACCAGCACAGGCTGGGGACTGACCTCCTAGAGAGCAGCTCTGCTGAGGAGGACCTGGGATGACAAGTGGATGACAAGTCATTGGTGGATGGCAAGCTGACCATGAGCCAGAAGCGCCCTTGAGGCCAGGAGGGCCAATGAGATCCTGGGGTGCATTGGGAACTATGTGGCCAGCAGGTTGAGGGAGATGATCCTCCCTCTCTACTCAGCCCTAGTGAGGCCACATCTAAGGTATTGGGCTCACTTGTGGTCTCCACAGTTTAGGAAAAACAAGGATTAACTGCTGAGGGTGCAACAGGGGGGTCACAAAGCTGATGAGGGGTCTGGAGTGTCTCCTCTAGTGTCTTTTGAGGAGACGCTACAGGAGCTGGGCCTCTTTAGTCTGGAGAAAAGAAGACTGAGAGGGGGGTGGGCCCCATCAATAAACAAAAGTATCTCATAGGCAGGTGATGAGAGAAAGATGTCACACTCTTTTGGTGCTCAGCAACAAGACTAGGAGTAATAAACATAAGCTAAAGCACAAGAAGTTCCAACTCAACATGAGGAAGAACTTATTTAAATCAAGGGCAGCAAAGCACTAGAACAGGTGCCCGGGGATGTCATGGGCTTTCCCTTTCTTGGGACATTCAAAACCTACCTGGATATGGTCCTGTGTAACCAGCTCTAGGTGATCCTGCCTTGGCTGGGAGTTTGGACTATGTGATCTCCAGAGGTCCCTTCTAACCCTAACAATTCCATGATTCTGTAATAATATTTAGAAAAAGAACATTTACATTCACGTTCATACACAGAAGCAAATTAAGACAAATAAAAAGTGTTAAAATGATATTTGGAGCTGATCACATTGGAACACAAATCTGACTCCCTCATGTTGTAGTGACTGCAGTCAGGCTTGTACAGATAAATGTGATGACAACTGATGGCTCTGCATCTTGTCTTCCAGAATCCCTGCCAAATCCTACTTACACTCTGCCCTCTCTCCCCTGGGATCTTCCAATCTAACAACCCTGAAGTCTAAACAGTTAGAGAAGTTTCTATTCCAATCAATTGAAGCATATACATTTTTGTCTCATTTTTGTCTTATTTTGTTATTTTTGGGGGTTTTTTTTACATTCATGAAAGGTCCTCAGACTATGATAGTTTCTTATATATTTGAGCAGAAATTTTTGAAAACATATATAAGAGATTTTGTGAGATTTTTCACAAATACCTAGTGTGATTTTCATCAAATAGCAAGAAAATCCATCACTATTTACTTCTAAATGAAACTCAGAAAGATGTTCCCCATCCCATCTGGAAACAGTTGCAAAAAGCTGCTTATTGCCAAGAAAACACGATATTATATGTGAAAGAAGAGCCACAGGCAGTGGAAAGTAATGAGTAAATCTTAGGGTGTACTTATTTTCAATATAGAACTATGTGAAGCAAAAGCACAAACAAATAAATGGGAAATAAAAATTTCATTAAACTACCATGGGAGAACTTCTTGTCTTTTCATTTTTTTTAATAATGACTAATATTTCTTACTTCCATTGTGGAAGATAGAGACCAATGAATGGAAGAGAAGAAAGTAAGTTTCTATTTTAATCAGTGCATATTTCTTCAAGTAAACTTCTTTACTGAAATTGACTAAGGCAGCAAAACAGCAGATATCCAAACTAAGATCTGGGAAATTCTAGTTTTACTATAGATGAAAAGAACTTTTGGTCTTCAATCTTATTTCTTTGAAGCAAAGGAATATGGGGAAATGCTTGTCTAGCATGCCAGTAACATCCACACCTCTACCTTGGCACTTTCCCTGCACTGGAGAAGATAGTGAAAAATTATCTAAATCTTCACCATCATCTTCTTTTTCCAGGAAAACCACCCACTGCCACGGATTTGACAAAAAACTTATTTTTTCCAACAGCTCAACTCTGTGTTATGGTACGGCATTTTTTTTTTAATTTCCTGTATAAAGGCAGCTGAGTGGTGGGCTTGGGAGACACAGAAAGGTTCTAGAGAAGATATTCAATGTAATTTTGTTATCTACTAGCCCTTCTGGGCCTATAGGTTTTCACAGTTCAGTTTATCTCAGTGAAGGTTGAGCAGAAAAGCACCTACACAACCACATACCTGCCCCACTATTTTATCAGCAGCTTTTGGTCTTGCCAGGAACAGAGTCGTCATTAGCCAAGATTAAATACAGATGTAATGAGCAACACAAGATAGGGAAAAACCATGGGGTTTCAATCTCCAATACTCAATACTCTCCAATATATTCAATCTCCAATACTCAAATAAGCAATTTACACAGATCATGTGTCTCTAGTTCCCCAGGCTACAAAACCATATCTGACACCATATTAGTTCAAATGACTTCTGCAAGCCATCTAGGTTTCTCACCACATTTATCATATTAAATCCAGAGCAACTACTTTTCAATCTTCAAATATGACGTACTTTTCCACATAAGATAAACCTTTTACAAAATAATTGATTAAGAGTGATAAGAAACTTCAGACTTTGCTGATGTTGTCAAACAGGATGCTAATTTAAGCTATTTCTGGTGATAGCATTTTCTTATTTTCTTTGTTCTTTCTGTCTTTCAGTCAGTGTCAACATTTAGTCACATGAAACCCAAACTAAATGCAAACAATCTTAATCCAATGCTAACAAAGAGGCCCTTTTCCCCATTGGCTTTTCAGGGACTCTGAATAGCAGGAAAGTTCCTAGAATTTTAATAGCTGTCATGGTGGTGCTTCTTCCAAAAATTTTCCTCTCTGCACTGTAAACAAAATAAATACTGTTCTGGTAATTTTAAAGATGTTTGATGAGCACTTTAAGGATCCTTTCTCCCCCATTCTGAAAATCAGGAGAATATGTTTTTCAATTGACCTTTCCAGGTTAATCCAAATTCCCTCTTTGCAAGAACATCTGGAGGAAATTAAATGCAATAACACAAATCTTTCTAAATGGTTTGAGTTGATGTTTCTATAAAAGTCTTACTTCATTTATGTTCTTATATATCTCCTGTCTTTCCACTCTCTTGTTCACAGACAATAAAAGATATTACTTACATCTATCAAAAGATATTTAAGAGCTTTAAGAAGCAGGGCAAGTTCACTCAGTCTGGCCTATACTGGTGAAAAAAAAAAAAAAAAATCCCAAACCAAACAATGCATCCTACTGTAAACTGATAGATTTTAAAGCCTGAGGTAGGTTCTGTGACACACAGTCACATAAACAACACTGGTTTTTTGCACAAACCCCTCAGCCTTGGCCAAACAGTTTGTCTCTTCCAGAATGAGTTTTCCATGTACGAGGGAGCTTGCTCATGGCTTTTCATTGATTCTGTCACCCTTTCACCCTTTTGCCTCTGTCATCACCCCCAGCATCTTACTGCTGTCTCAGTCCAGTGGTATTAAAAGGTTTAAAGTTTGACTTAAGTACGATATGAGTCATCCAACTTTAAATGCAGACTGCTTCTCCATCTGCAGTCATCCATGTACATAGGATAGCAAATAGAATCTAGTCTTCTACATAAGAAAATCATATAATAATCTAAGAGTAGTAAGCCATGCAGTTCAAATTTTTTATATGATATAAATTATAAAAAATATGCAGATAAAAACCTTACTTGCCTTGTGCCATTTAGAAAATTTGCTGTTGTTTCCCCCGAGATAACAAATTCAGTATCTTGATTAGAAAAAAGAGGGAGTATCTATATTTTTCTTCCCCTGCTTTAGCCACACAGGTCCCACAGTGGTTTCTAAAAAGAGCCACCTGAAATGAGTAACACCAGTGTCGTATTTTGACAGATCAAGGACATCTCAGTATTATAAATTTAATTACTGGCTCATAGTGAAGAAGATGCCCACAACTGATGGTTCCATATTTTGTGTTTCAGGGCGATTGAATTGAAATTTAGAGAAAAGTAGCCTTGTTGTTGTATTTTCATAGTGATGCTGTGACATCTGGAATACAAGTCAGTAAATTTTACTCTTAGTTAATACTTCCCTATGGCAATCCACATCAAAACCAGATCAATTACAATTACACACTCATGCTAAAAGTCTATTAGAGGAATGTCTGACCTGATAGTTAAAATCAATCAAAAACAAACCAAGAAATTTTATTTCTTGTGATGAAGCTGGAAGTGCAAGAAGTCACATGAAATGATACCTTTCTTGGTTCCCTCTTTTATATTATCTCCTTCTTTTGTATCATTATTAAAGACCAGGATGATCACTTCAGCCTCAACCTTCCACTTGCAGGACCCAGATGGGGACTAGCTCTGCATTCAATCACATGACCTTCCTGTTTTCATGCTGCTCATCTGATGGCAGCGGGTTAATAATTTCTTGCCTGTGGATATGTGGTGGTAGATGTGTTAATGCAAACATGCAAAATTTAAGCCAGAGATTTCTAAGAATGGGTTGAAGTGAAGCCAAATATTCTGTACTGGTACTCTTCAGATTTGAGTAGAAAAATCTTCCATTTTGAAAAAAAGTTGCAAAAATGTCTAGGCAGAGCACCATTGAACAAATTTCTCTGATGATATCAAAACTAGTTTTTCACTGAATGGGGTCAATTGATATTTTTACAAAATGAAAAATTTATTTCAGATTTTTTTTTCTGCTAATATTTGTCTCAGTTTTAAAGCAATACATTCTTTCAATTTGGATCTCGAGAAATATTTAATAATGCACTATTTTTAAACTACTAGCATTAATTTAGGATGACAACTAAGAATCTGTAGGGCACTTTCCATACTGCAAAAACTTTTTTTTTCTCTAATGACTTACTAAATACTTTAATTTTCCTTTGTTTCCTTTTTTTTCCTTTTTCCATATTCAAATTGCTAACAGTTCTACTAAAATGCCATTATGGTTTAAAAATAGTTGAATCTAAATACATTTAAAATAATTTTAATTAAGTCATGCTACTCAGTACAAATTGAAATGGCAAGAGTTCTAAAAGAGAATTTGTGGGGTTTTTTGTGCATTATTGTTTCTGGTTTTGGCCTCAGCACTGTCTTAGCACAATGAGTTTTAGAGCCTTAGAAAGAGCTTTTCTGAATAACCTTTATGGAATCACCTGGATGCCTGCTGAAGCTCAGTAACTCTGCCTCATAGTTTCCCGTGCAATTTCTGCCAACATTCACATTTTAAAGCTGTGATTTGTAGGTTGAAGGGTCTAACACAAGAATGGGACTTGGTAATTGGACGTCAGCAGCACTTAGATAAGGAGGTTTGATCTTGTGATAGGAAATTGATGACCACATTTTTTAAGATACACGATTATAGATTGAGAGTCTTTTGGAAGGGAAATGTCACTATCACTGTTACTTAGTCAATAAATAAATATGACAAAACCACATAATCCTGTAATCCTTTGAATATCAGGGTCTAGATCTGCTCTTTCTGAAGCCAACAGGGACTTTGGTCCAACTTTTAAATGCTTTGAAGAAATTTTATCTTAAGACAGAGTAAAAGCTTATGCTGTTATGCTGCAAAAAACTGCCACCATTTGAAAAAGAACCACTGGTCTGGGCATGGATAGTGGTTCTGGTAAAAGGAGAAATCTCAAATCCAAAAGAAAATCTGGCCAAACACAAGATACATAAATAAAAACTTCTGAAACTAGTCTTCACCTGGGGTGCTTCAAATAAAAGGAAATTTTAAGAACATTACATCAGACAGTAATTATCAAAAAGAAGGGTGAGAGCATGCACAAATGCAGAGAATGTATGGATAAAATTTGAGAGACTATTCTAAAGAGTGTAGAAAGTTTAATTCAGGAATGGTTTACAAGACCTTCCTTGACATTCTGCAGAAAAACTTTTGTCACACCATGATTTCTTTGATAAGCCTTGCCGGAAGTATGTGGTACTTCTTGATAGGAAAAAATCTAAGCCAGATAAAAACACAGTGGACTCACTACCTGAATATTCTCAGTCCTCACAATAAGAACCATCTGCCATGCTCCAAGAATCCCGTAGTGTGTCAGTCTTTGAGAAGATGCTACAGATTGGGGTTGTTTTTTTTTTTTCTTTGTCCAGGACAAGTTCATTATCATTAATTACTAACTTTCTGGGTATTGGGTCTGCAAAACTCTGTTTATCATATCAAGGAAGTCCCAGCACTTAAAAAAGTGGAAATTGGAGAAATTATAAGGTATTATATGAGAAAAGGTTGAAGTGAAATGCTCAGCTCCAAAGCTTGAAAAAATAAACAGAGTAGATAAAAAGTGGTTTTCTTGCTCCTCTGTGCATCCAGTGGAAAGAAACTATCAAACTTTTGCACCCCACTGATCCAAGATGCATTAAAAAATCTCTCTCCGTTGAGAGCAAAATGTGTCAACCACCATTGCTATTCTGGTCCAATTTAAAAGGGAAAAAAATCTATTTTTGTAAAAGCTGTCAGTGAAAAACTCTCAAAAATTCATTCATGCTCTATAGTGGTCATGTATTTCATGTTTAATGGGCCAAAATTAGAGAACACAGATGCTGATAGCCAGCACTGACCCATGCTGAGTGTTGACAAAAGGCATATAAGTGTGGCAATAGTTTTATGTGAACATAAGACAGCAACTTAATTTAGAGTGTCTTCCAAGCAGTTTTGATTCTCTCTGTTCATCAGCTGTGCAAGTGCACAGTACTTTTTGTATCAGATCAGTGAAGACAGTGAGCTCAGAGCTTTCTCCATTCCTGGAGGTCTCCTAAAGACATTCAGAGATCCAAAACCTGAAAACAAAGCATACAAGGTATGGAGGTGATAGCAGGTGAAGAGAGGAGCTGAATCCCTTCTGCAGCAATCAGCTTACCCTGAAGTGAGAAATTCTCCTTTTGCTGCTGCAGCACATGGCACTTAGCAGGGTTATTGCAGAACCCACATATGATAATTGTGGTTGTAATTACATGTGATGCCTACAGGTCTGATCAGGTAGAGGCAAAAGGCATGCGATGGTCATGTACTAACATTTGAGGGAAAGCTATAAGTGAAGAGAAATGAAGGGATGAAGGAAGAATATGACCTTTAAAACATTAAAAGGGATATCACATTGCCTCTGTCAGTGTGTGCTGAGATAGAATCTGTTCTTTCAGATGCCTCTTTTTCCTTCTTTTACAGTAACACACCTAAGCTGAGCATTTATGAGTAACACTTGGTGCAAAACAAGGATGATAGTTCTGAGCAATAAATTCTAATGTGAAACCCTGTCTAGGAGCACTGCAAATACTTCTACATTCTCATCTAACCTTTTTCTACAAACCTTTAGTAACAGCAGCAAATATTATGATTTCAACCTAATCCCAGTCTAAATCTTTACTTGATAAGAGTGCTACACACAGAACTTTTCCCCCAGACATCAGCTTTTATTGTGAGGCTAAATTAGAGAGCCAAATGTAAGGAAAAGACCAGCAAAATACCCTTCTTGAGACTGTAATCAGAAGCTTATTTCGTATTCATATCCATACTTGTTTCCATCTACTCATAAAAAAGGGTGAACCATGGATTTTTTTTTTATTTCTGTCTTTCTCTGGAAATAAGGTTTGGAAAGTCTTCTAATAGTTTTTGTTTATAATAGAACCAGGATAAGGCGTGGTATCCTACAATGTATTTCAGTGGCAGACATTTTCACAAGATGTGACAAGTTTGCAATGATCTCAGTGGTATATGCCAGCTGCTAGGGAATGAATTTCATTTACCATTAGGTCAGTCTACTTCTAGTGCTCAGGAAGACAGGATGCCCTGCATGTCACTGCTTGTGAACAGATGTGCTTCATACTCCCAGTATCAGTAAACCACCCCGAAACTGAGCTTGTCCTTAGTATTTCCCAGTAAAGTGACCTAAAACCCACACAGAGTCAGATGTCCTTTAGCATCAAAACAGACCCTTGACACATAATGAGAAGTGTTTACGTCTAGGGATTGCTCAATTCTGTAAAAAAACCAAACAACATCTAATGCTCTTATTTTGCCTTCCTATTTCATTTTTTGTGGACTTCCTTATTTGGTTTCTAACTTTTAATTAATTGATTTATTTTTACTGTCTGCCTCTGTTCTTAGAGAGACCAGCAACACTGGCTGGAAACTCTTGCTGGAGGAAAAAAAACCTGTTGCTTGCAAGAGCTCTTCCCTGTAACCAGCTGCATGGGGGACAACATGCTAAGGGGCTACTTGGTATCAGAAGGCCACTCTGATATATTCTCCTATATTCTGCCTACTTATTTTCTTTTATTGTCCACTAAAATATGTGTTTCTGATGTATGCCTAGTATCCATCTCCAGTGCCTATTCACGCATTCAAAAAAGTACCCTTCATCTTTTCCACAGATTGTCTAAAATGTTTGAGGTGGATGACACATCAAAGGTTTGTTAAGGTGAATTAGCTGAGACAGAGCACATCAGCAACATGGCACACAGTAATTTAATTAACCATGAGCATGTGTGCCACAGTACAAAAAGGTAAATCCAGACAGATATAAGTTGCACACTTCCTTACTCATCATATTTTATCATCACATTGGCTCAAATCCACATTTTTAATCCAACTCTATTAAAAGGTAAAAAGTGTCAATCTGTCCAAATTTTGGACCCGAGAAATAGTTGGGGAACTTTCCATCCTTGCCAAATCAGACTGCCTTCTGTATCATGCATTAGGTGGTCTTACTAATTTATTTCAATATACCTGGTTATTTCAGTCCTCCCTTTCTGTGGTTAAGAGGGTTTCATCAAACTTTGCATCCATGGGAAATGAAGCCAACTGAGACTTGTGAGGTCCAAATACTGAAGCTGGTTGATGTACTGTTACATTATTACTTCCATGGCTCCAGCAGTGAATACAAAGGACACTACAGATGAAATGCTGTCCTTAAACCACACAGTTGCATGAGTTGCATGACAAGTAGGGTTGCACCCACTAGGTGGACTGACATAGAATGTCTTGCACAGACTCTAGAAGCAACCTCAGAGAATAACAGATGAGTTCATTTTTAAGGTAAAAATCGTGAGAATAAAGGAAAACTCCAAGCCTTCAGCTTCACACTCCTAATCAAAGATTTTACATTACAATTTTACTGCATTTTCCTTTTGATAAATTAAATATTATATTGGAAGTGACAAAACAATTGTGTTTGGCAGAAATACTGGAAAAATAATGAAGATGGTAGCCAATTCTTTATATATTATTCACAGACACAACATCCTATATATATAATCTTAGATATGCTCTTTTGGAGCCCAAAGCAGAAATAACTTTTAAAAAGCACATTGGAGAGCACTGGAGGGAAAAAAAAAATATTAGCGCACTTATCAGAAGGAAGAGACAGCAATACCAACAGTAAACATGTGCCTAAATGGCTCAGCAGAAACATGCTCCTACATCAGATAGCTCTCCATACACAGAGAAATTCAGTGCCCTTTGAACACATCCACAGTGTTTTCTGAAGCGATTATGGCGCTGGCATATGGTCCATTTACCAAGAAAGAAAAGACAGACTTTTTAAGAGCATTGTCGTGACCGTTATGACAGAGAAAAAGTTGGCCACTGTTACAGGGCCTGAGCCAACATTTATTTAAATAAATGAAAAGACTTTCACTGACTGCAGAGTGTACTTTGGATCTGGTCCACAGTACTTGGAGAGTGTTACTGATGTTCCTGGCCTCATAAGGAACCAGAGACTAGAGCACCACCAACACCTAGCTAAATAGAAACTGTTCTTTAAAAAAAAGCCTATAAGGAATAATAGGGAGGAAAGCAAAAGGCTCCCCTGGAATTCAAGAGGCTTCTGAAAATGCATGACATGGCTCTTAAAGAAAGTTTAATGATCCTGTGTTATTCAATAACATACTGTAGCTATTTTGCACTGTTCTATTGATCAAATTACTGAATCTGATTTATGAGCAGTCTCCAGTAAATGGTGTGACAGTTCTCTATAAAACCGTAACAATATAAGACTACATGCAATGTCTTGTTAAAGGTTGTCCAAGAAGTCCTGAGAGAGATTTGTGGATATAGCATTTTGCTTACAAATACTAGATAGTGTTTGGTTTAGATTCAGCCCTAAGTATCTGTTTTCCAACTAGGCTGTAGTGTCCTGCAAGGCCCTCACCTTGATCCTAAACAGCAGTTCATCTCAGAATAGGATGTTCCACAGGCTGAGGTCATTGGTCATCCTGGCATTGTTTCCACCCACCCTGCAGGCCTCCAGCATGGAAGCAAGAAGCTCACAGTTCCTTGTCTTGATTTCTTCCCTCTGTATTCCTTTTCACACTCCTGAACTCTCTGACAGCCCTAGGTAAAGATGACTTTTTGGAAGCAAACTAGGTATGACTGCACTGCTTTGTGCAGTGCAACAAAGCTCTGGAGGTATCTAAATGCCCTGCTGGAGATGAAGTACAGATGGTTCTGGTTAGGTTGGGTACTGAATAGGAGCCAGCTGGAGCTTCTTCAGGACAACACCAAGAACAACATGAAGTACTACAGGAGACAAACCCCAAAATGAGACCATCAATCCATCTGATGATAGCGTTTGGAAACATTTGCATTAACAAGGTTCCTCTCTGTGTACAGAATTTCACATATATCCCAAAAATGGACTGCCAAACTGATGCAGTTTCTTTTTTTCCTCATTTTAACTACTACAGATCAAACCCTCAGTTGTAAAATTCGTAATTTATCAGGTACTTTCACTGCCACCCCAGTATTTCAAATAACTCTTAAACTGTAACCCATGTGTTTCTTTTTCTTTCTTGCAGCTATTAAAATGATGCAAAGCCCTGCTTTCAAAAAGGTGTGCAACTCTTGCTCTAAGCAGCAACATTTTTCAGAACAGTGTTAAGCTCTGCCAGAAGCTCACAACCAAGTGTGAAAAAAAGCCAGCACAGAAGCAAATGACAAGGTACTTAGGACTGTGCAGGCATCAAAACCTGTGAAAAGGTGCTAGCACTCACCTCATCCTCTGCTAACATAGCACCAATCCTATATGGACGTCATGAATTCCTCAGAGTTGTGACTACATGTGGTGTACTTGCTACGTTCTCTCATCCAGTTTTGCTGTGCAGGGATGCTTCTTCCTGAAGCAAAATGAAGCATAAAAGTATTTTGGATGAGAAAAGAACATAGACATGACATCTATAAAATATGACTTGCTCAGTACAAGTGCAAAGACAGAAAAAAGTAGTTTCAGTAAAAGGCTCTCTAAAATAAAATTTAAACAAACAAAGCAATGCTCAGAGGGCAATGGAACAAGAAGAATTGTAAAACTTACTGTAAACATTCATTTTTGAGGTTTCTTTTTATTTAGATTTTAAATCTAAATCTAAATCTAATAAATTTTATGCAAGATTTTGACAAAAAATATACTAAAATAGAACTTAGAACCATTAATTGAGAACTAAAATGACAGAACAGTTTAGAGAAACATAAATTCAGCACTGCTATAGCCAACAAATTGGACTGCCAGTGTGGAGCTCCTTACATCACCCAAGCATCAAATATTGCCAATAAAAGAGTTTAGGTTGCATGGAATATATAACCCAGAATGACGGCATAATAAAAATATATGAATCTTCAGAATTTTATATGGATTTCAAGAAAGCTTTTCATATTGTATCAGCAGAACGGGAAAGACAGAGTGGTAAAAAAGAGAGAGAAATGTTATATTGACTTAAATACTAAAGTGTATTAGTAGAAGATGGTACAGTTAAATTATGTATGCTGCTTATTATATTACTTATTATGGTCTCCAAAGAAAAAGCCAACGTTATTATGCAGGCAAGTTTTTTCTTGGAAAAATAAACTCCTGCCTTCTCATTCTGAGAAAATAAGTCCTCTCTTTGAGAACTGAGGTGTCACCAGCTACTTTAACACCTAAATGCTTTAAATTCTTTAATGTCTTAATTTCCACATGCCTCTGGAAATGATGCTATTCACATTTAACAGATTATTTGGTGTTGTTTTTAAAGACTAATGAGTTCTTTTATTGCCTGTTTCTGTTTAAGGAAACTGTAGGAGCACAGGTCTCACTGACTGAAAAGAGATCAAATATCCTATCTGCATCACAAACTTGAAAAATAATTTTGGACAGTTGTCAGGACAGGGAACTAAATGCAGATTACCCTAACTCTAGACTGATACCTTAACTTCAGAATTGTCTTCTTTTCTATTACAAGATGACATTAAGCGAGCAGACAGAAAAGTGGACAACCAGGTCATATTCTTAAAGTGGGAAACAAAAGTTTTACTGCTAGTTAAGCTGTCCCACTGGTGCTGCTCCAGAGCAACAGGCTTTTTAATTTAACTGAACTTAGTAGTCACAGAAGCATGAGACAACTTCATTCTTAAAGTGACGATGATGATGATGAAGAATACTAAGAGTAAGAGAGAGAGCACTCCATAAGTAAGCTCTGCTAACAATATACAGAGATCTAAATGTTGCTCATTTAGATTTGGGTACCACACAGCCCACTTCCTTACCCATCAAAATCAGTGGTTAGTTAATTCTTATTATGCTGCATCATATTCATAGGCAACTCTGACAAGAATCAATAGCAAAGAAGCTTGCTCATTCAATTTGGCTGACTCTTGATTCATTTAAATTAATAATTTTGAATGAACATAATCTATTTAGCAGAATAATTCTTACAGCAAGTACTATCTATAATTATGGGGGAAGAGTTAGGGAGATATAAAAATTTAAGAAATAAATTTGGGATATAAAATGGTAAAAAACAATTAAACAAAACAAAATAAAAAGAATAAGCTTTATCCAGTGATCCAACGGCTCTTCTTCATTTTAAAATAATCAGGAGTGATGGGGAACTGAGGCAGCAAGTCCAGTCAGAGGAACTGATTAGAGAGAGTTAATCTGAACAGTGATAACTCATGAGGGCTGAGGGAAGGAAACATGACACAGAGTGATTCTCAGAGCTAATGTATTAGCTGGATCACCTGTATTTTATCACCTTGGCCTCCAGGACAATATTAAGACTGGCTCTCTCTGATCTGGAAAGAAGCAAGCAAAACCTAACAAAAGAACACTCTCTACCTGGCTTCCTTGTGCCACTGGTAACTGTGATGAAAGATGCAAAGGGAGCATGACAACCCTAAATAAGTCTGTAATTACTTCCATTTAAAGATGTTACAGCTTCCAAGGCACAGTGCAAACAGTTTTGAAATGAGTGACATTGCATATGTCTGGCAGAACAAGAGAAACATTAGCCAGACAGAGGAGATTAAGCTCTGAAAATGTCAATTTTAAGACTAAAGAAGGCTAAGACTTTAATGTCAGTGATTTATTCAGATAACACCCATGAACACTAAAAGGGCATGAGTTATGCTCATAACTTCCCATGTGTCAAGAATGACAAGACTTTCTCAGAGTCTGCTGAATAGAGAAATCTGTCACAAGCAGATGGGAAATCAAATTTTGCTGAAAAACAGAAGATTCTGGTCTCTTCAACACAACCTACAAATTACTGTAGGAGCCATAGCAAAGTAAGAGAGACTATGGACAAAACTTTAGGAGAAAAGAGAAAAAAATATCAGCATGCGTGCATCTGAGCTGCAAATAGCTGGTTCGTGTCCCCCATCATCTGTGCTCTGTGGCTTTATATACACCTAAGTTTATGAAGCTTGCTGCCTGTCACTAAAATAAACTTCTGCAAGCTGGGGTTATACTATGATGTGGGACGGCACAGTGCAGAGGGTTACACAGCATAGGTCATGATGAACCTCGAATGTTAAAAATAAAATACAGGAACAAAAAGTATTGAACTGGTGTCATTTGTGCACTCACTTGTGAACCTATGCTCAGCATGACTGCCTTTTTTTTCCTCCACCTCTGAAATTAACAAAGAATCCTCAGGGTAAGGCAACTCCCTAAGACCACTCTGGCAAAGGTAAGGTGACTAACACCCTGCACAAGCTCTGTGTGCACCCCACTCACATGAAACTTATCTATCCCAGGATACAATAATCTCTTGAATATTACAGATTCTGAGGGCTATGTGCAATAACCACTACTAGGTACTCTCATGCCACTTATAAATACTTTCCTGTGGACGGTGCTACACTGACCAATGTTCAACTTCTCCTTTTGTTTAAACAAAACATCAACCACACAATAATCTACTCAGAGAGTCTGCTTTACTCCTGCTGACACCACTTTTGCTATTACAAGTTGGTTGGTGCTGGGTTCCCTGTGTCGAGTGCTGAGTCCTTTTCTTGCAGGAAGTCAGTCAAAGCTTAGCTGCATGGATTTTAAAAGTTACAGTTGATATGATAGAAGCTCAGCATTTAGAAATAACACTCTTCTTCAGAGAAGAAAAAAAGCCATATATTTTTTTACTCTTTACATGGTATGTTCTGTTAGGTCAAGTGGAGTTTTCCTGCAATTGCAAGCACCTGAACTAAGAGCAGCTCTCTTTCCACCACTGTCAAAGCCCAGAAGCTTCCCAAGAACTGGATAGGAGAGCATCCAATGTTACAAATAAATGTGGGGAGGAGATGTGGAGGAATTGTGACTTGGACTATGCCAAAGAGATCTGGTGGTTGGCTAAATAGTGCTGAAAGACTTAGAGGAAAGGATATAGGTTTTGTGCATTTCAGGCCAAGTGTGTCTTGAGAGGTAACTGAGACCACCTGTACAAGATAAATGGGAAATGTGAGCCAGTGCTGCAGGTGGGATGCACTAAATAAGACCCCAGTGTGCAAGACCAGGCCTGAATGAGACAGTCATCTGGATGAAGAGCAGGGTCTACAGGAAGAAAAAGCAAATTCTGCAGGTCATAGCAAAGAAAAGAACCTGGGAAAAGGCAGAGGAGGAACTCAGGAGTGGATGTAGACAACCCAAGAAGATGAGTAGGCAAATTTTCTGACCAAAAGGATGCATAGAGGTGGAGTTCCAGAATCTGACAGGAAAGGTAACAAAACTTGGAGGCAAGGCAGGTGAGACTAGGTACAGAAGAGTCAAGTAGGCTGAAGGAGGATCTTTGTCCATTAAAGCACTCTTCAATGCATGGAAGGGAGATGGTGAGTTCAAACCTCCCCTCTCCCTCTACAACCAGCCACTGCCCTTGCATGGCTCTCCCACAGAAATGTGCCAGTCAGCAGAGGTTTTGGCCAGTGTTACCTCAAGTGATGAGTGGGGTCAGTGGTGAGCAGATGATGTTTTTTCACAGATGTTTTGTCATAATTTCTAGAAGCTAAATGCACCACACAGTTAATAGAAGGGTAAAATTAATGAAAATGCTCAGTATTACAGAAAATCCCCCAAATAAATTTGCTTCTGCTGAGCACAATCATAGGCAAATTGTCCCTGAATACAAATCCCTGCCCCTATTTTGTAGAGATGGTTCTAATTTGAACTTTTCAGAACAGCAACAGAAGCAAAGGGTTTTCCAGAATACAGATAATATACACTATCTTCTCCTTTAGGAACATAAGAGGCACCACTGAAGCCCTTAATGACAACACGCTTCAACTTCTGCTGAGCCCAAAATTCTTCATGCACATAGACTACGTGATCACTGTAGGTCTCTTCCAACTTAAGTGCTCTATTTTAGTCTATTCTATTTATCTTTTGCAAGGCCAACTTAACTGGAAAAGGCACGAATCTTTAGACACAGTAGCCCTTTTATCGCAGCTGAAGCAGCTCTATTACTACTATGAAAACACAGAATTATAAAGCAAAATTCTTGGTTCAGACTATGAAAAGTTCAAGGTAAAGAAAGATAATGCAGACAGGAATAATATGCTTGGCCAGACCAAATCCTCTACTATTTTCATCAACTGGTATGAAAGTTTTGGGGTTGTTTTCCTTACCAAAGTGAGGTAGTTGCCATTATTCAGAACTACTCAGGTTTTTTGTGTTCATATGTTTTTTTCCTCCCACATAATTTCTTAGGCAATACATCTTCCTTTCCACCCTTTGGAGCTTCTGGTGTGATATTATCAAATAGATGCAGCGCATTGATTCTGGACTGCTGGGAATTACTGGCTGGCACAGTGGGTAACAGGAAAGTATTAACTGTTGCAGATAGAGTTGTTTCTTCGGTGGAGAGAATCACTCCCTTCAGTTAAAATTAAGTATTCTAAGCATTTCTTCTTTATATTTTCCCATTTTCCAAGACTTTTGAAAGGATTTTTACAGGATCCCTGTAATTTGTCTTCTTTATGCAACATTACGAGATAACTACTATAGAGGTTTTGTTGCTCTGTATTTATAGGCCTGATCCTTAGCTCAAAGCTCTGATTTTCACAACCTTCAGACAGATTCAGAATTGATTAGTGCTATGTAACATCTTCCAAGTTCCACCTACATATAAGAAATGTCAGATGAGCTATGCAGCATTAGGATGAATAAAGTGCAGTAATCCAGGCTGCAAGAGGAAGAATTTGCAGTATCACAATCAACACACATTGTTGTAAAGCCCCTGTGTTTTCTGGTTTACAAACAGTGCACATGTCAACACAGGTTCTAAGTCTGGCAAACGTATACGAGATTAGATTTTTTTTTCCCCCATAAACTTTGTTAAGCTTGCTTCCTCATAGGCATAGAGCTAGCAGAGGCTGGGAGAGTGTACTAACCAAGTCTTACAGGTAATGAGAAATAAGTAGCTTTGAGGTGTAACTTAATGCTGTTCTCAGTAGACTTCTCATTCCAAATTATATCTCAAATGTTTGTGGTGCTTCCCAAGGGAGCGTCATCGTTCTGAAGAGAGGAATTAATCTGAAGATGCCAATGGTGTACATAGGCCATCCAATCTTAATAACATTTGCAATAAGACATTGGGACTCTCAGGTCACAAATATCCCATTGCAAAAAACCCAAATAGTTACAATAAATTAAATTTCCATTATCTGTATAATAAAACCCCTTTATTAAGTGTGTCTCATTAGTGACTGAAATATTCTACCATTGAGTACAAATACTATAATGGGAAGTTTTTAAATTGATTACTTTTTCTTTTAAGTTGCTTGAATGTGATTAAGGATCTAAACTCTAGATGATGTTCTGACCTTTTTGGAGCTTAACTGAGAAGCAACTTGAGGAAATGTAAAAATTACTCAGATTTAAATTCAGGAATGATGAGGCAATGCATATTGTAGAAAGGACAAAGCACGAAGTGGATGGTGTTACGAAAAATTATGGCTAATAATAGAAGAATCTGATTTAAAATGAAGGAAAAGATAACAAAAATTATAAAGAATACCAAGAATACCTTTCATAATGAGTTCACAATAAGATGTAGCTAAACAAGTTGAAATGGCTTTTCTGGTACATAAGAAGAGGAATAATAGCCTGTTATAAGGGGAGTTATAATGCCTTATTTCATCATTTCTCAAAACTGATAAGGCATTTGCAGAACAAAATTGAAGGTATTTAAGTAAGACAGTGATGTTGTATATTGGGAATTGGAGGCAAAGATTTCTAAGCTGATGTAAGGCACAGATTGTTAGACTAGATGAGTGGGTTAAAATAATTTTAAACTATACATTCCTCATTCCTCCTAATCTTTTTTACTATCTTCCCTCCTCCCTACACTTCCCAGAACTATCAAGCACCTCTTAGCAAGTATAAAGGCCCTAAACTACTGATGTGTACCTTACACTACATTATACATCTTAATTTGACTATCAGATGAGGAATGTGAGGAAGGAACACCAAATAGCCCTGCAGAGTGCAGTTTCATGATATAGCTAAATTATCCTAATGGCATGCTCTGCCAGTTTAGCTACCAGAACTGTCACACCACTCAGTCATATGTCATACCCATATTTGGGCCAGAGCCACTGCAAGTCAGGAGGATGGAGGAGGGGAAAAACCCTTTGCACTGAGAGTTAGAGGATTAATGTCGTTATAATGTAAAATGCAGTAGTTTGCAGTAGAACGTGTGTTGAGGTGAGGATAGAGTTTTAAGTCTGAATTCCTCCTTGTGAGCAGCTCTGTGTTCTGTCCCTTCTCATGGACATAGTAGAATTATTAACATGAGTGGGGGAACCAGGAAGGGATGTGAGGAGAAAAGGAAAAGACAATCTTTAATTTGGATGCTTCTGTTACTGTCGAACTGTGTCAAAATCAAGAGGTTCCAAAGTCAGATATGGAGTGGGAAGTCCTTTCATTTAGCAGATTCTTGCAAGATGTCGTTCAGAAAAACAGATATATATATATATATGACAGCTATACCAGGGCCACCACATGTGGTCAGATTATTACTCCATTTGGCCTTTGAATTTCACAGAGTTAGCAGAGGCTTAGTAGAGTTTTCAAAGACAAATAGCCCTTAATAGAATGGCTACTAATTGAAAATACTATATGTATATATATGCATATGCATAGGAAAATTCCTGCTCCCTCAATGAGCATTTCTCTCATTCAATGAAGAGCTTTAAGCTTGAGTTGTCTTAGCTTGCATAACTGCAAAAATTATTTATGATGCTAACATTATCAAATGCATCTACAAGATTTGCCTGGCTGACCTCCGAAGGCTCTGATTTTCATGATGCATTGACTATGCATTAGTCAAAAAAAAGTAATTCTTTTATTGTTCTATTACTGCCCTTTGATTTTATTTTCTGTCTGTTTTTTCCCCCCATGTCCCTAAGGAAGTTGGTCTGTTTTCATTATGCTCATCACACTTCAAGAAAATGGGAGAAAAAATATACAAACACAGACATTATCATGTAATAAAAAGCAAGGAAGACCACTGTATCACACTACATTTAGGCAAAGACAGTTTCCCCATGATTCAATCAATTTTAACACTAGGGCAGCTTTGGCTTTAATTCTTTAGGGTCTTCTTCAGGGCTTTCTGTGCCATAGCTTGACCACATAAATTTAGAAAGGTCTCCCTGAATCCACCCAAAAAATCCCACCTAGATATTTCATATCCCATCGAAATAGCTCTCTGATGAAAACACTTGCCTGATATGTCAATTTATAGGTATCTTTCACTGATATATCCCACCCACATCATGTATCTTCACTTGATGTTGTATCCATAATATGCTTATGGAATCAAACTATCTCACATGCGTGCATACACTCATATTTTCTTCTTTGCTGAGAATTGCAATTCTTCTGCCCAAAAAACATCCTCATTGATCTGTATAGGTAAAGAGACTCTGGAAAAATCAGCTATTGGGGTGCCAGACGTTATAAACACAGCAGAACAAGTCTCAGCTCTGCCAGATTAAACAGAACTCATCCAAGAAAAAATCATTTAGTCATCACAGACACACAGCGTATTTCAATTTTACTCAACAGAATTAGCATCCTCCTCATTTTAGTTGGTACAGGAAAAATAAATTATTTGATGGAGCAGATCCAAGTGTATCTGTACCCACTGTTCTTTAATTTGAGGCAATTTTTTATACAATAAGAACTCCAGTCACACTTTATTCCAATTCTGCTACATTAAGTAATGGATTTATTTCAGCTTGGTTTAACCAAGAACATTATGCTGCTATTGGCAAAGACTTTCCTTCGCTTTGACATCTCAAAAGCAGAAATTTTATCAGACTAGGATGCCTCCTGCAGATGAGTTAGGAGCATCTGCTTTTATCTGTAATCTGAATTCCTTCTCTTTTTCAGTCTTAAGACTGAAAGCAAGAACAATAACAGCCATCCTTTGAAGCTCTTCATTCAATAACTTAGAGCAATAGCTGGGATTAACAGCTTCCACAATATTTTTTGCTCTCCTATCACCTGACTTCAGAAACAATGTATGTTATTTTCTTCATCACAGGTGAAATGCACAGTGAGAAGCCATTTTCCATTGTGCTCAGAGCAGAAAAACTGCCAAGAGACCTAGGTCATCCTCTGACTCTAGTTAATGGAAGAGGACAGAGCCAAAATACAGAATTCTGTTGGAGCCAGACACTTCTAGAGCATGCTGAAACCTGTTGTAAACAGGTTCAGGCTTTGGGGGGTTTTTTGCCCTCTGTATCCCAGTAGCTTCACTAGTGCAGCAACAACTCAGTGTGCTCTAAATAGCTTTGTATTACTTTATGCAAATCAGAATCATTTCAGTAAGACCAAAATGTGTTAGAGACTGACTTACGGCTCAGCCAGCTTCTTCACCTATTGAGCTAGGCTGAAAACCTCACCATGTAAAAATCACTTCTGTTTAAATTTTGGCAAGCTATTTAGGTGCTGCAAAGCTAGGTGAAACTGGGTATCACTGCAGGAATTCTTTTACAATGGCTTCCAGAGATCAATTCCAAGCTCAACAGCCATTTATCTAGTTGGATCAGCAAATAATTTTGTTATAAGCCATTCCATAGAAAAAGTATGAACATGCAATTTACGGAGGTTCTGTTCTACTATTTAAGAGTGTAGAATTGTTACTTTTATGCCAAGTTACATGTTCTAATATCAGCCCAAGGCTCCAGCTGTGAAAATGAGGAGATCTGATTCACTTGCCTTGTCTCTCACACACTTGCTGTCATCCTGCCCTGTGGAATTTCATTACACAAAAATGCACACCCTTATGACCAAGAGACCCAAAACTTGGTATCAGAACTGTATTTCTTATGGCAATTCAGATCACTCAGTACACAGGACAAAGAAGACTTCCTTCTGCAAACTATCTACACTGAAGCTACTAGATGGAAGCAATAGCCTTGTAAACTAAGTAAATTAATTTTTTCTGGATTTTAGTAGAAATTTGGAAGCAGATACAATTAAAATGGACCAAAATTCTTATGGTGAAATTATTTCCAACAGAAATATAATTCATGGAAATGTATCAACATCTCAGTTTTTAGAAGCTTCTGTGAAAACTCTATGACAATGCCATTGGAGATCTAGTAAGTTTAAAGCTAACATGTATAATCCCCTTAAAAAAGGGAAATCTCCCAAATCTCACACTCTGAGATTTTCACCTTGTTGCCTGTCTTTCCATCAAGATTCATAAGGCTCTCAGCTCTGAAAACATAAGTGAGGCACGAGGCTTCTGATTCTTCTGGCCTCATCATTCCCTTAGGACATTTTCTGCCAGAAATGATACCTGTAAGTGGCTTTGTTTATGTTTTAACAAAAATAAACAAAATAAAAATACTCCCCACACTCAGCTGCACTAATGAACCTGTGACTGCGCCAGTATATACTGAGACTCTCTAAGTCATTCCAAAATTACAGGTATGCAGGATTTCCTGGATATCCTGGTGAAGACCACAATAAGTAAAATGGTAAATGAGAAAGTATCCCTTACTAAAACGGGGAAATGAAAATAAACCAACAAACAAACCCCAAATAAATTTAGTTGGACCACCAACAGACTCAACTGAACTTATATCTGGCCATAAAGAGACAAAAAGGCAAATCTTCCTATTTTACATACCATCAGAATAAGAAATTCAAATATCTATTCCAAAATGAAAGACAGTTTCAGAGAAAGCTGACCAGCACTGACAAGAGATGGATCCTGACAAACTACTATGCCTGTAGCTGGAGAGATGAATATATCACTCCTGTCTGGATACAGACTGGTCTAGTTTTTGCTCAGGTATAATTGATTATCCTTAAAATAAACTTGAAACCCACTACAGCTGCTCTCCATAGCTGCATTCATTGTTTTGGCAAAATAAATCGCAAACTACAGCCACCATCAGAAATTATATTGTGATATCACTTATCGTGGCGTTTCTTGACACACATTGGGATAAACCAAACTTCAGCCAAACTTAAATTCACATAAATCCATTTCTATTCTTCCTAGCAGTGATTCTGCCTACATTATTTACTTCATAATTATTAATCTAGATGCTATAAGCAGTTTGGGTTTTTCTCCTGTCTTCCTAAGCACATCCTAGTTTTGGCCTGGTTACAGCAGCCATCACTCCAGAAAGATTTAACTTTTCCTGCGTCCTTTGCTGGAAAAAGTAGCATCTGGTTTTATGGTTTGTTGTTTTTTTTTTTTTTTTTGTCTTGTACAGAACAGCTGATCATGCAGTTAATTGGACCTCCAATTAATTTCTGCTGGTGTTATACTCAAGGCTCTATAACTCTAATTTTTTTTAAAATATATAATTAAACAATATTATAAATCCCGTAAGTGGAGAACATTAGAAATTTGAAAGATTATGGAATATGGCACATACAGAATATCTCCCATGCAAAGATTGAAGCAGTTTAAAAAAAATTATTTGCAAGAACATAAGATACCCTCAGAATAAGTGAATTCTACCATGTCATTGTACTCACTGGTCAGCCAAGGCACAAAGCCTGTGCATGCATCATCCTGCCTAAGGTTACTCAGGAGTCAAATGGGAATGGGAAGGAGTGACACAAACACCAGTCTTGGCTCTGTTTGGTGTTCTAGCCATCTCCAACACTCCTGTCCTGAGGAACAGGAGGCAGGTCAATGGCTTCAGCAGTCACAGCAGCCACTGCTTTCCTTTGGCAAAGGCATCAATTGTACCAATATCTCAGGTTCCAGTGGCCTTAGGCAAATAACTGAGGTTATTATTCACCAGCTATGAAGTAAGGCACTCCCTGCCTGTAGTTTCTCCTGCAGTGATAGCAGAGAGGTCAGCCATTATATGTGGCAGTGTGACAGTCATAAAACACTATTCAAAAAGCAATTAAATGTTCTGAATAAAGCTGCCATTTCTATTCATATGAATTAATTTGGGCAAGAAAACCTCCATGTTTACATCTACAAAAATCTGTTTGCAGAGAGGGTAAATCCTGCTATCTGTTCCCAAAAAGGAACAAATGGAGGAAAAAATGGAAGAGATTTTAAATTTTAACCTCTCCATTTTAAGACAGTTTTTGGCACTTGATTGATGGCCACAGAACTCAAGAGCTACTGTTTGGGAGCCTGCTGATTAAAAGCTCACATCACCTTGAGCTTGGAAGTAAAAAGAAGAGAGTGTGACAATCCTCTAGATGCACAAAAAAAAGCAGGGAAGAAAAAAATATAGGTGTAGAAAGTAACAATATTTGACTACTAAATGGTGTTGATTTCTCATTCATAATTACCAGGATTTCTTGACAAATGGAAAACACAGCTTCCCTGTGCCAGGTATTGTACTTAGAGTGAGGGTGCACCAACAGTCTGTATATATGTAGCAGCAGATAAAAGAAATAAAGAAGAATTAAAGCACAAAGATTAAGATACTGATTCTTCACTCCTAAGTTGAAGCATGAAGCTTCAGCTTCTTCTTCCTAAACTAGGAATCTAGGAACCTGCACTTTCTCTTCATGAATGCTGAAAGTGAGAAAAGATGAAGCAGTCCCTGTGTTCTTCCCTGTCTGTTGTTCACTATGGTCCTGGCTGATGCAGTTTGGTGCTTCCACTTATGTGTCCAAGCCACAGAAATTTTCTCTTGGTTTTGGAAAGTCAGTCCCCAAAGTTGAGGTGGAAATTCAGATTAGATCTCCTCAGTCAGAAAGCCTGCCTTTGTAGGCAGTTTTTTAGTACTGTGAAATAGTACTAGTGTAGTTTCAAAAATGAATACCTAACCCAGAAAGAGAATACTTTTCTTTAAATGAGTTTAAAGCAAAATAAAGTGATAAGTTAAATGAGAAAGAGACACTATTACATAAGTAGAACAGTGCCCACATGATAATTGATTCATATTACAACCTGAACTGACAATAACTGCCCAGCATAGCTGAGTTATGATCTATGGCCTGATCCATAAGAAAATACTACTTTTTAAGAGATGTGTAGGAGTGATATCATATATTGAAACGTAACCCCACAGTAAATCTAAGGACTCACTGATTCAGGTGCTAGCCAAGTCCAGGCAGTTTCCAACTGCTTCAATTTCTTGCACTGCTAGCAGAATGAATGTTGTATCACTTTGAAAAGAAAAGAAAAACCTGCACTCTGTTGTAACCACCCAAATCTGAACAGAGACACCCACATAACACAGAACTGATGTTATAGCAGAAAATCTCTCACATCTCTGCCTTTGAACAAGACTCAACCCAGTGGGTCTGGATTCAGAAGTGTCTTCCCACCAGAGTGAAGTAAAAGTTTGTATTCCAGCATGTATAATGATAAAAATCCATTGTGAAATTGCACCTGGGGTAAATTTCACTACAAATTCACATTGCATATATTGAATATATTGTGCACAGTCCAAAATCTGAAGAGACAGGAATATTACTCAAATAACAGGGCTCAAAAACACTGCCATTTTCAGAACATGAGCACCACTTCATCACTCAGCATTGTTCCCTCCTGTCCTCTTAAGCAGCTGTACCCAAGGCCTGGACCTTTGCATTTAGTCTTGTGCTGCCAGTGCCTGGGACAGCCCGTATTTCTATCCAAGTCAGTGGCTGATTTAAGCCTACCCTTGCTCCAAGTAAGAGCCCTGCCTATCCCTAAATACTACAGAAAGGGGACAGAAGCTCTACATAAGCTCCTCAAAACTGATAAATACCATTTAGAGCCACCAAAAAGCTCCCTTCAGCATCTGTCTGGAGAAAGAGCCATCCCCACTGTGGACCATCCAAGACACAGGGTGGTGGAGAGGTCAGAAAACCAATCTCTTGCCCATGAATAACCTGGCAGGATATTAATCTCTCTGTCAGAAGCAAAAGTGATGTCACTACTGTTCTAGCATGCAAAAAAGAGTTATTTCTCACTGCCTCTGTTTTGGTCAGAACATGAGATTTAAGCAGGTGGAAAAAACCCAAAACCACAAAGCACAAAATCTCAGTGTTCCCCCACAAAACTCTCACAGGATTAAGATTAAATAACCAAACAGCCAATCACTGTTCCAGCCCATGGCTCCTATCTAAGAAGCACGTTGACTACTTGTCAGCAATGACAACAGGCATTTGGGAATCCAGGGGACCCTCCAAGCAGAGAGAGCGCTCTGGGGACAGGTAAGGGCATATACTCTAACTCAAGGAAAAGTGAGAACTTCAATCCCACTGTATAAAATAGGATGGAAGATTGCAGTTTGCCAAGAATTTTAAGGGAAGATAAAAATGAGTTTAAAATCATTAGCTAAACATGTAAACATCCAGGATGAGTTTCAGGGCAAAGATTGTGTTATTCATAGTACTTTGAATGTTAACTATTCAAGATTTCACTTAATATTTTTTCCAACAATAAGATAATGGAATAATACCAAAACATAGTGTATGTTTATGATCTTTAAGATAGAAATTTGTCTTGATTACATCAAACAGCATCTGCTTTGCTTTCTCTTTACTCAAAGCACCAAGAATGTACCTAATAATAATATCACTGTTTTTTGAAATTTGTATTTCTGCACATTATTAGAGTGAAATTCTTCCAAAGCAAACTTGAAAATATAAAAAAAAAACATGAGGAGAAAACAAAAAATCTGTCAAGAATATTGCACATTTGCATTTGTTTTACATTTTTTGAGAAAAAAAGTATCTCTCCTACACCTCAGACTCTGCCTCATCTGTGGAGAAGTCCTAATCTTATGTTTATGCCATGCATTGGAGTAGTGATGTGAAGGTTGTGATCACTGTAGTGTACAATTTTTAATTTCCTAGTGGCAACATTTTTTATTGCGACTGGCAGGTTGTTTATAGTTGTAATTTTGAGATGCGTTTTTGTTGTTGTTCTTCTGGTCTTTTATTAACATGCTGCCAGATATCACTCTATGATGGCCCATGCTGGGTTAGTGATAATGTTGTCTGCACTGGCAGGTCTACCTTGGCAGATTATAGGCATAAAATGGACAGGGGGCAATCAACTTGTCAGAATATTTACAAATTTCAAATTGCTGTCTACACCCTTAATGACTTGCACAATAAAAAAGATTGCTATGTCACTATATCTGCTCTGCATGAAGAATGGTAATAGCTGGAGAAGATGGGCTGGGAGGGAGACAGGCCTCATTAAAAACAAGAGCTGTGATTGACATGAAAATTTGCCTATGAAGCCAAAAGAAAGGTAAACGCGTTTAGATTTAAGTGGCTTTATTGGGGGGGCTTACTGAACCAAGAGACCTTACTAGCCTTATATAGACTCAGCTGCAGAAACGTGTATCAGTCTTACACAACAGCTAACAGAAAGCCACTGATTGTCCAGTTCCTCCATCCCATATCAGTTCTCAGGGATACATCATTTTTTGTTGCTATCCTCTCCAAACTAAGGTGCGAGGGGGAAAATTATTCAGTCATGGTAAAAGGTAGTAAGAAGAGAAGTTAAAAAAAAATATATCATTTCAACTGCTTTGAAAAAAACTGATTTACACTTTATCTGAATTATACTTATCCACACCCATTGTCTGTGTGGAAACAACTGCTGAGAGACCCATCAGCATCCCTGCTAACAACTTCCTCACCCAGCCCTCCTGCCTCTTCAGAGTTTTCAATTTTATTCCTGCCAGAAGCTAGGTATAAGATCATGCACCACACACCAATCTAATCATTCCTCTGGGGAGTACAAACTCTCCCACCGACCATAGCAGAGGTCTGTATCCTTAATGAGGGTGTTTTGGGTAAAACAGCACAAGATCACTTAGGCAGCAAGATGGTGATGGTGATTACACACGTAGCTGCTCGTATCGTTTTTATCAACACACAAGTAAGCACTTCAGTAAAACGGGAAGTGTCATGTTAGATCACTCTTTGAGATGGCACATGAAAGAGAGAACTGCTCTGATAAAACCAGTAGTAGAACTGGGTATATAAACCATGTCCCCTTAATACTGAACCTGTTTCTTATCCATGCAGGAGTGCTTTCTTCATAGTCTGTTTTTCATACACAAGACCTACAGGAGTTTTTGATAGCATAAGGCTTTTGCAGTTTAACTTTATGATTACAAAAGAACAGTTTGAAAGGTACTGCCTGAAATATGATCATTTACTTCTTATTTCAGTATAGTTTACCAGTATAATTTTTCCTAATCTTTGAAAATGTTAAAAATAAAAAGGGTAACAGTCTGAGCATCTGTTTTGGTATAAAATGGAATACGTTTACCTAAAAATGAAAGATTTACAAATGCTTTTAATGTTTCTATAGAAACCAGAAAATCACAAACCACTTGTGTCAGAGCTGTTAACATAGGAATCACATATGTTTTCTCCATATATATGCAAAAACATATTTCCAGCAGAACAAAACCTGCTGTGACTTCAAAGGAAACGGAAGTGATGGCAAAGTCTTTTGAAATCAGGGACCATTGCTTAGCCATGGACCAATAAGAACATGAAAGAGTCACAACATCTGCCAAAATTTCTCATATTCTAAATCTTTGCTTTCACGCACAGTCAAGTATTTCTTTCATTTGCTGCATAAGAAGCTATCACAACACACACACGTCAACATTAGTAAGTACTTATTACAAATTACTTCAACTTCATCCCAAACAAAAGCACAAACCCACCATTTTTGCTGTTTCTCCCTCCTTTCCTTTTTTTAAGTACTATCATAAGAGGTCAGCAGATATTTAAAAGTGAGGGCATTTTCTACTGAAGAAGTAGCCTTTATTAAGAAGCTATTTCATTCATTTGACATGGCAAAAGTAGTTTAAATTTATACATGCAGAAATTCCTGTCGCAGTTAAGAAGCCAATGCAAATATAAAGTTGCACCTATACAACCAACTTGAGTCCCATGTACTTCTGGCATCTCAGTGAGGCTTCTGCTCTGAGCACACAGTTATACCCTAGATCCTGAGAGAGACACCTGGATGTCTCCTAGGGTCACCAGTTAGCTGGAAAGAATCAGCCTTCCATCACAATCATATACATCTGCTGACTGTAAAGGAAGTGTGGAGCAACCAGAACCCTAATTGAGTGACTCACTCAAAACAGAGGAAATGAATATAATTCTCCATGAAGATCACCATTTGTTGCTAACAAGAATTTTTCAGACCTGGAACAAGCTTAACAAAAAAAAAAAAAATCTATCATATATATCCGTTAAAAGCTTCAGTAACTTATGGCTGAACCTCTGAGTAGTCTCTGAATTTGCAAATAATTTTATTTTTACCTATGGAACTTTGGATCTCATATTGAGAAATACCTGAACTTACGAGAGTACCAAGTGAGACTTGTGGGCAAGCTACATTTCTTGCAGCCTAAAGAGTCAGTTTATAAACATTAAGGTAAGTAAACACAGATGGCACCTTCAGTTTAGCCCTAAATATTAAAAAAAAAAATCATGAAATCTTGACTGCAAGAATTAAAATCTGTTAATTGTCTCTGCTCTGATTTCTGATCACTAATACAAGATTAATGAGACTTGCATGTTTTGGGATATTTGTAAGAAGGAGCAATCCATAAGCAAGAAATAACATTACCCTTAAAGAGATCTTCAGCAGATATTTTAAAATCTTTTTTGAATACAGGCCACAATGGCTCTTGGTATTAACAACTTATAAGAAGGATGAAATTCTTATCACCCGATTTCAGCTGTCTCACAGTTTAATGGCTTATGAAAGCTCGAAATATAAGATTCCTGTAATATCAACACAGAGAAAGAATCTCACATAAATAAAATAAAACCAAGTGTACTTCGGAGCACGCAAGGTTTAGATGAGAATAGGTGACCAGACACCTGATTTTTATGTGGACAAAATTAGATGAAATTAACTCTTTTCTGTCATTCTCCCCAACCAGATTTTAAATGTTAGCAATTTCTGTGAATCCTGTGTTACTTTCACCAGTATGGTAGTGTGACCCATACTGTAGTACCATACCCACAGTATGGTACTGTAACCCAATTCCTAAACCCATAAGCAGTATGGGTTTAGGAATTACAGCCTTTAAGAAACTGCTGGAATAGACTCAAGGATTGTTTTAGTGGCTGATAAGGACAAGGAGAGAACAATGTGTTCTTCTGGAGAACTGGAATTTGTATGTCAGTGGTGGTGTTAACATGCTAACCACATGCCTCTGAAAGTCTAGCTCAAGTAGACATATTTCACAACTATCTCATAATTCATATCTGAGAACATTTTTCTGAGACAGATAGGACAGCATAAACTTATAAAAAATAATGCAAGTACTCTTCCTGAAAACAGTGGCAGTAGTAATGTGAACAAATGCTCACTAAAATAAGTCATCTCCAGTATGATACATGAAGGCTGCCACCTATCAATCAGAGCTCTTGAAAGAGGCAAGGTTGAGCATTTAGTTTTCCTTCAGTTTCCATGGTTATTTTAAGGTCTGTAAATGACCTCTCTAGAGAAATTAAATTAAGCATAGAATTAAAAAAAAAAAAATACAGCAAGCATCACGCTTCAGAAAAGAATTTTGCTATCTATAACTTCATTCAACACTAATATTTTTATACACACATAACAGGTATATAAATTATTTCATTGACATCCTGCTCCTAGCATTTAAAATTAATATTTTGTTAGTAATCACTCAAATACAATATGCTAGGACTCCCAGTGAACTTTTGCTACACTGGAATGTAGCAATAACATACTAAAATTCCTTACTGTTATGTCTATTCATTAACACTGCCACCAGTACAACTCTGCCTACCCCAGTGCACACAGGAGAATTGACCATGTTGCTACCAAAAGGACTGCTTCAGGGTAGAAGCAAAACCAGAAGAAAAACTCTTCCCCCTCAAAAATGCCAAAATATTACTCTCTTTCACATGTCTGCAGATATTTTCTATGTTTATTTTCTCCTCCCATTAAGGATGTTGTTCTTTATTATTAATTAAATGGAAAATATCCAGAGCCAGTGATTGAATTACTCCAAAGTACCTGCTTAAAAAGATCGATATTGATCAAACTAAAGGGTAGAAAGTACCACTAGTCTTCTTAATGTAAGTGATTTGGCTCAAGGAAGGTTTTGATCAAATTAAGTGGAGGATCTAATTAACCTGTGATTAAATTAAGTGGAGGGCAAGCTGTATAGGCATAAATCCCATACACATTGAGATGAAACTAATAGTAATGCACATATTTACAGAGGCTGCCAGGGGAAAGCATGCAATGAATTCAGCAAAGAAAAAAAAGTCACAGAAAGAAAGGGAAAGTAAAACATGAAGGAATTAGAACAATGAAAGAAGATAAAGACAGCCTCAGATAATGATTATCATTGGGAGAACATTAGCCAAGCTTGGGAGATTAAAGACTGTGAATATACTAAAGCATGATAAAAATTCTTCCAGATTAAAAATCTAAAGCATTGCAAAACTCGGTGATCCACACTGAAATAGAATTCCAGATGCTACTGAACAGGCTCTTGGACAAGGTCAAATTATATCTGTCAGTAGTTTGTACCTCATGGGCAGCATGGGATGAGATCAGTGGTAGGGATAGGCTGAAAATTCACAACACAGGCAAACAAGCTCCATGCCATTCCTCCACACAGCAGACCATTGCTCTTTGAGAAATGGGATGTTTATGGCTCTACTGAAGAGCCATTTGCAGCAATTCAAACAGTCAGATATCCTTCCTTACATGACCCAGAGTCTTGTAAGAGTCAGCTACCTTATTTCTGTCTCAGAGGTCTGAATAGTATCACCATAACCTATTCCTGAAGAAGCCTGCACATTTTTCACCCACTGCCAAAATCCTATTACAGCAAGGCTGAAACAATAGAAATCAGAGCTCTTTGTGACTCCACACAGCCCAGTTCTGGAACAAAATTATTTGTCTTCAAAGAAACTGGCTTATAAATTAGCACTCCATTTAAAAGAATGAGGAAATCTTGAGCTGGATGCCAAGACAGGCAGAAATCCCAACAGTTTATCTCATAAAGACTTGCATTTTTTCTGAAGTTTTAGAGAAAGAATTGTTGACATTGTGCAGCTTCAAAAAAATGAGGTCTTTCACCCTTACTAGACCGTATTAATACATTAATCTTGAGTCTCCTCAGGTGCTAGTTCTCCCTGTATTCAATCTGGGGCACTTATGCAAACTTTCTTTAAACATTTTTGATACATTTGATAGATTAAAAAAACTTGGGAAAATAATTGGTTACAAATTATTCAAGAACAATAAATACAAACAATAAGATACGGAATTTAATGGCATTATAGGATTTCTATACTTCTGCCAGCTACTTGCTAGCTGCAAAAGATTACATAAAAGTGCCATTCCAGATGTAGTAGTTCCATTCTACCGATGCAGTGGTACTTTTTTCAAAGTTCTTGACTAGTTATCTTTTCTTGCTAGTCAAATATTGACTTCCCAGAAGTGCAAGAATCATCTAGAAGATACAAGGCCCATAGTATTTCAAGGCTCAGTGATTATCCATGAGACACCTCTGTATCTTCTTGAAACCTACCTGTTCAAAGACCATAGGCAATTATCTTGGTCTCCAATTTTATGTAGCAACCCTACTTTCACATCTATTGGCAATTTTCTACAGTTTTGAAGTCTTGTAAAAATACAGCAGACAGTAATTTCTGAGAAACAGAAAAATAAAGCTCATAAAGCTGAAAATCCAGCTAGCCAGCATCACTGCCAAACCTGAAAACCTGACATATTTTTCAATGTTCCGGCAACACATTAATATGGATTTTTGGATACATTGTGTGCATAGCAATGATTTCTTGTTTAAGCCAATAACCAGGCAGCCTTTTATTTTTCTTCCTTTTTCAGTCAAAGAGATTTACTTCTACACAAAATAGCCTCTGTTTTGCAATCAATAGCAGCACTGAACAATTGGATTGGAAATCATAGTGTATAATCAACTCCAAGACTCAAACGGAAGAATACCTATTGTTCTTTTCTGAGCAGAAAAATTGAGATCTCTGTTATCTCTTAAGTATCAACAATTATGCAGTAAAGATATTAATTTTCCGTTAACAGGAACAGAATTATACATCTGGCTGCTGTCAGCTGTTTTATGCTATTGGAACAATGAATTAACCTTGCCCCATGCTGGCAACTCTGCAAAATTAAATATTATATCAAGAGCTTGCCTTTCCTAACTCAGATGATTGTAAAAACTTTGCATCATAAAACCTTTTAAAGCAGTTTAATCTTCTTTTATGTATGAAGTAACTTATTTTTTTATATATAGTGCCTCTTCATTTCTGTACATTTAATAGTAACAATAACTTAACACAAGGTGTAAAAATATTTTTCACTTCATCTCATGTGGGTTGCAGAACTTGTTGCAGCATCTTCAGTCCCCTTTGACAGTTCTGCTGGTTTCTTCTCTATAGTTCATTATATCCCAGCTAAAACTGGTGGGTACCTTCCCAACAATCAGGAACATTGGAAGTTCCCAAAAAGACCTCTGCTTTTCCACTGCATTGCACATAATCATGGTTTTCATGACCTTCATGACATTTTACCACATGCCCTGAAACAGGGAGGAAAACTAGATAACAAACCTAAAGAAATGGCTAAAACCAAAACCATTATTTATCTGGGTTCTCATGACAGCCACAGATTAATGAACAAATGACTCTACACATTTCTCTAGCTTTTCAGACAGATTTTGTTCAGATCTTTGAATCTTAACTGCTTTTTCCTCAGAAGATACTCACTTTTCTGTCTAATTTCCAACTAAAGGGCATGGAGAAACCTTCTTGCAACTGCTTTGAGTTTATTCTCACTGAAAAAAAAAAATCCCCAGGTGTTAATAGCTTCACTAGGTCAATAAAGAGTGCATTGGCTTCTTCAGTGGAGAGCAGTGCTTTGAAAATTCCTCATGCTTTTATTAACTCCTGTGTCTTACACTATTATCTCTACCTGTGGAGAATAATCAACCCCTTATCCTGCTACTTAGTGTTATACACACTTAACACTGCTAAACTTCAGTGCAAGTGATTCGATGTTTATTCCGTAAGCAATTTGAACTTACTTAGCAGGTTTGGGGCTTTTTTTCCCCCAAGTATTCATAAGCAGCTGTGTGTACTAGCAAGTTAGCTGTACCTGTGGCATTCTAACTCTGTATACATAGCACCTGTTTCTTAGGAGACAGAAGGATTTTTTTTTTTTTGGTGTTTCTTTCTACATCTTTTCAAGGAAGGAACTAGAAGCACCAAAAAAAAGGCAAATTTTGAGAAATAATTATTCACTCAGCATGTTCCTAACCTATATTTCACTTTGAGAATAGTCTTTAATATAATACTCCCACAGAATACCTAACTTAGGGAAAACAGTGAGGAATCAATACTGAGTTAAAATCTATTAATTCTTCTTCCCTCATCCCTTGCTTAGATGTAGTTAAATATTTGCTGTATTAGATATTATATTAAATATATAGATGTAGTTAAATAAAAGTTAAATATTCTCTCCGTGTTAGTGATTAATAAAGAATTTCAACTTTTTTTTTTATTTTAAATTGTAAGTGATAGTCTTAAACCAAAAGTTTCTCCTGGATTACAACCTTCTGCTGGTGCCCTCAGGAATGATGATCTTACCTTGTGTATCTGACCTTGCTCTGTTTTGGGCAAAAAATTTCTGGCCAAAGAAATCCTGCAATTCCTCTCTCCTTATCAGAAATGGCTTCCTTGCCCACCAGCTGTCTGGACAATTCTGGGAAGATTATTGGAGAACCACTCGCCTGAGATCCAATACCAGGGTCTTGAATAATTCTGCCAAGCAGAAGGAGCAGATACATGGAAAATACTATGGTCAAGGCAGAAGTCCAGTGTGCCTGGAGTTTTTGTTGCCTGCCATTCAGAGTCTTCCACCAAGGAAATAAGGGTTCCATTCTCTTTTGGATTGTTGGATGTGGTTAGATTTCCATAAGAATAATATCTGACTCAAACAAAATAATCTTGCTGACATTAAGTAGAGAGGTAGTTTCAGTTTCCCAAATACAGAAGTGTTTTCTGTCACTTCATAATTGAGCGATTTTTCTTCAAAGTTCATTCTCTAAAAACAAAAAAGCTTCATTTTTCACGTGTTGAAACTTACCCCCAAGACCTATTTTTAATTTTTAATTTTGTTTTATGCATTTTAAAAATATAGTGGAATGTTGGGGAGGATGAAACAGGAAAACTTTATAAATATGACTGCTTATTTTTAGAGAATATGAAACATGTAAGTGAAATAGAGTTGAAGGCAAGTTTCAATGTCTAAGATACCAAGCTTTAGTTACTGAACAACTAGAAAACAATGGTATAGCTAGCTGAAAGTGATCCCCCCTTGATGAAACAACGCCCTTCTCCTTACCAAAAGTCTAAGGGTCAGAGCAGACCATTCTAGCTTGGCAGGAAAGGGTCCAAAGAGTAGTTTTTAGGGTCTAAAATATAACACTGTATAGTAATGTAGTGATTCTTATAGGCTATATGTAAATGCTATAGGATTTGTATCTTGTACTAGATTGGCTGGTGTAAATTAGAATATTCAGTATAGAAGATTTAATGCATTGTAATGAGAACTTCGCTCTCTTGCTCCTTGTCTTCTTCACTCTCTTCTCACTCTCTCCGACCTGCTCTGAGCTGTGGCTGGCAGCTCATACCAGGGCCCTTTCACCCACGCCCTATACAATAAACTGCATGCTTCAAAACTAAGCTTGACTCCAGAGATCTCTCGTCTCCGTCCATCACGACCGACCTGCCATTCTCACAGTGGAAGAAATGAAAAATCCAGGCCTACTAGTAAAATCTTTGCAAAACTGTGAAAAATTACACTTAAGGGCAGGTCATCACTAAGGGCTTCCAGAATAAAAATCCTTGCTGCAGGCTCCATAACCAATAAGTGCATATGCTTTGACATCTCTCTATCAGTTTTGTCCACAAAAATGCTATTAAATGAACTGCAGTTTTGAGAGACCTGGGAAATAATTGCTGTCATGATAACTTGTAGTAAGAAGCAGTAATTTTCTTAACATTAGCAAATAAAATCAAACTATTTCATTACAAATTGATATGGAGGATAGAAAAATATTTTACTAAAGATTCCTTCCATCTATTCTGTTTCAACTCCTGGGCTATATATTGCTCTTCTTTCTGAGGCAGAAGTTCGATAGAAACTGCATATAAAGAACTAGGACAGTATACTGGCCTCAAAGGAGTTTGGATGCCCCAGGCAACCTGGAAATCATCCATCCTTCCTTGTTTTTAGTCTCTCACACAGCAGAGATACTAAATGTTACACAGCTTTTAATATGCCAGCTCACACACATCTCTAAAGTATATGGATATAATTGGCAATTGCCTAAGAAAATAAACGAAACTAAAATACACCCAAAGTGATAAAAAAACGTGACAGAAAACTTCAAATATTTGTTTTACTTTTCTAAACCTGTGCCTCAAGCAGAATTGTGCTAGATGCCAGACAAAGACCAAAAATTCTTTGTTTTAGGATTAAGTTTTATAAAAAGATTGCCCTTCACTTGCATCTCACTGAAGGACAAGGTGGACCCACAAGCAAGAGAGGTCTCTTCTCATTATAACACCTCGCATGATGTAACCTCCTGTGCCCTTATTTAGCAAGCTGAGTGATTCATTTAATACCCCTTTACTTGGCTAAGTGCCACACAGAAATACCTTAGCTGGTGTTTGAAGGACATGGTTTGTGTACCCGACATTTAGACAGAATGAGCACACTGGGTCATAGCAAAGGGTCAGTTAGGCCACTAGCCGCTTTCAAGTAGTGGTCAGCAGCATAAGCCAAAGGAAACATCAGAGACACATAAGTATTTCAAGTCCAGAGTAAACTCTCATCCACCAGTGGTCTGAGGGTCAGGACTTTCAAGCCAGTGTGGAGGCTTTGCTTTCCACAGTTCTCAGTAATCTTTTATCCCAGGAGTTTGTGCAGCTGTTTCTCAAGTTAGCACAAAGCCGAGAAGCCAAGGACAATGTGATGTGCAGAGCACTGTGCTAATTATCCTTTCTTCACTTAGAAATAAAAGTAAAATATCCTTTGACCACATACATAGAAAGACCTAAAGCAGGAGGCAATTGGATATGAAATTCCTCAAATGACTGTTAACATACACACTGTTCTAAAGTAAATGTTTATGTGTGTCATTACAAAATACAAAAGGACAGAGAGGGCTCAGAACTCTTGTCCACAGGAGGAAAACAAGTTCAGGTCTTAAAAGATGGGTTTGTCTGTTTTGTTTGTAGAGTCGGGAGTGTGGTCACAAACACATTTCACCATTTCTACATTTCAAAGCTGGAGTACAACAACATCATATTAAGACCAAAGTAATTAAAGATAGTTTCATTTAAATCTAATTATATAATTAAATGCAATTTTTTTGTATTACACAAAAGGTTAATATCATAGCAACTTATTAAAAGCATTTCTGTGAGCCTCATCAGGAAAGTTAATAATTTAGATACCATATGAAGTACAAGAAAAATCCCTGTGATACATTTGTCTGTATAAAGTAGCAGTTTTCAAGGTTATTATTTTCATATGTCTTAATAGAGGTGAATGCTGCTAACTGCAAAACTAAATATACTTTGAGATTTATGAATTCAGTAATTGCATTTCGGGTGCTAATTAAAAGCAAAGCCAAGAAGAATATTTCAGAAGGGGATAAAAAAAGTGTCTTCTGAATACAGAGGTACACATACTATATAGTACATATACAATACCACCATTTGGAGTTTCTCTGTCTGTTGTCTGAGGAGATGTACATGCAGACCTCCCGCAATGGAGCTTTTCATGACCAAAAATGCTGCCATTCCCCTGTCTGGTGGTGCCATAGAACACCAATTGATTCACTAAATAATGCAATATTCTAGACATGGCAAAGAAGAAATGAAGTGCCAGAAAAGCTAAAATGGATTCTTGATTTTAATTCATGTAAAGCGCAACAAAGTTAAAATGCAAAAGTTGTAAGATTTAGAAGGGTTTTGGAAGCCAGTTCTAGATTCCAGATTTGTGCAAAAAGAGATTAGAAAATTCAGGAAACAGAATGAAGGCACTCACAAAGAGAGAAGGTAAAAAGTCTGGTAGTAAGGGAAAACGAATGAAGAAACTCAAGAAAAACTGTAATAGGACCTAGGAAACCTAAATTGCACTCTCCAGACAGATGAGATTCATGTATATGAATATACATGAATATTAATAATCTCTGAGTGGAAGGAGAACTATTTAGGGTAATGGTTTGGATAAGTTTTCTCTATTAGTAACCAGTGGTATCTACTTACCACCAAGCTGTATGTTCAAATTACACCTGAGCCTCCAATGTTCACCAAAAGGATGAGGGAAAAGCCTGTAAAGATATTCCAAGAATCATAATAATATAGAATCTTATTTAGGGGAACATACTAATTTATGTGTCTTTCACAATCAACAGCTACATCGTAAGAACAAACTGTTTGCCTTTTCATCTACTTTCCCTTTTCTTTCCTTGCTGCTGGCTGTAATCACCTCCAGGAAAATGGAGTTATTATTTCAGACTTTTCATCTTTACTGGTATTATGTTTATATTTTAAAGAAATGGTTTTGAACTAGGAGTAGTAATGGATGAAAGAGCAAAGTAGAATACAGGGGGAAAATAGCCGCATAGTAGAGAAGAAAGCCAAATGGGAGGATAAAGATGACCTTATTTGTTCAAAAAGCATTATGGGTTATTTTTCATTCCTTCTTAGACACAGATTCAAAAAATTAATGTTTTTAATTTTCTTTTCTCATTTCAGACTTTTAGTGCCTATATAAGCATGGAAAATATCTTGCTTTAAAGAAAACAAAAACAAATAAAAAACCCCCAAAAAATAAACAACAAAAAAACCCCACAACCCCCCCCAATCCTTTTATCATTTTTCTAATTAAAAAATATTATATTATCCATTTCCTCTTTTGAGAGACTAGTTCTTACACAAGATGAAAAATTTTCTCTCATCAAAATAACTTCACAAACAAGAATGTAAAGATACAAAACATCAAGGAAAAGCACAACTCTCATACAAAAAATGTTGCAGTAGAAGGTGTTGCTGGAAATTGACATTCTAATTTCTTTTGATCTTTGCCACTTCTTAAAAACACATACTAAATTGTCTTCCAGTTTTAAAACTGTGTAGTCACTCTGAAGACAGCAAGGCCATCCAGGCAGAGGGATATAAAAGATATAAAACTGAAGACAATATCTCTCTTTATACAAGTTTGGAAAGCTGAATCAGAGCTCATTTGCGTGTGAAGATACAGGAAATATAAGTGAACTTTTTCGTACCAGCTTATCATACAGACTGAGGACTGGGATTGCTGTCTTCTACCACAATGGTTATGAGGGTGGGACATACCAATCATGAAATGCAACCTGCTTGAAAAAATAGCCAATCCAACGGAAAATGTATTGTAATCACAACCTCATCTATCTACTATGTACACCTGAAATGTGAGACTACACAAAGAAGGTTCATTCACCAAAAACAGGGCAACACAATATGGAACAGAAGTGAAGTTCAACTTGTTTTTCCCTTTGAACAGAAGGAATCTATGTTAAACTATACAGATATTTATTGAAAAAGACATCAGTAACAAAAATTGGAATTTACCTAGGTCTACTCATCCCAATCAGACTCAACTTAGACCTCTTAAAAATGTAATTAAAATAAAGTTTTCCCTATACAACATAATAGTAGTATTTTCACATTGCAGTATTCAGAGCATTAATTCATTCATTGCTGGCAATACAGTTCAACATTTCTTAGAAACATAGTTTTAATCTTAAAAACTATAAAATTACATTTTTAAAAAAGTCACATTTTCCTTCAAGTGACAAAGATGCTTTAGTTACAGGATTGTTAATTAGAGTCAGGAGACATTGCAAATTCCTCATGGACCATCACAGTGCTGAGGCAATGATAATATTTATTGGCAATGGTTGAGAATTGCCCATTGTTCAACTGTTCTCTGCTATTTATTTATTTGATTAACAAAAATATTTGCTTGGTAGAAATACCTGACCTGTTCTGAATATTTCCTTGCTTTTTGGACTCAAAGTTTTTTGGTTGGGATTATTCTTTCTTTGTATTATATAATGCAACATCTGCAGCAAGTTCTTTCAAACACAAAAAGACCTTGTCATTAAAAGTGTCCTCATAAAGATTCGGGATAAGGGTTTTTTTCCGTTTTAGCAGAATAGTCATACTTAGGCTGTACATTTTTATCACTAGTATTTTCAACTGCAGCAACTCTAAGAGCAGATTCCCTCACCTGGCAAAGTCAGTCCCAGTCTCTCATGATATTCTTAGTTTCTGAAAATTTGGGGATTTTCAAAAGGATTTTTCTTTAGCAACTCTGTCTGAAACAGTAAAACCATATCACTTTTGCCATCTCAACAACATTTTAAGATTCTTTCTTTTTCAGTTGATTACAATGAGGACTGATGGGTAGAGAAGAAATTGTCTGAAAATTTCATCTTGTGGCATTTTACAGAAGGCAGGTATGCATCATGAATCTTGTACTCAGCCCAATGAAAACCAGTTCTTGGCAGGGACTGTGCTTTCCTGTCAGCTACAGTACAGAATTTGACAGACTAGAACAAGCCCCAGCCTCTGTTAACAGCCAGCACATGGTGTATCAGGGCAAAGGTATGCAACACAGATGTCCAGGAATGGGATGGTCCATGGAGTCACCAGCCAGATACCTTCCCTTCTATCACTACTTCCTCCTTGGCTTGTTGAAGAATTCACTAAATAGCTCCATTGTGTTTGGGGTGTTTTTTCTATGTTGCCATCGTCTACATTTTTGTTCTGTTAAACATTAGAGTCTTGTCCATGATGCTCTCTCAGGGGCTGTAAAAAAAAAAAAAGCCAAATATCTCTTTTCTTGAGTAGCAGGGAAGTCAGAACTTCTGACCCTTCTAATAGGGTTATCAGCAAAAGAAACATCAAGGTTGCTTTATGGTGTCAGCTCATTCCCAATGTAATGACAATATATTTAAAGACAAAAATGAGAACAATCCAGAGGGGAAAAAAAATTTAGAGCTGTGATCCTGCCAAGATGCAGGTGTTTGATTTCAGACACATGAACAATAGGGCAAGAAGTGGGGAGAAAACCACTGAAAACTAAGGATTCAGGAAAAACCTGAAAGAGCTTTTCTAAAGCTGACTCATTTCATAATCCATATTATATTTTTGTACACAATTGTTGCTGTCAGTTTATTTCCCCAGGATTTTTGTGGATTCACAGTTAAAAACCACCCATCATTACAGGTGTCCCACAATTCAGTCTGAATAAAAAGGTGCTGTGAAATATTATAAGTGAGGCATCATGTTTTTTACACTGCAAACAACCTGTTTTAGACTAAACAAGGGATGAACAGTAAGCTTCAATGAAATGCAGCAATTTCTTTTCCCCTCTGGCTGCTCACGCCATAGAGCATTATGACAGAGAAAATGACAAGTGAGTCACTAAAACAACATTATTGGAATTGACAGAGATTGAGACAGTCATATTTGACTCTAAAAGATGCAGTCTATGTTTATCTGACTGGGCTGGAGTTGACGAGTTTAGGTACCTGCAGGCTCACATCTGGTTATGTTCTAATCTAAATTCCAATGAGGTTATTGATTCTGTTTGTATAAGAACACAGGTGAAGCTGGGTGGGCTTTACAAAGTAAATTGTTGTCTGAACCATGCTAGAAGTGGCTGCTTGTCCCACGTATAATGTTGTATGCAGTCACTTATGGAATACGGCTATGCCCATTACAGATATTGCTGGCTCTCTGGAGATTAAACGTTCTACAGTACTAACTCCAGAGATTTATAACTCTTGACAATTTTATGGCCCACCTTAAATAGTTGCCCTCTGTAAAAAAAGCAGCCTGTACTTAGAACAGTATGTAATGGTAAGAGCTTCTTTGCAGAGTTTTTATAGAGCACTGGGTATCAGCTGACAATTCACTCTGAGACAAATATCAGAGCCACCAAGTAGGAGGAAAAAAAAACCCCAACAAGTGGCAATCTTGCAATAACCTGTGCAGAGGCTTCTTCTGTCCCACTGCATAACAGCAGATCAACAGAGTAATTTCAAACAACATTGAAAAAGTCATCTTAATGTTTGTATGCTTCTCTGTAATTGTTCCTTTCATCATGAGGGTGAAAGTCCTGTTAAAAATGAAACTGAGTAAACTACTAACAAATGGACTCTCAACAGGTGAAAGTGATTAAAACAGTGTAAGACTGAGTAGAGCCATTGCTGATGGGGGCCAATGTGTAGTCACTTTTCTTGAGGGAAGTATCATGGCAGAAAGCTATAATGATGAGAGGATGCAGGAGCAATGTATGTTTTCACACCCTCCCATTTTTTAGCAGAGAAGTTTTGCGTCTGTGTGGCTGATGTTGCATTTCAGAAGATTCTTCTCCCAGGGAAGTGCTTATATTTGTATTAGCACTCTCACAACACATACAGAAATCCGGGGACCACATAAAACTAAAGGGCAGGGGGCAAGGTCTGAACCAAGGTGGTCATGAAGACCTATAGTCTGGATTGTTTTCTCTATTTGACTACATACAGCACAGAGAATGAAGATGAAAGACAAGGCCAATGCACACAGGTTGGAGGTGTTAAAGTACGACAGAAAATTTAAGTTAAATTAATATACTGGGATTTACATAAGATTCCTTTCAGGCTTTTCTGAAAGAATTGTGTTGGCAGGTTCTATGTAAAAACCCATTATGAAGGAACTACTTTATTATGTAGCTCCTTCATACATCTTTGAAAGTCTACCTTGAAGTGCAACCTGGCATGATGCAAATTGCTAAAAAGGCAGCTCAACAACTCATTCACATCCAAGTGCAGGGGTATAAGATAAAACTTGTAGCCTTTAACCAAGACTGAATTTAAGCTCCAGATAAAAGAGACCAGAAAGAAGACAGAAGAAAAATTTGGTATCAGAGAGCAAGTTTGCAGGTGTTCCTATGGTTTCATTTCCCTATGGACACTATTTGCAGAGAATAAAGGTTATAATAAAGCAAAGAAATTGCAGTAAATTACTGTGAAACAAACCAAATGCATTCAGTGGAGAAAGGACTTGGCACCAATGTTAGTTCCAGCTGAGCTGGAAAACAGCTTACAGAATGGTATAGTAAGTTAACTTTGACATTGCTCTCTTGGAGTAATAGTGCTGTAATGTATGTTATTATCCACTGATATTAATGAGTTCAAGAACATTTGAAAACTGTATTGTGCATGAGCATCATGCTTTCAACCTGGAATGCTTATGCTTATTGGACCACCATAAAGCCATTCTTTGATGAAAGACAAGGGTTTTACAGAAGTCATTTCTATGTAACTTCTCATCAGGTAAAACACAATGAATACCTCAAAGTTTTTTATTACATTCTTTATGGACTTGTTAGGATGCATAGAGTGCATCCTGAGGGCAAGACTGCTGACATCTCTTCCATCTCACAGATGGTATCAGCTGTCTCTGATAGCAAACAGCAGAATTTGAAATCAAACACTGCAAAGCAGGCCAATAAAATGTTGATGCATGGAGACATTTTGAGGTTGTTTTTTGTTTGTTTGTTTTTTAATTACTTGGTATTACCTATGTTTTGCTCTGATCACTTGAAATTCCCAGCCTCTTTAAAAAAGTCAGTGAACCAATCTACGAGTGTCAGATCAAACACGGCAACTTCTTTGCACTTCAGATATTTCCCACAGGCAATGCTCTTCTAGCAACACAGCATTTTTAATGAAACACCACCACATGCCACAGGAAGCATGCAGCTTTCTCAAAACTGACAGGTTACTAAAGAAACGATGTCTTTAACTTAATAAGTCAAATAACCTGGACTCTTAAGAACAACTTAAGTTTTACTGAGGCTTTGTGGGAGTCTAGAGCCAATAGGACTAGGGATTTTTCCCCTCTGCAGAATAAAACTCTGGTATAACCAGCCTCCCACTTTGCACTCCGACGACAGAAAACCAGGGAAGTAGAGGCACATGCAGGGCCTGGATTGTTCAGTGGAAACATTAGAGCACATTAGCTGCTGGAAGATTGTTGTTTGTATGGCTGAGAATTGCCATCACATTTCAAAAGAGCTTCCTTTCTGTTGTAAGGAGAGTTGGGGAAAGGATCACTTACAAAATAGATACATCTCCAAATGAAACAATTTATAATTTTCCTTAGAACTTTTTTTAGAAAAAGAAAATATTTCCATTCAACTTTACATAATTCTTCAGAAGACACAAGGTGATTGCCAGACTGACACCTCCCTGAAAATTAAGGACTTTGTGGATCCCAAAAGTTTTTCTTTGATCACTCATTTAATTTTTGAAAGGTTGCCTAGGGACTTTCCAAGCAGCCTCTAAAGGTAAACCAGTTTTGTAATACAAGACAAATGAGTTGTTTTTGTTAATACACACGTGAATTGGCACATGCCCTTATGCTCATCATGCACACAGGTGACCATGCAAATGCCAAGTTCTCGCTTCTGTGTCGGAAGCTGCACTGACTCTCCCGGGGGTTTGGCAGGTGGTAGGAGGCAGTCCTGCCAAAGCTGCTCTTCTCAGAAATACGAAGCAGCACACACACATCTATGGAAGGACCAGAGACAAAGTTTCTTTCCTGCCTAAGAAGTGGAAAAACCCTCCAACCTCTGCTTTTTGAGCAGTCTCGTCATGGATTCTTCCTTACTTGGGGGAGACTATATTATAGGTTAACCTTTGTTCCCAGCAGTATTTTTGGGGCATAGCTTTGCCAGTAGACAATGGGAGGAAACTGAAAAAGTCAGCAAAGAGCGTGGCATGCAAAGAACTTAGTCACTCAAGGCAAATTCCACAGGGATATGAGGTTAACATACACAATTAAAAATTAACCATCGGTGAATTAAGGCCACCACATTTCTTGGATGACAACCATGCTTTAGGGTTTAACAGGCACTTGTTTCTCTTTTCTAATCAACTTTCTTGTGGGTTTATGAAGAAAAACAGTAATGCAACTTGGAAACAAATGGCTTTTCTATATACATTTGAAAGATGCAATAGGATTCACTAAAATCATACAGATGTAAAAGTGCACAGCAAAGAGTAGTTCAAAGCACATGGAAAATCACAACCAAAGTAGACTGAGGAGAGACTTTTTAGGCTATTCGCTATTTGTCAGCAAAGGAAAATAGCAGCTCCAAGTGACAAAGCAGGTGAAAAGTTTGCAGAGCTCTTCAGAATGGCCTATTATCACTTCAGCAACCCTCAGGCACACATAATTGATAGGCAAAAGAGAAAAAAAACTAGCTCTTGATGCCCAGGGCAAAAACAACAACAACAAAAAATTTTACAACTTGTGGCATACAAAATCTGCAGGCACTTTGACTGTACTGATTAGGGTAGGAAAGTAAAATGTGACAGAAACAGAAAACAATCTGGAACATCATCCTAAGGAAGAAGAGGAGGTCTTTAACAAGACCTGTAAACCAGGTGGCTCAACGTGTTCCCCTGAGGTCATGCATAAAGCCTTTGAGATGACATCTGCATAAAAAAAAAGAAAAAAGATGCAGCGGTTTGGGGCAGGCTGAGAAAAGTTTTCTGCAGAGTGAAGAAGTAGATTTATTTCAGCAGTGGAGATAATGCCTGAAGACTTGACAGGAACTTCCCCAGGAATACCAAATACCCAAAGAAAAAACATCAATTTGCTGCTCTTCTAAGTAGCAGTGGACTTCCTCCACAAGCACTTTGGAAACCCTTCTTTCTAGAAAGCAGCACAGACAGTAACAAGTTGTGTTCAGTTGTGAGATACTCCATGAAGAATCAAAATGCAATGGGCTACTTTTTAAATTCCCCTCTTCCAACTACTCTAGCTAGAATAATGTACCCATGCACCCAAACCACCACACTAACTTCTGAATTTATGTAAGATGTTTCTGAAAGAAGGTGACATGTCCTTGGCCCACATAGCAAAATAAAGGATGATGACAGATATTCAGTGGATGGGTTAGATGAAGCACTTACACTTTGTAAGCCTTTGCCTGCCAAAATCCTAGGTTAGCATTTTTGAACCAAGATTCCCAATTAGGACTCAAATTGAACTCATGCCCTGTTAAAATTTTCAGCCTTCTGAATGTATATGAACCACCACCAGTCATATCCTATGACAATGTGCTGAGCTGAGAAACATAGTGGCACATGAGCTAATATTCCCAATCTTTGGCCCTTCCTGTTCCTCGTAGCTTTTTAGAGACATAGTGTAAGCAGCTGTTGATAGTAATCACACTGTGAGTTATGATTAAAACTACCACCAACATGAACCAGAACTCAAATTAAATAGTTGTGTGAGTCTTGAAACCATGCTCAGTTCCAAGCAGGGAGATAAAGAGTAGGTCTCCTTGGGTAGACAGCATACATCAAATATCCTTCAGCCATTCAGTTCATTTTTCCACAGTACAATCCAAGAAAGGTATTATATTTCATGGACTCATCTAGCTGACTGACAGGTTTTTGGAAGATGCTCCATTGTGCAAGGCAGACATGCCCTTAACCACAATAAAAACAATAAGCAAGGAAGAATGCTTGGTTATGCTTGACAGCCTCACCATAGTTTGAAGTTTTTACTAGATTTTAGAAACAGAAAAAAGTCAGAATGCCTTCAAAGTAAATTTTCAGACATGGCATACACAGAACATGCAAACAAACAAACAAAATCCACTTATTGAAAAGACACCAGACTAAGACAAGATGTTCAACTCAATATAACAGGTGAACAAAACCTAGAGTTATTGTCCCCAGTCTCTTTCCTGTATTTCCCCATTGATTCATCTATGGTCAGAATGTTTCATTTGCAACCCTGAACTATGTATGCTTAAACTACACCTGTGGAATAATTTATGTACTCACTATGCTCATAATGTCTTCCCAGCTGGATTGCATTTCACATGAGGTGCTGGATGTGGGTCTCCTATGATGCATTCCATCTGAAAGAACTTCAAAACAGATGTAGTCTAGATAAATGTAGAAAAAATAATAGAAAAGAGTACGCCAAGACCTCTCTTAAGTACCTTAACAAAATGATGATAGTCCTTTGCAGTCCTCCCTGACTTCAAAGGATTGGCTCATGATTATCCCTGGAAGAAAAATTAACCTGCACTTCATATATAATGGCAAATATAACCAAATACCTTGAAATAGGCCAAATAATTAATCAGTGAGATGAATGCTGAAAACATTTCTCAAGAGTTTTGGAATTATGTCTTAAAACTAAATTTAGTACACAAAACAATATATCAGCTCTGAAAATATGCCAGCTGCCCACACAGATGATTTGGCCAACACAGGATGACTATGTGTACCTGTGGCCACCCTCAGGAGAAAGCCAAAATCTCCTTGACAAAGAAAAACCTGAGTAGGACAGACTAACCTACAAATTGAGCAAGCTAACAGAATTTTCATAGTACAGAACAAATCCCCAAATTAACAGAAATTTTTACGATTGACTTTTATTGGGAAGAAGTGGGTGATTAATTCATCAGACAAATAAAATAAATTAACTACAACACTTCTTTGAATGGCTATCTGTAGTGCTGACTCTGCTTGTTGCTCCCACGTATTTAGCGACCAGTTAAAAATATAGCTAAGGATCAAAATAGAGCTATGTCCTATTTCACTATGTTTTCACTTCTTGTTTAATATACCAATATATCCTTCTAATCCATTGCTTGGTCTAAATTTCCTTACAATTTAAAAAAATCTGACACTTGGGGTATGGAAATAATAATGGAATGCTCTGAGGCAAACAGGGATTAATTGTAATTGTCGATTTTTCTGAGCACACTTAAAGTAGCAGCCACATGCTGCCTTATTCCATGAATTCAGGAGATTGTTTGAGCAGGCAGTGTTATATTACTCTGGGGTGGGAATGAAATCATGTGGGAGAAGCAAGCACAGCTCATGGAGAAAAATTACCATTTTATATTTATTACTTTGACTGGTTTAAGTGCCACAGGAATAGACTCTCTAATGCATTTGAGTGCAATTCCCCAACAATTTTACTCTGTTGCTTTGTAAACTATTTTTAGGGAAAGTCTCAGAAGACTTTTAAAGGCACAAGCCATCTGAATTTAAAAGGTTATTTTGGTGGTTTATCAAAAGGATATAAATAATATGATACATCTTTCCAGATTAGATTGATTCTTCAAATTCAGGTAGTGGAACAGAACTTCAGAAGAAAAACTCCTGTTTTAAACTTGCACTTCATTTTTTGTTCCATAAGTTCAAATATGCTTCTTCAGCATTTTGGATTTCCTTTGGTAACTCTACAGTGTAGATTCTTCGTGCTTTTAAAACAAGATATTATTATAAGGAAACTACAGGCTTGAACATACATAACTGCATAATTATACTGTTCACAAGCTAATAGCAAAAGAGCATAAGGACCTTCTATTTTAGGGGAGGAAAGTTAAGGAAAAAGCAGACAGGCAAAAGTTCATGTCTCTAAAAGGATACTTAATCAAAACTACAATTTTTTCATTAAACAGTAAGGTAATTTCAGGTTCCCTACTTCTCTGCCTTGCACCTTCATACAGCCATAGACATTAGACATAACCATTTGTTGGCATCCTCTTCTCCATTATCCTGAAAACCTGAAATCTGGGTGTCCAGAATAAAAATGTACCTTTCAGCTGCTAGCAACCTACTACAGATGAATTTTTGTGTTGACCTTCCAGCACAGGATAATTAATACCTTGAGGAAGTATATGCATTCTCCCAGTGTATGTAGTAATAGCTACACAATGAATAAATCACACGATAAGGCTGAAAACTCTTAACTGATTTATGACATAATAATAGCTCAGAGGTGCTTCCTGTTTATTTTAATAGTCTTTTCTATCTTAGTTGCTGATTCTTGGGCTGCACACATTCCAAGGCAGAGTCACAGCACACTCTGAGTCTGACACATCTGAACAAGGCCTCCTTTCCTGGCTGCTGTTTCAGCAGACACCAGCAAGCACCTTCCAACCCACCCAACTGGCTGCCAAAGAAACTGCTATGCTGTAATTTATGACATATTTATAGTGCTTCTTAAAGGATATAACAGGCTCTCATAACAATTCAAAATAATTTCTGTGGGGAGCTTGCACCCTCTCCCTGGAAGTGCCTGGGCATCCTTAGTCTGGCCTGTAATGCTGCAGGAAGCACAGGTGTGGGAGGAGTCAATACCTTTTTTTGGCCATTGTCCTAGTACACCAGCATCAGGAGAGGAAGTGAGAAAGGCATTGACATCTAGCTGTCATCATCCTGGAAAATTCTAACCCACCACAGTGCATTTGCAAATTAGTCCATGCTATTTCATTACAAACTACCAGTTTCAAGCTCTGTTTCCTTTCTGAAAGCTGGATGCAACAAGCAGCCAGCTCACTGTGTTCATCAGTTGAGGACAGCCATGCCAAATCATCAAGGTCATTGAGCCTTGCAGCATCTGATGGGAACTGCATGATCACAGCCAGACTGCAGAGTCCTTAAGACAGCAGTTGCTATCCATATGAGAAGACTTTTTGATGGCTCTTCCCTCTCCTACCCTGTGGATAAATCCGTGCAAGGACTAGAAAAAGGTAAGTAACTTCTCTTCCAGTCACACACACGTCACTCATGCAAACACTTGAATAACGGTGCTGGAACTCTTGTCTGGCGGGTATTTGGAAGTGAATCACACTAAACAACTCAGTGTAGACCTAATGACTTTGGAGAATCACACTGTTTTAAGATAACTGTAGCTGTAATACACCAAATAATACAATAAGAAAACATGTAATTCTATTATTATTTTTATTATTGCAGCCAAAACTACTCCTGTTTTGGGAGATATACAAACCTTTTTTTTCCAAATTTTGCATATAAAGATACACGTGAACTATCCTGGAATGGGACTAAACTCTGTTAAATGCTCTACAAAGAACTCTGCACAGATCACTCAATAATCTGCCTCAGTGTTTTATAGCTGGCCAAATCCTCCTTTCACTGCCTTTATTCACTGTCCAATTTTCTGTAATTGTATTACTCCTCAAGGAATGGAGGTCTTCAGCTATCGTATCTGAAAGTACAGTGTCTTCACCGCTAGCATCCTCAAAGCTGCATGGATTTAGCAACAGAAGGAAAGAAAAGGATCTTCTAGATCTTGTCCTTCATTCCAGTGAGAGTTACAGTTATACAGAATAATTTCCAACACTTGCAATATCATTGATTTTTTTTTCTTTGAGTGATATGATATATAGCTGACCACAAAGGAGAGGCATAGCAAATAATTGAAAACAAATTCAAGAGAATACCACTGTTTCTCTTGAACCAAACAAAAAAGTTAAGCAGTACCCATCAAAGCTGTAATGTCAACACACTCTCCCCCACTCCCCCCAAATCAGTTCCAGAAAGCTGTAAAAACGTAAGTCAGAAATAGCTCAGATGAGTCAGAAAAGTAATTTCTTTCTATCTTACTTTCTCTCCCAGCCCCAGACATATTCAGGTAAACACAAAGCCACATCATGATGAAATCAACAACTTGCAAATGAGAAAAACAAAGCATAATGCAGAGATCAGTGCAAAGATCAACAGCAGACCTTGCCTCTAGGAAACCTCTCTCCTTCCACACTCCAGAAACTGCAAGCAATGAACTGCCACCACTTGCCACTTAGGGATGAAAACAGAAGTCAAAAGAAAAATTACAGCAATGACAGTAGATGCAGATAAATAATGAGTCCTACCACAGCACTGTCTGGACCAGGATGAGGGGAAGGACACTCATGTCAAATACTTGCATTGGAAAAAGACACTTCAGACATTTCTACAGCTGTTTTCTTCTCATCATGTCCCACTTTATATCTGTAACTATGGGAACACAAAAGAAAACCAAAGATTTAGGGAAGCAGAGACTGAGAAGCAAGGCATCAATAGTTTCTTACGGAGATGAAAAGACAGACCAGCAAGATCAAACCTTACCAAGAAAGAAATCGTATGTGGCAGTTCAGTAATGGTCAAATACACATCTCTGGTACAGTGTTTAACCCATAAACACAGAGTCCTAGGTTTTAAATAAGGTAGAAACATTGCCACATTTGCTTCATCTACAAATAACAATATAGAATTAATTCTAAATACACAGCCCATACACTTTTTCACTTGCCACAGAAATGCAGTCTCCATTCAGTGTCACTGGCTTTTGTCTAAGGTTTACTGCTGTTTACCTCATTAAATACTGGCTTCTGAAATATCTTGCATCCACTGTGTTCTGTAGCAGAGCAGTTAAATTTGTCACACTTGAAAGAGAACCTTGGGAGTATTAAATTTGCTATTTGGCCAAAATTTTTTTTTTAAATCTTTTCTTTATGCAGAATAAAAGAAGACAAGTCAGATAAAATTCAGAACCCCCTTTTAAACTGATTCTGAGAAAAAGTTTTCAGTATCAGATAAGAACAGAAAAGCCTGAGACACAAAATTAATTTACATATTTAGTTTCATCCAGCAAATACTTTTTGCTAGTTGATATTATGTGACCACATTTCAAGAAGAGGCTTTTCCTCTCAGCTTCAAAGCAAGAGAAAAATAGAAGAATGAACTTTTCTTTTGCTTTAAATCCACACCTACTTCAAACACAGCTTTCACTATGAAAGGCTGAGCTCACCTTTAGATTATAAAATTAAGCACTTAATACTTCCTCCCCGAAACAATACATAACTCTGAACACCTTTCTTTGGTGAAGCACATGCATTTTTCAAAATTAAATTCCCACAATGAGTTTAAGCAGAGAGACTGAGAAATTTCACACCTAAAAGAATGTTTCCTGGGAAAATGGAAAGAAAGTTGCAAAGAAGATTCAGCCTCATCTTTCAGCCTTAAATTATGGGGGTCTTTTCTGATTCCAGATGAAGTATGGAATGACACCTGAATATTCTGACAGGTAACATGGTGAACAAGGGAAAAAATAAAAATCAAACAAAACCAAGCCACAATGCTTTAATTTTTTTATTGATTGTTTAAGCTCATTACAGAGCTTGACCATTCTGGCCTAATAATCAACTTATTAAATACTTTGGTTTGTCTGATAGAGACTCAAAGTTAGACCTACAGTGAAAGTGCCAACCAAATGGATAACAGACTGGCAATGAGAGGGTGCCAGGTCTGCTCTCATGAGACTACAACACTACATTGCCAGTGACCATTTTCATCCCTGCAAGTCATTCCAAAGCTTTGCTTGACTGCTTCATTTTCAGACTTGTTCATGCTGAAATGAAGATTTTCTCAGTACACATGGCTTTCAGCACTTGTTTTCTATGGATTCAGCCTCTGATCACAGTCATCTCTCTGGTAACTGATAGCTCAAGCTTCAGGTGTTAAATAAAGAATTTAGATAAGGTCATTTCTGTCTCCTTACCTTCCCCACCTGTTCAGCTTCTGATATGTAACTTAACTGAAGAACTGAATGGCAGCCTCTAACCACAAGAAAAAAAAGGATGGCCAGTAGACCATGTTGTGTTTGATTCATGACCCACTTAACAAGTGCTGTGGTGAAACCTCAATTCATTTCTTTAGGCTTATTTCTTATTTCTTACAGCACAATCTGTCTTACAGCTCAGTCAGCCCCAGGAGGCAAACCCTGCCAGTCCCATCTCCCAGCCCATGCAAGTACAAGGAGGAGGAGGAGGAGGAGGAGATGAGCTGCAGACACTGTCAGTCAGCCCAAGGAATATATGAAACATCCCACTGCTCAATCTCAGGCACCAGAAACATCCTGTACTCACTCTCAGAGTCCTCAGGTGCCTGTAGTCAGACAGGGAAGGACAGAGCAGCCTCTGGCTCTCAGTGGACAGAGGGAGGCAGATGTGCTGCTGCCCAAGAGTCTCTGAGTCAACACTGATGAAGAAACACCTCGAGTGCCTCACAGATCAATCAGCACAGCAACCTGCTTTAACAAGTGCCACTGAACACACACAGGCTCGTGTCTACAGGAAAATGTTTTAACCGCACACACGGGTGAGCATTTTGTAAAACTGCCAGTGGATGATGCAGCCAGCATTGCTAATGTGATCACAAAAACCTATGATGGTAAGCATTTTATATATATATTAAAAAAATAGTCCAAATCAATTAAAATGTATGCCTCAGAATTCCAAAGGGATGCACAATTTTACGTACAAAAGCCCCCCAAAATGGATGAGACTGAATTTTCAAGAGGCTCTTATAAAACCAACAAAAAATAGCTACAGCAAAGGCTGGCAAATTTGTGGTGTTTGGGGGATTTACTTATATCCCTTTGCAGACTGCTTCTGATTTTTATTGGATTTTTCAGGTTATTAACAGATTTATCCTTCTCAAGAAAAAACACCACTTTTTTGAATGGGCCTGAAATCAAAGCTCAAACCAAGGGCTGTGGAGGTCCCTGCAGAACAAGCAGTAGTGGGAAGAGTTTATCTCCACCTCCTAGCAGGAGCCAGAGGTTACAGCCCAACCCTTTTGACAGAAACCATAACTGGGGCAGCAGCCTGTGCTCCTGTGGTGTGAACTGCAGGGGGTGCGGGCAGGCACTGATAGTGTCCCCCACCTCTGTACCTGGGGCTGAGAGGAGAAACACAGGCTGGTGGGTGCCTTGCAAAGAAGAACAGGGGAGGAAATCACATCCACCAGCCTTCCTTGAGCTTCCTGCCTCACTGTGATCTGTCCCCCAGGTAGAAAACCAGAACAGACCCAGCAGCCCTGCTTCTGTGCGGGGCTACATGGGCAGTCCCAGTGCATGGCCCACACTGGTGACAATGGTCACTTCTTTGCAGGATGGGATAAAGCTGAAATCCTAAGGGGTCAGGACCCCTAGGACCTAATTAATCATTAGTCACAGAATATGCTGAGTTGGAAGTGACTCATCAGGATCATCAGGTCTATGCATATTATAAAGACATGGATAAACAACTTGGATAACATGATTATTCTGTTCATATACATATACACACACACATATATATACTTACATGTTTTTTTCCCAGCAAATATGTTGCCTGTTAGATGACTTCACCAACAGAAATTCAGGGCCAGATAGTGTTATCAAGGCATTACTCACATGGCCGGTTCCTGACCCTCTTTGCTCAGCACCTGGCACTCTATTTGATGAACTGACATATTCAAATGAATTAGGGCTGTGGTTCATAGAACAGGACTTCATGCACAGTATGAAAGAGGATGGAAGAATTTAGAAAAAAATGAACCACTATAAACAATGTAAGTTATTTTGTACTCCTCCAGCCTAAATGAAAGGCTAAATAGTACAGTGTTTGGTAGCACACAGCAAAACTGATTCTTAATTGCTACATTTTCTTCAAGGCTTATATGAAATAAATGGATAAATATTAAACTATTACTAAAAATACATCACAAAAAAGCAAGTTTCTTCTTTTTTTTTTTTTGTTACGTTTTTCAGTGCTCGTTCACAACCTTTGAAGGCCTTAAGCTGATAGAAGGAAAGGACAGAGGATTTGGAGTTCAAATTGTTATAGAATTTTGATGTTAGGATATGAGTCTAGCAACATTCCCATTGCCTAATTTCATGATCTGCCCAAATCACAGAAGCTATATAATTTTAAGGTTTGAGGTCTAGTAAGAACAAAGATCAAATAACTCTTTCAAAGGTATGAATGGTCTCCTCTGAGGGGAGCTGAGTGACAATGAAGCAAATAAGGGATCTAGCCCTGTCCTCATAAAACATTCTAATGGCAGCAGGATTAAGCCACAGAGTGAAGAATCAAGAATTCCTTCATTAGTTAAGTGCTAATTGCCCTGGCAGTACCCATAACGCTGAACAGGGATGTGAGGGATTGGGTTTATCACTGAGTCAAAACCAGCAGCTCAGTTTGACTTGAGGGGAGGAATCAAATAGTGCCTGCAACCTCCAGGTGGTGTTCTGCCTTCTGCAAAAACCCTCTCCTGATCTGTCCTCAGAAAAGCAGTTCCAACTTGCTCACCCTTTGGGATATTTGCACTGCTGAGCCCTGGATTACCATAAAGGGCTGGTAATAAAGTAAATAAAATTAGTTACTTCCCTCAGAGGACTGATGCACAAATAAAAATGAAAATGAAAAGCAAAGATATAAAATCAGGAGGCTTTTTTCTTATTTTTTTTAATTTTTTGTTATTTTTAAGGAGAAACTAGGAAATAAAGTGGCATGAGGGAGGCAAAGACATTTTCCATCATGAATTCTTGAATGCTGTACGCATGATCTCATTGGTAATGGGTCAATGCCTCCTGCAATGCCTTGGGCAAGATGGCTGTGATATATAAAATGCTTCTAGTGGCTGTTGACATTGCAGAAAGCTTTTATTTCTCTCTCTCCTCTTTTTTTTTTTTTTTTTTTTTTTTTTGCTGCATCTATGTCTCCATCTTAAGCCTATAAAAATTAAGAACTTCATAACAACCAGTTTGTTGATCTGGTAATTGCATGTTGAACCATATATCCCACATACACAATCAGCAATTGTCACACTGTTAATAAAGAGCTGAAAATTTAAGCACTAATGAGGACATTCATGCCACATTGTCATCAGTAGTGCTGATGTCAGAGACAAGAGAAACCTTGGGGGCTTGTAGCCATCAGGTCACACTCAAACCACCTGAAATCAACAGAAAGACTCCCTTCCAGAACAGAGAGAAAATAGTGAGTGGTGCAATAACAGGGAGGGTCTATTTGCTTTCATTAGTTCATTCCTCAAAAGTGGGCAGAAAAAATATTGGATATTTTTCTATCATTCTCCTTCTAGAAAAAAATGCTGTTTCATACACCCAATTATCTCAGAGAACTACAAAATCCTAAGAGGACTCAGCTGAGTATCCTAATGCTTCTAAAGAGAAGTTGATAAGCCATCATCAGATAGCATTTTGCTTTTTTTGCTACATAGGGAGCATACAGAGGTTGGTGTAGAAATGACACAGAGAAGAAAGCAGCAAAAACATAAAATACACTTTCATTATAGCATATATATATGATCATGATTACTAATAGCAAAAAGCAAGTGAATTTTCCAGAGTGCTAGTGGCATTTCAGTTTTCTCCAGGTCATTGCAACACAGAAATTTCACACATAGTAAGTAGATAGAGAGTGATTTTTCTGTTTCCTTTGCTTTCCCTATTTAAATAGTAACCCAGATAGGAACAGACCATTGATATCACTAGATTACAGCACAGAAAAGAAGCCATAGTATCTGCATATTTACTGTTTCATCCTTTTCTGGACTCACTATAGTACCCATCAGTAAACAAGGAGAGATTGGATGACAAAAAACCCTCATTATTTATTTTTATTGTCTATTACTTATTGCTGTTTACTTATAATTCTTAAAAGTAACAGAGGATACCATTTAAAATTATCTATACCATGAGCTTTACTGCACTATTCTCTCCCCATACTATATGCGAGTTATAATGCACAGGCAGTGAAGCATTTGAGGCTAAATATTTCTCAGGGTATTGAGCTCCAAGGAAAACCCTTGATGTCAGAAATTTCAGCAAAAATATACTGCAGAAAACACACTAAGATTGCCTATTAAATATTTTTCTTCCTTTGTGGCACATTAATACTTTTTACTGCATTTTTTCTCTCTGTATGTATGTGTGATATTATTTCATACTATGAATGAGACAAAGATATAATTCCCTTGCCAAAGTGGCACAGTAAAAGTCAGTGGCTGTCAGAATATTTGCTGCACAATACTGTTTTTCATGAAACATACCACTGCAAACAGTGACTAAGAAGAGTGGTCAGACTGAGCAGATATTTTCCCCACAGTGCTTTTAGTAAAATCTCAATTTTTGTTGTTGGTTTTTGTTTTTGTTTTTGTTTTTTTTTTATAAACAGCTTCTAATCAAAGAAGTAATAAACCTTCCACACAGAAAAAAAAATTCTAACAAGTAAGGCAGAAAAGCAGAAGAGCCCATAGATTTAACAGGAGCCACTTCAAGCAGATCCAAGCTCTCTGAAGAGTACTTAGTACTCTGTGAAAGATCTTAAGGAACTGTAGTCACCCTAATTTTCTCAGAAAAGAGAGAAAAAAACCTCTAAGTCATGTGAACACCAGCCTTTCTGGTCCAGACTGCCCTCACTCAAGAATTTGGCCCCCCAGAAAAAGAAACTGAACACAAGTATTTGGCCTGCACTTCAAAGCTTAAACTAGGTGATCTAGTGACAACTCTAAATCTAAAAAGGAATAGCCTCTTTATATTATTTTTTGTCCCCTTCTAAGCTCCCTCCTTTTTATTCTGTTTCTCTCCCTCAGGCAACTTGCTGCATCTATCCATAGTTGGACAAAAAGAATAACCAGAAGCTCTGCAAATGCACAGTGTGTACATATGTGTGTGTACCTACATCTCACCTCCAACCAGAGCCAGGAAAAGGGATGTGCTAAGGGCATGCTTCAAGTATCCTGACAAAAACAAGCATAGGATGAAATTCAGAATCTTTGGATAGGCCATATGTTAAAAATAAAACTCACGTTACTATAGAAAATACAATCCCACGTGTTGTATCTTTTACAGTTATCTGTTGTTTTGTCTTGAATTCTTTCCCTTCCAAAATACCAGGGGGTCAAATAAAATTCAAAAGACTCCTAAGCCACTAAAAAAACCCTCACTGCTCACTGGATGGTGTTTCTTTTCAAAGAAGCATTACTAGTGTGCCATCCTTGACCACTCAGCAGTAAGGTGCAACAGATGATGACTGCATTATTTAAGGTATGCCCAACCCAAAAGCTGAATAAATAGGTAATGAAATGACTGATTTAAAAAAATAGTAATCCAAAACATTTGTTCATTTCTGTCCCACGCTCTGCACAAAGTCATAATTCAAAAATAAGGATAGTACCTTGATAATCCATAACAGGAAATAACTTCCCCTCAGGCATTGTTATTTGTCTGCCTCAAATTATACTTTCTAATTGAGCATAAGTGAAAGTGGTGAAATAAGGGTAAAGGAAAAGCTGAAAATGCTAAACTATTCGATTCAGGACAAAAAATCCAAGGCTAAGTCTAGCTTCCACAAAGCCTAAAATGCAAAAATGAAAAGAGCAACTATAATATTAATAATTAAATTTGAATTAAAAGTAGTGTAAGTTAAAGCCAAGGGAATATTTTTACTTTATAAATTTTTTATTGTTTTTGATCAGTTAAAACCACAGAAGGCTTTGAATACAGAAATATGCATGTAAATGAAATAGTATGTACTAAGATGTCCAAACTGAGGACATTTTTTTTAATAAACCATAAAAGTTGTATAATTAATGTAATAATATATTAAGGACACAAATAAGTAATGAGAATTTTGTTTAAATAACTGCTGCTGTGTAGGCAAGGGTCCAAGAGGATTAAAAACACAACCTTGAATCCAGATTCTCATTTTGTCAATGCCACAGCAATCACTGCAGAGTTGTACTGCTATGAGGACCATAGCCATGCAGCCTCAGTCTGGCTCTGAGTTGTTATGCTACGGGAAGACTCAGTTTGACTTGAATTGCTAGAATTTCTCAGACTCTTAAAGAGAACCTTTATTCCAGAAGTAAAAGGGCAGCAATCACCCTTAGATTAGGAAAGAGCATTGCCTTTCCATTGCCTCCAAAGGTTCATGTCATGTCACAAGCATAAGAATGAGGAAGGGACAGTGGAGAGCTTTATTTCACCAATCTCCCTCCTTAATTCCTTGTGGGATGCTCAGGTACCCTCTCCACTCTCACAGCAAGGTTTACTACAAGTTTCAGAAAGGCAGGGGAGAGGCAGAACTGGGGGGCTCAGAAGGGGCAGTCGCCACGCTCAAAGTGTTTGATTGCAAACTTCTGTATTTATCAAGCTCTTAAAGATGAAAGGCAGCCTCTGATCATTACAATGAAATTTAATGTGTAGACTTCATAATAATAAGTGGTGCCCAATGCACTTCCCAAAAGTACAATACTACTATTTTGGAACACTGGGCAAAATTGACTTTGTAATGGTGTTGTTACCCCTGTTGTAAGTGTAAGCCACCACATCCTCTCTGAGAACTCTATCTGAGAAGACTCAGTGCAGAGGATCCTTCACAAATACTCTGGGCTTTGTACACGGAGAAAAAAGAGTCTGTCTAGAGCTGTCACCACAGCAATTATGGATTAAAGGTGAGGTCTGAAACCCAATTGTTAAAATACCTCAGCAGTGTTGCTGGCAACCTTTTTATGGTAATGAGCTTTTGATGATTCGTAAACTAGCAACACAAATATTTTAAGTATTCAGCAGTAGGAAAGTCAAAGTGCCAACTAGACTGCAAGAGAAGGAAGGAAGCAGGAGTACTGAAAACAATTATTGTCTGACAGTGAACTCTGGCCATGTGAAGCAGAATTTCACAGATACCAGGAGTATAGCTGCTCCTCTAAACAATTAGACACATACAGTGATCCTGAGAAAGTTATTCCCTGCTGATAAAAGCAGGGTCATTTGGTGGGAAAACAATCCAAACTTCTTGGCTAGTTGGCCATACTCTTCCTAAGTAATAAACTTTCTCTTCGAGGGTTCTCACACATAGCTAAGTGGATTCACTTTGGAAACTTGTGATTATATGGATGAGTTTGTGTTATTTGTGTACTGATTCTCTAATTTTCCATCATTCATGAAAAAAATACACATACATCTCACTTCCAGTGTCTAAAAAACCACCAAATCACATGAAGATGAGGTTCACTTCAACATTATTATCCCTAATGCCACTAATAGTGTTTTTAAAATAAGAATATTGCTTACATGTTGGTTGATGGCTTCACCTCACAGAGCTGAGGAGTTAGGCTACATTCCTTTTTGGTTTGATTCTCTTGTGATACCTCAAGGATTGTAATTACAGTAGCGATATGCTATGAATGAAGTGTGTGCTGTGGATCTGAGATAACCACATGCCCTTGACCTTGTGCTTTTGAGAAGGAAGAGATAGGTGACAGACTTTAGGAGGCATATTCATGTTACCTGAAAACATGTCCTTACTTTATGTGTAAGATCTGTCTAAAAAAAACTCACCAGGCATTTGATATTCCTGGAACAGAAGGGTTACATGGGGACTCAGGGGTAACCTCGCCCTTCCAAACAAAAGCAAATGGGAAAGAAAAATGAAACTGAATGTGCAGATTTATTCTGAACAGCAATGTAAGGAGCACAATTTTGACGTGTACAAAGGCTGTGTTTATTATCCCCTAGAGAGAAGATGAGTGGAGAACCTGACATTGGTTACATAGTGACATTTCAGGATGGAAGAAAGAAAGCATATAGCCAATTAAGTCTAGCATTTGTAACCTGTAGTGCTTTTCCCCTCAAGTGCTTATCTAACACTCTTTAGAATATGTTCACAGCTGCAGCTTCTATTTCTGCCATTAGTAAACTTTTCTACACTTGCTTTAAAGGAACATGCTCTAAACTTCCTTCCTGGTATATTTTTATAATGACTTGCAGGATATAGGCTCTCAAATAAAATGTATTTTTTGCTACTTAATATTTTCAGCTCTCTTCTAATTTTAAATTTCCCTTTCCTATTTTAAAATAAATTCACTGTCAGTCCAATCAGTGCTTATTTATTCACTGCCCTTGGATTTCAATCTTGCATTGACCGGGCATATTTTTTCTAGTGTTACGCCAGATGAAAATGAAGACCAAATAGAGTATTTGTCTCTCTTATATTACATTTGCTGTCTCTCTTTTACCATATCTGCACCAGCTTACAGTTCCCTTGTCTTCTGGACAAGGTGTTTTCATAGAACTTCACTCTTAATTGTTGCAGATATGCAATATTCCTTTGATAACTGTACCATCAAAACATCCTCAACATCCTTAGCCAAGAAACATATTTGTGAGGGTGTGCATTAGCTGAACTTTAGATACTCAGAACCTGAAAGAACATAAGAGTTTTACTATTTTCCCCTTGAAAACAGTGAAATTTCAAAACATGATGCGACTTGGAAAGATTCACAGGCCCTACCTTGCAGGTTTACTTTAAATCATATGCAGCTACTTCAGTGCTAAAGAATCAACAGTAAACAACATGGGACAAAAGAACTGTAATGAGCAGTGGAATCAGCTCACACTAGCCTCTTTCAGGCCTTATCTTTGGAAAGCACAGGCTGATAATTTAGAATGTTGATGTAACACAAGGATGAGGTACATGGCTATGGCTACTCAACAAAAAAAAGGGTAGGGTTTTGTTGTTGTTGTTATTTAGGTTTTTCCAACCCAGCTATAAAAGATAATGAGATAAAGCCCTAGGTATTCATCTTCTGACAGTAAGAATCATTTGTATGAAGGACTAAGAAGATTAGAGTAGATAAATGCTTTTATAAGAGCATTGTGGAAGTGTGCAATAGACCTTACAACGTATGCTGATACTTTAAGATACTTTACAGAACATTTTAAGGATGTTCTTACAAATTGCAATGGCTCTTGTATATGAAACTGTGTCATCTGTAAGAGCCTATTTCAGGAGATTATCTTCAAATTTGCTCCTACTTGCCACTGACAGTAAATTGCTGCTATTAAACAGATTCCTATTAAAAAAACAGCCTGTGATTTAGTCCTGGTATAGGACTGTGATCTTTCATTTGAGAACTGTACAGACAACTGTATGAGGACTAATACAACAGATCCATATGCTTTTAGACTCTTTTGTGTAGAATACACTCTATCTACACCCTCAGGACACAAGCACTGCTCTTGATAGTATTTTTAGAAAGCATCACCTAAATTTGTTCCAGAGCTACTGCACTTGTAAGGAAACACACAAAACCCAGTGAATGAGCAGTTTCCTCTCATCTGCACTGGGCATGTTGGTACTTTCGGGGGCCTCATTTGCCCATGGTTTCCTTCAGCATGTTCATTGTTGTTCTCAGTCCCTCTTTCTTGTTCCAGCTGCAGAGCAAGTAACCTGCCAGCAGACCTTGTCCTTCCTGAATTTCCTCTGACCTGTCCTAAGCCATTCTCTGAGTTAAATACCCAAGGAAACCAATCAGCCTGCCACCTGTCTGAAAACCAGGATGGAAAGCAAGTATTTCCTGAACTTCAGCAATAACTAAAGATACAACTGGTATCACAAAGGCAAAGTCACTCTGTGTTAATGACCCTTAATTGCTCATCACTGTTTGCTCCCTTGCATCAACACCTTTTGGAATCCCAGTTCAAGTTGAAGACTAAAAATAACAAAGAATACACAATCAAATTGGGAAAACAAAACACATGTTGATATTCTCAAACATCCCCAGTGGATTCTATATATGACTTGTGAAAACAAGTTCATACTGGAACTAAAAATTAGCACTTTAACTACAAAAAATTCCTGTCTCTCTTTGTCTCTTTTGCCAGACATGCTAAAGACAGATCATTTCTTCCACCAATATGACTGATTAGCAGGGTGTGATGACACAGAGCAGGGTAAAGAACAAGGAGGTTTACGAGACCCATCTCTAGGCTGAACCCTAATGACAAATATGTCTTTGACTTCACCTGTACCTGTACCTAAACCTTACTAGCACAGTTTTGGAGTTTGTAACACCTTCATGGTCACCTGTCTTCCCACTAGCTCAGTTGTTACCAACCAGATTTTTTTCCTGTGGAACACTTAAAAACCCAAACACATACTTCACCTAACAACAGTACTGCTACCCTCCATCTCCATTTGTTTGTATTTTCTTTCTGAGAGGGCCATTTCTATAACCAGAGCGTTGTGAGCACACCTAGTGGATCCAGACCAGACTGTGGCTTTTCAAATTCAAGCATCTATCTAAAAGCCAGACACTCTTTGTATTTAAGTCAACAACAAAAACCTACTCTAAAAGAAATTAAATGTAGCAAAAAGACAGGTATTTCCTTTCATATTAAAATCAGTGTGAGTAAAGAGGAACAGTTTTTGGTGAATCAGTAGAAGAATACATAAGCTATTGAATGTTCATTCTTCATTGTTCCTGTAGTACATGGATAGATGGGGAAAGAAGATGGTGGAGCAATTATGTCACTGGCATGGAAATGATCTTGTATCAGTTCTACTTTCCCTGATTTCCAGTTAAAGAAAATTAGCTGCAGTTTGTCTGTTCTCATAAGTGTTTGCACAGCAAAACACTTCTTGTAAGACCTACAAAAAAGCCTGTGGAGAGAAAAGGGATTCACTAACCTTAATGCTACAGCAAACTGTTCTGTTTTCTGCTTCTCTTCTTCCACTCACCTCTAGGAAGATAGAGCAGAAAAGGATTGTTGATCGGAAAAGATATGTCAGATAACAAAAGGAAATAGGAGTCCAAAACTGTAAAAATGAATAGTGAGTTGGGCCAAAATAATAAGAAAATTACCTCTTTCTTAAAAAAATCTTCAAAAATACTGTGATTTTTTAATTTTAGTTGACACTCAGCTCCTTCCTTTAGGGCATTAGTCCACTACTAATTGAAAAACAAAGGTTTCCTTTAGCCACAGAATAACAGGTCAAGGCAGAAGAGACCAATTTTATCTGGGTCATCTGATCCAATTTCTCTGCTCAGGGAGGGTCTTCTACAGCCAGTTGCCCAGGACTATATTCAGATACTATATATGCCTGTATCTATATATACATTATATATACTATATGATGTATAGAAAAACATGGGTAATTTATGCACAATCTATATATTGAGATCATCTGCACAGAGATTTTATATAGGTAATACCAATTATACATTATATACCTATACATAATATAGACATTTATATATAATAAGAATAAAATTATATGTGTGAACACAGAGAGAGATATCATATAGAGAGATATACAATAAAGCACAGAAAACAGGAGAATTAAAGAATCTCAGAGGGTTGCATGGACTCACTCTGTAGACACTGAAGAAAGACTCTGGCCTCTTTGTTAAAAACCCTAAAATGCATTTTCAGCCCTAGCAATGAGCCACAGACTCTGTTTAACTAAATAATTCTACATCTAGAATTTATCATATGGCACCTACAAATCCAAAACACTCAGCCATAATGAAGGGCTTATTTTTTCTCTCTCAGACAACCAAAATTGTATAAACTGTACACACATGTGATATCATAACCTTGATGTTTTTGTAAGTTTGAAATATCCCCAAATCCAGAAGTGGGACATCACTCCAGTGTTTTGTTAACATAACAGGTTCACAGTTAATTAACTTTAATGTTAATCCATAGGAAAATATAACTTGTAAATATATGTGAGAGCTAGTATCAGTTTCAAAAATGACAAAATGTAACTGCTTACACAAGTTTGTGCATGTAATAACTTTTTTGTTTTGACACTAAGAGCTTAAGATGTTTTTTCACAGTGATGGTTCCTTTAGGGATTTGCCTCAAATTTACCCCCTCAAAGCTGATTCTGTTCAGCTCAGTTCAAGGCTATCACTCCCTGTGCCTTCTCTCCTCATGTGAAGGGAATTACTTGTCTATTTATTTATATAATCTTGCCTGCTTCCGCACAAATACAATCCATTCTTAAGGACCTGCATGCTGCTCAACTGTCCTCCTTTGTAGATTTAGATTGCTGACTCTCCACTGCATCCCAAAGCTTATCATTCCTGTGTTGCTCAGACTCCTTCCTTTCTCTCTTCCTCCCACTCTGATTTTCCTTCATTAAGCTGAAGTTACCCATGGTGTTTTTACAAGCAGTTCATTTGAAAGACAAAAATTACAGCAGAACTTTTCTTTAAAAAATGGAAGGAATAAATATGACAGGGATGAAATATTAATGTCTCCTCTTTTTCATTTTCTTTGCTTTTGGTTTCTCATCTGGTTTAAAGCCTCATCCTCTTGCAGTAGAAGCCTGGCTCTTCTATTAACACTGCTTTGGCCATCCTTCCACACTAGACTTCAAAATATGTCCATGATCCATTCTTACACCTAATCCTACTGACCCTGCAACCATTATGCAAACAGGTCAAGGAGACGAGAGGGTGGAGCTACTATGAAAATATAATGACATTATAAGTTGTTCCCAGGAGGCAGAAGTAAGGTGGCCAGCTCAGCAAAGTGACACCTTTTGAACTCCTTATATACAAAAGAACCAAATATTCCTCCTCTCTCTTGGAGACTTTTATTGGCATTTCCAAAAACTAATGGAAAAATGAGGGAAGAACTCTGCAAATAGATAACTGAAGATTTTTTCCACAAACTCCTCAAGAGAATGAGGTCACATAGACCTCTGGAAATCTGACCTACAACTATGCCAGTTGAAAATCAGATTTCTTTGCCCTGGGAAAACTAGGACTACTAAAACTTGAGATATTTCTGCCTCTCTTCCCTAAGTATCAGCAAGGGACTTTTCACAGTCAAACTAAATATTAATAGTATAGGGTGAATTGATACAAATCCTACTATAAACGCAACTACTTTTTTCACTAGTACCTAGATGTAATAATGCTAATACTGGCATCAGTTGTGATTTTCTTGTTGTCGGTTTTTGGTATAAGGCAAATAAATATAGCCACCTATTGCATTGCTTTTAACCAGGAGTTGTTTTGCAAACTGGATCATAGAGCAGGCATTAAAGTGCTAAAATTAGTTTGTGCTGCAGTAGTAGCAAATTAAAAATGGCACACTGTTACACCAAGCAGTCTATAGTTCTGCCAATTGATTTACGAGGTCAGGAGAAAAAGAATTTATCACCTAGCATTATCTCTGCCCAGATTTAATGGCTGCTCTGTCATCAATGCACAAAAAAAAATATAGAAGTTGAAAAAGGTCTTTTCAAAAGACAAGGGCTGTTTACAAAGGAATGCTTCTTTCTAAGACACTTTAATAAAATAATAGCCTTGTTGGCCTAAATCTTGCAGAACAGTGAGAAATCTATATGATGGTGGCTTTTGGCTCCAGGCAAATATTTCTGAATTCATGGTCAAATGACTAAAGGACTATCACATCACCTCCAGCCGTGAAAAACATATTAAGGTCTGGACTGTCTGGCATTTTTGCTGCCCCTTTGTGTCTACCAGTAGCACATATCTCATGGCAAACTGAGATCCTTTACTGAAGTTCAAAATTACATGTTCACTATTAGCTCAAAGTTTCTTTTCAAAAATAAGCACTGACAAAGGACAGAGAACTACTTTGGCTCTGGTATAAGAAGTCACAGGAAGAAAGAAAAAGGGGAAAAGTAGTTCTTGATATATGGTGAGGCCTAATCTTGAGAGATTAAAAAAAAAAAAAAGAAAAAAAAAGAAAAAGGAAGTGATCGGACTATCAGCAATACTTTAACGTATGAGTCAGTGCCATGTTTCACCTCAGAGGTGATTGCACTTCAGTGACAGATGAATAGATGAATATGTCACTCTCTACAGTGTGCTGAATGCATTTACATGCTTTCTGGATTAGAAGACAGGTTGTAAACAAAAGGGTTTATTATAATGGCATTCATCTGAAGAGAAAAAAGAATAAGTGTGTATTCAGGAGACCATAAGGAGTTTATCAGCATTACCAGATTCTACTCTTATTGTAATCTTTGATATAAGAATGATTTGGGTGTCTTGCACTTCCACTATCCTTAGGCACTCAAAATCACAAGAGTTCTAATTCACAGTCCTACAATAGACAACTCATGCCCTATTTACTGCTCATAGTCCACGAAATTCATTGCTGGAAAAGTATCAGGTGATCCAGATTTTAAAAAGGAGGATGAGAAATTCTAAAGACTTTGTTAAAACCTAATGAAAATGCTGTGTATTATTAAACTCTAGGGGGAAAAAAAGTTTTAATATCACCTCATTTAAAATTATGCTTAATAAAAAATACAACCAAAGTTGTAAAATCTAATATCCAAAGTCAGCAAAAATATTTTTATTTCTAAACTCTAAGTATATTTTTAGAGGTCACTAAATTCAAAATCTGCTTAAGATCACATAAATTGCTGTGGTCAGGATGGCAAAACTTAATTCTAGTTTATGGTTTTGCTGAGTGTTATGCTGTTTAACTACATAGAGGACCTGAACTTTGCTACTGGCCACTCTATTCTTAATTAAAACACAGTCTTCCTCTCTGAACACACTCAGACTTCGGAAAAGATCAGCTTTGGCATTAGCTCATTTCTAATTACAAGTCATACAGTCTTAATGGAATACAGCCAAGAGCAGGACCCCTCAGCTGTCTGTCACAATACAATCCCTCATCTAAAATTAACATTGCGAATAGACTTATAATTAAAACATATTAAAAACGTTAAGATACCTACATACGGAGATTACTTTTTTCACTAATTTGCTCATGTTAAGGAAAGCATCAGCAAAGTAATTAGAGGTACCACCTGAAACCACATCTGAGAGACTCTGAGTCATAAAGGATAACGTAGAAAAAAACAATTTTTTAGGAATATGATTGAGGGAAGACACATTTCAATCCACCTACCAGGGCCTTAGCTCAAGTTAAATTTTACCACTAAATTAAAACAACTCATAATAACGTAAAACTCCCTAATTTCTCTCACATTGTCACTGTACTTGGGAAGTGTGTTACAGTTGGTGTTTTGTATCTGGAATTATTTTGCTACCATATGCACTAGAAAAAAAAGGACTGTTTCATAGTCTTATGGCAGCTAAGGAAAACAAAAACATCTGTATAGGATGATATGGACCTACTACTTTCCATTTAATTTTTTTTAATTTCAAAATTTCTTGCTGTTCAGCAATCCAACTTTGACAGATTTGTAACCAATCTCAAGCAAATTTTAAAACCATAGAAGCCCAGTATTTTAGCAGAGCTTTGTGTTACAGAAGAACAGACATCAAGCTTATCCCACATCATACAAACTATTGCTTCTCTTGCAGAACAAGATTAGATTACATACACTTCACAAAAACAATACCAGCCTTTTCTCTTCCAGTATGCAAGAAGAAAGTCAAAATATGTCTTTGGTGCTCAAAGAAGAATACAATGATGCGCTATAGTACTGAAATTGTGCCAGGACAGCATATTGGGTCACACCCAACATCTACAGTCTCACCACCTCTGTTTGGGCTGCTGGGCCTTTTATATAACTTTGTATTAAGAAACTCTCTTTAAAAAGCTCTTCCCGTGGAGTCTTTAGACATGAGAGTGTTCAATTCCACACAGCAACATAGTGCAACACAGAGTCTGGGAAAACACTCCAAATCCTATTACATGTAGATCTGCTCCAGGGGATTGGGAACTACACCACTGTGGCTGTGCTTGATCAGAGCTTTATGCAGTGATCAGGATTGGAAGTTTGGGAAAGTCAGCTAAGCACCCCCATAACCACTTCTTTTTCTCTTCAAGCATATGTCCGCCTTTCTACTTACAATCTGTTACACCGGAGGGACAGAATGAGCGTCTGCTCTCTTTCTACCTGTACTGGCTTGTTCAAGGGCAACTCAAAAATCCTGTCCCAAGAGAGAGTGAAATCATTCCACTTGAAGTTGCTCACACTACTGGAACTTGGAGGCTTTCTACTCCAAATAATGTAAAATATCAAGACTAGCATTTCACATTGCACCTAAAGAGTCCCAATGCATTTCAGATATCTAAGCTCTTGACTTTACATTTGTAACTGAGATGAAAAAACACCCCACAGGCCCCTGCTGGAATGTCAGTTGAATACTGACACAGGAGAAGGTATAATGACCAGCTAACAAATGAACCACTGACAAGTGCCAGAAAAAATATATGCTGTTTGTATATAAACACAAGTAAAGTGCGTAGGCACATTAATGGGTGTTCATGCATCTCTCAGACACACATACACATGTAATTGAGACATCATTACTACAATCACAAGGGGCATGAGTTAACTGAACTCCCACACACCTTTTGATATAGAAAGTCAGTGTTTTGGAGTAATTAGTGGCTAATTTGTACTGACATGGGTGTGCTTGGAAAGTTACTGAGGGTCCCTGATGTGCTCTAACTCACTTGGTTTCAGTAAGGGTAAGGGTCACTGAGCCTATGCTGTTATTTCTGTAAGAAAGAGGTTTCAAACAGCAAGCTAATCTCCAAGCCTAGCTTTTCATCTCAGTAGTGAACATTTTATCTGACCTTTGTCATTTTGCATCCCACACCTTTTGTTATTTCTAGGCTTTTCTAAGAAGCCCCAGCAGGAGAAGAGGTTACAGTGCCAAAAAAATACTACTGTTTTTGAATAATTTATTTCTGATTTCTGCAATTTAGAACATCTCTCTCACTTTCCCCTCCTCCATTCACAAAAGATATTTTATAACTCCACTCTATTCTAAAGAAAATCTTTCAGCAGCCAGCTTCCAACAGCGCTACAGCCTCAGCAGAATGCTAAGGTATGCAACAGGGCAACTCCCGACGTCTTGAGAAAGGAATACAAATGATGAATCTCTTTGTAACTAGACCAAACATTATCAGGAGTGCATTTACAGGAAAAGGTACAATCAACATTTTATTACCTAAATTACTGAGACCAAGCAGATATAATTTTTCAATGTACTGGCTCAGGGCCAGAGGGCAGCCATAGCACAATCCCTTGAGAACCCTCCAATGAGCCCCATGAAGGCACTTAGAGCTCTTACACATCTCTTCCTACATATATATATATATTAAAATTCGTCTTGTGATTGTTTCTCAAATCCATTCATCTGTGGGTTGACCAGACACAAGTGATGTGTGGTTGCAGGATGGCCTTGCATCAGGCTGCCTGGGCATTACTGAAGCTTTCTTTCATTGACAAGTGTTTCTTCTGCTGCCACGCATTTTATCATCCAGCAGCATCTTCCATTTTTTAACACAGCACAAGTAATAAAATGAACAATGTTCTTCAGGGTTGAAGCTTATGTGCTATCACTAATTAGCCTACAAGGCTTCCCATCCCAAGAGAAGCAGGAGGTAGACCTGGGAGTTAGTGACTTGGAGATTAAATTCACATTACGCATGTGGATGTAATGTATTTAATGTGTATTTCCCAATACATTCACAGGAAAGTACCAAAGAGATTCACAGCACTGTTAATGATTCCTTAATCTGGGCTAAGACTCCAAAATAAACAATAGGAGTATTTTAAATAGCAATTGCCCTCCTAGAAATTTGGATAACAAACCATTGATATCAGTTCAAAAGTTCAGAGTGCTTCTAAGTTCTGCAAAGCAGCTTTTTACTGATGATGGGCAGACAGAAAGAGGCAGGAAGGAGAAGAGATCAAAACCCAAAATGGCATGGATCAAAGCAGCTACACTGAACATGCATCATGGGACAGAAGTGCTAAAAAGGCTTAGCTGGGGATTTCATTACTTAGGAAGATAAGCCAGTAAGTGATAGAGTAAGTATCAAACCTTTACTTTTGGTATCTAATTCCCACACAAAAAGATCCAAACATTGGGATATTCCTAAATGCTAAGATTGTTTCTGCATTCATCACTTGGCACTTCCAACATTTTTAGCTTCCCATTAAAAGCCAAGGCCAAGATTATGACAGCCTGCAGATCTATACTAGCAAAGATCTTTGCACAAACCCTTTTAAAGGCAAGCTGCCTTAACAAAAATCTAACCATTAGAGCCACCCTCCGTCATTCACACCATGCACATATGAACTACTTATTCCCCATGTGAAAGTTTTTTTGTATATTTCCACAGGAATCTTATTTGATATTTCATGATAGCCATCCTTTTAGATTGCTTTACTCCTTACACCAAAAGCCAAGAACACCTCAGGAAAATTCTTTGCCATGATTCTTGGTACAGCAGTATCTCTATCAGGATACCAAAAACTATCTTCCTCCTCCTCCTGCCTGTTCTGCTGTTAGCAGTAGAATCAGAGCTCTTGTTACAGGCAGGTCCCATACTTCATCAAAGTAAACTCTGACTTGTCAACATTGTTCTTCCATCAGTGCTAATTAACAGAAATTTAAGTCATCCAAGAAACACAATTATTCAATTATTTGTTTCGTCTAATTGCAAAACTTCCAAAGCCCACCTTTCCAAAACACTGAATCTCCATTGCACACAAAGCCATGTAAAAAATTACTACTGCCTTATTTTTTGTTACATCTCCGGAGCTTTCTCCCTTCCTATGGTAATATGCCATGAAAAAACACAATTGCCAAACTTAGAACAGTTAAAAATCCCAATTTACTGCAGAGATGCACTATTCCTTTATTTGTGGTGTTGGTTTTGACTAAATGATGCCCAAGGGCAAAAAAACATGGGGAATAAAAGATGGGGAGAATTGGTGAGCAGACTCTGTTGACCCAAAAGAATACTGCGCAGAGTCTGAGAATGCCAACAAAACTCCGTAGCATCTCTGGCAGAGTAAAATGTTGCCCTGTAAGAATAAGGATACGACAGGCTAAGCATAGATTAAATAATCTATACAGTGTTTAAGTAGCCTGGGTTGGTAGGTACTCCTGCTGATAAGCTGTCACAGCTGGAAGGTCCCACAGAAGAGTGAACAGATATGGAAGCAATTGCATTATATAGGAAATGGACTGCAATTTTTTCTGGATGAAGTTTGCCTCTTTGAAATTTCTCGCTGTGAAATAGAAGTAATCAAGTCCAGAACGCTCCTGACTGTGGTCATGGGGTTTTTTTGTTTTGGTTTTGTTTTTTTTTTAAAAAAAAATTATAGGATGCTCAGATGTATTAAAAACCATTCAGATAAGTACTTGTGTGAGGAGGTCATATGAGGTCTTTAACCCTGCTACATATACAGCTCCAAGAGTTCTTCTCATCACATAATTTTAGTGGTGGGTTTTGGTTATACATATGAGAGAAAAAAGTGAACAAATAGTCATAAGTTTCCTTGCACTGTTAACCATAAGCCTGAAAAAACATCTCTCTGTAGCAAAATGAACCTTCCCAAGAGAATATTTTCTAGCTTTAGCTGAAATAACACAGAAGGCCTTCAGTGATGCCTATGGAATACCCAGGGCTAGGCTCTGCTAATCCATAATGTTTCATTTTTCTAACTCTGTCACTGGATCCAATTTGAATGTCTAGAAACTGAAAACTTTGAGTTGTCCCAGTCTCAGTTACAGCTTACAAGAAGCCCTGGAGGTCCTTAGAGGAAGTCCTGCTGCATTGCGTATAACCAGCAAAAAATTGTAAGGAAGAAGGTTGCAGGGAAAACCATGAAAATGGCACAAAATATAGTTATGTGGCAGAAATATGATTATATGTGACTTCATTCAGCTTCCTGTTCCTTAGCTTTTCTGCTACATTCCTCAATGACAGTGGCTGTAATATTTCTGCAGGATCCACGTTTTGGGCAATGTGGGGACAGTTTGAACAGTCATTCATTCATTGCTGTGGTGTTGTGTTCACAGTATGTGGTCAGTCTCTTTGCTCCTAAAACAGAGTGATTAATTTTTCCTTGCCTTTTCTATGGCACTGCCCATGGCAAGGCCTGAAAAGGACTTAGCATTCACAGTCTGCAAGTGAGGCATTCCCTACATTCTGAGGATGGGCAACAATGGCACAAATTTGTTAAGAATGAAAGTTACCTGACTTTAGACTCTGCAGTTGAGCACTTTATTCTAGTGTGCCCAATACTGCACACCATCACTTATGTTCATAGCACAACTCCAAGTAATTCAGCTGAAAATGTACCCATCTTAGACTGTTAGTGGCATGCAAGAAACAATGGCGGAAAATTCCTTGCTAGCTGTGACAAGAATGACCTGAAATCCTCTCACCTAACATCATACAGGATTTCCATGGCAGAAGGAGGAAGAAAGTGCATTTCTACAGCCTGATACTCAAGGACAGAACCCAAGAAACTGTAATTTCTCTCCTTGCAACTGCCTGTCTGATTCACTAAACACACTTGAGAGAACATAGACAACAAGCAAAGCACTTCTGGGGAATAATGTCCTTTGTTACATTTTCCTCACTTCTCTTTTAGATAGGCCCATTCTATATACAAGTCAGAAATCCTAAGAAGAGGGTAGTATTTGAACACACAAGTGGGCCACTGTATAAAGCATGTGTGCACTGTAGCAGATGAAAGTTGTACTAACCGATTAATTCTGACATTTTCTAGTTTTAGCACCTCTCAAGGATTTTTTGCAACTTCACTGTCTTTTCACATGGATATATTTGTTTATTTGCTTGGAGTTGTGCATGTGTGATGTTGCCATGGTTTTTAAGAGGGTGAACAATGAAAGAGAATTTATCTCAAGGCATCAGACTGTTCGTCAGTAGGGTTGTGACCTTAGTATCAGTCACAGGAACCTCTGTTGTTTCAGATGAAAGACTGAGAGCAGGAATAACCTTTCATTGTTAGATCAGGTGTTGAGGTCAAGATTTGCACTATTTTAGTAACTGTTATGAATATTGTAGAGAAAAGTCTACATATTTCATGAAAAACAGTCTTGACCAATATTTTTTTCCCCAAATCTAGGCAAGGTTGAATTTGGAGCAATTTTATGCTTCATTTTTGTAGGCATTCTCTTACTAGAAGACACCTTTAGATGCTGTCAAGTAGACATGGCCCTTCCAACAAGGGCACATGCACTCATCTTTACAATCTGTTGTTTTCCAACATAACTAGATATGTTACTTGCTCCACCAGGTCTCCCCTTTATGTCTATCTGCTTCTCTGATAGCAGAAAAATGAAGATATATAGATAAGATAGATAGATAGATGGATGACTTTGGTGTTACCACAAGACCTACAGGGAACCAAGTTATCTTTTTCATGACAAAATATTTTAGAATGTACTAGTTGAAACTCCACTATTTGCAGACTCATCTTCATCACATAGAACTTATTTTTATTAAACTGGTTTTTGAAGATTTTCTGCAGCAAAACCCAAACTAGGATAGTCTTTTTCACAAGAAAGCAAGAAAAAGTATTTTGGAGCATAGTGGAAGTAGGGATTGAAATTCAAGCAATATTGACCAACCCACACTGTTTGTTGGATTGGAAGGCTTGCTTATTTCTGTAGGTTCAGGTTCTCTTTGCTAAAAGACCTTTACTTTAAAAAGAAAAAAAAAACAGGGGCAAATAAAAAGGTGCAGCTTAACAAAAATAATCCAAAATCAACAAAAAAAACCCTATCCCAAATCCCCAAAAGCTATGTTATCATTGGTTATTGGCCAAAGCCTGTCTCAACTCTATCTGCCTTGTGTTACCAGTACAGATTAATGTTTTGATAGATTACTGTTTTACCAATTTCAAAACTATAATCCAAACCACGTCAGAATTTCAAAATCTCTGCAAAAAGTTATGTATGTGTTCTGATTTTGTTTCTCAGGGAAGCTGAAGGTTAAGTCAATAAAAGGCCAAGCTGACTAGTATGTATTGAGATAATATTCTTCTTAACCTGTCACAAGATCAATAATTGGTGTCATTATTCATTTCCTAGAACTAAAGAAGCTAACATTATTATTCTAATAATAGAGTAGAAAGTATATCAACTTCCTGCCATTCCTATTTTATTAGAATTGAAATTTTTGAATTCAAATAAGTAAAAGAAAATAACCAGTTTTGAATTCAAATCAGTAAAAGAAATAGCCTAATGAAACCAAACCCCAAATATTCTATTCCCATACAGAAATGATCATTTGAGTAACCACATTTTTGAAATATATAGTACCTTTTTCAGAGTTTAGAATATAACATTGAAATAAATGAGTTTTTTGCATTAAGTTCATCTTAGTGATTTTAAAGTTATAAATGTGTGAGAACCTTTTTTATCCCCTTAATTCCTGAAACTTCATCTCTGTTAGTAGTTTTTTACATCATTACAGGCAGTTAGAGGAATACTATGGACCTGATTCTCCAGCACTACACATTTGCAGGGGTATAAAATTATAACAGAAAAAGAGTGGATATTAAGCAGTAGAACATCAGTCTTAGGAGGTGCTATTCCTTCCCTGTTTGCTTTGCTTACTGTTTAAAAACCCCCAAAATAAAATTCTCTATTTCCCAAGTCTGATTGATCCAGCTTGGTCTGAGCCAGCATGTAGCCCCTCTAAGTGCTCACTGTCTTGTAGAAGATTCTGAGTTTTGTTTTCTCTATTGTTCACTGTGCTTCAGCTAAAGGTCACACAGAAGTGGCTTGCCTACACTTAAAAAGTTTTCTCAGGAGAGCTATATGGGCCAACACTGCCAGGGAAGACCAGGTTTTACACTGTCAAAAGCTTTCTTTTGATAATGCAACCTAAAATAGTTCCTCACATGGCACTCTTTGCAAAGAAAGAGGCAGAGCACAAATGTCTTTGGTAGGACACATATATGCATAGTTGCATCACATAGGCATGCAACCTTTTGGGTAGTAGTTTAAAGAACAGAAGAATTCATGTACTGAATTCATGTGATACCAGAAAATCAAAAAACTAACAACAAGCCATCTTTGCAAGACTGAAGCTGAAATTCTATACCTCTGGAGGGCAATCGTATATAAGACTCAAAATACTCCACAGTAGCTCTGTAGAAGATTGAAAGGGGTCTTCAATAAAATACATTTTCTGTAGATGACAATCTGTATCATGAGATTCAGAATAAGCAAATGTGAAATAACGAGAGATGAAAGATGATAAATGCATTGTATTGAATACTAAAAAGAAAAATGTTCTCCCTGCAATAAAACAAGGTCATCCAGAAAAATAACATAGATGAGCTAAGTCAGCCTTAGGAAAGTCATTCAAATTTGGTGCTACTCCCATGTAATACTTTGAAGACTTGTTGTTTTTTTACAGACTTGACAAGCATCAAGCCCTTTCAGGCAAAAAATCCAAATCCACCACCCAAACACTGTCAGAAAAACAAGCAAAGGAGAGACAGTTCAGTCTGGCAGGCTTGTGGGTTATATACAGGCTTTGACGTAGCATCACACTGCACCAGGACTATGGCATCTAAAATAGAAGTATCAAGTGCCAAGATTTGATTTCACATTTGCCAGACACAAAATGGAAGTAGAGTTGTGCAAAAGATATTTACTCAGACAAAACTTTAATGTTGCCAAGAAATCTCTCTAAAATTCATTCAAATATGGTTATTAGTTTTATCCACTGAAAAACAAAGTTGCTTTCACACATTTACATAGTACTCAATTTTAATTTGAAAATATTTGCTTTAACTAATTCCTTAATTTAGACAAAAAGGACTAAAAGAATAAAACCTAAAAATATTTCATGTTAAGCCCACAAAAATGCAGTCATTACCACTAATACAGTAGTCTGCTGATCTGTCCAGCTCTGACTGGTTCCAGACCTACACCTGTGTGTCCAAACTCTTTTGTGACGGCAGAAATTGGTACTTTAACAAAATTTCAGTCTATCCTGAGTCCAAACATGGGATGACTTTATCCATTTCTAATTGGAATGAGAGAGTACTTCCAGTTGTGGTAGCCCAGAAACCATAACCACTGTAGAGTCCATCAGTAATAATTCATACTGCACAAGACAAAAATGAAAGATTCAAACAAAAATTCATACCTGAGGGACCTAAGAGACCACTGAGAGCAATGAAATATCCCCTGCACTAGATTTACTGTAGCTGAATTTTAGTAAAGTATTTGATATAGGGATTCTGCCTTACATTCTTAATTCAAATTGGCTTGGATATGAGCAGAGTTACACGGACAATAAATTGTTTAAAAAAATCTGTAAACAAAAAGTAGTGATTAATGCTACCATATAAAGCTGGAAAACTATATAGTGTAGTGATATAGAGATTAATGTTCAGCAGAACCTCTTAATTTTCATCTACGTTCAGACGATGGGCAGTAAGTACCATTTTTTATATATGTATGCATCTATAATAAATATATGTACCCACATACACAGAATAGTAAATTCGCTAGTAAGAAATCTGGAACATGGAGGTCCAGAAGGCAAGTAAGGGCAATACTGAACACTACCATAGATACAAATTTCCAGTTCTGTGTGAGAGCAAGAGGCACAACACACCCTGGGGGACGTGCATGCTGAGGTGACACACAACCCAGCAAATCAGGGAAGACTGCTCACGATGCTCCAGGAGTATCACATTCAGTTCTGTACCCCTTAGAATCTAATACTGACAAATTAGTAGTAATTCAGAGAGGAGAAAAAACCTGCTGCATAATGGTACTAATATCTAGGCCACAATTCTGCTCAAGTCAATGACAGGCACCTACATACCTTTGAGGATCAGGCCCTCAATCTCATGTAGAAGGATTTTCTTATGAAGGAAGATTAAAAGGTCTAAATACGAGCAGTTCTGCTAAGCTCTGACTAAAGGGAGATGTGATAACTGCCTATAAATATTTGAAGGGTATAAACATTAAGAAGGGTGATGAATTATTTAGATTGGTACAAGGGATATAACGAGGAGTAATGGGATGAAATTAAGAAAGTGAAAATTTAGGCTGCTCCCTGACAGCGAGGTATATTTCATCTGTGAAATAATTTACACTGAACATCATGAAAAACTTCTATGCTAGATGTATTAGCCTGTTATAGTCTTCCAGCAGTAATGGCAGAAATCCCATACTTTGGGGGTGGCTAAATTTAGATGAAAAAAAGTATAAGAAAATGAGTAGAGGATTACCTTGCACTGGCCAGGCGACTCTCTGGATAACTAATAAATCTATTTCCCTACTTCAACCTCTCCGGCTCCTGTTCACTTTTCGTGCAAGAACACACATCATTTCCAGCATCATCTCTGTAATCCAGTAAGAGAGATTGTACAATCTTGGGAAGTGAATACAGTATGCTTAAGGAAGGAATAATACTCACACCTTTAATTACAAGTGTACAGCAAGTACAAGGTAGAACAAGTGTCCTGAGGGAAGGACTCCAGCACTTGCAAGTAGCATTAAGACAGACTAACAGTGAAGACACAGGGGTTGGGGGGGGTTAAAAGGTCTAGTTAGAAAATGAACTTGTACATCTCAGAAATACCACTGAAGAGGCAATCTCATGCCTCTAAGGTCATCATACAAAATTTTGCCCTTTCACAGGTTGGTTGGTATCTGTTCAAGCATAAGTAGAATCTACCTAGTTAGAGCACAGTCTTGTCCAGTCACAAAATAGTGCAGTGTAGTGGAAAAGAGGGACTGCACTACCCAAGGAATTTTATTGGAACTGCAGAAAAAGAGCTTCAAAGTCTAAATAGAGCATTCTTCCATCTCTGCTAGCAGTGCTCAGCTAGTACTGCAGTTTACAAAGCTTTTATTTTCACGCTCTTTACAATGGATTCACCATCATTATTTGTTAAATCAAAGTTTTGAAAGAATTCAGCAAATAGGATCTCAGGCAGACAGTAATTTATCATTAGACTGTTTAAAAACCACAACGCAGGAAGGCTGGTATCTTAGGAACATGTGGAGGGAAAGATATAAAGTGATTCTGGGTTAAGAATCACAGTCTGTGTTGGATTGGTGTGGCAAAGTTTTGGTAGTGGCATGAGGCTACAGGGTTGGCTTCTAGAAATAACTTTAAGAACTTCCCCCACATCCAACAGAGCCAATGCAAGCTGGCTCCAAGATGGACCAGCTGTTGGTCAAGGCCATCAATGGGATGTAACACCTTTGGGATTACATAGTTTAGAAGAGAGAAAAATCCTGCACAACAGCAACTGCAGCCAAAGAAGAGAGGGCTAATAATGTATGAGAGAAACAGCTCTGCAGACATGAAGGTCAGTGAAGGAGGGGAAGGTGCTCCAGGTGCTCGAACAGAGATTTCCCTGAAGTCTGTGGCACAGACCATGGTGAGGGAGCTGTGCCCCTGCAGCCCATGGAGGTTCAAGGTGGACCAGAGATCCACCTGCAGCACATGGTGAAGGTCATGGTAAGGAAGGATGTACCTCTGCAGACCATGGAGGTCCAGGGTGCAGCAGCGATCTGCCTGGAGGTGATGAAGGAGCTCATGCCAGAGCAGGTGGATGCCCAAAGGAGGCTGTGAGCAGCCCACACTGGAGCAGGATACTGGCAGGACACGTGGATCCGTGGAGACAGGAGCCTACACTGCATCAGTTTTGCTGGCAGAACTTGTGACCTCATGGGGGTCTCATGCTGGAGTAGGCTGTGCCTCAGGGACTGCACCATGAAAAGGGCCCCACACTGGAGCAGATTGTGAAGAACTGCAGCCAATGGAAGGACTCACACTGGAGAATGTCATGGAGAACTGTCCTACGGGAAGGACATCACACTGGATTAGGAAAAGAATGTGAGGAATTCTCCCCATGAAGAAGGAGTTGCAGTAACACATGATGACTTACCCCAATGCCCATTCCCCATCCCCCTGTGCCAGCTGATGGGGAGGAGATAGTTAAGCCCAGGAAGAAGGGAAGGGTGCGGGAAAAGGTGTTTTAAAGTTTTGATTTTATTTCTCATTATCTTACTCTGGCTTGATTGGTAATAAATTAAACTAATTTCCCCAAGTCAAGTCTGGTTTTCCCTGGCCCATAACGGGTGAGTAATCACTCCCTGTTCCTATCTCAACCCACAAACCTTCTCTCCTCTACCCAGCTAAGTGAATAGAGCAACTTTGGTGGACTTCTGTAGCCCAGTCAGGGTCTATCTGCCACAGAGAGATGGGAAGAATATTTAGCTATTTGAATTCCACTGTTTGAGAAAAATGGTTCCACTTTTAAATAATTCCATTACTTTTTATAGTCAATTAAAATGGAGGGCAGTAATAGTCAGCATATCTCAAGAATTCATCTTTAAGAAACACATCTTGAAATTTTAAAGTTCTTAATAGGCTAGAACTGGCACTATACAAGACAGGGAACGATAGCAGAAGCATATCTCACATCAACTCTAACACTTAGATTAGTGCACTGGCATACAAAAAGGGACACCTAGGTCCCGGTTTTAAAGTGTGTGTATTTATGTATGAACTAATTTTTAATCTGTTCTCTAAACACAGAATTTTCAAGACAACAAAGAAACTTTATAAAGACCGGCATGAATTTCTAGCAACTAAAATGGTCACAAGACAAGTTTTTTCCTTATTAGAGACTAGTAGCTGAACTCAAACAACCCAAATCACAATTTCTAAGTTAGAGTGCTGCCTACTAAGTTGCAAATGTCCCTCTATCTATCAAATCAATTGTTGACCAGGCTAGATACTTCTTACTTTCTGATACCTGACAACAACAAGACAGCACTGCTACAGTTTAAGAACCAAGCCAGTACTCCTATCTAATTAATCCTGACTGTACCATTGCCAGCAGTTTGCCTTTCAACTCTACTCTTGGACAGATAGTCAAAAATTTTTGTACTTTCCTCCTCACTCTAAAAGATTTGTGGACCATGTCCACTCATTAAGTAAGTTTTTCTTTCACACAATTTCAAGGAAGCATGTTGAGAGAGACATATTTGAAAATAACTCCATTGCATTCAGTTAAGACCATATATTGCAGGAAGAAAAGCAAGCAAACCTGATAAGATTTTTCTCCAGACAATGGGTATGGTTACAGTAGTTTTGGTCATTCTACAGTAGTCACTCCTAGCCTAGTGATCTCACACAGTATTTTTGTATTCAGTTAGATCCAACCATACTTGTATGAACAGAACCACACCCGATTCATATTTGTGCAGCCCCAGAAAAGTCAATGAGTCAAATTCCATTCTCAATTGTATCTTCATTAATCCAGAGAACTTAATTGGTCTCAGTGGCTTTGCTCCAGAGCATGGAATACACCTAAGCATAACTTCATAGCATATAAATCAGGATAGAACATGTGTCCTGCAGTAAACAGTGAAATAGAGTCTTCAGATCAATTTTATGACTGCCTCGTATGCTTACTTTATGACTTCAAAGCTTGAGAGACCAACAAAAAAGCTCAGCAGATTTTCTTGATTTTCAACCTACATTCCACAGAAACAAACCAACCACAAACCATTCATACCAGAACAGAAGAACAGCTAATGCTTTATTCTAAGTGTAGATTACAGAAAGTAGGACTAGAAGTGACCTTAAAATCCTGTCCTGTTCAACCTTTCCTCCAAGACAGTCTACTTTATATAAATCCATCATGACAAACCTCTAATATAAGTTTAAAAAATCTGATAATTGAAATTACACAACCTTGTTAAATAAAATCAATTTCAGTGTTGAACTGTCTTTCCTGCTAGAAATGACTTAAGACCAAATCCACAAAAGGATTCTATATTTAGAAGTAGGATTAAAGTGGGATTTAAAAGCCCAGAACTGACGTCCCCAGATTACCTGCCTTGCTGTCACCAACTTTAGAGATACAACTCTTTTCCACGTCAAAGTTCCCCAGACCTATGAGTTGCATTTTTGTGTACTGAGAATGCCATTTTTGGCAAGACTGAGTGACCCCATATCTGGTTCATTTTCTCACTGTCCTGGAGTCAATCAAGAAGAAAGGCAGATGGAGGATGGAGGGATTCAGTCTAGAGCACATGGCCTTTGCAACACCATAAGATCAATTCTTGCAAACCTACAGTGCCAACTGCCACCTTCCTTCAAAATAAAAAGGACAGAGGAAAGAGAAGAAAGCACAGTATTTTAGCATGTCCTCTCTTTCTACTTCAATCAATAGGAAAAGCACTCCAAAAATCATAGTTATGGAGATTCATTTGCAGTTTCATTCTTTCAATTAAAAAAAGCATTCACCCACCAAGGTGGTTAATTCCAATGTTGTCCATCCATTTCCACTCAACAGGCTGGACAATGTGCATAATCAACATTTTTTAAAACCTAGCTCTGACATAAATGATAAAATAACAAAATCTATGAAGAGTCAATTTTATAGATCATTAGAGAAGCTTTTTGAGTCACAAAGGACCTAGACACTGCCTATAGGACCCCTCTGCTAAGCACTTCACCTTTGTGACATGCAAAAAATATTCATGGAACCAGGTAGTGACTGAAATGAGCACTCAGAGAAGAACAGCTCTTCTGTGGATCCCAGAATCTGAAGATATTGTTAGCAAATTATAATGGCCCAGAATAATTTACAGTCAAGGTATTAAGACTCTAATAGGACATGGGTTGGTGACACCCAAGGCATGTCACAACTCTGAACTTTCACATTCCCCACCCATACTGCAGAGTGATCTTTTCTTCAAGTACAAAGCAAAGGACCCCAAATTCCTTTTCAGCCTCTGCTGGTGGGGAAGTTGTTGTTTTGGTTTGGGGTTTTTGGGGTTTGTTTTTTGGTTTGAGAGGGGTTTTTTTAAAGGAGTAACTTTTGCAGTATTGAATTTCAAAAGGCACTTATTATCCGAATCAATTCTACACAGTGAATTCCAAAAATGGTAAAGAAGTTATTTTTAAGCAAAGGATGACATGCAGAACTTTTGTCCCACCTCTCTGAGTGTATAAAACAAAATTGTTTCTGGTGAATAGCCCCTAGAGCATACAAGCTTTTGGTAAGGTTGTAGATTCCCCTGCAGCAGTCAAACACCTAAAACAGTGTTACAGCACAGAGGGCTACAGAGATTTCTTGTTCTGTGCGCTGTATGCACTATTGTAATGAAAGTTTCAGTAATAAAAGACAACCAAGAAAAATTTTAGACTACTTAATTATTAAGATAGATTAAGTAGGAGATTGCTTTTTTAATCTAAAAGAGAATGCTAATACTATAAAGAAAAAAAAAAAAAAAAAAACAACAAACCAAAACTTCTGGAACTCACAATTTGTGTGTAGACACCATTTGTGTGTAGACAGCCAAGGTGATGGTGGGAGTTTTTCAAAACAGAGCACTGATTTTATCCATGCTATCTTTAAAGATCTAATCACCATGTGAGGCATTGGCACTATGAACAGCAAAATCATAACAGGTGCATAACAGGCACTTCTGCAAAATGATATGGACCTCTATCACACACACAGATAATGCATTTATAATAACTATAGGCAGATAACTGCAGGTTTCAGACTGTCCACTGTGTGTGCTCTTGTCGCGTTCAGCTTCCTAGAAATTTTTCAGTTTCACCCATAAATAAAATCATGCTCTCCTCCTGTTTCTTAGAGGCCACAGAGATTAGCAGGGAAAAAAAAATTATCTTAAGGTTTGCCTTAATTTCAGACTCTGTAAATTTCTCATATAATATTTAAATATCAGATAAAAGTAGCTCCCTTTAGATAGCAAGTTTGAAATTAAAGCAAAACTATATTTTCTATTTTACTTTGTGCAAACTTGTGTTAACAACATTAGATATGAAATTCATGCATTAGTAATGACTAACTATGCAAAATCAACACCCAATCAGTTCAGACAGAAAAAATATTAAAAGAACCAGACTAAACATTTCTCTGTTCTACAGAAAATTATCATTTTAACAGAGGGAGAAGAAAAGAAAGAAAGAAAAGAGGAAAGCCTTTGCCATATTTATATAATGCAAGAATAGTAGGAGCTGTGTCCAAACTTCACAAACAACATTAGTTTTAAAAAGAAATCAAGCCAAAATAATAAGCTTTGGTTTTGATTGCAGCTAACACTTGAGTGAGTCAGTGGACATCAAGATGATCAATATGTCTTCAGACAACAGAAAGTGTTTTTCTTACTCACTTTTTTATAAGTTACCACGATGCATCAGCTTAGGGGAATCACTACAGCTACTAAGTGATTAATAAAAGAAAACCAACTGAAAAAAATCACTATCTGCTGCACAGGACAATCATGGATTTGACCAATTAGGTGCCTGTCAACTGCCCAGCACTGTACTGAGCTTATGCTCAGCTAAGGAAGTAAAATGAAAAGCAACTCAAATTCCTCACCCAAAAACTTTCACTTCACAAGAACACCATGCTTCTCTCTCAAAAACTTTTAAGATGAGGCACTGACAGAGCTTAGACTTTACCACATCTTTATATAGATGCTGGTTTTCTGGAAGGGGGCTACACTCAAGCATTAGTTTTTTATACCCACTCTGCACTGGCAGAAGCAGCAGGAGCTGAGTAGCCATCAGCATTAAAGACAAATCCTAGAGATGCACCTGACCCATGAAATATCTCACCCCGGGAAGAAAACAAGGCTGTGAGCAAAACGCTGATCTGGCACCTGGGGACTTGGAGTAGCCCGATCCCAGTTCTGCCCTAATCTCACTGAGAGAATTTACTTCGCTCAATGGCACCAGCTTTGCCCTCTTTCCTCACCTCTGTGGGAATAAAAGCAACCGCTAATTACCTGCAAAAGATAGAGTGAAACAAAAGAGCTGAAAACTATCTTTTAAACACAGGATTAAAGGACTACACAGCTTGAAGACCCATGTAGCAAATTAGACACACATCTTACCTAGACAATTGCTTCTGATTTCTGCAGAGACTAAGTTTGCCAATTAAAAATGAACCAAAAAAAGAAACATTTCTAACTTTTTATCACTGGCAAGAAAATCATCCTGGCTTGAAAACAAAACACTCTCGTTTCCTAACATTTCCCAGCAGGGGTCCTCCAGGACTTGTCTTGCTGCTGTTCAGAAGTTTCTCAAGCCACCAAGTGGAGAGCAGTTGGGGTTTTACTACTTGCAGCCAGTGTTTTTCAGAACACCAAAGAGCAAGGAATCCAATGGTGTTTTCAAACAGGGCTTGCACTGTAGTTTGAGGAAGCTCCCTGCTGAGCAGTAGTAAGGAACACTGAGCATTTATAGGGACAGCAAAACACACTTAAATATAGGGAGGAGGTAAAACTGGAGCTGTCCCCTTCATATTAGGGCACAAACTGACAACTAACTGCTTATAGCTACCCGCTCAGCAGCAGATGGCTTGGAAGCAGATGGGTGTGGAGACTGGAAAATACCTTGTGTGTATAAACAAAACAGGGAATTTGGTGGTGATTTCACCCAGTCAAGGCAGTAGTGTAACATATCCAAGTACCTCATGACCATCATGAAGACCTCAGTGTCCTTCTTTCCCAGAAGCTTGTAGTGAAAGGAGTGATTTCTCATCTAAATACAGCTTCTGACTACTGCCAACACCATTATTTCCTAGTGGCTCACAACTATGAAGTACACGGCATTTTTCCAAGACACGCACGTCAGAGTTAAGAGTCACTGGTTTTACACAGGGAAGGAGAATTTGAGAAAAGGGAAGAACTAAAGAATACTAAAATACAAGAGGACAGAGCAAACCTGACATGGATTAGAGAGAGGAAAGCACAGGTTGGGAAGAAGAAACCAGTTCAGAAGACAAATATGGTAAAGGTGAGGGAGTAAAGTTAGGATTGGGAAACCTATAAATGCACTTCGCAGAAAAAGAAAAAAGAAAAAGGAATCATTCCAAGCCAATTAAAAATCAACTTTAAAAATCAACTGAGAATGAGGGCCTGCCAAGCTACATTCATCAAATATTAGGCACATTTCTCCTCTATTTGTCAAGTTTATTCAACAAACACTATTTGCTTCCATAGCTGGTCAAGTACTCTTCCTCAAATATATTGTTAGAAAATATTAAGTAAAGTAATTCAATAGTCAATCCAGCTGTTATTTATCCAGTTATATCATCCATACATTGTTGTTAAATTTGTTAACTGGAATGAGTGTTGTGACAAAGAGAGGTTAGCCCTTTGTAGCTGATATACACATGGGTCCTATCCACGGGAACAAGAGAAGGAAACTTGCAGCTCTGTAATTAATGACCCTATCCAGGCAAACTGAACATAACCAGGTTTTGTTTTCTTTATAATATGCAGGCATAGGTGATTTTCCTCCTGTATAGTAAGAATAGTCCTTTGCTTAGTAAGTGTCGACTTTTGACACCCAGATTACAGCAATTAAACTCCTTTGGTGCTAAATTCAAAGTTGCAGTTACCAGCAGGAAATTTACTTCTAGTCTGTTTAAATACACTGGTGCTTTGTCAGATTATCGTGTTCCCTGTTACTGGAAGGGCATGTGATGAGGTAACTTGCCCCTCAGTACATATTCAAATCAATTTTCACTACTGTGAAATGGGAAATATGTTTTCTCCACGTACCATGTTTTCCATTCCAAAATATATAAGGAATGAAGTATGAGTTCTTAATACATTTTGTTCAGGGAACATTATTACTTCTCTAAAATGAACTGTGTTAAAAACTGAAGACATACATTAAAATAAAGTTTGGATACAAAGTAAACTGTCAAATATTAGGAAAATGTCACATTTAATGCTCTACATGTGACCTTACTTTAGACCTCTGGTATACATATGTACAATACAATCTTTATAATTCCAGTCTTCCAATTGCATAGGAAGTTTCCACACGACCCTTCCTTCAATCAGTGCACAAGCTGGATGTTGCTCTGGGACTAAATTAGCTATTCAATATTTCTTTTCATCCTCTTCATTCAACATGTAGTCTCACCTTATTTACTGCATAACATCCATTCCCTGCTCTGAATACCTAATTATTAATTTCCTCATGGGCTTTTGTGTGGCACTCATCACTATGGTATCTGATGTTTCACAAATATTAATGAATTTGTCTTCCAGGCCTGTGAGACAAGCTAATAATACTTTCCTCACTTTGCAGCTGGTGAAAGGGGAACAAAGACCTTGGGAATTACCTGTGACCAGAGAGAGAAGTGGGGAGCAAAGCTTAGAGCTGAAGATCCCCAGATTTGCAGAGCAAGACCTCATTCTGACAGACTTCATTTTTTCTGCCAGCACAAGGATTCACAGACAGTGCCTTACCCCAGTCACAGCTGCCTGTGCTCAGCACCCACCCAGGGCAGGCATCCACGGCTGCAGCTGGCCCAGGGAGCACACTGCCCAGCTATTAGCTCCTGTAGCCCTTCCCGCATCTCCACATGCCTTACTTAAAAGCACCTGCTTGTCTCCAGCTAACTTATTTTGTTGTGTTAGATTGAAACTACAGTCCAAAACTGCTGAGAGAAAAACTGGGAGAGCAATTTATCACTAGACAGCACTAAATCTCTGGGGCCTCCATTTGTTATACACGTTCACTGAAATGTCTGATTCTGGATCCAGATCCTCAGTGCCTCCTGCTTCCAATAATGAAAGTCACTATGCTAATTCTCCACCTGCTGCCTGGCAGAATTAGAAATGGATTCCCATAGCTTCCTTGCAACTGGTACCTCCAGACAAATACAGCTGGGGGCAAGGAGAGACAAAGTGGATGTACATATATTTGGGATACTGAGACCGTAGGTGAGGAAAGTCTCAATTTACACGTGCAAATTCAGAGTTGAAGTTATCTTCATGGTTATTTTTGTCCTTTTTCTAGGCAGAAAACTGCTGTCAGAAAAATAAAGCAAAAAATCCAAGTATTACACAATCTTCCAATGAAGATTCTTCCACCTGTCATCATAGGTGACTTTTATAGTTTTGAAGATTTTATTTTTTCCCCTCAAAATGCTATTATTACATCCTGTTGAATGTATCTATTGTATACAAAATAATTGATTGTTAACCCTGCCTCTGCGCAGTCTGGACTAATTTCAAACTTTGCAGGACAGATTTTCAACACAAAACTCTTCTGCCTTCTCTGCTTTAGCATCATAAAGGAAAACAAGGGTGAATTTAACTATGCAGATGAGGGCTTTGAAGTTTCAAATACCTTTTATGTGCCACTCAGAGAGCATTGTTTTTTCAGGGGAAAAAGGGCGAGCAAGTTAGGATGTATGTTGACTCTGGCAACCTCACCCGCCAGCAAGATAACTTTTCACAAAGGAGAATTTTTCCAAATTACAAATAACACATTCATGACTACCTCAAATGGATCTAAATGAACCAGAGCACCCTAAAATTATTAGAACACCTGTGATGAATCTTGCAGCAAGCATATACAGATACTCCTGCACACACAGAGACAATAAATGTGTTCCATAGAGGCAATGCAGTAAAGATAACAAAAATCACTGGGCAAAATAAACAAAGCCCGACACACACAGCTGAAACTAGGGATTCTTCCTCTAACAAAAGCCTACTGATTTCTACACTCTCAAGTTTACTGTCTCACACAGGACAGAATGAAACCTCGAGAATTTGTCCCTCTGATAAACAGCTCACCTTTCCATCAGTCTGACACGAAGTGCAATCTCTGCTCTAACAAGCCAAAATGCTCTGTGATGGAGAGAGTGAGGAGAAGATGCATCACCCAAGTAGTGATGGCTGGAGACAATTTTCTAAGAGACCCAGAAAAGGTATTATGTCTTCACAGGATGCTGAAAAGCATTTCTTTCAACAACCATACAGAGGCTCCCACTGTATTTTTGAGTCCCCCTGGGAAAACCTGTGTGTGCTTAGCCATGTATTTTCCTCATACAGGCATGCCCATGAGGGGCACTCTGGCACTGCAAGGGGACTCCTTCCCCTCAGTGCCCTAGCAGACACATTTTAGCAGTCCTTTCACAATAACATAGGTGGCATGGTCACTTGATAGCTCTCTGAATCGGCTCTCAGGACCTCAGGGAGCAAGGCCACATGACGACCAGAAGTAAGTGTGAGCTGCAGGAGCTGGGCTTTGAAACTGCATCAAAGCACACTGCTGACAACACCAAAGATTCTGGCAGATCCACCAGTCACCAGATCAGACCTGGAGCATTTCTCCCTCTCTTTCACCCAGAGCATTCTAGTGCCTGACCCTAGGGTCTTTCAACACTCTTACTTGAAGCTGTAGGGGTTTTTTTACAGCTGTTTCAATCATCAAGTCATAGAGACCTATATATTTTGCTTTATTTAGGAATATGTTTTCTACCAAAATGATTTGGGTATTTAGAGAGCTTTTTTTCCCCCCAGTCAAGTATTAAATTTCTTTCTCATTTCCTAACTTCATCTCCACCTACTACATTTAATGTATTTCCAGGTCAGTTCTCATATAGCTCTAACAATTTCTATTCTACTTGTTTAGGAAAATCAGCAAATAGTAGTCAGCCAGCTTACTCATGCTATTTTACAGCTTGCTGGGGTCATTCATTCTCAGCTGAACTGTCTGTTTAAGATAAACACAAGGTAGATGCTCTCTTTTAAAGCTCAGAGTCACTCAAGAAATCCACTGGATCTGCTAGACTCTTCTTTCAAAACAAGCACTCTGCAGAAGAGCTCCACCAGCAACACTCTGTCCTTCTTTATTTCCATGTCCAGGGAGGCAAACACCCCTCTAGGTCCAGGATTTTTTTGTTTCTAATTAGTATCACAACAAAAAAATCTCATCTATATGACAAAAATTTCTTTCAAATATCCTGTTGCTAAATATGTAGCTAGTCACTCACCCATCTAATCCCACATCCCCGCTATTCTAGTTGAGGAGGGGCACAACATCCGGGCTTCTCTACTTTTCCATGAAGAAGGTGGTAGAAGCTCCTGTGTGTCTCCTTGTCTCTCTACCTTTCTTCTCCCCATTAAAAGCCAGAAGACAAGTAGACAAGCTCCTTTCAACTTTCCCACTGCCCCACACACAAATAAAAAATAATTTTACTTTTTAACCATATTTTCATATGGAGCAGAAAAACAATATCAGTTATGGATGACCCAAGCACATCAACCATCCAGTTTCATTACACTGAAATGCCATATCAGCTTGTTAGTTGGGTTTTTACATTGCTTTTTCTCACAAAACAGAAAAAAAAATTTGCTAGCAGTTGCCCATGTAGACATGCTAGAATTTCTTTTCTTTCAGCGAACAGACAACTATTTCTCTCCTTGGAAAGTTTCTAATTAAAAGTTAGGTTTCTCTCTCTTTTCCTTTCGAAAGTACCATAAATTATAAATGACTGACTAGTCATTCATTGTCTCTAATGCACAAACCCAAATATACTTTCTCCAGTTTTTTCAACTTTTCTGTCAGAGGGACTCTTTATATTTGGGTTGGGAAGAGACAGGCTGCTCAAGAAATCTGATGAAACCCCAAGACTGGAAATGCTGTGTCCCTTAGCTACAGAAAGTACATTCTGAAGGCAGCTGCAATGCAATCAAAGTCACCACACAACATGGGCTCCCTCAAATAGTGTTCTCAGTGACATGGTGGAGATTTTTTGAGCACAAGGTAACACGGTGTTCATGCTAGCTCTGTCCTGGGCTTCTGTGAAGCAGATGCTGTCAATCATTTCAGACTGTGTTGAATTGAATGTCACATCTGCAATACGGTGTTTACAGTTTTCCAGCGAAGGTAACAGTGAGACAGCCAGTGCATTTTACTGAGTAAAACATTAGCCTCTCCTTGAACTATGCTGAGGATTTGAAAGAGCTGGCTAATTGTACTTCGATCATTAAGAACTTGGGTTTGTACCAAACTAAGCATCCTATCACCAAACAATTAAAGGCTTCAGCCCCTTATTTAAAAAAAAAAATAAAAAAAATAGAGAAAGCATGATATCACCAGGGTTTGGATCCTGAAACTACTGCCACATGAAAAATCTTACCACCACATGCTGAAATGAAGTAGTTGATTATAGAAAGTTCTCTCCTAGTTCTACACCATCACTGTGTCAGCAAGACTCAGTAGGTACTAATAAGTGACCTACAGCCTTTTACTCTGGATTCAAACCAAGAAGCAGCAGCTGATGTAAAAATGACTAGTCACTGGGTGTTCAGTGAGGAAAAGCATTCCTAACTGCAGATGGCTCATCTTACCTCCTCATTGTGCAACACTGAACTGGCAGCCCCACAAGGACATTCTTGGTCAGGGGATTCTGGCACCTCTGCATCTGGCAGGGATCAGAGTAATGAGCAACACAGGCAGAGGAGCCTTGGGAGTCACTCTGATGCTTCAGCCTCAGGACTCATCCATCCATTCTCCTACAGTCTGCTTACAAACATTTTTCTTGATGCTGTGCAGAAGGGATGTTCCATACTGCCCTGTCTGTCTCTTCTGGACTCACATTTGAAGCATGCGTCTTCCCCCACATCCTCTGTTACAGCTCAATGGTAAGAGATGGGGTTGCACTCTTCCCTGGTAGCAGCACCCCCAAAATTCCTTGCCCACACACCATCCTTCAGTGCTCTTCATATTCAGACTTGTGAATATTTCTCTATGCACCATTACAGGGCATCCACAAACTCCTTTTAACCAAAGTCAAGGACTAGGAACCCACCATCTGGGGTGAAGGAGATTCCTTTTCCCTCTGTTTTGTATCCCCCATTCCCTTCTTTCCTGTGCTGTCCTTGCCCTGCCTGCCCAGGTTTCTCCACACCCACAGCCTCCATACCAGGCCTCCCTCCTTACCCCTCTTGTTCTGTGAATAAGTTGCTCAAAAAATTCCTGACATGTGACAAAATAGCAACTTTGCTGGGCTGGGAAGGCTTACACTCAACATATTTTATATGGTGCTTAAGAATATGTTAAAAATTATTTGTAGTGTAGTTACAACTATAGTAGTTGCACATTGTCAGATCTCGGATCCCCGGCAGAGATGGAACCTAAAGCCTTGATTTGGCAAGCATCACTACTTTCACTTAACAGATGGCAAAACTTAAGCTACAACTTGCCTGAATTCAAATGTTTTTAAAAAAAAAAAACAGGAAAAAAAAAAGACAAAACAGATTTCTTTTTAAAAATCGCACTTTTTTTTTTACCTTTCATTCTTATAAGCACTCATTTATGTCTAGGTAAGATGTGGATTCTGTCATAGCAGCAGACATACTACTACCAGAAAAAGCTGAGAAAGAGTTGCAGTTCCCACTGTATGTACTCCTGCCAAATCAGCACCCAGAGACCAGATGCTCCTTGCTTTCAGACCATCTCCTTACCTTGCTTTAGGTTAAAGTCAGCTTACTAGACTAAAATTGTTCAAGGCAACATGTTATCTGCTATAGAGGATAGCAAAGCCCTCTTGCACCATCCCCACTAGGTGATCCTGAAATGTAACAGCCTTGATTAAACACTGCAAGCTATATTTTCGGCACTGTTGTTCCTATAAACTGATGTTTTTCCTACTGTTTTTAACAGAAGTAACAGCCCCCTAGCACCACACACCAACCTTTGAGTTGACTAGATCTTGAATTCACTCTAAAGATTTTTGCTTCTACATTGTCTACCCTGTTCCTGCCCACTCCCACCTTCTCCTCTTAATGAAAATATTCTTAGGGGGACGATGGTACAATTTTTCTGACGATTCATCAGTTTCCAACTATGGGAAGCTGGAACAACCTCTGATTCTTCTGTCTAAGAGCTGCTGTTTGTACACTTTGCTCTTCTATTCAGCCCATTGACTTACCTCCCTTATCTTCAATCTATAATTAGAAGAGATTAAGGAAGCTGACTTACTGCGAAAGGAAGTAAACAAAAGGGATCAGGGATGAGTTGAAGGGTAGAGGGGGGAAAAGTATAAAATCAGTACAGTCTCCCTCTTGAGAAGGTCATGCCAAGGAAGGGCAAGAGCAAAATCAATGAATTTTGGCTCAGCAGTGATGGGAGTCAATCCATCAGGCAAACTGATGGCAGCCAGTCAGGCTCTCACAGACACCACCTGTCGCTGCCAGCAAAATGTCAAATTTATGAATTCATTTCCATAGCAAGATAGCACTCCCCCAGGGCAGCGCTGAACAGTTTCACAGCTTCTAGAGCAACCTACTGAGCAGGGAGAGAAGAGGCAGCTCTTCTTCCCTACCAACTGAGGCAAGTTATATTTTAAAGAAGTGGATGTATGGACCAAATCCAGAGTCATACTTTTTTTAGCACTTGGTTTCTTGAGGCTGGGGTCCCTAAATCAAGAAGCACTTAAGGCATAGCCAAATTTCCCATTTTTGTGTCATTAACGAGAGCAAAATGTTGCACTCATATGTCTCTCACCCCAGAGTTTAACTTCCCTAGCTACATCAAATCCCTCAGAGATGAAGGTGACAGCATTGACCTCAACTAGCTACACCCCAGTGAAAATTTATCCCATATTCACTATAATTGTAGCTCCTTGTTAAGAAGAGTCTTGTCATGGCAGGGCTGATTCCCTTCAGTTAGTTCAGAGAGCTCACTTTCAGTGATTGTCGTTCATCCCTGAAGATGGCGGTGACAGAAACTTCCGAGAAGTTCTCTGCTCACCCACACAGAGACAAGCACTTTTCTTTCCAGCACAAGAAGTGGAAGAACCCTGTATTCTTTTCTCCCTGTCTACTTTTCATCTATCTTCATAGTATTATTTGGGTGATATTCACTATAAGACAGTGTCACCAGAATCTCTAGAAGTGACAAACTTTTAGCACAGAAATACTTTCAGGAACCCTATTTTAAATGTTTTCAATTGGAAGTACAACAGACTGAGCTGAGATATAGGACAGCAGAAACTCTAGTTGCAACCTGAACTTTAATTTTGTCCAGTTAAGTATACATTAGATAATTAGAAACAGTTTTTAAGTTTAGAAAGATGTCAAACTGGGGAAGGAGGGCATAATTCTTGACTTAAAATCTTAGGGGACAAATTTTAAATTGATGCCAAAGTTTTGATTTAGTAGAGCACTTGGCCCAAATTCCCTAAAGTTTTCACACTTCTCTACTTTTTTACAGGTATAATCCCACCATTTAGGCTCTTCCAACACACTCAGATATCATAATTTACCAGCTGTCTAACACCCCAGGTTGTCTAGTTCCAGCAGCCCCCAAATTCATAGGCATGAGCTAGTGAAAAAATGACAAAGAGCTGGCACAGTGATGCCAGCCAACTCCCAAGTGAAGGAGGTTATTGCCAGCGGAGGAGGATTTAAGTGAAGATACTTAGCACTAAATCTTTCAAAACAGGCACACACATTCCTCCTAGGTAGGATGTCCAAAACCAGACATGAATTGATAGGAGGGCAACGCCCTACGTGGTCTCTTTTAGCTTTGTCAGAACTGATTTGATGGTGTTGCACCCTGCTGGCTGTAGATGTGAGCATCAGGCTGACTGAAGATTTAGCCCCGAAGTTCTTGAAGCAGTGCTGGCAGACCAGGGAGGGGAGCTCACCCATGTAAGAGCTCTGGGATCACACAGAAATCAGAGACACCCGATCGAATGGTGTGCTCACACCCAGTGGTGTAACCACTCAGACACAGGATCACATAGTGAAGGCACATGATCAGAGGTGCATGGTTCATCACAAAACCTAACGCTAAGACTTCAGATACTTAATGTTTTACATGTGCTGGAGTTAGACTGCTATAACAAAATTTTCATTTCATGGCAAGCTCTATGTTACTTCACTCAGCATCCTCATTTCAGAAATTTGTGAAAAACATGCAGAGAGGTCACTGTTTTGCAAGCATTTTAATGCTTTGATAAAAGGTCTGTGATGACAAATATTGCTAACTGTCTTGGCAGAAGGAGACATGCAAACAAATTGTCACACTGTCTATAGTGTGAGGCAGTGTTTAACAAGGTTTTTCATCTTTAGACTGATATTGTAATCTATTTATAATATATGTCTTTCAGGATTTTTTGTAGTTTGGGTTCTTTTTAATCTTCTTTAAAATTAATATATATTAATTTTGAATTTAAACTGTATGCATTAACCTGGTTGAAGGCATAATTGTAAGGTACTTTGTCTTAATTATGGCACCATGATACAGAGCAGTTAAATATCCATATAATTTTATATTGTTGCCCTGAAGGCCCTTCCTTGAAGTCAACGTTTTCTTTTATTTTCCTATTTTTTAAGCAAGACTTAATTTGTAAGTGTTAAGAAAGTAAAGAAAATTACTTCACCGTAGTTCCTTTGTATTTTTCTCCTACTTTTATTCTCACTTTTGAAGATTAATATAAATGAGTATAGAAAAGTGTCTCTCTAGTTAATTATGCTTTAGGGAACTTTATTCTCTCCTTCCTCCCCCAAATTCTATTTTAAGGCCCAGTCTCATTCTCTTGTTCATTAAGAAACATTAGGAAACAGCCAACTGTATCATATAGCAGCTGATTCTTCCTTTCATGCATGTCCCCAGCTCACCCTCTTTGCATTGTATAACTCAAAGACAATTCAACTTGAAATAGGATCCTTTGAAAACAAAACTGATGAGCACCTTTTTTTAATTTGCTTTTCCTTGATTGCCATGTAAAATTACCTTGATACCCACTATCTTTACCTTCTTGCATAGAAAAAGCAAAAAACAGCCCACATCTCCAGTGTCAATTTTCCTTGTAAGTCTCCAATTTTCAAATTGACCCTTATGATCACAAAATTTTGTACACTGATTCAGGAGGGAGTCCATAATCAGATAACATCAGTCCCAAGCATTTAACAAAACAGAATTCACATCCCTTCCTTCTTCTAGCACCTTCAAAGTCCTTGTGTGGCTGCACTCCCCCATCTTTGACAATAACACAGGTTTGTATTGGAAAAGGCCCTCATCTTAGCAGAAAGTAGCCCTGGCACTCTGTGCAGGAGCTCACAAAGTCAAAAGCAAAGAAGACACAAAAATATTTAAAAGCAAATATGTGATTCTGCAACACATCATAAAAGGTCTAAAGGCTTTCTATGACATCATCACTGAAGAGCAGAGCTAATGTCAAGGAGGCAGTTGCTTCTAGGAATTGATTCCTCATGAAATTTCATCAGCCAACAGCATCAGAGGCAGTGGTAAATTCACAATTTTTCCTACAGCTTAAAGGCATAAAACAGTGCTGATGACAGAACCAGTGGATCAGTATGGTATGACATGGGGGCAGAAATAGACAATGAGGACACCTTTAGTCAGCAGCATAGCCAGATGCAGTAAATTAAAATGACAGAATAGTTTGAGTTGGAAGAAACCTTAAAGTTTATCTAGTTCCAACACCCCTGCCATGGGCAGGGACAACTTCTACTAGATCAGATTGCTCAAAGACGCATCCAGCCTGGTCTTGAACACTTGGCATCCACAGCTTCTCAGGGCAACCTGATCCAGTGCCTCACCACTGCCACAGTAAAGAATTTTTTCCTAAAACCTAATTGAACTCTACTCTCAGTTTAAAGCCATTTCCCCTTGTCTATCCCTACACACCTTTGTGAAAAGTCCCTCTCCAGCCTTTCTGTAGGACTTCTTCAGATATTGGAAAGCTGCTACAAGGTTTTCCCAGAGCCTACTCTCCTCCAGGCTGAACCACCTCATCACTTTTAGACTGTCTTCGTCATAGTGGAGGGTCCTCAGCTCTTGATCATCTTCCTGGTCCTCCTCCAGACTCCCTCCAACAGGCCCACATCCTAGTAGCCCCCAAATAGCATCCATTACCCCAGGCTGGGTTTATGAGAGCAAGAATCATCTCCCCCAACCTGCTGACCATGTTTCCTTTTCTATTAAAAAAAAAAAAAATCAATCTTCGTTCTGTCTGGTGGTAGAGTTGGATGAAACATCTATGTTGTCTAAGTTCTAAATAAAATAAAGTGCTTTTTAAAGGTTTTTAAATTTCACTATATTCTGTTTCTCATTTGCAAAATGCATTCATGTGTTCAAGTTTTAGAGAGGTTTTCATTCACTTTACACCTCTATATTTTACCTCTAAAATAAAGGGTCAGAAAAATAAGAATCTAAAATCTAACATTTTCCCTGAATAAAGGAAAATATTTTTTTGGTGGTGGTGGTTTCTTTCTAAGAACCTTACTATTTACCCAAGAGTACAAGGAAGAAGAAAAATAAAGAAAGAAAAAAAAAAAAGAAAAAAAAAAAAAGAAAAACCAAAACAACCTACACTAAATCACCACAGGAAGGATTTTTTTTTTTTTTTGGTAAACACATAATTCTTTGTGACTAAGCATAAAAATATTGCTTAGGCCATTGGCCAGGTGTGTCAGGAATAAAGATTTGCTCAGGGTAACAGCTAATGCTGTTAATACAGCAATAAAAGCTTGTTGTTTTCTCTGAGAACTGAACCAACAGAATAAAGCTATGTGCAGAGTCACAAGCACATCTTGTCTATGTTCTCCACTATAGGCTTTCAACCTCCAACCTCTCTGTGCTCTCTTCACACTCAGTTAAAATTATTGTGTAAAACCAAAGAAACATACACGTACATTTTCACTCTTTGCTTTACAGTCTTCTGACACTTTATAACATGGCATTTCTCTGTGATACTAGATGACAGTAGAAAGGGCAAGAAAGAAAGAAAGAAGGGCAATTTACTAAAAACAAATAGTCCAGCAGCTGATCTGCAGCAGCTATTAAACTCCTAAGCCAGGAAGAGCCTCTCTGAGTTATCAGCCCATTGAACACTGCAGATGCAAGTCACTGCTCCCATCTACAATGCAGACCTGTCAAGGTGAGACACAGGTTCTGTTAAGTCAAAGCTCCTGGTGACCTTCTTATGGGATCTAAAATAGAAAACTGAGCCTTAAGACTGGAAGAAAAAACACTGATGAACACTTAAGGACCCCTAAGTTCTTATGGGCATGAAGAGAAAAGTGGCACCTACCATAGTGAGGATATAGGGCATTAGTCTCATCTGCTAAGTCAAACCCTACTAATCCTGGGCTCAGCTGTGTCTCTGATCACAGGCAGAGCACCTGACCAGTGATAACTTCTAGCAGTAATGAATGACTTCACAGCATCTGTACTGAAAGGAAGTAGTGTAAAAGCTCTTGTCCAATTTGAAATTCCGAAGATGAGAGGGTATTCCTTCCTAAGATACTGACTACATTGTTTAAATTAGAAAGGTTTTCCTTGGCTGTTTTTTTTTAATCAGTGTAGCTAGGTATCTATTTCTTTACAAATTTCACCCTATCTAGGACCTTAATTTCAAAAGTAAAATTCTTCGGAAGATGGATATTTTTGTATACCTATAGTAAAACTCCACTTTCTCAGGAGGTAGTTTAGCGCTTTTTTCTTTAATAGGTTATTAAGATCATTAGCATTCCAAGTGAATATTTTAAAGTACTATTAGCCTATATTATGTGGTAGAATTAAGGAGAGTTCTATTAAACTCAAGGTTTGCTTTATTTCTTTCAATTCTCTAAGGTAAGCGCAAATACCAAGAAATAGGAGGCACTTGTATCAGACTGCTTCAGTGGAGCAAGAAAAGAAGGAGGAGGGAAGCAGCTTTAAAACTTTCTTTCTAGTCTTCTGTGTATTTCTTCAACTTAGTCAGCTCCTCAGAGGGAATACCCCCTTATTTTTCTTCCCACCAGTGACAGCTACAATGAGTCATAGTACATGCCTACTCCAGGCGAGCACTTTTGTCTCTTGCCTACCATCATTTTCAGAGATTTATTCGATGCTACCTCAGCCTACCTATTGCCCACATAAAGAGGCAGCAACTAGTTACCATGGGTAATAATTTTAATATTGAGCAGAAATAAATGTATTCAAATGAGTGGTCACAGAACTCTGTTGTTCTCTTCTGCCAACTAGACATTTCCATGCCATCATAAATCTCCAAGAAGCAAATAAACAAATGATTGTGTTTACCTGTCAGGGTCCAGACAAAAAAAGGTGTAGTACATATTACACTAAGAAACTGTTAAACTTGGGGAGTTAAAAAAAACCAGACATTGCAACTTGCTGTATGTTGAAGAGGTACTGTAATTCTTCTGATGATTTTTGAGTAGCTCTTCAGCCACTAAGGTATTAGAATGTTGCCTATGTGAGTTACACAGGGACAACTTTTGCTAAAGGAAAAACCCAGGTACCTGTCAAGAAGTTTATCCCCCCCAGCAGAAATACCCAATCCTAATTACATTAATTACTCTATGGAAGCGTTCCTTACTCCTTGTTTACAGTAGAGACCATCCAGCCAAGGTGTCATTCTTTGGTCATCTAAATGACTATCACTGAATGTGAAACTCATGGAAGCTAGCCACTCTCTAGCAGTTTAAATACACATCCATCACTCTTTTGAGATATCTGTCATTGTTCAACTAAAGAATGATGTCCCATTACAAGCTTAAAAGACTCTTTAGTACAGCAAGGCAATTGTAAATGTCTGCAGCTCAGCTCTGAACCTCCCACCTGGGTTACAAAGCCATGATTGTTTTATTGCAGTGAGAATCAAGATCAGCATGGAAGTTCTTCCTCTGATGACTGAAAATTGCAATTCAATTTTAAAAAAGAGCTGGCCATCCTTACTCTTCAGATATTCTACTAGATGTGTGTGTTTCACACATCCTAATTTCAAAGGGAAGCATGTCTTTCTCCATGTATCAGACACAAGAATTTTTTTCACTTTGCACCCTTTTTTTTTCAAGTAAATCCTCTATTTACAGCTCATCCTCCTGCAAGAGGTAGTCAGAAGCACAGCTGAGTGTAGCAAGGAGTTTAACCAGGAAACTAAAGAAAATTAATCTCTGTATGGATATTTTTCCTTATATTTATAAACCATCCACCCAAAAGGAGAAAGTTTATACATCACACATGGGGAGCCCATTACTGTCACAGAGTGTACATGTGGGAATTCTCATGCTGGAAAAAAGAACATCTTTGCGTCCCACAACTTATCATCAAGAGTTTAGCAAAGTGTTGAAATGAGTTCTCTTGGGTCCTGTTGTACCACAGAACTAATATACACTAAGTTAAGATTTTTGGTTTGCTACATTTGGGCTTCTAGATCAGTACCAGGCTCTATTGGAAATATTTGAAATTATTTGTAATGAGATCACTTTTCTGCTTTACTGTGTGTGCTTTGAATCTCATGTTATCTTCCTTAAATCTATTCCAGAATTTAGTTTAGCAAATAGCATCAAAGGTGAAGGAGCTTCATAAGCAAGTATTAGAGATCAAGGTGCATAAATTGATCTGGAAACAGAGAAGGCCATTCATCCAAAACAACCGTAACCCAAAGGAGTATATGGGATGGAGAATGCCTCATTGGAGTAGTTCTCTGAAAAGGGATCTGAGGATTACAGCATGCCATGAGTACAAAATTCATTCTGTTCCTGAAAAAAAGAATGCCTTCAGCTGGACTTGAAAACAGAAACAGAGCCAGAAAACTAGCCTTTTGCTCAGGACTAAGAAGGTTCCTTCTGTGTTTGGCTACTATCTTTCAAGAAGGTGAAGACAGTTTGCATGAAAGGCAAAAAAATACCCTGCCAGTTTCAAAACCTGCCCTCCAAGGAGAGTCTACAGGACTTAGTGCTGCCCAATAAAAGGAAGGGAAGGCTGAAAGGTACCATCTTCCGGGTAGATTACATACTGCTGCAACAAACAAGAAAATAAATTATTTTCCAATGTCTTTTACCAATGAACAGCAATAGTTATGCTCAACATGAATCTCTCTCACTGTCAAATTCAGGACAATCTTTCCAGCAGTAGGGAGAGAAAAACACTGAAAAGGTTGCCTGGGTTCATTGGCAGAACCACCACTGGAGGGGTTTTTGACAACAGGCCTGACAAACAAACATCATTAGAGGAGATTGAGGCATAGCAGATCTGCCTCAGGGACAGAAGCATGGACTAGGAAATTTTTCAAGGTCTTTTTAAGGTTGCCACCTTCTAAATACAAAACACATGGACATATAATGAGCATAAACAGCTGCAATGCAGCAATTAATTTTCTAAGGCTGGTACCAGGTCAACACCATCCATAGTTTGCAGCAAGCTGTTCAAAACCCAGGCAAGACCCTACATTGTTAAAACTCCTGCCACTGGTCCCGGTTCCCTTGGGCTAGTTCGCATCTTACCTCAACCATGGCTGCTGGAGGTTCAGGGCAGACAGATGATAAAAATTACTTGCACTGGGAGTCACCTAGGTCTGCATTTTCTAATCTTGGAGAGGCTTGTACGTAAGATAATAAGATCATTAATAGCCATAAGATAGTAAGATCATTAATAGTCATAAGATAATAAACCCCTCCAGGAATGCTATATGTATAAATCAGGCATAGGACACATACCATTACAAGCACCACACAGAACTAAGCCAGACTGTTCTGTTTTTCTAAAAGAATCTTACAAACCTGAGGAATGCAAAGGAACAAGCACTCTGGGAGCTCAACAAATGAACAGGATAGAGCTTTCAAACTGTAAGTAGCACTGACAGATTTCTTTGCTATTGATGCAGATCCCTGGTGTACAGTCTGCAGCCATTTTGAAAAGAAGTAACGATTATTAATTGATCACGGAGTGCCAACAATTTACTAGATGTTTCTTGTTTTTCATTTAGCAGCATACATGAATTTGGAAACAGTCTGAAGCAAAGAGTTATTCAGGACAGCAGAGGACATGAGTGTTTCAGAAACAACATTCACAGCCTCAAGAGAACACCTATCTGGGCTGGTTTGTTTTGTTTCAGAAGAGGGCTGTACACTACTGAATTTCTTACTTTTGTGGAAAATTAAAGAATCAGCACACCTTCTGAATCATGGGATCTCCCCGTCTCAGGTCAGTATGGGTTTCTGTTTCATGTGGGACTGCAATACTCAATGTAACAGAAGTGGTTGACCCTGTCCAAGTTACTGAACACAAAGGGCAGACATTAGGGTGTGTGGCTATTAGCCAGTGGTTTCTGGCCGCAGAATTCAGCAAGACAGTCAGCAAGCTGAAAGAATGGTACAGCCAATCCCACCAGGTCTTTCTACCTCTGACTCCTTTGCATGAAAGTGACATCTTGATGATAGAGAGAACACGCTTTTCCAGGTACTCCGTGTAGAGGGTGAATTTAACACAGGAACAAAGCTCTTAACAAATTACAAAGTATCGCTGTTGAAGATTTCTGAGAGTCAAGACCTGGTATCTCCAATGGAGCAATGGGTTGAGTCAGACGGTTAAAAAACAGCAACAGCAAAAGCAAGTAAACAAAACAGCCATTTGGTGCTACCCAACTTCTATTTTCATTCAGGAGCAACAAGTCCAGCTCATGTTACAACCATCTTTTGTCTCAGACACAAGAGAGAAAGAAAATACCGACAGTAAGGAGCCCAGGACTGTGTCCTGGTGGCTCTGCAAGAATAAGGGATAAGACTTCTCCTTCCATTATAGAAGACTCAGGATTCTTAATACAAAAAGCTATAAAATGCTCATACTTTGGAAAAAACAAAAACACCCCCCCAAAAAAACCCCAAAAAAACAACAACAACAAAAAAAAACCCACAACCACCACACGGCCCAAACCAATAAATCTAGGAAAAGGCAGAAAAAACTTAAAGCTGGAACTTTGCAGCTGGAAATGTAAGTGTTTGAGTCTTTCCTAAACTACACATTTGCTTGAGTCAATTTTTAAGCATAGGCTCTCATCTGGATTGAAATTTATAGCTAGCTCAAAGCCTTTCTACTTAACACTAATGTCCAAAGGTGATAGTTTGCACAGATTCATCCCTGATACTGCTGGTTGTTCATGGCGTTTATCTGATGGTCCACATTTAATCTTTATCACTCTTTTTATTGAAGAAATCAATTCTCATTAATATTTTTAATGGTTTTTAGTGGATGTTAATGAAGTGTGGGAAGGTCCTTCAGGGACTGTACTCTTCTGTCACATTGAAAGTGACACTAAGCAGCTTGATAAACAGCAGCATCTTAGGAGTCTTCAGGTTTTAGCTGGGAACATTGTCATGGAGCTAGAACTTTCCTTCTCTGTGTGCAATATAGAAAATAACCAAAGAAGTCTAACAAAGTGCATCATTGACATGCACAAAAATTAAAAGCTTCATGAAACGTGGTAAAAGTCATCTTGCATCCCAATGAAAATTCCCCATGGAAATGTTAATACAGGTACTGCCTATTCTCAAACACATCAAAAAAAACCCCACTTATAGATGAAGAATTGAGGTTGGATAAACAGTTTCCAGTTTCTATACAACAAGTAATCCAGTGAAGAGACGGTCAAGTCAATTGCTCATCTTTTTCCAATTATCAGTAACTTTAAGAAGAAATTACTCATTTTTTTTGCAAAGAGATACTTTTCAAAATAACTCTTTTACACAAAAAGTTAGCAAATTAGCTTTTTATGAAAGCTATTCTGATCTCCCAATGCTAAATAATACTCCGTCATGCACCATATTTTCAGGCAATGTTAATTTTGTCCTTGTTTCATTTTATAATGAAAATGTAATTTTATCTCCTTCCTTCTTTGATACTTTATGTAAAATCTAATATAAAGCATTTAATGCATAAGTTTAATATTTTAAAGATATTGTTTATTAACTGTATAGGTAAGGGAGTACTCACTGAGGCAGCATTATTTATGCCATAATTCTCTCATTATTCAGAATGTCAGTGGTGATGAATAACAGATTTAAGAGGAAAATAGAAAATTGAGTCAATACCACAACATCATTGGATAAGAGCCGCCTATCTTTCTCATTTGTGTTCACCTGTACTGTGTCTGAATTAAAACATTTTCTCTCAGCCACTAATGAGATAGTTTTGAGAATTAACAGCAATATACTGCATTAAGTCAGTGTCCCAGCTACTGAAGCAAGAGTTATCAAAATGCAGCAATGCACCAAGTCTATATAGAAAGCAAGAGAGTTTCTTACAAGACAAAGGTCATGTAGGGAATCAGTCCTAGAGCTCCAGTTTACCAGAGTCCTAAAAGCCAACACAGAAAAGGCACACATTTTCTGCTTCACCTAGGAACTACTGCAACCTGGAAAGCTCAAAGAACTTCATACACCACCAGATGCCATCCCTGCAGAGTGAGATTCATTCCCTGAAAGGAAGCAGCGAGGAAGAGAGTTTGGATAATATGAAATTTGACCCAAACAAGGCATAATATCTACTGAATGAAAAAAAAAAATCCTAAGTGACCAACAAGTAGGAAAAATATGAAATTATAAAAGCTTTTGCTTCAATTTCAGCTCATTCACAAATAAAGACCTGCTGGTGATAGTGATGGTATTAATGGCACAAAATGAGTCTTGAGAACATAGCTTAATGTTAGAAAAGGCAGAAAGCTGACAAAGATCATATATCATACAGACACTGCTGTTATCACCCAAGTACCATAGATGATGGGTGCTAGGATGAAGCCCCTCTTTATAACTGGTATTACAGTGCAGTTGAAACTCTCACCACCAAAGATAAGAACTGGAGACAATTTCATGAGGTAGAAGGACTTTTGATCAGCTAACTCTTCCCAAATTAGCAGTTTATTTCCTTTGTCTTGCTTTCCAAGCAACCCAGTTCTGAAATTTTTTTTACATATATATTAGCTTCAATCTGTATTCACACATGGTGAACTACAAACTTTACACAGTAATGGAGGAAAACGTTAATTTAGCTGCACCAAGTACCATTTTCTTAGGTTCATGATGCCTTAGCTTTTATATTTTCAGATTCTCTACTACCTAGGGATGTAGCCTCATATTAAGTGCCATATTAAGCTCCCTCTACGGAGCAGGTAGACAAAACAACTCCATTTCTGCTGGAAGACCAAGGACAACTTTCAGCCCAAAAGCACAAACAACAGTGGACTGAGGGGTGGAACAAGAAGGATGGGACCTCATGGGCTGGGGCTGTAACTGGACAATTAGACCCCAACATACAAATGAACCTAAACTCATAAAATTGCAAAATCTCGTGACTGGTCAGCCATTTTGTAACCACTCTCAGCCCACCCTGGGTGCAGCCTTGCTCAGGCTCCTGTAAGGCCCAGGGTGGATCCTGAAGACCTCTGAATAAATATCAACTTTATTCTCTAGCTCTGTCTAGCCTCTCTTTCAGGTCAGCCTTCCCAAGGCAACATTCACTTTGGAACTTTTGAAATGCAATAAGTATGGAGTTTACAGGAAATATGACAAAAACATCACTGAGCCAACTTCTCAGGGAATTCTGGCAGTGCACCAGAGGTACTTCACAATTAAATTTTGCAAGAGTTGTGATGTTATGATAATGCATATAGTGGTGTCATTTACTGCAGTCCTAAATGAAAAAAAAAATTAATAAAAGGAATGGTGATGTACACTTACATAAATATACAGAGCAGACTGCAGCAGCCAAAGCCCTCACTGTTTCACTGCCATGTGAAAGACTTATGATTTGTGGAGGCAAACTGGGGTGCACAGGAGGGCCGGGGAAACACAACAAAACCTGACAAATGAAGGAAGACAACACAACATCAACATATCTAGGCAAAATTTTCTGAAGGAATCAAATAATATTGCATCAAACTGCTGGCCATTGAGAAGCTGAATCCCCCTGAGCACAGGTTGTTTCCTTTCTGTCCAGCCTGAGCGCTGCTTATCCAGCAAGCAGGACATGAGCTGCCATATCCACAGAGACAGACACATCAGCTGCTTGTCACAACACTTTAGTTCCTCCTTTTACTTTGAAATCTGCAACCTTGTCTCTCTCAGTTAAATGGACAGTAAATGAGGCTGTTGGAGTCTTCTCCACACAATTGATAGCAAGTAAGAATTTGGTCTAATACAATACCTGAGGTCAAAATGCTGGATAGAGCACATTTGGGGGGGGGGAGGAAAAAGTGAAATATTTAGGGAACAACTGAAAAACTACTAGAAAGTCTTCATTTGAGGGGTTATTTACTATAACAGTAATATGGCCATCTAACACAAAATCCCTAACCTTATCTCCAGGAGAATAGAATAGAGACAGCTGGAAAAGATCACAGAGGTATACTTCAGTAATTATGCTCCCTCTTATCAAAAGTTTAAAAGACCAGAGTAGTCATTTTATAGTTGAAATGCGGTTGCTGCAGTATGGACAGCATATTAAGACAACTACAGAGTCTGCTCATATAATTATGCTAATAGATACAGCACCAATTATAGATTCTTTTATTCCTTGAAATCCTCAGAAAGATGAAGGTGAAGGAATGATGAAAATAGGAACACAGCTAGAAATATAAACCACTAGTAATGTCACAGTATGACATTTTTTTAAGTACCCTGGCAATATTACTAGACAGAAACAGAGTAAGATTAAGTCAAAAGAGCTTCCAGGTGACCTTGCTAGAAGCAGCATACTTTTCAGTAATTTCCTTGATTTCTTTTTCCTCTTTATTCAGGTATACATAACTGAAGACAGTTTGAAACACTATACATAATTAAATAAATTAATTTATGGACACTCAAACCCCTGGCCAAGAAATGAAGATATTTGGTGATAGCAAAACTCTTGCAGCATATCATCTTCAGCAGTCAAAAATTCCACCAACACGTTTCTGAGAAACAGTGTCAAAAGTCTTAGTGTAGATAGGCTTTATATTATACAAATCAGACTTGCTAAATATTTATCTTCTGCAAATTTGGCAGCTTGAATTTGTTACTTTACTTTTTTTTTTCCGAACTAGAAAAACTGTTTCACATTGACCCTATATAAAGAGGGCTTTTAAGAGATAGACCTTTTACCAAAGCCTGTAGTGACAGGACAAGGGCAAATGGTTTTAAACTGTAAGGTGTACATTTAGATAGAACATAAGGAAGGTGTTGTATTTTTTTTGTTTTGGGTTTTTTTGGTTTGTTTTTTTTTTTTTTTTTTTACTTTGAGGATGCTGAGACAGTAGATTGCATTGCCCAGAGAAATTACCAGAACTGGAAGGACTGGGGCTTTGAGCAGCCTTATCTAGTGAAAGATATCCCTGCCCATGGTGAAGAGGAGGGGACAAGGTGTGTTCACAAGATATTAAGAGGTCCTTTCCAGCCCAAAACTTTCTATGAGACTATGATGTTTACTACCGAGGCTACTCATAGTTTTAACACATTAGCATCATTACAGGTTGTGCCTTTATTTTAGTCTGAAATGGAAACAGCTGTAAAAAGCCAATAAAATTTTGAAAGACAAGAATTTTAAAAGAAACTTTAGTAATTGTATAGTCATACAAAAAGTAGAGTAATATAAAAATATCCGTATTTTAAATTAGCCTTTCAAGAACCCATTGTTCCTATTAAGAAACAACATTCTATAGCCGTAGGTTGGATATGCAGGGCTCCTTAGTGTTTTTAACCAAGTCTGTCATGTGAGTTATTCAGAAGATCACATTCTGAACTGAGTGTTCTGTTTCTCTGTTAAACACTTTAATTCTTAAAGCCTCAGTTATAAGGGGCAATGATTGCTTAAGTGCCTAAAGATTAGAGACTATGATAGTAAAATCCACTTGTCACTCAATTTCTTCTCACAAGATATTTAAGCTTAGCAAGTCCAGCACAGAGCACTGACCAGAGCACACAGAATGCATACTCTTGCTTAGCCAGCCACCAGGAAAGGTACCATTGGAGTCTCCTGAAGAGTGCAGAGGAGGATGGGGACAGAATGGAAAACGGTGATAAAAGCCCAAAAATGTCAAGGTTAGCATCTCTCTAATGTGCTCCTCCTCTGTTAAGGGTAAGTCTTTATCTGACACAAGGACTCAAGAAGGAAAAAACAGACTAACTCTTTGTAAGCACTAAAGTCAAAGTGTAAGTTAAAAATCTTCTTGTATTTAAATACTAATGTGCTGAAAATATCGTTAAGTATCTCATATTAAGGACTGAAATAGAATAATGAAAGCAGACATTTTAGCTGTGAAAATATCTAACTTCATAATAGAGGTCCTTGATAACAGTTCCATTATAAGGATTGCAGTACAGGTCCCATTCTAAGCCATACACTGAAGGCATCTTTCCATTCATATCAGAGGGGGAAAAAAATCTGTTTTCAGTGCACAGACTTAACTGGGAACAATTTAGTTCTAAACCATTTTTTACAGAGGAAACTAAAATATTGTCCTGTCTCCATTTTCTGGAGGTTGTTTCTAACATTCCTATTATCTGTAGATTAAAAATAACTTTCATTTCAAAGTGTGAAAAAAGAAGTGTATGTGTTTTTAGATCACATAAATCTTACCAGAACGTGTACTCTCATTTCTCTTCTTGCAGAATTAGAATTTCAGAAACAATATTCTCATAAAGTTTATTGGGATTTCAAATAAGGAAAAAATAAAGTCTTCAAAAATGGGCATTTCATTCCAAGAAAAGTAAAGCTGCACTTCACAATGTCTTTATTGTTTATGCATTTTCATGATTACAGTGAGCTAGTTTATAAATCAGGTTCCCTTGTGTAGTTTTAAAGTACATTGAGGAAAGATAATTCATCTATCGTTCACTACCACTGCTCTACAAGAAACCTCATCTGCTAATGTGTGTGCTTATTCAACAAAATAAGATACTTTTTTGTGTGTGAGTTTGCAATTCTTTTACCATAAACCTGTGTGAATAAAAATTCATGAATAATTTTTTAGTATATGTAAACTTATTTTGAAAGTTTATTTGCTACATCTTTGTAAATTCAAGTGCAGGCAGTTCTCTCAAATTAAGTTTTCTATTCAGAACCCTCCACATTTTCAGAGAAAGGAAATATAGTTTAGAAAAGTAGCAAATTGTCTCTCTCTTTCTTGAAAATAATAAAAAAGAAAAAATTCTGAGGAGAATAGGGGAAAGATAACTGACTACTTAAGTATCTGGAATCTGTCACGAAAGATTTAGTCTAAACCTTAAAGTAAGATTTCACGTATCAAGAAAGCACACGCCCCAGATTGCAAAATGGAGAGTCTACATGGATGAGGCTGTCTTGTCACTATCAAAATGAAATTGATTTTGTGAAGGTGAAGAAAGGATATGGATGGATTCCTAAAACCCAGTTCTCCTGAAATCTAATCTAAACTGGGTATTTTCATACTTGTGCTCAAGAACACACATCCCTTCACACATGGAACATGTGGTCAAGGACGGATTTCACTGATAGAATTCCCTGTAAATAATCACATTCCAACCACCTCAAACACAAAGCACCAAACTGACTGAACTTACATTTTTTCCTGGGCTCAACAAGAACTACCTTTCCTCTTGCTTCTACTAACTAAAAAGAATCTCCCTAAAAGAAATGGAGTAACTTTTAAAGTAATTTGTATTATGCTCCATTCTTCTATATTTAATGTGTACAAGAAGCCGCAAGGATAATTATTCAGCAACAGCATTTGCAGCGTATTCAGACATGGATGGATACCTACTTGTATTCCACAATGGATCTGCCTGGGTCATAGCAACAAACAATTATCCCTAGTTCAGATTCTCTAATGACAAGTTTCTACTGGAAGATGTTGATTCAGTGAAGTCACCTCCCTTTATTTGCAGCTCCCACACTGTCTGCCCTTCCTATAGTAGACTGGGGGACCTTGAGAAGTGGCCCATTAGAGTACAAGTAGCTTTGCCAGTTTCTAATGACAGCTTTCCAACTGCTGCCCCACTTCCCTCAAGAGTTTTCATTATCCATATTACTTTCACAAAATAGAAGGGGTGAAGAGTTTCCCTCGCCAAGACAAATGTATTTTCTCCTTAGTAGATAGGAAGAGAGAGAAATGACCAGAGAAACTTGGAAGAATAGCTGTCATGAAGCCCATTTCTTACAGAGCCATAATGGCACTTCTGTTTCATCTAGGTTCATGTTTGTTCTGCTCATGATCCTTCTTTTTCACAGAAGATGCAATCAAAAACATGTTTAAAATAACAAGAGGGTTTTAATTGAATATAATTGGAAGACTGATCACACAGAGAGAAACACTGAAAGCTTAGTGTTACTCACATTTGAAATTTTTGAAAAGTTGGGATTTTATCTTCATTTTTTCTATTTTTTTTCCACTCCTCCTTTCCATTAAGTTTCATGGTGGTTTTTTCTTCCCCTCTTGACATTCAGATACCAAAGCTACTACTCTGCTTAGAGAATAGAGACAAAGTTTCACTTTCATTCTTGCAAGGATTATAGCAACATTTCCGGCTAGCTTCCTTTCATTTCCTTACAAGTTGCATAATTCAAGAACATAATCTATTCTTGACTGAGTCTCTCCATGTCGTATTTTTATTTGGGATACTCACATGTGCTAGAAATAAGGCAATTTGTTTCAATTCAGGAAACCATGAGAATGAGATTTCCATTGGATCATCTCTGCTTGAATGACACTTGTGTTTCTCCAGGGAAGTCAATCTGTTTTGAAGGACATTGAGTGCTATGCTGAGGGAAACATCCTTTGCCTGCAAGGCAGTGTGAACAACCTGAGCCAGTCCATGAAATTCATAACACACAAGCAAACAGACAATGAAAGAAAGGGCATTCAGCTGAAACCACAGACCAGATGCTTCCATGGTATACATTCACTATGGTTCACTTAATTCTGTCAAAGCCTTTATGGAGGCAGAGAACAGACATGCAAGTGCGTATGTTCCTATGTACTTTTTTTTCTCTTTTTCCCAAGGCTGTGAGAAGGTTTTAATTGGCAAATACAGTGCTCTCCTTCTAATCACCCCTGGACTTTTATGTTTTTTGAGTCTCTTAAAGGCAATCCATTTTTTGCAAGGCATTTTGAGGTTACTAGATAAGCTCTCTGGCTTGCAAAAGACAAGTTTCTAAACAGAGACTTTACTGGTTTGTGTTTTCTTCTAGACATTGAGAGACAAACTATTGCATTTTACAAGCAATAACATGCTGTAAACAGAATTATTTGTCAAATACAACCATGACCTAAAAAAGGTGAAGAAAAAACATTTATTATTAGTTGGGAAAACATCATTTCATATCAAATATATTCTACTTATTACAACATCCCTCCTAAAGACAAAGCTTCCTGTAGAAAAGGATAGTGTAGCTCCTTATTGTTCAAGGAACAACTAATCCTCATTCTAATGAAGCATTATGTGATGGTATTCAACAAGTTTCTGATGCATCATCGTAATTACAGAGTGATTAAACCTTCATTGCCTTATAGCAGACTGATTTTTCTGTAACGATAACAGAAGGGAAAAAGAATAACAGGGTTTTTTACACTAATGCTACATCGTTACACCTCCAGTTCTTCCCATGCAAAGCTGAGAACACTGCAAGAATCTGCTTCAGACTTCCAAAGACACAGAGTCCTTACAGCTGGAAAATCTGACCCCACAATCTGAACTGTTGACTTGCAACCAAACCCCATAATGGCAGGTATAAATGCAGACACTAGAGCAAGGGTAAGAAAGCTCCATATTACGTGTTACTCCTCCTTCTTACACACTACTGCTGTGCTATTTAAATTGATGGGATTCTACTGCGATGCATAACCACTTCAGCCTCCTGTGGGAAGGCACAAAGCGAATAATAAAGACTTATACTGAATTTAAACCACTGCAGGCAGTGGTTTATTGTTTCAGAGTTACAGTTTCAAAGACATTTTAGAATTATGTACCCTGTCCACCTTTATATCTAATAACAATACAGTCTGCCCACATACCCCTAGGACAAATGAATTCTGTTTGGTTAAAAATATATCTGCAAGACAGTTTTGATGTGAAGAGAGACAGAAAGCTCTTTTTACTCATGGTAATTTGTTCCACTGGTCAATCCCTTGCTAGAATTTTTGTGTGCACACTGATTTTCCCACTTTAAATTTGTTGGCCTTTATCTTTCAGCCACTAGCTCTATCTTTACCCTTTCTCTCACTACACTAAATACATTTCAGAACCTATTTTTCCCCTCTGTGTTTATATACTCCACTGCAAATGTTCCCCAGACAGTTTTCTGATAAACCGAAGTCTTTCATCTCTCTCACCCAGTGTGCAATTCTGACTGCTCCTCAATTCAGTAGCAGTTTTGTGTTTACTTCCTAGACCACCGATAAAAGTGCTGAACAGCGAGATCTGGACTGAGTACGGGCACTTTCACAGCTTCATTCAAAAAGCATCTGCTCAGTAATGGTCCCTCTTGCTCAGGATTTTGGTATCTGTCAGTTTACCTGTTCACAAGTCACATATAACTGCACTTCTAAGGCCCTATATAATTTATCACCTGGTACCAAGTTACTCTACTTATCTCCCACTGTTCCCAACTCTTAACAATAGCTGACAAAGTCCATCAATTTGTTTTTGTAAGTCTGCTGTTGCCTGACAAGTCCAGCTCTCATGCATCCTCTTTGGGTCTCCTAGAAAAAAAAAAAATCCCTGTGTGCACTGCCAACTCTGTAAACATCAGTTTACAGAATATGTATTCCAGCATTTAATTCTTCATCAACGGGAACCTGTTTCAGTTGTTGCATTTCTTTGTCCTGAAGCCACACTAAACACTTTATACTTACCCATGTTACCTTGCTTGACCTTTAATAACAGCCAGAATGACCTTATCTTTTTCTGACAAACTGAGATATAACCACATCTTATTGTGTACACCTTGGCTTTGTTCTATGCATGGAAAAAAACTCAAATTTCTTGCAACTTTCACAGAGGATCCCTTGATTTCAAGCAGCCAAGGTCAATGTGTTTGGCTATATCTTATTAAGGGTCTGATGCCTGATAAATATGGAAGGCAGAAACAATTTTCTCACTTTTTATTTTAGCAACAACTAACAGAAGCAGTCTCATGTCTTCAAGACTTAACATTCCCATCCCAAGAGAGCAAAGATGAAAAGGAGGAGCTCCATAATTTCAGCATGACATGAAAAACAAGACTGTAACCTGCAGCCCAAGCTACAATGGTATTATTTATGCATCACTTGCATGCAAACTCCTTCTGGGAACAGAGGGCTACAAGAGGCAGAGTGTGGGAAGCAGCAGTATTTTCTCTGAGCACACCACCTGTTCTCAGCCTTCAGATGTGTGGCAGAAGACCTGGGCAAGAAGCCTAGAACCAGAAAGAAAAGGAGCAGGAGCAGGGCTTGACATTTTAAAGAAAAACCTCTCTTCAGACCACACTGGTCCTTACAGAGAGCTTAAGGAAAGTAAAGAGCTGAGGGCATCCTCTCATTTTCTCCTCAGCAGGTTTTCTTTTCTGTGACTATGTACTTATCTGCTAACTACAAGCCTACCAAAAATAGAGAAACAGTGAAAGCTTTCAGAACCTGGGTGCAAAAATCTCCACGATCAAAAGGTTCCCCCACTCACCCAAGCTGTCTCACTTTAAAGGAAAGAATATATTCCCCCATTAGAAGGTCTGTATCTGAGAGGACAGAATGCTAAACATATACCTGTTCAGAAGTACCCACTGCTAGATTTTTTTTCTGACAAACTAGATAGCCCAGTAGCCAAATACCTCAGAATAAGTGAAAACTGATGCTAGTTTCTTTAAGAGAATGTTGCTGTTTTAGGGATTTTTTTTCCCCTTATCCTCTGGAATTTTCAGTTTGGCAAATTTTATTTCATTATATTTTGTGGACCACCCCATCAACATTTTGTTTCTGCTTGATTTGGACACCCTCCAGATTTCTGTAGATGTTTATTGTCCTAACCATGCCTGTGAGCCTGTGCTTAGTTGAGAATCATTGATTCTCATTTGGAACATCTCTGATGCCTGCAATATCTGTTATTTTCCAATTCCAACATCAAACTATCTCTCATTTTAGATAGCTGTAGAGTGTGTTTCCATCCAGGACACCAAGCACACACAACTCTCTGTATTTCTAAACTCGTTGTATCATCAGGAAAAAATTTGCCATAATTAAGAGTCTAGAACAAACAGATCCCACTGCGGGCCTTTGAAGTTTATGGCCCATCCAGCCTTGTGTCCTGCACTGTGTAACTTGTGAAGTGCTGTGTTGGCATGACCATGGAAGTCTAGATTTGGCATGGGTAGACATTCCATTCACCCTTCAAACTAATTTATAATCTACACAGTAGTTTTAGTCTCAGATGACTGTGAAATAAGGATCCACATACTGATCATCTCTTCAGTCTAATAATCTGAGTTGAAACCTGCTGCAACGGTGACATTTCTCAAGGAAATAGTTGAGTGCCTTCTCTTCAATCTTCCTGTAAGTGAGACATTTCACAAGAGAAGTTCTGCACAGGTGCAGAAAGAGCTACAACTTTATTGTATGGAGCTAAAGGGAAAGCACTGTGTAATATTCTCTTTTCAAGCCTTTAATGTTTAAGAAATTATTTTTAATGTCCATGGTCAAATTATAATATAATATATAACTAAATTCAGTATAAAAATTAGTGGGTTTCCCATTATTTCATTAGAAAATATCCTAAACATTTTTTTCTCAACAAATTCAAACCCTTCTTCTTGCTGACTGATGCAGAAGGAGGGTTTGGCTGGCAAAAATAATACTTTAAACAAAAACAAAAGCCTGGGCCCAAGTCTCACCTGCTGTGATGTGGAACAGAACTACTGACTAATGAGCTAAGTACTCCACTCCTTGTGCATGCTCTTCTGCAGGTATAAACAAGAAAATGTGTTGGGCCTTAGGCATAGAAGCCAAATTCAAGCTGTATTTTCTTAGAGCTTAGTGTCACAACCCCCAAAACAGGCAAACAAAACAAAGAACAAAAAGAAACCAAAACCAAATAGCAACACAGCACCAAAATGATAGTGTAAAACTCGAGTTCTTCTGGAGAAAATGTGTCCAAGAGAAAGACAGGAATTTTTTTTCATTCTGCACAGTTGGTGGGATGCTGAGATGTGAGCATAAATGCTAAGGAGTACTCTCTAAGCAGTAATCAGAATTAAAAGAAAAAATATTCTCAGCAATCCAGCTCCTTCCTGGTAAAAGGACTGAAGATGTCATCTGCCCTCTGTCTCCTTCACCCCTCTCTTACCCACCCAAAATGCCTTATAAAGCATTGTCACACACTGACAAGCAGGCTGGAAATTATATAATCCAGGAATAACAAGGTAATCTGAGCAAAGGTGTTTGCTGTCAGGTGGGTGAGCCTGACATGCACCCTCCATTGACATGGATCTCCATTGCCCTGTATTAGCAAGTACCCACTTGCCTATTGACCCAATCCAAGGCCTCTGGAGGACCAAACACCTTCAGAAATCCAGCAGGATGAGGTTGGAGGGAGATTTGGGAAAGAAAAACACTTGCAGTCATTTTTTTCTCTCTCACTGGTAATGGGTAGGCAATGGAGCATCTCTCTTCACAGCCAGAAGAGTTTCTGTCCCAAAAGGGCAATCTTCCCAGATGGTCCCTTGCACATATCAAAGAAATACAAGTCATTGAAAAACCAAGCAAAGAACTCTTGCAAGGAGATGGGTGAACATCCTGAAGCAGAAGACAAATATATCAGCTTAATACCTCAAAAGTTATATCATTTTAATTCCTCTGCTAATTCAAATAATTTTTATGGCCTGTGTCTGATTTTTCTAGTTGTTTTTGGGGCCTCCAAACTCCAGCAGCAACCTATCAATGGAAAATTTGGTTAAGATATCTTCAGTAGCAGCGCTGCACGGCAAGCATCACAGCTCTACTCATCTTTCCTAAACCAATTTAAATAAAGATCAACACATGGGAAGGTAAAGATAAGACACAATACATCCCAGATCCTCCACACTATTTCATGGCTTTACTGCTGTCATCTCCTTTCTTCCAGGCCAGCCCTGCATCTGAGTTCCTCAAATTTGGATGCTTCTGCTGCCTGCACAAAGTGCTGGTGTTGGCACAGACAAGCCCATATATTGCCAGAACCTGTGCAAATATTAGCAGGAATTCAACAAAATACTAATATTTTTGTGGAGTCACTTGAGCTAATACAGACATACACTGGCTCACATCAAACAGGAGTTGATGGACTTGCCTTTAGGTGAGCCTTTTAAGTTAAAGGTGCCAAGTGTGTTCCCACTCAATCATGAGAGTACTAGGAATAGATTCACAGAGGCACAGAGAAGCATATGTGTATAAAGAACGAGTCAATCTATCTGTTTAAAAATGTAAGGAGTAGAAAAACACTCAGAGCACAAGAAATTAGGCACGTGAACTCATCCTTAAAATAATGGGAGCTATGCACTCACTAAATTTACACACTGAAAAACAACAAAACTCAATGAATCTCTAATTGCCCAGATAACATTCAGAGGAGAAGACACAAACTCTGTAATATAACATATGAACTGCAGCATTGCCATTGTCTTAGGGAACAACATTTCATAAGACATTGGGTTTGTTTTTTTTTAAATTCTTGTAGGAGCAAAACTCTCTTCCACACTTTTTCTCTATTTCTACATCAAAAGAAGTTGTTGTGGATAGATTTTTTTTTTCCAGGAGCAGAACCTTGTCTAAGGAGACTCTACCCCTATTGCAGCCCAGAAAATTTTTGATGCTGACCTGACTTTTGACAGATTGACACCTCAAAAAAAACCCCAAAACCCCATGAGGACTGTTTCTAGAATCCAATTATTTTGGACACTTTTTAGGGAAAAGCTACTCAGACCACTTTAGCTGGCTTTGAAAGATACCACTTTTTTCTGCCTTGGGAATGAACAGAAGCATTGCCCTGTTGCATACAAGCCTCAGCAATTAGGCAAAGGCTCCCTACTCTATAAGTACAGTTCCTTTCTTCCAGAATAATCCAGCTGAGGACAGAAACATAAACATTATATCAAACTCAACTAGAAAAAAAATCAAAGAAGCAAACAAACAAAAACCCCAAACAAAACAATAAAACCCAAACACTATAAAAAGTGACATGAGCAAAAGGAAAAAAAACCCCAAACAACAGACAAAATAATATTTTCCAAAGGCAGCACTTTTAATATGTACAAAAGCTATTTCCTAGCACTGATATTAAAAAATCCATCAGGTCTGATATTATATTTGATTAAACAGATAAAAGGAAAACAAGCAGGAGTTTTTGCTAACCAAAGCTTGCAATTCCCCACTTGAGCTCTCCATCTGTCATTGAAGTTCACTACTGCAAACACAGAGGCACAGAGAGGTATGTGTGTTGTAAAACTCGGCCTTAAACCTCTCACTGGAAAGGACAGAGGGGTTTGCTTAGTAATCGGGAACAGATTACTGAAGACATGACAAGTGCCAGCCTAAGCAAAGTGTTTTAAGTCAACACACAGAAAATAATTACGTTTCTATTTTGGGGAAGCACTTGAGCATGTGTCTGTCTCTAAGTGGTGACATAAAAGCTTTGTTGAATAGAGATGAGCCTTCTTGCATTCTGAGGATGAGACACACACTTAAGTCCTTGTCTGAATCAGCATCTACTCGAACAAATATAATCTCTTGAATTTCCTCCTCTTATTTACATACAGAAAACTTGCAAGGACAAGAGCATACTGAGAGCTCATAAATCCACTCTCTCCACTATATCAGTGGGGCTTTTGCCCTCAGGATTAACTTTCTTTCCTCTATGAACCCATGTGTACATAAGAAATACAGGTATGCTCTGAAGGGAACTTCTTGGAAGAAAACTAAGTGCCATAAGATGTTTCAGAAATTGCCTACAGTGGGACCCTATACCAAGGATACAGCCTGAAAATGAGGAAATTATAGCTACACTACCAGTGAGGACCCATTTACAGAAACAAGAGATCCTCATGTACATCAACCCAGAGTAGTTAGCAGTAAAAATTAGTGAATTAAAAGTGGAATGTGTTTAAAATGTAATTATTTAAAGACAACCAATAAGAATCAGCTGGTAAAAGAAAGTGGAGAGTACTGCACTTCTCCAAGTCCACCTCAACTCTGAAGCAAGAGCTCCCAAACATTTACAGATAAATGGTCACCATCTAAGATAATAGGTGGCATCTCTACAGGCCACCACTGTAGCATAAACTTCTCTTGTAAGTTGTCTGTTGCAGAGAAAAACAAACTAAACCTCAAATATTAGAAGTCTTAGAATATTAGAACTAAAACATTCTGCAGTTTTAACTTAATTTACATGAAAAAAAAATCTGACTCACAAATATTCCACATCCAACACATGGTCATTCTACATCAGCCATCACCTGGTCAGATGAAAAATTCCAAAAACAAGAGAATTAACCATTTCTTAGTATCAGATGTCACTATCTTGTTGCATACAGGTGTAAAAGTGAAACTTAGTAACCTGAGTGTAACATTTGTAAATGTGTCCTTTTGTCAAGCCTAAAAACGTTAGCCTATTCACCCTAGAGAAGCAAAAAAAAAATGCAAATTATAGTTAAGATAGCTAAAGATGATTTAAACAAGTAGGAGATGTCCCCAAAAGTCATAATCCATCTGTTCTGAATGAAAATCTCTTGGACTAAGAAGTCACTTTTAAAGAGACAAGAAAAATCTGTCAATACACACACACTCACGTAAAGAAACTGACAGCATTATAACATTGAATATGAATTAAAAGCTAGAAAGAACAGAAATTTTATGTAACAAATATTAGACATAAAAGTACCTCTCTGACTAGCACTCAAAGATTTTTTAAGCACAACAAGAACACAAATGATCTCAGTAATAGTGCCTATGGATTACAAGTTATGTATGATAATATTAAAAAGGGCATAAGTATGAAACATTTTTCTCCTGAATATTGTGAAGGAATAGTGAAAAGTATTTGCATCCCTTAAAGATAACAAAATACTTCTGCATCATCTTCAGTTATTGTTGAAATGTAAATGCCAGTCTAACATTTCAAATATAAAGTTCTCAGGAAAGCAAAACAAAAGAAGCCAGAAATATATGCAGTCATACAAAAGAGAGCTGGCTGAGAAGTAACCTGAACCACAGAAGCAGATTTTCAGTAGCTTCTGGAGGCCTAAGAAGTTAAACAGTACAAGAAAATAAAGCGGTGATGGAACAATACTTCACAAAGGCAAATGGGCTGACTAGTTTAACATCAGCAATCAGTAGACCTGGCACCAATCCCAATAAAATAATGAAATGACTAATTTATGGCACTGTTAGGTATTAAAAGGAATGCAATGTAATCAAAGACAATGAACATGGGCTTATGAATTCTAAATCTTGTTTTCAAATGAGCTTTTGCTGATAGGTGGGTAAACTTGTTAACGTAATAGATTTCTGTAAAGGATTAGGTTTGATCTTAATTAATGAATTATAATTATGCAAGATCGGCATGGCATGCATTACACAAATTCAAACCTCCCAAAGTAATAGCCCTTAAAATGTTGTTTTAAATGTGGAACCACGGTTGAACAGCAGCATTTCTGGAGATGTGTTCTGAGACCTAACATACTGCCTAGATATTAAAGCCACTGATCAGGGGAGGGGAGAGACAGATTCTAGGCAATACATTTACAGATAAACAGAGGGTGGACAGCAACACATTTGGATCATCCTAAACAGTTTTTAAACATTCTCCTCTCCTCAAGCATAAAATCATTCATCTTCTAATGATACAGGCTTCTGGTCTAGGTATTAGACACAAGCACACAACCTCTGTTTCCGGGTTTATCATCCACAGTCCTTCGCTGCAAAGTTCTAGAGACCTAAGTATCCCAAGAAATATTTATGAAACTTGCTGTGGAAGGAGATGCTTTACAGGATCAATTCTGAAAAGCAGGGGGAAGACCCAGGCCCTATGTGCCTATGTAATAAGCATTATATAAGAATTCAGATCTGGTGTGCTTTTGCCAAAAAAGAATGTGGCAATATATGACTCTATAAAAAATAGTCTAAAGAATGACTGAAGACTTGGAAAGCATGCTGTATAATGAACAGTGAAAAAAGCTCAAGGTATTTAGCTGTCAGAGAGAATATTAAAGTTTGTTTCAACTGTATATCAACATACAGAATAGAAACTTGACAGAAGGCATTTCAATTTAGTAGACAAAAGAATATGAAATTCTCAGCACCTTAAAGCTTTGTCTTGTTATGTTCAGACTAGAATAAGAAATTCATTTAGGGAATAATGAAGATAAGTGAACAGCTAGTTTAAACAGCATAGAAACCAAAAAGATCAGATGTTACAATGCTTCTAATTTCTTTCCTACTGACAGTTTATGCAGTGTGAACATTTAAAAAAACAAACTAAAACCACCACACCCAACAAACCTAGCCAAATTGCACCTTTGATACCATTGAGGCCCTTCCACTTCTATGCATGTGTTATATTTCTAGTGTTTGGGTTTGGAACACAAAAAAACTCTAGGTTTTTTTTTGTTTGTTTGAATTTTTTGGTTTTAATGTCGATTTAAAATGTCGATTAAATACTCTTCTAATATAAGTTTTTGCTGCACTTCAAAAAATCCAGAAAAAGTAGCAGATTCAGGCCAAACTCTAACACCACTATAGCTTAGTACCATCCTGATATTGCTGTGGTAAAACAGTGAATTGAGACTAATTCATGCCCACGGTTCTCTGTACAGTCCAGCATTAATCAAAATACCCTGATGTCCCCAGAGCACCAAGCAGTTGCTGACTGCCTTGTCTTGCTACTGCAATCTTAGCTAGACAGTTTGTACTTTTACTAATTGTGTGACAAATAATCACAACCCTTAGCTTTAACAATAACATCGCAGACAGACCAATAAAACTTCCATAATATCTGTGCTAATATAGTGGTATTAATCCATAGGCTAGATCAGCAAGATTTTGCTGATTTCTTACTATTAAAAAAAAATCTATAATCAATAATATAAGCACCATATGCAGTGATTTCACTATTATCTCTCAAGTCACTGCAATTGAATAACTACATTAAAACAACTTTTAACTAAGAGTTAATTTGATGTAAATCTTTAGTAAAATCACAATAAATAATAGGTTACTTTGTATAAACCTTAACATTATGAAAATGATATTTCAGCTAGAGAGAAACCTGATTAAAATTTAAGACCTTGAACAAAAGTTTAAGCATTTGAATTCAACTCCAAATTGCATTACTAATAACATTATTCCATAACTTGAGTGTAATGATGAATCCAGCAGATCTGGGCTTTAATGAGGGCCCTGAGTAATGATGAACAGCTGGCCACCTTAAATCAGGATGTCTGCTGAGAGTGGGCAATTTGAAAAACCATAGGCTGTCTATTGCCAACATTTCAGAAACAATGCCAAAAATCTAAGAAATTAGAGGGAAAATGCCTTTGCTAGGATTTAACCCTCTGGCTATCCCAGGTGCCTGGAGAGAGTGACAATGTTCATTAAGTCAGCAACACAGTGACATAGCACAAGAGTGAAATTTGACTGTCCGTTCATGGCTGCAGTCAAATTTTGGTGACAGACATGAAAATCCACAAGTATTTGATCTCTCTTCCTAGGAAAATGACCAAAAGGTTTTCACAGCTGTACTACACAGATCAGTGAAAGCTCCTACAAAACAGCAGCTTTCCACATGTGAAAGGTGTTGTCCCCTTTTTTCTATCACTTGAGAAAGTAAATTTCTGCAACACAATGCAGGTATCAGCCCTGCATGCTATAACTTACATCTCAGAGCTAAGAAAAGCATTGGAACAACTTAGTAAATAAAAATGTGTCCATTAAATAAGTCTACTGACTGTACATATTCTCCTAATAACTATGACAAACACCAGAATCCAAAATCCAGAAGGGCATAACAATAACAAAGTTGCCATATATTTCTTTAAATGTTACTCCTTTTATATTTTACAACTTTCATGACCAATTACTGTAGAGATTCATCACAAATAAGCCAAGAACATCCTAAACTATGATTAACTATCACAGTAAACTGAGAGGAACATTACCAAGTTACTCTGTACCTAAGAGATTATCACACCTCTCTCTTCTCACTGTTTTCTTTCCTAAGCCATTACACATACCATTAGTTTTGCTAACTCTGCTATCCTGCTTTTATACCGTCACCTCTTGCAATAAATTCAACATTCTTTTCCCTAAATCAATATGCCATCAGCTGCAAATCCACAGTGATTCAGCCTTGCTCTCTATTTACCCTAACTGCCATTCTCTCCTGAGCACTTGTTAAATACCACATGTAGGGTCCAAACAACCCCCATCATGCCAGAAAGGAACAGCAGCTCCTATCTGAAACCTCCTTGATCAGGCCCAGACCATCTCATGCATGCTGGCTGCTTGTTCTAATAGCACTGTCTACAGTCCAGGACAGTCAAGAAAGGGTGGGTGAAGGGGAAGAGAACTTCATTATCACTGGATGAACCCTCTGTGTAGATGATGAACCCCAAATAATGCTTGACCCAAATCTCAGACTGCACAGGATTAGGAGAGAGGGTCAATGGCCATTGTGTTGCAGCAACCCTCTTGTGAGAGGGTAGAAATGAGCCAAGACACAGACTTCTTGTTTCTCACAGCATGAAAAGGGTCCTGGCTTATTCCTCTTTACAGCTCAGCCATCCTGACTCTAACTACTCACTGACTCTGGCTGCAGCAAGCTCCTACTGTAGGCTTCCCTTGCAGCCTCTGACTGTTGGTTATTTCCTGCTAAACTCTGACTGCAGGTATCAGTTTGCAGACTCTGAATGCAGGCTTTTACCCAGTTAGACTGTGACTGCAGGTTCCAACAACAGACTCTAACTGCAGACCCAGACTGACCTCACAGCAGCAATACTCTCTCCTCAGGATTCTTCTTCCTCACAAGCCTCTCATTCCCTCTTCCTCAAGGTTCCTCCTCCTTCATGATCCTCCCTCGCCAGCTAGCCCACTCCCTTTTATCACACTTATCTTTATTGGATATAGCTGTGACTCCTCAGGAGCGAGGCTGTATTGGGTAATTAACACAGCTGGTACTTAAAAGGGACGAGGTCACCTGTACTCCCTTCTCCTACAGCCACTGGACTTCCATCTTCTAGGCAAACTTCTAGGACAATCTTGCTCTAGCATGTTATGTTTAGCTTTCATACCAAGATTGATTTATTCAAAGTTTCTTTATAGCTATGTCATGTTCTTGTCTCTAAAAAATATGTTATCTTTGACTTTGTAACAGGCAGCTGAAAGCAAGGGCCACATCAACACAACAATGGAATTTCCACCTCAGCCAATTCACAAGATACTCCTCCCTAAGTAATCAGCAGAGAAGAGCACAAAAGACACCTTTGGAGACTGAAAACACTGACTCAACTGATTCACAGGATTTGCCACTTGCACAGAAAAATGAGAAGGCATGGGAGACTAGAAGGAAGCTTTCACACTCCCTGCATCCCTATGGACACAAATCTGCCACTGGACTCAGAGAGAGGCACTCAGTTGTTTTCTTCAGTAGGGTTTTATAGAGCATAGAGTATAAAGTATATAAGTATATTGTCTAAAGTGATTGGTGCAAAATGGCTGTCAGGACATACTGATTAGACTTCATTCTACCAACTGTTAATTACTGACTCTGCCTGACCCTGTATGACTGCATAAAGGAGGGGCAGACACACCATGGATGGCATTTGGCCTGAGGTGCCTCATGCGCAACTAGAGCAGAAAAAGAGCACTGTGAACATTAATGTACCTCTCAATGGAACATTTTATTCTCCATTTGCAGTTTTGGTTTTAATATATCACTTTACAAGACTGTACTTCATTTTCTTCTGCTTATTCCCTCTCCCAGCAAAGGCACAGAACTCCATACTGCACCTATATCAATTACACTTTGGAATGAAGAACATTGAGCTATTTCACAAAATTTGCATTGCTTTAAAATTACATATATTAAGACTGTGAACAAGAGATTCTTGCTGTATTAGATAGAAAAAGCTACACAATTCTTCTGCTGAGCTGTCTACGTTTTGTATTCCTGCCAGTTGTATAGCTCATGTACCAGCAGCTCTGATGTGCTTGCTTTCCTTAGTTACTGCCTCAGTTAGGAATCAGTGACTGCATTACTTGTATGGCATTTCCTGGAAAGAGACCAAGCTGCTGCATTAGGGCAGTTTGAACGTGTCTCCTGGAGAAGCCATATTTCCTCTGAAGTGACTGAGAGACAGATGAATGAAAGAGAGTCAAAAATATGGGACACAGCTGCTGCAGCTCTAAATAACTACCCATTTTCACCTCATAAGCATTTGCATGGGAAAACTAGCTGTTGCAACTACAGTGTCTACAGTATAATTTAGTCACCAGTTGGCACTTAATTTGATCCTCCATTTAATTTGATCAAGACCTCTGAAACTAAATCATCTGGTGCTTAAAATACAACTTCCACTCCTAATTTTTTTTCTGCTTTAGTCAGGATAAATTGCTGCTAGATAAATTGATTCTTGGCTACAATTAGTTGCTATCTAATTAATGGTGATGAGCACAAAGAAATTCCTACAAATAAATGAAAAAGGACATAATCCAAAAAAGATGGAGGCTGATCAAGGAAAACTTGTGGAACAGTTAAGGATAGCTACAAAACTAAAAAAAAAATATTTTTGAAAGAACTGTCATAACAACACTCAGGGCTCAGCGTTTCACTTCTCTTATTAGTGTACTACATGGTAGTAATTTACTTCCAAAATGTTCTAGCTAAGCCTTGCAGCCATTTTCACAGGTGAGAAAACACATATTTAAGACTTCTTACATGACTGCGTGGGTGATATATCTGCACCACATCTGGGAACGAAAACACTTGACACAGTGACAGACCAGTCTGTCTCCTCACAGGCCAGAGAAGACATAGACCCTAACATAGCACAGGTTCCAGCAGCGATATCAATAATACAGGAAATCACAGGTTTCATTGAGAACTATGGAAAAAAAAAAAGTAAATATTCAACAGAAAGGATATCATCCTAAAATCAGGGGACACTTTACATTTTAACCCTGTTCCTACAGGGATTTTGTTTTTATCCTCAGATTTCAAATATTCGCCCCACACAGGTTTGGCAGAATCAAAATTTTATTTTCTCTCATATAATATGTAAATAAGATAGGGTTAATGCAGAAAATACTTGGTAAATTATGAAAGACAATGGCTAAAACCATTGGTAGCCAAAGAAAACTTATTAAATACTCTGTAGTATATTAAATACCTGGGCTCAAATATTCGTAGTTTCACTGGGTATCCCAATTGTTTAGTAGAGCCAGACACATAATGTGATGAGGCTGTGAATGATCCCTCATCACTGCACAGTATCTTGGTAAAGCTGACAAAAGTAAGAATACAAGCATGGTAGATACACATAACATATTAAGCATGGAGAATACTGATATCCAGCTTTCCCAGGGATCATGAGTTTGTGTTCTGCTCTGTTCCACCACTTCCACACCTCTGTCCCCCAGCATGGGACATTGAGGTTGTTCTCTTCTCCAGCCTCAAAGTTGCTTGTATTGCTGTTCCATCCTGCACCAATTCTTCCTTATCTAATTTTATTTTTCAGATCAGACGCTATACTGTAAATTGCTCAACAGCATTATTTTCATTAATTCATCCCATGGTAGTTTAGTTTGAGTGTAGCTTGTGTCAGCAGCACATTTTTGTAGCTCAGGTAATTTCCTCCTTTTTAAAATAAATCAGGGCACTGACAGCTCCTTTGTTTTGAAAGATGCAATGAGATAAGACATCTGTTACTTTCCCCCAGTCAGGACATTTAAAAAAAAGTTCACTACAGCATTTTTACACCATCTTCCACTCCTCACTTCTGTATCTCAAGAGTCAAACAAACAAGAGAAGAATGCTTAATAAGTACCTGAGGCAGAGGGTGGGTTAATGAGACTTGCAGTCAAGGGTTCTCATTAGTTTTGAAGCTATCTTATTAGAGGATGATGTGGATTATGAGAGCAAAGTGAAGCACTGCACAGCAACATCTGACTTTCAGATAATCCCATTCCAGTTACCGTGGAAAAACAAAAGAGGAAAGTAGACGTAGTGACTACAGCACAAGAGGCATGCCCATTGCAACCTGTCATGGACAATTTCACAGTCAGAAATTGTGGCTCAAATATAATGTGTTTTTAATCGTTCATGATTCCGGGCACTTTATGTTGACTGCAACTCTGTTACAAATAACAACTACTTTGTAGAGAAAGAAAGACAGCACACAGCAAAGCCACATCATTTAAACTGTTGTTTATTTCAACTATTTCCATTGTCAGCCACAGAAAAAGGATTGTCTCATTGAGACACAAAACAAAGGGACAGAAACTTGAGACTGTCCTTTTGCCCCAGCCCAACATCATTGCAGATTACTAAAAAGAAAGGAATAGAGCAGACCTTTCTAGGGGAGTGGCAGCATCCCGGACTGGCGCTAGCAAAGTGAGGTAGCCCTCACCTAAGCCAAATGATTGAGGAAGAGATTTCATCCTTCTTCTATCATGGCTGCATTACTTGCCCCATATCTCCATATGCCTACGTTCAGTTTATCTCAACTCAGGCATCAAGAATTTTTTAATAATTATTATTCATCTGTTTCCTCCCACAGACTTTGAGATAGAGGAATATCACAGCTGAATACAGTATTTTATGTGGCCCATGAGAATGGCGTATTTTAATTTTAAAGAGATTTTATTGTTTTTACATCTGCTGCTTTACAATACATGCTGCATTTTCTATACTCCCAGCTACTGTAATTATTATAAAGTCATATATATGAAGTGAAGTAAAATTCAGACATCACCTTGGTGCCTAGGAATAATTTAGATGTTCTCTAAGTAAAGAAACTCTCTTAAGATGGATCTACCAATGTTTCTCTCTCCCCAAGGGATTTTTTTTCTACTTTTAATTAAGGAAAGAATACAAAAGCATACTTTCTGTAGCTGTGTATTTGTACTTATATTAGCAAAGGCAGCAGTCTGTTTGAAAGTTAATTGTTTTCTATTCTCTGCAAAGAGCTATTCATCAGGACACCTACAACTACACACTTCCTGTAAATTATAAATCAAAATGCTCTTAACCCTCGGTTGTCTCAAAGATGACCCTTTTAAGTAAAAAGTAGTGTGTAGAGCCTGAACAACACCCTTGAACTGGTTAAAAATAAACTATTAAACAGAGACTGGGAAGAACTTTGAAAAGCAGCAGGTGAGAAGGAAAACAGTACCAGCTAGCTCAGGTGAGAGATGAAGATAAGTTTAGCACCTAGTAGAGAAGGAAAAAAACCCTTTGCCTTTGTCTGGGGATGCCAGTGGACACTCATGTAAAGCTCTGTAACTGACAGACTACAGCACAGCAGCCTTTAGCTGAATGACACATAGTCAGTCTCACCTCACTAGTCTCCTGAAGGAGGCAAAAAGAAGTATATCTCTACATAAGTCTGCCTGAAGAATAGACCACTGATCACCCCTCTTCTTAAATGAATTTCATCTTAGCAAGGTTTGAGTGTGGGCCTTTTTTTTTTAAGAATAACATGTCTGTAATAGAATCACAGGCTCATTAAGGTTGAAAAATCTTGGTGATCTCTCTAAGATCATCAGGTCTGACCACAAATCCCAACATCACAGCATTCATCACTAAATCATATCCCCAAGTACCACATTGTGGATGCCTCTTGAATAATTCCAGAGAGAGTGATTCCACCACTTTCCTATGCATTCTGTCCCAATGCCTGAAAATCTTTCCAGTGAACTATTATATCCTATTTAAACCTCCCCAGGTGCAACTTGGGGCCATTTCCTGTGGTCTTGTCCTCTGTTACCTGGTAGATGAGACCAAATCCCCACTGGACTATAACCTCCCTTCACATAGCTATAGAGAGCAATAAGGTTGCCTCCAAGACTCTTCTCCAAGCTAAGAGAAAAAATTGAATAAGAGACACATTAGTTGTTATATGCTAAACAAACATCTAGAATTAAAAAGGTATTATAATTTTTGGGGAAAAAAAAAACCCTAAATCCAACAGCAGCCTCAAGGCCACACCAAAAAGATCACAGCAGTGTCAGAAGTCCATATAGAGTTCTTCCATTTCCATGCTACAGCCAGCAGTCTAAACTATGTCTGACATAGACAATTAGACCAAAGAATAAAGTAAAAAGGAGGGAAGAAACTAACTATACACAGGAAATGTGGACAGATGTCACCTGCTAGATCACCATAGAGCTTGTTATTGCTACTACATTACATTCAGGTTTTTCAATAATTTATTAGCAGCTCAAACAGGTTTACCATATCCAGAAAAAACATAGCAGATTTAACAAATGCAGATAAATATTTATAATCAAATAGACCAGTTGGTAAGTGCAATTTACTAACAACATCGTTAGTAGGAAGTATATTAGTAGTAGTATTATTATTGTGACCAAAAAACCTAAACAAAAGCCCCCAGACACCACCATGACAATATCCTGATGGATAAAACACAAAAGCACTCAAACCCAGTAGAGATCCACTGCTACTCACAGAACCAAATAAATACTGACAGCAACAAACTCAAGATCATAGCAGATGAATAAAAGCACAACCATTACCAATACAACACACTAAAAAACCCAAAAACAATTGCAATGTTTTACCATTGTTCAAGCTGCCCTTCATTCACAGAAGCAAAGTTATGTAAGATTTTGAGATTAATTTGCCCACTCAATTCCATAAAATAAAACAGGGTAGGATGATTATAGCAGGATTTGTTCACTATTCATGAACACCTTCTAATCTGGATTTAGAGTTTAGCATGCAGAAGTGTCACTTTTCACAGTAAACTGCAGATTTAACAGAATTACACTGCTAATTCTGCAGACAGAGCTTTATTGGACTTTCCAGTGGGTACATTTAACTCTTTGCTCCCCAACTGAACAGTAATGGCAAAGAAAAAACAAACAAAAGAGTCTTGTAAAATGTAGATGACCTTCCAGTCCAACCTGAGCTAATTAGCAGTGAATTTCTTCTTCACCAGATTGTTTAAGCACTTTCTCTACCTTTGTAACTGGTACTACTTAGATTTCACATATCTCCACGTTTAATTTTTTCCTCCAAATTTCGTTCTTCTGGTGCCTCAGTTTAGCTTTATTAAAACTCCTTCAGCCTTCAATTCAAGCATCAACTCACCACTGCCATACTTGCCCAAAAAACCTAAGCTAAATTGATTGGAGTGGACCTAAAAATCATTGCTCTGGAGGGTTTTCTGCAGAGGAGGGTGGGGAATGAGTGTAAATGCATCCATTATTTCCCTCATTGAAATAGACTTCTGAAATTTCAGAGAATTCTGATGAACACTGCTTGATTCAAATGGCAGGAATCTCATCGGCTTAATGGACATTAGAACTGCATAGCAGTGAAAAGGCAAAGCATAACAATTTCTCTGAAATTGCAGTACTCGCAATAAATTTATGAGGACAGAGAAGACATCTCTTTGATATGCAAGGACCAAGTTTGGGAATGCTTACACAAGTTTAACACCTGCTGACTTGATGAGAAGTACTCATGGGTGCAGAAGGAGTAGGCCAACAGCACTGTAAGATGAACTCCAATTATCTTTTCAAGGCCATGGGACTGGCTTGGTGGATAAGGAAACAGAGAGAACGGGATGTAATTGATGTTGCTTGTAACAAATTTAGTAAGGCTTTAACACCATCTCCCATGACATCATAGCTGATGAATTATGAGGTAGGTAAATAGACAGAGAAGTAGATGGAAAACTGACTGAACAGCTGGACTCAAAAGATTGTCACCAGTGGCACTGAAGTCCAGTTGGAGGGAGTGCATGGTGCTCCCAAGAGATGTGTTCTGAGATCAATACAATTGAACTTCTTCATGACAAGTCCCATTAATAATGGGAAAGAGCGCAACTTTAGCAAGTTCTCAGATTATATTGAATTAGCAGGAGTGGTTGATGCATCAGGCTGTTTTGCTGTTATGCAGAAGGATGCGAACAGACTGGAGAAGGGAAGCGACAGGAACCTCATGCAGTTCAACAAATGAAAATGCAAAATACCAAACCTATGGAGGAGCAAACCCATTCACAAGCACATGCTGGATTCCAATCAGCCAAAATCCACCTTTACAGGTAGGACTTAGGTGTAACAAAGGCACAAGAGGAGCACATAACAGCAATGTGCCCCTGCAGAAAAGAAGGCTAACAGTACCCTGAGCTGTATTAGGGGAACATTACCAGGCCAAGGTAGGTGTTCCCTCCTCTCTACTTGGCACTGCTGAGGTAAATTTGGAGCAGTGAGTCTGATTCTGGGCTCCCCAGTACACACTGCAACAAATCTGGTGAATAGCCATGAAGATGGCTAAACCTTGGAGCATGGATAATTCTATACACAATTTTAGGAAAAATTAGGAAAAGTTTCTGATCTGTAGCCCTTGTCCCTAGAGGTGATCTCAAATTCCAAGATATCAACTGGGAACATCATCCTACTGTGGCAAACAGGTGTTGTAAATTCGTGAAGTTTGTGGGAGATAACTTTCTGTTGCATGTACTTTGTAAGCAAACTAGGCAAGATACCCTCCTAGACTTGCTATTTGTAATAGAGAAGGATTCATGAGGGATGTGATGGTAGGTGGTTGCCTACCTAGGTCACAGTGATTATGAACTTGTTGAGTTCTGAATTTTCAGTGAGGAAAAAGAACAGCAGAATTTCTGAACATCAGGAGAACAAGCTATAAGCTGTTCAGAGAGCTGTTTAGCAGAGTACCCTAGGAATCTCCTTTTGAGGTCTTAGGAGTCTTTGAGGGCTAGTCAGCTTTTCAGAACCACCTTTCAGAAGCACAAGAGTAGTCAATTCCACTTTAGAAGTCAAGCAAGACAATGTCAGACTGGCTGAACAGGGTGCTCCTCACACAGCTCAAGAGGAAAAGAAACAATCTCTGGAAAAAAGGCCAGGCTTCACAGAAGGAGTACAGACGTGTAACTTGCTATTGCAGAGAGAAGGTGCAAAAAGCTGAAGTTTAGTTAGAACTGAAGCTGGAGAGTGTTGTGTCAGATAATAAGAAAGGCTTTTTAAAGTATGCTAATATTGAGAAGACATTGGACCAATACTTGTTGAAGACAGGCATCTGGCTTAAAGGGATGAAGAAAAAGTGGAAGCATTAGATGCAATCTTTGGCTAAATTTTTAATACTCATAGAGTTTGGGTTGCCTGAGCCAGAGAACAGGGACACCATGGGAACAGTGACACTGAAATTGTCAGGGATCAGCTCTATCAGAGAATATTCACAAGTCTATTTGGCCTAAAGGAGTTCACTCCAGAGTAATGCAGGAACTAGCAGATTACATGGCTGGACCTCTCTTGATCATCTACCAAAAATATTGAGGGTCTGGTGGCATCCCTTCTGACTGGAATCCATTCTTCCAAGTGGGAGGTGCCCCAAGTCTGTCAGTGTTTAAAAGACCTTTGGACAATGACCTTGATAATGTGCTTGCACTTTTGGTCAGCCCAGAATTGGTCAGGCAGTTGGACTGGATGGTCACTGTAGGTCCCTTTAAGCAGACAGATTGTTCCATTCTCTACTCCATATGCGAGTAGAGCCTGGGAGAATGGTGACTCTTCAGTCTGGAGAAGGCTCGGGGGATCTGATAAATGCATAACAAATACCTGGGGGAGAAGTAAGAAGGCAGATCTAGACTCTTCTTGGTAGTTTCCAGAGACAGGAGAAGAGGAAACTGGCACAAATTGAAGTACAGGAAAACCTATTTGAACCACAGAAAACACTTTTTTATGTTGAAAATGACCAGTCATGAGAATAAGTTGTGAAATGCCTGTCCTTGTAGATATTCAAAATTAGATTAGACACAGCTCTGTGCAACCTCCTGTAGTTTGATACCCCTCTCTGATCTAGTTGGGGTGGGAGGAGTGGACTATGGACCAGATTTCCAAAGTATGTTCCCACCTCAATGCCTCTGTAATTCATGGGAAAAACCACAGGATGGGCAGCAGGATAGTCTGCAGACATCCAGTTGCTGAATACCAAAACAGAAAGTCAGTTCATCCTAATCCTGCTCTCCATTGCAAAAGTATTTGACCAAAATTGAACAGATTTGCAAATTCTTGCAGCAAGCAGATCTTGAAGTTGTAGAAGCATCCAAAAATTTTGCTGACAAGACAAAGACCCTCCAACTCAGCAGTCAGTTCTGTGAAGTGTTCACAGCTGCTTCCAGCCATGCTGAACCAAACAAATTTTCCATCAGTCTCCCGTGACTGTAAACAGCACTCTAACATGGCTTTAAACTCGGCAGAATTGCACGATCAAGCAACAATTTTTCATTGTGTTTCTAACCGGCTTGATTATTTATTCATTCAACTCAGAATTCACTACACTTAGGTTAACATTAGGAGTTCTTTAGATATGCCTTCCTCTTAATCTTTGCACCACCAGCAAATTAGCAAGGTTGCCATGAAGACAATGCTTTATATTTAACAAATGTAAATAGCCCGTTCAAACACCCTTCTTCTCTGGACCTCAGTTATTTAACTCAGTCATTGCAATGCAGACTGACCCAAAGAGTCATGGAAAGGGTTAACAACATACTATTTCTGTGCCAGTGCAAGGACTAGTTAAGACAGTCTATGTTGACTTGCTTTGCAGTCTTGCTTTTAAATATTTTAAATATATGTTTTTATATTTTTTTGCAAAATCACTAAAAAGCCCACAGATGAAGGGGTTGGAACTCAAACATATAGCAAGGACACACATAAAAGAAAATCTTTAAGAAATTTGAGAGAATTGATGCTGGTTCAGTTTCTGCCTGTGCAAAGGGAAAAGAGTTAATTTGTAAAATATTTAGACTAAATAAATTTGAGTTATTTTTGCCTAATTAAAAAAAAAACAACAGTATTTCTCACTGGTTTCCAGATAATCCTTGTTTCCTTTTTTTTTCTTTTTTTTTTTTTTTCTTTTTTTTTTTTTTTTTTCTACCAGGCCAGGACCACAGCTTTTAAGATTTGCTTACATCTCTTATTTCTCCACCATTTTTTAACTTTAAGATTTTTTTCCTAATTTTAGAGTGAGTGAGTGAGTACCAAGCATTGAAGAAAGCTACTGAAGACTGCTGCAGGGGAGGAAAAAAAGCAAAACAATGAACAAAACCCCAAGGAGCACTTTTCTTAATGGCAGTTCAGAGTGGCAAGAGGCACACATGGAGAACCATGCTGGGCTAGCAGCTTCAAGAGAGGCTTTTCCTTCAGTTGCCATGACATTTGTTTCCTGCAACCAAGTAACCCCCTGAGGGCACTAATATAGAAATATACAGCACACATTCTTTTTAACCCCAAAACCATGAAAGTGGTTTGGAAAAGAATGGACTGACCTGTAGAAAACAAATTACTGTGAAACGATCATCTTGGAGAGCTTGACTATGAAATCAAAACCAAAGAGAGTCAGATGAAAGCAGTTTGCCATCACATTTCCCGTTTTGGCTTTAGTATTAGAACATCAGAACTGTAAGTGTTTGTTATTAGAGTTTAAAAGAATTTCAGGAGATAAACTATTCCTGCACTGTCTCTATAAAAAATTATTTTACTGTAAAAGTATAAGAGCACTATTCTGGTATAAAGAAATGAGGAGTCTAAAATACACAGATAATTAAATAAATGGAATCAATGGAGAGATCACTAAACTTCACAGGTCTTCACTAAAACAGGAAGGATCCATGCACACTCTTGTTGGTAATACTCTTGCTGTTATTGTTCAATTTTTTATCTCATTGCCATTTCCAATAAATTGTTCTTATCTCAGCCTTTGATCTTTGCCTTTTGTGTCTCCAGTTCTCCTCTCCAGCCACCCATGGGGACAGAAAAGGGGAAGGGAGAGCGAACAGGTGGCAGCATGGTTTAGAGAATCTTGGCAGGAGAATTAAATTGGGGATTACCACTCCTAAACTACAACAGAAATTAAATAGCACAACCTAGGAAGACTCTATACAAAAAATAATCCACAGTCCAGCACCACTGGCCTATCTTTTTTACTAAAAAGTACCTGTTTTCCACTGCAACTAGCCTCAGAAACTAAACCACACTTGGACACAAAGCATTAAAGACAAATCGTGCACAAATATTTGATATGTAATAACTCAATTCTCAAAGATACTGAGCACATCAGGAATCCAGTCAAACTCAGGTTAGTGTTTCATCTTCAAGTCTGGGATGGACAATTAACCAAATCACACCTCAGAGCAGACAACATTCACCCTAGCAGTTCAGCTTTGTTCACTGTATATTTTGCCAGAGAATGCTACGTGTCAACAGGAAAAAGCTTTCTTCAGTGCTGAATGAAGCCAAGGAGAGCTGTGGAACCTTGACAAAATGGTATCTGTCCTAGAAGTTCTGTGTAGTACACAGGAAGCAGCAGCAGCAGCTCCGTGTTTATTTCACAGAGGCAGTGTAGACCTGGACAACAGCCAGCCTCATCAGTGGCATTACCTGGATGAAGAAAACCCTTAGTTCACCACCTAGATGAACAATTTTAGGGTATATATATATGTTACAAAGATCAATGGATTAACTCTGACCTAGCGTGAAGGAGAAGAAAGGAGACACCCAGTCATAAAACCAAAAACCATGTCTTCCTGATAAGTCATAATTAATATTATCATGAAGCACCATCCTCCTTTCTTTTGTTGCCTACATTCCTTGAACACGGAAAGCCAAGATACCTAACTCCAAGTTGTGTATATCTGTAGAAATTTAAGTTTCTGCTCTTCATTACATGGCATGAAGGCATGCACCAACACCTTTTCCAGAACTCTATCCTTCAAAGCTTGTTTCTATTACAAACTGTGCTACTCTCCCTGATCCCTAGCATCACATATTACCTCATCAGTTCTGAAGAACTGTTCAGCTGTTTCCCCACTGCATTTCAGTATGAGGAATGTTCAGCTGTATGTGGGAGAAAGCTCTGAGACAGCAGGTGCTCCCACCACTGCAGAGCTCAGATGATTTTAGGTTCTGCTGTGCAGCACAAGATGCAGAAATAATTGGGGATATCAGAATGGGTTTGAGCCAAGTTACTGGCTAAAAAGAAAAAAAAAATAAATGAAAAATCAAAAAGCAGAGAAGAAAAGAAATTAAAAGAGAGAGATTGAAGCACCAATAAAACTGCCCTCACAACTGGAGGCAGGATCACTAATTTTTTCCAACCTCATTAAGAGCAGTTGTACTCCTAAATTTTATCTGTAGACCTAATATTTTGAGGCTGTCTAACTGCAGGACACTTCTGTTGGCAACTATTACAGTGCTGACAGGACTTGGCAGCCTACAGTCCATGGGTTGTCACTTTAAAATAGTCAATCCTCTGATGCATTGCAAAGTCTCTGTCCCTTTAAACTTCTCTGTTCCAGAATTGTTGCTCTTTCCTCAGTGCCACATCTTCTACCAATTATTGGTGTGCTGTGGAATACTGTTTAATAAACATTTTCTTGGCAGAGTTTATCATCTAAGTGATCAATCATGAGTTGAGGAAATAGAGTTTTAAGTACTACATCAGCTTCCTGCATCTCCTTTGAATGGCATCCCATAGCCATTAAAAATACCCACCCTTGGCACTAAATGATTTATTTTAATCTAAACAGAGATTACTTTAATTAAACACACTTTATTCCTCTTGAAATTGACAGAGCACTCCCCTGAAGCCTTCTATCACTCCATTTATCAAATGATTTCTTTTAGAGCAGCAAGCCACTCCTCACAGACCACACTGCTCAGGGGCCTCCGTTTTGTTCCAAAACCAGGGAAAAGAAAAATCCACAATAAGAAAATATAGACAGATTCAGCTAATCTTAGATAGGAGTACAGCTACTATGATTCAGCTCCTGAGTTTGTAGCTGGATACTAAACAAAGCTGCAAAGGTTACATTGAAAAAAAAATCCACAAAATTAAATGTGGGGCATAAGTAGAGGCTGCACAGAGGATGCAAAAAGAGCAGCCCTGAGGATAAGGACTTGGGGTTGTTGGTGGATGAGAACCTCAATGTGAGCTGACAGTGTGTGCTCAGAGCCCAGAAAGCCAACAGCGTCCTGGGTTGCATCAAGAGCAGCCAGCGTGGCCAGCAGGGTGAAGGAGGGGATTCTACCCTTTGAGACCTCACCAGAGACAGCCTCCAGGGGAAACCTTACAGCAGCCTCCCAGTATTCGAAAGAGCCTACAAAAAACCTGGAGAGGGACTTTTCACAAGGGCACGTAGTGATAGGACAATGGGGGATGGCATTAAGCTGAAAGAAGGTAGGTTTAGATTAGATATTAGCAAGAAAGTCTTTACTGTGAGGGTGATGAGGCACTGGAACATATTGCCCAGCACAGCTTTGGATGTCCCATCCCTGAAAATGTTCAGAGCCAGTCTGGATGGGGCTCTGAGCTACCTGGTCTAGTGGGAGGTGTTCCTGTTCAAGGAAGGAGCATTGGAACAAGATGATCTTTATGGTCCACTCCAACCCAAACCATTCTAGGATTTTTGATTTTGTGATGTATGTTCAGAGCAATTGGGACTGTAAAAGAAGAGGGGAGAACAGATACATGCTGTCACCTTTCTTTTGGTACCAATTATTTTATTTCTTTTTTTAAGCAAAAAAATCCTTGCAGGAAGATCAAAATACTTAGTTGAATCCCTTTTCTTTTCACCTCCAGTATATATGTAGGTGTGGACTGAGGTGGGGTGGAGTCATCATATTGTTAAAGGACAAGACTGATTTCAATTAGTATTGAACCGAAATATAACTAGAGGTATTCATAAACATCCTGAAATAATTCATTTCTCCTTCCTTCCAAATTCAACACTTTCAGTCTGATTTGCAGACAGGTATCTGAAATAGATCCAAACTATTATCAAATCAGCATGCTAGATGACTGACATTCACCCTTCACTGAAAGTCTCTCAGAAAATAGATTCATGAAAATTCTATCCCAGGTGTCTGAGCTTTTTAATGACTAATAGAACAGTGTCTTTCCAGGCTCACCTTTCATTTGTTATTTACTCAGCAGTATTTACACACTGTTAAGGCAGGCTAAGCCATACAGGGGATAGACATGCACAAATATAAACAGAATTATAACATCCTGGTTGCAAGATAGCTGCGACAGAAAAATATACCAGTTGTGCAGAAGAACCTAGGATGAGTCACTCTGAAGCATTCAGGCAGCTCTTAAAATATCTGTAATTATCCTTCCTACCCAAGTATGGAATACGCCTTTTATTGCCATTGAACACTTTACTGCCATGGATTTCCAAGGATTTGTACCAGAGGAGGCTATCAGAGAGTCTTAGCCCTGCAGTAGACATCTTGGAAGATTTAGGGGTACCCAGTGATCCTGATCTCAAACTACAGGGCCAAGTTTTGTCTCCTCTCTGCTTTGAGGCACAATAGTAGAGACAAAGCCCCACCCAAAAGGAAAGAAAATTGTTGCCACAAACAAAACAAACTTTCCCCCTTCCCCTCCCCTCCAAAAAAATCCCAAAAGCTGAACACCAAAAAGGTAAATTAAAGTACCTGTCTCCCCTAGTGGGCAGTATAAATATATGAGAACCCTGATGAAGGTGTTTATCCTGCAGGAAACAAGTTTCCTTTAGCCATTTTCATTCACCGAATTATTTATTTGCACTTATCAGTATTCGGAGGCACTTGAATTTTTATGCTTAGAGGTATAATTAAACCTATACAGAGTCTCTATTCACTCCATCTCAGGGCTCTGTCTTCCTTCAAACGTGACAATTTAGCAAATAAAATTGTGTTAGCCTAAAGAAAAGTTCACGGCTTTTTGCATGTAAGAGATTTATTTTCCCTGTTCCTTATTCTCTGCTGAGGGAAAGCAAGCTTGGAAAGCGCATGTCCTATGCCCCAAATATCATGCAGTGGGAAGGTATAATGCACACAAGAAATTAATAGTCCATTCTCCTAGATTCTACTTCTACCTTGTTTGGTTTTTTGGGGTTTTTGTTTGTTTGTTGGGGGGTTTTTGGGATTTTTTCTTTAATGCCATCAGCTCCCTGATTAAGTCCTACAGAAATAATAAGCAAGTAATGTGACAGGCAACAACATATTTTTCCTACCTTCTTGCATTGCACAAACAAGGTACCTCCTTACAGCAGGAAGAAACAACAGAGGGGGCTGCAACTGAATCTAAAATTAACTCTTAATGATCAAGTAAAGAAGCCTCACGCCTACTATATGTGATCACTCAAAATGTGCTATGAATTCCTTCCAGAATGTTCTCAGAAATTAGTTTCCTAATGAGATCAGAAGGACAAGCTACAAAATTTTCATCACTGGTTAGTACAAGCTACCTGTTAGTTGAATGAAATTTAGATGTCTCTCCTGCTTTAAGCTTTGTATTGCAACTTGTGTTAGCTTACCTATAGTTTTAAAGGAAATTTTAGTTATGAGTATCAACAAAGCAGTCCTTCATAAAACTGTACACAGGGATATGTCCCAGGTCTCCTCCTTCTCTCCATGAAAGCAAGTTCAGCCACCTTCTATTGCAAAGAGAGGGTGATTGGCTGTAGCAGCATCCCCTGAAGAAATCTTAGAATGTCTCATAGATTAATTTTTCAATTGGAAAAAGGTTTTGGAGAGATACAGAAGACACAAGATAATACCTGTGGTTTTATCAAGAAAATAACAGAAAGTAGGTCTTGTTCTGTAAGCATATTAACAGAAGAAAGAAAGGGATATGTGTGGGGATGTGTAAAGGTTTTCCAACTCAAGGAATGGACTCCAGTGGGTTTGGAGTTTGGAAATGACAGAAATGCTGCTATTCAGTGCCCGGTTACCTAAATAATGTTCCATTTTATTTTCAGTCACCCTCTACAGATTTTTTTTTTTTTACCCCATGCAGAGACATATCTCCAGATATAAGTTTACAAAACAACAATAATGAAAAGTAGTATCCTGTATTAGAAGACACCAATTCAGGTGCAATTTTGCAAAACTTATTCATAATCCATAGAAAAAAGTGATCTGTTCTCTAAGGAAAGCAGCAAGGAGGAAAGAGGTAGGGAATAGGTTTTTAGTGTATAGAGAATTCAATCTGCAAGTATTAATCATTGATGTTTTACTGTTTCCTCATGAGAAGTGAACACAATGCTATAATTTCAGTGTATTTTAAAAGCACAGCAAATGTTTTTCTTTTCAGTTCAAATTAAATATTTCAACAGACCTTGACACAAGCTACATCTGTTGATACCTCTCAGTACAAATGTTGGACACTTGACAAACCAAACACACAACCTTTTCCATCTAGTCAATTCTTCAGATTCTTTCTATAATTATGAGAATTCAATTAGGCAAATGCTTAATTGATACAGACTGCTTTTCCTGCTAGCAATGACCCTTTACATCATTGTTAGCAGTTTTCTATGATTAATTATGCCAATGGCAGCAGACTAATTTTCTTATTTCTATAGACTACCAAAACATAGAACTCATTAATGAAGCAGTGGTGAAAAAAAAATTTCATTATGCTATTCATCTTTTACCTCTATTTACCATGAGTTTAGCCCTAGTAGCGTTGTATAAAAAGCTCTTCAGGTCTTTCTTTCTTGCAGTGTGGAGCTGCAAGGCAAGTAGCCAAGGACAGAACATGCTACTGCCAGCACTCATGCCTTAGACTGGGTTTTGCTTGCCAGAACTGAGGCTGAAAGACAAGGAAAGAAGAAAAGTGTTGTCTAAAGAATAAAGCATCAGGATTTATATAAAAGCAAGATGTACAACTATACATAAACAGCCACATATGTCTAGACAAAATTTAACACATTTTTTATTGAAAAGACACAAAATTCACTATAACATGGATAACAAGCGTAGCTTCTGCCTGTTATGCCAGTAGCATTTGCCACTTTCTGGAAATAAAGACTGATGACGTGAAAGAATCAGGAGTTTGAAACCTATTCAACCAGTAAGCATGGAAATAGAAGACAAACATTTCAAAGCACCCACAGTGAAAATTCAAGGTTTAGGCTAATGATATTTTACAAATACATGGCTTGTCTCTATATTTTTAGACATTTTCAACAAGGTAGTGCTGCCTGAAAGAACTTCTGTGTTGAGAGAAAGCCATAAATGAACATCAATATGGATGGAAAGAGGACTATGATACATTCAATGCACAGAAATTCTTCCACAAAACCCTTACTGGGGAACTGTACTACAGCCAGTTTCACCTAGGAGAAAAAATAATTTTCTGTAGTGCTTTATGCACTAAGCTTACCCAAATGTAATAAAGTGACTCTAAAAATTTACAAGTGAATTTTCATTTTAAAAAACTCAGTCATACTGCTAGCACAGGCCAAACAAGAGTTGTCCACATTTTCTAGACTCTAAAGTCCTCCATTGTAAAGATTTCTTCATTAAAAACCAACAAACACACACAGTTTTGCTGAACTTATTGAGTTGAAAAAGTAGTCCTTTGTGAACACCTTAAGTCAGAAATACATTGAATATTTTATTGATATTACATGTCCAATCTGTTTAAATATATTATAAACGATACAAAATTCCTCCTGTTTATTCAGTTTATTCAATCAAGGTATGATAAATTGTGGCTACTTGAGCTCACATACCTAAGAACCAAAGACCTTTTGGCCACGGTTTAAAATCGGCTAGAGATAAAAAATTATACTTTTCCAAGCAGACTTCTCCACAGGCGTTTAGGGAATTAATAAATATGTTAAGTGACAGAATGGTTCACAAAATTAAATAGTTTCTTGAGAATTTGTACAGAATGTGTAACAGTAATTGTCAGGATAAAATACTGAACTTTTATTATATTTTTAGTGTAGCCATTATTACCGAATACAAATAGTATTGGTCAAGCCCAGAAAATGATCCCCAAGAAAACTTCATCTACTTTAGATATATATTCTACAGCTGAGATATTTTTTGTTTGTAGATTGCTATTTTCTTTTTTAAAAAGTATCAAGAAGTCATCAGTAACAGCTCTGTAGATAACATGGGACAAAGGCTCCAATTATGGTTCTCTAATATCTGGATGTAAGGTGGGAAAATGCCAAATAAAACTATAATTAATAGATCAGAGTACAAGAAGAACCTGATCTCAGATATGTTTGGCTGATTATGTGCTCTTAGTTATTGGGCGAAAACCTTTCCTCAAAGATCCAGAGGGAAAAAATAAACAAACACCCCCCCTCAAACAACCAAATAAAAGAACTCTGTCTTCTTACATGACTCCTTCTGATCCAAATATCCAAGTTTTTATAACAGACTATTGCATGACAAGTGCAATAAGTGGGGGGGGGAGGGAATGGTGTTTGTGGCTCACAGGTTTTTTTCCCAATAATGTTAAAACTCCTTCACATAATTCACATGTTAAAACATTCAGTTATCCTGCATATGTAGGGCAGTGTCCTTAATACCTGCTAGTCCTACTGCCTTCTTACTGGTTCAAATTTAGTAAGAAATGGACTCAACACTGCACTGGATAGCAGCTTTTGTCTCTGGTATGGGGAGCAGGAAAAAAATGTGAGATGTCAGTCTCTGTTTCAGAGATGATGCACAGGGGTTAGTGAAATTCTAGGTAAAATATTCATAGACTCATCTCTGACAGTTTACATCTCCTCCTCACCCTCCAGAGCACCCTTAAAGAAATCCATCAACTTGTTAAAACTGAGACACAGAAAGGCCTCAGTCATCTATTTGACCCCACCAGCTCCAGCTATTGTCATGTTGACTCCTACTTATCTGCTAAACCTAGTTTGAATTTCAGATGGTTTCCATCTTTATCACTGTAAAGCCAAATTCAACCTCATTAAAATTTAAAATGTTCTGCTGTAACTCAGTCACTCAGAACACTTACAATTTTACTGCGTTTTTAAATATGATACACAGTACCAAAGAGACACAGCAAACAAAGTAATTTTAAATCAGTTAAAATATTGCAATTTGAAAGGAAACTGTAAGTCTGTAGCTAAGGTGTCTCTTCTATAAAAAATTACTTTTGTATTAGAAGTAGTAACAGGAAAGTGGTTAAAGAGATTACCCTATAATGAGTAGAACTACACCTAGTTACAGCAGCTAATAAATTTATATGCAAGCACATACAGACCTGAATCTGGCACACTGGCAAGTCAAAGCTCTCTTAGAAGAGTTAAAGAACAATTCCAACCAAGCAGCTTTTTCCAAGGGAAGATGAGAAAATATTATAACAGAGAATTTCAGTAATTATTCTGAGGAAACATATCCAATCTTGAACCTTTTAAAAAGAAATTTAGGAAGACATATTCTTTTAAAATGTAAAAATATTTAAAACAATATTTTTCATCAGGCAGAACGACATCTAAACAGACTGATTCCTTGAGACCAAAACTAAGTGTTGTGAAAGATAATCATATTTCTACATTTCTTTTTACTACCTGATTGGGGACAGAACTTTATAACGCTGCAGGAGTTTGAAGTCATATTTTAAATCCATACCTGTCTTGTAGCCTACACTGGTGAAAGAATCTCATGAAAGAGAAGCATGATTTTTTGAACAGAGGTTTTCTGAATAGTGAAGACAAGGAGAACAGTCTGATCTGAGCTCTTTTAAGATTTCATCTGTGCTTTGAATTTGCATGTTTTGCTTTAACACTTACACACCCAGCACCATATAAACTTTGCAATTGCAGCAAGTTTCACAGTGCACGGCACAAGCAATAAATTACAGAGTACACATTCTGATACAGCACACCTAAATACATTTCCAGCTTGTATTCATTGCAACAGATTTGTGGTGCTGTTAAATGCAAGCATAAATGCCATTCTTCAAAATATTTAACAGTAAAGGGGACATGAGATTTAAGTGATGTTCCTTACCATGTAATAAAGAGAACAGAGACAGTCTGATGGCCCATTTCCCCTAGCTAAATTATGGGAAATTGCGTGGCTAATAAGATAGCAAAATTTTCAGCACTCTTATGCCTATTACTTCAATTCTATATAAGGCTTTCTTTTCGGTAGTGAACAAAATAATTTTGTTCCTGTTTATTTTGATCTGGCAGAAAATAATAGCCAGAAATCTGGATTTACAGCCTTGTACTTCTGGTGAAATAGAACAGGGACAGAAAACAACATAAGGCAGAATAATCTGAAAGTTAGGTACACACCACAGTTGCAGCAAGAGTCACAGAAGTTCAATTTCAATTATCACTAGAGATCATCATCCTCACTTACCACATTTCCACTGATAATGTGCAACATTAAGGTAGTAAAAAATCTGGTGTATGAATGCAACAACTAAGCAAACCATCTGCTGCGTGAAAAGTCAGCTGAGAGAATGACTATGGACATATGGGGATACCAGCAGTGAATCACCCCTTTAAGAATAAGTCAAGCTCTGGTCAAATCAAGGTCTGAAAACAAAGTGAGGATGGCAAAGAGGCCATTTAACAGCAACGGCTGCTGGTTTGTGGCAACCTCAGGGCCCATCACACACCTGCCACCACCTCTGGAATCAGCCTGTCACCTGGGATATGACTTGCTCTTGTTCAGAATAGCTTAAAAACTGCCCATCAGCAGAGGATTGGAGCAAAAAGTGGAGGCACCAGGAGCAGTGGTAAAAGCACTTTACAATGGGAAGAGTGAAATTATTTAAAAGCCTTCAAAATGGATCCAAAGAGGGATTTTGATTCAGATATTTAAAGTTCAGTTTCTGCTTCCAAAGTGAAAAGAGAGCTGGATAAACTCCTTTAAGTAAAATTTGTCCTATTGATTTCAGCTGACAATGTCCAGCAGAACTTCCTCAGCTTTGTCTATTTTCACAGAAAGCACTGGAGTGAGGTCAAAGGAGGTACTCAGGCTGATATTTTACTTCTGGGTGGCAAAAGCAGTTTTCAAGAAAGTGTACAACATTGAACACCTTTCCATATGGAGGCAGAAATTATTTTTCAGGACTCTTTTAACCACCAAATTATAAGCTAGTAGGTTGATGCAATAGCAGCACAGAGCTATAGGATCTGTGGCTTGGGGGGCATTGTTGTTCAACTGCAATAACAACAAAAGAAATACTAGAAAGATGTCATCCTACTGTGAGACTCAAGGAAAGCCTCCTGCTCACTAACCAAATTTTCATCTGCATCAATGGAAATCATGCTGAACACTTAGACCACAGACAATTTCACTGAGCTTATATCTAGAAACATTTATTCTGTTTCCCTTACAGGGTACAGAAATTTCTAATAACTTTTTCTTTTTTACTGACATTGTGTCTAGCCCCCAATCTAGTAGGAACCACCTTTCACTAACATGACCATGCACACCAAAAACCTCACAAATGAGCCACCAAAACCTCATACCCCTCCACTCACAAATGCCACAGTCTTAAAATTAAAGTACTCGGCAGAATTTCCATCTCCAAAACATCCCACAGAAATATGTTCACTTGACATTTTCAGAGGAAGAAGCAATCCTTCAACCATTTCATATTTTTCCATCCTTTCATCAGGAGCTCTAATGCTTTGCTACTGAAAAATACTCAAAACTGTGTTTGTGGAAAACAGAAATCCCCACCACTTCTAGTCATTTTTGTACCTTCACTTCCCCTTTTTTCTCTTCTTAGAGGAAAAAAATGCATTGGTAAGAAATCAGATGCAAGCAGGCTAATAGGAACTTTGGAATTCACACCTAACCAGAGGTGCTTAGAGAAGAGATGCCTAATGGGACAATGCTGCTTCCTGGCAAACCAATGCTTTTGCCCTGGAGCAGATCTGCAGTGAGGAGCAGCAACTAGAAGAAATGTATTTTCTACCTGAATGTCCTGTTGTCCAAGGCAATCTAAAACATGCTAAGTACAGGAGAACGACTGAATGGCTGAGGTTGGAAGGGACCTCTGGAGGCTCTCTGGTCCAACCTCACTGCTCAAGCCAGGTCACCTAGTGCAGGCTGCCCAGAACCAGATGTATTTTGAGTGTCTCCAAGAATGGAGAATCTATGACCTCACTAACAACCTGTACCAGGGCTTAGTCACCCTCATAGTAAAAAAGTGTTTCCCGATCTAGACACAGCTTCCTGTGTGTTTCAGCTGGTGCCCATTGCCGCCTGCCTTGTCACCAGGCATCACTGAAAAAAGCCTGGCTCCATCTTCTTTGCACCTTCCCTTCAGATATTTCTATTTTATTTCTATTTCATCAGATCCTCGTGAGCCTTCTCTTCTCCAAGCTCCACATTATCAGATCTTTCAGCTTTTCCTCACAGGAGATCCACTTCCATACCTTCAACTTCATGGCCTGCAATATGTGACAAACTTTTTTTTTCTTTTTTGTGTTTAAAGTTAGGGGATAAAAAAGATAAATATATCACTCATAATGACTATTTGCCCTATTGAACCACCTCACGTACAAAAGAATTAACTTTTAACCACATGAGAGGCCAGTACACCACATTTTTAAGAGTCTACTGTTTTGTGTTGCTTTACGGCTGCTAATGAATTTTCACAGCTTGTTACAATGTGGCACTCAAAATACTGACACAATTGTATTTTGGCATAGTTGCAAGGGCCTTGGTTTATCTACAGGTTTTTGCAGAGACAGAGGTGCTAGTCAAAAAAAGCCAAAGCTTCACATTAGCCACAAAAAGTGGCATGCATGAGGTTTGCTTGCAGCTGGTTGTTTGTTGAGGTTTTTTCTGTGTGTGTGGTTCTGTTATTGTTAGATGTTTCCTACTAGGTCTCAAATTGTCCAAATTGTCTTCCCCAGGTCTTGGTATTGGGGCCAGTTTTGTTTAATATTTTTACCAATGACATGGACAAAGGGCTCAAGTGTGCCCTCAGGCAGTTTGCAGAAGACACCAAGCTGCTTTCTGCAACTACCTGAAAGGACGTAGATGGTGGATGTCAGCCTCTTCTCCCAAGTAACAAGCAGTATCACTCGGGTAAATGGCCTCAAATTGTTCCAGGAACAATTTAGACATTAAAGAAAAACTTCTTTACCAAAAGGGTTGTCAATTACATGGACAGGCTGCCCAGGAATGTGGTTGAGTCATCTTTTCTGGAGTTATTTAAAAGAAATACGGATGTGGCACTTTGGGACATGGTTTACCTGCTGGACTTGGCAGTATTTCGTTTATGGTTGGACTATGATCTTATAAGTCATTTCCAACTTAAAAGATTCTAGGATTCTATCTCCAGACCCTGCTGGAAATACCAACTAGCAAGACACATGTTTTCAGCAAGATTCTGGTAGAGCCAGTAAAAAAGCCAAAACAGAGAAAATATTTGAGGTTATTCCATGTTGTGCTGTTCCAGTTTCCACCACCCAGGCTGTGGAAGCCAGATATATATATGTGTAAGTGTAAGTGAAAGCATGCCTTGCAGACAGGTTTTTTTATTCAAGAGGAACTTTCCTCTTCTCAATATCTCTTTACAGAATATGAGTGAAAAAGGTTATAACAAGTATTCAAGCATCTATCCTGCCTTTCACAAAGGCCACAGAGCTTTACTATACTACTTTGTATCCATCTGTACCATATTTGCTGCTAGTCTGAAAAGAAGCTTTATTACTGAAGCAAGAATCTGTTCACAAAGAGTAGGCTTCCTCTTCTCCTTCCTCCTGCTATTTTAACTCTCCTCCAGATGTTTTCTTTCCAATTTGCAAGGCAGATGGTGCTAAATGAGAAGATCAAACTGCAGCGAGAAAGACATGTCCCTCTGAGAGACACTACTTTTTGACAACCCAAATTTTAAATTTGAATTAGAATAATTTCCAGAACAGATGTGCTGACTCTATACCAATGTATATAAGAATGGGACCAGTTCTTCATTTTTAAGTTCTTGTTTTGTTTTCAGGTCTCATCCTCTTGTATTCCCTTTGCCCCTTTCCCATTATTGTGAGCTTTCCAGCAGTCTCCTTTCAATTGTTCTTCTCTGGTGTCACTACTGTTTCTGTCACACAGGCCCTCAGTTTCCAGTGGCACAGGATCAGCAGCTCTGCACTGGTCCCTCTATCCATGCAAAATAGTTTTGCACTGAGAACTCCCAGGACATGGATGCTGACGGGTGGCTCAGAAATGAGTCAGCTAAGGATCCACAAACCTCCAGGCTTCATTCAGGTTTTCCTAAAGCTTACTCTTAGAAACTCATGTATCCATCCAAGGATTTTGACAGACCATGATCTTCTGGTGGTTACTTGGATGGAAGGATCAGAATGTTTGGAAATCTGTGTTGAACATTGGGATACTGTTTGGCACTGTGGATACCAGTCAGGTCACAGCATCTGACAAATGAGGTTAGTCAACTTCCTATTTCCATGATCTGTAAAGAGCTGGTTTTCATCTCTCCCTGGACTCTTGCAAGAGGAAAATTTATAGAGCATAGAGTACAGGAGCTTCTCAAAAGTGCAAATAGAAAAATCTTTTGGTTTACTTTATTATTCTCCTAATCACTGGTACTTTAATAGAATTTTAAGCAGTGTGGATTATATTAATACCCACTCAATTTTAATTACAGTACTTTGACAAAGATTATTTTTTAACAAAGATGGATATCATTATCCCTGAGACAGTACTAACAAGTTGTAGCCACTGTGTCTTTTCCCTCTAACAAACAAAAGTCATCCTTACTTGGATTACCATATTTGCTTGGTAATTTTGCCTACAGCTCCTATCAGTCAACAGCAGTAGAAATAATGCAAATAAGTACTCAGTCCTTGCCCCAAGAAAATACCTTTTCAAGCAGATAACATGTAAAACATTCTTACAGATTAAAGACTTAAATTTTTCCACACAGAGATTCATGAAGGTGGACCTCCTAATGGGCACCTAAGTGAAGAACTAGTTTGGTGACAACAGATTTTGAAATTAAGTGATTCAAGTTGCTTTCGGGAGGATAAGTGGGGACCAGAAGTTCTGGATTGCTACAGTTTGACAAGAGCACAAGCAGGTATTTGAAAAATCTGTCCATAGTTTTAAAGACTAAGCTTTTGACAACATTTTTGAGAGCAGGAAGGACATTCTGTTGAGCTCAAAATCTTGTTCATGAATAATGAAGAAACACATCCTATGTTTAAAGCCAGGAATTTATGCAACTGAAATTTTAAATCTGATTGCTGTCAGTGCAGAACTGGCTGTTACAAAAAAGGAAAAGACAACAATATAATTAGAATAGGAAAAAAGCCTCAATAATAGTTGCAGCACTCAATATTTTGCATGGATGACTCAGTCTGTATTCCATTTCTTGGTATTATGTTAACCCTATGCCGCACCTCTCAAAGTTGGTGGTTTAACTTTGGGCTTGGTAGAAGCAAGGAAAAAGGTATTACAGCAAGCTGTGAGCATCTGGAGGAATATAATTTTTTGTGGGTTTCTTCTTTGTCACTCCATTTGGAGTCCTTTTTATACACCTGGTAGCACAGATTTACTCTCATCCCTCCTTCATCAGTCTGCATCTCCATATCACCTCTAAGTTTACTAGTTATGGTGCCTTTTATAAATGTTACATACTACTACTTTATTCTCTTTTGTTTTGCACCTGAAGGCAGGGGGTTTTTTCAGCTCTGTGGTTGTTTAAGCAATGATTGGCAAGTTGTTAATATCTGTTGGGTCTTCTTTGCCAAGACACATCCCTTATTACTCCCTGCTCTGTGCCCCTCCATGTCACCTCCTGCATCTTCAAAAGCCAAGGCTTCTTTACACTACAATAATTCATTAGTCATAAATTTCTGATTCTACTCAGAATAAGTGCTCATTAATCTTATTTAGATAAAAGATTGTACCTTTGAAAGATAATAAAAGTTTTAAAAAATTGGAATAGACACCTGATCAGTTAAAGAAACCAGCTAAATCAAATAAAACAAATTTTCATGCAAGGAAAGAAAGTTAAACAAGCCTCACAAATACCAATCCTGAGGCCATACAAGTTCAGTACAGAACTTACAGCTTGATACTAGCAATGGCAATGCTGTATTACTGCACCACATGGCTAAAGAACACAAAAATTTAAAAATGTCTCCCAGTGTGCCACAAGACCTTCTACTAACTTAACAGGTAGTCTCTTTAATACAAACATGCAGATATAATGAATCTTACATGCTGTTCCCAGAGTAAGAGCACCCAGCAATTCTGCAGCCATGCTACAGAATGCACCCACTCAAGGACAGAAAGCAGAAGAGTATCTTGTACCCATGGTCATGCAATTATTCCCTGTAATGCTGGCAACCTCACACAAGCAAGAGACTCTTTATATCCAACAGTAATTCTCAGAGTTCTGAAAACTCGCAACTCTCAGTAATTCAGCTCCATACACTACCAAAAAAAAAGCTCTGTAAGTAAAAGCTTGATTGTTTTGCAGCCTGAACATTTGAAACATTAACAACTCCACCATCCAAACTGTACCTGGACTCCAGATCAGAGTTTTCTCACCAGCTGTGGCAAAGACACTTTAATAGCTACATTTCCATCCTATAAATATACTCTTGCTAAATTAACATGTTAATTGAAATCAAAAGGCAACCTCTGAAGCTGACCCAGATGCAGCAGAGAAAGACAAAGATATACATCTGGGCAGAAATTCTCTTTCTATGAAAACCAGGTAGGCAGGATCCATAGATTGAATTCACAGGCTCTTAACAAAGTCAAATATGAAGTGTTACTGCCAGGAAACAAGAACAGTACACATGGATTTCTGAAAAGCCTGATGGAGCTGATAATTTAACTGATGTTATATAAATGAAAATATTAATATCACTTTAGCCTTCTTGTCTAAGGAGGCTTCAAATATTAATGCCTTTTTCAAAAGTGATTTGATCAATATGGTTTGTGTTAAGAAATGAGCTACTTGAAGTATTCACTTTTGGAAGAAAAAAAAGTTTAGTGAGGGTTCATATTTTGAAGCCCTACTCATATTCCCTTCCTTAGTCAACCTTTTATGCAAAGGCAAGCCCTACCAGAAAACAAACCCTGCTAAACACACAGAGCAGAGACTATGAATTTGGGGATATGCTGTAACTCTGAGAAGTGCTACCATGGATTTCTTTTCTACAGAAGCCACACGAAAAATCATCTAAATCAAAACCTCATGGTGCCTTATTTATTTTCTTCCAGCCCAAAACCATATTTTGCTCCTTGACTAATGTGCTAAATATGCCAAGGGAAGCAAGGTTTGGTTGTAACTTCAGGATCACATTTACTGACACATGAGGAGAGACTCTGAAACCAGACCTTTTCCTGTCCATGCAGAATTTTTACCAAGGTCCCTAGAGGTCACACATGCACAACCACTGAATTTATCCACTGTGCCTCTAGCTCTCTTGGGGCTTTGCATTAGTAAGACAAATGACTAATTCACTACAGAAAAATGTTGTGCATTTTGTGATTAAACACAAGCCTCCTCAGACTTGGCTTCATTTATTTCCTCTGCAATGAAATATGTGCCAGTTTATATTTTTTCATTGCTACTTAAATACAAGCAGTTTTTAAAAGGCTGGAGGAATTATCAAAGTGGAATCTTTCATTCTAACATGAAAATGTGTTCTGGTCCCTATTTTTTTCCTGCTGCCATTTAGTTATTTAATGGTATTATTTAAATGCGTTTGAAGAATTTGAATAATTGCTAATAATGTTTCCCTTAGGAATTCAACTAAGCCTAACCCCAAATCTGTGGACATTAATGGGGAGAGTGAAATCTTGCTCTTCTAACTAGCTATTTATATTGAGATTAATATAGGGGCAATTATCAGTAATCTCTAATTATACAGTTTTCAGTATTAGCATAGTTAACAAGAAACACCTTGTAGTATGCTCATAATCATAAATACTTGTTTGATGACTGATAGCATTAAATACTGGGGTCAGATGCTCCCTCTTTGGTGGCTGGGGCTTTTTGTTTTGTGTTGTTTTGAAGTGGGTGGGGAAGGAGGGCCAGCAGAGAAGGGGTTGTGATTTGTTTGTTTCCTAAAGAAGCACTGTCCCTACCATAGAGGCCTCGTGTGTGACACAGTCTCCACCAAGCCTTCTCCTTGTGTGCCCAAGACTGCACAACAAGAGCTGGCTTTTTCATTCTCTACCTTGCCTCAATCCCTGCTGTTACAGACTGATACAGCAGTCCAGTGCCATTAGCTATGTTCAACTGTTTCAATTAAGAGTTTCCCTGTAGATTAGGGCTCTGCTGTGCTAATGGAGAATAATTCATCAATATTTAGAGCTAAACCCCCATCATTTTACTAGCAAGCATGTACCCAGGGGCCCTCCCTCCTTGCTGTTCAGAGTGACCTCTGCCCACCTGCTCTATTGCTAGCCAGCCTTGCCAGATATGCACATATTCAGCTTGCAGTCACTTCAGCCAACAAGGGATAGTGCCAAATTTATTCTCTGCTGATATAAATAGGAGTTTGTACTGTCCCTGATGTAAATGAAAATAAAGAATTATTAGCGAAATTGCTCATCCATGTGCATAAAAGCTCAGAAGGAAAATGTGTTTCTGATTTAAACCTCCCCAGCCATACAGAACACTTAACTCAGTGCAAACGACTCTAGAAACTTGGCTGGAGCACATTAGATGATCAAGAAACAAGAATCTATGCTCCGAAGCAGGTAAGAGAGAGGGAAAGACCAACAAGTCAAAACTGGTCTTCCAGTTTTCCAAATAATCTTAATGTCCACATGGCTGTGGCTTTTAAGGTCTTAGCATCTTACATCATCACAAACAGAAGAGAGCACAATAGCTCAAAACTTCAGACTGACAGATGAATCGTGACATCTTCCTTTTTCAATTTTTACCAACTAGGTCTCAGAAAAACCACAGGAACAAAGAGATGCCCAATCTTACCCAAAATCAGGGGCTTTGTGCTTCATTTTCACTTCTCTGGTTGCATTAACACTGCACTTGCTTCCTTGCTCTACCCATAGTTGTCCACCAGCCAAGGAAGGGGCCTGTGCCTATCTGGGACTGGTGCCATCAGCCTGTGCTGCACCTACGGCCATTTCAGCAGGTACAGAGCAGAAACACAGAGCTGCTCAAGTATGAAACTATTCATCAAGAATTACAGCAAATATTTTCAGCCTATTCAAGAGTAACATAATCTGACTTTATCGTTTGTGTGTGCTGTATCACAGGTTATATCACCTATGAATTCTACACTTTATTACAATTGTCCATTCTTTTTTGCATGTCACTTTTGTGGGGCCTAATAACAAAATATTACCATGGCAACAAAATAATAAAACCACTTTTGAATATGTTTAAATAATTTTTAGTAACTTCTTGACAGTTACTGTAGGCAAAACGTATGTATTTTTCACAAAATACATGTTATATTATTGTCACTGTAAGCAACAGAGATAAATTATAGGTAATTTCCACTTCTTAAGTCCTGTTTCTATGGTAATATGAGCAACTGCCATTACTTCAAAGCTTGTTACCATGGTTATTTCAGGTAATTCCAGGGTTTTAATACCCTCAAACCTGAAGTGATACTTTTTCCTCCTATTTTGTGGTTGAACAAAATCATAGTTCAACTTCAGGGAAAACACAACTCTTCTAGTTGAAATAAAACCAGTCTATAGAACACATATATACAGAGATAAGTCAAAATGAATTACCACACAAACCCTAGCTGACTCTCTTCTCCTAAAAGGATAATATCCCCTTTCCCAAACTTATTTCTATGGAAAGGGGAAGGTGTTTCCTCCAGGGTGTGAATTCTCTAACTGCCCTCAGCTGTGCAGACTGCTCCTCCTGGCCATTCAGATTCCCGGTGAAACTGCAGAAGTTGGATATAATGGTATAATGGGCAAGTGATCTGCTTCTCTAAATCACAGCTCTGAGAGCTGACTGTAACAGTGAGGGTCATCAGGCAGTCTGGGTTCACTCACCAACAAGTCATCCAGCACTTACGCTAATCATGTGCACTGGAGAGTAAATGGGCTTAATGGAATATTTTGTGGTAGTCAGGCAACCTTCACCACTCTATCAACACAAATGGCACCAGTATATTCACCTGTGTCTTGCAGGCACCTCTGTGGGTTTGAAGATGGCCAGGATAATTCTGCTTGAAGCTTTGTATAGGAAAGGTGTGGCAGAAGGTTTCATATACCAGTGGCTGGGTGGTTATAAAAATTACTCTAAGGTAAAAGTGATTCTTCAGCCAGAAAAATCTTCACAGGATAGCTGTGTGATCACAGGTTTTCCAACAGGTCTCCTTGCTCATGCCTACTGCAAATGCTTCCCTTTACTTCAGGAATTTTTGCCTACTACACATTGCTACTGCTAGGACATGAGGCCAAGGCACTGGACAGAATCCAGTCTGAGTCACTGAGACCATATGATACTGCTAAGTTTGCTCCAGTGTTGCCAGGATTTTGGCCTTTTCATTAACATTTTTTTGGAAAGCACAAACAAGAGATTTGTTTGTTTGTTTAAGAACAATAGAATTTTAAACCACATAATTTTAGAGAAAAGATAGTAACTGTGAAGTAAATGGACCCTAGTGGCTCAGAATCAGGAAAGTAAATATCAGGATCCCAAGATATTTCATGTTTTCAATTAATTTTGTATGGCTGTGGGTTTATTTTCTTCTCATACTAATTAACAAGATTCATTGTAGTGAGCTACAGTACAATGTTTAGATGTTTGTTAAAGTAAAAGCTGGTTTCAGTCCTATTGCACAACACTCAAAAGTCAAGTTCAGTTATACAGGTATAGATTTTATCCAAATAATTACCAATTGTCATTTAATTTAGCTATTAATAGTATCAGGGCAGTGTAGCCTTTTAGAACCAGGCAAAGGAGTATGTGACCTCAGAAATCTATTTTCCTACCAGTGTGTGATTAGTAGAACCTAATATTGATGTCCCACATCTGTTCTGACTGCGTCTACATACACCATGAAATTCCTTGGTATAATAAAGATAGACACATAAAGCAGCTGCTACTGATGCCCCCTCATCAAAAGTAGTCTGGGGATTGTACCTCATGCTAAACTTGGTCAGGTCCCCTGAACAGGACATTTGACATAATACATATGCTTAATGTGTATCTGACTTGGATGGCCCTCATCATGGGCTTTAGTGTGTTTTCCATGTACATGGAGCACTAAGGAACAGGAACAACCAGGGTATGTGCATTGCTGCTTTAAACCAAAACAGAAATCTGGGCACTGCCTTTCTATCCCCTTGGATATAAAAGCAATTTTAGAGAGAAAATAAGCAGTGGAGGGTTTAAGTTATGGAGAGTTGTTAGATACAGGGAACAGTTAGTGAGGAAATCACCTGGGGTTTTTCAGTTGCCTCAGGGTGAGTATGCAATAGCTGAAATTCCTCCACTTCCACCTGGGAGTTCATGAAAAGAATCTCTGAGAGGAAGGAGAGGTCCAACTGAGCAAGTCGTGCCCACATTACACTCAGAAGCACAAATTTGGGAAGGAGGTATGAAACTCCTCTGGACCAGAATTGTTATCCCTCTCTGCATAACTATTATATTTCCTAGTAAAATCCTAACAAACCCAACATTGTGTGGATTGACAGGTTACCAATAGAGTTCTCTATCACAGTGGAGGCATGCCTATGTCTCTTTTTTGGGAAGAATGGTCATTCGAAAAAGTTTTAGGTTCTTTCAGATTCCTTTACGGTCAGATATTGTGCATATACATTATATATTTTCTAAGCTCATACACTGATGTCACCTAAGGTGTCGACATCTGCAGAGAACAGTCCTGTAAATGGCATGGCAAACTCCTCCAAAAAATTCTGTATCCTGCCAGACCAGCTGGCAGAAAAGCACTAGTGTAACCAATTAAATTACTCAGGCATTTTCTAGTTCCAATCCTTATTTGCAGGCTTGCAACCTAAAACAATTAACAAAGCTTTCTCTTTTGACTGCATTTTCTTTTGGAGACATTGATGACTTCTAAGATCCTGGTAAGCTGAAGGTCTTGGTTTTGTCCTCTAAAATGTGAGGCCTCTCCTGTTCTGAGTTTTATTCTTTACTCTGTTTACAGGATCTGCTTGAACTGTATTTATAGGCAATAATTTTTTATAGCAGTCGCATAATTCTCATTTGGCTATTCTGTTCTATTTTCCTTTTTTAGTGGCAACCTTGGACTCTAATATGACAAACTCCTGGCATTTTGCTTTCATTTAATCAAGGTGGCCTAAGTATGAAGCTTTGAAAAAAGCCCAGCAAACCTCTCTTCCTCCAGTGCATACCAGCTGTGATTTTTCTATTCTACATTCTTCCGAGGATTTTGATATTCCTAATTATTTGTCTCCTTTGTATCTGATAATATTAATTATTTCCTAATCTATCCACCAAGTTAGTCTCTGACCTAGTCAGACCAATGATAAACTGGAAAAAAATACAGATATGTGATTTTATATGATCCAAATCTCTGGTCCTGATTTTAAAAGAACATATAAATATTTCTGCTTTCCTTGTTTCTTCTTCCTGCATTTCAACCATTGCCAAATTCAGCTTCCAGATAGAGGAGACTGGAAGAGACTAACGCATTCCCTGCTTCAAAAAAGCTATACCATCCATTCATTTGCATTGCAGAAATTACTCATTTCTGTTTGGAAACATTGTATCTCTAACAAAACGTACCCTCATATCTTTCTCCAATGTGGTGTTAGAGAATACAAAGAGCCAGACCCATGACAAATACAGACTTAATATCTAAATCTGACCTGCCTTTTTGTTGCCAGAGAAACATGGGTTGGAGGTGTAAGGCAGGAGAAGGGAAAGTAGAAGGTATATGTTTAAAGCAACCTCAGGGAATTTAAAAATACGTCTTCCATTACAGTTAACAGGCTACTAGCACACAAGACTGTTGAAACTTTTCAGGGTTTGCTTTGGAAAGCCTAGGAATTCTTTTCAGAAAATTTTCTTTTATAGAGACTTCTTCCATGATATGGAATTAATACACAGTGTTAAAAGTCATTGGGTGACTCATGTCATTTTGCATACCTATATCCATTGCCCCACAAGATACCACAGACAAGAAAAGAAACAGACTCCTATTACAGTGGACCTTCACTAGGACCCATAGAAAGTAGGAAGAAAAGTCCACCAGTTAAAATTGAATCTATTGTAACACGCCTCTTGAAAAAGTAAGAAATAAGCTCATGGTGTGGACAGGCACCCCTGAAAAGCATGGCACAAGTCTGTGCCTCTTGAGAAAACTGTCTTCTTTAAAGGATTTCAGGGTTCCTTGCTACAGAAAGAGACAGTGGTAAGAGCAGTCATCCCTAATATTGGAGACACAAGCTACCTAATTTCCCAATGGCATAGAATACACTTTAACTGGCATTTCAAGGAATGTTTGGCTCAGGCAGTGAGGTTCTGAGAGCACTCATTAAGCACAGGAAGAGCAACTTGCATCATGGGTTTTAGGAGTAGCTTGATTTATTACACACCATCTAACATAGCACACCTGGTGTCAGGAGAATGATGGTTCAGGATATCCCTCTGAGTCACTGTTCTTGTCATTACTACAGGACTAAGACAGAGAGACACATCCCACTCCTAGGGTGCTTCCTGACCTCGAGGGACATCATCCCAGCATGGCTCCCAGCAGTACCACTTCAGAGCTGCTCCATGGAGCAGGATGTGAAGCATGTACTGCTGCATCAGTGAAGCACAGAAGTGAGCAGAGCCAGAGACTCACAGAAAAGTCTGAGAGATTCCAGTTGCCCATGGGCCCTACAGCTGTTACCTCGCCCATCTGGCCCCTCCTGCAGCACCTCGGTGTGGGTTTGTCTCCCCAACTCCAGTCAACAGCAAGGGCACAGGTTCACCATGGGCCAGCATTTCAGAGGGGAAATGAGGCATCCTGAGCATTAAAACAGTCTCTGCTCAACCTGGAGCTTAGAGTACGTAAGGATCTAACTGCTGTGTTAAAAGGTCCTCCCACTTGCAGGGTGTGATACTTCTGAAAAAATTGGAGACAGGTAATCTCAGATCACTGATTCTAGTCACTTGTTACTGAATGCTCTGGACCTGGGCTTGACTTTTCTCCCCCTCTCCGTCCTTTTCCCTGGAATTTCCCCATCAACTTGTCTTTAAAATCTCCATTCTCAGACAGGAAGTATATTGACTCCAAATGGAGGAGGCAGGTCACAGTGGGTATCTCATGTGACCTTTTCATCTGTAATTCCCTCCTACATAAGGGACAAAGCCACATTTTTATTATAAATCAACCCCAGAGAATAACCACTATCTGCAAAACTGTTAACAATTAAACAATAATTCAGGGATTTGGAAACTAAGCTCCCTGTGTGTGAACAGATTAATAGAATATTGTCTATGTAATTCTAGAGAAAACCAATTAAGCTTACCATCTAATGAGCAATGATGCCCTCTCACATCTGCCAGCAAAACGAATCAACATAATCTATTGCAGGTGGTTGTGCTTTTTATTCGCTATGTTACAGAAATGATTCAGCACCATAAATTATGGAACCATAATCAGCATTTGGTAATAAGGGGGAGTTTATCCTTTTCTTAGTTTATATGCTTAAAACTACTGTTATGTCAAAAAACTGCACTCAAATTTGTTCCCACAATTAACATTTATTCATAAAACATCAAGTATTTTTTCACAGGCTCTTAGACCACATGACATTTCAAGACATCAGCCAAATAGCAAATAATGTCCAAAGTTCCATAATCATCAGTTTCTACCACAGTTTTGACTTTCACGTAGATGATCAGAAAGTCATGGAATTAGGAGAAATTTCCTGCTTGGGTTACAAGAGGGAGAATTCTTTTCCTATTCTGTTTCTATGATATTTGGAAGGTCCTTGTTATTCAATAATGCATCTTTTTCCTTTGGTTGCTCTTGACAGCATTTGTACAGGATCTTCCACCAACATTTAAAAACTGTTGTGTTCAGTAGGGAAACATTTTGGTACATGCGTGTGCATAAAATAACTTTAGCCCCTAATATAATGTTGTGCAACCATTAGCAAAAAGGTTTCATCTTTTTCTTAGACTTGGTAAAATTACTGCTCTCTGGCACAATGGGCTCTTCTAATATGAGTCACAGAGACATGCAGAGACCCAGAGTAAATCTATATAAAGCCATTTAACTGAGGGTAATTAAGTCAGTGAGAAATGTGGCCCATAATCATTATCCATAACTGCAATTAAATCCAGCACAAATGCATCCCATCCTGCAGTCATTCCAAAGCTGACATGTGGTTCAAGTAACTGGTACTGGAGTTTCCTCCAGGAGAAATAAGAGAAATAATAACATGATTACATTGCACCCTTCAACCTATAATACTATTATAGAAAGTAAAATAACTTTTGCTTGATAAAAAGAAATCAAACATATGCAGGAGCTTTAGGGAAATAAACTTTCACTTCTAATAGTCCAAGTCAGAATTGAATGCAGAATCCATGACTGGGTAGGTGTCTGACATCTAAAGGTTTAGAAACCTAAGATAGCACATAGTACTTCAGAAATTCTATTCTTTTTCAGTTCAAAAGAAAATAACAGAGTAGACTTCTTTGATCCCCACAGTGTTCTTGAAATTATTTTTAAAATCTCAGGAAAAAAATTAAATCCTTAAATAAACTAAACATTATTAACATCTTTACCATTTATATTTTTGATTTAGGGTTTGATTTAGGGTTTTTGGGGGGGTAGTATGTTTTTTTGTTAATTTTTCTTTGCTTGGAGAGGTAATTTGTTTGTTTAACAAAAACCCAAAAACAAACAAACAAACAAAAACCACAAAAAAACCCCCACCAAATATTTGCTATTTTTAATTTTAGGGCAAATGGTCTCTTCAGTTTGGTTCTTGCTTTTTCTCCAGAGGGTTGTGTACCTTAACTTCACAAAGCATCCTGAGGTCACTAGATGCCTGCATAGCCATTCAGTAGAGGTCAAACAAAATCCAGAAGATAACCGTGTGCTTTTCACCCTTTCAAAAAACACTTTAACAGAGCATTTTGTTGGAAGAATAAAGGAAGAACATCCGTCCTCCCAGCTCACAACTTCCCCTGTGACATTTGACAGTGATCCCAACCCAGCTGGAGATGCTCAGGGTTCTGAGGAGCAAATTAGTTTGGCTTGGGCTGAGAGACTCATCTGAGCACATGAACAAAGTTACACAGGAATAAACAGCTTTCTGTTAAGCTACAGTAGGGTGAAAAAAAAAAAAAAAAACAAAAAACCACTGAATCCCAAAGGCTTAGAAAGGAAACGGTTTTTTCATCTTAACTAAAGTAAACCGTGACTGACATGATTATAACACAAATAGTTAAAATGTCAGTGTGGCTTATTGGTTACTATTATAATGTTTTCATAATGAGAAAACCTTAAAAAAATTCCTGTGGAATAATGTTATTTCCTGGCATCTGAAACAAATTCCCCTTCTTCCTTTGTATAGTAATCTATTTATTGTCTAAATGATGGTCAGTGCTTATTACTGAATATAACCTGGAAATGATCAATAGAGCCTAAGAAACACATTATAAAGATCTACATGTTTCCCAGGATAGAATCTGTAAAAGCTCCCACTTGTTACAGGTAACCTTGTAATAGGGTCTCCTTTAGCATTATTCACCCTCAGTGATGAACCAGTGATTCTATAAGAATAAAGATACCACAAAACACATCAATCTGTGTCCTGTATGCTTACGGGAGTTAAAGTGTTCTAATGTTATCTTTCTTAACAGATTGTAAAGCATCTCTATTTTTAATATTTCTAACACATTCACATCCACAAACTGATGCCCCTGAGAAGCAGGGGAGCAATGTAATTTTCCCCCTTCAGCTGTGTTCTCCCCTGCACTATAATTGTTTCTTCCTCTCACAAATGGGAGGACTCACACAAATTATAGGAATCTCAAGAATCACATGGTTTCTTGGAATTTGACTGGAGATGAAGTTTTCAAACCCTCATAAGAATGCATATACACTCGTCAGACTTCCTTTTCCCAAACTCATAGGACAGCAGAGAATTAACTATCTGAGTTCAGTTATGCTTGTAGTCTTCTTAAAACAAGACACTATGAAGACATGGTATCTTCCTGATATGGCCCTGCTGCTCCTCTCTTTTTAACTATGATTAGTTGTTCTCTTCTTACGTCAGTTTCTGGGAATAGGATAAATCCTCTCCTAACTGAATAGGAAATGAGACTATGAACCAGTGCACTGTGAAAAAATAACTTCTGCCTGGATCTGGGACCACAGAGACAGCAGCAAGAGCAAAGCCCAACAATAGATGAACTAAAGGAGAATGGGTCATTTCACTAAAGGCTATTGTTTGATATATGTACCACTAAAACTTGCCAGCCTCTGAGGTGTCAGCTAGAGGTTGGTAGCACATTACACACAATGCCATATTTTATTGTGTTCAGCTGTAGTGAACAGTTAGCAATATGATGTTCTTGTGCACTTCTGGCATGACTTTAGCACTTCCCAAATTTGGCACCATCTGTTCTGCATTGAGTTTTCTTTTTCCCTGTAGAAAACTTAAACTTGCCTCTAAGATCTTGCTGATTGATGAAGCTACAAGAACGTCATGACACATTTTCTGAATTAACATCTCTGCTCTTCCTTACCTCAAGAATCCTATCAAAAAAGGGAATTACAGCGGTAGCCCTGGCACACAGTTCTCCCTTGCTCCTATTACATGCTTTTCGTTATTATATAGTGCTACTGTTCTGCTATAAACATCCCTTTGATTGTGCAGAAGCTTTACTACAGAAGTTCTGTTACAGACAGTGAGATAACTTTCACATAACCTTAGCAGAGCTTCCTCCTTCAAAGGTTTTTTTTAATTAATATTGTACATATGCTTCAACCTGACCTATAATCCTTCCTATATAAAGATTCCCTCTTCGTTCCACAAGTGCAAACTTCCAGTAATCTGTAATAATAATGAGCATTTGCAGTTACATACATAATGCATTTTTATTTTAAATGCAACTGCAAAGCCAGCTGTAGAAAACTCACTCTATTTAACCTGCATTATTAATGACACAGTACAGAAGAGACTGTCCAGTAGCACCATTAAAGCCATCATTAATGGCACCAGTAAATTTAAGAAGGTGACGTTTTTCCATGAAAACTATATTGTAGTAACAAATGAAAAAAAAAAAAAAGGATAACTGTAGTGGCGTGTTTTATACCTTTTGATTTATTGTTAATATTAATTTGTTCTGTAATGGTTTCTCCCAAGTTCCCCCCTGTATTTCTCCCCATTTGGTTTCCCCTTGTCTTTGTTCTCCACAGCCTGTCACTCTCTGGGAGGCCTCTCCTCTTCTTCCAGAATGTTCAGAGACACTCTGTCCCAGATTGGAGCAGGTTGGGGAACCCCCACCCCTCGTTTCCCATTCGCTGTCTGTGTGACATCCCCATTTCCCTTACTGGCTTTCCCTCTTGTGTCCACCCCCTTCTCCCAACCTCATATAAGCTGTGGCCACGCCTCGGGCGGGGACAGTCTCGAGAGAGGCTCAGAGAGAAGCGTGGCTCCCCTGCGAAAGGCAGGTGACAATAAAAACCATCTAGCCACAAAGTAGCCTCCTCGCTTCCTACCTTCGTCAAGCCTCACCGACATCTCTCGTGCAGCTCTGACCCACCGGGGGGGTGGTGGCCGGTCCGCCTGCTGCCACCAACCGAGTTTGGAAGTATCCCGAGCCTGGGCTAGCCGGGAACAGCTGGAAGCCACTTTCCAGCCGGGCTCGAGGGATATTTTCAGATAACCTGATGTTCCACTGTGTTTTTCCTAGTCTCTGTACTTGTGTTAGGATTGTACAAAACTTTCAAGTTGTCACTATATATAAACATATATATATGTATATGTTTATGTACATGATCTTTTTCTAAATGATGTATAAATCAGCAGACCTTACACATCTGTATAGCTGTGTCCTTATGCTAAGATAGAAAAGGTTCTATATAGACTGAGAAACTCACAGGTCAGCAAATTGGTTTTTACACCTTGCGTGTGTGCTCTGCTAGTCCCAAAAATTTCAGTCTCTTATTTACACCTAACCAGACACATATGCATTATGCCAAGCTGCTCAATTGTAAGCCCTTTCCTGAACTCTTTGAAGCAAAAACACTGTGCACAAACCTTCTGTTCCCTGAAAGAAAAGAAACTCTTTTTGAAGAGGAAACACAGCAAACAGAACAAGCCCTTGTCGGCCCTGAGGTCAGGTTATCTCAGTGAGTAGCTGTAAAGAGTAGAGACTGTTTCTGTACCTTCTTTCCCAGAGCAGCCACCTTCTAAGGAAAAGTCCCAACAAAGCAACAGCTTTGTGACAGCTGCGTGCATCCCAACAGGAGCACCAATTATTTTCAACACCATTTTTTAAAACACATGCCATGGGAGGAAGCAAAGTGTATGTGTATTACTCCAAAAGATAATATTTCTTTTAGCTTTAAGGAAGCTGCACCAATAGGCTCCATGTGGAGTACTTAGTGTATGAAGTAGCAGATTAATTGTCAGCTGCACAACACAATTTATTTTAAGTGAATGCATTGGCATGTAACTCTGTGAATGCATATTGACAAATGACTGATTCTTTGTAGTCCTGCTGAATAGCAAAAGCTGTCATAACAAATTGTTGCTATTCAGGAACAGGTATCTAGAAAAAGCTGATGCAGACAACACTTATGACTGTTGTCCAGCACTTTACACAATAGAAGCAAAACACAATTGTTTTCTTAACATTCATAGTTCTGCCATCCAACCCTAGGAATTCTTTTGCCATTCATGCAGACGTAATGAGCCTTACTATAGGGATATAAGCAGTATTTTAAAACAGCATCTATTAGTGTCTGCATATTGAAAAATGTTAGTTTATGCGCATCTGTAGTACTGATGCATAGCTGGGCTGCCCATGTACGATGTCATATTGCAACCTCATAACTCCACAGCAACTATGATTTTTCTGGAGGAAAAGTAATCTCTGAAGGATCATATTAAAATTCCTTGATTTTTTCAGGAAAAATGTGACCAAATATTCATCTCTTCCAAACAAATGTTTTATTTCCATTGATGATAGTCTATCATTTATGATATTAAACAAGGATGATATTTCAATCTCCTCTGTCCAGAAGGATGATGATCAAGGTTTGACTTAAATCAATTAAAAAGGTTATATCTTTGTTTCCTCAATAAAATATAAATATAGTTAATTTAAAAAGTGATATTTATCCCCCTTGTTGCCAGTTATAACTGACAAATAATACAGAAGAAAGAAACCATCTCATTAACTGAGTTCCTATAACATCAAGTTTAATTGCATTAAAGAATAATTTCAATGTTGAGAAGTTGTGCTGTGTGATTTCTCACCAGTACTCCTGACTTCCCCATTTCATTGTCTTTATACCGACTTTGGATTAGACGTTATATCTTGTACATTTGCATCAGCCAAAAAATTCAGTCTTCTGCTTTCAATTTGGCCAAAGAAATGTTCTCCTACTTCCTACACCTGCCTGCCTTGAAAAGATGAAACCTTCTCCATCCCATCTAGTATGGTAACAGGAAGGTTAAAATGCTGATGACAATGGGTCTGATACTGACAGAAGATACAGGTGTGTGCTCAGTATTTGCTCGTTTCAGACACGAAAGGAAGACACAAAGCCTTAGGAAATCAAACCATGGGGTCTACTCACAAGCAGCCCACGTGGAAATTTTGGCTCACTGAGAATAACAAGCCTGCAGTAAGGATGGGTCTCATTTAAGAAGAATATCCATAAATGTGCACATTTACTTACATAAATTTAACTGCACTCCTCATTTGAAGAAAATAAGTCATTCCTTGGGGCATTTTCCTAACTAAAAATAGATAAATTAAAATCATCCTGCTGCCCTTTTCTCTTCTCATATCAGGCACAGAGACAGATCCTTCATGCTATGTAAAACATTTCCAACAGAGCCTAGTTTAAGAACAGTCCCTTAAAGGCATACCTTATCTTGATATCTGCTCCTCTCAAAGACTCAGAGGTGTAAGTCTCTCAGGTCCCTCTATTGCTCTTCTCAAGCCCGTTGATAACACTCACATTAGGTACCCTCTTCCTCTGCTTCCTTAAATATTTGAGGACAATATATCTGATAAATGGATCTTTCCCAAGATGATAACTGGCATTTTATGTCCAAGAGTAAACATAAAAATATAGATATGCGTCCCCTACTACTAAAATAAGTTTTTCAAATTACAGATTATTTTCTTGCAGTACTTGAAAATAACATACCAAAGATTTACTGAACTCATATCCATAAGTCTAAATAAGTTTTGAGAGACTTTTTCCATATTTTCAATAAAATAAAAAACTAGATATTCACTATCAACAATATACCTTGAATCTTATCAACAAAAACCTAGCACAACTGATGCATTCACAGGAATAGAAGTCACACACACGCCGTAAATATTTGCTTACCAAATGCCAAACCCGTGGGGAGGGTCACAATGAAATCTGATTTGCCTTCCCTTTTAGAGCTCTCTTGTAATTTAATCATGAAGGAAAAAGAATAGGATACAATTTTAAAAGGTCAATTACTCATAAGTAAATGGTTGATGACAGTCCACAGAAAGAGCCTAGAAACACCCCATAGGCTGAAATATGCTTTATTAAGTTTTTGAGTGCTTCCATGCAAAAAACTGTGTTCAAAATACATTCTGATGATTTATAAGCAGCAGGAATTAAATTGGACAATTATGTAGTCAATACTAATTAACTCACTTGTTAATTGGTGTTTTTTTGATATTCTGTATTTTTCAGACATGTGCTAATGTGTGCATATGGCAAGGTTGTGACATCATGAGATAAGCCTGAATATAGTTGTGACAGCTAAGTGTTTAAAACCCAGATAAGAGAAAAATGATGTTTTAAAGATGTTATTTCATTTTTTTCTTCAGCTCAGTTTATGATCCTTTTCATTCCATTGCCAAAATGTACACAGTCTTCCTTGTAGCATCATAAGAACTATTTTGTTACTCTACCTTCACATATTTGGATTATTTTTAAGGGCAATCTCAAAAAATGTCTTGAATTAGGATTGTTTGATTTGAGAATATGTAGAGTTTCCATTTACACATTTTTTTTTAAAAATTCATATGTTCTCCTTGAACACTAGTTTTAACATAGCTTTTGTCTGTCAGTGTGCATGCTTGTAACACTAAATATTTCCTGTAGTAAGTCAGACACCACAACCTACTATTTCTACTATTTTCATATCAAAATAGCAGAAATAAGCTTTTTTAATAAATGATATTTTTTCTGGACAAATTTTTTAAAAAAGGAGGTTTTGAATCTTTTTGGTCCATCTGTAGCAGGTTAATGAGTTTAATGCAGAACCAAGTATTGGCTCCCTGGGTTTTCACCATTTCTGCTTCATGTGATTAGTTCATTCAACAGGGTTTTATTTTTTCCTTCCTATAACACCACAGCCACACACCCTCTGAACACTCTTTCCATACCTACCATCCATAATATTTCTCCCAGTTTCTACTTATCCAGATGGAAATTTCTGTATTCAAGTGCAATTTAATTTCCCCTTCCAGCCAGTTCTCCCTTTTGAATACACTGTCACTGCAATTATCATAAAATCATAGAATTATGGAATTATAGAATTATAGAATGGCCTAGGTTGGAAGAGACCTTAAAGATCATCTAATTCCAACCTTCTTGTCATGGACCGGGACACTTTCCAGTAGACCAGGTTGCTCAGAGTTCCACCTAGCCTGGTCTTGAACACTTCACATCACCTCTATCACATCAAAGTTGGTTTATCTTTAGAGACTGACACATGGTTATGTTTTTATCACAACAAAACTGTCATTAGACCTTTCAAAACCTTGTTTCTGTAAGCATGAGGCCTTGGGTCAATGCTGTATTTCAGACATCAGCCCCTTACATTCTTCTAGATAAAAAGAAGTATTTCCCTGATCTCTCTGGTGACAGTGAGGAATATTTAGCTCCTTTTTTAAATACCAATGCAAGCTATTCTGCTTCTGTCTTATCAAGAAGAAGGTAAGTCATCAGCACTTTAAAAAGAAGGCGTTTATAAAGAGGTGTGGGGTATATTTCCCCTGGGTTCTGAAATTCCTAGTAATGATGCTCTGATTAGTCTGTAGCCACACCAATCCCCTGGGTCCTTACCCCAACCAGTTTCATCACTGGCCTTACAAACAGTCCCAGTTAGCCTCGTACTCAAAAAAGATGTATCTAAATGTCTTCAAAAAATGTTAGGGTGACATATCATTTTATATTAATGTTGGCTAAACATTAATATAAAACAAAGAAACGATTTTGAGGAGGTGGGTTTCTTTTGGGAAGACATCACACAAAGGTCTTACTGACATGAAAGGCCTCGAAACCTGCCTCTCCCCTGTCCAATCCGAGGGCCAGCTGGCTGGTTCTCTCCAACCAGGATGAAAAGCAAATTCAGAGATCAATCCTTCCCAGCATGGTTGTTGCCAATATCGGCATCTTCCTAAAATAAGACCTTTTTAATATATCTTCATTTTCTAAACTAGAAGAATTTTACCAAAAATGTTCCCGCTGCAACTGTGGTAACCTCATTCCATTACTGTCAGTGTTCATTGGCTGGTTCCTTTACTCTGACACCCACCAGATAATTTTATTCAAAAGCACTCAAAAACATATCATTATATTTTGAATTGGATTTCATTATTAACCCTACCACATATGCAGTGATTTCTAGAATTTAAATATTTTCTAAATTAAGGATACTGTCTGCAGGCTTATTTCTCTGGAGCAGTGCTAACACTAAAAAAAAAATAAATAAACAACTCCAAAAACATTAAGGGAGAGGAAGGAAATATTTAAAGATTTATTCAAAAAAGCTTGAAATTATTTGGCCTGCAGGATCTGTTTCAATATGAAAAACATTTCTGCACAGAAATATGCATATTTTCTTTCCCATATGCAGAAAAGTAGCACAATCTTCAAGAGGCATACGGCATCTGACTTTCAATACCTACAGCCTCTTTTGCTTAAGAACAAAATCAAAGCTACTCAAAGCCCTGGGTCACAGCTTTAGTTAGCCATTTCACATGCAACTTTTGAAGAAAAAAAAATAATTGCATGTGTCTAATCGAAAGCCTTTGAAGTAATCTTTTGAGATTCAATGGACTTCACATCAGGGGTTTGGGGTTTTTTGTTCAGAGTACTTTTCTCCTCTGACATTTTTAATTTTTTTAAAAAATATATTTTTTTTATTTTAATAAAACTCTTCAGTGCCAGTTCACAACACTGGAATTATTCTGAACAAGTAAAAATAACATTTTTTTTGTTATCAAAATCTATTTTTTCCTACTATTGTATAAAATACTTATATTTTGCATGAAATACCAAAGATGAAATAGAAATGAAAAAAACCAGCTGAAAACTTATGAATTACAAAACCTATTTTGGTTGATTTATCCTTTCCGTGACTGATGCCATTGTAAAGCCCCATTTTCTGAAGATCCAACATCTTGAAGGAAAAAACTTCAAAATTTATGATAAGCATGAGATATTCAAAAGTTGAGGCAGAGGAGTCCTTTGCTAAGCAAAGACTCCTTTGCTCCAGGACTCCCAAAGTCTTTATTGCCACCAGTGCAATAACAGGGAGCAATTGCACCAGGGAACAATTAACACCTCTGCTATAGACCACTTCCTTGGTAAAACAAACTGCAATACATTACCTATGCTGGGAATTTGAGGTGGGAGAGGCAGCTTAGTTTTTTTTGCAGTTTGCAAAAACACACCTGGTCTCTAAACTTAGAGACCTCTTTTGCTTCTCCCATAAATCAAGGTATAGCTAGATTAAAATATATATATATATAAAATTGTAAATGTTGTGAGCAAAACATTCAGGCTTCAAGATGCTTAAGAAAGATGAGTTTGAAGCTTCCAGGGTGACAGACACAACTAATATTTGGTGCTACGTTTGTGCAGTACTTAAAGATGCAGACTTGGAAAGGGGAGTTGCGCATCCACGACACTTGCACTAAAAGTACCCAAGGCACCTCAGCTGCCCTGTCTTGGTAATTCCAGGTCCCTTCAGCTTTAGAGTTAGGTAGTGTTCAGTTACTATGGAAACAAGTTTTATTTTATTTTTTTTCTAAATACTTCTGTCAATAACACACACTATATTGCATGTCTCAGCTGGCAGAATGACTTATGCCCTCTTTATTTTGATGTGAATACATGTATTTATGCAGAAATGGACAAGTTGGTAACTTCTTATATGACTGACTGTGCTCCTTTTGGCATAATATGCTTTTATGAATAATCAAGTGAGAACAGCCCACTTACTTTAACAACAATAAATTAGTCTGATTCTTCTGATTCAGAGAGGAGGTAAGGGGGGGGAAAGGAGAGCAATAATTAAAGTTTTGTGCTGCTCTGCTGAAATTCAAGCCAAACAATCCCCACACACCCATGCATATAAAAAGGAGGCTCTGGAGAAGTAGAAGGTGTACAGAAAAAAAAAAAATTGAGACCTTACTGGTCTTTGGTTATGTAAGGAAATGAAGATTGAGCAGCTGCACTGACATTTTGTTTCTGGATAGCAGAGGACTGTAGTGACTCACTCCTCATTGATATGCCAGCGTACCTCTTCTACACAAGTTTTGATTAAGGTTAAAAGCAAATGAGAAGGCAATGCATTTCAACTTGCATCAGTGTGTCACTGACAAGTAGCATGAGTAAGTGACCTTCCACAGTGGCCCAAGCCAAAGCATTCTTGTTTGGAGAGCTCAAGAGCAAGTATTTCTCGTGTGAAATTCAGAAAGGGTATGCTATGTAGAAATGAAATTAGGTTTTACTCTTGCCCTGCAAAAGTCGATAGAGCCTACATTCACAGCTATTCATGTCATATAAAAGAATGCCTGAATTACCATGCACAATGAAATATAAATGGCAAATATAAAAAACTAATACAGTATATGATGAACTTAGTGTGGAGATAAAAACAGACATGGCATAATCAGTACCTGCCTAAGGTAATGATAAAATTTGATCAAGAAAGAATAGGGCTGTATGTATGCAGGATATTAGTCAGAGCTCAAAGTGAAATATTAGTCAGAAACTAGGACTTCCTTAGCAAAGTATGTAAGGCACAGAAAAGCTGTGTAGGACTAGCCAGAACATTTTGTGCTAAGCTTCAAGTCCTGCAGTTAGCACCTTTCCAGGTAACACCTCATATTAGACCTTGCTCAGGAAAGATATCAATACCCTCACACACAGGTACCACTGGTCCTTCAAAAGACCTTTTGGGCTTTTCTAAAAGTCCCGTTCACACCACTCTGAAGTGACGAAGCAGGTACAAAACCTCTCCCAGATACCACTCAACTCTTAAGGAAAGCTCAACTAGACACCACCTGGCAACAAAAGCTGTTACCCATGCCCTGGACTCTGTCCCAGAATATACTTCCCTGAGCTTCCTGTCTCTCTTATCCTGAGCCCTGGCTTCTTGCCTTGGAAAAGCAGGGCAAATTCCATTTTTGGTGGAAGTCACCAAGGGCCACGCCTGTTAAGTGCAAGAACAGCTGACCCTGGAGGGAAAGACACCTTCCTGCACAGTCACGCTTAAATAATGTGAGAGTCAGATCACTGACCAAGCAGGAAGACACAGGTAGAGACAGCATCAGTTCCTTTCTGTGGAGTAATTCCACATCCATCAGCTAGGGAACATTAGTGTTTGACCTTATAGCTGGTGGGGTTGAGGAGTTTTCATACTGGCTATTCCAAAAGTGGGATATTCACTCTTTAGCAGCACAAAATCACATATCGGTAGAATTCTGAGCACTGTCAGTGTTCTAACCTCTTTGTGGCAGTTAAAAACAGTGTTCCTTTCATTGCTTTTCATATACTTCCAAGTCCTTGTATAGAAGGTTATTGTCAGCCACAGGAGTTTCCATGCTTATTAAACCTGTCACTGTCTTCTAATGAATGCACTTGTAATGCTGGGTCTTACAACACAGGCATCTGTTCTTGAAACACAAATAGATGTCAAGATTTCTTTTTCCCACATAGGCTTTTGAACAGTTTTTATCTATTTACAATCTACAGTAAAAAAACCTGGCCGTTTGCAAGGACTTGATTTGAACCAGCTATGTATGACAGCCAAAGATGTCATTTTTGTGTTATTAATCTTATGAGCCATCTGACTCAATCTCATGAGTGGAATCTCTTAACAGAAGAACAGCTCTTCCCTGCAAGGTAAAACCTTGTTTAGTAAAATCACTGTACTTCACAAAGCTTCTACTTAATTGCCTAAGTGTTGCTAGTAAAAAACCATATCCAATAGCTCAAATTCTATTCTCAGCTTTGCAGAGATAAATAAGCCCCCAGTGACTTCTGTGGCCATCTATAGCTGAATTTGGTCAATCATATAAATCTTCACTCTTCTGCACATATAGTGTACCTTGAGGAGGCAAATGAAAGACAGCTGAAAAATGGGTAGGATTTGCTTTCCCATTCCAAAGTCAGCTTGTTGGCTGCAGTTTGTACAATGAGATGACATGAAACAAATGGAGTAGGGCTGAAAATCCATTGCACTTAAGAGTGCACAAACAGGCACTGAAGTGCCAGTTCTCTAAAGAGTGGGGCAATTTATGTTCTTTCCTATACATCAACAACATTGCATTTTGGGTTTTGTTAGGTTAGCCTAGCATACCTCAAGCTACAATCCCAGACATATGAGAAAAGGGAGTTGGAATGTTCTTGACCACTCAGGTCCTCCTGCACAAATCCACAATCGATGCATCCATAATGTTAACTAATTGCCTGCAAACATATGCCCAAATCACCATGTTGTCCATGTTTCTTTTCTTGTTACAGATTTGAAAGACATACAGATGGAGAAAAGAAAGCCTCATCTTCTTCCCAAACACTCCAACACAGTGCAGAGCAGAAAAAGCCATGTTTGGAGACAAGAATCTTAAAACTGTATTCCACAAGCAACTGAGTCTGCAAAAATCAAAAGCAACCGAAACGTGCCCTTTCTATGGGCATTGCTGTTTAATTTCCATTTCACTGACTGACTGACAGCACTTTTCTTTACATACAGCCAAAGAACCATAGTGAGGAAACACTCCTGTATATGGGGCAGAGGGAGGGAGGCAGAAAACTGAAGGCAAGGATGAAGAGAAAAAATCGAAAACAAATCTCTTACTACTGGAAGGGCCAAGAACAAAGGAAAGTACTGGTTTTCTCTCATATGTGTGGAAATGGATCCAGTGGCTGTTGGTGCATTTCCAAGTGTGTTACAGAAAACTGTGGTTTCTAAGGCAGAATGACTGTTTGATGAACAGCTGCTACATGATCACTTGTAATTGCAGTGAACTACAATCAGTGAGTTACAGTCCTCAGTACCATGATCCACAAATGTTCAGCTCGCCTTGAACTCTTGTCTGATGAATACCTAATTCTTACTTCACCTCTTCTAGGGAGAGCATTTTTTCTCTTGCATTTATAAGAGCTAGCATTTAAGGTTCCATACCAAAACACATAAGAGAAAAGTCACTGTCCAAAGGTTGTGCCACAGCTCGGAGGGGAGCCACACAGCTTAAAAAAACCTGACAAATAATCTTGCACAGACTGCAGACACTATCTGATACATATAGACACACAAACACACCGCCCCACCCCTCCACCCCACTCTATGAAGTCTGTATTTATATATTCACAATCTTTCTCAGTCATTTGGCATTTCAGTCATCTGCTGGCATTTACCTTGTCCTGTCAGGAAGCACGTCGCAGGCTGAGGAACAGTCAGTCTCAGGGATGCTCAGTGTCTGCTCCCTCTGGTACTCTGGATACGTGCTCTCAGACATGACTCAACCATCTAGGTAGTCAAGATGACACACAGCACAATTATGTGTAACCCAGTCAGTCAGCACCAATCTGCATGCTGTAACCAAGTTTTTTGATCCTAAAACTTTTGCATAAATAAGCAGAGAAGTGTTTTAACTGAAATAATATCTTACTAGGAACACAGATTCCCTGTCTGCTCCCAATACAAACTCTTTCATCCTTTTTCTTCCCTTCACCTCATCTATCTCCACCACCAGCCAGCTTAGGTGCACCTCAGCCTGGCTTATGTGCTTTTCCTCCTCTATAAAACATCTTCTTTTTAGGAAGGATAGGGCAGAAAAGGCCATACTGTCTAACCATATCTTCTGAGTTTTTGTGTCTTTCTGGTGCTGTGCATGAAAATGGTGGTCAGAGCAAGGAAGAGGAGTCTCAATACATGGATCATGATAGGAAAGTCAGACTGCCCTCTCCACCATCACCACATGCTGGGGTATGACCAAGGTCCAGGAGATCCCTAACTTAGGGCCCTCTAGCATCTAACATCTCAGCTCCTAAGATGCTTGGACAAACCTGCCACTTCCATATAGGATTATCTACAAAACAGGCCTTTTGTGGCCTCATCGGTTTACTCACAGAAAGGCTGGGAAGCCTGGGGCAAACTGTTAAAGGCATGTAGATCCCCTTTTGAGAGAGTACTGGAGCAGGATACTCTTCACACAGAAACAGACCTTATCTCCATCCTTTGTATTGGGTGCAAGACCCTAGTTCATATTCAGTGTTTCAATAATTTTTGGATGGGATTAGTTCTTAGAGATGGAAGAGAGAGATGAAAAAGAAAAGAAGAAAACATTATTACTGTTTGTACCTGTTTCAAGACCTCTCTTCTCCTCCCCCTTTGTCCCAGCCTCCACTCTACTCCTCCTTTCCTTTGTCAAGAGTAAAGCAAAATGATTTTTGGGTCCTGCTGGTATGCTGGGATCCAGAAATCCAGAAGAAGGATAAAAAGAGATATATCAAGTGCCATAAAGTCATTAAAGAGACTAAAGTTTTGTATGAGAGATTCCCAGCTCTGTGTGGGCTGCCAGTACAGGTGAATATGGGAGATGAACAAGAGCTGGTGAGCCTTCAGTCACAAGCACAAGTATCCCCTTTGATGAGTGAGAGATGGCCTTAGTCCAAGTGTTCAGGAAGGGCCTAAAAGATTTCTCTGAACCAGATGCTTGGAGCATTGTCACCACAGTAGCCCACAGTGGTGGCCCAAAAGAGAAATATAAACACATCAAAAGTCAACAGGGTATGGCTAGCTTGAGGCAAACCTAACACTATGAACCGGCTTTGCTGGCATGTTATAATATTCTTTTCTTACTCACAGTCTTTCCAAGGGCCTTTTCTCAGCCCATGCTTATGGCATGTCAGGCTGCTGACAGATGATGTGTTCTCTTCCTGTTGAGTTGCCTTAGAAAACTGAGTTTGCAATCTCCAGAGGCAAACTAGTTTGTTCTGGATTTAAACTGAGCTGTCCAACCCAGGCTAAGGGTCCTTTTTTAACTCTCAGAAAAGAAGAACCTACTGACTCAAAACTGAGGCAACAGTTCATGCAGCAACATGAAAAAAGAAAAAGAGAGGAGGCTTCAAGAGAAAGGGCTCTGAGAGTTTTGCACAAAGAATTTGTAGTGTCTCTAACATTGAATTCCCCAGCTGGAAGTGATAGTGCTGTGAGACATTACTTTAATGTGCATCCTTCGTCTCTGTGACATAGTCGAGTTCATGTTTATAAATTAATAAAGAAGCTGGCACAGAAAATGGTTCACCTATGGGCTAGATACAGGTAAAATCCAGAGACTAAAATTAAAGTTGCAGTAAAATCAGATGCTATAAATTATGCAGAAGAATTTAAGTTTCAAGGCTCTCCTACGGATATTTTTATTCACTTAGGAAAATAAATGTAGTCAGTACAATCTAAATCTGCAATATGTATGATGAAAAATCAATAAAATATTAGCTATGCATAGATAACAATGCAATTTGTGTTTTTAAATCAGTGAGTTTATGGTAATTTGGAAAACAGAAAAAGACATAGGATAGTGTTAATAAATCTTATCTCAGCAGCTGAGAAGTCTTTAGTTATGTGACGTTTTGCTCTAGGAGAAAGTTCCAGGTAACTTAAACGCTTAAGGAAGAGGTGATTTTTTGTGAAACTGTTGTTCCACAAAATTGAGTATTTTGACATTAATCAGCTAAGGTAGGATTCATCTCACCTACCTTTAGAGGCCCAGTGTTGACAACTAAGGTATTCATTGAGAAAAATAGGTGCTTTTAAGACTCAGGTCACCTGATACAATATAGACTTTTGCTTTAGGTTGAGATAAATCATGTACTAAAAAAACCTATTTATCTCCACTGGCCACAGAAGGACTCCAGAATGTCTGATTTGGATGCAAATACTTCCAATATAGAAATCTGCATTAATCATATCTCTACTGAGCTCCAAAGCAATTAATATAATTGTAGAAAAATATCTTGGAATTTTTTGTTTTCTCTATTTTTTTACAGTTTCTTATGAGAAACCACACTCCCTCTCCCATTTAGTCCCTCTGCCTTCCTTTATCTCTTTTGTGAAATTTCTTGTGGTCCTCTGAAGATCACTTCTTGTTCTTTTCAAAACAGGTATAATCTCATAAAAGACATTAAATATATTTAGGGCAAACTATATAAAGCAAGAGTACATCTGCTAGCTCTGTTATCAGAGAAAGATTCCCAGGAAGCAATCAACCTAATTCGTAGATATTGTAAGATTGTCAAATGTTCTGGATCAAACTATCTTGGCATCTTAATTAAGAAAGAGAACATGGGAATGTTTGTACTGGACTGCGCTTGCATTGCAATATCAGCTCTGAAATTAAAACAGCCCTCATCAGTGATATTATCTTAAGGTGACCAGTTTATTCAAAGGTAGGGAGGACTAGAAGTCAGAACACTGTTGGCATCTGTCCAATTACACATATTAGGGAAATTATTCAAGTCTTGGAAAAGAGACGATTAGGAGACAGGCTCAAGTGATCTTCTCTGAAATATTTCTAGACAGAGGGGCAAAAAAAAAAAAAGGTGGAAAATTGTTGAGAAGATAGCTAGGTACAAATGAAAGAGACAGTCTGGATTTCATGGAGATACTGGATGCATTCCCCTGAAAGAAAAGATGATACTGAACAAATTACCTGTATCAAATTGGCAAGGTAAACAATTTGCTTGTTAGAAACTATCTGAAATCTTCAAAAAGATCTGAAAACTGAACATACAAGGAAAGATAGATAGAAAATAATTCAGACTATTAAATCCAGCATAATATATTTTGAAGTAATGTGGTAAAGATGATGAAAATAATAAAAGTTTCTCTTATTTTATACCATCAGTAGAAATCAAGACAGTAAACAAAAATAATTGAATACTGTTGTTGATGAAAAGTAATTGGTACTACTGAAAATTGTTGGGACTCATTTCTTATTGAGAACTTTTAAATCATAGTCTATAACCTGTTTGAGAAAGGCTGTGTAAGAAAAAGAAGTTGGAAGTGTGCTCATTTTAGAAGGCAATTACTTGCTTTAGAATTATTGATAACTTAGAACTGCAGGACCTTGAACATACATGGATCAATGAGCGGCTTCTGATGAGGGGTTGTTGCAGATCATCTGACCAAAATACAGACTGGGGTGACCTCATCCTGACTTGTCAGTGATGTGGGACAAGTGGTATGTTTTTGGAGGCTTCAGCTCAGTGAACACATGCTGCAGGTTTCAATCAGCTTACAGGAAACCATCAGTAGAGTTTCTGATATAACACTTTTCTCTCTTCTAAAACCAAACCATGCTCTACCCAACAGGAGGCAACTATTGTATAACAAAGCAGATGACTGGATCATTAGAATTATAGTTAGCTGTTATCTAAAGATCAATAGTAGCAATCCAATTGTGTTCAACATGGGCAAGGAGACCCAGTTTCAAAGGGTTTTGTAGATAGGCAGATGGATAAGCAAAAAGTGGTAATTTCCAAAAGCCAAGAAAAACTACAAAGAAAACTGGAAGGGAGCTCCAACAGCACAAGTTAAAAACTAAGCACCTGAAAAATAATTTGTTAAAATGTTCACTTCCACAGTAAAGAAAGTGGCCAAAACCTTGGACATTATATGTATGAGAGCATACCTGGCAAAAAGACAGCATGTGACAGCACACATGTAAGCAAACACCAAGTTATGTAATTCAAGCCAGCAATCCCAGAAAGTAGGGAAGGAAGAATAAAGATGCATTCACTATTGAACCCAGGCCTATCAACACTAGTGCAATCAGAAGTTTTTGTGCTGGGTTATGGGACTTAGGATCACCTCTGTGAGCTCAGAGGAGCAATGGTGGAGGGCACTCAGTACAAAGCTGAAGACCCTGAAGCCCCCTGTCCTGTTTCCTCCTGCAGTTGCCCCAGGAGAAGTGCCAACCCACAGACCCTCATACAAACTGACAGTAAGGGCTCTTGGGGTCACCCCAAAAGCTAATGGACCCCCAGAGGCATGGGCCAATGGTGGGGTTCTCAGGAGGACCATTTGGGGATGCATGTGTTTGTGTGTGGCAAGGGGAGATCAGGAGATGCTGCTAACTGTTACAGGACAGGCTGAGCATCTTACCCTGGCTGCTGGAGGGATCCACTCTGTACTCATGTCTGTATAGATGGGCACATTTTTGTCCAGTAAGGGGCTTTCATCTAAACCAGCCAAAGGAGAACAGCATGTGTTCCCACAGGGAACACGTATTCAGCATATCCCAGTTGTCCCCATGGAACTGGAGCTGTGGAAGCACTGCCTCTGTTGAAGAAATGGATATGACACCTCCCTACAGCCTGTGCCTGCTGAAAAAGAGAAACATTCACAGATATGTGGTAATATTTCCTACGTGGGAACAAAGGCACTGACCATTAGAAATCTGGAATGCTCAAAATATTCCTGTTCTGTATTTGTAAAGAATACTCTGGAAGATACTGATCACCAAAAGAAGTACTAAACACTATATACTAAAAAAAACGCCAAAACTAAGAACAAACAAATAAACAAACAAAAAACTCAAAAAACCACTAAATCAAAAGAAAACAATATCTAAATTTTCATTGTATTCTTTTCATCCTGATGAAACATGAAAAAGGCTCACCAAAAAAAATCTATTCCCTGTATTTGGGACTTTTTTATTTTCTGTTGGATGGTGTTGTAGGATTTTTGGGTTTTGCTAAAGCAAAACAATTTCTGGATGCTTCCAATGTCACAAAGTTGCAAGAACATTATTTGTCAGGGTTCAAACAGAAAACCATTCGACAGTGGTTTAGTAGATCAGCTAGTCAGGCACCAACCTCAATAAAATTACAGAAAAAATGAAAAATGGGCCAACTGATGAAGTATTAAGATAGAGAAATAAAGCCTTAATGACAGCAAAAATCACTTAAAGCCACGCCAAGGAAACCTTATTTCCTCCTTTGAGGTGATTTTGTTTGATCACTAAATATAACTTCAGGGACCAAATGCATTTTCAGCATTTGCTGTAGCATTATGGAACTTTCTGATTATAATTGACGTTGTAGGATATGGCACACTTTAAATGTGACATGAGCTAGGTTGGTCAAAAAGTATTTGTCAAATAGTGAACATTTGCTGATGGGAGTTTTTTCAAAGGAGTCTATGACTAGCAATATGTCTGATCCTATCCCACTTTTCCTTTAATTAATTAATTAATTGGAAGAAATACTAAAATATTGATTAAATCTTTACCTTAGACAAAGACTGGTGGGAAGCAATCAGTAGAAGACTTGGGCTTACTCAAACAAAATGTGTTTAAATATATTCAAGCACAACACAATATATCTGAAAGAAAGAGTGTGTGTGCCACCCATAGATTAGGAAAGATATCCCTCCAAAGCAGCGATAGCCGATAAGAAATTCAGTATGTGCTCCTTGGGCAGTTTTGTAGGGAAATGGGTTATTACAATCTCTGAACATGTAAGCAGCAGAAGTAGGAGGGGTATTGGTATGCTGCCAGCAGCTTAAGGGGCCAAATTTTGAGAAGGACATTAGAAAACAAAAGAAGGTGAAGTAAAAGGTCATAAAAATTGACTTTGAGAGCGGAAGAAAATGTGTTAAAGTGAAAAAATTTAACAGCTCAAGTAATTTAGCTTTTGAGAGGGCAGGCTAAGAGTGGCATGATTGCAGCCTAAATACTTTCAAAGGGAAAAAATAGAAAGAGCTAAAGGGTTCTTTAACAAAGACAGATATAAAAAGAGCCATAGCTAGAAATGAAGCCAAATAGGAAATCATGCACCAATTTGTAATTGCAAAAGTGATTAGCTACTGGGAAAAAAATATAAAGCAAAGTCCATCTTCATCTCTTGATGTCTTTAGATCACAAGTAGATGCCTTTGTGAAACACATTGCTCTGACAGAGAAGTTATTTTTTAAATCAATGTGTTCGGCTAATAGCCAGCCTGGGAATTAGATCCATAGGAATTTTCTATTTTGCCTGCAGCTCTTTTCTTCAAAAAGGCCAGCCTTCTGACTTGGGCAGGAGTCTTCCCATCCCTACTTTTATTCCCTTGTTTCTCTAACGGCAGATGCCCAGCTCTGCTTTTTTTCTATAGGAAGGAGATTTCTGCTGTCTGCTGCTGTTTCCCATGGGGAGATAACAATTGATCAGCCACTGTGCAAGGGCAGCAGAGATCCCGTGGGGCTGTTGAGGGGAGAAGAGGCTTGAAACCCATTCTAGCCCTACGGCTAAGATCAGACCTCATTGCTTTCCCTCTAGTAAGTTACTGAACTTTGAATAATGAGAAGTACAGAAGGCCACTCATTTGGGCAAGGCAAAAAGTAATTCAGTTAGCATAAGTGTTATAGTTCATGCCCAAATTTAGATGTAAAGTCAAGCCTGATAAAGAAGCCTTCCTAATATAGAAAAGATGGACACAATCTTTATTTTTTTTAAAAAAAATCTAATTATCTTTGAAAGGTTTCTGGAAAGAGGTTTGTCCACCTAACTCAGATGCCCACAGCTAGGCAGAGGACACATCTCTGGAGAGAAATCTCCATTGGTCTCTTTTGAGTAAGCAGAGTGTTTAGACCTGATCACCTTAGAAAGGTGATTAATCAAGTACAATATAATGTATAGGTACAAGTTAGATCCAGATCAGGCACACAAAATCTCCTTTGTAGGCTGGGCCATCTAACAAGTTCTTCGGCCCTTAGAACCTATGACTTCAAATACCATTCAAGTGTAGCAAGACTTAAAGAGAGAAGTGCTGTATTTTATTAGACCAAGTGATGTATCACAGCTATATATCATCACGAATACTACTACTGAAAGGAATAAGAGCAGAGAGAGAACTGCAACTAGTGAACAGAGAAATACAGTTTGGTCACAAAGATACCTGGCAGGCTCTGGGAAGGTGGGAAAAAAACTCCCAGACTTCCAAAAATTTGGAAAATATTTGAACATTTTCAGGAATTTTGGTTTAAATGCTCATATTTCTTTAATCTTAAGCAAACCAGACAAAAGAAATTGGGACATTACCTATCAGTGTCTGATTCCCAATCTCTCACTGCAGCCACAAGGGTAGAGCAGAAGTAGATGCTCACCTCCAGAATCCCAACACAACTCCTCCTGGAACATCACCAGCAACACAGCCAGGAAGTGCTGTGGCTCGAATGGTGTATATATTCCAATCCCAGTTTTACCTTATAATGAATTATTTTCCATGAGATGCACCTGGAAGTTACTAAGACATTGAGCATTATTCAGTGATCAAACCACCTGTTTCATCCTAAAAATTGTCAAAAAAGTTTTCTTGAGAGAGATATCAGTCTGCACCTTTGAGTTATAATCTGCATTAGCCTGCATTTGGTTTGAGTTTGGGTTTGTGGGTTTTTGGCATGGTGAGGTAGGTAGCAAGAGGAAGAAAAAGACTGACCTGGTGATTTAGGTTTCACTTTGGGGAGAGACATTGCAGATGCATGTTTTTCAGTTTTTGAAGTATGCTTTCAATAACAAAATACTGTCAAATTCAGGCATGTTTATACTTTCTCCATTAATTAGTTATAGTTTGCAAAGCTGTGGATAAATTTTACTGACAAACGATATTAATAAGGGACAAATTTTCACCCCAAAACCATAACATCATGAAAATCAGGGCATTCATGCAAGAACAGGTTTATTATGTACTACTTGCCTTCCACAATTTAGACAAGCCATCAAAAAACGTGACAAAAACAACCTAGCTATTGAATAGCTCGATGGATCACAGACAATATAAAGTCGCTTTTTTAATTGAAACCATCCAAAAAGCATTTACTAATAATGCACGTGCTCCTATGCTCAAAAATTTTTCACAAATGATTTGTGAAGAGAAAAAAAAAAAGACCTAAAGCTGCAGTACTTTCTTTTTTAAACAACCAATTCAATTAGAATTAGTTCAGGAAATATTGTTCAGCATTAGCTAGTCATCATACCATGTACTTTTAAGGAACATATTAGATCTATAAATGGTCCATCAAAAAAATGATAATTCAGCACTATAAGGTAATTTGAAGGCATGCTTTTAAATATATGGTGTTTAGGAGGATATTGAAACACCCTCACAATTCTAAAACGTGCTTCATTGTCCAAAGAGTGCTAAGATTTAGGCTGGCTCATAAGTGTTAAGCAATCAATTCTTGTAGACACAGCTTCAAAAACGCTTCCATTTAGTCTGGTTGAATTACAAATGAGTTATTTCATTAGCTGAATTATTATTTTGGGATGAACTCCAGAACATTAAAGCTTTAGATTTAACCTCCATTACAGCCCAGAATTGAATTAACCTCTCTTTCCTATATAAAAGTTGCTAATGCACTTTCCTTGTAAAATGCAAATGTCATTACACTATGTTTTGCAGAAAGCACTTAGAAAAATTCAGCAGAATTAGAGGTCATAATATTTTGGTGCATTGACTTAAAACACTACTTTTTAAGAAAATTAGTTCATCTTTCCTCTCTTTGAACACTGACACTTGGAGGAGCAAGTACATCTGATTTACTTCTTAAAATATCAACTCAGTATCTCAGGGCAGCAACTCAATGCTGCTGCAACACATGCTGTACAAATATAAAGGATTATGTGGGAAGTTCTGCGTTCAAGGTGGTTGAGAGAATCAATCAGGACTTCCCCTAAAATCTTAAGAATCTCTTTGAAGCCCCTCTGGGTTTAACTTTTTCCTGTTCCTCATTCAGAATTAGAAAAGAAATAAGAGAAATAAAGCAGAAATTTGCGTGTGGCTGGAAATAGGCTGAATTGAAATCACATGTATTTTGAGTGTCTCTACTTCTGATGTCTATTATCTTCAAATCATGACTGAAGATCCCAAGGGATGTGGGTTGTGGGTTTCTCTAGTCACATTTCACCAGGTTTTTCTAATATTATATAATAAAGTTTGAAAGTAGACTATTGTGATTGCAAGATTTGGCTTTGCTCTGGATGAGAACAGGAAAATTCTCCATGTACTGCAAAGAAAAAAATCTGCAAAAAGCTGCACATCAATTAGCAATTAGCCATTTTAATATTAGTCATTAATTATTTCTTTAGTATATGAAACACAACTATGGAGAGCAAAATGAAACAATGTTAATCCTGAAACAGAATTTAACAGGAAATCTGTTATTTTTTTTTCTTTTCCCATTTTTTTCAGGAAACAGGCAAGGTTGTGCAGAGTCAATTTTTGTGAACAATATGCATGGACTTAACATTTTCAGGTTCAAACAGCAAAAGTGAACTGGACATTTTTCATAATATGATGAACTCAGACATGAGATCTGCTAAGTTGAAAAGGTTGAGAAACTGAGGAAGTACAAGGAGAAGAGCTGGTGACAAGAGACATAAATTGCACAAATTGCTTTTACTGGTGCAAAATCGTCAAATCCTAGGATCATCGTCCTTGTTACTGCTATGGCAGATAATGAGTAACATGGTTCATTTTGTATTGCATCAGAGGTATACTCACCAGGAAAAACTACAGGGGGTGGTTTTGCACTAAAACCCATCATAATTCCAAACAAATTTTCTAACTGTAGATGTGACTTTTGCAAAAGAATTTTGTTTTCTGACCTGTATTTTTTTGCATTCTCAAAGCAAGAAACATGCAAGAAACCCATGCCTCAGGAGCTGAATGAAGAAGGTCCCAGAGATCATCAGCCTACACCATTTGGCAAGGATCTCAGAAAAGCCACATCTGCAGAGTCCAGGGCTTATTCAAGATTTTCCCTCTTTTCATTAGATTTTCTGAAAAGATCCAAATTGTGAAAAACTGTCAATATGGAAAGTGTGTTAGAATAAAGAAGAAAGTACCAAAAAGTGTACTGAAAAGAAGCTCATGTTAAGTTTTCTAGACTCATTAATGTCAGAAAGAAAATGGTTAAGGATGAAGAGTTCAGATAAAGCCACCATAAAATATGGCAATTTATCAAGTATAATGTTTTATTTTAACTGTATAATCTCAGACTGTCAGATTCTTCCACTTGTCCAGCAGATAATTAAAGGAACATTTTCACATTTTCTTTTATCCCTTTCAAGTTTATCCCCTACATTAAAATGAAGCTTTTACAGTTTTGACAGGACATTTAAGAGGAGTCAGTCTGTAAAGCTTAATTGTTTGTTTTCTCCTGGGGGTCTTTTGCACTTGTTTTGAACCATTCATTGGAGGTGGCTTTCAGTTATGAGCCAAGATTCAGATCCTTGTATAGACAGACCTTACACTGTCCATAAATCCTGGAATTTCACAACCACTAGACAGACTCTTTAAAAGCTTTTATGAGAAAATATGGGTTAGTATGGAGACAGCTGGTATTTAAATTATCCATGTGAGAGAAATTACTTTTATTCATTCACCAGATGCTTTATTCATATATAGATTTTTAAATTAATAATTCCATAATACTTGCAGCTATATAATCCTAAAATCCACACAGTTTTGCTCAATGACATTAACAAGATTTGACATCTCTTTTTATTTCTTGCAAAGAGTGAAGCACATTTTCCCAATCGCCATTTTGATGAAACATTACAACTCATAAAGGAAAAATAAAAAATGTCAGTGTCCACTGACAAGATGATCAGAGTTCGTCAAACTGTTATTCCTGCCTGTACTCCAGGTGCAGACTTCAGAATCATTTGACTAGGAAAAACATATTGGCTAGTCACATGCATATGTACCCCTACTACTCACAAACTGTTCTGTGTTATATTTTTAAATCAAATAAATAAGAGTCAGAGATACCTGAAGAAGTTGGGAAACACTCCTTGGCTATTAAGATAAACTGAACAACTAGAAGTTTCAGGAAGAAAAATAGGAAAAATGATGAATAAAAAAATCCTGGAACATTCTAGAAAATTATTTGCGTTAATATGTTTGGCATTTATAATCTCAAAGAGGTGAAAAAGCAGCTGAGCTCTCTCGAGCAGGGACTCCATGCAAAATAAACTTGCAACCTCAGGTTCATTCAGAAAATGTTTATTCAGTCAAATAATGCTGTTCTTCCTTGAAACCCTGACATTATTTTTTCCAGTTTTCTTCATCCCACTTGAATACTTTTTTATTTCTCTTCAATTTTCTTGTATTGATTATTACAGCTTCCTTCTCCCAGGCCTCACTCCATTATATATTCTCTTGGAAAATGATAGTACTTCCCACTTTGAATCCCTGCACTAGTTAAATTCTACTTTACATGAATTCCAGGGTCCTTGTCTCAACTCTGGAGGCATCACATAACCCTTGTTACTGCTTCAGCATTCCTGTTATTTCCTCTGCTCTTAAGTCTTCTGCCTCATACTCATGTAGTTTTGTGCAAATGACATTCTTAATCATGGCCTGGACTGATCAAACCCCAACCTGTTTTCATCTAAATCCTCGTCTAATGTACTTGTCGGACAGAAGCTTAGGAGAAATCATTATAATATTAAAAAAAAAAAAAAAGAAACTCAACAAAAACAAGAAGTTTTTGAAAGCTACACAAACTCAGGACTTCATATGTGTGTTATAAATAGTAAATATTTTTAGCATCTCTAAATGGTTGGTCTTCCAACCATGTAAAAACCAATAAGAATATGTAAGTTAGCCTTCATCCCTCTCCCATTTTCTCCCTAGGCAAGGTTTTCAGAAGGAGTGACTTTTGACATGCTATTCTCCAAGCATAGGCTTTCCAACTTAAAAGGCTTAGAAATACATACAGGTTTTTCACTGTTCTTTCAAACATATTTAATGGAAAAAAGAGGCAATAATGGGTATTTATCAAGAATGAAAAATAGCAGCTATGTTATGAGAATGATCCGCTTACTAAGTGCCAGCACTCAGTCAGGGAATATGTATGAACTTTAGAGTCCATGAGCCTCTGAGTTTCTTGCCCAAGCTAACTGAATACCACCTTACTCCAAATGCATATCAAATATTTGCAGCTAGGAATTCACCCCAGGCCATTATCTAATTTCCAACTCTGCAGCAAGACTTTAAGGATGGAAAGTAACCCTAGCTGCAATCTTCATTTTTGTAAAAGAGTTGTCTAAGCTTGAAGCACAGACCAAAACCATCCCTGACCTTTAATAGATGTTCACTCAGATGCCATGCAAGCAAAGGATATGGTCACATTCAGCAGGGCAACGGGGCCAAACTGCAACTACAGGGTTTGAGGGGCCTGCTGACATGGTGGTCACTTCTGTACACAGAACACATTCACTCTGTGCAGATCATGCCACTGCTGGCCCTGCATGGGGAAATGTTTCAAGTCGATTTTAAAGTGGGTTCTCTCTCCTCACTCTGCATTTATAACCAATTTCCTTGATTTTTAATTTGGTATAGACTCAAAACACACTTTAATTGCATCAATTGATCTAAACCAAATTAAATTTGTTGAGTAAGAAGTTCACAAAGTATGTGCTATGTACTTTACTTCATAATCCCTTCTATGAGTACTGTGATATTGGAGATTGTAGGAACAGCCAGAAGTCCACACTAGAGCAGCTCATGGTGACTTGTGAGACTAGTAAAACCACAATTTGAGGAATTACACCCTGGAATACAACATAAAACTCACCCACCACAACCTGAACTCTTACAGCAGCATGAAAAACCTGCCTTTGTCAAGGCAACCTTCTTTCATACAGTCTGAATGCCAGAATGCAGAGAATGTATGTATTCCAGTGGTCTAGGAACACGACCCAGAACAGAGGAAGGGTTAGTAACAGAAAAACTGTACATTCTACCCTCTGGTAAATATTTGGCTTCAGCTCTAGATTTCACATCCCCGAGATTTGTAATGTTTATCCACCCAGGGCACAGATGTGTTATGAGGATTAGTTAGTATCTAATTACGTGAATATTTAAAGTGTTACTCTTAATGTCCTAATATTATCCCCAGCATATTTGCATAGATTTTATTTATGCTCTTGACATTTGCTTTCCAGATTTTATTAGAGCTTATAAACAATGAAAAAACGTTGATGCCAGGCCCGATTACACACTTCCATATGATGACTTAAACACTCTCAGACTCTTCAGGTTTGTTGAAGTCATAACCATTTAACCAGTTTACTGAACTCCTCTCTTTGAATCAGACCCTTCTGTAAAAGGAGAAATGACATTTTTATCTTACTAAGTGTTCTTAAGTATAAAAAATTTACTTCGATGTCACTATAACAGTAGCAACTTTGGTTCTCTGAATGAAGAAAGAAGGAATTCCCATATCTCTGCAGTGATCACTGCTCTGTTAGTTCAGTTAAATGTGTGCCTCCAGAGTACTGCAACAGCCTCAGCAGCTGGGTGCAAAAGAGGTGATCTCTGATCTGATGCCCCCGAGTCAGGGTATTTTATGTGCAGTGGAACTGTCTGCAGATAATAAAAAAGAGAAATAATAGCTCTGCAGAGATCATTCCCTTAGATGTTTTGCCAGACCAGTCTATTCCATTCATATACTTTGGAAAAACTTTGACTTTCAACATAAAATATTCAAGTTTCATTATTTCCCTATGTGCAGACCTAAGCCCACCAACTACAGTCATGGTCTCAGTGTTCAGGCCTTCCTTGGATGTGTGCACACACACCTAGCTCATAAATGTGTGTATTGGGAGTGATGGGGTGTTGACTGAAATTCTGCCTGTGTTTATTTCCATTAACCTTCTACTGAAGATAATGTTTAAATAATAATAATAATAAATCTTTCCATCTTAAATGAAATATATTAACTTTGTCGCACATCAGTTACTCTCAATATTAAGTGGTTAAAACCTCCTTCGTCTTCTAAGTCAGAGCTGTGTCTTTCAGCCTCTGGATATCACAAACTTATTCTCTCTGACCTCCTCATTTACATGCATTCACTCACATGGACAAACACGTATACATTTCATTGCTTCCAAATAGCTCCCATCCCATGAAAGCCTATGCTCAAACATGGACAATCACACTAGAAAAGTGCATTTTGAATACATTTATCACACTAAACCAGTAATTTGAGAGCTTGGGAAGAAGTATTTGGTTTAAAGGCTGATCTTTGCAATGACAAAACTATTGGAGCAATAACATTTTTGCTTACATATGAGCAAAAACCTTTCCTACCTTTACAGAATTGAGAATTGGGAGCCAGGAAAAGGGTTAATTTGTACTAACTGAGGATCTGATTGCTTGGGTTTTCATCTTTAAATTGGATTAATAAAACTCCCTGAATCATATGTAATCATATAGTAAGAGTGAAGGAGGTTGTCTAGTCAACACACAGCCTATCCCTTCCCATTCAAATATTTTGCACAAGTCTATATCCACAGGTTTTCCTGGCAGTATTTTACAAATGTAGAAAAACAGAGGACAGAAAGCCTGCCAAGATCATGATCTGGAATACAGTTTAGGTATAATATGGAGCACATTACAATTTTTTTTTTTTTAATATTGCTCAAATATAGAGTCTATCAAAAGGCTAACCAATAAATGAAGGCACAAGCACAGGATAGCTAAATCTAAATGAGCCTATAGGAAGCAGGTCCTCAGGTTCTGAGACACTGAGGTATCTGCATAATTTGCTAGGTTTGATGCTACTTGTTTATATACACATAGTTCAGGCACATGCTGAGCCTCTAAAAAGAAAACGTCTGACATAAACCTTGTTCTATGTATAATCAGCAAACTTCCCTTTTCCATAAGGGATATAAATTATACGTAATTATGTCTTCAACAACTACATAGGTGATTATCTGTTTCTCTAGAGCATATCAACAAATTAAAAACTTTATATTAACTACTCTACATATAATCAACTGTGCTGCTCTGGAAGTCCAGTTAAGAAATATTTTGATATCACAAAAGGGATTGAGGAGCAAAGAATGAATCTATCTATATAACTAAGTTGTCTGGTTTATATGATGGCTTGTTACATGATAGGACCCAAGAGAATGCCAGCAGAATGTATTTCTGATGCTGACATGTTTCAGAGTGTACTGGGTATCCGTTCTTCTGGTTGCAAAAGCCAAAACGTGAATTAACATCTATCCATTTATCTTGAAAATTTGACCTTTGCCAAAGCCCTTATTCATTCCTCTCAGACAACTAAACAGGTTGGTGTTTAAATTAGAATACCATAATCAGTGGCATAAAGGAGCCAATACAGTAAACACAGGTGATCCTAAGCATGCCAACACCTTTGGGAACAAGAGCATCCACTGGTTATTCTTCCGTGGCAACTACAGCCCATCGTGCTGAAAACTGATTTAAAGAATAACTTAGACACGGGACTCTCATTGACCTTATAGATCTAGATGGTCACAAGTGCTGCACTGAAGAGGCTCAGAGCTCTGCTCTACTTCAGCTTCCAACACTGCCAACGGACTTTCCTATGGTGCACTGTCCTGCTGAAAGACTTTGAAAGCATTAGCTACTTCCCGTACTTATTATGCCTTCTATCAGGATCACTAACAGATGATTTCCGCTACGTTATGGAACTTTTGCATTCAATGACTCCTAAAATAAGCTTGCTGAGAGCATCTTTCTAAAATATAGCAAACAAAAAAAATATATCAAGTTATAAAAAGTGCTGAAGCAGTTACAATGAGTCAGCCTGGAAGCACCAGTTTAGGACATGTACACATTGAGTTGGCAATTATAATATCTGCTTAAGAGTCCAATCAGAACAGCTGGAATCTGAAATATCAAACATCACAACAAACTGCTGCAGATCAAGAATTATTCAGTGCATCAATCTGAGTGGAAGTACCTCTGAGAAGTCATGATCTCTTGTGGATAATTCATGAACAGAAAAAGGCCAAATTCATAAAATTATTCATTATAAATTATTCACCCTCCTCTTTGGAGATATGAAGTGCAAAATTAAGTGTTTAGTTTTGATTAAGTGAGGAACTGAACATCATAAATACAGCATTTGACTCAATAGATCCCAGGAAATTAACTGCTTTTGGAGGAAGGAGAATAAACTTTTCTTTCTATTGCTCTTGAAACTTGATTAGCTGTTTGCACAGTGAATGTGTACACAGAGCCAGATCCCAAAAGATGCTGAGCTTGTACAACTCCCACCATCTTCAGCTGTACTTACTCGGCACATTTTAAGTTCATCTGAAAAACACCATATGCAAAGTGCTAAATTCTGGTATTTTTTGTTGGAGAAACTCATCAAGTTAAAGAAAGCATGGTATGATGAATGGTATGATGAATGGTATGATGAATGGTAACAAAATTGTATCACAAATTTCACTAGTCAAGCCCTTACCTTCAAATATTCCTTTTTCAGGGCATCCTTGTCACTGATTCAGATGGAAGTACCAGCTTCACTATTCTTCTCACTGATGTTTATTTCTCCATATGGAGAAATTTTCCTTTTGAAGAGCTGGGATTTTTTTTCATTTTCTCAACTCAGAATTATTTGATTCTTATTCCACCCGTTGCTCCATACATAAAGCCAAAGTATAAAACATGCATCTTCAGCTGGATTAAAAAAAACCCAAACCCAAACATCCAGATTAGAAGACTCCTGGCATGTTTGTTATTTTTTTAAAAATAACACTTTTGAAATTGCATTCCTCAATAGACTAGTTTCTGAAATTTTTAAAATTATTTAAAATGCACTGAAGATTTTCCTCTCCCTTGTTATTAATTACGTAACATTTGTTTTTTGTCAATTTGAAGTGGGTGGGTTTTTTTCAGGCCCCCAAGTGCCACTATCAGACAGAACCTCCCATTTCTTCCTTTTCTCTCTCCTGCCTGCTGCTGCATTATCTTCAGCTTTGTTTCCACTGTTACCCATACACTCTCTTATAGTGCTAAGATACTAATGAAGCACTGAAACTGCACACAATAATTACTGACAAGAGTACGTATAGATTTTCCGTTTCAATCTCATTTAGATATGGTAGAGGCTGCATTTTAGTACATTTCTCTAGTGAAATGTACTTGAAATTTCCTCATATAAATATTCTTTTCTAGTTGCTGCCCATATAAAAACAGGGGAAAATAAGGAAGAAAGTAAAAGTTGATGTAAAAGCACACAACACACCACTCTGCTCTGAACAAAATTAAACACAGTGAAAATCAGTGAGATGTGAGGTCAAATTATGGCCTTGCCTTAGAAGTTGTGCTATGTGCAGTTACCTCTTAGAGCCAGCACATGAGTTCTGGGGGATTTAAGCACTGAGAGCAGAGAAATGGATGCAGAGATATACAGCTGATTTTGGACAAACCCCATGGCTAGGACAACACCAAGGTCAAGGGAAGATTTAGTACTGTTCATATTTAAGCTGAACTACTCTTCTCATACTTTTGAGAAGTTGAATCACTTACCTTCACACACCAGCTCTCCTAGGGACTCAGACAGCGGTGGACAATCAAAAGAACAGCCCACAGTAATGAAATTTTACTGACAATCATCAACAGTGAATTTTGGCCCTTTCATGAAAAGCAAAAACCCTCCATCTTTCCCAGCCCCTGAGGGACTTCTACACTCCCTGAAGGCACTTTTAAAGCTCCTCAGGTCTCTCAAACTGAAAGGAAACTTGTCCAAGTGAGGATTGATGTTTCTTATCACTCTGGGTTCAAGAATATTAAAGTATGGCAAAAGAAGCATTTTCTTTCAAAACTACTTAAAATATTACATCTTCTAAAAGGGAGGCTGTGGTTCCTCGTTTGTTTTACTTACTTATCAATCTACAGCTTTTCCTCAGGAGCAAACAGTAGTCTTTCTCTAGGCTTTTGAGGAGGAAAAAAGCTGTAACTCATTCATTGCCAAATGTTACACTTCACTGACAGGGCACTCTTTTGTAGTCTGGCTGTTTTTCCAACATCACACACACCATTTTAGCAATAAAAATTAATTCCCGTCTGCTAGCTTTGCAGAACTCCATTTCAAAAGCCATCAGCTTCGGAAGTAAATTTAAAGCCTTTCTCCTGTCAAAAGCAAGAAAGCTTTCACCCTTACCCTGTTAGTCTGGCATCTCTCCAGTCTAGATCCACATTTAGAAGCAATATTAATTTCTGTTTCTCTCAGTTGCAGCTGTGCAGGGATAAAAAAAAATAGTCATTTTTCTATTCTGGCAGGATAGAACATGCTTTTTAATTTGTCACTAGATCAAGTTAATGACCAAGAATGGAAATTATTCCTTGGAATGACCTAGAGTCCAGCTGATGGTGGGAAGTGCACTCTCTCCTTGTGCTGGAGCTCTTCTTCTCACTGCTAGCAGAGCAGCAGTCACACCTTTCAGGTATTTCAGGGAGAGCCTGACCTAGTCCTAGATTTGCAGGTGTCAGCAGTCCACACTGATTAAGGATAGCTAAAATTGGTGAAATGTAAACCTTTCTGCAGATAGGAAATTAGAGGATATCTGCTGAAGAACACTGGTAGGAGCACATTACCTTTCAACATTACCAACGCAATCCACGTTTTCTTTGTGAAGCATGTTGCTGTAGACAAACGCAAACTGCACAGAAATACACACTGTGCAACAAGACATCCCTTGCAGGATGGCTGCAGGGGAGTGGTAGGACCACTGAGTGTTAGCACAGATGGCACCACACATGGAAATTCAAAACCAGTCCTGAAACAATGCATGTATACAGCACCAACTGCATCTCCAGTCTGTTGCAAGGTAGGTAGGTAGCAAGGGTAATCGAACATCTGCTAGAGTTTGGTCCCATAGTTATTTCTAATTGGGTTCTTTCTTTCTCTGTACCTGAATTGATAGCTGGTGTTTGGCCTAAGCACTGTTTTAAACATTTCTGATGGTTCTGGCACATTCCTTTATGAGGCACCAGATGTGCAGGTACTGAAATAGCTGCTGCTGATTTCTACCTATAGGGAAACTGGAAGATAAGTAATTAAAAAATAAAATAAAATAAAAAGCTTTATTGCATTGTAATCATTAAAAAGAAAAAGAAACATTGAAAAGTGGGTTAACCAGGGGCAAGGGGAGATTTCTATTTTGAAAAGCACTTTTAAATTTCTCCAGGCTTGACAGTCCATCTGGACGTTGCTAGATGCCTAGTTACATCAGCACATCATGTTTCATTTCAGTTCCCATATTTTGTTGTGCTTTTAAAGTGTCTCTTACAGTCTATTTCCACCACAACACACTCCTAAAGTTCCATATTATATTTTGTCAGAAGAACATCAAAAGTAGAACGAGGTGATTAGTGCAGTGTTTAGGCCACCAGGAAAGCAGTGATTTTCTGCTCCTCTGTTCTACCTGTTATTTTCTTGGCTCCTTTATCAATGTCTTCCCTGTGTAGTTCCACACAACTTTAATTGTAGGATTGAGGATAACAACAATCAGGAAAGTGATACTTAATTTTTATACCTACTGGCAGTAGTTTGCTACTCACGTATATCTAGGAAATGAGGAAAAAAATTGTTTACAAATGTATGATTATCTAGCAGTTCCTAAATTTCTCAACTATTAGCTGTAAGTATTGACTATTGTCAGAGCTCTGTTGTGACCTGTGAAAAGGTCAAGCCTTTTGATTCATGTCCATTTTATGTAAGGAATACCAAATAATAAAATAATTTATCTGGCTACTGAGATTTTGTTTTCCCCCAGACCTTCAGACAGACATCAGGTTGGAACCTTCTTTTCTGTTATTGTAGGAACAAAGTGATTTCACTTTCTTTTCTTTCTTGAGGTAAAGAATTTAATTTCCCACAGTAGCACCCAAAAAAAAAAAAAAAAAGTCTGTTTTCCACATAAACATTATACAAACAGTTATATCATTATAAGCTGCCTGTGCTTCTATCCTTAGGATGTCAATAGAGAGTAGTGCTTTTGCTCAGAGGACATGATAGAAATAATAGCTCCTTACTGCTCTATCAAGCTAGCTAACAACATTTTCAAAGCACCAACATTTTCAAAGCACTGAGTACTTCATTTAAAGGAATCATATCCAAATGTAGAAAGAGTTGGACCTTAAGACTCCTCAACTTCTAATAGTGATCCACATTCAGCACTTAAATAAACCATCCATTTTTATTTACTTTTCCTAATTAACTACACGAAATTTTAATACTATGCCATATAAATCATATAAGCAGAGCAGAGTAGATCCATTTATGCAGCCTCACAATTTTTCAGTAGGTGTCAGGTGTTTTTCTGAAGTTTAATTTTATGTTGTTACACCAAGAACACCATCTTTTAAACAGCCAGAGAATTTCATACTGCCTTAAGGAGAAGAACTATGAAACACATGAGACAGAATCCAGCAAGAGACTCTCAGCCCATCATTTTTAATTCTTCTGCCTCTTAAAGGAAACACCATGACAAGATAAGACCACGGGGAAATAACTGCTACCTTTGCAGTCAACCACATGGTAACAGAGAAGCATACAATTTATTTGGGCACTTGCACGCTGCAGTGGTGATGCCCTTACTTACTTATCCCAAACTCCACAAAAGCAAACTTCAACTACTGCTGCAAGGAAACGAAGCAAGGCACTTGCCTGGGCTAAGTCTCTGTATCTACTAAGATGTTTCAATAAAGGTCAGTATTTAGCTCTCACACCAAAAGCTTGCTACAGAAGCTTTATTTTTACCCCCAAAGTAACCTGAGTTTGGAAAACCTCACCAAGCACACTTTCAATTTTCCACATAAATGCAGGGGGAAACTGCAAACTTGAAATAATGAATTTGGCAATGAAGGTCTATGCAGAATCTGTTCTTCAAAGGGTTAAGGTACATGGTAAAAGATAACTAGAAACTTGCTGAAGAGCTTTGGGGACTGTTTAATTTTGCTCACCTTTTCCTCACTCCCTAAAGGCTGCAGACCCTTAGGCTGCCAACACCTGTCAGTAACTCCTTCCTCACCTGGCACTGCCAACTCTCCAGTTTTGGCCAACCCATTCAAACCCAGTATTCTCCATGACAAATATTCCAAAGCCTTACATGATGGTCCTGAGGAAAGATGAATTTAGAGACTGTCATACCCCAAACTATGTACTTCATTACCCACAGAAAACAATACTCCAGATGGTAACATGGTACCTTCCAAGTTGCAACTCACATTCCCTTCCAAATTTCCTGTACTAGGGCAGGAGAACCAAGCAAAGGGCAGAAGGCAACACCTCAGCACCACAATTTTCAATGGCTCCAGTTACTTTTACTGAGGAGCAGTAATTAAGAGTTTTACTCCCCTTTATCCTGTACTGCTTCTCTATGCCACACTGGAAGACATAGGACTGTTGGTGAAAGGAGAAGAAATTTGGTGTGCCTGTGGAAAACGAATAAATCAAATGAATAAATAAAATCCCCACGAAACCAGCCCTACTGTTTATTTCATGGTTGCCTCCAACTGTCAAATATTCTCATTTTATTATTATAATATCATCACCTGAAGACTCTTGACTAGTAAAGCCCCAAAACAAATTTTCACCTTAGAGGTTGTAGAATGCATGTCTTTTCTTGCCTTATTTCCAGGAACCTCTGTACATACATGAAGAAAGGCACAGGACTTAGATGATCCACCTGGAGGATGGAAAGGATGACTTATAGCACCTTTCACTTCCTACAGCCTTAATTTCTTTGATCTTGTGGAAGTATTAGAATGGCTAATAAGACCATTCCTGCTTTGAAGAGTTTATTGTTAGAGTTTTGAACAAAGACATGAGAGTGTGCTTCAGGGTTTGCATTAATATTAAGAATTTGCATTATTTCACAATGGTGTGGATAAAGTTTCCTCCATCTCTCTCTGGAGCATCCCATATTTGCCAGGAGTGGGAAGGAAAATAAAGTAGATTGTACTTTGGATCCAGTAGGGCAATTCCAGGATTCCACATCTGTGCAGAAAAGAATGGACTTGAATACCTCTTCACATACAGAAGAGCATTTAACATGTTGAATGATTTCACTATCTTGAGTCACAATTTAAATATTAAATATATGGAATAAAATTAGTTTTCCCCTGCATGAATATATACATAAAATACACATGCACACATCTGTAACTGCATGTAAACTTGCAGATAAAATCTATGTTCATGGCACAAAATCATGATTATTTTGTTGTCAAATGCAAACTAAACATCATTTCTGTATTAACCAAATTGGACTTCAAAAGCCTTGAACATAGATTAAATTATTATAGCTGGGGTTTGATGACAACAGCATCAAACATGTCTCCCTGGAAAGATAAAACAATACTCTATTCTGCTATAATAGGCAAAGTTTGATTCAATGGCATTTTCGATCTCAAAGAATGTGAAGAAACTGATATCCTGCACTCTTAGGATGACCGTGAATCTTTTTTTCTCTTGATTTTAACAGTTCTTACAAGTGTTTACATTTTTGCCTGGAGTAATTGTCAGTTTTAATTCTTTCAGCCTATGTAATTCCTTGTTTCTTTGTCACTCCCTTCAATGTTAGGCATCTGGAATCAAACAAATTCATATGCTGATGTTTGGCAGCCACCAAATACTGATCATCATTTGCAGTTCTCATCAAGAGCTTCTCCATTTGCTGCAGTTAAAACAAGAAACAGCCACCCAGCAAAGTCCACACCAAAAACTGGAAGAGGAATGAGTTAGTCAGGTTTTTTACTGATATGTATCAGCTGCATGTGATATAGCTCCTGCAGAAGAAAATGAGGGAAGATGTAAGACAGCTCGAACACACTCCAGTACACAACAAAGCTGCTACATTCAGCCACTTCATTCTTCAGCTGAACAACTGTTGAGCTGGTGCCCACCAGTGTAGACAGGAAGACACCACATTTTCATTTTTTTCTAAGTTTCTGGGTAGTTTTTGCTTGTTCCCTTGTTCATATGTTCTTTCCTGAAAAAATTGGCATTTTTCAAGTTTTTAATCACAGAACAAAATTCAAACTATACTTTTTTAATAAATATGAAAAATGGAAAATATTTTCTGCACAACTTTTTCACTTATGTATTTCATAATGACAAAGAATAAAACAAAGCAAAATTATCAAAAGTTGCCTTCAGACAGCTTAAGTATGAAGGGAAATAATTACACCTGCTCTAAGGTAGTGGGACATTTTTTGCCACAGCTTCAAGAAGAGGAAGCCAATGCAGAATAGAGGGGATAAAGAACAGGCAATGTTCCAGCTACACATACAGCTCTGCATACATCAGAAACCCAGGCATTACACTGAATACACATCTACTCCTTGGAGAAACAATGGCAGCTGTTTACTTACATTTTCTAAAAGAGTGCTGGAAGGCTCCCAAATATTACATCTATCAGACTGATAAGCATAAAAATCAACAGCACTTGCAAGTGTGGAAGTATGGAGTCAAAGCTCATGAAATGAAGGTAGAAGAGTAAGGTATTCATACGTAAGCCATTTTCCCCATTGCTGGAAAAGTATATCCCACACTTCCAGAAACCATTGACAGAGAGCAAATATTGCCTCTTGCCCACCCTGAAATAGAAAAGACAATTAAAGGAAATGTTAATGTTAATATACGATTACCAAAAATCACAGACTTTGAGACTTCCTTGTCTCAAATAAAAATACATCTTTCCTGATTTTTCATGGACTAACTCCATGACATGCATACCTAATTCCTGGTAGGAATTTCCATGTACAAAACTTTAAATACTCCTTGAATTTTCTTCTTTGATTTGGGTGTCTTCATTTTGCTGGGGTCAGACTAGAGTTTGTACTGTTGGTTGATTGTCAGAAATTTCAGGTTCTTTAACAACTGTAGATTAAGAATAAAAAGGAGTTCATCTAAGAGGAATAAGTGCCAGAAATCTGGTAAGATAGGATATGGACAATAAAATGTATCAATAGTGATTCACTTATTGTCTCAACTGGAGTTTGATGGAGTTCTAGTGCAATTATGTTGTGAAGAATTTCACAGAAAAACTTAATTTTGAATTAAAATGTCTAGGGAAGCAAATGCATTAGGGCTTGTATTTCATTTTTCTTTAGCAATCTGAAAAATCCATATTAGAGCATTTATTATATACTCAGATATATTTTAATGCAGCTCTTTAGAAAATAGCTGTTTATCCTACTGTGTCTCTGAACTCAGTAAGACACTCCTTAAAAATGGGATACCCAATAGGCTAGGATTTCCCACTCTTCTCTTGTGAAAGTGTGTGTATCTCCCATGTCACCAGGAGTGGTGAAGGGCTCTGGTTTACAGATAATTCTGGAGCCAGAGGTCATGAGAAATTGTATATAGGTAACAAGTTCTGCTGTTATAAATGTCTTTGAGTTGGTTTATTTTGGTTTTTGGTGGGGTTTTTTGGTTGGGTTTTTTTTTGGAGGGGGGGGGGCAGGAACGGGACGGGTTGTGATTGCTGTTCCCACATGACCCTGTCACCTGACTGAGGGCTGTCATCTTTGGGCATGCAGAATGTCCCCACTGAAGTGTCAGAGGTATGCACAGATGTTCATGCATGCTGTACACACACACCACAGCAAGCAAAATAACTTAGAACTCTTTGGAAACCCTACATTATTCTTCTCTCTTTTCATGTCAGTGAATGTAATGAAAACACTTGCTCAATACAGTATAACTCATTAATACCAGAATCTAATGTGTTAAGCACTGCTAGAACATCTATCCCATTATACAAGAAAGCTAATCTAAATACGGAGTCTGAAACAAAAATCCACGACCTTTTTATTTTTTATTTGGTATGTTTCTTGCTGACTTCATTTTGCTGCTCTGCTTTCCCTACATTTTGTAGAAGCCAAAAAAAGGTAAGAAACCATCACAAGATGCAAGACCCAATAGAGCGATTACATAGTACCATCTAGAGCCTGTGGATGTTATAACAACTCTAAAAAGAAAGGCTTTTCTGGACTCTCACTAAGGTCAGTGTGAACGATGAAAGAAGAAATCTTGTATTTTTTTTTCCAGGGCCACAGAGGGGATAATTCCAGCATGATGGAAACCAAATTAGAATGGAGCACTTTGCATCCTTTATGTAGGCATGCTGGTTTTAACTCTCTTTCCATAGATGCAATTTTCAGGGTGTTTTATTATCCTACAGCTAATTCCTCAGAGGAAAAAGTAGATCAGTGGATAGAATGGTACATCTGACTTAATCATTTTGGCATGTTGGGTTCTTTGGTCTGTCAGTGTCTCCTGAAAGCAATTTTTCACCAGTCACTGCAGGCAGGGTCACAGCATGTAACTCACATCTCAGCGACACTTTCAACATGACTAACTGTTGACAATATTTGAACTTTTGAGCCCTGCCATCCTTGGGCATAGTCACAAGAGGAGCAGGCAAAAATACATCAGTCATCAAAGACACTAGGTCCCTCCCCCTCTTCATGAGCTAAAGCATTCAGCCTCCCCTTTCAAATCCTCTCTCAAAAACACACCATGAATCCCATTTAATTAGAAATACTCTCACACATTCATTATACATGCTGGCTTCAACTCAGAAAGCATACTCCTCTGGCTCATTTCTATATGCAGCACCTCTGTTCAAGTAAGAGACTCCATAAACAGAACCTGTGCTATATCTGTGCTTTCTTGTGCTATGGAAGGAGCCCTCTGGCAACTCTTACATATTAGTATCAAGCCATTTAGACTTCTAGGGATGGGTGAAAGAGAACAAACAAATCCATGGTCACACATCCCTTTCCTCTCACTTCCTCTTCCCCTCACCCCTTTCTATGCAGCAAGCTTTTCTTCTTGTCTCTATTCCATTTTATGAATATCTTTTTTCTACAGAGGCTTGCCTGTAGCTATCAGTGGTCCACAGCGCAGCAGAATCGATGCAGCTGATACGTGATAGAAAGAGGAAAGGTTGGCAATATATGATTGCAAATTAAATGATGCAATTTCAGGGTCAGCACTACAGAAGGCACTGAAGAGGCTGACAAAGATTAACGGCAAGTGAATGAGGGCAGTTACAGTAATGTACATTTGCCTTCTCTGAGATCTGTAGACTCTGCTACCATCTGCTGGTTTATGAAAAAGATCCTGGGAATCTATTTTAGTAGCTCTATATACATAATCTTTCAGCTGTCTCTCATTATGAGAACAGTCCTCATTTCAGGTCACAGCCTACCTTCGCCTCCACAGAGCTGTCAATTAGGCTCACTTGTGTTTCCTGATGCATTTCCGACAGCAGGCATGAGGAAAAATGGCAAACAGGCAGTGAAATTTTACGCTAAACCCAAATAATATACCCCAGGATAAAGCACATTTTCAGTATTCTTTGGGGGGGGGGGGGGGGGGGGAGGCGGGGAAGAAGAAAAATTAGCTATGCAATTATTTCCAGTTTATTCTTGAGGGCAGAGGGTAAGGATGGACTGAAAGAGATTCAATTCTGGTTCTGAATGAACCCTTCATTATGCTTTGCTACACAACTGATGTATAAATTGTCATAACTCCACTGGAATTCATGGAGCATTGCAGCCTGCTATCTTTTGAGACTATAATCCAGGGAGGATACATGCCAGACAGAAATGCAACCAAATGCAAAGCTATGGCTAATGTATATTAAATAGAGGAAGGCAGAAAACATGATTGCATTTCCAAATACAGTGCTATTATCCTACATGTTCTTCTCTTGGACACGTGGGATAATACCTAAACACTCACAGAACTCAGAAAGTAAACCAGTTTTAAAATCATCACCTCTTCTTCACCCATTTAACTTGTCAGGACAATCACAAAAGGGTTGGGAGTGATGGCAACTTTCACAGAAGGGTGGCCTTCAAAATTGGTTGCACAAAACCAACCTAATTCTGTAGAGTTTAAGGCCAAAAAAGATCATGATGTCCACTTCCATACTTACTGCAGTCCAGAAAACTTTTTATTCTGGATATCTCTTCTTTGAAGTTATCACTTCTAGTAGAGTTGGGGTTTCAGAGTGGAAGAAAATCCATGTATATTCCTCTACGTGCTCAGGTAATTTATGTTCATTCAGCCTAATTTCTGGTGCACAGGAAGTGTACAGTCTACCTTGGAACTAGAACAAAGTTGTACGACTCCATGAAAAATTCAAGAAATGGTGACAAGACAAAGAGACCAGAACCTTCTAAAAGCTGCTTGGCTTCATGACAAAGTTCACGCTATCTCAGCCCTTTGGATAACACAATTTCCCATCCAGGGACTAGCCAACCCCAAGTGCACCTGGAGGTTGCTGTGCCTTACTGATATTGATGCCCACCCCTATTTCATGGCAGTGTCTAGAGACAAGGGGTTCCTATGTTTGGAGGCATTTGAGCAAGGAGGTCTTGGAATCTGCTTTGAGAAAATCCATGGTTAATGTAGCCCTGCAGCCAGCCTCTTGCATTTTCCCTCACAAAACTGAACTTGCTGCCAGCACTATAAAGTAAGAGCAAGCAGCTTCCTCTACGACCCCCATATTAATATAAACAAGGGAAAGGGATGTGTAAAGCTGGCTTTGCAAGAGTAAGAATCACAGGCAGCCTGGGATCTCTACTTGCCATCTAGCAAAAGGAAACTGAGGTGGTTACTGGAAACAATGAGAAAACACTGGCTGGGTCTTTAATAGAGGTTGCACGAGAACTCCTTTTAAAATAAAATGGCACAACTCCAGTAGTACATATTCCCTGGAGGAACTGAGTTAAGGTGGATGATATCTGCTGCTTGGTTCAGAGGTGAGATGAGAAAGCAGCTGACCCACAGATGAATCAAAGTAAAGCCCTAGTATAGCCCCAAGGGCCTTGGCATATTCTTTCCAAAGATGGACTTTTCTTGTCAGATTTCAGCCAGACCTTTTATAATATGATGAATTTTTAATAACTCTGTATGTCTATAAACAACTCTGTGATGAGCAGAAAAAAATAATTAAAGTCCCATGTGCTATAAATTAAAATATTTAACACCCCTTAATAATACATCATCTTAATATTTGCTTTTGGGAGTGAAAGCAAGCAAGTCTCCCATGAGGATAAGTCAATATGAGTTACAGACCATGGACTGCCTTTTATTAATAGGTGAGCACTAATATGGGAAAAGATCCAATTTGACTAAAAAAAAAAATCATCAAACAGCAGCACAGAATGAACTACCAATACAAAATCTTGCTGAGCTGCTTCATGTGCTCAAGAAGCCAAGGGACAAATAAAGGAATCAGCTTCTGATCACACAGTTAGATATTATTAGATAAATTCATTCCTTTACAGGATTTTCCATTTATATCAAATGAACTGGGACTGGGGGAAAATATTTACAATCTTTTTGGTCAAATTTGTTAAAAAGCAGCAAACAGTTTCCTTATTTACTAAACAGCTGAGAAGAGAATTTGACTCTTATTTTTGAGACCACTGAAGGTGATAAATTGAAGCACTAGAAAAGAGAATTTTCTTCAGTTTCCAGAGAACTGCAAATTGTTTAAAGGGAGGATAAGAAACAGACTCAAATACCCATTAACATAGGCTTTGGACAGAGAGAGAAGGACTTTTACACACCATCAACTTCACAGCCCAAGGGGCACAATGATGGCCTCTGCTCCTTGCAGGTCCCAGCTCCAAGCTCAGCCGCCTTTCTATTGAACCAGTGTTGTTCTGTGGGGCTCTGATTTGTACTAACTCTGGATCTAGAAGACTTACATCTATTTACAACACTGCATTTGAAGAGCGGATGGCTTTCTACAAGCATGGGGAGCTGCTATGTACAATATGTGTTTGGAGAAGTAGAAATCATGTAATAGGACATGCTGCAAGCACTTCTCTTACTCATAAAAGTTTGTTTACTTTAACAACTCCTAACACACTCCCTGTAAAGGAGGGATTTTTCTTAGCATTCATCAATCTTACTTGGAAATAAGACAGCAGTGGGAAATAAAATGCAGCTCCAAAGATGTTTTACCAATGACATCAGATCAAAAATATTCCTTCGTGATTCACACACAGCTAAGTGTTACATCGAGATTAATTCTCCCACTTGTTGATGTCAGAGTCCCTGCAAGATAACCATAAATTTCATTTGAGAACCATTAAAATGAGCTTAAACTATGCAAATTTATAACAAGGATAACTATAAATTCCCTTTAATTTCAAACTAAATAGAATTTAGGAGCCAGATCATTCAGCTTTTACCCACTGATATTCTGTCATTAAAAAAAGAAGTAGAGTTAGAGCAAAGAAAACATTTCCTTTTTTTCATTACTCTATTATTTAGCCACTCTGTCATTTTACTTGGCTTTTGACTTCACAGCAGATCTTTTTCCCTGGTAGGAGTTCTCTGGGTGGCACTCCTTGCCACATCCCAAAATAGCCTCCTGGATAGGTTATTTTCCAGAAACAGAGACTCTGCTCTGTCCTCCATATGAAGCAGATGATGATTTTGTGTGTAAATACCAGGCACATTTTCTTGGCACTGAATTAGTCGTGTTTCATTACATAAAGAATTAAAGTGCTTCCCAATTCTGAATAAAGAACTAGATTTTGACTTCTTGTTGTTATTGTTGATAGGGAAATATTTTTTTTCAACTCCAATGATAAGCTCACCCTCTTCTGAAGCTGTTCTTCTAGGCAGAGAACCATCATTTACCAAGAATAAATATTAAAATTTACATGTTTACTATTTTGGAAAAAGAGGGCAAAAAAGACTAGCTCTTTACTTTAAACTTTGCGCAACAATTTTGCCTTTACAGTAAAACCAGTAGCCAAATCTGGACTCAACTAAATCAGCAGAAATCTTTCCCTAAACTTAATAAGGACCAGGATTTCACTCTAAGACTTTAAAGCAAGTAAAAGGAAAGAGCAAAGCTTACTTCTATAACAAGAAAAGAGAGCAAAGAAAGATGAAAATGGATTTCCTTTTTTTTTTAAGAGTTAAAAGGTCATTCATCTTTACTAAATCTGTTGAAACAAATGTCATTAGATGTAGAAGATATAAAAGGTCAAATAAATATCCTGAGCATGAAGCCAAAATGTTACAGGAAGACTAAAGGAAGAGGAGAGGAACATTTCTTCCTTTGAGGATAAAATTATTAAAGAGTAAAAATAATTTTGGAAAAAAGCATCTCAAGGGAATGAAAGGTCCATGTGGCAAAATTTGAAGTAGCAAGCCTGCATTAAAGAAAAGATAATATCCCTTTATTGAATATCTGAGGAGCAAGTGGTAACAAGAAGCGATATAGTATCTAGAATATTTCTGAACTTGGTTTTTGAAACTTGAAAATTCATAGGAATCATGCCCAACAGAAAAAAAAAAATTCCATGGCAGAATGGTATCTGCTGAATTCAGTCTGAATACTTATACCAGGTCAAGAAATGAAAACAAAAGGAAAAAAGAAGCAAGTCTCAGAAGAAAAAAAAAGCAGCAACAAGAACAGAAATGTTAATTTATCAATGGATCAGTTTAGCAAAGAAGGCATTTAGACTACACTGATCCTTTGACTCAGGGATAGGTATCTTTCCACAACCATCTTTGAGAAGAAGGTATTCACATACAGGTAATTTTCTTCAAAAATTAGAAATTTTTGGAAGTGTAAATGAAACACCTGCTCAGAGCAAATGGCCAAACCAAAACAAGAGAATCACTGACACTGCCACCAACTTCCAACAAGATCAGTTATCACCCAAGAAGACTTATTCAGGAAAACATTTCTGTCTAAGTGCTGCAGGTTTGGGCTCCCATACACATTAAAATTCTTTGATAAATTTATTTACTCTTCTGTATTGTCTAAATTTGCATCACTAGAAATTGTCTACGTTTTAGACAATTTATGATAAAATAAATGCATTACACTATTTTCTTTTGATTTAAGTAACTGTCAGTGTTCTCATTGCTTTCCTTCTTGATACTGACAAACGTTCTGAATAATAAGTGATTTTCCTAAGTCCAAGTACACTATTTTTAGAGAAAAATATGTTCTGTTGAATTTATAGCATATTTTGTATATTTTCTAATTTGATTATATGAGATCAGCTATGATGTGATCCAAATAAAGAATGCATGTTGCCAAATTTAATGCCCTGTTTCATTCTCCTCTTCTGATTTGTAAAATACCTGCAACAAAATAAAAATAAATACATTGAGAAATGTAATTTTTCTACATTCAGCAATAGAGTACCTGCACCTGTTTCCAGATGCTAAGTATTCCACATTGTAAGATAAGTCTATGAAGGAGCAAAATGCAGCTGTCTACTGCTCTTAAATTTTCAGGTGTCAGAGATTTATATATTTAAGAGCTTGGCTTCATCAGCTGTACTGTACATATGGGACAATTAAGCACAGAAGTAGGAAGGAAATTACCCAACATCTATTGTCCCATGATGAGAACAGACATAGTTTCTATAAGCCAGTCTTAACTGTACTAATCTTCCTGGTTTTTCCCTTGTAAGGCAAAGGGCTGGACAGAGATTCCTGCGTCATGCTGTGCCAAAAGTGAACAGTGTCACAGTCAGACAGCAGGAAAGATGAGAAGGGAGCCTCACATACAACCCACCTGGGCATAAAACTCACCTGAGTAACTGTGCAGAGTAACTCTGGAGTAAGCTGAGATTGGCATTTGCAGCCTGTCCGTGGCTCTTCAGTAAACACAAAGCCATTGGTACAGACAAGGCAGCTCAGCCAGCCGTCAGCCCTCTTCCACTGACTAGACTACTGTGAATTATTTCTTCTTCACTGCAAGACATGTGTGTGCAAGCTGTTCCTGGGAAATTAGTAGGCTCCAAACACACGCCTTTGGTTATTCAGCAGTAACTAGTTGTTTGTCCATATCCCACTGTGAGCCAGAGAGGTGGGACAGAAGAGGGGAGCACATGCAAAAAGAAGTTCTCTTTTGCCAGACCCCAAGTTACAGGAGCAGCATGTGCCTCTTTGTTGTACGATGGTGATCTGCATTAGGTGCTTAATGCTATGTACACCTAAATCAACTTTACTGCAACATTTTCTTGCCCCACAATTCTGGTATTCCCTTTCCTCTGACCAGCAGGACTAAACTTGTTACAGCTGGAAAACTCTTATCTCACACACACTCATGCTAAAGGAGCAATGCACATAGTTCATATATATTTTTGAGTTTAGTGGTACTTCCTTAGCTGGTACTTTCCCAAGATCCTCTCTCAGAGAAAACTTCTGTAAAAATATCAGTTACAGAGAAAACTCTGTTCAAAACAAAACAACAAAATCCACAAACAAAAATCCCGCAATCCATATTTTTTGCAGCTTTATCTGGAGCAGAAGTCTGAAATGCAATGGTAGTGCAAAGAAACACTCTTTCTGATCACAAGCAAATCAATAAAGATTTCAGAATTCTTTTTCAGATGGCACATCTGTCCAAACTAATATTTTACCCTCTTTTGCAATTAAAACATGCACAGTGATGTCTACTGGAGAATAGCATGTTGTTTCCTAACCATCCACAGAGTTAATACCATCATCTGGCCTGTCTCTGGCCTTGGCTAACACACGCTTCCCTGCCTACTTCCAAACACAATGATAATTTTCCTAAATCACAGTTATTCACTTCCAACCCCACGATGGGGTCCGACTTCTCTACAGGATTGTCCTGGTTTCAGCTGGGACAGGGTTCATTCTCTTAGTAACTGCTACAGTATTGTGGTTTTGGGGCTTGAATGAGAATAATATTGGTAACACACCGATGTCCTAGTTGCTGCTAATTAATTATTACCCTTAATCAAGGATTTTTCTGTAACTTATGCTCTACCAGTGAGGAGCTGCACAAAAAGTTGGGAGGAACACGGCCAATACAACTCACACAAACTGGCCAAAGGTATTCCATACCACAGAACATATGGACTGAGAGATTAACCTGAAGGGTAGCCAATTGCTGACTGGGGACAGGCTGGGCATTAGTCAGCACATAACTGATGAGTAACAACAAGGTGAGTAACTGATTGTGAATCACTTGTTTCTCTCAAATCTTGTTGCTTTCTCCCTCTCCTTATCATTACAGTTATTATTAGTAACAGCATTATTATTGTTATTATTATTATTATTATATTTTGTGACCAATTTTAAAAATTGTTTTTATCTCTGTCCACAAGGTTTACATTTTCTTTATCACTCTCCTCCCACTGATGTGTGGGGGAGTTAGCAAGTAGCTGTGTGGTACTTCAATTGCCAGCGGGGGTTACTCCCAGACAAGGATAAAAGATAAAGCTACTTACCTCTATTGCACAGGTCTACAAAGGACTCACCTTAGCTATCACCTCTAATTCACACCAAATGGTTCAGTGACTTCTTCACTCATACCTGCATCTCTTTCCAGCTTTTCCTTCTTCATCAACTAGGTTCTCTTCATAAAACATCCATAAATCAGGTTCATTCTCTTTCTTCATACCCCACACAAAATTTCCATCTATTTCAAAGCCTATTAAAAGCTTGACAATAATTAGGCTATTATAATACCATAAGTTCCACTTACCATTTTAACCAATATTTTCTCACTGCTTTTCTTTGACCCCTGCTCCTCCTGCATTCACCACTTGTCTTGTACTTACATGGCAAACATCTTCATAACACACTTTCATGCTTGATTTTTTGTAGAACACTAAATACATGAGACTTTGGCCCACAGCTTTTGCCTGATTACTACAGCAGTTACTACTTGTTATATTAAAATGAGCAAAACTACAAATTATACAAAATTTACATATTCACATTCTAATTAGCATGCTGAGATACATTCCAAGGCCACATTACACCCTTGCATGTCCTATCAAGGCTTTAGCGCAGCTGGTTAGAGCATGGCGCTAATAAAGCCAAGCTCACAGATTTGATGCCTGTATGGGCCCTTCATTTAGGAGCTGGACTTGGTAATCCTGTGAGTCTCTTCCAACCAGAATACTCTGTGATTCTGAGACTGCTGTATGATACATATATTACATGCACAGCTAATGGCATAGATAGGACACATAATTCTTCCTACTGCTGCTGCTGCTCCTTCTGATCAGGATGGCCGTTAGTTAAAATATGATAAATGGATAAGAATGACACCACATTTTGAAAATTAAATTTAGATTTTTTTACTACTGTGGATTGTAGACTGTGTACCTCACAGTTCTTGTTGGAAAAAGCAAAACCAAGAAAATCCTCTAGTTTTCCCAACACAGGAGGCACATAGGATCCTTCCTACCTCATTTTCCTAAATTGTAGATGCCATGTTCCCCTCTGGCAAGCTGGAAACAAAGTTCAGGTCTCCCCAGAAGAGCGAAGTTTAATCCACTATACCAATCACCTCACAAAATTTGGTTTCATTAACTGCTGTTCATTCCACATATTTAGATTCAAGAATCTCTGGAAATTTTTTAGCTGAATGTGTTTGTGACATTCTTTCTGGACCTGTTCCAGGGTGATAACTGCACAGATCTTAGGAGCCTAGTACTGCTCTAGTGAATGTTTCAAACTCTGTGACTGATCTAAGTGTTTAATTATGGTGAAAGCAATATGTAGGGTGTTCTTTGGTTCATTTCAGAAAAAAAATATTTTGGAGAATATTTGTTTGAAAAGCTAAGTCCATGAAAAAAAATAAACACACAAAAACACCCTCTAAAAAGCCCCAAAACCACAAAACCCACCCCCCCCGAAACCCACAAAGAAATCCTCCATTAAATAAAAAAAAAAAAAAAAAAAAGCCAAACCAAATCTAACCAAAAAATTCACCAACCAAATTTAAAACAAACAAACAAACCCGTACCAGGATTTTTCAGGTTATAGGAAAAGTGTAATTCAAAAATATTCACAATACATAATTTTATTCCTACAAAGAACAGGAAACTGGAGCTTTGCCTTCTCAACTTCAAGTCAGTGTATTTGAGAAGAAAATTTATCTAGGTCCTAGAGTTCTTTTACCAACAGTAACAAAACACACACACACACACACCCAAAATCCCCTAAGACGAGAATTTCAACAAGTTCTAATTATCACTTGCCTTGAGGAGCATGTAAAAATATTTGCTCAAGTTATGAAGCTTAGCAAATTTTATAGACATTTTACTCATTCTGGGAAAGACTGGATCTTGACTATTTGGCATTTCGAAATGAAGCTATATCCCCCATAACACTATACACAGCAGTAAACAAATAATCCAAAAGAACATAGAAAACAGACATGAAGTGCATTCTGAATCAGATCTGACCCATAAAAAATAAAAAGAAAAAGGAGAAAAGCAAAAAAGGGGGGAACCCCCCCCTCCTATTTCCTGAAAGTGATGGCTTTGGTTTGTTTTTTGTTGTTGGTTGGTTGGGTTTTTCCTTTTGTTTGTTTTGGTTCTGGGGTTTTATTTGTTGTTTTCTTTCTTTTACTTGAATAAATTAATAATCAACAATTTATGGAAACAAAGAAGGAAGAATTATGAAAATGAACAGATGAATATACATTTTTTAATTTTTAAATTCTTAAACATAATCTATTTGATAAACTGCTATTTATCTAGAAAAAAATGTTGTCAAACTAACAGCACAACATTAAAAAAATTAGAAAGATCAAACTAAACCTCAAATTTAGAAATAACCAGTTACAAACAATGATACCTGACTTTGGAACTGTGAATAAAATATTTACAGTCTTACAGTCTTCTAGCATTAAACCTTCATAAATTGCATTATTTTTAGCAACATGTTTGAGCTACTCTTTTCTAAAATTAGATTGTCAAATATCTGAGTAACACCTGAGAACAGCCTCTAGCAGTATATTCCAATGGAAAAGATAAATCAGTGATTAAGAACTAGTTGCTTCCTTGGTGGAAGTAAAATACCTGCAGCACCAAAGAAAATCCTGGTCCAAACTTCAAGAACTATTTTTCTCTAAAGCAATATAGCTCCACTGACTTCAGCTGTACTGAATTGCACCTACTGGGGATCTGGATCATAAATCTTCACAGTGAAATAAGGCAGCTCTTCAATAGCATCCATAAATTCAACACCTGATAAAGACCAAACAAAATTCTGCAAATATAATCAGATATCAGTGCTACACATTGGCTATAAAATATTAACTCCCACCCTAGACACAGCACTAAACAGAAGAACTGTTCGTATTTTAAATCCTTCTTTTTGACAGGAGGTAAGAGTGGATAAGAATGTAATCATAAGTATATAACAATTTTGACAAACCAAAGTATGTTGTATTGCCAACAAGATTCTTAGAGCTAATTTTGCCTTTGTGAAGAGCTGCAGTAAAAGTCCTGTAAACCACCAAAACTCTCAGACTCAGTTAAGAAATGGCACATAATCTGGTTCTCCCTACTAGAGTAAAATTTACATTCAAGGAGATGGTGTTTAGTCTGCATATTTACAATTATAACCAAGGTGTATATCTATATACTAGAATAATTTCTGATTAATAACTCTCCTATGTCTCAGCATAGGATTAAATAAAAACAAGATAAAGAAAATTAAACTGTACTTTAAAAAGCAAAGACTCACCAGACATTTCTCGTTTTTGGAATCAATTTGGAATGAAGAGGAAAATTCTGTTACCTAATTTTACACCTGGAAGATGGAAATTCTGTGCTCAGGAAAAGAGTGTCTGGATAACCACTTTGAGAGCTTCTTTAGCAGTGGAGTCATTTGCTAACTTGCTTGTTAGTAGTGGAGGAAAAAAACCCAGCTTTTAAACTAGCCGTGAGTTTAGGGTGCTACTACCTCTAGATTTGCTTGACTGAAAACAGGTCATAAAATTTTAAACAAAAAAACCCCCCAAAACAGACTCAGAATAATTAATTTTGTTCAGACAAGATGAACTACCACAAGAAGAGTTAATTTTGCAGTATCTCAAATGTCATTCCATAAGTCTTTGGAGAACCAACATTCCAGTAGCATCCCTACATTTCAATTTAACAACACAAGGAAAAATGTTGGCACTTTTAAAACTCAAAAGCTGCTTAATGATACATAATGACTTCTGAAAGAGGAAAATGAAGTTTCTGCTACAACCTGTTATCTTAACTTTCACCCCTACCATCTTGTTGAAAGAACTATAGATACATAGCTGAATGTGACGTGCTTTGCCCCCTCAATATTTCCAGAGAATTTCACACACTCAGTATCTGTAATTTTCCCACCCTCTTCATATGATGTGGGATATTTAGCAAGTGTTTTGACACAACACAACATCCAGAATAGGGCCATGTGGTCATGTGGGTCCCTTCCAACTCAGAATATTCTGTGATTCTGTAAAGATTGGCTTCCTGTTTGATTGATGCTGGGGGAGCTCTGCCACAGAAGTGCCACTGGCAGTTGAGGGGCCTCTATAATCTGATCACTTCTAGGAGTTCACACCAGTTTAGCACACTTTAAATGAGACAACACCAGTGTAAAATCTGACTGACACTGGAAATAAGTCTCCCTTCTCTGTAGAAACTGGATGCCAGCAGCTGGAGGGGAGGCCAAGAAGGTGGACTGTACCCTGTACCCTTGCATTGGCAACCAAGGACAAAGCATCAAGAGAAAGTCATTACACCCCTCAACACTGAGAAGTTTTGGAATTAGTTCTTAGAACAGTTACATGCATACATGTAAAACAGGGGTTTACATCTGAACAAGGTATTACCTTAAGATCTGTTCTGACAGATTGCTCCAGAATTCTAGTCCTCATCCCTAGCATCCCAAAACCTTTGGAAATAACTAGAGAAGATTGTTGTCTAATAAATAATCCAAGATAATAGCAACAGAGTCCTGATTACATACAGCTATAATATGTTTATCTTCTGTTAGATCCTTTATTCTCTTGTACATCCACACAGAAACAAGACTGGGCCCTTGTGTGAAGGAAGAGAAGAAAAAACAAATCACCACAACAACTCTATATACTTAAGAAAATGCACTGCTGTATGCTGGTGTCACAGCTCCTAAAACATTATTCTTCCATAATTTTATTGGTTAAATAACTATGAAGAATGTCTGTTTGAGGGGGAGATGCATCTATCCACCTCTCAGATGTCAGTCTGTGGTATTGCAGGATGTTAATTCATAAAGGGGAACTAAAGGGTACGATTATTCTAACTAAATGAAAAACAAATCTCTACCAAAATAACAACAACAACAAAAAAAAAAGTAATAATAAATTAGTGTAAGAGAGTCATGAAGAAATGAGAAAATAAACAAGCACAGTTTGAACAACACCCAGAGGTATGCTGCTTTAAAATCATCTGATCAATAATGCACTGAATGGTTTTACTGTTAAACAAGCATAAACAGGCTCCCAACCCATAGTACAAAATGCTAGTTCTGCAAGATACATAATTTTAAACTCCAAGTATTTGTAAGTAAATGCAGCTTTCCCTTTAAAACTTCAATTAAGCAATTAGCACAACTTTAATTGGTGCAATCTACACAATCGCTACTGATTTGCCCAAAGGTTTTTTTCAGACATGTTTCATTCTTATTACCTGTAAGCAAGGAAGCATGCTAAAATACTTTGCAGATTGTAGAATAGAAGATGTCAATCAGACTTGACTTATTTAAAGCTCTTTGAAAAACTGGGGCACAAGAACTGAAAGTCTTTCTTTAGGTGTAGGCAAAACATTCAACATAGGTGTGATTGTTTGATTGTTTTTCCACAATGCAGCCATATCTTAGATATACTGCTGTGGTCATTTGATGGTGATTATGAGGGGGGAAAAAAATTAATAACAAAAATCTCATACAAAATCTTGATCCTCACTTGCAGCTAATACCTTTTAGTGAACTTTTTTCGCAAGCTACAAAAAAAAGATAAAAGTTTTCATATTTCCCAGTTATTTTTCCTCTTATGTGGTATAAATTTGGAAGAATTGATATGGGAATTGAAGTTAAAAGATTATTCATACACCTTAATGAAAAATCTGTATTATTTAAATTTTTTTACTGTTTGAAATTATTACATCAAGTTTATAGATAAAAATACAAAATAAAAAAGTGCAAATAAAATACAACTAAACATTTATATATTTATTTTTTAATCCTCACATATATGTAATCAAATAATCTTAAAAGGAAACAGGAGCTGATGCTCCATGCGGGCTTCAGATAGGACTCTCAAGTACAACTACAGCAAAATGTGCATCTACTGACTGCCATCATTAGATCAGAATTGTAGCTTTTCTCATCAATGCACTGTTGTTCATAACAGTTTAGTTGCTGCAGCAAAAGGTACTTTACAGTAGGCTGAAGCAGGATAATCTTCTGCTTTCAACTTGTCCCTGACACTTCAGAAGGAACTGTAAGAAAATTAGTAATGGATAATTTAGGAATCGTTGTAAAGACTCTTTCTTGCAGACAGGACTTTCTGAGAAGCTGGCTGGATTATAAATACCTTGGCAATGATGGCTTTGACATCTTTTGTGGTCTAAGATTTGCATCTTGGCTAAGTGAATATGAAAAGATCCTTGTAACTCTGTATAATGTACACAGTTACAACAGCTAAACATTTAATGATGGTAACTAGAAAGCACTCTCTCTATCTCAGCTTCACATCTCTTCCTTTCCATTTTGTTTTATCTGACTTGTCATCTCTAAAGCCTTGTATGTGCTGATATATATATCATACAGTGCACAAGGTTGGGCAACACTAATATGCAGCACATCCCTCACTCAAACAGGAGAAAATTCAATCCTTTCTTGCCAGTGCAGGGAGGGGTTTATTTACCCCACCACAGTGACTTCTGTGGTCATAGAGCTGGCTCATTGTATAAATGACTACAAAACATACATACCCAGCAATCCTCAGAGGAAACCTGAAATCATCAGTAACTGATGCATATCTGAAAAAAACAGCTGAATTTGTCCCCATAGGCACTATTTGTGCATTCATGCACTTAATATTTCACATCACATCTGACTGTTTGAGTAAATAAAGTGACATTTTGATTATGGAACATATTAGAGACTGAAAGTAGTTTTATTGATCTATCAAAACATTTGAAGGATTGATTACTACAGTTTCAAAGTAATTTCTTTCAATAGAGGTGTGGACACCAGACTGCTGTGGTCCATGGCAAGTAGGCAAGCACAAAGCCTGAATAGTCTTGTTTAGAAATGTGACTGTAAGGCTCGTAAACGAAGAAAACTTTATATGTTAAGGAACCATTTCCCAATGTTTGCATTCTGTAGTGATGCAGCTTTCTTTTTATAGGCCCCTAAAAGGTTCTTCCTTCATATTCTACCCTTGGAAACCTCAAGGGGAAAACAATGCAGCAACACTGAAAATCCCCTAGAATCCAATAATGTAAGTTCAGTAATGAAACTAAACCAAACCCATTACAATCAGGTGCATAACAATAACCAGGCAATTTTAAAAAGTCCCTTCAGGCTGGCTTCACCAGTAACCCTCTTTCCCACCCATTACTTCTAAGTCCAGCAAACGAGCCTTTCAAATCTCACAGTTAAATGACAGCCATTTGCCTTCAAAATTGTGCTGCTATTCATGCCTCACAACTTAAAGCCTCCTAAGGGTCCCTAAAGATCCCAGAGGTGTGGGAGGCAAAAACAACACACCTATCTTCAGCAATGCAATTATATCACTGTGATCCCTTAAAATTGTAGTCTCGCCATTATCAGGCCCATTAGTATAATTACATAAAGAGCCAAGGGTGGGAAGAAAGTACAGAACAGAATGTAACAAAGAGCAAAATCCTTTGAGAGGTGCCATGGCCTTTGTGTAGCATGGAGATGAAGTATTATAAGAACTGAAAAGGAAGGTTAAATATAAAATAAAGGTTTAAGATAGGGACCTCTTATGAGATGTATTAAATAGCACTTCAGGATTGAAAAATGACATTAGACAACCAGCAGGAAACAGAGTAAAACATTAACCAGAAATACAGTTGCCATGCCACATGCTTCTACAAATACCTGCAGCACAGAAGGGGATCTTGAGTTTCCCTGCAAGTTTTGGTTCACGTATTTTCACTCAGCTTCCTGAAGACAACAGTGAAAGAACTACTTCTTGTAAAGAAAGAACCAAAACTCATGGAATAGTAAGAAAGTGCAAAAGAGAATAATACCTTTCCCCTACTGTCAGCGTCACACTTTCTACGGGACAGAGGAGAAAGGTCCCTCCAAGATGCAATCTTTGCCCAGACCTCCTATTTGTAGGACAACACCGCTTTCTGTCATTCCTTTCAGAGAACCAAAAATAAACCTTAAAGCTGACCGACATGCAGTTTGGCATAAAGGTCCTATTTTGACTTCCTTTTCCTTGCATTTATGGCAACACAGTAAGACCTTCCCATATAGACCACTTTCCAAAGTCTAAGTCCAACCTTTTTGTTAGGAGTTTAAGATTTTTTTGGTAGTTTTAATTCTGAATCAAAAGAAAAGGGAGAAATCGTGACTGTAACACTTCTGAAAGGGAAAAGAAAAGCTGTGATGGAATTTATGTCAGCTGAAGAGAGTTTTTCAGTGACAATAAAAATACAGCTTCAAAGAAAATAAAATATATACTCCATTGTATTCTAAAAGGGAAACATAGTTTTAAATGTGAGGGTTATCAGGAGGTTACCAAATGAAGACATATTCTCCAGAAGCCTCAAAGGTAGAGAAAGTCAGCTGATTGTGATATTGTCACTACCCTGTGGCTCATTCTGATCCAGGAATAGGCAACACAGCAATGCCCCCTGAATGTCCTGTCACCAGTATTTCTAGGGAGAGAAGCCATTCCCACAGATTCATACCTCCTAGGACCATTCACTTGCAAAATTTAGTCATCAGCCCAGTATTCTAACTAAATAAAAAAAAAATACCATTTACTTTAATGGACTATTTGAATATACCTTAAAAAAAAAAAGAAAAACAAACAAAAATACACTATCATTATCTAGTACTAGGGGAAATAAAAGACCATAAAATGAAGAAAAGTGTTCTAAGCACAAAGGACAGAAAAAGAGAGGTGAAGAAGAGGTCCATCTAGAGTTCTCTAATGTGAATTAGAAAATTGATTTTCATTTTCTTTAGCTTCCTAAAGCTATTGGGGATGGGGAGGAGGTGTGTGTATGAGTGTGCATTTTAATTTTTTAAATGAAGTTCTCAAAAAAGCAGACAACAAAACCCACAACCGTAGATGCCAAACTCTTTCCCAATCAAAATATAAATATGTGAAAAAAAATCAGGAGTTTCTTGACTTTAGTCTTCTATTCAACACATTATGTTTGAAGTTAAAACTCTATACTTTAGTGAAAATTTTAAAATATTAACCCAAAATTCATTATCAGTATTTGAGCTACATAGTACCAGATGTTTCCAACACTGAGGAAAGGTGAGGAAAGGTAAGGAAAGAAGCAGAATGGCACATAAAGTAACTGGAATGGAACATGTAAAGTAACTTCATTGTACCAAGTGCCTTAATGTTCAGAGTGCAAGTGTTCCACCAGCAGTTCACTGGGCTAAATGTGCTCATAAAGTGCTGTACTGTGCACACAGATCAGTTGGTCAGAGCATGGATCTAATAATGGGTTATTATTAAGCTTCTGGGTTTCATCCCCATATGGGCCATTCACTTCAGAGTTGGACTTGGTGAGCCTTGTGAGTCTCTTCCAACCAGAATATTCTCTGATTCTGTGATTTCATTCAAGAAGGATTAGGAATAACATTTTTAAATGAAAAGTGCTTTGTCTAGCATCCACTACAAAGAGATCATGCAAATCTACTAAACCTTTGGTTCACAGGAGCTAGATAATTTATAGCTGAGTAAGCTTGGTCTTTTTAAAAAGAGGTACCTCCTCTGACACACACTGAAGTATTTATCACTGGTTTCATGTTCTAAATACCCTTTAAATTAGGCTGTAAATACCTATTCTATACGTAGAGATTAAATAAGTAGATAAATGTATTAATTTTATATATTGTAAACAAGAATGGTTAGCCCATTGTTTTGTCTAAAGATATTTCCAAAAGAGATAATTTCAAGTGCCTGAAAATACCACCCAGAAAGCATAAGATAGGAATAATCAAAGATGACCCTCAGCACTGCAGAAGCAGTGTTATCACTCTATTCATGAGGCTGGAAGAGAACATTCCATTTAGAAATCCACTGCAAATTCACACAAAACGTGTGCCACAAATCCATTAGAATATTAACTGTAGCCCTTTCAGACATTCTACCTGTGCATAAGGTCCAGGCCTGTATTAATACCGATGGTTGCAATTTCAAATGACCTTATTTGTTCTCTGTGTTTCCTTCTGGAGACCCATGTCACATAATTTTTTTCCCCTCTGACTTATGTGCTTTTAACTAAATGGGTTCTTTGTGGAATTCAGCAAGACTTCATTTTCATTGGTTCCAATATGCCGGCCCCTGCAAAATGTATTGACGTTCATAGTTCCCCTGTCAGACATCCCCGTGTGAACGGCCCCTCAGACAGACAAGCTGCAAAGACAGAACTGCTGAACACAGAAACTTTTGCCTGGAAGGAGATATTTTAAGCCTCTGCAAATTTACTGTACTATCCATCCAGGTTTTTAATACAGTCTCAATATTTTTCAACACCTGTTTCAGCAAATCTTTAAACCCAGTGTACAGGATAGTTTTCAGGGAGCCAGAGCTGGTTTTTCAGTCACAGCCACCAGGATAAGGACTACAACCAGAAAAACAAAATGTATGACCAAAGTGTTGTCTTTACTGGCCACAAAAACAGGAGTTAAAGAGTCAGGAAAACAAACAAACAAACAATTAGGACAACCAGGACAGCCTAAAAGCTGTGTTGATTTGTACTGTGGCAAAAGTGGAAGGGCTGGAAGCATATCCCATCCACTTGAAGATGGTATTTGCATGCTGTGATCATCAGAAATCATTAAAACAAGGGAAATTATCTCCAGACCTTCATTTGGTCTCCAGTCCTTCATTTCTTATCCACAAGCCAAGTCTTAGCATCCTCAGGGTGCCCCAAAGACATTTAATTTCTGCAACTTTGTGTTCAAGACAAAAAGGAACTAAGATTCAAAGCAAGGTTTAACCATTCAGAACTAAGAACTGGGAACCCTTCAGACTGGGCTTAGTAAGGAAATTTATCCCTAGGCTGGTCATTAAATTAAGGAAATTCCTTATTCTGACACCTAAAAAAGGGAAGTTATCTAACAAAACTATCCAGTTATTCTGTGAGAAATGGGGCACCAGTTTTAAGTGGTGGCTAGAAGAGGAGAAAAATAGACCATTAACATTTGTTAGTTTAATTGAAATCCAGAAATGAGAACTATTTTTTCCTTCTATAAAACTTTAAAAACTGCTCTAAACAATAATAAAATTCTTCTAAATATAAGCAGCCTAAATGAGCTACATAATGTTCCATGCCATAATCACCACTGCAACAAGAAATTGCTCAAATCACTTTTGAGCCAGATTTGTCAGTCATGCTGCTCTGTGCTCTAAGTAACAATGATCTGTGAAATTAATATTAAACCTTCCAAGGCAGCTCTGAGGTCTGAAGTTCTGTGTGCTTCTGTCATTGTAGAAATGCAAAGCAGTATTAGAGTGTAGTATAGAGCATGCATGGGAATGGAAGAAGGAAATGGGGGTGTGGGAGAAAAAAAAAAAAAAAAGAAAAAAATTCGCAGCCAAACAGAGGCCTTGAACAGTAAGATAATTAGGATTGTTTTTTACAAGATTGCAACAGCTTGAATTGTTCCTCCCATTTTATGTTTAATTACAGTTTTTATTGCACTCATAAGAAATTCAGCTGCTGAAATAATCTAAGGAGCCAAGAACAAACCATTTCTCCTCCATTCTCAGAATCTTTAAGCTCAGCCATTACATACCCTCTCTTTATAAAACAAAGAGGGAACAAAGCACTATTGCACTCTTGTTTATGTTAGATTCTCATATGTCATTATTATTCTCAATCCTCATGAAAATCCTAGGATAAAAGATGAATGAAGGAGACATGGGAGCATAAATAGAATTTTTTTTCTCTACATCTCACTGTATCTCTCCATTGCAAAATTATCACTTACATCAATAAAACACATTTATTATCCCATTCAGGTGATAATGAATGTATAGAGACATTGCAGAGGGAAAAATCACAACTGCAATACATATGAAACATCAGTTTCCTACATATGCTCAAAGTTGAACACCGTATGCTGAAGCATCTGAAGAGACATTAACTCACTGGAAGTGCAGGGAAGGGAGAGGAAGGAGTAGCTACAATGCCATTCCTAAACAGCATTTCAATCTGCTAAATACCGATCATCATTAAGCCTTAAAGCACAATATCCAGCACAATACAAAATTGCAGGTACTTAATATCTGTGACCAGATCAAGAATTTTCTGTACACTGCCAAGCAGTGTGTGGAAATAAATAGGAGGCCATTGAACTGGTTGCATGTACCTGGTCACAGAGTATTTTTAAGGCTTTGATCTACAGTCCTGGCCCATGTGGACAGTCATACTGAAATCAGTAAAATTTATATCAGTAAAAATTATTTATATAAATGGACTGGACCAGTCATAGCCCAATGGCAGGAATACTGATTACAAAAGCAGTCACTTGCATTCAGGCTGTGCAAAAAAGACTTTTCTTTCAGGAATTCTGGAGATACAGTTAGAAAAGGAAAAAAAAGAACTCTCCTTTAGACTGAAAGTTAAAACTCAGCTTGAAGGAATGACTCATACATTAATATACTACAACTTATAGGGAATTTTGTTCCTCATGATTGACTCTATTCTTGTCTGCTGCTGTCTTCTTCATAACATTCACCCCTAGTCTCAAATTTCCCCCAAAAATGAGTAATAAAGATATTTGTCTACAGAAAAATGTAAATTAAACTCTCAGAGTAGCTGAGGAATACAGGAGGAATTTTACCTACAATATCTTCACAAGAAACTGTCTTATCTAAAGAGACCAATATTCTATTTTAGCCTGATTTACTTTTAGTTTTTACTCGAATTCAGCTTTAGAGAAATGCTGAAATGTCCCCAATGCCATACGCTTTAAAAAAAAGAAGAAAAAAAGGAGACCAAGCAAATAAATAAACATGGCATTTTCCCACTATGACTGAGGAAACAGAGCAAAATTTGTAAGTGAAACAAATAATTGAAGGTTGAAGGAAAAATCAGTGTTCATTATTAGTAGAGTACAGAACAGAACATTAATTACAGAAAATGAAAAGATGCTCAGATCTTCCTTCAAGATCAGCACTCAAGGAGGGAATCATCCAAAGTTTTCTAACAACCTTGACAATGTCTATACAGTTTGGGAAATAAGGGGAAAAAACCCTTATATGTTCTGTGATTACTTCATTTGTCTTTGACCATCAAAAAAGGGTACATTCCAGGAGAAATAGCTCAGTAAGTAATATTTAGGCATGAAAATAGAAATTTGATCAAGCAGGCCTTCTCAACATGTTCAGAAGAACTCAGTTTCAACTGTCCCCTGGAACATAAGTAGAAGCCTTCTGGTGAGAACCAAGGTTTGCCATATGCCTGACATTTGACTTTTTACCTTTGAATGGTCTAGGCAACTGACTGAGTTTTCCAAAGATTAAGAAAGGAGCAAAAAACCTGGTTAGTCTTTGGAGAATTCTCAGGGCATTGTTAGTAATGGTCATCTTTAACTTAAGACAATCTGTCTCAAAGAGTGTTCTGCAGAATGGAAAAGAGAAAGAAAATTATTGCCTGCCTCTTGCCTAATGGCATCAGCATTTCCAGTCCTTGGCATTCATCTCTCTACATTTTTCACTTTCCCATAGCATCTGCAGGCACATCTTGCAGTAATGGAGTTTACAAACCAGAAATCTCATCCATAATCCCACCTGGCTGTGGGGTTAGTTCATATTTACAATAGCACTGTATTTTAACATCCTTATCTATCAGAGGCTGTCAAAGCAAATTGGGGAACAAACATTAAAGAAAATTCAAGTGGTGCCAAGAAAAAGATTTCTGAGTCTGAAGAAGAAAGCATAACTAATGGGTATATAAATTGGAGACGTCACAGCAAGTCTAGTTCAGCCATTTAGAGAGTTGCATTGTCTGTGCTGTGCAGTCTGGTGACAAAATCAGAGCGGTCCTCTGGGCATAAAATCTTACACTGCCTATGTGATAATATCTCTGATCTTCCCGTTGATCACTTCAGGTTTTATCTCCCCTCAGTACATTTTATTAATCTTGGATTTCTGGAAGAAATGGAGCAGAAGGCAGGATACAGCCTCATACTGAGTAAGGCAATGACACATTTAGTCAGCTATACAACAAAACACAGGAGCATGATTTTTGCAGCCAGCTCCACTAAAGGGGAAAGAAAGTATTCCTCTCCATGCTTCAGAACACCTGTATGCTTGGGGTATGGCATGAAACAAATATAAATCTGATTCAAAGAATTTTCATCAATGAACAGAAGAATACCAAAGTTCACTTTGTCAGCATTATATTTACTCTTACTTATGAAGATGTTAAGTATGAGATACCATTTTCAGTTTACTGTTATACCTCTAAATTTAGAGCCTGTTTAAATCTTGCTCACAATCACTTGTGTATGTAGGTGTTCTGGGCCCATCTATAACCATCAAGAAATAGCCATCCCTATCTGTCTCATCTTTCTTACCATTTATAATGGCTGCTTACTAAAATAATATATCTTTCAAAGTACACTCATAAAAGATCAAATGATAACTTATCCAGCTCTTAGTATATTCACAAGTAAGAAAAAACAAAATGCCAAAATCTTTTTGACTCTGTTTAGTCTTTACATTTGACTTACAGATACAGATTTTTCTTGGTAACTTGCAGATCAATTTCATTTTCTCAGACACTTGTAAAATCTCTTAATAGTTGAGCTCTTGCTCAAGCACTTAAACCTTCTGCAGTGTAATAATATACAAACTCTTAGATTAAATATCATCATCTTTTATGTCCCATAAGAATTTTTAAAATCATTAATTAATAAATAAGATTATGAGAAACCCAAGCTTCTCAGTATGCATTAACTTTGTACAGATCTAAATTCCTTTAACTGCTTTAAACTGAGAAGAAGATGGAATACAAACACTATAAATATCTGGAAGGATTTTTCAACAGACTTTCATTTGTTCTAACACAGAGCTACTGATGAATTTTTCAGCAAGGGACACTAGTTTCAGAATGCCCAACGAAAAGTTAATTTTCTGATAACTCCTAGGCTGTATTAAATTCATGAGTCACAGGTTTCCCTCCACTTCCTTTAGCTTCTCGAAACAGGTCTGGAGCAAAACACCCTCCTTGCCCTAAAGTGGATGTCTGGAGGTCCTGCCCTTTACTTACTAGAAGTAGTTCCTACATATCATTAAAATCTGGGGGGTAAAAAACAACAACAAAAAAAAAACCAAAAGAAAAAAAACAAAACAAAACAAAACAAACAAACAAAAAAAACCACCACAACCACCCCACTAAAAATCACTCCCATTCAAAAAAACACCACCCACCCAAAACCAAAAACAAATTAAAAAACAAAATCAACCAAAAGCACCCAATAATTCAATTAACACAGGTATAAAGCAAGACTATTGTTTTTCTCTATCCCTGAGACTCACCTCCAACAGGATGCTGATAGCAGCAGAGATCCAAGTGAAATCTAACAAACAGCTTCACAGTCACCCATCTCTTTCCAGTCAGACACCAGGAAATGTCTTTGTGCCATGGTGACAACTTGACTAGAAACAGCAGTGAGTGGAGAAAGTTGTTATTCTTAAATTCACTCAGTCTTGTCCTCTCCACTTTTCCTATGACAGAGATTATTGCCTTTCTTCCCCTTCCAAAACCATTTTCCAAATGGGCATGATACAAAGTACTGGCAACTAAACCAAGGAGCACTCTTTGTGTATGCAATTTTAGTAAGGATTGTACAAAGCTGTTGCAGTGAGGAATAAAAATTAATTTGCTAGAAATTCATTTGCATTCAGTGCTTTAAGAATGAAGAGAAGAATGCGAGAGCATATCCTGGCAACACCCTCCATTCCTACTGCTGTTCTTAACCAAATCTCACGAGTGTCTCAGAAGTCTGCCCTAAAGAAGGAAATAAAACTCTGGGACAAAACTGGTGTTTTAATTGCCCCTTTCAGTATGAGAATTACATTTTTTACTGCTGATATGCTCAAAGGAACATTTGAATTGGTGAGAAAAAGTAGGGAGTTCTGCCCTAGTAATGCTCTGAAAAACAAGAAAGGGCAGTTTGGGATTTCTGGTTCATTGTGCAACCCAGATAACTTTGGGTATAACACAGTATAGGTTGTTGGGTTTCTGGTGGCTTTTGTGATAAAGCATCTCATCTTCATAAGAGGATATGAGAAGTTGTCACACGTGTCCTTGTAGCTAGCAGCAATGAAGAAGAGACACTGAGCATGGAGTAGCACTTTCTTCTTCTTAGAAGGAGGGTGTTAACTTGTACCAGATGTCCTTGGACATTTGGGGTATGCAATTCAATAACAGAGGGAATTTTTCTATCCAATTTGCTGCTGATGACTGTAAAAATACTCCCTCTAATTTAGCTAAAGAAAATGTCTATGTTAGAAAGCTGGAGATAAATTGTTTGGCTTCTTGTGGCATGAGACATATAAATAAATGAAGGGGAAGGATTTGAAGGGAGATCAGAAGAATAAAAAATACAGTCTGAGAGAATGATTTTCTCTTTCCACCAAAAAACCCAAACAAACAAACAACAAAAAATAAACCTCACCAACAAATCCAACTGGATATAATTAGACAAGCAGATACAAAACCAATGCAAAATAGAAGCCTAGGTTCTGTAACTGAACTCAGTTATGTCAATTTTAATGTTAATTTACTAACAAATGAGCAATCATGCTAAGGCACTGTTGAAGTGGGTTTTGTAGAGGATTAATTCTTTTAGTTTACATTAGCTTTTCCACTACTTATTTAAAAGAAAAAAATAAATAATTTTAACCAGCAGTCTTTTTTAACCAACACTTAAACTAACCTTGGGTACTCCGCAAGTGCTGAAGTCTTTGTAAAAGATACTCTTCACTCTAACACTGGACTTCCACTCCTGAGAGCCAAGGGAGCCATGAGTGTTTCATTCATTGCTCACTTTTGAAACATCACGTCTCCTATCTTCTCTCCTCCTTCAACATCCTGACAGGATAATGGGCAATAGGGGATCACAACTGCTCCCACTTCGACCCTGCTTCCCTCAGCACCACCAGTTTCTTCTTTCCAGCTTATAAGGGAAGAACATGAGAAGTCTTTTTAAAGGACATGAGACGTTTGCAAGCTGTAATTATTCCATTTCGACAAAAGCTACTTTTTGCTGATTTTCTGGGCAAAGTAACATTGAAAAGAACAGCAAGAAGTCTTGAAGAAACTCTTGCAGCCTCCCTCTGTTTCAATCAGAAAGCACAGAGGCTTGTTATTGCTTCTTTGACAAGACCATACTCTACAGGTACGGTTTTTCAGTACTGGAAAACAACTTCAAAACACCTGAGCTTCAAACCTGAAAAAAATTGAACAATTTAAACTACTTTTAGGAACTCAAGTAAATGATCAACACAAAATAAAATTGCTTTTCTCATCAAAACCCTACCAGAGGTACACCTTGTCATGTATGCCTGCCCTAGGGGCAAAGCCCTATTGGCTAATCCTGCAGAATCAGGTAAGATAATAGAAAAGTTAGGCACAGTCTGTCCTTTGGAACAACAGCATTCTGTGAAAATTTCCATTGGTCACACTTGAAGAAACGTAGCTAAGTCAGTGAGGGTTCCACATGTGCCATGATGAGTAAATTACAGGTAGAGTATGATTGTATTACTCCTGATTAAAATAATCCATCCTGATATTCAAGGTAAGAATGGAGTTTAGACTGCTGGTGGACAAAAAAAGTTTCCATGCACCTAGTTTTTAGCCAATGAAGACTATGTCTACAAATTTTACAAGCATAAGAGCAGTCTAGTTCTTCTCACATATCTAGGTTGGACTAGTCTTCAGGGTTAAAAAAATGTACAAATTCTAGGCAAAATCAATTCTTAATTTCTTATCTCAAGTTGTATTGGCTGCCCAAGTCAGAAGAAAAGGAAAACAAAAGAAGAGGCTCCAAAAATTCATGCTAGAAACAATTTCTTTTCTTTTAGGCAATGGGTTGAAATCTAGCCTGAATCAGTACTTAGAAGAACATAAAACTTCAAGTTGAAATTGAGTGGGATGGGCACAAAAGCAGTGGTAGCTCATTCTCTGCTGCTTCTGTCATCAGATAAATGAAAGCCAGGATCTGACTCATGGACAAAGAGAAAGCTTCAGGCAGTCAACAGTTTTTCTGAGTGTTGCCTCCTTGGCCATAGATGGGCAGCTATAGGTGTGCTCTCCAGCCGTACAACGCTGACCATACACCTCTTATGGCAGCACATGCGGCAGGGCGTTTGTATCTGACCAAGCACTTAAACTTTTGGGGTTGATTCTTTGCAACATGTAGGTCAGCCCCAAAGGTCAAAGACAATGGGAAATTGACAACTAGACTGGGTAAAGCAGCTGAGTGAAACTGGAGAATTTTTCCAGAAGGCAAATGACATCCCCAAAGCATTCCTAAGTCACTTTTCCTGGAAGCTCTGGGATGGCTGCATTTTCCCTCCTCTGCCCTATCCCAGGCCTCTTCTCTAGCTACATGGAGGGTATAATGGAACCAGCATGAGGTTTTTCCAACAGTATAAAACTCACATTTTAAAAAGTAAGGAAGTAAAAAGATGTATTTTCTCTAATAGCATTAAATGTTTGTTTCCAGGCAGACCTCAGGTGTCAAGCACCAGCAGATTTAGAAAAACTTGTAATATCTTCATGCACCACATCTTCCAGGGAACGAAGTCTTCCCTCCAGATGACAGCAATACCACTCCAGTGTCACATGCTTCTTTCTGCTTGATCAAACCTGGTGACATTTATAGAACCAAATAGAAATACCTGAGCGCTCAAGGAAAGACACATCCTTTATGTTAGAAAAGCCAATTAGATACTCCGGGAACTGCTGTCTGCAAAAAAACAACAGAGTACCAAAACATGCAATAAGAGAAATAGTCTTGCCTGTGACAGCATATCATCTGGATGTTCCTGGAGGCAGTAGCAACAGAGGAATAACACATACAACAGCAATGAGGATTCAAGACATCATAATAATATGTGGATAACCAAATGGAAACACAGAATAGGGTCCACAATGGCTGAAAGCTTTCTCTTCGACCTCTCTGGTTCTCTTCATTTTCTCTGTACATTTGCAGAGAAGCAAGACAAGATCCACAAAAAAAGAAAAAGGTTACATCAATATGAACTGATGACTGTGAGCTTCCCTATTAGGAGAAATAAGGACATTTTTCTATTTTTGCCAGGCGTGTTTTGACCTTCACAAACATTATCTTTCTGGAATCCCTGATACAATAAACCAATAGTCACCTGTCAGAAGTGCTGGTTGATAGGACAAAGTTACTGTCTGACTAAAGACTGTTAAGAAAGTGATTTTCACTTCACAGACAGCAGATTGTTAGGGTTTTATTCAGTACTTCACAAATGAGCCCTGCTGCTCTCTGGGGCTTGTTTAACTAACAGAAAATGTAGCCCTAAGAATGTGCATACAAAATCATATAACTTCCATATTTAGCCTATTTGGAAATTTTCTATTACACAGAATAATAAGGAGCACAGCAAGTCCACAGCTACTCATCCTGATTATGTGCACATTTTAAAACTTGTCCATTTTTTCTAGTGTCATTTGGAAAAGAACGGCAGACCCTCGCTCTCACCTGGGCTTTTAGACTTGGCAGGTATCTCAATGCTCTCTCTGGGCTCCAGCTCAGTGCCTCTTTGCTGGCAGTGTGCAATCACCCTGTGCAGCTGTTTTTTCCCCACTGTTTGTCAGAACATGCGCTCTGGGCTTCCTGCTGCCATCTGGCAATCAGTGTGAGATCACAGCTCCTGCTCCCACGAGGAAGGAACCACAAGACAAGGTCACAGATAAAACAATATCAGAATACACAACCCTTTGTGTAGTTGCATCACATGCTGTTTGGCATTCCTGTGACCCAGTTTTTACCTTTCTGTAGCAATTCAATCAATGATTTTGCTTCAGTAGATAAGCATAAAATGAATGTTTCACAGTTGTTTACCAATACCACAAAACCATACAGCTCAGGAAGTCTTGTAGGTCCTAATGTAAGTCAGTTCATTTGTATTTTATCTTTGTTAGGTGATTTCATCTAACATCAAAACAGAATTACACAGAATATTTTCCTTTATTCAGAAATTATATTGCTGGTGTCTTCCTATTGCTTCTTCAGAGTCTAACAAGTACTACTCTATTTCTGCTCTGGTTTCTTCAAGTACTTGGAGGACATTACATCTCTTCTAGCATTTCCACTACAACCCATTTCTTATACATCTCACACATTTTGTACAGAATTACAAGATCACTGAGTTTGGATGGGATTCCTGGACATTGTTTTGCAATATAGGAATAACAACAAAAACTGGCAAACTGATGTACAAAGGAGAGATTTTGGTTAAAGTCTTAACTTCAGCAATCTGACATAGGGTGAAGGGACAGCTCAGTGTTATTTAGGCTGTGTGGACCTGACAAGGTCAACAGGCAATCAAACTACTAAAAGACTGGGCTGCGCATTTTAAGTTGTCAAAGACAAATGTGCTCAAGAATGTGTTTAAGAAACAAGGTTTCTCATCCAGCCTTTCATGTACTGCATCTTCAATTATCTTTAATCAAAGATGGAAAAAAAAAACAAAACAATAACAAACAAAATAGGGGTTTTTTTCTCATTGGTCCTAGACAGTTATAAATGTGACAGTAATAACCCAATATACTCATACAATTGTTACAGAATGGCAGAAAACAGTGAAGTCTTTCTTTGTCATGTACGGTACATTCAGAATTTTTCACAATATACAGTACTCTTTCCTAAGAAAAAAATTTCTCATAGTAATTTTCAATGAAACTTTGTACAACTTATTTCTTAAATAAAATTGATCTGTCAACTTTTTATCTAGCGTAATGGAAAATTCAAATGAGAAAGCCAAACCTTTTTAAACATGTCAAGCACCTTCTCCCCTAAATGTAGAGTAGTCATGGAAGCTATTACTATACTGCATGGCTGAAATACTTTCTTGCTTGAATGGAGTTTTCTTAATAGTTTGTGGTCACATTCAATTTCTAGTTCGCAGTTCTTCCAGGGATATCAGACCCTTCAAAGTAAACATGTGCAGTTCAGACACTCTTTAGAATATATATCTTTCCCTGCACTCTTTATTAGTGCTTACTTATAAAAAAACTTTATAAATATGTCAAATCTCTGTAATTTTGTGAAGGCACATTTTCGCTCTCAGAGTTGAAAACATCTCCTCTTTATTTATTTTTATTTTTTGCAAGTACTGACTCAAAAGTAACACAGTCAAGATTGTATAACCAAAGCCACACATAAGATGCAAAACTGAGTAGCCCCTTTGAATGGTGAAGACATTCAGACTCTTGAATATGGTACTCATTTCTTTACTAGAAATTTAATATGTCAAAACTGGAAAGAAACCAGCCAGCATCTGGACTTCTTCCCCTGAATTATCCACAGTACTGAGCCTGCTCTTTCTGTGTACATTTAATTCTGGTACTGCAACATCATCATCCACACAGACACATCACTGGTGTGATAAGAGCTATGATTAAAAACAGAAATCTGAGAAAAGGAGAAGGAGAGCTCTTTTTGCCAGCTAATGTTATCCTATGTTTTCATCACTACCACAGAATTTGTCCTATATATAAGATGATGAAGCCAGAATTCCCTGCAGCCAAGACCTGGCAACAGGAATTTACACAAGCCCTCAAGAGTAATAAGGGTCAATTTACTTTATATTTCCCTGGGAAAATAACCAAGATTCATCACATATATATTTTATCATGCTTAACATATTTTACTGCAAGACAGAATCTTAGTAAATATATTTCCCTCTTCACAGTATTCTGCTAAATTTAACTTTGACCTTAATCAAACCTGAGGCTGGAGTTGAAGAAAAGGTATAGCATTTTATCACACATGATCAAGTGTGTGTGCAATTGAGTTTAGTGCTTAGCCACTAGGGACAGATGTCAGGAGTACCTTAACATGACTTTCATCACTGTGCTGAAGGAGGTAGAAAGATTCTCTTGGTGGGAAGGGCAGTTATGAAAACTAGGTCAATTGAGGAAAGGGAAAGAAGAGAGAAAAAATCAGAAAATAATTGTGTTTAAAGACTGACAGTGTTGAGCTCTATAGGAACATTAAGCAAGAAATACACAGAAAAACCCCTTTTAGTTAGCAGTGTTATTTTCTCTTGGGCCAAAATGTACAGTCCTCACATATATAAAGGCATTTAGCTGGCTGAGATTATTTTCACCTCAAGAGATGCTGACAGCTCAGATGAGGTACATTTCGAGGTCCTCTATAGGGCTCACAATTTTATCGTTCATTAAAAACCAGATTTTGCCACAGCAGCTCTGTACCTAAGTTGCTAGTACTCAGATAACCTATTTAGAGAATAAGTAGTATTCAACAGCCACTTTTGTGGAAAGCAAATCTAAGATTTAGCTTACCCAAAGTAGATTTACCTCTTCCTTTTTGTATCCCACCATGGGTTGTTTTCTACCTACCATTACTGCAGAGGTATTTCATATTCTTCTTGAGGAACCACTTGTTGGAACCAAGAGATTATGCAAAAGTTTATTTACATGCCCTAGAAGAATATAAAGGGAATCTTGCCACTGTAATCACTGAGGAAACCTTGAGAGCTTTCAACAAGGTTCTCCTCAGATGACTTAAAACAATTTCCCTCTCCCATGCTTTATTTTTTTTATAGTCATGCAGTTTGGTAATCCTGATTCACTGAGTTTTTTCAGAGACAATTTTTTTTTTTTTCAGATTTGGCAGTTCTAGATTACTTTTTCACTCTGGCCTAGATTACCAGGCCATATAATAGGAAAGTTGAAGAGCGAAGTTCCTGGCTGACCATTCCTTCACCTAGACTGACCATCCAGCCTTCACCTGGAATTAGAGAGATGCATTTGCTAAAGATGCAGAAGCATGGGCTCTTCTCTTCTGACAAGTGCAGTATAAACATAGGGCAAGGTGAAATGAAAACCATTATGCTTCAGTAAATGCAATATGAGTGCCCAAATACAGCATACATGGACTGTCTTTTAACAGCTTTATGTAATCTTTATACTGTTACCTTTTGCTTAAGTGAATAGGTAGTTACTCAACAAATAGAAAATATAGCCTTTTTTTGAGAATTCAGTTCCAAAAAAAGGCATGGAGCATGCGAGTCCCCATTTAATTTTAGAACACTAAACAATTAAGAAATCCAAAAAACAAATCTAGGGAAAAGGGGAATACAAATCTTCATTTTCAATATTTTAAAAAAAATTAAGAGGAATTAATATGAAAAACACAATAGCAGCTGCACTATGCCAGATTCTGCTGAAGAAAAATGAAAGATGGAGTTTGTCATAATCACTAGCAACACTGCTGGCTTGCTACTTTCACATGTTTTTTGTAATAGCTGGGGAATAAAAAAAATAAAATAAAAAAAATTTAAAAAAAATAAAAATAAAAATAAAAATAAAAAAAAGAAAACACACACACATCCACACACCTCAAAAATCCCCCAAACCCAAGCAAACAAAAACCCACTAAAACCAACTATATATGTATTTTTGAATAAATTTATATCTAAAACAGAGGTAATTACTGAATTAGTTACCTTCTGTGAACAAAAACACACCTGTAAACTTTATGCATGCAAGTATATATGGAGGACCAAGAGCCACTCACTGTGGATCTCAACACCAATTAAAATTACAGTGCTGGTAGCTACAAAACTACAGATGCAAGCAATAATCTGATCTTACTGATATGAACCCCATTTTTACTTAACCGTGAGCATGGAAATATTGATTTGTTGTTCATGAGTTATGCGTTTGCTGTGAAATCTGAAGTCATAGTTGCCAGGCTGGAACAAATTAAGATGTTAAATAGCATCAGCAGTTCTTCTGTGTCTAGACAAACGAAAGAACAGGTGAGAATGATTTCCAAATTTTAATCCTTATGTTAAAGTAATTTTATAGTATATATTGTCACACCTAAGTCTCCCAAACTGCCAAATCTTCCTTATAAGAAAATTTCTTAAAACAATTTCCAAAAAGAGGCAAATATAAAGTATTCAATGATAATAAATGTCTCTGCTTTAGTTGTATGACTAGGAGATAAACATTAACATTAGGTTTTAATCCAAGAAATTAACAACAACCAAAAATAAAGGAAAAAGTATAATAGTCAAAAATCAAAATATTCTGTTCCGTTTAATATCACAAAAACTGTGTTATCTGCCATGTCTCTTTAAAAATTAGATTTAGAATATATGAAAAATTAATTGTTCATTATTCACTGATTTTATTCCAATCAGAAGTGTGGGGTGTGTTGGAGGAGAAATCAAAAATAGAACAAGTTTCAGTGAACACAATGGAAACAGAAAAAGGAAAGAAAGAGTCTACACCACTGGTGGATCCAGCCAACCTAGAAAATAAGAGGGTCACTGTGAGAATGTTATCATCATATAAATTGTCAAATTAGAAGTCAGAGAGTAGCAACATCCATTTCCTTCTGTAAAACACATAAATGGCCATTTCTTGACAGCAATGCCTGCTAACCTGCTTAGGTGGACAGCAGACTAAAGGTTGTGTGGGCACAGAACGGTAGAACTGTACCCTTGCTCTTGGTAAAATCCCTTACAAAACTCCAGGGTTTGGTTTTGGGGTGGGGGGGAGGGGGTTGGTTTGGGTTTTTTAATGATTTTTATGTGGGGATTTTGTTGCTCTGTGGTTTTATTTTATTCAGAAGAAACAATCACACACCTGTTTTAAAAATGAAAGATGCAGTCTTTGTAGTAATTAACAACCTCATTCTTCAGATGCAGAAAGCAAAATAAATAAATAAAAGGAACTGAAAAACACCCATATCTGTACATACTCTATCATTATTGCCAGAAAAGCTGAATTATCTTCAGGCCAGTACTGAGTGGGCTTCAGCAGCTACAAAAAGTGGCATGTGGTCATCAGAAACAGGGTGACCAGGAAACAAATTTCATTGGCCTTTCCATGTCTTTTTCTGAAACAACAAAACTAATAGCTGAGTCACGTTCTAATATACTAATACACTGATGGCCCATAAAGGAGCCTGCTCTGGACAACCAATGCACATAGATTACAATTCTCCTAGGGGCCTGAAGAAAAATCCTTTTATAGCCCCTAAAAGCCACGGGAAATATTCCTTATCCTGGGTAATTTCCAAGAATTTCAGCCCTTTCTTCCTCAGCTTCTGGATTGTGCTGTGATGTAGTATCATGACAAAAAGATTCCAATCCAATGTTATTTCAGAACAGACCCCTTCTTTGGTGATTTTACTACATCAAGTTCTGTCTTCACTTTAGAACAAAACAGAATCTCAGAGTAGCACATGCAGAGGTTTTTAATTCAGTAACATTCACAAATAGACAAGCCTCTCCCCCTTTTCAAGAGAGGAGGAAACAACGAAATATTAACATGTTCTGTTGCAGCTGTGCCCTAAGAAGTCAGTGTCTATCCCCAATTACCACAGACTGCCCAAGCAAACAAAATAACAGAAAACATTTTAAAAATCTGATAATCACAGAAATTATGGAAGATAAAATGTTTACAACTAAGCAGGAGTGTCAAGGTATTTGCCTTTCTGATTGCCAGCAGTGAAGTATCCTTTAATTGATCTCCTAAATTAATTTTCTTGTAAATATAATTTTCTTCCTGAATGATCCAAAACCTTGACACTGTAGTTCCTCATCCAAAAATAACCAAAAAAACAAGGGCAACAAAAAATGTAAACACACCATTTCTCAGGTAGTATTGCAATTTGATTTTCAGAAACATTCCTTTAGATAACAATTAATCATTTAAATCCTTCTCAAACCCAGTTCTGTTAAAATTATTCTTCACAGATTATTGCTTTTTTTCCTCTCTTCTTTTATGGTTTATAAAATCATACTGCCAGATCCAACAAGTTGATACCCCCGGCTGCAGCCACAAGCAGGAACTTCATTTTCATTTAGCTCTTCACCAGAAAAAGAAACAGACCACTCAAGGTTAGAATAGAAGTGGGAAAGACCCAAATAAGGCTACATAATAAAAGCTATATATAATTTATATTCTACCAACTTACAAAAGGAAGTCCTATGATCTGGAAGTCACAGGCAGGGGAGCACAATGCACTGCATAAAAGGAAATTACTATCTGCAGCATCAATCCTGTTGGGAGCACGTGCCCTCAATAAATATCTTCTATGACTTTCCTCTTTGCTTACCTGAAGTCCTCATAATTTTGCTAATCTCCAGGAATTGAATGCAGTTATCAGTCAACAAGGTGTCTGTTTACATGCCCTGAAAATCATGTTATTTTTAACAAGTCATATTTTAAAAAGCAGCCCAGGATGATGAAAAGAACAGTATTGCTTTGTTTATTTGAGGTTGTTGTTTGGCACTTTTTTCCCCTGATCTTTTCCATTAATTAGAAAGGCCTGAAATGATAAGATAATTGGGGAAAGAAATAAATCCATATGATTTCGGTTTGGATTTGAGAACCAGAGGCCAGCTGAGTATCACCCACATTTCTACAGTGAACCCATACTTGCAGAGCAGAAATTTAAGTTCCATATGCTGGGCTAATCTTTATCCAAACTTGCAGTTAGGAAGGAAAAATAAGAAAAAGATAAAAGAGAAAAATTAATAGAATAAAGGTGTTCATTCCCAAGATGGAAACAATCACGTTTCATCTTCTTATGTGAATGTCATTTTGAAATCTGCATAACAAAGGCTGTCCTGCTGAGAATCTTTTGCTCCTCAAGGAACTGCAAGGTTTCTTTTCATATTCCCTATGCTACAGCAGCTGTAGAGACTCAGTTCACATTTTGATGGAGAGCAAATGGATCCACATTTATAGAGTCAAAAAAAAGCCCAGAAAGGTGTGTGAAGGGCTCAATAACACAACAACATGACAGCCCCTAGCCAGCATAGAGCTTCTTAGAGATCATACATAGATGAAAAAAGTTATACCCATTTTATCTACTCTGAACTGAAGCTGAGCTAGAATCTGAGGCTCTCTTGCTGGGTTTTTTTGATGGCAGCTTTGTTATACCTAGCAAAAATCATGCATCAGTAAACATACCCCACCAGATGCAAAAAAAAAGAAAAATTATTTAACACCAGCAACACTGAAATAAAGCATCAGAAAGTTTTTGAGGTTCATTTATATTCATGCGTCATACAGAAAAAAAAAAACCCAAACAACCCAACACCTGCCTCAGAAGATTAAAATATTGATGAAATAATCAGTAACATCCAGGAACAAAACTATTCAGTCTTTTGCTGCACTAGTATGTTACTGGGAACTACAATGTTGATATTTGTGATGCTATTGTAACTCCAAATTTTGGACTTTATTCTCTTCCGCAGAACAGTTAGAGTCCAGGGCATGGACTCAAGGCTAAATGCAGCATTCAGCTCTTCTGTCAACTTCTTGTGTGACATTGTGCAGATTGATTTATCCCTCTAGGTTCTCTTTATATATCAGATTCATTATTCTTTCCTCTTGCCTTTTATTGTTTATAGATCACCTCATTTCATAAAAACTGATCATCACTACAACAGGATGTTTAACAACGTTTCTATAAATGCTCTGTCTTGAGGTCTAGGGAATGTTACCTACTACAAGACTACAGCATCTAGAACAGCCACACAAGGTCACTTAAGGTATTTGCAAGTGTGCTGTGATCCCAAGCAACCAAGACAATGCAACTTTAACATCTGGAACTGCAGGAACAAGAGGAACTGCAAGAAAAAAACCCCTTGATTCAACGAAAAGGTGTATTAGCTCAGGCTTAGTATGCAAACAGGGATCAGAGTTAGCCTGAAGTACACACTGTGGAGCATTCCTCTTGACATACCCCAGGCTCTCATCTGTCCCTGATCCTCACTTGTCACATTTAGTCACACCTTGCTCTGAGTATGATATAGCCTACACCTAGCAAGGCGGGATGCCTGCTGAGTTGTCCCAGTTTTCTATTAGATCCTGGAGAGAGACTGGAAAGTTAATGGTTAATGACTCAAAAGAGTCGGCCGTTTGCTGGGCCAGGTTTGCACCAGCCCCCACCACTGAAAGGGAGGAGGAAAGTTTTTGGATGAGTGGTGGTGAAACCTCTGATCCTCACAAGACAGAGGGGGTTCCCAAGTAAACCTAAACTGTCTTGACCCTCTGAACTTTGTGTTTTGTGGGCTTTCCCCCACCCCCAATGCATCAAGACTGCAACCATCACTTTGACTAATAGACAGCTATGTGGCAACAATCCAATCTCCTTGCTGGTAGTGATATCTTCCTAGTCTTACCCTTTCTTTATCATTCTTTTCCCTTGTACATTTTTTAAGTGTTATTTTTATGCTTTTATATTGCTATATTTCTGCGGATAATCTTAACCCAAACAGCTACACACGGGTTTTCCATTGCTACCAAATTGTTCTAAAATAAATCCTACTATTCTAAAATAAATAAATAAATAAATCCTAAATTCTAAAATAAATCCTATCTATATATGTATAAACATTTCATTCAGTGTTGTTTCACTCTAATCTGCCCCAAGGGATGTATTAACAACAGAATTAGAACTTGAATTACCCTCACCATCAGGGGCGGTCTATTGACATTTCTGGCCAGGAGTGAATACAAGTCTTCATCACAAAGGAACAGTTGGCAGCAAACCCCATTCTAGATTGACACATATTTAAAGTTGTGTATGACTGACAGAAAAGTCATTAAGCAAATACTGTGTTAAATCCTAAAAAATTCTAAAAGACAGTCTCAAAAAATAATTTAGACTGAGATGGACCTTCAGGGGCTACCTAGTCTAATACCTAGTTCAAAGCTAGACTCCTGTTCAAAGGTCAGACTGCTCAGGGCCTTGATCAGGGTCCTGAACACCTCCAGGCGTGGAGATTTCCTCACATCTTCTGGCAACTGGTGTTTGATCAATTCCACCATAAAAAAAGCTTTTCCTAGCACCCAGCCAGAAATTCCCATGCTCCAGCTGATGCACACTGACTCTTGTCAGTCCACTGGGTACCTCCAAGATGAGTCTCACTTCCTCTTATCCATGTCCTGCAAGCAGACAGTTGTAGACAGCAACAAGACCTCCTTTAGTCCTCTCTCTCCAGGCTACAGTTCCTTTAGACTAATTCATATGTCAGGTGTCAGCACCCTGAATATCTTCACAGAATCACAAAAAGGCTAGGTTTGGAAGGGACCTCAAAGCTAACCTGGCTCCAATTGCCCTGTCATGGGCAAGGCCACCTTCCACTAGGCCAGGTTACTCAAAACCTCACCCAACCTTGGCCACTCCTTCTTGTCATATCACTACATGCTCTTGTAAAATGTTCCTCTCCAGCTTTCTTGTAGGTTCCCTTCAGTACTGGGAGGCTGTAATTAGATCACTTTGAAGCCTTCTATTCTCCAGGCTGAATTTTCTCTTAGCCTTCCTCATAGGAGAGGTGTTTCATCCCTCTAAACACCTTGACAGCCCCTTCCGCCATTATGAGCTATCTGTGGTATGGTTCACTTTTCTGTGATTTCAGTCTTTCAGTGTTTTGTAAAATTCTGTTCCTCCTAGTCCAAGCACAGAGATAGAGGTCTCCAGAAGGTGACTGCTCATAATGTCATAAGTTGTTAAAATCAACTGTCAGTAACTTCAATACTTTCTCTTCTATTAAAAAAACAAAACAAAACAAAACAAACTGTGCTGGTTTGAAAGCAAAACCAGTGAAAGACTCCAAGTCAGAAACACAAATTAATAAGAGGAAAAGAAAAGAGATAAAAGAAAGTAAAATAAAAGTAATAGTACAAAAAAAAAAAAAACCCACTGACAGAGTCAGAATACAACCTGACACACTGTTAGGGTGGTAGTAGCAGTCCAGATGCAATGTTCTTGTCAAAGCAGTGATTCCTGTAGAAGCGTCTGGTAGCTCTTGTCTCCTCTGGGAGTCCAGTGGATAAAAGCTGCCTGTGCTGGATTTATCCAGGTGGGAATGCTTGGCTCCTCCCCCTGGGCGGAGCATCTCACAATGGGGATGATCTCATTCTATGAGTCATGCAGTGGGTCCTTGATGGCCCATTAAACAGAGATAACTCCCAGAGGAAGTTATCTATGAGTCATGTGGCAAGGCATTGTTAGGCTCGTTAACAGAAGATAAGGAAAACACTGCCCCACTCTGGCTCCAACGGCTCATGGGGATAGAATACAAACCTTGGGCACAATTTTACATTGTAACCTAGGACACAAACAAAAAACACCCATAGCTTTTCATAAACAGGATTATTTGTTTCAGTGTAGACATTTGGGTTTTTTTCTAAATGAAAACTAGCATGACAGAAATTTGCCTTTCTAGCATGTGAGAGAAATGGAATAATCCCAAATATAGCTGATTTTTTTCCCCTTGATCAATCCACCTTGAAAGATGTTCTACATTACTTACCATTGGCAGTGAGTGCATGATGGCATAGAATATTGGCATGTTTGTCATACACTTCTCTGCACCCATGGATCCATGCCCAGTTTTAAATTGTCTAACATCCTGATTACAAGGGTACCAAGTACCCTGATCAGGGAGATTCTACTATGCAATTTAATCATTTAAAGCTGGGCTTGCTTCCATGGCTTCCACAGTTTCAGTAAGTCCTGTGACAGTGCCAGAAACATGTCAGGCAGGGGATAAGGTCTGGATACAAAACCATTTTCTCATGGACATTTCTTAAACCACTATTTCATGTTTTATTGCTAATGCCACATACTGAGTTAGCCACAATTAACCCTGAAACTCCCTCTCCAAGCATGTAAGATAGAAAGATATCTGTTCTCATTAATTCATGAAGCAGTAATGAATTAATTTATCTATGTTTCCCTCTGATCTCACTAAGGTGATAAATGAACAACTTCTCAGATGCCTAATTATCTTCCGATCCACTCTTTGCCCAAACGAATAATGTTAAGATCTCTACTTCTTTCTTGTAAATATGGAGTCTCCCATATCACACTCTGTTCTCCAGCACTCTTTCAAGACCCATTCCACGGCTCAAATCTGAACTGTGTTTCTAGGTAGTAGAGGAAAGGGCAAAACCCATCAGCACTATTTTGCCAAGCAGTGTCTCAAAGGGAGTTGGTTGGAGAAAGCTATCCTTTGACTAAGAGACACCTGCAGGGAAAAAACAGAAAGAAAAATTGTAGCAGCATGCCATGGGAAAAAACCACATTTTCTCGTTTTCAGAACAAGATAATTTGTCAGCTTCTCTCACCCCAGGATAAGGGTTAGAAAATGCCCTTAGGATCAGCATAGGTTTTGTGTAACAAGACAAAAAAATTAAATTCCTCCCTTGATCCTCATCCAGCACTAATGTGCATGGTTTATCAGTACAGATGCTCTAGAAGTGTATCAACAGCCTTACAGAGATGTTTGGGATCACCGTATGTCCTCTTCTGGCTGCAGGGTTTGCAGTATCTCTGTGGGAAATCTCACTCAAAACTGCAGATCTGTGAGGGTCAGGTGAACTGAACAGTTATTCTGCAGGCATTTGCCCATCCACATCAAAGCATCTGTGGTGTTTGAACATAATTGGGAGCCACAGCAGTACAGGGTGGACATGTGTTCAAGTCCAGTCTGAATGAGGAGATAAAAGCAGTTTCTAATCTACCTGTGCACATTCATTTGTAACTGTAGCTGTGATAGGATAGCCCTGAGTGGAACACTTATGGCAAGCAATGCACTATCAATAAACAACATCTGGACTGAGGCCAATGTATGCCTGAAAGGAGGATGACAATTTTCTGCAGTTGGTGCAGCTGTATCTTTGCAGCAGTGATGGATTCAAAAGACAAAAAATTCTGTAGTGATTCCAGACCTACTGCTGCTGTGAATGGAGCTTAGACACTTCCAGGTGCATCACTTAAGACAGCCCAGCAGCAGTTGCCTTAGTTGCTCACATCCTCTTGTTTTCTGTGCCTTTTATCCCCCTGAGCAGACAAGAAGCAGCAGCAGGTGTACCACTGTCAGTTCTGGTGCTAGCACCCCAAGCAGAAGATTCCAGCAGCGTGTATTTGCTGTGCTCTCTTTCCTCAGGCAGGGAGATGGGGTCATGGCCTCCCGCACCAGTGCCACGGCACTGCTATAACTGCTGGGGGAAAACAAGCTTGGAAGAGGGATCTTGCTTTTCAGTTCCATTTCTCCCTCTGCACCATGTGACAAAATGAAGAATGACACTGCAATGTCAGTTTCCTGCATATAATCTGGAGGGTGATTTTTAAAGTAACATTTTTAAAGAAGAAGAAACAATGGAAATTGCCCACAGCTCTGAGACAACATTCAGAAAAGTTGTCTTTTGTTTTCTCTAGGCAGCTGACTCACAGATTCCTGCACTTTGGAGTAAGCTGCTGGGTTTAGAATTCCTCATCTCTGCTTGCAGTTGCCCTTACTATTGCAGTCTCTTTCCTATGCAATGACAATTTTTAATCCATCAACTACAGTCCTAGAAAAAGAGAAACTGTTTCCTTGCTATTCCTGCAGGTAAAAACAGCCAGAATGAAGCTGTAAATGTGGGGTTTGCGTGAACAGCGCTAGCACTAACTATAGCACAAAGAAACATTAAGGAGGAGAAAAGAAAGAATAAGACCAAGAAAAACTGTGGTCCCCGTTCCATTTCCTGAAGTTCTTGACAGTACTACCATCACATCAAAACACATCTCCTGAAGTCACACACCAGGCAGCAGTACTAGTACCAACAAAGCCAAGGTTCCTGTGGATGTGTGCTTTATTCCTTAATTTCCTTATGTTTAAAAAGCAAAAGCCCCAGTCAATGCTTTCTCCATGGATGGAGATTTTTAAATGCTCACTACGTATGGCTTCTGCTCCTCAAATGCCTTATTAGGATCAAGACCAGAACTTCTCAATTGGGTCTCTTCTCTATCCACATACCTATCCGTTGAGTTTCTACTTCAACCCCATACAAATACAGTTTGCTTCAAACTGTTTCAACAGAATCAAGACATGTAACAAGCAAAATGTGTCTGCATTAGATTCATTTACTCAGAAAACCAATGTCAACACATCAAATGGAAAAAGTTCTCTGTGCAGGCTGCCAACTGTCCTACCTCTGATTAATGCTCACTAAGTTCCACAAAACCCCTTTCAGACAGTCCTATATATGAATTTTGCAGATGGGAAGCTGTGGCAAGCAAAAGTCTTCCTAAAGCAAGATAATTTAGACCATTTAGTGTTATGAACAAAAGGTGGAAAGTACTTGCTCCAAAACTGTTGTAAAATAAGTATCACTGTTTTGTTAACACTCCTTAAGGCTACAAAATTCCAACCTTTATGAAGGACCATTAAAGTCACCACTAATCAGAGTCACTTGGCATTTTCATACACCTGGAAGATTTTATCTTGATTTCCACATGATTTAATCTTCTATTAGATCTCATGAGCAACAGAAGCCAGACAATAACTGAATTTACAGAAGAAAACAGTCTGAAACCTTTTTCAGAGGTGAGGTTCCACTCCTATAAGAGGGTCATCTAAAAAGGTACTTCCCAATGCCGTTATACTATCTAAAGCTTTGAGTTCTGTCTAGATTTGACTGACTCGCATAAAATAAAATAAAATTTAATTTTTAAAGCTTTCTCCTCTCCCAGTCTTCCTCTTTTCTTTCATTGTAAAACTCATAGGGTTTTCTGGCAAAACACACTACCACATATTCAATACTACTGCCTTCTATAAGTTATACAATTTCACGTTACTAAATTGTGTAGAGCTTGCACCAAACAGAAACACTCTTCAGAATAATACAGCAGCCTGCTCCTGGTCTCAGAAAGATTTTCTTATGCTTGTCATCAGCCATGTAAGCAAATACTATCAGTGAGCAATACAGAACACACAAGGAATGCAACCTGCATTTACAGACACATATGCCTGTGCAAAATACACGTGCTCAAGAAGTCTTTCAGCAGGCCAGTCATATTTAAGATGACAGAGGAAGTAAAAAAGAGAATTTGTTTGAATAAAAATATGAAACAATTTTACAGTATTGTAAAACATGGCCTTTTGTTCCACACTATTGTGCTGGGCTGAATTTTTTACCGAAGAAAATACCTTTTAAAAGAGACAGCTTAAAGCTTTGCTTCTGAGTTCCCCATGGTGCAATGTGTTTATTCACTCAAGTGCTGCAGGCCAAATGCCTTGTCTAGTTCCAAAGGAATTCAATAGGAGCTTTGGTTTACATGAGAGAGACAATCAGCGGATCTCATAATTTGCAACAACAGTGTGGCCCCCAGGCCTTTCCTGTATCAGTGAGCAAGGCAGCCATCAAACCTGCTAAACAGGCAAGGCTCCAGCAGGCTTCAAATTGTGCAGAACCCCAAAAGCAGCAGCAGCATCTTCTGCACTGTCAAATCCCTCTCCTATATTGCACAGTGACTGGAACGGAACAGCAAAACCCTTCCACACCAAAACTGTGAATCCCCTGAGACCTCTTCAGAACAAGCAAATAAGCACATATACCAACTCTAGCATTTCCACTGAAGTTGTAGGCATGTAGAAAGGAGAGAACAGAAGCTAGCCAGCTGCATTTATGGTGTGTGATGGGAAGAGGTCTGGTGGCGGAGAAGAGAGCTCTCTGACAGCATCATGTGCACAATTCAATTTACTCTGTTTCTGCCTCCAGCACCACTAATATCAGACAGCAAGGGAAAAACAGCTGTCCTAATCTGTCATCCCAGCCACCTCCCGAATCAGGCTAACCATGCTGTGGGCTTCTTCACAGTCTCTTTTTTCCTTGTGACCATTTTTCTCTTGACTCACAGTCCTACAAGCTACCTCACCTTTCTTACTCTGTAGTTTTGTATCTGCACTGTGACATAATGTAGGCTGTCCTCACATTGAAAAAAAAAAAAAAAAACAAAAAACAAAAATCTCTGCCAAGGGCAAGGGAGACTGATGATTTCCTCTGGTAAAGTCTGCATAGCTTACATTAATATTAGTTCAGGTGAGGTCAGAAGGAGGTGTTCTACATGTGGAACAAGAAGCTATGGGGATGCTCTGTGGAGCTCTCATCCTCAGGTAAGTGCATTGCACAGGTGCAGACCAGCAGCTACAGAATATCTGCTGCCCCAACAGCATCAAACAATGCAAGAGGAGAGTGCTTACCAGTAGTCCTGTCCACTGAGGAGTATCAGACAGAGACACACTGGGAGGAGGAAGGAGGAAAAGAAAAAAAAAAAATCTCTTATCTCTGGTGTCTTGTGTGGTTTCTGCTTACCATTCATGTCGACAGCTGTATCTGCTTTGGAATGCTTTTCCAAAAGAAGGTTTGCTAGAGCTACTCTGACAGCTTGCTCATTTCACCATAGCTGCCAATACACAACCCAGAGCCATGATGTGGAAGAGCATTTAGACTAAGGGGAACAGATACAACAAAAGGCAGAAGAGGATGCCATTGGAAAGTGGTAGGGATAAAGGAATAAATTGTTCTGAGCAAAATCAAGTGACATAGAGAAAGAGTGCTAAACAATCGAAAGAGAAGACAGAAAAATACTGTTCTCTAACTAGCATAGTGGTATGTTCACATCAGGAAGGATGCTCTGAGACCTAAGACATGGAACAAAGGATCAAGATACATGGGTTCAGCTTCCACCTCTGACAGATTTCTCTATCTGATCTGACTAGAGACCTCCATCTCCCTTGTTTTGGTTCTGTGAGTGCAGAACACCCTTCACTTCTTGGTGCTGCTCTCTTAACGGAGACCCTTCAGCAGAAGAACTGGCTCTGAAATTGTGAGGGGTGACTGCCTTGTGGTAGTGGCCATGCCATTGCTGTCAGAGAAGTGGAAGGCAGAAAGCTGCAGGCTGTGTTTGCTGCTTGCCACAAGCACTCATGTGCTGGCATGTTTTGTTCTCTAGGATAGCTGTGGGACAGCACAGCTGGGCCTCCCAAATGAAAAACTTCAGACCTACCCCAAGTTCTAGGGTTAACTCCAGGGTTCATTTTCTTTCTGTTTGAAAGGACTTTGAACTTCTTTTTTCTAACCAGCAGTATCCACTCCATCAGATGGAGGCTGAGGTATCATATCCACTGTGTGCCTCACAAAAGAACATAAAAAATGAGATAGCCCCTAGAAAGGCCCAGTCCTTTTTCCATAGGTGTTTTCTGTCACCTGAGCTCAAGTTGTCTATGCAGTGTACACACAAGAGCTTTTTTGCCACCTTTCTTGGCCTCTCAGCTAGCAGCCACTGCATAAGCAAAGGGTTTGTCATTTACAACTAACAGAGAACCAGAAATAAAGGTTGAACTGGAAAGTGGCAGCAAAGGATATGTACTTTTGAACAAAAAACCCCAAACAAACAAAAAAAAAGGTGCACCTTGCTCAAAAGAAGTCTTCTTATACTGAAGAATTTACCACATAGAATTTTCTCTTAGGTCATAGTTATTAGCAAAAACTATATAGGTATCACCACAAGAAAGCCACCTTGTTCTATCTTTATCAAGAAAAGGCACTTGCCAACAAGCCAAAGTGTGGTGTTTCTTCACAGCACAGATCTATTCAGCCAGCACAACCTGACCTGGCCCAGCCCAGCTTGCTCCCTCAACCTGCCATTTTCCATTACCTAAACATCTCTGCAGCTGTCTAACACACTGCTTGCAATAAAAGAGAGCCTAGCACAGATCATGGTATTCCAGATGCAGCTTGACAAGTGCTAAAGTAGAGGAGAACAATAATTTCCTTTGACTTTCTGGCTGTGCTCTAAAAACATGTTACCTGTCTTTACTTTCAGCTTACAAGAAGTCTTAAATGATGTTTCAAAACTTGCCAGTATCTAGCTACCTCCTACTTCTTCTATTATATATTTTTTTCTTTTTTCTTTCTGGGGTAAGTTGTTTGGTTTGTGTTGGTTTGGGTTTGGTTTTATTTTTCTTTTTTGGTGATTTGGGGGTTTTGGGTTTTTTTCTGGTTTGCTTTTTTGTTTGTTTGTTTAGGTTTTTGGTGTGGTTTTTTTCATTTTTATTTTTTTAAATTTTTTTGTTGTTGTTTGGGGGCTTATTTTTGTTCTTTTGTTTGCTTTTGGTTTTTTGTTGGTTTTTTTTCAGTTGGTTCCTCTGGTAGTACTTACACCAGTTTCCCTTACTAATACCATTCTGAGGCTAAACCTTTGTGGAAAAACTCAGCCGAAATGATACAGCACTTTCTACTTACAAGTAGAAATACATTACTCCAACCAGTCTGAAAAATTTTGACAGGTTCTGCTTTGGGTCAAAAATTACTTTTTCCTATCCTTATAAAAGACTGTCAAAGTCTGGTGGCTTAAAATATATCAAAATGTCACAGTTCATCTACACTCAGATAAAATCCAGCAACCAAAATCTCTGAGGGTTCTGTCTGAAGTGGACACACTTCAATTTCTTGCACAGTTTAGCACTCCTTAGGCTGCACAGCTCTAGACCAGATGGATACAACTGCCATGGAGATCCATGTGGCAGTGTCTTCAAGTGAGGGTGGGTTTGCATTGCTCTGGCAGTGACTATTATGAGAAAATCACTTGGGAAAACCTCCCTTGGCAAGCTCAGAAAAAAAAAAAAAAAAAAAAGCCATGAACTCAACAGGAGGAGTTTTATGAGACAAAGTTTGTAATTTAGAGATGATAGGCTGAAAAATAGTTAAGGAAAGTTAAATATAGTCAAGAAAAGTTTATTTTTATTGACAGAGGTTTGAAATTCCATAGTCACATTCTGACAGATGTAGCTGATTGTCAGGCTTGGCTGGTAGCAAATGCTTCTGCATCTTTTTTGTAAACAACTATCTGTTCAGACTGCTTACAGCAGCAAGAGACAAGCCCGTCTTCTACTGGAAACATAAAATGTTTATCCACCACCTGCTAGGAAGGCTTTTGTTACTTGAAATTTGTCTTTTGAGCTCTGTTGAAAGTGTGTGCATATTCTAATGTATTTTCAAATAATGAAGCAGTTTTGATGCCTTAAAACATGTTTTCTTCAAAATAAATAACAGATTTTATCACTTGAATTGACTTTTAAATGCTTGTAAAAAGGTTCAGGATGAAGCACCCTAGAGAGAATAAGTTTCTCAATTCCCAGAAAGCCAAGCAGTAAATCGCTTATTGCCAATGGCAAACACCAACTCACATGCATAACCTTGTGAGCACTGGTAAGAGCAGTTCTTCACTAATGGGAATTAAGCTTTCATTTTTCTAGCTCAGTATAAGTACAAAATGGTCACCATCAGTGGATGTTCCTGATGACATTCCTCAAAGTGAGCATCAAATATCCTTCTGGAAAGATCTCTCAAGGAAATCCAAAAGAACCAAATCACCAGAAGTCACCATTTACTGGAGCAAAAATTAGGTGCCATTTGATGGAAAAAACATTTCTTGATAAAAGGCTGCACTGACACTTTTATTTCACAGAAACCTGGAACCAAACAGCACACACTATACAGGCAACATAAAACAGTCAGCAGCAATTAATGCTGGTCAATGCCGACTTGGGCTGAGGGTGAGTCAGGCACTGTGGGAACAGGGCACTCTCTGCTCTCTGCTACTAAACCCCAGCAGCTACTGTCATTTATAATGGGAGTCTGGCTGTGGAGAATTTGAAAGATAAATAATGGCATACCAGCAAGCATTTATCAACAACAACATCATTATAACACTGGGAAGGGGCTTTTTTTTTTAGAAGTCTTCATAGGCTCTAGGAGAATTCCTCCCTGCATAATGGCAGGGCTCTTTAAAAGAATAGATCAGTGGGTTTTAGAGCAAAAGAACATTGCTAGCAATTGTCTGACCTAAATATACAAAATCACATGCACATAAAATACTTAAAAAAAAATGCTGCTAAGGTCAAATAATCCAGCATTTAAAATTCTCAAAATGGCAGTACTAAGGTTGCCTGCATGACCTTAACTCAGCAACCCTTAATTCAGGCTCCCTCAGCCTGACTGCAGAAAATGGAAAAGCCTCTGTAAATAGGCAGCTAATCAGCTGCTACTTTTGCCCTTGTATCTCAGAGCAGCAGCGAAGATATACTGCAAAAACCCAGCCCTAGGACTGCCTGTCATTTCACAGGTCATTACAGTCCCAGGGCAACCTCTCAGTGACCCCAGGCTGAGGCATTGCATCAAGGCTGAGACTGAAGGAATGGGAAAGGCATAGGCCAGATATTTAGTCTCTTTGAGACTTGTCTGCCATTTTAAGAGTCTTAGTCCAAAACTTAGAAGTTCTGCACCACCATTTTTAGTTGTGACTGCTGTCCTTTACTGGTAAGAAAATACCTGCTTCTAGATGTACACAAAAGAGCTTGTGTCCAAGCAATGCTATTTCTCAGAAGCAATCTCATAACTACGTTCCAAAAGAAATCCCATACTTCACACCCTTTTCTGACCTCAGTGGTCCACTGTGGTAATATACACTTATCAATAAGTACAAAGGCCAGAGGGAGCTGTGGTGTGCCAGCCCTCTCCTTCATCACTCTTTAGCACTGATCACGGTGTTCACATCAGGTTGAATAGCTCTGGGTTTCAAAGCATTCTTTCCTCAAATGGGTTTGTGTACATCTTTGGGCGATATTCTCATTCCATTAAATAAGCATTTTGTGAGCAGCCATACATACCACCTGCAGGACTGCCCACCACAACAGCCTTTGGTATCACGGCGTCAGCACAATTAACTTTCTTTTCCACAGCATCTGACTCAAAACAGGCTCATATGTTCTGTCCTCAGTACACATATTTCAGATGGAATAAGGCAAATACTAAACCAGGCAAAGGGAGCCCACTTTGAATCATCCAGTATCCCTCAGGATAACCTAATTGGAACCCAGAAAGCAAAATATCATAGCTCAGAGGAAGGACAAAAAGAACACACTCCTCTAGAAGTAAGACAAGTAGCAAACCTCAGCTTTGACAATTGAAACATTTCATATATGAACTTGATACCTCCCAAGAATCCACCCTTACTATGCAGCATAGGGCCATGCAGGGTCACCCAAGCCAGTAGGCCTGCCATTTCCAAATGGTAAAACAAACAGCAAAGCCAATTGCTGTTCTGGATGCAGGTGCTGGCAAAGCCAGCAGATCAAGTTTCCTAAGGTTGGAAGCTGTCAGAAAGCTCCATTCTATCACTCCTACCCCAGCCCATGGATCCAGACAAGGCAGAACAGTTTTTTCAACCACAGGGAGAACTACACCAGCATTCTCACAAAACATGAGAAGATTTCCTGCCTTACCACCTGGTTTCTGACTGTATTCATGAAATCTAATCCTCCAAGCTGCTGTGCTGAGGAGGATGGGATTTGTGAAGGCTTTGAAGACCCCAGGCAGGTAATTCCTGAGGTAATTCTGAAAGCAAAACAAAGTGACAGTCTGTTTCCTGATCCGTTTTTCTAGGAAAATTACATTTTACGGCCAATTCTGTCCTTACACACTGACTATAAAATTAACTTATTAGCTGACTCAACTCCATTTTATGTGAAGGATTGAGAAGGATTGCCTCCAGCCCTTGTCCCTTTAACTCTAATTATCAAGTGTATACCAGATTAAATTCAGAATGAAGTAGCCGGGTCAGGCAATCTACTTAAAGTTTAATGGAAGTTAATGATTCATTGATCAAACTCATTTATGTCTAATTAAACCCTTCTTGTATTATAAAAGACAAGGGAGAAGTTTTATAATGCACCTCACTCCCCTTCTGCACAGGGTGGATTTGCTGCAGAGCTCCATGGAAAATTCACAGCATCTGCCTTTCGTGAGTGCATGGTTTGGCAGCAGCCCTGTAGATTTAAAAGTATAATTATCTTGGATGACTTCAGCAAATGGATGGGGTTTACACAATGCTGGCAAATACAATACCAGTATCCAGCTGCACAGAGCCAGACTGAAAACTGAGCGTGTACGCACCAGCGCCGGCACAATGGTGGAGTCCAGAGAGCGTAAAAATAACCAGACCTGCATGTGGATCTCAAGCGTGAGCCTCACTGGAACAAGGCAGCAGTGGTGTTAAGCCTGAGACAAGGAGAAAAGCTCTCTATTGCATGTGGATGCACCTCAGGCTCTGCTCATGCTTCAAAACTAGCAAAGCAGCCAAGCATCCAAAGCATGGCACCAGCAGTGCTCAGCATTCACACATGAACAAGTGACAGGCAACCCACTGCAACGCTCAGGATTTATTCTTTCCTCCACTGACAGTCCCCTCTTACTAAGCACTTTCTAGACATCATCTTCTATATAAAGATGTGAACACAGTACAATGCCCCTGCTGAGGGGCTATCCACCAGAACATTACTTTTGTCACTATTATTCAAGGCAGTATAATTAAACACTAATACCATGGCCTACTTACATATTTATCATTTTGTTACATAGATTTAAAATTTATACCATTCATGTGAAGAGTAAAAAATTTTTTTTACAGTCTCAGTCTGCCAGGGTACAAGAAGGAATGCTTGATTTTTTTCTCTGTAATTTGAAATTATTGGTTCTTCATATGTTCTGCTTCCTTCTTATTAAGTCACAGTGGAGTAAAGGTTTCACTGTCTTCAAAACTATGTTCCTGCAGCATTCCTGATAGTCCAATATAGCTGTCCTTTAAGTGCACATGTATTTTAACTTATTGTGATATTAATATGAATGGCTGCTTATATATTAAATGGACCAGCTCCTAATTAATATCTGACTTGTCCCAAAGAATAATTTTGAATCTGACCAGCTGCAGTTCACGAAAGTCTATTAGAAGCAGCAGCAAGCTTTGGTCTTTTGTACTATTTTGCCTGTAACTCTTTCCAGCCCTGGCACACCAGAAAAACGTGGCATCCTGCACTCTGCTAAGTTGTAGATGAAAAGCTTTTGGTAGCATTTCTTCTCATTTCCAAAATGATTTGCCATATATATATATATAATGGCTTGATTTTTGACAACTTTCTTTTACAAATCCTTAAGGGTTTTAATTCAGTTCAACAGTGGTAAGTGGCTATTGTTTTATGGCAGTAAGGCATGGCTCAATTTCTATTTTACAGTAAATTGTACAGACCAGCTATGAATACACTGAGGTTCATTATCTCAAATGGTACTGTTTGGCACTTCATTTCTGCCCAAATACTTTATTTCTTTATCCATAACTATTCCAAGAAATCAGTCAGTTCCCAGAAGTCTACAGAGAACACTGTAATAATGAGGCTGTTTGCATAATTTGCAGTGGAAAGGTTATTTCTTATTTTTTTCCAAGGTCTGTTGGGAATGGCTTGTGTTTTCATTGTTTCCTTTTGCTATTTGGACTGCATTTAATTTAACTGCAATTAAACCAAATGGCAACTGCAATTTCATTTAGCTGTTACTGCAATTAATTCTATGATCTCTGAAAGACTTGGTCAAGTTTGACTGGAACATGGCCCATCTCGGTTTCCAAAGACAGACTTTGATTCCAGATTGGTTATGCATATCCTTTGGGGTGGAAAAAACAGGAGTTCTTGATGACCTAGGCATTATGACCCAACCACCTCTATATGTGCCACTATATACACTCAAATCATCTTGAAATTTCCAACAACCTTGAAAGACAGATGGGGTTTATCCTAGGTGCCAGACCATTCAGGGAGGATGATGCACATGAGTAGTTGTAAATATTTATTTTGTAGATTTTTTACCAATTCTTCTCAGTCCCTGTCTTTTGTTTTACTCATAACTCCTAAATAACATGAAAATTAGAGGGAAACCACACAAAAAGTGGAAACAAGAACATATGACCAAGAATGAATGAGGGAGTAATACAGCTCAGAATACTAAAAAAGAAGAATACACAAAATGAGTTACGGCTAGCAAGGAACATAAAATGTTTCAAGGAAAAGTTCACTGGCTGTATCAGAAACATTTCTACATTTTTATAGAATAAAAGAGAAATATAAGTGAATATAAGATAAAAAAATAGAAAAAATACGTGCACTATATACTTTGGAAGAACAACAAATAACGCATGACACAGATAAGACTGAAATACTGACATTTCCATCCTTTTTTTAGAATGACACAATGGATAATAAAGGAGAGAAGAACGTGGACCAGAATAAGCAAAGGACGTCTTAAAAGTACGAAGGCAAGATAGATATTTTCAATATAGCTGGACCTGACAAAGCTCACCCTAAAGAATTTCAGGAACTGGTGAAAGCCATCCCTAACAATTCAGAGGACAAAAGCATCTTTCAGAAACAGAAAACCAAAGCAGCACCAGCAGCGTCTGTCTAAAATAACATTCTAATATGTATTAATCGGGTTTTTGCCAGCGCTTAGGAAAATACCAGCAAGAAATACTTAAATTATTGGTTACAATGACAAAGAAGACAATAGGCTAATAAGAAGCAATAATAAAACAATGATAAATTATATTATGCCAGTTAATTTTATATATTTATTAGGATTACTGGCCTCGATGATAAGGAGAAAGACACAGATATGACATTTATGTTATCTACCTAAACTTTTTCACATACTTGCATGAAATTCTCACATCAGGAAAATATAATTCAAAGGAAATGTCAGTGCATGAATACCTGATTTTAAGATAACACTCACATCTTAAGTCAGAATTTTCAGTCTCAGGATGGTATTTGGAGAGATCTGCAGTGAATTCAGTGCTAGCCAGTATTTTCAATAATGATTTGACATGAAATAAAATTATACTTAAAGTATTTAGGCCAGCCCCTTGCTGAAAAGGATTGTTAGCATCTCAGATATCAAGTCAGCACCTTTGAGAATCACAGTAACAATTAAAGGTAAATTTAAATTGAAAGGGACCTCAAGAGACTTTTAGTCTAACTTTCTGCACAAAGGATCAGACCAGGTTTCTCAAAAAGGTTTTCAAGACCTGACTGACCAAAAACAAGTGTGGAGACAGCAGAAACTGCAGTTACAACCTGCCAAAGGCAATCTGCTCCACTGTCCTCGCTTTGAAAATTTTTCACTGGTATTCAGGCTCAACTGTTTTTATTTCCACTCATATCCATAGTCTGTCATCCTCCCACCTCTGTGAAGAGTCTGCCTCTTTTCCTCTTGATGACTTCATCATTGGTGTTGAGGGGGACGTGCCAGGTTTCCACAAGGTTAAAGGTAGTTCTCCTTCCCCTCAATGCTCCCACACCACCCTAATAAGAAAAAATGTAGTAAAAAGATACATGTTAAATCCACAAATACAAAATGGGAAATAATTAGTGAATAATTAGTGAAGCAGCAGTGGTTTAAATACTAACAGGCTCTTGCACTATCTCAATATGTGCGGTACATGTGCCACATTCATTTGCTGTGCTTGGCATTTGTGAAGCTTTGGTTGGATGCACCCCAGAGTCCAGTCCTGAGGAAATAAAAAGTAAGAGAGATGCAGAAGGTTATAGTGGATGTAACTTAGGATTTGAAAATTTAGTGATATACATTGTTAGGAAAGACAACGACACTTTCTCTCTAGAGGGAGAAAGAGAAGGGGGTGTAAGAGAAAGAGAACAGCAAAAAGGGCATGGAAACTGTATTCCAGTAACTCAGTAGGTAGGTCTTTCTTCCCATATTAAGGAAAAGAGCAAAGATCCCCTGTGCTCACTGTGACCGTGTCAAATAGAAATATTTGCAACCAAAAAAATTAGCTCAGAGAGTATGAAAAGACCTCTAACTACAGTAATAATCAAGGGATCAATTAGGCTGCAAAGCAAGGCCACAGATTCTACATCACTACAGCCTTTCAACTAAAGGTAGATAAATATTGTCAGCTCTGTGTCAGGTCAGAGAGGAGAAACAGATGATGTCTCAAAGTCCTTTCTATTCAAAGACAGAAAATTTCTTGACAAATTTGATTGATGCCTCAGGTAAACCCCTTTTCTAAATAAAGTCAAAGCAACAACACTGCCTTATGAAACATTTTGGGGTCTTAAGGTCATTAAAGGGAGCCAGTGAAACACTGGCTGTGAAAGTTGCAGTATGGTGCTTCTACAAAGTGAATTTTCAGTTCATTTTTCCTTAGAATTTCATTGCAGTTCACAGCATCCAATGGCATTGTTCTCTTTTTAATAAAACTTTAATTTAGCTTTGACTGAGTTGCCTTTTGCTTTATCTTGTCTAAAATAGATTACTCATTCATATTCAACAGTTTATCCACCATTTAGCACTTTGGGGGTTGTAGAATGTTGCTGTATTATTATTTTTTTACATCTGGTACAACTCAAACCTTTACAAAGCCTTATGCTTTCTTGTTTATTCAGAGGGTTGATTTCCTATTTTAAGTGCACTTGCATAACATTCATATAAAAAATTCTTATTCTTTGCATCATAAGCTTCTTAAGTAAGAAAATCTTTCTTTTCTTTCCAAGCCTGCAAGCTTTGGTAGGTCTTTTATCACAGTTACTTCATATGACTTTACATAAAAATTTGTATTTGTACTTCTGCAGATATCTACAGTGTGGTACAGATGATGCTTGCTCATACAGTATTTGCACTTAAGTGATCTTTTGTCCCAGTGGACAGGAATCCCAAACTCTACAAGACTGGCACTGAGACATTCTCTGATTCCTATTTTCTTTAACTTTGTTCAAGTGAGCCCTTCACCTGCTATAAGCTAAAGACTAATTGCTACACACATAACACTCTCACTTATCTGCTATATTCTTCTGGGGAATGGTAGGAAAAAGAGTTAATCTCCATGTATTTTATTTGTTTTTGTAAAAAACCCCAAGTTTCTGATAACTGTATCTGCAGAAAGTTAGTTCACTTTTGGAAACAGCGTCCAATGTCTGACTATAAAATGATACACAGAAAAAAAAATTAAAGAAAAAATAATTGTATTTTGGGGATTTATTCCTTGTCCCAAGTGCACTATTCTCTCTCATCAGGCTGAAATAAATTATCTGACTGCTGACATTATCTGAGGACAGCAACAGTTGTCATCATCCTTGGATGCCTTTTCTAGGGTACAACCTGAATTTTGCCTCAATAGTGGGTACTCCTAAGTTACTTTAAAGCACAATAAACATAACTAAAAAAAAATAAGCTTTAAGTATAACTTAAGCAAATAAAAGGCAGACATGCTCTCAACAAAGAACTGAAATATTAGGAAAAACAAGCAAATAAAAAAAAGCAGCCCTTATGCATTACAAAAAATTCATTTGAGAAGTTCATATGGTCAGGAAGAAAAGAGCAAAAAGGCAGAAGTACTGGTTTATCACCCCTTAAGCCTGATAGCAATTAATTTCAATCATTTGGAGCAATCAGGAAGACTTCAAAACAGTAAGTCTCCCCTTACCTCCTCTCTATTAGGTGATATATAACAAAAATATATCCCTTACCCTGTCAAGTTTTACTACCAATGAGAAAATTACAGAGAGGCACAAGTACTTTGATTAAGAGAAGCATAGAGTGACAAGTGAGACACTGGAAGAGAGTTACTATTTCATGAACTTCACTGCTAAAACGTAAAGTGTCTGTGAGATGCACATTTTCTAGCAGAACAATAGAAAAAAAAAATTAAAAGGAAGATGAACTGTAATCTGTAGCATGTTACCTTTGCAGTATGGCTGAATATGAGCCAAGTTGAATAGCTGTCTTTTAATTAAGGTTTAGAGTACAACTCACAGTCAATGTTGAGTAAAATAAATATCAGTAATTTTAACTAGGCAGTATTGAAATGCAAAAATAATAAATATCACTTAAAATATTTTTTTTCTTTGAGAAAATTTAAGCAGTTATGAATATTCATAAACTGTCACATTTAATAGAAATCAGCATGTTATTTCATGAACACTAGACCCAGCAAAGTCTGTCTTCCTACAAGCTGTATATTTTCTACCCAGGCCATCACTTCCTACCCTCAATTCCAAACTACACCTCCAGTCTGCTACAAAACTTACGCTGTCAGTAGGAAGCTAGAGAGTCCCATCCCCGTTTCAGCAAAGCTTTGCAAAACTGACTAAAAGGGTCCATCCATTTCTAGGGTCATAAAAGCAGCAAAATTCCACAATCTGATTTCCTAGAAGAAACAGTATAGAATTGAGAAGTTTCCTAAACTGTCACCCTTTATTGCTGTCTTCCTCCCTGAGTGACTGCAGTAAATGAAACATACACCTTGACCAGTAAGGGAAGTAAGGAAATGCACAGCAGTTATCAGTCCAATGCTCAGCCTGGATCCTGTTGAACTTTGCTGGGCTGGGAGCCAGGAACTGCTTTCATAGGAATGCACTTGTTTCTCCTTCAGCCCAGCAGTCCTTGCCAACCACTGTCCTATTTTCAAAACCGCTGCCTTGTTGGCATACACATTCCTCATAGGGGTTCTTGTACTTACAGATTCTTACCACAGTCAGACAAAAATATATGGTTTAAGTATATCACTAGTTTGTTTTAGTTAAAATCCTAAGGCTTTACTGCCCAAATTTTAAAGCTGAACTATTACACCTCTATTAAAACCATCTAGTGTCAAAAGATTTAGTGACACGTAAGAATTAAATAAAATTAGCCTACTCTTTTGGAAGATCAATATCATCTGCAGTTCCTAAATTTCTGAAGTATTTTGAAAGATTCAATAGGTTTCAAGCAAAGGTGTTGCCACAATGAATAATCATCCATATATATAGTGATTTTGAACCAATTAATACTGGCTACACAGAATTAAAAAATGGCTACCAAGTAACAAATAACCAGCTGTACTTTCTTAGGACATTGTAAGGCTCAAGACAATATTAAGATCAGGTGGCTAAAATCCACAGAAAAAACACTAAATCACTCATTAATTATGACTGAATTCATTCTATCCCTGTTGTATCTACAGCCATATAAACAAAGGCTAAAAGGCCAAATCTTCCTTCCCACAAAGTTTCTGGAGCTGGCAATTTGCTTGTGTCAGATATGTGAGCAACAGGTACAAGAGAGTGGCCCTTCCATGACACAAAAAAACCATAGATAGTCACAGCCAATGACAAGCAGGTAACTATCACTCTGCTAACTCCTTAATATTGTACTCCTTGTAATCCTCTTTAAAGACATGGTATTTGTAGCTTTTACCATAGGAAAGGAAGAATGAAAGTTCTTGTGCAAATTTTTAGCAAAGCAAAAACACAGAATGGTACAGACCTGATTTTATTGCAGCCAAGCATCTAACATGACCAGAAATACTGCGGCCAAATGAAAATCTCTTTCAAGGGATTGCAGCATGATGTACTGTCGTCATGAAGCTGTGGGTGTGAGAAGTGTGTGGCATACTAAGATGGAAAGTATACAGATAGAAAACAAATTTCATGGAAAAGATTTGTCAGGGGAGATTAAGATAACTGTTTTTGACATTAAAAAGTAGGATTTAAGTTACAAGTCCCCACATGAATTCAAAATAAGTTTTTGCTTTTTATGATACAACAGTGAGAAAACTTCCTTTCTTTTACAGTCTTACAGTTGCACCATCTTGGGAATGATATTCAGTCTTTCTAGATAAACATTACTGAACAATATTCAAGTTTTGTTAGTTTTATTTTGTTCAATAAAGATTTCCTGCAAAATTCTAATGCATTTTAAAATCTTCAGAACTAAGTATAAGCAATCTTTGAATTACCACTATTTCTACAGTGAGTTTATACCAGCTGTTGTCGGCTGGAGAACAGATTGCCATAAAGTCTTCTACAATGCTCTGAATCTTGAAAGTGAGCAGAAGGTAATTATTCTCCCCTGTCCTTTCTATTCCCAGAGAAAAGGCTGGAGACAAGGGGAAACAGGAAAAAAAGAACTGCAATAGGGAGGGGAAAAAAATCTGCATGTAGCTATCAAAAGGAGAAGGGAGAAATCAAGAAGAGGCATTTGTCCAGCAAAAGAAAGGATTCTTATGTAACTGATACTGGGCAAAATGACTATAGGGAGAAAAAAAGGTATTAAGTTATTAGCTTTATAAAAAAAAAATTGGTTTCCAACTTGAAGGAAATTCTTCAAGAAAAAGCCTACATTGTACATGACAATTTAGTGAACAAGTGCCTACCATCACCAATGGGATCAAATTCATTTTAGAAGTACTAGTCTTTTAAGAAGGAAGACCACTTCTGATAATGTGGATTTATTTACATACACACACTTCCCAAATGGATCCATATAGGGCTCAAAGCTCTCGAGCTACATGCCACAGTATGTGAGTCAGCTCACAAAGGATGGCCACGGCAGCAATATCAGGCTAACTCATCCTGTCCTCACGGATTTGCTACTCACAAAACCCAGCAAAACTGAAAAGGCCAACTTGCATCTTGTCATGTCATGATTTAAGAATGGGACACCCCAATTTAGTTCCTTTCCTTTCTCCCCCCATCCCCTGAGACTGCCCCAAACCAGATATCATTCCCTTGGACTCCACCATTCCCCTTCCCACTCTGGGGATGGGGTTGAGAAGTGGAAGTCCAAAAAGGTGTTACAGGTTGAGATAAGAACAATTAATTTACTGGAAACAGCAATAAGAAAACTAACAGTAACACCTACAATATTAATAACAAACCATATAAGTCAACAATTTACACATAAAACCCATGACAAATACCAAACAGCTCTTTCCCATCACACCATGCTTTCTCCTGACCAGAAAAGGAATGCCTTTCCTACAGGAAGCCAGAGTCCCTTTTCCCCCCCACTGGCAATGGCAGTAGGTGGTGCAGAGTAGCATTACAGTCTTGGCTGTGCCCACATGTCACAGCCTACTGCAGCCCAGGAGAAACTGTAAAAGGAAAATAGGATTCCTGGGCTCAAAAGATCCGGTGGGCTCAGCCTCCCTGTTGGCTGGGACTGCAGATGGGCACCACCACACTCAGCTACTGTAAAAAAAATTAACTCTATCCTGGCCGGAACTAAGACACCAACAAAACAACCTCACTCAGTGACAGGAAGCACTTAAGCTAGAATATTAAGAGCAGGACACACAGACAGGAGAAGAGAAAGCAACTTGAGGTACTGGGACAAAAAAGAAGCATAATAAAGCTTTCCATATATTGTAAAATCAAAGTGTAAGAAAGCATCAATATCACTGGTTGTTTGGAGTTCAGACAAAACTTAACTTACAGCATGGACTTTTCACAAGGTGTCCACATTTCTGTTCCACTAGGAAGGGTGAGTCTGCATTATTAATCCTAAAATTATAGCTCAAACATTATTCTTGTCATTTTCTCAACACTATGCTTGTCACTCTCTTCAGACCCGAAGCACTAATTTTCCACATCAAAAATTTAATAGGTGATGCATTACTGGAAAAGATGAAAGAATAACTTGCATTAAAGGAAACAATATTTTAGTAAGCTTTTAATGTTAATTAGTCAAGAGTACTTTTAAGCTATCATATAAGATCAGTATCTACTTACTCTCTGAGTAATTGGGGTTTGCTGTTGATGCTGTTGTCACTAAACAAACAAAAAATACCTATAATTCTCTTCTTGCAAGTAGAAAGCTTTACCATATACATGGGACTCTCCCAACTTTCAACCCCCAATTTCCTTCATATGTATACCTTTAATCAAATAAACCAATTGTATTCAGAATAATAATATGCCTTAGAATTACTGTAGGTCATAGTTGCAAATTGTTCTTGTTATTTGAGGCCTTTTGACTATTGTAATAATCCAAAAATCTCGATTTTTTCCATGTTGACTGCGAAACCTTGATCAGCGTGGAAAGGATAGGTCAAAAATGTAAAACTTCTGGGTGCTTTCCCTCAGTTTCAATCCATGCACATAATTCCATGACAGCAGCCGCATGCCATACATTTAAAATCATTACAGCCTTAGTATTGTTCAGAAAGGATTTGACTTGCAAGTGTAATAGATAGTTGCCATAGGCCTCATAGCATCAGCTAGAAATACTGAACTATAAAATGTGGAACTTTACTGTACATGTTCAAAGAAAAATCCAAAAATCAATGTAAAAAAAAATCCAATACAATTGCTTTTAGGTTATTTTTCACAGCAGAATGAAAACAAAACAAAAGCATAAAGCCCGTTACTCTTGTGAATTATCATCTGCAGAAAATAAATGGTAAGGAGTCCTCATCACAGGAAAAGTTGGCTGGATCTTTTTTAAGGTGTCAAAAGAGAATGACAAGGGCTTGCTTTGATTTTTTTAGTTCTATCTGTATCACCCTAGGTTTGCAGCCTCCTTCCATGCCCCTATGAATGAATGTTGTTTAAATTAGTCCATTTAAAAGGTAGGTTGAGCCATTTTCACATTGACTTATATAAAGCCATTTTTTTCCTGTTTTATTAGTCACATTAGCATTCTATTGCCCTTTAAATGTCACAAGTTCAAGTGCATAGCTGTACGTATCCCAGAAATATTCCTGGTTTATGTAATAAAACAAAAAGCTACAATTTCTTGGGACAGATAAGGTGACAAAAAAAGAAAAAGAGAGAAACAAACAGGGCATAATAGCACAGAGTAAAACAATAACCAGCAAGACAAGATTGTTTGCAAGTGAAGGAAGAGCAGGAGAGCTACCGAGAGCACACATTTAGAAATGCTTGTTTGTATTGTCTCTATCAAAACATGTGAAACAGCTGATAAACCCAGCACTTGCTGTAATTCACAGAAGGGAAGAAAAATGGCACTGCACTCACCCCCTGACATATTCCTTAATCTTTTAGGGACCTTTGAAAAGCCACATCGTACGTTGGAAGTACTCTCATTTATTAGTGATGTTTTATTTGAAAGCAGAAACAGCTGCAAAATTCCCTAGCTGTATGGTATCTAACCTAAAACATTTCCAGGTTTATCAAGGGCAACATGAAAAGCCCAGACTGGTTGGAAGGATATATTGGAAATCAAATGAACTTTGAAGTCCACAGGATCTGACCTACCATCTTCTGTCAAACACATGTTAGCTCTTCAAACAGGTTAGTGCTTGAAAATATCACCTGAATCATCAAGTCCAGTTACCCACAGAGGAAAGCAAAGTACAGCAATTTTTTCCAGAACTGCCATAAAAACATCTTCCCTACATGTTACTATAGCCCACGCTACACTACCCACCACCTCCTGACAAATACAAGGCTCATTATATTGTGGCTTTTAAATGTCTACTGCAATGTGCCACAGGAAGACAGAACTCTGTTTCTGTTGCCAGGTGTCACACATCCCCACAATTACAAATAATTTGCTAGATAAATTAGCTTAAGAGGAAAGTGTGCCACATAGCACCAAGGAGGGCAAACTCTTCCACTCCTCTGCCTTCCCTCCACTCCAGAAATCCTTGCCAAGCTCATTAAGCAGAAAACCACCTGCACCCACAAGGATACACGTAACATGAGGACTTACACATCTATACAGCCACTCAGCGGGCATATTTTTAAGCTTTGTGCATATTATGTTTTAACCCCAGCTGTCAATTAACACCATGCAGCCACTCACTCACTGCTCCATCCTGCTGGTGGGGGAGAGAAGCAGAAGAGTGAACTGGGAAAATTTGTGGACTGAAATAAAGACAGTTTAGTAGGTAAAGCAAAAGCTGCATGTATACAAGCAAGGCAAAACAAGGAATTAATTTACCACTTTCCTTGGGCAGGCAGGTATTTATCCATGCCCATGAGAGCAGGGATCCATCACATGTAGCAGTGACTTGGGAAGACAAATGCTGTTACTCCAAGTACCTTTTCCCTATTTCTTTCACAGCTTGATCTGCAGAGCATAATGCCATATAGCATGGGATATCCCTGTGGTCAGCAGAGGTCAGCTGTCCCAGATGTGTCCCCTCACAACTCCTTGTGCACCTCCAGCCTACTCACAGGATGGGTGGGATGAGAAGAAGAAAAGGCCTTGTCTTTGTGAAATCCCTGCTCAGCAATAACAAAAACATTCCTGTGCTATCAGCACTGTTTCCAGCACAAATTCAAACCATACCAGCACTGTGAAGAAAATTTTCTCTACCTCAGTCAAACCCAACACAGTACATTACAACCATGTCATGGCACCTGAACCGAGGCTGCACCAACAAACACTTGGAAGCTTCAGTGTTCTGCATGGTCCATTGTGCAGGGTGTCACAGGGAGCAGTGGTTCCCTGGTGGCAGGAGGTCCCCATCAGGGTCTGTTGGAGCAGGGCTCAGTCCTGTGATGCAGCCCCTCACTGAGCAGAGAGAGGTTCACTGGTCTCGTCAAGAGCCCTGAGAGCCAAAACCTCAAAGGTAGCCCTGGAGCAGCCTCTGTATTGCCCAAACAGGGCTGTCCACAGGGACCTTCTGCTGTAGAAACTTCATCTGGCAACTCTGCAAAAGGTGGCAGGTGAAGGGGAAAAAGAAATGAGAACTGCCACATAACAGGTGCACAGAAATCCTACACCTGTGGATGTAGCTCCCAGCTCCAGTACAACCTATGTAGTATCTGTTGTCAGGTTCAGAGGCAAACAAGCGAGTCACTGACAGTCTGAAGTTCTAGTTACGGCTCTGGCAGCACAGGAAAGCCAACACAGGGGCAGTACCTCCTGCTCCCAGCAATATCAGTATTTACTCAAATGAAGGCAGGAGTTTGTAGTACTTGCTTAGTATTCATTCCTATCTGGTCTTCCAGCTGGCAGGTTGTCACTGCACTCTTGAGGGCCCCAGAAAGGCCCCAGCAGGCAGTGCCAGGGACCCAGTTGTGTGGCATTGCCCAGATGTTACCAGATGTTACACTTCAAGGATTTTTATGCACAGCAGAGTTCTATGTATGGCAGCAGGCAAAGGAGGAACTCATCTGCCATTGCTGCTGAAGGCCATCAACACCAGCTGCCCAAGGAGAAGAGACCTTGCTGCACAATACACCAGATGAGTGGTTCCTAAACAGAAAGATGTTGATAAGAAAGTAAAGGCTGCAGACAGCTGCATAAGAATGCTGAGGCACAGAGATCTTTGTCTGACAGAGCCAACATTGTGGTCCCCAGGAGTATGAGTAAGAAAGTCACTCAGGAAAAGGGTTTTGTCCAGCCCAGAAGGTACTCAAACCACCATGTCTAAATTTGGCCCTGGCAATAGCCTCAACGTTGTATTAAAGCAGTCAAGTGAGCAAACAATCTGTAAGCTATTGAATATCATCTTGTCACAATAAATGATGGAGTAGTTCAAGGCTGAGAAACACAACTGCCAGTCATGTCTCCTGTTTTAGACTATCTTAATCCATTCTTGATTTATATATAGCACAGAGCACCCTAATGAATCCAGCACAACTCTGAACAAAGACCTGAGTTCAGCTCTTTTGCATATGCTTTCTCTCTGTGAGTGTTTCAACTCCAACTCAGCAAAAAATATGATGCAAATGTCTTCTAGGAAATATATAAATATTCTCATACCCAGTGCCCATTGAAAAGTTCATTCTCTTTCCTTGAAGCTGAGATTGCTCTTCCCTTGAAGTCTGTAAGGTCTGCAACTAGAGTATTGAAAATGTGCTCCAAGGAACTGTTAAATCCACTCATCAGATACAGTGCAGTAACTTTGGTTACTCTGGTTGAAGTTGACTGTACCTCAGGATCAGACAGCCCTCACAATTCATCCTCTATGATAGACACAGATTGATTTCTTTGAGAAGGAAACCCCTTGCTTTGAGCTAAGACAAATCCCACACCTTTCATAGAATCAGAATTGTTTATGTTGGAAAAGACCTCTGAAGTTATTGAGTCCAGCTGTAAACCCAGCAATGCCAAGTCCACTAGTAACCCATGACCCTAAATGCCCTTAGACTACACAATTTTAAATCCCTCCAGAGATGGTGACTCCAACACGTCCCTGGGTAGCCTGTAATAATGCTGGACAACTCTTTTGGTTATGAAGCTGGGCCTGATCCCCTGGTTGTTTTCCACATGCTCCATGATGGCACTCAAGAGATCTACTCCATGGCAGATGCTTGGCACCAAGGTCAGGCTGGATGGCCTGTATTTACCCACATCCTCCTCCTGGCCCACCTTGTAGATGGACATCACATTTGCTAACTTCCAGTCAACTGGGACCTCACTGATTAGTAAGGACTGCTGGTAAGTGACTGAAAATGGCTCATTACATCCTAGAGTGTCTTCCTACAATCTGTTTTGACATTTCTTCTCTCCCTTTTGTTTCAAAATCCAGGGAGATGAATTTAGGCAGAACTACATTCAAGTATTTTTCCAAGGTAGAAAAATTATGCATCATTTATGCTGCATAACATGCTATGCAATGTCCACCATCAAATTATAGAAAGAAGTTGTTCAACTTACCCACTTATGCATTCTCATGAGAATAGGATTAAACATATCTGACAAAAACTTTTATCTCCCTCATTTACAGTAAACATGATTATTCTTTTTTGAGATAAAAAACCCTATTTTTAAGTACTTCAATGCTGAAGTACTCTAGGAAAGCCAACAATAAAAATACACTTGATTTTCCCGTATTTTCAAAAGGTTCTGTTTGAATAACCCTAAGATTACTCATGATGCTTTCGTTCAGTCATGCTTTCCTTAATTTTTGCTTTTGTTGGTCTGTCCTTATGAAGAAAAAGGTCCAAAATGTGGAAGTTCCTGATATTTGTATTCTGCTGCAGTAATGCAGAAGTGGTCCTACCAATTCAGAACAAACATTTGTCTGGTCCACACAGCTAGGAAAGAAGGTAAAATCAGCGAAAGCATGGTTAGGTGTTCCCTAAAGCATGTCCCCAGCTACCAGCAATTAGGAAAGAGGGAAGAAAGGAATACCCTTTATGAAGAAACACTTTCTCAGCTCTCAAGTTATATAAAAACACGATACCCAAGTATAAACAGAGCGGTTACTGTGTCTGCTTGTCCTGTTAAATAAATTTTGATCTACATTTTCCATTCTACTTAATGTAGACTTTCATCATTCCCTATCCTCTTCCTGCAAGGAAATTAAGGTCACTTTTAATCTTCTTAGTTCAGTACCTGTTCTGAGATGTTCACAAGAAATAGAGAACTTTCGCAGGGACCTCTAGGTTTCTGTGCCAATATTGATCCTCCTTCAGAATCAATCTCCTAACCAGCTTCTTCCTATGGGCCAGATCAAACTTTGGAATAATTTCAGAATTCAGGTCTATCCTTAAATGCATCTCTTCACCCAGCACTAGCTCCTTATGCAAGGAGATGCTTGGAAAGCAGACTAAATTAGGGAAAAAGCGTTCTGGTCCTTACCTCTCTGACTCAGCAAGCAAAGAGAGAAAGAAAGAAAGGCTGGTGCTCTAAACATAGTCCCTAACTACCTATCAGAGGCAAAGAGTATCAAAGAGCCTGGTAAAAACACAGTAATTCAACATGAACCCAAGGAGTGGGTTAGTCATGCTGTCTAGACTTATGCAATTGAAAGTCATCACCAAAATAAAAGCTCATCTTCAAAACCTTCATTATTTCTCTCAGAAGATCTCAATGTCTCTGTTTCCACAACAGATTCTGCAGCAGTGGCATCACCCTTACCATCTGAAGAACAAGAGCATAATCCCTGAATTGCACATGCTCTTTGACTTCTGTGGCTCCCAGGGAATTTGAAGGGGTTTAGATGCTTACAGCCCATGACAGAGCACAAGGCTGGGCTACAGCATTAGCAGCAGTAACCTATCACCCTTTCACAGCACAGCTGGAGCACGCTGCTATGAGGAGAAGGCAGCAATTTCACTGCCAATCCTTTACCCTACAAAAAACATATTTACTCTTCCAAAAAAGAAGACAGAAGAGCCTACATGTGACCCTAACATTTTCCAGCTGGCCATGGCACTGAATAGAAATGTCAAAGTAAAATCTACTTTTCCTGTAGCTGAGCAATAAAGACACTATGCATCACATCCCAGAGCTGAATACATGATTTTCTTGGAATAGGATATTTTGTTGATCTGAATCTGTCCTCTGGAATCAGCAACATTTCTGCTAATAAGAGACAGACCCAGACTGAGTCTTGTGTCACTGTTGGGGTAGACTGGGAGATGAGAAAACAGGCAGGGGAAAAATTCTCAGCTATTAAAAACCAAGCACAAATCTGACTCCTCTGTGTTTATGAAAAGAGCGAGTGAAAGCTGATGCACCCACTAAGAAGGCAAGCACTGTCATCACTGACCTTAGTGGGTGATTTGTGCCTGCCTGTTGCAACACAGCCCCCTATACTGCTCCTTGGCAGGAGACTGTTCATCATCATCTGGCAGCTTTAGTGGAACTTTAGTGCTATAGGGGAGAACTTTATGGGGAAGGGGGGAATTTTCCTTCCTTGCTCAGAAACTAGGAGATGTAGCCTCAGGAGCTGGCTCTAGTTGGTAATGGGATATCTAGATATAACTAGGTCCTGTGTACACCTCTGTCCTCAAATGGATGTAACATCAACTATGACCATGGGCTTATTATGCCAAACACATTGAAACAGCGTGCAAAACAGGGTTTTTTCCTTTACTGACACAATATGAGGAGGGAGACTCCTTGTTCTTCCATAACAGTGGCCTGCAACTTGGAACTGCAAGTTCTGACTGAGGCCGGGTTAGAGCTGTGTCGCCTCATTTGCACCTTGCAAAGCAACTAGGAAGATAGGTAATTGAGACCTCCCTGACTCCTGCTAGCCCCTGGAGAGAAAGTCCTAAGTAAGAGTCCTGCAACACTAAGTGAGCACCACACAAGCAAAGCTGCAGTGAGTTTACAATCAGTTTACATTTTTTCCCTGACTTGATGACTTGGGAGGCAGGGTCTATCATCCAAATCATGAGTTACACAAATCCTTCCTGCAACAGCCAGAATCTTGATTGTTTGCCATAGCTGAAGGTGTAAAAAGTACAAAGCTTACATCCACTGTGCCATGAGCACTGAGTAATGAAGAAATGTGTCAATAGGATCATATATGTTTGCTGTTGCTGCAGTTACAAGCTCTCCATAATATTGCCATACATTGCCTCTTTGCAGATACCACTTGGTAGGTTTCTCAAAGCTCAGACAATGTTTAATGTCAGAAGCCTTGAGCATATGTGAAAATTCCTTTAAAGCCTTGTACAAAAGAATATAAAATATGGAAAAAAAGGAAGTTTACCTTTGAAAACTGTTTTCCGACTTTGTAGAAAAACATTTTCTCACAGGCTTTACTAAACACAATATTGAGTAAGAGCCATGCCATGTGTATCTGTGTCAGAGTATGACAGAGCAGGCACAAAATAATGTTGTATAGAAATATTTTTGTATAGAAATTGTTAATTTTCATTGCTGGCATATAAAAGATAAAGGTAATAAAGACAGGTAGAGGAGAAATTGACATAAAGTTTTTTTTTAGTATTTGGTATCTCTAATTAAAGATTTCAACATCAGAGAGATGTATAAAACTAACAGCAAGAGAAAATTGTCTTCATTTTCCTAACAACACCAGACTGCTTAAAATATAGAGGTCGGTTATAACTGATTTTTAATATGGTAAAATAAACCCCAAACATTTTTAAAATCTACATTTCATAAAGTCAGAACAAATCAAAATGAGCTCTTGCTGTCTTCCATCAACTTTTCCCAACTCAATACTTCTTTATCCTCCCATCCTTCATATATATGCTTCTTATTTTTCCCATAAGAAATCTAAATTGATAGACTAAAATAGCTCATCTATTTGATTTCTTTAAAAGTAATTGAAATTTCAAGGAGTCAAGCTAAGGATATAAACACATCTCAAACTCATTACCACACTTTTCTGAATATTAAACCCATATATTTAAAGTTCTTCACATGACTAAGCTGTGAATCCAAAATCTTGTTATGCACGGCCCCACACATCAAGTAGCAGAAGGAAATTGAGTGACAGTTTCTGCACAAAAGTTCCAGAAGTCTCACTGTACAACACAGTTGTTACTCTTAAAATTCATTACAGTGATGAAAACAGAAGCTACTGCTCCTTGTTATACCTTATTACTCATTCAGCTCATATAAAAATACACTTTCACAAATACTGGTGTGAAGTTCATTCAGAGGAATATTTTCGCTTGTAGTCACACAAGCATCTCTCTCTTTCCACTACTTCTATTTTAGGCCTTGATCTTATCAGAAACTTCAGGACAAACAGAAATATGATCAGTCCCAGCTACAAATATACCCCAGAATTTAAAAATCAGTAGATCCCTCTCCAGAACCTAGTTAACAAGAAGCACATGTAAATTCACCAAATTCGGTGGAAGTTTACTTTTAGGTGAGATCAGCGCCTCCAAGTACTAGGGCAGAGTTGTAATCTAGTTGAAAGACAATTACCATGTGATATCAAATTGGATTGTGCTACTAAACCTGCCCTGAAAACTACTTTACACCTCACATATAAGCTGTAGTAATTTACTGTTTCACAGAAAAAAAGTAAAATGCTCATAAAATAGCTCTGCAAGGTAGGTTCAAGGCAATAAGGTTTTGAATAAAGGGTGATATCTAGGACTAAATAACATCCAGCAACTAAAAGAGGTGCAGATTCTCCAGACACGTGGAAGACTAGAATACACAGCTATAGCACTGCTATAAATAAAACAGTTAAAACAGAGCCTTCAAAGGCAGTCCTCTCCACAAACAGTTGTCTCATTGGGAAAGATGAGATTTAAAATGCAAACAAAAAATGCAACTCTGACACAAACTCATATAATCTGAATAATACAGTTGTCCAAGAGCCTATCTAAAACAGAGCCAAATCAGAAGCCAGGGAAACATACCAAAGAAATAGAAGATTGTATTTTGAACTACAAGCATGCTATTTGCCACTAGTGTGACATACCAGCTTTTAATTTGTATTGATTACAACATTCTTCATGATGCATGTGTGATGGAGAACATTTTATTCTGTAAGCTACAAACGCAACATGAAATATTTTATCCCAATTTCTCCAAGATAAAAGTCAGCACTTTCTTCTAGGTCAGTCTTCAGAAAATTCTGCTATCATGAGCTCTTGAAAAAACAAAAAGAACAAGAAAAAAAAAACCAATGACAACAACTAGCAAAATCCCTCAAATCTGACCAGTTTCACAAATCTGCTACAGTTTCACAAAGTATACTCACTAAAGAGGCTTTTTGTAGGTTGAGTCTTAACTTAAATGTGACCTCAAATTCTGATTACCTGAAGGTAAGCTTAATATCATATCACATTAAAACATACTCAAGTTTTATATTAAATCCTCTTATTTTGATTAGATTGTAATTCTGCAAAGTCCTTAAACAGAAAAAGGGAAAAATAAAAATCTGTGCATGAAAGGTGTTAAAAATAAATGTTCCAAGGGCAGATTAAAAGTATGTTCTAAAAATAAGCAAATAATAACTTTTAACATAAGTGGCATCACCAAAGTAGCCCTAAGCTTAGAGAACTTTTCAACTTTTAAGGAAAGATGAATCATATTGTGAAATTTTGCCCATTGTTCAAAAAAGATGACATCACACAAAGATAGTGTCTGAGAGAATAATTTGCAAACATGTCAGGCACTAGTGATTTGGATCACCAGCTGGTAAGCTGACCTTCATTAGTGTCCCTCTCTTCACTACTCCGAATCCTGATAAACTGCTCTGCATGTTTCAGAAATTCCATGAAGCCTTTGGGTCTTCAGGGATAATGCTTTATCTGCTTGCAGCTGATTTAAGACCCATTTGTAGAAAGATATTTTAATACAGCTACTTCCACCAGAAGAGAAAGCACAACTTTTTGAGATAGTTAATGAGATTAAGAAGTGATAAAGCTGAAAAAGGTTACTTTTCCTGACCTTTCCTGCGAGTCTAAGTGTCAATGGATTCACAAACCATGGCAGGATGGATATAAACACTTAATTCCAGATTCCTTTCCAATCACAAGGGGAAACAATTTCCAAGACTTACTGAAGAATTTACTAATGGTTCACAGAGCAGGGGGAAAGGAATGAAAGGAAAAAAGAAAAAAAAAGATGGGAAAAGAAAATCATATCATTTGCTGGTAACTCAAATAACTAAGTGATAAGAAGAGATCTGGTTGGTTAAACCATAAGGTTTATAGGTATAAAATGTGCAGGGAAGGGAGAATAATGGAGGGGAAAAAGAATTGTACAAAAATGAAGAGGGATGGTACTTTAAAAAGCAAACCAAGTTGAATATATAGAATAGTGAATTTCCATAACGACATCCTAGGTGCAAATCTGGTTTTCCTGAGCTGTATATCAGAACAGCTAAGGACAACTGAACTGGTAGTTTTGTACATAATGCTGAACTAAGGTTCAGCATTACATATAAAAGGACATTAATTTTGACAATCATACACCTAAAACTGAGCTACAGCTATTGGTCCTTCTCTGTAGTGAGAAATACATAGCTCTTTCTGTCTAGAAATAGCTCACAGAGTTTACTTTGTAGTCCAACACTCCTCATCCATCTTTTTGAGCTCCAGAGACCACTCGGTCCAAAGATTGCCCATCCAGCAGTCTGAATAAGGACTTTTTTAAATACTTTCCTATAGCAAAAGGTACTCTTCAGGATGAAAGGTTTGGGAGATCCTTTGATAGGGGAAAAAAAAATATAAAATCATTATTTAGAAAATTAGAATTCTAGCATAGAGTCTGAGTTAATACGATGGCCTTCAATAGTGGATATTGCTGTAAAGAAAAGGAAATAAAAATGTAAGGGTGTATATTGAATTGGTGGTTTCACTATTTAATTTCACTAATTACATTGCCTCATTCTCAGTATGTTTTGTGCACAGTTATAATTCTCAAGTGAAATTAATTCCCAGATTTCTTTCACCTCTAGAATTTACTCCACATCCTTGCTGACACAATTATTTTCGTAGTGTGCTGCTTTACTTGCAGGGCTATTGTTATACATGTCCCTTGCAAGCCAGACAGTACCATTCTCTGGATTATATCTATAAAATAAAAATATATTTAAAAAAATCCTAAACTTCCTAGAATTGTTTATAAAATGTCCACATTCAGCTTAATGCTCATAAGGTTTCTTGCAGCAGTAAAATATTTCTGAGGCTTGGCAGGGGTGATTTTTAATACAGAGCCTGTTGTTAGCAAGAGTTCAATAAAACAGTCAAGCTTTCCATTTCCAAGGCAGGATCATAAAATATGCCAACATTGAATAAGTAGAAATAGAGAGCAGATCAAGGGCTAGATTTCTCAGAGGGTATCATACAGTTTGAAGGAGGTGTCAGATCACCTTGGCTGAAAATATAATCTAGATTTTAAAGACAAAAATTCTTTAACTTGGCAAATTTGCAGGCCCTGATCAGCAATGTCAACTGAAAGCCATCAGCTGGCAGTATGAAAGACAACATTCAGCATTATATTTGTCAAAAGCAGGTCTTTGGCTAAATCCTTGAGAAATTCTGCTACTAGTAATAATTGCATAAATCTCTGTAGCTCTGTGTTATATATCAGGGCTACTGATCTTCCTGAGTATTCCTAAGGACTTAACAATCATATGGCTATAGAATCTAATGCTGAATTAGGAGCTTCCTAACATACACAGACCTCTATTTCCCTGCTGACCCTGAAACTGCAATAGCAAAACTGGAAAAAACTTCTTATCAGTCAACAGATCTCCTGAGCTTTTCCCTTCCCATTACCAATACCAACAGTACAGCACTAAATGATTCATCTGCATCTGGTAGGACAACAACCACACCTGACCCTTTGACTGAAAAGCAGATTGTATTTTATGGCAGCTGTATGAGAAGAGAATTGTTTTAGAGTGACAGACCTGAATGTCCCACAGCAATGATGGCTTGCTGTTTCCCAGCAGTGATTATCAGTGCACACAGACTACTGTCTGCAAAGAGTAAATTCAAAATCAAAGACCCCTCCCAGGAACAAAATGACAATGAGATTTCTAGGTTTTTTTACTCTTCCTGTCCAAAACAATTCATTTCATCTGCAGACAAGGATGAAGTTATTAACTCATGAATATTACTTAAAACATCTCTCTCATGAAGTTAAGCTTGGTTTGAAAATCACATCCTATAATTTTAGTAGCAAGTGTATCTCCCCTTGCTGAATCAAAGGTTATCCAACCAAAAAGATATGCAACAATATTTGGTAAATTATGAATCCAGAGCACTAGATGCATACTTTAGGAAGAGAACAAACAAAAAAACCCAACAGGGTTGTAGTCAGTCCAGCTCAAATGGAGTTAGCTTTCCTCATAACAGCCCATATAGTGCTGTGTTTTCACTGGTGACTAGAACAGTGTGGATAACACACCAGGGCTTTGGCTACTGCTGCACAGCTCTTGCACAGCATTCAAGGCCATCTCTCCAACCCCACACGAGCCTGTAAAGGCCTCTCCCAACCCAACAGAATGGGGGAGGACACAGCTGGGATCTCTGATCCCAAGATTAGCCCACCATGATCTTTTCTGGAATCCAGTGTATGTGCCCTGTTCCAAAGACAAAAAGGACACGGTTTTATGCAATCTGGAAACAAAACATAGGTAGATTGACATGCTGGTTTGGGCTAGAGTAGCTGGTAAGGGTCTGTGGTTGGGATTTGTGCTGGAAACAGTGCAACACCAACAGGGATGTTTTGGGTATTGCTGAGCAGACTCTTGACAGAGCCAAGGCCTTTTCTGCCTCTCATCCCACCCCCACCAGTGAGTGGTCTGTGTGAACAAGGATTTGGGAGAGAACACAGCCAAGACATCTGACCCCAACAGATACAAGGGATCTTCCCTACCATATGGCATCATGCTTAGCATATAAACCTGGGGGCAGAAGGAGGAAGGGTGGGTTGTTTTGTCTTCCCAAGTGACCACTACATGTGATGAAGCTGACAAAGCCCTGCTTCCCTGGAGATGGCTGAACATCTACCTGTGGTGAGTGACCAGGACTTTTGAGCCAAGCAGCTCTATGGAATTTAAAACAACAATGTTTCTAGTTCACATTCACTGTTTATGTTATTCAATCTGTAATGAAATATCAACATGAATTCACTCAGTTGTAGAACAATAAAAAAGCCTTGTAAACAAGGCAAAGACCTTTCTAAAGAGGTGAACTACAAATGAACTTAAAACTAACTAATTATTTTTAGCAGCAGAGCATACAATAAGGTACTCAAGGTTCAAGTGTAAACTCATGGAACAGAAAGGTTCATTAATCACTATTTTTATTTCACATTTTCTCAATGTGCTCTGTAAAGGTGGATCCAGTTTAGTAACAACTAACATCTGTGGTCACATTCTGCTTTCTAAATCTAGCTTAGTAACACTAAGGACCTGCAGGTTTCTCAATATAGAGCAGAACATCTTCCAAATCTGTGTATGCACAGGAGCAGTTCTCCTAGTGCTAGAGACAAAGAGATGAAATAGACACTTGAAGTCAAGGTGTTGAAATTTCTGGTTTTGGCACAACATGGGATTTTCAGAGCAAAAGCAGGAACTTGCAATTAATAATTGCTTTCTGCTAATATGTCATTTCAGAAGACCAAGCCAAGTATATGAACTAATGAGAAAACCAGTAGGAAATTGGGATGTCTGAACTCATGATCACTTTCTAAAGTTTATATACTGAATTCAGATCTGGATGAATCCTTTTCTTCAATTAGGCATCTACAAGTCTCCAGAAAAAACCAAACCAAAACAGCAGTATCTTTCTAAGCCAGATGTGCTGGAAGAAAAAGAGAAGACACTGCCATGACCCACCAGTTTTATATAACACATTTCCCAGATGTTTTGGATCAAAAGACCACAGTCAATCTTCAAAATTTATCTAAGATAAAGGCAAGTGGTCAAATAAGTAAAGTGAGGTGCTATTAATACTCACCTAGCTACCACTTTTCCTTCAGAATTCTGTATGATTTTTTTCATTGAAATTACAGAAACAATCCTGAACCACAAATATCTAGACATTTGACAGAGCCCCAGATCTGTTCCACAGCTTGCTCCTTCTGAACAATTTGGTCCAGTTTCTTGCAGGAGAGGGAAAAGCCTCCAAGAGTTCTGGGCCTTGATTTTTATGTGAGCTGTGAAGAAGCAGAACTGAGCTCTCAGTATGGAAAAAATTTCCTAGTTATTTTTAAAATGATGAGCTGAGAATTTGATTTAAACATGTTACAGAATTAACTGGCAAGAAAGCAAAACTTGGGCATACCATATTTCACACCAGGTATGCCATCTGTGCAGCAGACTGATGGGCACAGAGTACAGCCCAGGCACAGAGCACAGCCCAAGCCATTCCCTCTCCATGTCACGAGCATGGAGAGAACCCTGACTCTGACTGAGCAGCACAGTCAGCCTTTTCCACCTCAGCTGCAGCCACCACAGGCTTTCCCTCTAAGGCTCCACCTGCTCATGCAGGGTCCTGCATGGAAGGGAAAAGTCAGAACCATGCAGGTTGAGGCAGGAGGAGCAGGGATTTTCTCCCCAGGGACACACAGCCAAAGTTCCAAGTTGGAGGCCAATTTAATTCATTTCAATGTATCTGAGCCATGTAGACAGCAAGACAATCCTCAATCTTTTGTTTCACCCTTTATAAAGCCTTTTGATATCTCTTGAATGCAGTGAGGAGCACGGCCTTTAATCGCAATGCTTTTAAATTTATTTCTACTGCGTTCCAAAGTAAAACATGAAGTGAATTTATTACAAACAATCACCCTTTGATAAAGGTTCAAGACAATGTTGATTACTATCCAGTTGTGTGAGTCTGCTACTGACCAGTAAATAGAAAAGCCTTCACTGGAGAGGTGAAGCTACTAAACTCTCAAGATAGGGCAGTAAGACTTTAATGTAATTATGGATAATACTATATGTTGACTGTCAAGATACTTTATAGATTTAGTTAGCTTTCTGGGCTTTTTCTGTGTTTGAGTTTTCTTGGAGTTTGATATATTTGTATTCAAAAATCTTATTTTCTTGAGAAGAGCTTTGTGAGGTGGCTAGTTAAATTATGGGAATTATCAACTATCTTTGTAATCCAATTTTAAGTGTTTAACTTGATTTGGAAAAAAAGGCAAAAAGTAAGCAAGAGTGTGAGAAGGTATTTAGAATATCCTGCTAGAATCAGTTTTTTCAGAGGTTGCTTGGCCCCAAGAGAACTGATTTGATGGGATACATACAAACCTTTCTAAAAATGAACACCAAAACAACCATTTTAGAGACAACCTCAGAAGATTCAGGTAAGCCTCAAAAAAGCAAACAAGAGAAGTGTTCTTCATTTAAAAATTGTAAATATGCAGTAACTACACTGGGTGCAGCAGTTATTTTTCTAACACAAATGTGATAGAGCATATGTTGATGGCCCTTGAAATAGCCTCCCACACCTATGTTTCATTCTACACTAACCTCGAGATCAAGGCCTCCCACAAAGCCACACTAAAGTTATTCTGAATGATAATTTGGGGTGAGAGGGCATTAAATCCCATAGAAATGGTAAAGTGTGTGCCCTGACAGCTTATACTCCTAAACTCTGACTGATGGAGGAACAGGGAAACAGAAATTAAGCCTAGAAGCAGCAAGAATTCCCTGAGATGGGGCCTTCTGGGAAAAAGGCAAGGGTTTACAGAGTGCAAGAGCTGGTTGGCTGAAGCAAGATTACAGGTCCTGAACAGAAGTAGCAATGCGGTGGAAAAGTGACCTCCATGAAGCTGAGCTATCTGCACATCAAAATGAGTAGGATCCTCGGAGAAAAGTTGGTTTCTGTCCCCATTAAATGAGCCAGGAGGCCAGGCCAAGGCCAAGTATCCACCACAACACAAAGCAGTGGAAGACCCTCATGTATCTGGCACTGCTAGAATGAAAGAGGACATGAGGTGTCCTTGAATGCTCAGAAAGTTCAGGCAGGATCCGGGCTGTGAAGCCAAGAGTCTGCAGCAGAGTCTAGCCTCACACTGATACTACAGTAATACAAAAACATGAGAAGGTAGGCACAAGAGGTGTCCAGCAAATAGAAAATGGGCCTGGGGAAGTTTGGACAGGTCTGTCTCTACTCATAAAGGTATCATCAGGGTCTCTTCCTGAAAGAAAGGCATCTTCTAGCAGGACATATTCAAGTGGCTCCAGTTGAGTCGCTTTGGATTGTGTCCTGTGCTAACCAAAGCTTAGCCACGCCAGCTAAGCTGAAGTTGCTAACTTGAAGTTGCCATCTCATCACACTGTGTCATTTCCATTTCTACCTGTGACCAGAAAGAGGATGTGCAGAGAACCATGACAGAGGAAAGAAAAGCAGCAAGCACAATTATCCTTCAGTTGCTCCACAGTCATAAGTTGAGTCACTTGATAGGATGGGAGAATCCTGCCAGAGCTGCTCCATCTGTTCAACATTCCAGGCACTTATTGCTCAGCAGAAAGCTGTAAATTCCTGAGCAGCTTCTAAAAAGTTTTAAAAGAAAAAAATCACTTTCTAGAGGATTAACCTGATAGCAAAAAAAAAAAAAAAAATGTAGACTAACAGGAAGCATACAGAAACAGATGTATTTGTGTTAATCACAAGCGGTTTGATAGCAATGAAGTACCAGGAAGAGGCAATAAGGGAACAAATATTCCATAACATGAAGTTCTACTATGCCTGCTTTGATAAAAATTCCCTCATAGCACATAATGGACTCTTAGGAAGCAGTGAACATTACTGTATATTTTGGAAATAGAAGGAATGATACGCTTTCACAGAGCCCAAGCATCCATTTATTGTGTGAGTCCACTGCAACACTGAACATAATTCTGGGCCAATCTGCAACATTATTAATACCAATAATGTTTCCCAGAGAAATTAACACAAAGCCATAAAATCGCTTCAGTGGAGCCAGTCTGAGTGATCACATCAAAACCTTCAATTCATGCAAATCTGCAACTTGTGACTCAACACTATACTTTGCCTTTTAGAACCACTTAAGTAGCATCTCCACACAACTGATTGTCATCACATATTGGGGCAAAATCCACTATGAGGTCTTGGGAATCTAATTGTATTGCAGCAGCCCTCTTATTAGAGGGTAGAAATGATCCAAGAGACAGATCTCTTATTTATCACAGCATGAAAAGGGTCCAGGATTATTCCTCTTTACAGCTCAGCCATCCTGACTCCAACTATTCAGCAAGCTCCTGCTGTAGGTTTCCCTTGCAGCCTCTGACTGCTGGTTATTTCCTGCTAAACTATGACTCCAGGTATCAGTTTGCAGACTCTGAATGCAGGGTTTTACCCAGCTAGACTGTGGCTGCAGGTTCAACAACAGACTCTAACTGCAGACCCAGACTAACCTCACAGCAGTGATTGATTCTCTCTCCCCAGGATCCTTCTTCTGCATGATTCTCCCATTCATGATCCTCCATGATGATTCCCCCCCACCAGCTAACCCACTCCCTTTTATCACACTTATCTTTATTTGATATAGCTGTGACTCATCGGGGCAAGGCTGTATTGGGTAATTAACACAGCTGTTATTTATCAGGGACAAGGTCACCTGTATTCCCTTCTCCTACATATTTGTACATGGTTTTGCAGCTTCATGAGCCTGTGTTTATCAAGAAGTAATAAACAGCATGAAAGCAGGAGGAGGGAAGCCACACTGACAGAGATCTGTGAACCAGTAGTGAAATTGTGATTTACATGTGATTTACCAAAGGCATTGGCCCAACTTGCTAGTCCTGGTCTATCCAGTACAGTTAGGTTAAATTTCATGGGGTAAATGTCACCACATAATCTCTGAATAATCCCAACCCCACAGCAGCATCAGTGACATTTTTAATTCTGGTGAACTGTTTTGGTATATATTTAGCTTCTGTTTTGGATTATGAGTGTTATGTCAGATAACAGTTCTGACAAATGCAGTAGAAAAATTGGCCTATCTGTTAAAAAGCAAAAATCATACCTGATACTTGTGTTTCTCTGAATACTGAGCAGCACACTTCACTCTTAAGTTTTATGTCCTAAGAACAAGTTATTTGCTCCCAATTCTGTTCCCTTCCTTTCCTTTCAGCAAATTATACTTTGAAGAAAAGCCTGAATGTATTTGCAATCCTGAATGTATAAAGTCTTGGATAATAATTTTCTGACAACAGCTTCACAATATGGCATGCCAGTCCACTTCTTACCCTATTGTTCAGATTTGTCTGCACCAGCTGGAATGTGCCATGTTAACATTTTTTCCCAGGATCTTTTTGCACTCTGCTATGACAAGCCATCAGTAGAAGCTCTGCCTTTGGTTGCTCTGAGACCGAAGAAAAAAACCCTACTGCCACACTGCAAAAGGAATCCCAAAGAGAAAATAAACTAAAAACAAAGATGAAAATGTTAGCATTTTAAAATGTTAGTCTGAGGTAACATGGAGTAATGAACAACAAAAAACACCGTCCCCTCAGTTCTCCTTCTTAAGGAGAATTCTCATGCAGAATAAATATTAGTCATTCCATTACATAGGGTGGAAGAAAGAGAGAAGTATGCGAGAAGAAGCAGAAGAAAACAGACAAGAAACAATAATGGGTATGAGAAATAAAGCTGATAAAGTACCAGTAAGTTTTAAACATTGTAATTCTAAGGCAGGAAGTGGAATTACTCTAAAATATAGCAATTTATCCCCCTATAATTAGCTCTGGAAACATCATTTATGTCTATATTATCTGGGCATAAATGCCAGAGATGGGAGTTCCTAGAAAATGCGTCTGTGCACATAAAAATACACAATTTCTTATCTACCTGGGTGTGACATTTCTGATGCCAAAAATGAAAGCTGATCTGAGCTGTTAAAACAGCTGTAGATCTCCATAGTCTTGCACCCACTTCAGCAGTGACTGTAACATTGCCATGTCTCCTTTGATGAATCATAGCAGGCTGGCCACTGCAGTGTGGAATGCAGGAAGAAGAGAACAGATCAATGCATTTGCATGGTGGTGTTTTTTGCCAGCAGTACCCATGGTTCTGAGCAGGGTTTACAAGTTGATCTATTAAACCCAGACTAACTTCAACAAAGTAAGATTGTTTCAAGACACACTAAAAAAAATTATAAATTTCTAGAAGACACTAACTTCTAAAAATTTAGAAGACACTAAAAATTTAGTTTTCATGAAAAAAAACTTTGTATCTTAACTTCTGATTATCACATTGCAGAAAAAACTAAGCACAAAACTAGTAAACGATTTAGCCATTATAAAAAGTAGAAGATAAAAAATAATATTGGTCATTCAGATAGTATTTTAAAATCAATTGTCTGATTGCCAAGCTATTAAAGAAAAGTTGACCTCTTTCTGCTTAGTAACTTAAAAGCAGTCACTTTTCAGCAGGTGTCATCGTTGTCCAAAACTTTGGTGGGTTTTTTTAAGGTTTGAATTGTACAATCTGGGAAGATGTTATGCAAGAAGTGAAAGTACCTTTAGCTCTGTATATTCACTTTTTGTACTGAAGGGTATTCAGTATTTGCAATTTTCAATTCTACCCTTACAAAGAATGGATGGCACTAGAAGTTTACATTGTACCCAGAAATGAAATCTATGTTGACTGCCAATAAAACTACTCTGTGCCCAAAAAGGTCTGAGGGAAACTTAATAGAGAAAGAGAAAAAGCACAGCAAAGGAGCAATTCTAGCAAATGTCCTCCATATATGAGGGGTCTGGAAGGGCCCAGTAAGAAACAATGAATCCAGCAGAAAGTACTAAAAAGAGAAAAGTAACCACACACCATGTAGCAGAGTACCTGTCTGTGAATTCAGAAACTAGAGAGTTTACAACAGAGATGTCATTTATCCTTGCAGAATTGTGTATATCTGATGGCATTTTTCTAAAGTGTCTGATTGTCATAAAATAACATCAGTGAGCTGAATCATATGATAAATATATGATTTTTTTTAAATTATATATTAAACTTCAGATGGAAAAAACCTTTTCCCCCCCTGCTTAAATAATTCAGACTTGATTTTCTGGATAAGAATGCCCACTGCCTGTCTACTTCTCTAGCGACTACAAAACATCCTGAAAATTTCCCTTAGATAGTTTTAATTACTCTAATTGTAAAACCAAAACCAAACCAAACATTTAAAAAATAAAAAAAACCCAAAATATATTCTTATTTTGCTCACTAGACTCAAAGTAGAAATGTCTTGAAATAAACCATATGATGGAGATTTCAGCTCAGCTTACACCAGCCTGCACATTTAACTCAGGTAGTCACTTCATTTTTCAGAACTGGGCAGTTATGAAGGAAGAAATCAAGATAGATTGTAATAAAACTGAAGCTGATTATCCTGATGAAAGATCAGAGGGAATCCCATCTGAAAGCAAGTGTTACCCATGACTTTTTCTCAGTAGAGACACTATTCAGGAAATAAAGACATATACATATTCCTTCTTGAATCTAAACATTGAAAAATCTGGATTTGTAGAGGCAGTATTGTGGATTATAATTGTAAGGAGTAGACAGCACTCAGAAAAAAATATTCACTGTGTGCTGTGGGCAATCTGATTTTGACAGTGTTTTTTTACCTATGAACTTTGCCCCAGTTTGTTACTTTCATAAGTCATCCCATTTTGCTGAACAGAATCAGTGGATGATGACAAGAGGAAAAATGAACTTATTTTTGCGTGATTTCCCAATTGTCTTGTATGAAAAGGAAACATAAGGGCAGAATGGAGAAACAAAGGAAAATAAAAACTACCACACAATCCAGAAGCAAGTAGGTGGTTTCTCAAGAACTTAATAAACACTAGCAGACTTGAAAGATGATGCAGTTTTCCTCAGGTCATGTTGCTGACACCTTTTAGAGGGGGAATAGTAGGCCCAAGGAGTTGGGAGTGGATTGCAGGTCTTCTGCTTTGTCGAAATGGATCCTTAGTGCTGTGTAAAGGTAGGAAGTTACTGTCAAATCACTGTTTCTCACCTGTTCTCCATTTGTGTGAAAAGAAACGATAGTACAAATCAAACCTATAGCAAACTAGAATATGAGCCACAGAAGTATTACAAGCCACATTAATTGGCATTTTAGCAATACAGTTGTCCCTTACCCAAATGGACAAGATACATACCTTTTTAAATCTTAGTGGGGGACCCTCTGGGTAAAATAGCACAGAATCACATAATCAATTATGTTGGAAAACACTTCTGAGATCATCAGGTCCAACCTCTGATCTAACACCATGTCACCTAGACAATGGCACTAAGTGCCACATCCAGTCTTCGCCTATATGCCACCAGGACGGTGAGAGCACCACCTCCCTTGGCAGTCCATTCTGGTATCTCATCACCACCTCTGTGAAGAAATTCTTGATGTCCAACCTAAACCTCCCCTGGTGCAGCTTAAGAGTACATCCTCTTGTTCTGTCCTGTCACTGATTGCCTGGAAGCAGAGGCTGACTCCTAGCTGCTCACAGCCTCCTTTCAGGTAGTTGTAGAGGTCTGCGTAAGGGAGCCTGAAAAACTTTCCAATACAGTGCATCATGCTATTTCTACTCAGAGAATTCATAGCCAAATTTCTAAAATATGATACCTTTATTAACAGAAAACCAGATTATTTTCTCTGGTACTGTCCTATACTGAAGGAAACAGAAAAGCATAAAAACCATCAATGGAAGTTTTTTTCAGAGCAATTCCCAAAGCAGTATAGAGTATATGTTGGAGTTGGGAAGGCTTTCTGCATAGGCTGAGCATTCATACAGAAACTGTTGTAAATTTAATCTAATCTATCCCCAAGTCTGCTCAAGGACATCATGTAACCCCAGTAAGCCTTCCCTACTTTTTTCTCCTTGCAGTTTGATCTCAAAGAGGAAAAGTATTCTTTCATTGTTGGTTGTCTTTACTTTTACCTTCAGTTAAAGACCATGAAAGTCAAAGCATTATTCTCCCTGTGAAGGTGTTTGGATACATCCATTGTAGTAAACTAAAGTTTATTTCCTAGCTCTAGAAATCAGAGCAACAAAGGCTGCAAGGGTCAATAAAACCCAAGACCCAGCTTTGATTTCATTTTATCTGCTCTAACAAAGGTATAACTCTCTCACAATTTACTTCACTTAAAGTAAAAAATATTGACTGCAGAAAAAAGTTATAGAGACTATAAGCAAAAGTAGCCATTGCAAGGAAAATTAAATTGTTGAGAAAGTATTTTTGATGTCATTTAAAATGACTAAGTCAGGCCTCTGCTGAAGTCAACTAGCCAGTCAGATAATACATAGCACAGAAAACCCTAAGAAATGTGTTTAGCTGAGGATGGGGCAATAAGTTTGTGTGATGCTTGTGGCTAAACAAAATAAGATAAGCCTTACTGTTTCTTTGACAGTCAAAAACTGGCAAGGAGTACATTTCAAAAAAGACAGCTTCATACACTCCCACTGATACACTTTCAAAAAACCTAATAGAATAACTCCACTGCTCATTCCATTGCAAAAGGACAATGACAAGTTGTACAAAGCTTCCCTAAAGAGTTATCCAGCTAAAGTTTCACGGTTTTGGGAGGAGTGGTTTAGGAGACAGGCATTTCTATTGGTATGTGAAGATTACTGCAATGCTTTTTACCTGCTAGGCTTGTGGAGTGGAGGAAAATATACTGGCTTTCAAAGTTTTTGTATTCCAAAGCAAAAGCAGCATAATTTCAGCTCAGGTTAGATCTGTGGTTTTAAAAGTCTTAGTGCTTCACTGTTTCTGAGTCATGTTATTATGAGATGTCTTTGCACATATAGAATTTTCAAAGCATTCATCAAGTGCACAATAACTGTCAGATTTAGAATCCAAGTGATCCAAGTGAATTAGTTATTCATCAGTGCAGAAGGCTTTTCCAATCAAAACCCTTTGTCCATCTCTTCCTATAATGAGTATAATGGGCTACTTTTCCTTCCAGCACATCCCGCTCTCACTTCCTCCTAACCCTTGGCAGAGCTGCTTGTAATGCTAGCATGGAGAGCTCTGAAGATTATGACATCTGGGAAAACCTTAAAAGCAGGGAGAGGTGGAAATATTTAACAACAGCAGCTGCATCCCATTCAGCTGGCTTGTCAAAGTACATCCTGATTGGAATAAATTACATCTCAGCCTCTGAACATTGGAGAGGAAACACGTTGTTTACAACATAACACCTAGCTGGATCAATTCCAAACTGTGACATATGTCACACAAAGTTGTCATGACGGAGCTAACTACAGGTTTCTCTCCAAAATTGAAATCAGTGCATTAGCATTAAAATATTGATCTTCATTTTGACAGCATCATCGCATTAGCATATAATCGACATAACTTTGTAGAGAAATGAAAGATTGATTGTGTAGATGGAAGACAGGGAACATCTTGAAGAAACATGTTAATACTTTAAAATGGAAGAAAACCTACAGAAAATTCTCAAATTTTCCAGATAAGATAGCAGATACATTTTCCTCAGCTTCTGTAAAATGGTCACTCTTGAGGAGACTGACATTTGGAAAACAAATAAAAAGTTGAAATATAAGTCCTGCCATGGGTAGTAAGAGCAGTTCAAAGCCAAATTCTGGAAACCTAGCTGCAAGGTTTCATTGTAAGTTTCTCTTCCTCTGTCCCCAAAGTGACAACTGAATTTTGTTAATTGTCAAATAAAGATTGAAGATAGGCTAGAAGTTAAAGCCAAAGGCTGCCATGTTACATATATTAACAATTTATAGCTCAGTGCAGACTTCTTGCATCTCAATTAGCCATGTGTTGGCCTCTGTTGATCGAAAAACAGTAGAGGCCTCCTGAATATACAAAACACAGCTACACCATGTGAACAGAAGTGGTTCCTGAGAACCTGACACAAATGGGACCTGAGATAAACATGTCTTAGACCTCTCCAACTCTTGTTTTTACGACTATATCAGAGTATCAGTCATAAGAAATTTAGCAATGGACAAGGATAACAATCTCTGCACAAGTTGTCTCTGCTTGCACACAGAACTCAACCATCATAAGCAAAAAAGGTAAATAAATAAGTCTTATGTTTCAGCATTACAAGCATACATGATTTTTTTCTTTGCTACAATAAGGGTTTGACACTACATATTTCAGATATTTTACAGTCACACTGAATAGCTGCATCTGCTCCAACACAAAAATATAATTTCTACCAACAGAGAATTTAAAAGTTGGAATGGAGAAAGAAGAATGTCATGGAGTCTTCATTTCATTAGATTTATACCACAACAGTGCTAAGATTTTAACATTAGCCAAAGATGATGTAACAAAACAGGTCTTGACCCCAAGTCATGGGAACTTCTACAAACATGAGCTAACACTGAAAAATCATATTTCTTCTTTCCTATGCCCTCATGAGACATTTATCTAGTAATTTTAGGGCTCAAAGTAAATTTGCCAAAACATACATAAAAAGGTGACATTAACCAAGTACAAACTATTTGCATAAAAAGAATATTAAGGAGTTTTGTAAAGTTATTTATCACTTAGAGCTCTGACTGTAGAATTGTAGTACTAATGGATACTTGTGTCAGGCTGCACACAGTCTAACTTGCTGAGTTTTGAAGGACAGCTCATGGCTGAGGATTGCTGTCTTTCAGCACAGAGCAGCTGGCCAGTTTCCTCAATATCCTTCCAAAAAGTAGTTAAGATTATGCAGTGCTGAGTGGTTGTGTGCTTACTCAGAGTTAGGGAGGCAGCCTCTGCTAAGCAGGGATAGTTTCGTCATCAGTCTTTTGAATCTCTAGCTTGATTATGGCAAAGAAAAATTCCTCTGTTTACCACATCAAATGGCAGGTTGTGGCAGTTCTCATCCTTTTTCCCTCTCTACCAGTCTCACTCAGATCAGCTTAATGGTCAAGCTCCCATCCTCCTTCTGGATCCCAAGCATTATGAAGAATGCAAATTCACCCCCTGATCTAACCCTTTGGCTTCACCTTTGTCATTGGGTTGCTTGCTTCATTTCCAGATAGGCAGCAGAATAAAAGTGTTGAGCTGTCTGCATTTAAGCAGAAAATGACACTGATTGTCACTAAATATAGTGATTGCCGTATGTATGTTTCATTGGAACCACAAGCTCAAATTAGCCTGTCAGAATTTGACTGTGCCCTGATGCTAACCTGTCAAGTGACTCAATTAGCTCAAGAGAATAAAGAAAAGGCTTGTCAAAGCCATCAAGGCTTTCCACTTGCTCAATTCCCATCCTTTTGCTCACTGCCTTTATTAAATCTAAATACATTTCATATTTGCAAATGGGTAGATGCCGTCTCTTCATTCTGTCTTCCTCAACTCCCTCTTCACTACCACTTTCTAATGGAAAACCTCATCAAATCTGTGGAGAGGACTAGAAGGTAATTTCTTACAGGTCCCTAAAACCTGGTTTGCTTATGATGAAAGGAAACACCTGTAGATAAAGCCTTATCAATAGCTCAACTTTACTTTTCTTGCAGAGCACTAAAAAGCATTAAAATAATATTTGGTTTAGAGATGAAATGAAAGAGATTTCAATCAGAAGCCCTGTCTCCTTATAATTCTTTCTTTCTCCACAAGTGCATAAAGAAGCACAGCATTTCTTGTCACAGATGTCTTAGAAACTAGCAGAAAATAAAGTGAAATCAAGCTCAGAATTACTATCTGTTGCCTCAAGGGCAAAGCCATGCCTAATGCAAAATTGCAAAGTCTCTAATCCCAAGCATGTCCAAAACTGACTCAGAAGCTGACAACTCTGAGCTGCAGCTGGATCTACAAAGCAGCCAGACTCTTCAGACACTCCTTAGCAATGGCACTTTGCATCTTTTCCCAAGCAGCCTCTCTCATGTCCTTCCCAGCTAACCCTGTAATGATACCAGCTCATCAGCAATGAGGGAAAACAAAAAAAAAAAAAAAAAATTAATGACATATCCTCTTAATCAGTATGGTAGTGTTTTTCCTCCTCTGAAAATATTCTGATTTGTATAGTTGTTTAGAAAAAAATAATAACAAACAACATCAGGTATTATTTTGGTAAGGACAAAACTCATAGAAGAGACTATGAGAATGTGTCATCTAGATCAATCTATATTTCCTCTTTACATTGCTTATCTTACAACAAACATTTCTGCACTTTAACAGAAAATAATTGCTCAGCTTAAAGTCTTCTCATTTGGCTTTTCTCCTGAAGAGTCTAATAGGCTGTCAAATGCATCACATCGTTTAGGAACTAAAATTCAAGAGGGCATTAGAACCCTTGCTCCAGTGCACAATTTTAAATGCCAGTTAAGCCAAAACAATCTTCACTGCTTCTACAGTTATGCATGAAAATGCAGATCTGATGGATGTAACTTTTTTTTTAAATCAAATAATGCCTTCCAAACCCTCTTCTATATAATTTGTTGGTGATACACAATCACTTATATTTGTAAAGATAGCATTCCTAAAGACTGTTTTTCATGAACCTTAATTCTGAGGTACCTTGGGGTCCTCAAGTCTATAGTCTCAAGTAGCCAGGTTTATTCTGCTGTGTGGTTTGTTGAAGCTTCAAGCAAGGGCTGTTAAATAAAAAAATTCAGTTGCACTGAGCAAGAGAAAAAAGAGCATAATCAGTACACTAACACTGAAATATTAATTAAATAGGACAAGAACATGGAAACATTTAAAATAAATGTTCTTGTGGTATTATTAAATGTTAAATTTTATGCATTCTAAATCATTTTGTAGCCTGTTAAAACAGCTTTTTTCTGTGGCCTAGGAGATGCATAATTAACATATTTTTTGTAGCCATCCGTGTTTAATTATTAAAAAGTTTGACTAACATTTAGATGGCAAAAGCATAAAAATCTTTTGAAAAGCCTAGTCTTTTTGGGAAGAATAGGACTAAAATAAGTAATTTTAATTAGAGATTTTTTTATAATAACTTATATCAAAATAGTACATATCAGTCTTCTTAGGCCCTTCTGAAATCCAGGGAGGAGAGGATTTTAATTTCTACTCTCTAGTTTTATTTTGAATACAAATAGCTTAAGTATTTTCTTGCATTGACAAACTAGGTGCTACGAAGTGCTAGTTAAATGTGAGAAACTAACTTACAAAATAACTGGAATTTTTATTGTTAGGTTGTCTTTGTATATACCAGCCAAAAGTGAAATAAAATAAATTATTTTATTTAATAACAATAAAACTTTTAACTACAGATTTCAGCTTACAAACCTATATCCTATTTAATAAATATATCTCATTAAAATTATCAAACATAAATTTATTAAGAAAACAGAAAAAGTTCACACAAGCTTGCATTGCCAGAAAAAGAACCCAAAACAGTGCTGACAGTTTTGACAGGAGTCATGGAAGGAAATCCCTGCAGGGCTGGTACTGAACACACATCTGAGTGATACTACGGCTTACATCATACAGCAAATAAGTGCTTTCTGTGATTGTTGAATCTTGGCATGCACATATTCCAAACACCTATGTACTCATATAATGAATGTTATAATACCACCGTACACCATTGCCTTTTCTGGTTCCTATATACTGAAAGAATCAAGCAAAACTTAATTGCTAGGCACGTAACAAGGGAGTGGATGGATGTTCCCCAATAACTGTGGCACAAATTTCTAGTCTTGCCTTTGCAAGGCAAGCCTGCTGGTTGCACATAAAAGCCCATGAAATGGGCAGAAATTCAGAGCAACAGCCTCCAAGCTTTGGGGTTTGGATGCAAGCAAACAGACACAAAGGCAAGGCTTTCTAAACAAGGAGAAATGAGCACTCAGAACCACAGCTGATGCCAGCCAGCCTGTTGGCTGCCCGAGGCATGGCAGCCCAGCTCCTGTCAAGTGTCTTGTAGGCATTATGAAAGTTTTAAGGAAAATTGCAATCAGGCATTTGGAAGAGGACAATGAGGTCACTTCAAGGTGGTGGAGGAGAGTACTGGAACCGCTCACAAACACCTGTGCTAACAGGAGACAACACAAAAGTACTCACCCAAGAACTTAAAAAAAATTAGGATGCAAGTGTCTGGCACTGCTGACTTCCAGATGGTTACTGGAGATGGGAGTTGAGCTTTGGGTGGATAGAGAAAGGTCAGCTAGGTCCTAAGAGTAAAGGTATGGCTTTTGTTTGATGTCACAGAGAGAAGAGCAAAGTGGTGATAAATGATGTGCAATATAAATGATGATTGCAGGAGAAGTACATAGTTGTATCTTAAATGGAAGGGAAAAACACTGGGTTCTTGAAAATAGTTTGATATAAAAGGGTAGAAATTCAGGGGAAAATATAAGGTTTTCTTCTGTGGAAAGAAGACTCAAGTCAAATGACTTTAAACACAGGAATAGAGATTTTAATATGAAAAAAGAGAGAGAAGCAAAATGACACTTTGCAGCAGCTTTCTAATCACAGGCTAAAAGCTGATTCCTATTTTTTCTTGCTTTTCAAAGTATCACAGCACCACTATTTTACAGGAGTCCAGTAAGAACCAGCCCAAGCTTGAATAAATGCAGCAGGAGCACTGCTGCTTTCCAATAGACTTTTCTGGAGCATTCCTCCTACACCTTCTGAGAGAATAAAACAAGCTGATAGCTGAATAATGTAATCAACAGCAATTCATTGCCTTGAAGTTTAGTAAATAGGCAGAAAATATGGACTATGGGGTAAAGTACTTCAGAAAAAACCACATCATTCTACAGAAGCAGACTGGGATTTCCTCTGTTAATGAAAATTTTAAATAGATCTACAATGAATATACAGATCAGTGCTGTTCTTCAGGAGATACCTATATAATAGGTATGGAGTTCAAAAACATTAATGGGTGCTGGTTGAAGAATTTTTTGAGTAAATGTGAAATTGCTAGGTCAGAAAATTAAACTCCCATCCAAAAAGAAAATGAAGCACCTCCTTAACTAAATATATGGAACATGTTCCACTAAAGGCAGTGGCTGTTCTTAGTGAGTAAAAGTTCCCACTGCCTTTGCTTTCCTGAAAAACACCACTGACAACTCAATTTCTTCTTCTTCTGCACCAAAACTTCTCTTGTCACCCTGCTGTATCCTACCTGGAAGTGCAGTGTTAGTAGACAACAGCTTTGATGCCCTCCTGCCCAGGTTTCCCACTGACAGAACCTGGGCTGACCGTATCCACCCAAAGTGTTTATAAAAGTGTCAGGAAGTCTTGAAGATTACACCCTGGCCTGTGTGACTCCAGGACAAAATTCACCTTATTCATCACAGAACGGTTACGCAGGCAGGAGGAGAAATGAAAATACAAATATGGTTCAACAAAACAAACAAAAACCCCAAACCCTCAAAAACCAAAACTAACAAACCAAAACCAACAAACAAAAAGTGTTCAAGTTTCTACCCAGTACTCATATTCTTTAGATGCAGAAGCAAGTATTCAGCAAGTAAAACACAAAAATAGAGGAGGACACTGCTATGTTGTGAAATAGGAAAAAAATAGATAAATAATCAAATTGGGGGGGAGTTGATTCAAAAGCATTTACAATAGAATGTCCCAGCATGAAGCCAGAATCTGATATGCTTATTCACCAGAGATCTTTTTAAATTCTTTAGTTAAGCCTACAAAAGAAAGAAAACAGAAGAAATCTGAAGTAAACCTGTAGGGGTTTGGTTGAGGTTTTTGCATTTATTCTTCATGAGAACCTACCAGTGAGTAAAACTCAGACTCTACTTATAAAAGAATAAACTCAGCATTTAAAAATTAAAGTGTTACATTAAGAAATGCAGAATTCAGCTCTGATGGGCAGAAGAACTCCTTTCTTTCTGAAAGATATCACAAGCTAGCTACTGTCAAGTCAGAAGTATAAAAGAGAAGACAAATGAAAACATAGATGTGAGTGTTCCAGTGCAAGAGCAAGATTTCAGACTTGTTGAGGGTGAAATAAAAGTTTCATACTTCAGATCAATGTGAGTACACTCAGAGCATTGATACAATTCATTATAAAAGTTGCTCAAATACACAATTTCATCCTGAGCTCTGTCTTTGGAGAGTTGGTCTTCATAACCCATTGACAACAGTGCAAAATAGTATGTAGACACCTTCTCCATGCAGTTAGTTGAGGTAACAAACTCAGAATTCTTGTTTTGTAGAAATGAAGATGTTTCACCACAACTCAAAGTAAAATAAGTAAAATTTTTCCCTATTCTCATACACTTTGTGGCATGAGAGGAGTAAAGTACACTACAGACTTCACTACAGCTATTGGTGACTCAAGTTGATTTAAAACAATAACTAAAATATTTTTTTCATCAGTTTATAAGTCTTGAAACATTTTCTTCTTCTCAGTCAACATCTGCTTCTATTGTGAAATATTTTGACAGAACAATTTGATTTTTTCATTACAAAGAGGTGAAAACATGAAAAGGAAAATATTCTATTGTTTTCTATGGAGTAGCCCCCTTGATTATTCAAGCTATTATTTTAACATCTGAATAATATCTCCTGAATTTTAGCTTCAAATAAAGTCTTAGAATATGGTTATACCCCAAATATAAAATTACTGAAATAGCATCAACTGGCCAAACTTCTGAGGGTAGAAACATGAAACCTGTAGGACTTCACAGAGCAGCCCAGACTTAATTCATAACCTCGAAGATTCAATATTATTTTACATTGAGTCCAATATATTTTTCAAATACCCTGACCATTTCTAGCACTGGGTATGCAGATCCCCAGTATGTATTAAGTCTTCTCTCAGATTTTATATGGACAACATCACAGTCCCTCCCTTTAATTCACTTTCTCTGGCCCTTACAAAACCACATGTACATTGTTTTTGTACTCTCTGTCAGGGTCTCCAGCCATTGTTGTTATTTTGGCTTTTTGATATTTAAAAGTGCTTTCGACTATACCCATTTCTGGTGAAGTATGTACACACAATAGTAAGAAGCAGATAAACTTCCTGTATCTCCTCCCTTTCCAGGGAAGGTCAGAGCCAACCACTACTTTTCCTCTGAGAATTTTCTGTTCTCCCCTTCAAGTGACCTCATTTATCTTTCTTCTTCCCTCGTCATCATATAAATGGGATTTATTGCAACAAGTATGAAAACTGCTTTGTAGGACTCTAATAGCAGACTATACCACTGTGACATATAGTGTTTGAAAACATTACTGCTACTTGAAGTAGTCCTTCCTCTCATTTTCAGCAAATCTAATAGTCCACTCCAGGCTTTAGAACATTAATTTTTCTTACTTGCATTTTTGATATTAAAAGAATTCCCATCAAGTTTAAAGATGAGTGCAGGAAAGAACTGAAAAAAAAAAAATTTAATTGCACTCAGTCCCAGGACAATAATAAGAACTGCTAGGGCAGGGATAGCAGGAGAGAACAGGAAAAATGGCCATGGCTGTTGAATGGTACCTTCCCCAGCAGTCTGGAGTATAAAAGTCCAAATACTATTTAGCAATTTCTCTCATTTCCTGTGGAGCTTCATTTCTTTTATATGTTTTTTTGCCCCTGTAATACTTTTAAACTAGGAACCAAATAAACATCACACAGTATTGCCACTCAGAAGCTGGGCCAATTCTACTACATGCTAATTTCAAGGACATGGAGAGGCATAAGCTCTTTGCCCTTAAGGTGCTAAAGCGAGCATGCATACACAAGTGATTGCCACTACAGTTCTGGCATTTCTCTTTATGCTAGACATGATGATGATATCACATAAAAATTTCCAAGTTTTTTTTTAATGGAATCCATGTTTCACATACATGAGAGGATACACTTTTACTGGGGGAGGGTGATTAGGGAGAGGGGGGAGCATAAAATTCATCAGGAATCTGACATTTCTAGTCTGTCCCAAAATCAAAACTGCTTTCATGCAGATGTTGCCTGCTGGGAGTTTTAATTAAGTGCCTTAGGGGTATCCTCAGCAGACAACCATAGCCAGCTCCTTGGCCAGACTCAGTTCCCAGTATACCCTGTCATTTCCACGTTTAACAAGTATTTGACCTTCATCAGCTGTGGCGTCCCACTCCTGTTGGGAATGCTTCCCTTAAACAAAAAGTTAAGATGTAGGAAACATCATTGCTTTTTTGTCAAAAACCCAGCTGACAGCATGAATTTTGAGGAGAAAGTCTGAAGTTATCTCCTAAGAGTAGACACTTTTCACAGACCAACATGTGAGTCAAAACCATTTTTTCAAGAAAAATCATTTACTTGGGTATCACACACAAAATAAAATTTGTCTCTCTTAGAGACCATCCCTGCGTTTTGAAACAACATTAGTGGGCTGGGGGCAGTTGTTGAAGGAAATAATTTAGCTGGTTTTCAGATCTTGGGGAAGAAAAGAAAAAACAATATTAGCCTGGTGCAGTCTATAGGTATAATGCTTGGACACCACTGAAGTCCTACACAAAATATCAGCATTCATTTTGAGTGTATAGTGGTCCTCTTCAGATGGGTTAAGATTACTCTCAAGTGAGATAGTAATATCAGTCAAAATATCTAAACCTGTATTATCTCTCAGGATTATAGCATTAGCACTTATCTTTCCCCATCACTACGTGGCCTCATTGTACGATTTAGTATCGCGTAGTAAGGATTTTTGTTTCAATAAATACATTCGAAGCCTATTTTTAAAGGAGGCAGAAATAGAATTATGCCTACTTTCAAACGCCACTGAAAACACTTTGTCTGACTCTAGATGTAACAGCAGGTTTTGTTCAGCCATCCGTACATAAAAACAATGACAATTAGTTGGAACACATAAATGTTACCAGAACAAAACAAAATTTCATCTTAGTTTCATCCTAGTTCTGGGGAAAGTTAGGAATTCAAGAGAACAATTAATTTGCTCTAAACCTTTTCATACAAATGCTGATTCTGTTTGTCTGACAATATTTTTCAGCTGCAGATTTATTGTCTTCTTTTTTTTTTTCCATCCCCTGTGGCCAATAGTTTCCAGCAGGCTGCTCTTTCAATTCCTTTGTTTCACAAAGTCAGTCTGTGAGACTGCAGGTAAAAATTCTGTTTGGGGAATGCATTTTTATTATTTCTCAATAAATACTTTATGTGTTTTATTCCACATCCAGCAGTACTCTGGTCACAGGGGTTAATAACAAAAGTCCACAGTTATGGATGGTGACTGGTTGCTTAGGCTTTACAGCCTTAAAAGTTCTCCCTGTAGTTGCTCCAGGATGATATAAATATGCTGTAAGTGCCCTTATATTCAAATGTACTTTGACTTTGCAGCAAAGAGCCACATTTGTTAAGATAACAGTGGGGATGTATTTCAAAATGTATAAGGGCCCTTTCAAGTTCACACAAAATTATGGTGAAACACAATATATGCACACCGAGAAATTAATTATTATATATATTTAATGATGATAACATGTTTCATAATAGCCATTCACCTCTGTGCATGTACACACTTCAGACAAATATACAGAAACTCCTGGAAATGCTAATCAACCTAATTTGCATGCACAATATCAAATATTCACAGCTAAAAAATATTAATATAATTCTCACAGAAAATCCTTTTTCTTAGAGCACAAAGAGAGTCATGCCCTTGCTAACTTAGTTAAAGCAGTTACAGTAGTAATACCAATGTTTGCCTCTTACATGTTCTTCAGTTTGGGGGCTTTTCTTTTGCAAGGTGAAGGAGTATAAAATAGCAGTGTTAAAGCCTCCAAATGAACAGATCAGAAGAAAACCACCAGAACATGAGGAAAAGTTCATTACTGGCTGAGGTGAGAAATTTAGAGGTTAGATGTAAGTTCCCTCCTCTGCCTGGACAGAGCTGCATCATGCACAGGAGGACATCCTAGCCATGGCAGCAGTCTTTCCTGTGCATGTTGATCCTCTTTGATGAGGTATCGAAATGTTTGCCAATTGTTGGAGAGACAAGTAAACAACTGATTACTGGGACATTCAGCTGAGATTTGGGACACTTGGGTTCTGGTCTTCATATGCAAAAATATTCCAATATTTTATACCCAAAGTGGAACACTTAAAAAACAAATCAAAACAAAAAACTCACCTCAAAACGCCTAAACAAACAACAACAAAAAACCCCAACAATCTTCCAACCAAACAAACCAACAAGCCAACATTAAAAAACAAACTATGAAAGCAACTCAGCCAGAATACCCTATAATTCAGAGCATTAACTTGCAGGAGAAAAAAGAGTTCAGATAGATGTCCTTACTACCTTCATCTGAGAAGGGATCTGGAATTCAAAAAAAAAAGCATCCTAGTGGTTAGAATGTCTGTGTTTCCTCAACTAAGCAATAATAACAAAAGTCAACACTTAAGACTGACTGAGAAGACATGTAAAGTTGTGACAGGGATGAATGCACTCTACTAAATAGCTTGGGTTTATACTGATATACTTGGTTTTATAATATGTAGGCATAGATACAGATGGCAGAATTATCCCTGTGCACATTTGCATGCTACAGATATCCAATCTTAGCTTAAAACTTATAAAAAGCATGAATCAAACAACATCTGTAGTTCTCAACTCAGTTGCAGTGCTAGCAGTAGTATACACAGAAAGGTATTATTCTATCACTTCAAATTAAGAATTAATTCAAAATCTTAGGTAAACATGACACAGCCATAATAGCTGTTCACTTTTTGTAGAAGTAGCCAGGAATTCCTTAATTTCACACACACAGGCAGAAAAAAAGTCATCAGCAGCCATCTTTCTCACAGAAGAGATCTTTAGAGCATTTCTGCAGATGAGAGACTCAAACCACATATTTACAGGTCCTAGACAACTACCAGACCATACTAGAATGTTTTTAAAGAAATTATTCTTCCTAGAGGTCCAATTCTATGCAACATTATTCATAACTTTACCTTGAAACACTTCTTAAAAATTTATTACCTGCTCCACTGTAAACAGCTCAGAGTAGAACTGTGAGGCTGCCTTGGGAGGCTCTGGGCTGTTTGGCATCTCACAGGACATCACTCAGCTGCCCAGAGGGAACTGGGACAGCTCAGCTGCTGCTGAAAGTCAGAAGACTCAGACAGTTCATGGCAGACAAGGAAGCACCAAGGAACTCAGGAAGATAGATCAGACATGGCAGGCACAGGCAGCAAACCTAAAAAAGTCTACCCTGTAGGAATGCTACAAACAAGCCGTGAGCAAATACACTGTGGACAGTAAAGATTTCCCTTCACAGGCACACCCCTGCCCCACAGCCAAAGAAAGATAGAAGTTACTGTCTTTTAAAACAGAATAACAAGGGGATACACTGGAAAGATTTCTTGAAACCCATAACCTTGCAGAACTCCAGTACAGAGCTACAATTCAGCCTATGTTGGTGTGAACCCCTGCCCATCACACTGGGTCCAACACAGGTAACTATAAAAATACACAGTCCTCCTCCCTATGCCATCTGGAAAAGATCCACAGTACTTAAAAAATACCCAAAGAGAAAAACCAGATTTGCCTGCTTTTTGCAAGCAGCTTCTGACATCCCTGTAACACAAAGTTTTCTAGTTTATTGTTCTGCTTGCCCTATTTTCTACCTCCCTTCATCCTGTAATGCAGACTGAAGCACACCATGCCTTATCTGCACATTTTCCTTTCCTAACATATTTCTTTCCATCCTAGTTACCTTTCTAGCATCTTTAATTAAAATCTTAAATTTTTTTGACACTTGAATAATCACAGAATCACTCAGTTTGGAAAAGATCTTTAAGATCATTGAGTCCAAACCCTAGCTTAACAATGTCAAGTCTAACACTAAATTGTGCCCCTAAGCACCACATTTATATATCTTTTAAATACCTCTAAGGATGCTGGTCCAACCACTTTCTTGGGCAGCCCATCCCAATGCTTGATAACCCTTCTGGTGCAGAAATTTTTCTTAATATCCAATCTAAATCTTGGTACAACTTGAGCCCATTTCCTCCTGTCCCATCACTTGTTACATGGGAGAAGTAAGATTTTAAAACATTTTTGGATCCTTACTTAAATATTATTTTGTTTTTCTACTTCTATCTTCATTTAAGAAAAATAAGAAACACAGGCTTATGTATGAATATTCCTTAAAGCCATAGAGCATGCAAGTGTACCTATTCTATATAAAAGCCTACCTCTTCCAAAAAACAGCTTTCTACTTTGAACTTACATTGCATCAGCAAGCTATGGATGTTCCCATTAGTGCACCTTGCTCTTGGCAAGTGCACATTTGCCTCATTTTCTTTTTTGTAGGATTAGCCCACCTGCTGAACAAAGTTCTTCCCCAGCTTGGTCCTGTCTGGTAACCAGACCTGCCAAATTATTACAACCTTAAATAAATGCTATGCAGACCTAATACTAGAAAAACACTGATAGTAAACATGCAGCATTCCTCTGCATTACCAACTTCCCCATGTGCTGGTGCCCTTTTATCTTGCATAGCTGCACCTCCTCCGAAGGGAGCTCGTGTGACAGACCAAAGCAATAGGCCATCTAAGAGGCACAGGCAGCCCCAGCAAGCAGGCAGAGTAGTAGAACACCTGTGTGATCCCTGAAACAGGGAGGAGGAGGAGAGCAAAGGGGTCTGAATGGAGGAAGGCCTGCTCAGTATCAGGAGGGGCTGGAGATGTTTAAATCCCAAAGAGTGGGAGGACAAGCTGGGAGAAAGGGACAACTTGCAGACCCAAAGGTCCCATTACACTGTGATTTTTGCCCATAGCTTCACAAAAGCTGTGTTACCTATTTTAATACTCAACCTTTCAAAAAATACCACTATCTGCTTCCCCACCCAGCCCTCAGGAACCACAACAATCCTGTCTATACCTACCTACAGGTCCTGGAATGTCCAGACTGCTCTCAGCTGTTATCTTGATGTCAGGATGTCCTGACTTGGCTCTGTTTTGCAAATTCCGAGAGAACACATAGGAGTAATTCATAGGGCTACCTAGCATTTCCTGCTGAAGACATTGGCCCAAAATACAGTGCTTTATGAAAACAAACAAAGAGATAAGGATGATGGAGATTTTAGATGCTAGAATCTGCTCCTAATTAGATGATACAATGTAGACATTAACAATTGCATCACTTTGTTCACATCACCAAACAGTTTGTGGTAATTTAGTAGCTAGTTTTCTCACTGCATAAACAGGCATTTTTAAATGTTCTGTTCTGAATTGGCTTAGGTAACTGACCTATTTCATCATGTTTGGGTTCCTTTTTTTTTTTTCATTAACAGAACTAAATGTTAATTACAATCTTACTGCTAATACTACCCGCTTCTTGCACTTCATTTATTGGAAAAAAGTAAAAGAGATTAAATATACCAACTCTTCTAGGTTAAATAATTTAATTGCTTTGGATAATGGCTTAATTAACTAGACAAACAACATAGAAGAAATGCATGTCACACTACGATTGTATGTTATGTCCAGGTTTTGTAGTGAATTGAGGTAAGTATCCCATTCCTGGCAGTCAATAAGGGGGAATTACTTGCTCATTTGAAGAAATATAGTGCTGGAGTCTACAATAAAGTAGGTCCCTAGCATGGGAAAGATAGATACTGTAAAAATTGAAGTAGTTGAGATCATTTGCTTTAAGGTGGTAGAGAATAGTGAACCTTTTTTTTTTAGTTGATGGTAATTTGCTGTCCTGAACGTTACCTGAGATATGAACCAAGCAAACCCTGTGAAATGCAGAACTGAAAAAGCATCCATGACACAGCACAGACATGTCTAAGGGCAAGTAGCCTCTAAAATTAAAGCAAAAAGAAAACCCCTTCCTGGATAGTTACAAAAAGAGTACAAGTTGATAATCCTACAGAATGAGCCATTGAAGGAGACTTCCTCCAGTTTCAAATGAATTCTGCTGACAAAGGTCTTCCTCATCCCAAAACCCTCTCCATGGGGTTCATCCTTTTGCAAGCATGTGTTTTTCACATTTCTCTATGTTTACCTGTTATAATGAACAATCTGACAATAAACAGCCTTACCTCTGCATTATTTGGCCCATGATACAAAACTTGTGAATGAAATCCTAGTACTGCTTCCACAGTGGTGAGAGTTTGGCCACTGAACAAGCTCTGCTTTTATTTAAGACAAAGTGTTCACTTGAGTAGTCAGAAGCCTTGGTTCTTTTCTTTATTTAAAAGATGTTTCACTTAGTGAAGGACACAGTCTTCTTCCCTCCATCAAACCGCATGGCTGAAATCTCATTAAACAGTAATTCCCCTTTCAAAGACTGCAAGAAGTCAGTGAGATGTTCTTCTACAAAGACCTTCTAAAAGAAAAAACTGTTTTAGTTAACAGTCAGGAAACTGAAGCACAAGATGAGACAAGCTACAGAGGGTGAGAATCTACTTCACCCTCTACTCTACTTCACCCATTTTAAAGGTTTTAAGAACAGCTTAAACTGGTGTTGGGGCTCAGTTAATTTTCAAGAGCACTCTTCCAGCTCTGTGTTTCTGTGATGCAACACCCAACTCATAATTTATATTAAAAAACTTTGCAAGTTTCAGCTTGCTGGATTAAGGATAGTTTGACATATCAGAATAGAACAGGGTAAAGAAGAAAATAACCATCTAAGCTTATGTCATCTTTATCACTATGAGAATAATTCTGGCTTTACAGATCATTCTTTTTTAATATATTTTCTCATTTTATTAATAGAACTGGAATAAAATAATATTTACATGGCATTTTTAGTTGATTTTCAGAGTGCAGGAGAAAAATGGACATGAAAAGAAAATAACAATTCTACTACCAAAGAGAAATATCTTTGTAAAATTTGAAACAGAGTATCTTAAAAACCAATTAGAAAGCCTGTTCTCCTGGGACTTAAGGAGAGAAATGTTCTATTCTAAGGGTCCTTTGGAAACTTCTACCAAAATCTTGCATGTTCAAGGGTAGAAAATCTCTTCTGCTAATCTGCTTTCAGGTCTGGGACATATTTCTGGTTTCTTGAATACATCAGAGCAGTGTCTTTTGTCTTTTAATACTTCATTTAATATACTTCACTTCTGATTGTTTACTCTTCCATTCTTACCTTAATCAAAAGACTCTTCTTTAGCTTATCCTCTGTAGCTGATGTAATGAATATTTTTATGCTTTCAAAATATAAAAATAAAAGCCTTTTGGGGTAGTCTTGTTGTTTTGTTGGGGTTTTTTGGGAGGCGGAGTTGCAGGAGGAGGAGGGGTGGGGTTTTTTTTGAGAGAATTGAGTAAGTGTTGCCTACTCAATCTTGTAAAATTGACTGTAAATTAAACATTGGACCCCAACTACTTTTTTTGAGGATCAGACTATTCTCTTCTTAATTTACACCCTAAGCCAAAAGAGGTTTCTTTCACATAGATCTCTATCATCATCTTTCTAACTGCTCTATGCATCTGGGCAGATGCTGAGATTCCAAAAAATTTACTGGACAGTTAAAAAAAACAAACAAAAACAAAAACAAAAAAAAAAAAAAAAAAAAAAAAAAAAAAAAAAAAAAAAAAAAAAAAAAAAAAAAAAAACAAAAAAAATCTACAGTCAAGTTTGAAATTCCCTCCCCAAAAAAGTGATCTTGTCATTAGCCAGCACCTTGACATCGACCTGAACTCAATCAAAATTCAAGTAAATGTAAAATAAACAATTTACTGAATTGTAAGAAGCTAAATAGATGAAATTTAAATATTTCACTAAATAAATACATATACATTACATATACAAAGAAAGCTTCCTACTTCTCTCTGCTCCAAAGGTTCACATGGAACCCACTGTTAGACATTCATAGCTCAGGTCCCAACATCTAGCTGCTTGGCACAATCAGAGGACATAAAACTTTTAAACAGAAGGGTATTTGATTTGGGATTCTCTACTTTCTGCTTCTCCTCAACACTTCCAATCTTCTCATGCAAATCTTCCCATCACTTCTTCCTTCAAAGATGTCCTATGATTTCCCACCCTCTGGCTGCTCACATCTGCTTGGGAAACACTGGTATTCCTTGGGCATGATTAAAAGTGATTACCACTTGTCCAAATGGCAAGTAGTCAGCTATGAGTGCTGTGGTGCTTGGCAGATTTCCAGCCCCTTGTGAAGCAAAATGCCTGTCTGGGCAGACTCAAATCCTTATGCAGATCTTCTTCATGCTATTAACCTGTATTCTTTGGACACAGGTAACCTCATCAATCATACTTTCTAGAGTCACCCTGTTGGGACTAATGTATGCACCATATGATTGGATTTCACTTAGGAACAGACATAACAGCAACTACTCACTTCAGGGTAATACCAGCCCTTCCCTGACTGCTCCCTAAGCTAACACTTCAGGTGTAACCTGACAGATTTTTAAATAATAATTATGCTTATTACAAAGAGAATTATCATAGTGTATCTACTCATCTGTTTAAATGATCATCCAACTCAGTGCCAAAATCAGAAAGAATCAGTTGACATTCCTGAATCTCATAGGTTAGAAAGGATGGCTTCTTTCTGTGAGAATGTCCCTAAAATTTGGAAGTTATCACTACAGCAACATACAAAGTTTTATTTGGAACCACCTTCTCTCCACGAAAAGTAAGTCCAGCAGTCTAAGTGATGACCCATTTTTCACATGGAAGTATATCGTAAAATGTTGTAGAGCACATACTGTAGTAGTGGTCCTTGTGCCTTTATAATTAATATCGCGCATAAGAGAGAACTGAGATGACCTTTCAATCCCACCCCAACCCAAAAATTTTAATTACCTAGAGCTGGAATTGGAAGAGAACAACTTCAATAGCTAGAAGCCTTGTATTTCCGCCCACAATTAGATACATCACTAGTAGGTTCAAAGGGGTTACCAACAATACAGGAAGAATACATAACAGAAAAAAAAACCCCTTCTCCTCATCCCTTGTGCATGCTGTATCAACCACACATCATTAGAAAAAGGAAAGGATTCTGTGCAAGGAAAAAAAATAAACTGAGGAATTGAAGACATCAATTTATAATATGAATATGAGAAACTGACCAAAAAGCCATTGTTGTCAATGGAGTTTTTTAAAGGAAATCATAAAAAATTATTTGTTCTTTGTCTGTTATCATCCTGTGTTAGCAACCTACACGAATCTTAGAACCAACCAAAGCTGAGGATAAACATAATATTTAACTATAAATATTGGCCTGAGTATTATTTATTAAAATAAAATGTTGGCAAGTTTTGGATGATTCAGAAGAAAAAACCGGCAACTTAGTTCATTAAAAACAGTCCAAAATGTAACTAAACTGTGTGGCAGCATGCTTACTGTTGGACCTGAGTGAGGGACTGGGAGACAGAGTGAAATCCCTATTCCCAAGTGGCAACATGATCCTGGCCAAGTTATTTAGCTCCTGTTTGTTTATCCATCTGTAACATGGGTGTAAGAAGAGTTATTTCCCAGATGGCAGCATGGTGAAACTTAATTGATGTTTGTAAACTTCTGGCAGAGTCTCTGATGAGAGGTGAGCACAAAATAATATTACATTCACCTTCTGGGAGCTCCTACATTTATTTCATAAATGCTATAAAGATAAATTGAGAGTTATTACAAGAAGAGAATTATTAAAAATATGCTGTAATAATTAGTGCATTCAAAACACACATTTGTGTTCACAGAATACTAATCAGTACTTGTACATAAGTATAAATCAGGCTCAAGTAGTGACTGTTTTATTTTGTGAAGAGAATGCATATATTGTTCTTGAAAAATTCAAATCACTTTCTTCTGCCTTGACTTTACTAAAATGACCCAATATTCTTAAAAAAAATTAAAATTTATATCTATATTTTAGATTACCTTCACACAGTACATTCCAGGGCAATCACAAATTGCAGTAGCTCTCCATTTTCCATCTCTAAACCAGACATGGGAACTGACACCATAGGGCCAAATTCAGAAAGCATTTTCCACAGAGTGCTATCTCCAGCAGCGAGCAGCACCATATGTTGCTATAGGATGTTCCCTTCCTACTTCATATATTAGATACTACTGAGGTATTGTGGCTTACTTTCAAGTCCTCTCCTGTTTTCAGCTGTAACTGTTATAACTCTGACTGCCCTTGTTACCCATAAAAATCCTATCCTTTTCACTTCCTTCTAAAAATGTCACTCTATAGCAGATTTCCATAGACAAATGCCATCTTGGGCAGCAACTCATGGAGATAATACTACTGTCTTTCTTCCTTTTACATAATGACTTGTCTAAAATCTCTCTGGTAGCATGGATGGCAGAAGATGGCAGATGCAAAGAAAAAGTCATTCACTAGAATTTAGGAGACACTGTTAATTCTCCTAATAATCCCTATTCTCATACTCTTCCTCAGAAGTCAGGATAAAGGGCCCACAGGTCTAAAATAAGATTTTTAAAATATTTAAGAGGTGCCTTTTAGGACAAGCTGGAATCGTGGTCTGAGATGTCTGAGTGTAAGGCAGGGACAGTAGTGCCTCAGCAGTAGATCCCATGGGAGTCCAATGCAAGTGACACAAATCAGTGCTGAGACACCACAGGTGCCACTGCAGAATTTAGGCCTCATCTCAGACACTGGCTTGAGCCAAAAAGATGTTAGAGGAAGATAAGTAGGGATATTTCACTTTCAGCAGCTACAAATTTTTATGGACCTGCATCTAAAACAAGGTAAGACCCTAAGAACTCAGCTCCATGATGTAACTTCTTCAACTAGACATCTTACAATGTCACCTACTACAGTGACAACTGTCTCATGAAACTTGATCAAACAAAAAAATATGCTCTTAATAAAACAAAAACAAATCAAACAAAATAAAACAAAGAAACCCACAAAGCCAAAACCAAACAAAAAACCCAAACCAAACAAAATAAACCTCCAAGCAAATAAGAAACAACTTCAAGCAATCTGAAGACCCCTGGGTTTCTCTTTTGGGGTAGACATTTTATGTGTTTGGAAATGGTGGGTTTGATATTTCTTATTTGTCTTACTGCTTTTTGTTTAGTTGGATTTTTGGGGTTTTTTTGGTTTTTTATATGACTTATCTCAGGTTGCCAGCAATAGACTATGAATTTTGCTTAAACTGGGATGTACAATCTACGAGTCTCTTGGAATGAATGTTCCTCCAATGAATGCAAATGTATCCATTTGATACATTGACATCGCTGGGTTTGTCTTGTTTTTTACAAAGTGTGACTATTTCCATGTCCCCTTTCCATTTGATTACTTCTTAAATTTAAAAATAAAAAATCTCCATTTTCCACAGGTTGATTGCGCATGGGAAAAAAGATGTTCCTTTGGCATGGATGTAGCTATGCAGATGGTATGATCTATTTTTTTTCTACTTTTCTTTCATATTCCTTCACAAACCACCACTCTTCATAGCAGAGATTTAATTACAGGTATTAAACAACACTGCTTCCAGTTGAAAGGGCTGCCTCTTTCCTTTGACCTGATTTTTCAGGCTTTCTGCAAAATCAGGCAGAGGCTTCTGCTTGATCTGAACCTGTCTTATGCTTGAAAAAATAAATTGCAGCCACAGTAAGAGTTCATAAGATGAAAGTCAAAATTTGGGGGCCATGGAAAAACTCACACGAGCAACATTCATATGCCAGTATGCACCACCATAGTTCAAGGCATGATCCAAGACTAGTATCCAGATCTAATTTAGAAGATGCAACTTTGGTATACTTAAATAACTTCCACATGGGAGTTCTGTCCTGAGAGGGTGCTCCCATATGGAAAGGAGCCATGATGGAAAGAAGGCAGTGTCTGCTGAAAACTGTACAGAATAACACAGCTGTTAAATATAACAATTATTTGCACTAGACATCTTCTAAAAATGCTATATGATAATATCTCTTTATGCAGACAGTATAGCTATCCACAGTAGTGTATGCAAAAATGAAAACACATTTCTGGTTTTGACATTTCATTATGTGATTCTGGGGTTTAATAGCTGTTTTTCAAGCCTGGATTCCATTGGCACACCCTCAAGATATTAGGAATATGTTCGAAGTGGTGAGTATTTATCTTTCTTTACTTATTTTCTTCTAGACTCTCAGAAATTCATTTTTTCCTTTTCAGGTAGCAAAACTCTCCCTACTACCTCCCACATTTTTCTAAAAAGAAATATAGCATACAACCAACACAAATACTGACCAGGAACTGAGATCTAAGACTGTGACAGTCAACATTCCAAGGTAAACACAGGCAGCACCCAGGGGTCTTCCCACTATGAGCCATAAAAAAGGAACTAAGACCAACTCATCTAATTTCAGGCACTAAAGAGAGAAAGATTAATCTCCAGAGAATGGTTCATATTTCCTAAGATCTTGCTAGATAACTGAAATTTGTTGGAATGGATCTGGGCAAAAAGATACCTGCCTCGATGCAGCAGCTCTAGACATCCCCCCTCCACCTTTCTAAATAAGAAAGACCTTTTCTAGATCTGGTAATACAAGTAATGGTTTACATCTGTGGCACTGTCCCATAAAGTTTAATAATGCAGAATGTGGACATCATCATTTCCACTGCATAACTTGCTTTCCTGCTGCCTTCCTTTCCTACAACGACTTAGGCATGGATCAAATAGAACTGTTGAGACCTGACAACAAACATTTCTACAAAATAGTGAGACAGCTGACCAATCAAAATTAGAATGGAAAGCTAAGTCCAGAATTGATTTTACTACTTCTGCTAGGCCTGTGGATGCAACCCTCTAACCAGGAAAACAAATAAAACCATATTATTATTTCATCAATTTAGAGGTAAAAAATAGTGTTCAAAATTTTGTATTTTGAACAGTTTTGATTTCTCAAATGAGAACTAAAAATAAAAACAATTTTCAAAGATAGCAGTTAAGCCTGAAGAAATCATAATCTTACTGCAGAAACAGTAGAAATTGGCTTAGTGAATTGTTTGCTGCAAATTGTTTATCTGGCTACAGGCAAAGGCTAAATTCACCGGACAATCTCTTAGCACCTGAGGAAAGCTCCTACCAAAACTATTATAAAAGTATTAATCCATGTTTTGCCTCTAATTAAATGTCAAGTATGTTATCTTATGTGCATTAAGGGCAAAGGATGATACAGTTTTGACTTTAGATAATTAGACACCTTCAATTAATTATGCCTCAAGAGAGACTTTGATTCAGAAATCTCATGCTGCCATTAATGTTTCAGTCTTCTTGATCTGTCCTGGAGAAAGAGAATAACGCCAGCTCTAGAAATGTGATTCCTAACGTGGAGATGAGCAGGATTTTGGACATTCATTTTACAAAGCATCTTATTATGCAAATATCCCAAGACAGTGTGCTACTTTAAAAGGTTTATACATAAGCTCTGCTTGAAGCAAAATGTAAAAATCCTTCTGTTACATTTTTTAAAACATTTAGTGAGAGTGCTTCTGTAAGTATCCCAGGGCTGATTACATTTAATTATTAACATCATACAAATGAGACTAATTAACCTTGTATTCCGCTATATCTACTACTAATTACCTTTATGTTTTATTACTAATAGTCTTTTGGTTGACCGATTATTTCACATTTATAATGTTCTGAAATTTTTAACAAAAATATTTCCTATTATCCTCTCAGAAAGAACAGTTTTATTTTTGTCCAAGTTTTGTCTGTCAAATGGCATTGACATTTATCTACTAAATCCCATACCTGACCTGCAGATCACGCAACTCTCAATTCAAAATCAAAGAAATTCCAGAAAATAGATTCATGCACAGTTTTGCTATTTATAAGCAGATGCAAGTATGATCTTGCCTTATAGCCTTGTATGTACCTTTTCTGTTGCTCATGTTCTTAGAATATCAATACTTTTTGAAGGGAAAGAGCAAAGAGCTCTTCTATTCGTACAGGTCCTTTGTATAATCTCTAACACCTCAGCTACACTGACTTATGTTCAGTTCCTGAAGGGAATGTAACTATCAGTAACCAAAACACTTATTAATTTTGCACATAATTTTTGTGATCATCCTTAACTTTCTAGGTCTACTAGTACTCTGCTCTGGCAAAGAAATCTTTGCAAATTTAAAAGGAAGTGGAATACAAATCATTGTCTAGTAAGTGCTCTCCTTGCTGTTTGTGGGGATACTGCTCATTTAGATTTCATGCTTTGCTTTACTGTTTTTCTTCTTCCTCTCCTCCCCCTCATCAAGCCTAATGAATGCATCCATCCAGGAAATCGTAACAACATGATATACAATAACTTCATACTATAAAGTGGTTACTTTGCATGTTCATGAAATTATGTGTGTTAGTGGTCTTAGATTATTAGGTAGCAGCTCCTGAATTGAGAGCTATTTGCACTGCCACCCTCCAACAACACAAGTTTACAATAACTGTGCAAACCACCTTATGAAACCTCACACAATTCTCAGTCAAGAGCCAGAAACAGAAAACAGAAGCTTAACCTTAATTTTAAGATTTCATAGACTAATAGAATTATTAATTTTCTATCTTCAGCTTGAAAAAATAATTTAATCAAAAAGTTTTATATTTCATAAGATCTAAGATCAGGATCACTTTTTTTGCTAAGATTCATAGCTTCTTTGAAAAAAAAAAATCTTACCTCCCCAATAAAATTTAAAAGTAAAAATTTCTGTGAGTGTCAGCAAATATTCCCTTTGACACCAAACATTGGCAATACGATGAAAATAGGTTTATTCTTTTCTATATTAATGGATCTTATTCTTTGGAGTCTGTAACTATAAATTTGGATTCTTACCAACAACGTCATAATTGTGCATGGAAGTGTATAGGTCACAGACACAACAGGAACCTGCAGCAACAGTTTGGGGTCCCCATGGCACAAAACACCACCTGCCACCTAAATCTGAGAAACCTTTCTCTTGGTGTTGTGTTGTAACAAAAGGAGACAACTCCACAATATCTGCCTAATGTTTAAAACACTGAAAGGGTGACCCAAAATGTGCTCAGGTCAATGAGCCTTTCTGTGTGTCCTCAGGCCTTTCACTAACTTGTGATGTCCACCTCCAACTGATAGATTAAATCATTTGTATTACTCATGCAGATATAAACTAACAAATTAGGCATGCTGCAAACTAAGGAATTAAACTTACTGCAGCCTGCCACTACCTGATTTGCCTGGATGCAGTGATTTCTTATACTGATAAATTTTAGGTACAAAAACGCCCATGGACAACAAACTAGACATTTCAAATATTTTATTGATATATTTTTCAACTCATACAAAGCCTTAGTTCTGGCTGGCATTGGCTCAGTTTCTGTAAAAATTGTACTTCAGGTAAGAAAAAACAAAAATCTAAGCAGCACTATAAACTCACAAACACCAATCTGATGCTACATTAAATATGCTGAAACAAACACCTGTGTAAGTGTGTGCATTTCATGAACTTGACAGTGGATAAATAAGTAGGAATAGCCTCTCTTCCACCATGCTTTAGATTGGATGGCTCCTCATGCAAAGCTTTGGAATATATAGAGCTTTGGAAGACTGAAAACATGGCAGGAATAAACAGTCTTGTGCTAAAACAAAATACTGAAAGCACCACAGAAACAAATATATTCAATACTTACTTCTGACAGACAGCATCAATAATCAAATATGCATGATTTAACTTCTTAAAATATGTTACTTCAAATGCTTGAGATGACCCCATAATACACCCCTTTCAAATAAAGACATGTTTTTGTCAAAGAAATTTAAGAATCTCAAGCTAGTTGTCAATATAAAAAAATTGCACTGCACAAAGAAATTACCAAAACTGGCATGAGTGAGCAATGTCAGAACAGACAAGGGCTTGAACTTCTCCATTTTGGGTGTAAAAAACCATCAGCAGGAAGCTTTCAGAAAACTTATAAGTCTTTAAGTACCATAATGTGTCTGTTCTGTACCTGTATGGTGATACCACCAAGGCTGACAGAGCTGAAGAAGTGTTTGAACAATTCTCTCGGGCACATGGTGTCATTCTTGAGGCTGTCCTGTGCAGGGCCAAGGGTTAGACTTTGTTGATCCTTCTGGGTCCCTTCCAACTTTGAATATTCTGATTCTGTAAGTAAAAACTGAAGCAATCAGAATTTTTAATTAGACTCTGTGCATAATTTTTATTATTTAATACTCTGAGCTACATTGAAGTCAAATCTATAATATCTGATTATGACTCCCAGCTGCTACTATGTATGTTCTGCAATGAACATTTGAATGCATCTGCTATCAGTAACTAATTTGTCTTACTTTGGCCCAAAGCTGTTATGACTGGCATTTCCATCTCTCTAACACTTTCTGTGCAACCACACTGACAAAGATATTTGAACATTTCATACTCACCTTTGATTTTCCTGAGTGATTTTCAGTTTATTTAAAATTTCTGTGCTATTTCCTTCAACTTCCTGTAAAAAAGACAAAAAAGGTGAGAAACATTGAAATACCTTTTGGTATATAACAAAAAATCTACAGCAATACTAATTGGCAACTTGTCTGATCAGCATTTAAAATACTCCAATACTTTTTATTCCATTAACCTTGACATAAATTATAGTAAGTAGTCTCTGTGTGACAGGAGTTTTAATTTAGCACTACATCTCAAGTTACATACGTCTTTGAGTCTGACATAGAGCCTCTCTTCTTGCCAGTTTTTTACCCTGAGGGAAACTGAACAGACAATAAAACCAGGTCTTACCATGTAAACAAGGAAGGGTGGTCACAGTACCATTTTTTGCTACAGCCAATACTATGCTACAAATGACTTGATTTTGTCTTTCAGCACCCATGACCATTTCTGGCTTTTAGATTGAGCTGCTAGACAAGCTCTGAATGCAATGAGCTTTGTACTTCACGTTTCACCTACATCTGAAATGATGCCTGCTTTTTTGGCTACTAACATAGAGCTCCAGACTTCAGAGTGTGCAGCAGAACATAAAATTGTTTTATTCAAACTATTACTCACTTCTTTCAAGACATCTGTTAGTTCCTATATTTTACAGAAGTCTTTCCAAGTTCCTCTTGCTGAGCTGTTCCATGAATTTTATATGTCAGAGTTATCTACCACAGGCTTTTACCTCCTTCCAGTGCCTTCAGTACAGTTGGAAGGAGGAAGCTTTTGCAGCTTTGATTTACATATTTAGATGAAAGTACTCTAATAGCTCTCCACAGTAGTTTAGGAAAAGGGAGAAAAAAAAGGAATTATATTCCATACCTTTCCACTTTCTAGAGGGCAAAGCACAGCAGGCCTAATCTGGAACTCGCTGGAGCCAAAGAGAAGATTTCCTGTCATTCGGGATTAGAGCTAGTGAAGGTAACTCATGTACAAACTAGTTTTCCTTATGCCTGAACCACACTGGGTTCCAAGGAGATAACTTTTATTTGGCATTGGAGAAATGTGTTTGATAAGTTGACTTTTACAGTTTGAGCATGAAAAGGCAGTAACATTCCAGCAAAAGAAAATGCATTGGACATGCTTATCTCTTCAAATATAAAACCTCTGCGGCAAAGAACATGTCATACTTATGTAGCATTATGAAATGTTTTTAAAAGAATATGGCAATGCACTAGTTTAATTAGAAAGATCTTAAATTATAGTGGGTTTTCCTTTCCAAATGAGGGGTTTTAAATGTTGAATTGCTGTTACAAATGGTATTACAAACTCAGAAAGCCTACACAAGGATTCAGCCGAAGGGCCAAGTCTCCAAAGGCCTGCAGGGGCCATTCCATTTTCCCTTATGGCTACTTAAGAAATATAAGAGGTTTCCCTCCCTTGCTGATGTGGCTGTCTCCTGTTGGGACAACTATACAACATTGCCATCTGCTGACTGTCCCTTTTCATTACAGTACGGACAAGCTCTGCACTCCCCAAAAAACCCACTCTATAAACCAGCGATTTATATTAAGACCTTCTGAATAGTGGTTTGTTTTGTTTTTTTTTTTCCTAAAGCAAAAGGAAGAATTACCCAAAGTGGATCTTTTTCAGAGAACCACATTTCAGTTGTTATTGTTCCATGAGGGAGTATATCTTAGAGAGCTTACACAGGTACCTTACGTTAAGGCACATGGATCCTAAGTTGTCCTGTTTGCTAGGAAAAAATAAAAAAAAAAAAAAGGAAAAAAAAGAGAGCTCATTACTTACTGCTGCTATTCATTGTTTTACTATCTGGATGCCAAGTAAGTCTTCTGAATATTCTCTTCTGAAGAGTTCTCTTCATTCCCCAAAGCTCTCTGATATTGAAGGCCTATTAATTGCTTTAGAAACAAGTGACAGACCTCTTTCTTGTACTCTTAGGTAGCAATGCACAGGGTTGGTTGAAAAATAAGGCAGGAAAAACAATTATTTTAAATACGTCATTGAATTTAAAGACAGTCAAACATATAACAAGAACACTGGCTGTATTTATACCTGTAATTTTCATGTTATGTGTTTTTCACAGGGTTTTTTCAGCTTTTCTGTGATTTTTTGGCACCTGTTTTACTCATAGTATACTTAATTAATTTCATATTCTGTCATCAGGTATAACTGCTTCAAGGGACAGTAAGTTCGGAGATACATTTGACCTTTCAGATGCTTAGTCAAACATAAGCCTTACATGAACAACTGCTGTTTGCCCACCATTAGGAGTGACACATTATCCCCTACTCATGCTGACTGTACTTTTAGCTGCATGAAATTATCTCCTCACTTCACACAGCTGGAACATTTATCAGTGTAACCAGTGACAAGGATATGTTAAAGTGCCTTTATTGAAATCTTGTGCTATTTCTAACTGCACAACAGCCAGTGTAAAAGGAATACTGTTTGTAAATGCTGAATGCACTCATCTTGCAGAAATTTGCAAGCACCTAACCTTTATAGTTTAAGTGGTCCTGTCTTGTGTTAGGTCCCCACACAGGCCATTTTCAGTATGCAAATTTTAGCACATGAACAAATCTCTGCAAGTTCTGTACCTTGGATTACACAGTATTTCATACAAGCCTATCTCTTGCTGCTTGCTTTGTACAGCACCAATGACTATGAAAGCTGAATCAATAATGATGGAGCCTAGTGAATTTAAAAAAATTAGCAACTTTATTCTGTAAACAAGTATTCATGTTAATATTTTTCATTTTATTAAAAATTAATTACTTGATATCAAGAATCCATCAAAGATTTCTGATTCAATCTAGACTTAAACTTGACCTTCCTGTCTGCATCTGAAATGTGTTCACAACTATGGTCATTCCTATATAGTAGTGAATAATCTTCAGAAATGCTTGGTTATTTCAACATTCAGAAATGAGATTTCAAAGGGAATCAGGAGACAGTCCTATCTCTCCCTCCTTGAAGTCACTAGGTGTTTCAGCGTTCATTTCAAGGATAGATGATGCCAACTTGGAATATTTAAAAATCCCACCCAGAACCTTTCTCTTTCTCCAGGCTAAGAAACAAACAAGTTAAAAATAATGATGCTGCTGTTTAATATATATTTACTTGCAATTCCCCAAATTTGTAGCATGAATACAGAAATAACTCCTATGTCTGTAGATCATTTTCTGACATAGTAAGGGTCAGCCTACAAGCCTCCCATTGCAGGGGCAAAGGCTAAGATGCTGTGGTGAGCATAGAAGCACCCAAACTAGGAACATATTTTGTGTGAGGATAAAATAAAGAGCACTGAGGGCCAATATCTCAGTGCTAAGAGGCCCATCATGGTAGTACCTACATGGACACCAGTACTTCTCCAGAAATCTTACTAGGACACATTTAGAATTCATGATATTTTTTTTTGCCTGTATTTTTTTTAAGAATGTTTGCCATTATATGCACCATCACGGCATAAACCACTATTTCTTTCTTCACAGTCTCTAGTGTGTTCATTTCTTCCCATTTATCAAGAACTTTACACCTCATAGATTCAAGCTGTTCTGAAACAGAGAGCAGGTTTTTTGCTGTTCTCTTAGTCTCATGTCTGCTTCAGGTTTCCAGAAGGAAAAAAGTGCATGCACAATTTAAAGGACAGAGCTGGCGGTGCAAAGCTAATTGCCATCCTAGGCTGTGTCCATAGGGTTTTTAGTAGGTATACTCACATTTAAGCTAGAGTCAACCTCACCAAGCACCCACAACATTGTCCCCAGTTGGGTTGGGTACACATACCCACTATACCCACACTTTATTTCCACCAGGAAATGAATTCTGGCACATGGGCTGTGCCACTCACCTTTCACAGTCATCCCAACCGAGATCCTTTAGCACTTCACGCAAAAATAGTCAGGCTCTGGACACAACGGGAACAGAGCCAAGGAGGAAATTACTGAGTCCCAGCACAAAGAACAGATAATAGCACACAAGAAGCAGAATAAACATCTTGTACTCCCCTAGGAGAGTCCAGAAAAAAAATGCACTTCAGAATTTTATAGGCCAACTTCACTGTCACTTCACCCATTCACCTCCCTACAAGTCAATAATTTATGTTACAAGATCCTACATGGCCAGTTCATGCTTCTGTCCATCCAGGGTCTTATTTGAGGCAAAGACCTTTTTGGCTTTTCACGGCTTGTCAGCAAGCTCGTCTGCAGCCTGTCAATGTCCCTGCTGTTGCAGCCAGAGCTGTACCACAGCCCCTTGCCAGCTCCTCGTCTAGGGAATGAGAGGAACTGCACGCACAAATAGTGCCCTTCACTCCAGTGGTCTGTACTAATACAAATAAACTACTCTCTTCTCTGGTGGCAGTGCAGCTGAGGATCATCTTGTTTTCTCTGTCTCCCACACCTGTGTCTGTATGCAAGGGAAACCATGGAGAATGGAATAGCCAGGAAAGATGGGTGCAGGGTTACTCCTCCAAGGCTTTGCACTTGCAGAAGGGAAGGAAGGAGGAAGGCAAGGCACAGGTGAAGGGAGTGAGAACACAGAAAGGAAGAACTGGCCTTTCTCTGCTGTGTGAGAGCTTCTAACCTTGCTCTCTGGCTTATCTCACTCCTGCAATGAGCAGGTCAGGAAAATCCTGTTGACTGAGGGACTGCCCTGGAGCTGGGAGAGGCTTTCAGAGTCTGCAGTAATTCATTAGCCATATTTCACATGTAATAGCTTTGTGTATAGGGTGTCAGGTTCAGGACTAAGCACTACATTGAGTAATGATGATGTTTCAGCATTAAAGATCACGGAACACCTAAATTTCCTACTCTCCAAGCAGCTTGTCAGTGGCAGCCAGCCCTCCTCTTCACCCCTCTGGTTTGTGTTGCAGTATCAGCTCTCAGTCAAAAGGTCCAACGGGAGCCAACAGCTTTGATGAAAAGTGACACAGGCTGGAGGAAGAGAGGGTGAGCCAAATTTGAGGGATGCACTGCCTCACCTAGGGAAAGGGCCCGACCATGCTTCCTGCCGCTCCCTGCCCTGGGGTCCCACAGCCACTAGCTTCTCAAAGATCCTGCTTTTTGTGTGAAGTGCTGTAAACCATAGAAGAGCATAGTTTCATTCTGCAGATCAGAATAAGTGACTGGTCCTGGAAGGGCCTCAAAGAAATGCTAACTACAGAGAAGAAAATAATGCCTTCTGTTTTAGAAAATATTAAGAAAGTTTTATTCAATTTTAAAATATACTCAGATTTCACTTTTCTCCTCTGAAAAAAAATTGTAAATTCTCATTTCAGGTTAACATTGATTGAACACTTTTTAAATTGCTCACCATTCCACATTAAAAAAAAAATCGTAAACAAAAACCAAAAAAACTTATCAAACAATATTTGAACAATGTTTATAAAACTGTGTTCCCTATAGTGCCAGCACGTTAGCACATGTGGCCCAAATTTCTTGGCTTGGGCTTCTAAATACAGCAGTAAGACAAAAAGAAGAACAGCAACATAAATATATTTCTGACTTGGCTACTTTTAATTCCTCAATGTGTAATTGAGGAAGACAGAGAGGGGAAGTTTGAGGTTAACTGAGTTAGTACTTCCAAAATTAGTACCTGGCAAAGAGAAGAAAGGGAGAAACCTTTACCCATTGTTTAAATGCCTTGTAGCTCATTTTATGCAAAACTATTCCTCAGATATGCCTTGGCCTGGAGAGTTCTGTTTGTTTTATTCATTAGTCCTGTGGGAGATCCAGAGCCAATGACTGATTTTACGGCTTTTTTAGTGGTTGACTGCAAAGCAATGGAATTCAAAATCTGTACTATGCTGTAGAAACAAACATAATCAGAGCAGCTGCATTCAGGCATATGTTCATTGATAGGATGATAGTTACACCAAGCAGAAATTCGGGCCAGTTTAGCTGCTGAAGGAAAACAAAGAAAAACAAAGAAATACCACAGCCACAGCTGGTTTGACTGTTCAAGCACTGTTCCTGACACTACACAGAAAGAAGATTAAGAAGATTTGGATCTTTCTCTTCTCTCAAAGAGGAACTTTACATCACGCTGTGAACAGCTATTTCCTTATTTAGCACTCTATAATTTACTAGCCAGTATGTTCTCATGCTCTGGAAGAAAATGGATTTCAGAACAGGTTTTCACTAAAGTCATAAAATTCAGGTGTGCTACGGTCAGACTAGGTATACTTTATCCTGGTGACATTTCACAGGATTTCCTAGTTTATCAGAAGTCTGCTTTTTTTTTTTCACTCTTCCACAACTTTCCAGATTTATGTTTTTTATCCTACTTGAAGATCCTAATACAGATTCCTTACAGATCAAAAGACTTACTTATGAAAAGACACTACTTTCTTGAGCAATACATAAATAGACTGAAAACCTCAGTGCTGTTACTGAATCAAAGCACTGAGCAAACCTCCAAGAGGGACCAGACTATTGTATGGATAACTACAGCATTCAGGACTGATAGAGTGAAGGCTGAAAAGAAGCTTAGGAAGGGCCCTCAAAAGCACGTGATTCAGGGCTTAACCTCCTCATCATAAGCATGAAATCCAATTATTATGTTTCTGCCAGCTAAAGGGTTTCATCCCCTGTGACATATCTAACACTTTAGAAAGTCTTCCACTGACACCTACTGGTTTCAGATAAGGCCAGAAGTAAAAGAAGTATAAGAAATATTACACACCTGATTTCATTAGATATCAGCACATTTTGATCACACTAACAGGAAAAATCTCAGCAGCTGAGGCAAGTTTTGATTGGTTTTCCTTCTGGCCCTTAAGAACCTTATTGCCTTAATTGGTACCATATTTCTTTCCTGCTCAACTCAGAACTGTCCTATTACTCACCTCTTTTATTTTCTGGAGTCTGACTCATCCGTTGCACTGTTTCTAAATATTTGCTCAGTTTAGACTAGAACAAAAGAGAAGAACAGTTGCAAAAATATCTTTTCAAGATCCTATGCAAAGGTAAATTTAAGCAAATAGTTGTTACATATAATGAAGATCATTACACATGCTCAGAGTTCAGATGTTGCTCTAAGAGGAAAGAGAAACTGAGGTTCTGTGAATTACAGCAAAGTGATTCCAGATTTGAATGCTCAGTGATGCAAGGGAGAGAAGAATTGACACTTTGTGAGGAGCTAACAGGATTCAATCAATCTCTTCTTTATTAAAACTGCAGATTTTTTTCCTAAGAGGAAACCTCTTGTTCACTGAATGAGTGAAGCAAGTCCACCTTATTATATATCACAATTACATAAGAGGACAGCTTAGTTCTCTGCCTATATATCTATATTCTTCTTTTCGCTCCATCATCAGATTTCAAAAATCCTACCAGATATTTTAACATCTACTAACTAATGTTATTTAAAAAAAATATCATTCTTGTATAAAACCCTTTTCCTTTGTCCACCCTCCAAGTACGGTTTCCCTACACAAAGAAGGGACTACACATGATCCATGGCAAGAGGAAAAATTCAGTCTTGGGCTGTCAGTAGTAAGTGACGCATGCAAATGACTCAAATTTCAATTGTTGCTTTTCATGCAAATCTAGCAAGTTGACATTAGGATAGCACATGTGCCCAGACTTCTCTGGGAACAGACGGCTCTTCAGAACTGAACAGTCTTGTGGGGCATTGGATTTTTATACCAACAGCTGACAAATCTCTCAAGAACTCCTTTAGATAATTCTGGGATGTTTATCATGATTCCCTTTCACCACTTTGGCAGAAGACAAAATGTCATATTCTTCCCCTTTATCTCTAAAATATTTATAAAAGCTTGCACAAAAATCAATCTCTGAATAGCCTAGATAAAATTTGCATGTGCATGAGCTATAAATATTCCACACTATGCCCTGATCCATCTTAAATTCATGCCAGTTTGGCTATCCCACAGTAACACATCATGAATTCTCTCTCTGTAGACAAGTATAGACATGTAAATTACTGGGTCACTGTTAGTCATCTTTCTGCTTACCTTAATGAAAACTAATGAGCCTGAATCTCTTTCACACTCCAATATCTTAAGTTCAGAATCATCAAAAAATACCTTTTAAAAGCACAGTGTAAATATTGTGTAGTGTACACACTAAATATACTGGAAACAACAATTGCAAAGATATTAAAGACCTCTAGAGTCATCCAGTCTTGTTAGAGTTACATTACAAGAAAAAGAGATAGGTAAAAAAAGGAATCGGCAGCTTTGTGAAAGAGTGACTTGATAATTCTTCAGGCTCAGACAGTGAAGTGGGCAAGAACGAGAAAGCTGGTAGGCTGCCAGAACAGCTTCCAAACCTAAAGGTTAGAGTTTTAGAATCAAACATAAGGTCAAGTATTGAGAGCAGCAAGTCAGATCAGAGCTTGGAGCAGTGGTAAGGAGATTTGGAAGTTGAGATAAAATATCAGGGGCACACACCAACGGCATGGAAGCACTGGGACTATCCAAAGAACACAGGCAAGCAGCAGAAGGCTAATTAGGCCTTATTGCCTCCACAATAGGGAACAAAATCAAAACCTAAGCAAAAGTGACACAGTCTGAAATTTAACAGTGCAGGCTGCAATCTATGTGAAGGCTGTCACTGTGGCAACATTCAGGTCTTAGATAGTGGTCAGCTGGGAGTGGCAAAGAAAGCCTTGGTCCTGCTCAGAGTGTAACCGTATCTCCCACAATGATTGCTACAAAAGAAAGATTTTTGCCCAGAACAGTCCATCCACAAGGTCTAATGCTTTGGCCTTCCTTCAAGACCTGGTATTTAAAAAACTTCAAGAACTCTATTTAGTTGTTTCTGCTTTATCCCATCTACCCTGTTGTTGCTACAAGGGTTGATAGCATTTGAAATACTATTTCTTTCTTTCCAGAGCAGTACTGGCTTTCTGCATGAGAACCTGTACACCTTTCCTGAGTCTCTGTATTTCATCCCTTTGTACTTCAGAGCCTATGATAATGTATAAAAAGGAGTAAAATATGGAGAAAGAGTAAAATATGGAGTAAGAGTAAAAAGTTGTGCAACTGAATTTGGTGGTTTTGCTTGAAGGGGTTTTTTTTGCTGGGGAGGGAGGAGTAGGGGGTGTTGCTACAACTTCTGGAACCATTTTTAAAATCTTATTTTCAGTAAAATTAAATTTTGATGAAAACTTCTGAATGAGCTAAAGGTTTACATTAAAAAATACCTCTATGGTGAGTTTCAAACAAAAAAATCCTCAGTCATTCAAAGATCTTTCAATTTTTAAATATATTAAAGGTTTCTTACTGATAAGGAGAAAAAAAAAAAAAAGAATATGGACCATTTTCTGCATTTACACCCAGTAAATATGAAGACTCAGACCCATGCAAACCCCTTGTTTTTGGACAATCCTTTCTGGTATTATGCCACTGAGCAGTGTGTTACTCAACCCAGACAAAGCTCTTGTGGTGTCAGCTATGCCACGCTCATCATTATCTTTCATTTTCATTTTAACAGATTGTCAATATCACACAGGTACTCCCAGGCTCATTGCCAAAGAGAGTGGATAACCAGGGTGAAATCCTCCGAGCAAATCCACAGGATTGTCTCTGAGTCGATGGAGAACATGGGCCTAGAAGCTGTCAGAAAAAGAAGGGTCTAGTTTTGGAGTAAGGAAAGTAAAAAAAGGAAAGAATACAAAAGGATGAGTGTTGCAGTGTGCTTTGTATTTTCATGTTTTGTTTTTACCTGTTTTTACTATGTAAGTTCTGTAATGGTTTAATCCAAGTTCCCCCTGTACTTCTCCCCATCTGGTACAATCTCCCGCCTGGGAAATTCCCTTTGTTCCCCTCTGTTGCAATATGTTGTCAATCATCTGTTGCTCTCCTCCCAGTGCCTGCCCCCCTCCGGGAAGCCTCTCCCCCTCTTTCTAGAGGCTTCAGAGAGACTCGGTCCCAGATTGGAGCAGGCTGGGAATGCCCCACCCCTCGTCTTCCAGTGGTTGTCTGTGTTCCATCCCCATTCCCCTGACTGGTTTTCCCTCTTGTGTCCACCCTCTTTCCAGTCCCTTATAATCACTGACCCCGCCCCCAGCTTGCTCTCTCGCCCTCTCTCTTCTCTCTCTCTCTTTCTCCTCGGCCTTGTGGCTGCCTGCACCATGGGGGGCAGGTAACAATAAACTCCATCTCGCCACGAGGTCCCTTCTGATCCTTCGTCGAAGCCTCACCCACAGCTCTCGTGTAGCTCTGACCCACCGGGGGTGGTGGCCGGTCTGCCTGCTACTGCCTAACTGAGTCTGGAACTTGGTTTGGAGTTGGATTGCCTGCCAGGGCCAGCCGGGACTAGCTGGAAAAGCCATCTCCAGCAGGCACAGGAATCATTTCAGATGAGACAGGGAAAAGGGCAGGGACTGACAGGTCCAGGATGAACACCGAGATGGGGTCCTGTGCCATGACAGTGAGAGGAAGAGGCTCCAAGGGGGCTGGGCAGGGCCAGTCAGGCATAGCTCTGCCCTCAAATCTTGACATCTCCTCTGTGCTTCCCTTCTACACCCACAGTGGAAGACACCATGTGTTGTCCTTTCACCAGAATTGAGATGTCACTGGAGGGAGAGGCAGGGCAAAGGGGTGTGTGGCCCCGCTGCTGGAAGCCTGAGGGAAATACCACCCCCCGGTCAGCAGCATTTCTCCAGTAAACCTGGCAAAAGCCTGATGTTGCTCTAGCAAAGAGGAGACAGAAGGACAATAGGTTTGATGCTTCAGAAATCCAGCATAGCCTATTCAGACAATGTTCTGCTTATTATGAAAGCAGCTGCTGTCTCAGATTTCTCTACTGTGGGTTACTCCTACAGAAACTGTTGTCAACAAAAAAGCAAAGGGCGAGCACTAGATCTCCGGTGTCACGCTTAAGGTCAGGGAGTGGCCATATCTGACTTAAAATACTCCATTGCTCTATAGTATCACCAAGGAAATGAGCTAATATTGACAAATAAATACCACTTTGTAATGTGTTATAAATAGAGAGTCCAGAAGAGCTCATGGTCTAAATAAATTGAGAAGAAAGATTATCAAAAATGCTTAACAGTCCAGATTAAAGACTCCTGTTTCAGTTTGGTTCTAAGAACATCATATCTTTTGTGCTGTAACAGAAGGTTTGCCTATTCTGCCACATTTGGGTTTTTTCAAAACCTGGAGATGATCAATTGGATTTCGACTATAGCAATGTCATTCTCAGCACAGTTCACTTACCCAAGTAGCTCCTCTTCCTTAAGGATTTTGTGATTCCTCCATCCTCCTCTTCCCTACTCTTGCCTATAAATGTTGGATAATAATGTGAAATTATTTCACAAAACAATATGGAGGAATGTCTTTGTTGCTCCCTCAGTTATCACTGGGAGAACCAATGTAGAATTTCTATCATGACTACCATCACATCATAGAGTACAGAATCAGAGTCTAATTCTCAGCTACATTTTGGTTGTGTTCCACATGCAAATCACTGCCCTAAGTTCCCAAGAATAAAAAAAAAAACTTTTTTTTTTCCCAAATAAAGAATTTCAAGTATTATAAATCAGCATAAAAAAAAAAAAAAAAAAAAAAAGGAAAAAAATAGAAAACTGTCTGGTAAGTTGGATAAGAAAGGTCACTCATAGGTAACCATCAAAGTGAAAGGTGGAAAAATAATTCACCAGTAGGTTACAGACTGAAATTTTTTCCTAAATATTTTAAGGATTTTTACATTAGGGCTCAAAAGTCAGAAGGCTGGGGTTTTGGAGGGATTGGTTTTGTTTGGAGAAGGGGAGGTTTTGTGTGGGTTTTGGTTTTTTTCTTAAATAATGTTTTTAACAAAGTGCTTAAGCAATAACCAGATGTTGGGTGTCAGTTTGTGTTATTACTCATAATTAGAGAAAACTGTCCATCTTTCCTAAATGCTCTTCTCTCCTGACCGTACAGAGATATTTCAGCAAGTGAAAATGTAAGTATGGCACGTGATGCTACTGTCTTATAACCTGGGGGACACTGCAGGAAGAAAGAGTAATGGTTTGCTGCTATGCAGTTAATTAAAAGGCATAAAGTCACAGTAGGAACACTGGGACACATGCAAGGGCTTGTCTCACCAGTTGGGCCAGAAACAGAACTGGGAATGCACTAAAGACAAAATCACACAGCTTTTGTAGCAATGCAGTTTAATCTGCTGGTCAGTCAAGAAAAATTGAAGGAAACAACACACACATGCACAGACACACACTCGTGACCCGAATTTAAATGAATAAATGAAAGCAGTGACTGAAAGCATATCCTGCTCCTGAATCAATTAAGTATTTGCCCTTTTTCCCCAGTGCTATTTATTCCAGTCTTGTGGCCTGTGCATGTGCAAATGGTTTGAGAGGTGTGCTATTCCTTGTGATTTCTCCTTTCTCCATTAACATGTTGAAGCTTATAGAGTGAAATTATGTCAGTTCAAATCAGACTGGAAATCAACTTTTTATACAGGCATCTCTCTTAACACTTGCATTCTCTGTTCTTGTTTGCTTACCTGTGTACAATGGGAGAAGGAGCAAAAATGAGGAAGAAATTTGCTATCCCCTTTGAGACCACAAGTGATTAAATTTTAAAAAATTATACTATAAGTCCATGAAGTTTGTTAGATACGTTCGATTTTAAAGTGTGAGCGAGGGGCAAGACAAAAAGCTGACCTTGGAACATAGTGCACTTCTTAAAAGTAGCTCAGAAAGACATAATTAATATAGAGATAACTCAAGAACCCCTAGCTGAGGAATATAACAGTTAAAATAATACACTTAGAATCTCATAGTTATACATTACCAAGTCTGAGTAATAAATCTGGGCAAGAGAAAGAAAAGGGTCTCTTAGGCAACCTGTGCTGGGTTCCTCTGCTGTGGGAACTTTTTCTCAAGAGCGCTGCTGGCCTCACTTCAAAGCGCTCCGTGCCTAAGACTAAATTTTTCACAATAAGCCTTTTAGGCAGATAATATACTATGGCAGTTTTTTACTTAGTGAATATACTTGTTTAAAACCAAGGCTGGTAGAAAGTTCAACCATTTAATCAAAGGACAAAGATTGACATCACTGCTAGTTAGTACAGCTTTCTGTTAAGCTTTGTACCAGAGTTTCTGTATATGACAAAAGTTGTACTGATTCAAATTGTTTCTGAGGAAAAGGTTTCCTGGGAAAAAAATGCTTCAAAAATTACAGGATCAAGTTGTTATCATTATATAATACTGCACTTTGCCTCTTCTGTTCTTCCTTATCCCTTCCTCCTTTTACTCTGGCCTCTCAGATCAGAGGCAGAGGGGAAAGGTTGCTTGAGGTTATTGACTGAGATGGGAAGTAGCCAGATTTCATGGCAAGTTCATTAACTGTGTGGCAGGTGATCCTTCCTAAAATCCAGTGGAAGTATTTTGGAGGTATACAAGACTAACAACCTCTTTATTTGCTTAATCATTCCCAGTCTCTGGTGTACTTGGGCTTCTATTGGGATGGCTGTTTCAGTCAAGCCCAATCTCTATCTTCTCTGTTAGCAGCCACAGTCCAGCAAAATTCACTGCTAAATTCTCTGTAAAATGCCCTTCATAAATAAGCTAGCATCTCACAAAGGATGAAAACCTGGCTATCAGTACCATAGTGAGGAACAAAGTGCAAAATTCTTTCAAACATTTCTCTCATCTATATGAAATGTAAATTTTTGTCCAGGCCACACTGGCCTAGTCAATTCTTAGTTTACCAACTTTGTTGTATTGCACTAAGTAGTTGGTTCATTTGTTATTGCACAGAGGTGAGTTTTGCAGACACATAGTTTAGGATAATTTGCACGTGGTCTATCCCACACACACCCCCTCTCTAGGTTTCAGTTTTGGTTGCCCCTGTTGGCTCCTCCCCTCGCCCCTCCCCCAGGTTGCCTCCATTGGTTTTGGTTCCCCCCCTCTCCCCTCCCCTTTTCAGAGGGCAGAAAACCCCTTGCAGGGCAGAGCCCGTCCTCTTTCTGGTCCTTGGTGGCATTCCGGTGGGTATAAACCTGGGGCTGTACAAGAAGAAGGAAGAGCACCTCTTGTCTTTTGTCTTTGTTTGCTTATCCGGCTGTGCACTCGGGGTCTAAGAGCTAGCCTGGCTAGACCCCTTGAGAGCACAGGAACTGTGATACAACCTCCAAATAGTTTCATTAAGTTCCATCCCTAATTTCTATGAACCCAGTATCTAACTCCCACTCCTGAGTTTGGCTTTGAGTGCTGATGAGATTGTTAACACTTCCTTCAGGGCAGCGGATCAAGAAAGACAAGGAACTTCTGCAAAATGTATGTGCTCCATTGATCAAATTCACTCCCCATCCCACCCATCAAAGCTACGACTGCTTGTGTCTAAGGAGCCTGCAGCACACATAGAGAAGGCAGCTTCTTTTACAAATCATTTCAAATGATTTACTGCTGAATATACAGGTCCTACAGAGATGCTGACCAACTGATTTTTGACCAACAGAGCACTAGCTTGCAAGATCTTGCTTTCCTGCATATTTAACATAACATTTCCACATGATGGTGGAAATAACAAATCTGGGCTCTGAGTTTTGTAACATGTAGATATGTCTTACAAGTGCTCAACTAAGCAAACACAGCGGATTGGGTCTTTGAGAGAGGTGATTTTGCTTAAACGGCTTTCATTTTCCTGGAACACACAACCAATCCACCCAGAAAGATAATACAAAATTTACCTTTCCATCCACTTGGAGACTCTTTTTCTTACTTTAGCCAGCTTGTTTTCATGCTGCTCTAATATTTTGCCATTAAATCATTTGGTAATAGTTCATGGTTTGCTACCAACTCCTGGAAATGCAAGAACTAGTTAAACTGTTCAGTTTAACACCAGCCAAATGTGAAGGTATGAACTGGTATTTCCCCTTTGACAAGTTCTACAACCATAACCTCTGACACATCTAACTCTTCTCTTTTGATGGCTCTCATTGAATCAGTCAGTTCCCTCCTCTTTCCTTTTAAGTACTCGCAACCTAAGCATTTCCAGTGGAACAGAAAAATCTAACACAAGCCACAGGTGACTGTGGGTGTCTGTTGTTAGGGCAGAAAAACTCAGGCTTTGCTAGAAGCAGAGGGATGCTGGACAAAAAGTTACCTGAAAATCTTTTAATCTTCCTTGCTCTCTCATTTTCAGCTGGGAATTGATTTCTTTCTATTACAGAACAAGTTTCCTGGCAGAGTATCATCATCCCTGTTTTATTTTCTCTGAAGGCTTATAAAACTTCTCATGATTTAAGTGTCCAGAGGTGTAAAGTTTAAGATTTTTTCTGTAGGCCATTTCCACACTGTCTAAGAGATGAGCCAAGCTTCTTGCCTGACAGTTTCTTTCCGTGGTGAAATGGATTGTTGCAGCATACACTTAAAAGAAAGAGGAAAGATAAAAGAGACTTTAAAAAGGGAAAATTTTAAATGACAAAATCCTTCAACACACAGCAAAATTATTCTACTCTTGGAACAGAGTATTTTACACAGATATGGCCTACAAAAATATGCGACTTTCTCCTACCTTCTCTGGTTGATAGGTGGACATGAGCCAACATGTACCCAGGTGAACAAGAAGGCCAGTGACATCTTGGCCTGTACCAAGAACAGCGTGGCCAGCAGGACCAGGGCAATCCCACTGTACTGAGCACTGGTGAGACTGCACCTCAGAACTGTGTTTGTTCCAGTCCCCCCTCTACAAAGTAACACATTGAGGCGCCCAGAGAGGACAACAGAACCTTTTGAAGAGTCTGGAGCACTAGCCTGATGAGGATGAGCTGAGGGAACTGGGGTTGTTCTGCCAGGAGAAAAGGAGACTCAAAGGGCACCCTATTGCTCTCTACTACTGCCTGAAAGGAGGTTGTACCAAGGTGAATGTCAAGGACTTCTTCTAGGTAACAAGGGAAAGGATGAGAGGCAATGGCCCTTGTACCAGGGAAAGATTAGTTTGGATATTAGGAAAAATTTTTTCACTGAAAGAGTGGTCAGGCATTGGGACAGGATGCCTGAAGAAGTGGTTGAATCACCATCCCTGAAAGTGTTCAGAAGTTTTGTGGATATGGCACTTGGAGATACGGTTTTAGCAGTGAGCAGAGTGGTGCTAGGTTAATGGTTTAACTTGACACTCTTAAAGTACTTTTCCAACCTTAAGGATTCTATGATTCTTATCCACAGCAATATACAAATAGTCAGACAAACCTGGAGACACCTGTGGGTTCTTGTGAAGCTCAACCTCTGTCCACATTCCTTGGTAACACAGTCTCTGGCCTTTTTTTCCCCTAGGTCCCTGTATGAATTTTGCTGCTTGTGAGTACAGCTTTTCCTGCCAGCTCATTTACATTGAGCCTAAGGCTGATCCCTTTCTATGGTATGCCAAATAATTCCTTTTTCCTCACTCAGCACTGGAAAGGTGACAGGCAATATCAGAGAGAGACGGC